>CP125979.1:128189925-129439925 GCA_030063025.1 Avena longiglumis
TTCAAAGCTTGGGTATAGTGATTCCTAATGCTTTGGGGATTTACCGTGTCCTCCAATCACTACCACCAAGTTACAAGAACTTTGTGATGAACTACAACATGCAGAACATGAACAAAGAGTTGCCAGAACTGTTTGCTATGTTAAAGTCTGCAAAAGTGGAGATAAAGAAAGAGCACCAAGTGTTGTTGGTCAATAAGACCACCAAATTCAAGAAAGGCAAGTCTAAGCAGAAGGGACACTTCAAGAAGGGTGGTAAGAAAGTTACCACGCCGGCGAAGAAGACCAAGGCTGGGCCCAAGCACGATCGAGTGCTTTTACGCAAGGGAGAAGGTCCTTTGAGCGGAATTGCCCAAAGTACTTGGCGGATCGAAGCGGCAACATCAAGAAGAAAGGTATATCGATATACATGTTATTGATGTGTATCTCACTAGTACCCGTAGTAGTGCACGAGTATTTGATCTTGGTTCGGTTGCTCATATTTGTAACTCAAAGCGGTCTGCGAATAAGCGGAAGCTAGCGAAGAACGAGGTGACGATGCGCGTGGGAAAGCGGATCAAAGGTTGATGTGATCGCGGTGCACGCTACCCTTCATCTACCATCGGGATTAGTTTTATACTTAAATAATTGTTATTTGGTGCTGCGTTGAGCATGAACATTATATCGGGATCTTGTTTATTGGGAGGCGGTTGCTTGTGGAAGTCCGAGAATAATGGTTGTTCGATTTATATGAGTAATATGTTTTATGCACATGCACCTTTGATAGATGGTCTATTCTTATTGAATCTCGATGGTGGAAATACACATATCAACAACATTGAGGCTAAACGTTTGAAATCAGCGATAATTCGACCTATATGTGGCAATGCGTCTTGGTCACATTGGAGTGAAACGTATGAAGAAACTCCATTCCGATGGACTTCTTGAATCACTTGATTTTGAATCACTTGAAAGATGCGAAGCATGTCTGATGGGAAAAATGACTAAGACTCCATTTTCTGGTATGATGGAGCGAGCTACGGACTTATTGGAAATCATACATACCGATGTATGTGGTCCAATGAGTGTAGCATCGCGCGGTGGTTATCGTTATGTTCTTACCTTCACGGATGACTTGAGTAGATATGGGTATATCTATTTCATGAAACATAAGTCCGAAACTTTCGAGAAGTTTAAGGAGTTTCAAAGTGAGGTAGAGAATCAACGTAACAAGAAGATTAAATTTCTACGTTCTGATCGTGGAGGTGAATATCTAAGTTACGAGTTTGGCGAGCATTTGAAGAAATGCGGAATACTTTCACAATTGACACCGTCGGGAACACCACAGCGTAATGGTGTGTCCGAACGTCGTAATCGAACTCTCTTAGATATGGTTCGTTCTATGATGTCACTTACAGATTTACCGCTATCATTTTGGGGTTATGCATTAGAAACAGCCGCATTCACTTTAAATAGGGCACCGTCTAAATCCGTTGAAACGACACCGTATGAATTATGGTTTGGGAAGAAACCTAGATTGTCGTTCCTTAAAGTTTGGGGATGCGAAGCCTATGTAAAGAAGTTACATCCGGACAAGCTTGAACCCAAAGCGGAAAAATGTGTCTTCATAGGATACCCGAAGGAAACTATTGGGTATACCTTCTATCATAGATCCGAAGGCAAAATCTTCGTTGCCAAGAATGGATCCTTTCTAGAGAAGGAATTTCTCTCGAAAGAAGTGACTGGAAGGAAAGTAGAACTCGACGAGGTTGTCGAACCTTCTCTCGATATTGCGAGTAGCGCAGCATCGGAAGAAGTTCCTGTGGTGTCTGCACCAATAAGAGAGGAAGCTAATGATGATGATCATGAAACTTCGGTTGAAGTTGCTACAAAGCCTCGGAGGTCAACGAGAACTCGTACCACTCCAGATTGGTATGATACCGTTATGAGTGTCATGTTGGTGGTTAACACCGATGATCCCGAGACATATGAGGAAGCGATGATGAGCCCAGATTCCAATAAATGGCAAGAAGCCATGAAATCCGAGATTGGATCCATGTACGAAAACCAAGTATGGACTTTGGTGGACTTACCGGATGGCGGAAGGTCATCGAGAACAAATGGATTTTCAAGAAGAAAGCAGATCTTGATGGTAATGTTCGCATCTATAAAGCTCGACTTGTCACAAAGGGTTTCGACAAATTCAAGGAGTTGACTACGATGAGACTTTCTCACCAAGATGCGAAGCTAAAGTCCGTGAGGATTATGTTAGCAATCGCGGCATATTATGATTATGAGATATGGCAGATGGATGTCAAAACAGCATTCCTCAATGGAGATATTGATGAAGAGTTGTATATGATGCAACCCAAAGGTTTTGTCGATCCTAAAGATGCTAACAAGGTATGCAAACTTCAACGGTCCATCTATGGATTGAAGCAAGCATCCCGAAGTTGGAATCAACGTTTTGATAAGGTGATCAAAGTTTTGGTTTTATACAAACTTATGGAGAAGCTTGTATTTACAAGAAAGTGAGTGGGAGCTCTGTAGCATTATTAATACTATATGTGGATGACATATTGTTGATTGGGAATGATGTAGACCTTCTTAATAGTGTCAAGGAATATTTGAATAATAGTTTTTCAATGAAGGATCTTGGCGAAGCGACTTACATATTAGGCATAAAGATTTATAGAGATAGATCGAACGCCAAATATCATTGTCACAGAGTACATATTTAGACAAAGTTCTAAAGAGGTTTGGAATGGAAGAAAGCAAGAAAGGGTTCTTGCCCATGTTGCTCAATCGACCTTGAGTAAAACTCAAAGTCCGACATCGAGAAGATAGAGAAAGGATGAGTAAGACTCCTATGCCTCAGCCATAGGATCTCTAATGTATGCCATGCTATGTACTAGACCCGACATTGCATATCGTTAGTTTAACTAGAAGATATCAAAGTGATCCAGAGTGGATCATTGGACAATGATCAAAAACATCCTTAAGTACTTGAGAAGAACTAAGGATATGGTTCTTTCTTATGGAGGTGATGAACAGCTCGTTGTTAATGGTTACACCGATGCTAGTTGGAACACCGATCCGGATGATTCTAAATCACAATGGATACGTATTTATTTTGAATGGTGCAGTGATTAGTCGGAGGAGTGCAAAGCAAAGCGTTGTGGCGAGATCTTCAACTGAATCGGAATACATGGTCGCTTCAGAGGCTTCGCAAGAAGCGATATGGATGAAAGAGTTCATTACAGGCTGGGTGTGGTTCCTAGTCTTTGGACCCAATGTCTATCTCTTGTGATAACATGGGAGCCATAGCCAATGCGCAAGAACCAAAGTCACACAAGAAGCTGAAGCACATCAAGCTGCGTTTTCACGCTATTCGAGAACATATCCAGGATGGGGATATAAAGATTTGCAAAGTACACACAGATCTGAATGTGGCGGATCCGTTGACTAAACCTCTCCCGAGGGAAAAACATGACCAACACCAAACTGCCATGGGTGTTTGGTATATTACCATGTAATCTAGATTAGATGACTCTAGTGCAAGTGGGAGGCTGGAGATATGCCCTAGAGGCAATAATAAATGTAGTTATTATTATATCTTTGTGTTTATGATAAATGTTTACATTCATGCTATAATAGTATTAACAAGGAAACATTGATACTTGTGTGATTTGTAAACTTAATTTGAAGTCCCTAGTATAGCCTCTATACATCACTAGCTTGTTGGTTGATAAATGATTGTGGTTTCCTATCATGAACATTGAGATGTTATCAACAACAAGATCATATCGTTAGGAGAATGATATGGTGGACATACTCCTATAGATAAGCGTAGCATAAAGATCAAGTCATTTCATTAGTTCAATTGCTATATGCTTTCTGATACATAGTAACCTAATTCCTTCGACCATGAGATCATGCATATCACCTTTACGGATGGATGCTTTGATGACATCAAACACCACACCGTGAATCGGGTGGCTATAAAGGTGGCATTGAGTGTTCGGAAAGTATTGGTTGAGACACATGGATCAAGAGTGGGATTTGTCCATCCAGATGACGGATAGATATACTCTGGGCCCTCTCGGTGGAATGTCATCCAATTAGCTTGCAAGCATGTGACTGGCTCACAAGGGATCACATATCACGGGAACGAGAAAAGAGTACTTATCGGTAACGAGGTTGAACTAGGTATGCAGAGATACCGACGATCATAACCTCGGATAAGTAAACTATCGTGAGACAAAGGGAAATTGGTATCGTATGTAAGTGGTTCATTCGATCGCAAAGTAATCGTAGAAATATGTGGGAACCATATGAATTTCCAGATTCCTCTATTGGTTATTGTTCGGAGAAGTGTCTCGATCATGTCCGCATAATTCACGAACCGTACGGAGACACACTTAAGGATTCGACGTTGTTTGAGTAGTTATGGTATTATGAGAAAGAGACCGAATGTTGTTCGGAGTCTCGGATGGGATCCGGGATATCACGAGGTGATCCGGAATGGTCCGGAGAATAAGATTCATATAAGGAAAGTCCCGTTTGAGTTCGGAATGATTCCGTGTTTTCATCGGAATGTTCTAGAAGGTTCGAAATGTCGGCCAGACTCGGAGGAAGGGTACATGAATGTGTCATTGCATATTGGCATGATTACATCATGTACTAAGTGTTCTCGCTGTTCCAAATAAAGGATTAAATTGAATCCTAAATTGAAAAGTCAAGTAGCAAGTTTGAAAAGTCAAACGGCTAAAATTGGAAAGAGGGAAAGAGGAAGGAGAGGGAAACCGAGTTGGGAGGAGACCTCCTCCTCCAGCGCCTCCTCCAAGCCGAGTTGGGGAGGGACTCCCCTCCCTCCCCATGGCGCGGCCGGCCCCTCCACCTTTATAAGGAGGGGCAGGGCTCCCTCCTCTAGACACACAAGTTCCTATCCTCTAAATCTAAACCCTAGCCCTAGACTCCGGTTTAGAGCCGCTTTGGTTTAGAGCTTCTAATTGCACTAGCCTTCAGATTAGAGCCTTCTAATTGGTGTGTCTAAACCCTAGACCACTAAATCTCTCTCATACTCCACCATACTGCCTCCTCGCTAAGGCCTCGGGATCTCCTCTACTTCCGGTACCACGCCGTTGTCTTGCCGGAATCGCGAGAGAGTGCTACAACCTCATTTTCTTTGGAACAAGGAGAGGAAGGTCTTCGTCGAGTACCGAACGTGATCGATCATGAGGCGAACGGAGCATGGCCTGGGAAGGATCGTCTACACGATCTTGAGATCGGGAAGAGTACGACTACATCACCCACGAGAATCCGCTCTCGTTAAACACTTTGGAATCTTCGAGGGTAAGTTATTCCATCGACTCGTTGCTACAATCTAGTAGATAGATCTTGGCTTGTTTGTTTGTATGCGATAGAAATTTTTTGTTTTCCATGCTACGAATCCCTACAAAAAGATGTTGTGCAAGTTCTCATTACGAGCACGTATGACTATATTTGGAGCACATGCCTAGGATTGTTTAGTACTTGGATGCTTGTTATTATTTATCTGCAATTCCCTAGATCTTGAAGTTACATGTTTAGACTCGTCCATGCAACGCCCGTCCATCCATCCATTCCTATGCCCACCGCACTCGAATCCTACTGTTACCGTTACTGTTACTATTGCTACTGTTCCACTGTTGTTGTTACTGCTGCTATTGCTTTGTTGTTGCTACTATAAGCTGTTACTACTGATAAACTTCTGTGAGCAAGAACTATTTCCAGGTGCAGATGAACTGACAACTCAATTGTTAAGGCTTGCAAGTATTCTTTGGCTCCCCTTGTGTCGAATCAATAAATTGGGTAATACTACCCGCGAAGACTGTTGCGATCCCCTACACTTGTGCGTCATCATGAACACATGTGATCCTCACACCACAGTCATCCCCTCCGGTTGTCCCAATTATTGTCACTTTGGGGCCTTTGGATCCGGACAATGATATGTGTACACAACTTGCATATAAGATCACAAACAATACTATCATAATGATTCAATAATAAGTTCAGATCTGAGATCATGGCACTCGGGACCTAGTGATAAGCATTAAGCAAAACAAGTTGCAATAAAGTCAAATAGCACTAATAGAGATACTAGGCACTATGCCCCTACAGATCTTATTTGATTACATGATAGAACTCATCCAGTCCCTACCATCCCCAAGCCTATAGCGGGGGATTACTCACTCATGGATAAGGGAAACATCGGCGGTTGATGGAGATGCATTGGTGATGACGATGGCGATGATCCTATCCAAATTCCCCGTCCCGGCAGGGTGCCAGAACGGAGTTTCTGGATCCGAATCTTGGTTTCTGGTGGCGACGGCGGAGCGGAACTCTTTCTGGAAAACTATCACCCCCCTGAGTTTTTAGGTCTGAAGGCAACTTATAGGCGTGGAGGGAGGCCGAGGAGCTGCCTGGGGTGGCCAAACCCCCTCCAGGCGTGGGGTCAGGTGGGCCCGCGCCTGGGGTGGGTCTGGGCCCCCAGGCCTCCTCTCTGTCTCCCCTTCTGGCTCCGTGGATCTTCTGGTGAAAAATAGTTTTTGGCATATTTTCTAGGATTTTTCCTGATAGTTGATTTTCTGCACAAAAACAAGACACCAAGGTAATTCTGCTGAAAACAACGTCAGTACGTGTTAGTTGCATCCAAATCACACAAGTTTAGAGAAAAAACAATAGCAAAGTGTTCGAGAAAGTAGATACATTTTGGACGTATCAGCCATCAACACCGTCATCAAGCTAGGCTTCATCGGGATCATTATCATCATCCACACCATCATCTCCACCAGCACCATCATCACCACTCCGTCCCGCTGTAACAATTGTGTTGGATATTGCTTTAGTTCTTAGGGGAAACTTTCCCGGTGTTAATTACTATTGTAGTTGATGCTTGTGAGTGGAACCATTGGATTATTGTTTATGTTCAGATTGTTATCCATTATCATATGATCTTTGGTCTTGATCCATATGATGTTTTGTGAGTAGTTCGTTTAGTTCTTGAGGACATGGGAGAAGTCATGTTGTTAGTAGTGGATTTGTGTTGAGTTATTATTCGATGGTTTAGTATTTAAGTTGTGGTGCTATTCTTCTAGTGGTGTCATGTGAACGTCGACTAAATGATACTTCACCATTTATGGGCCTAGGGGAATGCATTGTGTATTTGGCTACTAATTGCGGGGTTGCCGGAGTGACAGAAACCTGAACCCCCGTTAGGACACCATTGCATAAGGGAGCGTAGTATCTCGGAGTTTAAGGTTATGGTTAGATTTATATCTTAATTACTTTCCTGTAGTTACGGATGTTTGCAGGGGGTTTAATCACATGTATATATTAGTCCAAGTAAGGTCGGTACATTAGCATAGGTTCACCCACACAACACTTACAACACCAAAGAAGAGTACTCAGCTATTTGAAGCGAAAGCACTTGACAGAATTCCCATGTGTCCTCGAGAACGTTTGGTCCTTATAAGTATTTCCACCGGCTTGTCCTTTGCTAAGAAAGGATTGGGCCACTTGCTGTGTTTGTTCTTTATTACTTGCTCTTTGTTTTGTTGCCTTATCAGAAAACCACTAAAAATCCATTTGCTAGGTATTTACAGAGATTTCCTGCTCCATACCACTAGTCAACACCTTCTGCTCCTCGTTGGGATCGACACTCCAATTTATCGAAAGTACTACGATACACCCCTATACTTTTGGGTCATCAGCCTCTAATTTATCCATTGCAAGTTTTACGTGGATTAGGGCTTTCGAAAATAGAACCGTTCTTACCTATGAACATGAACCACAACGAGGATAACCAAATTGTTGATAACTCGTTGCAAATTAGATATTGACTATAGTAGGAGAGACAGACACCCGCTATCCACTTATGCAAAACTAGTTGCATGTCAAGCGTGGAACAGGTCTCATGTGCGAGGACATGTAAAGTTTGTCCGGGCCGCTTCATCCTACTATGCCACCAATATCCAAAATACAACTAACAAGCAATAAAATGATCAGCACCGCCCACATACTCATATGTGTACTACCCGTGCAAAGCATCTACGCATAAACCTGGCTCTGATACCACTGAAGGGTTCGCAACATAGAAAACAAATTTTTTCCTACGATGGGAACGACTATGTACCAAGATCTATCTACTAGATACAAGCAACGGGTGGATATACATCCATAGAATAAATACCCTCGGAGACCGAATAGCGTTAACGAGGTTTTACTCGTGGATGATGTAGTCGAACGCTTGCCGATCTCAAGATCGTGATGAAGTCCATCTGGTCCAGCCGGTCCAGCACCATCAAGTCCAGCACCACAAAGCAGCGGTGCATCCGTGATCGCACACACGTCCGGGTACCCCGACAACCTCCGCACCCTCGCTCCAGCGAAGCAGTGTAAGCAACAAATCCTTCCAGAAAAAGCCACCTGGAACATGTATCTCGCTGATCCGAGACCATGGGGAAATTCTAAAGGAGGGAGAGAGATCCTTCACGAGGAAGTGTGCTTTGAGAGGAGGAGAGGGGGCCTTTTATAGGGAGAGGGGGGCACCCCAAGGGGCATGGCGCCCAGCCATGGTGGCTGCCCCCACCTCTTCCACATTCATGTGGGTGGAGCTCCCACTCAAAATGAAAAGCCTCCACTCCCATAAAAGAGCCTCCACTCAAAAATCCACTCACATGCATTAAAATTTCACCAAATTTAATGCAAGCTCTCATTTAAATAAAACTCTTTTATTTATTTATTCAGAATTTTGTTAATTACTTTAATTAACAAACATTCACATAAAACCCTCGCTAGTATTCAATTTCACATGCAGAATCAGTTTCAGCAATTTCAACCTAAACAGTTTCGGTGTCTAGTGAAATAAATTCCTGCGCTTTCCTTTTTCTTTCTCCGGCATATTATTTGCTCCAAATGGTGTCGGTATCCCTTAAGTGTGTCACCCTACGGTTCGCGAATAATGTAGACATGATCGAGACCCCTCTCCGATCAATAATCGGCGGGACACGATCCGCATCTTGACTCCCACATATTCATCGATGACTTCTGTGATCGTGTGAACCTTATACGCATGTAACTCAATCCCTTTGGCTTGCGATATATTACATGACTGATATTCCATCATCGGTATCTCCATACCTAGTTTGATCTTGTTACCGACATGTACTCTTTTCTCGTTCCTGTGATATAACATTCTAGTGATCAAATCACTTGCTTGCAAGCTAACTAATGTGATATCACTGAGAGGGTTCAGAGTATATCTCTCTGTCATCGGGATGGACAAATTCCACTCTTGATCCATGTGTTGGAAGTATGCCCTAGAGGCAATAATAAAGGTGTTATTATTATAATTCTTGTTCATGATAAAGTTTATATTCCATGCTAGAATTGTATTAAGCGGAAACTTTAATACTTGTGTGTTTTGTGAACAACACCGTGTCCCTAGTATGCCTCTATGGACTAGCTCATTGATTAATGATGGTTAAGGTTTCCTAACCATAGACATGAGTTGTCGATTAATAATGAGATCATATCATTGGAAGAATGATATGATGGACAGACCCAAACTAAGCAAAGCAATTAGATCGTGTCATCGTGTTCAACTTTGCGAAGCTTTTCTTATGTCAAATATTGTATTCCTTAGACCATGAGATAATACAACTCCCTCGTATCGGAAGAAAAATTTGAGGTCATCAAACGTCATCCTATGAGAGGGTGATCATAAAGGTGTCTCTCAGGTGATCGGAAAGTACCTGTTGGGTTGTATGTATCGAGATGGGATTTATCCCTCCCAAGTCGGAGAGATATACTTCGGGCCCACTCGGTAATCGATATCAACACCACTTGCAAGCATGTGATTAAGGAGTTACTCACAAATTGATATCGGATTATGGAACGAGTAAAGTACTTGCTGTGAACGATATTGAACTAGGTATGACGGTACCGACGATCAAATCTCGGGCAAGTAAAATATCGCGAGACGAAGGGAATATATATATGGGATTGATTGAATCCTGGCATCGTGGTTCATCCGATATGATCATCGATGAATGTGTGGGAGTCAATATGGGTTTGCACCCATTGATTATTGATATAAGATCATGTCTCGCATATTCTCGAACCCGAAGGGTCACACACGTGTCTCGACGCTAGGATAGATTGGATAATTGGTTTATGAGTTTTTGTTCGAGTCTCGGATGGGATCCGGGACATCACGAGAGGTTCGGAATGGTCCGAGAATAAGATTCATATAAGGCAATGCAGTTTTTGGAGTTGAATTGTTTCGGGTTAATCGGTATTGTATCTAAGCTTCTAGAACCTTCGGAGGGGACCAACGTGGCCCCACCTGCCGGGAGGGGGCATGGGCCTATGAGGGAGTGCCCTGGCCGCATTGGGCCAGGGGCACAAGGCCCCATAGGGCCCAGTCGGCCAAACCTAGGGCAAACCCTAGGGGAGCTTCTAGAAGGGGGGGGGGGGAAACTTGCCCCCCACTCCTCCCTCCTCGGCCGCCGGCCCTAGGGCTTGGGGGAGGGGCAAGGGATGGCCGCCCACCCCTCCATATAAAGAGGGCTGGGGGCGCACCCCTCCAACACCTCCTCCTCAATCCCTAGCCGCTCTGCTGCCCTCCTCTCTCTCTCCCTCCCGACTGCGTGTAGGCGAAGCCCTGCTGCAGAAACTCTCCACCACTTGCACCGCATCGTCGCGTTGTAGATCCAATCCGTCTCTCCACCATACTTGCTGGACCGAGGAAGGAGGAGACATCGAGGTGCCGCACGTGTGCATCTCTCGGAGGCATCGCCACTTGCGGTGTTAGTTCGGAGCGGATCGCGAGGAGGAGAAGCGAGTACGACTACATCACCCACGCGTTAGTCGAGCGTTCACCAGGCTTGAATCTTCAAGGGTATGAAGATCTCATCTATTCCCCCTCGTTGTTTGCATATCCTAGATTACTATGCTGCGAAACCCTTCACCATGAGCCTCAACATAACACCTTCGTAGCATTGAACCCATATTTATAGTCACTCTGTTACGGTATGACATTTGATGTTATCAAGATACTCTTCCGGTGTTAGTGATTGACATGATCTCATGGTCGAAGGATTAAGATTACTTCGTATGATGTTATAGTAATATAAACACAACGACCTTGATCGTAATGCTATACTTCGGATGAATGTTCATCACATCATTCCAACAATGTTGTGACCTCGTTATTAACAACATCCAATGTCCATGATCAGGAAACCTTTGATCATCTTGTTAATCAACGAGCTAGTTTATAAGAGATACATAACTAGGAACTTTCTATTTGTTTATAAAACACACATGTATTAACATTTCCATATTAATACAATTATAGCATGCAAAATAAACATTTATCATAAACAAGGAATATGATAATAACCAATTTATTATTGCCTCTTGGTCATATTTCCTTCAAAAATTTGACAAAATTGTGGATCTGAGGTAGTGAATAATGCAAATTTTCAAACCTCCAATTTTTTTCAGTTTTTGTCATTTTTATGTAGCCTAGAATATAAGGTGTTCAACGTTGAGATTTTGGAAGTTTGTAGAATACATCATCTAATATTTTTTCCAAAATAAATGGAAAATGTTAAATTCTGTTCTCGAATTTTGAATATAAATGGGCTCCATGTAGCCTTGGATCCCTTTTAAGTTTTCGGCAGTATGTTCATATCTTTCATAAGCTATATCATCTCCAAGGTCCAGCGCCAACTCACTCTTTGAGATTCACATATATTCGTCTCTTTGGTTATAGGGCAATCCGAACAAATGGAGAAGGGTTGGTAATAACCCCAATCTGATTTTTCTATTCACAACCAACTAACACTACATTAAACATGTCGAAGAAACCCCTCGGAGAAATCCAACTATGCCGAGTGTTGCGCTTGGCATACGATGCTCGACAATTTTAGGGTTGGCATACGCTGCCAAACGCTCGGCATATAAACCTGCTTGGGCACAATATGTTTGTCGAGCGTCTTGGGTGGCCTTTGGCAAAGCACCTCTCGGCAAAAAGTTTTGTTGGCACCGTCCGTTTGACAGTGCCATCCTATATGCCAAGTGCATACACTTGGTATATATTTTGGTCATACGATGCCAAGCGTATACCTCAGCATATAGGATTAACATGAAAAAAAGAGTAAAGCATAACGAGTTACATCCCACCAGGATCAAAATTGAGCATTTGTGATAGGTAAATAAATTTGCACCAAAGTAAACTGATATGTAGCTTGCATTACAAATAGCTAAAAATGCACCGAAGTAAAATGGCATGTATCTTGCATCTACTTCATCCCAAGGATTAAGGCGTAATTTTTTTTGCATGCTTATTAAGTAGACTTGAGGTATGATAGCCAAGAGAGAAAAAATCGAGAGGTTTTTTTTTTCTGCCCTTGCATGCACCCGAATCGAGAGGTGGGCGTTTCATCCGGCGTTTCTAAGGCGCCTTCAGCGTCCCGGGAATGATGGAAACGCCGGACGTAAAGTGGATGAGAATTCGGCCTGAAAACATGTCCTAAGAACGCTAGTGGAACGTTTTTGCAATTCGGATATAAAAATGTCCTCTCCTAGGAATGCTATTGGAGATGCTCTGAGCATCGATGGTACGATCATCAGCACTTGTCCGTGCACGAAATATGTAAGAGATTTGCATGTACTACCTCCTTCACGGTTTGCAGGGCGCCTAATCAAATTTAGGTTTTTCCAAAACTATAATGTTCCTAGGCGCATAAGAATTAATTGTTAATTAATGTGACATCTTTTTTTCCAACTTCCTATGCATGCAAGTCTCCCACCAATGCATGCGTCTTAACCGCTCACTAATAAGTCTAATTTTTAGCCAATACGTTAACGCCTAGGTCTGTGAGATTTTTGTAGAGCGCCCTGCAAACCGTGAAGGAGGAGTATTCATAATCTAAACAAATTTTCGACATCATATTTTGTATGGAAATAGTATAAGACCATCGTGTTTCCTTTTTTTTTTCGGAGATCTATGTATCGAATAGTCTGTATCGGGTTTGATATATATTTTATTATACTATCTCCGATTTTAAATAAGTATCGCCATTTTAAAATAAAGTAAGTTCAAAATTATAACACTTATTTTGGATCGGAGGGCGTAATAGATTTTTAAATCAAAATACTAGATACATTCAATTCATCGAAGATTCATCGGAGGCTCGTTAACCGATGTAGGTGAGAGTTTAAACGAGGACGGGTGCGCGATACGTGGCCTGGCTCGGTCTGCTCCCGGACTTGATCTGTCCCTGCGGACATCATCCGCAGTCGGCACTCGGCCCGCGTGTCTGCCCAGTGTCTACCCTACCCGTGCGCTGCCGCCCGCAGTACTAGTGCGATCGGGTCGTGCGGTCAGGTCACCTTGGTCGACATGCATTGGCATTGGCACCACAAAATGACCAACTTTTCCATGATTATTGTCCTATGCGTCACGCGCAGTACCATCCATCCACGGAAATATACGCAGCTAGCGAACCCGCAGTGACGCGTTAACTGTAAGCGGCAGTTGATTCCAACCAATACTACATGGCGGACCAGTTGACTTCAGCGCGCGTCAGCCATCTTGGCATCACGCCTGTGGCTACTATTCACGCGTACTCGTAATGTCTGTTCTGCTGGAGTTTTTTTTTTTAAATAATATATATATATTAATATCACATTGATACCAGTTACTTTCTTCGGATCGGTTTATAGGGCACGTATGAGCATTCTCTAGAACCAAGGTATATGACGATTGACTAAAGTTATGTTACCTGGCCTTAGGCTAGTCATAGTGCGAATAACTTAGTTAGTAACATGCATGTACATGCAATGCCAACTAAGCAAATTGGTGACATGACATGATAATAAACGAAGAAAGAGAGATAGTAACTTAGCTAGTTACCATAACATCACACATACTAAGACCATATGAGGCTAGAACCTTATTAATTAGGGCTTGCATGACACCATACACATGTTACTATCCACTATGAAGGTAACATGTTACTAGTGTAAGTTACTTAACACTATGACCAACCTTAGCACATTAAACCACCCCAATTGCATGTAGTAATTAATGCTTTCATACTCGTCCCTTGCGCATGCATTGGTGGAGATTGTGTTCACGTTTGCATGTACTCCGCTGAATGGAAACGGAAGGAGATGAGAAAGTCGGCCAAAACGCTCTAATTAAATTGCTAGTTAATGCATATGCGCCTAAGCATGCGTGGCTGGTGAAACTGCATGGATTTGAAATGGCGCCGTGTAAACCGATCCGGAGGGAGTACATCAGCCTCTGCAATAACGCATGCCCTAGCGACTTTATGGATGCACACGGCTTAGAAAAAAGAAAGAAAAATTATAGAAAAAAAGTTCGGCTACAGAAAACTAATCCTCAAAGTAACGACAGTGACACCATCAGAACAACATCAGTAGTCCTCCACTCCAATAACAATGCCTTTAATAAGGAAACAGTACCCAAGCGTCGTCGTTGCCCGATCAAAGATCATAGGTTTTCACCCTGGAGAAAGTCCTTACTCACAAAACAATACCTTCAATAAGGTCATTGCCAGACACAACCAGTTAAGGCCAGACCTTGGATTTTCACCCTCCAAGATAAGACTAGACACTCCCTCTGTGTAGTCTTCTTGCACCAACAGTCGCTACAGCGAGTCCTAGATCACGCAGTCAGTTCTCCGTCGCCACAAGAACAAAATCGCCATCGCTACCTCATTTTTCCGTTTTCCTGACATTCTCTGCATCTGACTTCACCATGACTCTAAGAATGACACTTGGTGGGAATAAACAACAGAGCTTCGCAACGCTCCCGCTGAAACCAAACGGCCAAAAAACAAGGTGCGCACGATCGAATACCTTTCGATCCAGCAATCTCTAGGCATGATACGCCCATGGGAGTTCGCCGACGGAGCCTTCCGAAACCTGCCTCTCTAGACCAGATCAACGAGGGCAGACACCAAGCAGATCTTTGTCTTCGTGCGAAAGAAACCAAAAGACCACCACCTTTATTAGATCAGACACAGCGATCCCCATACCGCCGGCCGGTTTCTGAAGGACGGATCAAGCAGGCAAAAAGGGAGAGAGCCAAACCAGGAACCACCGTAGCAGCGCCAGAGCCGCCGCCCAGCAGGATCCCAGCACCACGTCTTGACCGCTGTCTGCCACGACGCCCCAGCCAAGGGCCGACCTGGCCTAGATGGGCCCAGGTCGAGCCCGCGCGGCGCACCCGTAGCTGGTCATCGTTGCAGCGAGGGCCCCGACCTACGCCACCCACACTGCCTCCGCCGAGCCACCATGCTCCTCCCGCGACCTCCAGAGCAGGCCGCGTCGATGCCCCGGCCCACCAATCGCCTCCACGGCAGCCCCCTTCCTAGCCTTTGGCACCGAGGGCGCCCGCCGCCACCGCGTACACGACCTGCGGCAGCGGCGGCGAAGGGACACTTGAGCGGGGAGAGCCCGCCGGCGGCGGCTAGGGTTACCCCGAGACGTCGGGTCTGTTTCGGGTCAACTTAATATTGTTGTGGAGTAGCGTAAGTTCGAAGCCAAAAAATTTACTTTTCTACACAGAACCAAAATTTTACTAGTACATAGTGTACTCTTTGTTTAGGACATCTTCATCGAGCCGACGCATCCCGTTCGAGCGTGTCCGAAACGGTCTACGCGGACGTGCGCGGCGTCCAGCAGGCCGACCCATTCGGATAAACGCGTCTGGCTCGACCCATCCATGCATCTAGTCTTGGGCTCGGGTGCGTCGGCCTGGACGCTTGTGGACATCGTGGGGTGCCCTGTTTGTTGGCCACCCAGGCCCATATGTAAGAGATACATTATTAATTAACGATAGCTTTTCATTAGATTAAACCCTGCCAGTTATAAAAAGGCCATTCAAACTAATTAGGGGGGTGCTAGTGCTACTGCTGCTCCTGCTCCCATAGCCACGACTACTGCTGGAGGAGGACGGCACGACGGCTACTCGCCGGCCCCGTCGATCGCCGCCCTAGCGGCCTAGGCCACCATTTCCATGGCCGCCGGCCCGTCGATCGCCGCCCTAGCGGCCTAGGCCACCATTTCCATGGCCGCCGGCCCGTCGATCGCCGCCCTAGCGGCCTAGGCCCGCTGCTGGACATGTTCGTGGAGACAGTCGCGAGAATTGTCACGAGTTATCGCCTTGCCCTCCGCCTACAGCCGGTCCTCCGCCGCCCGGTTCGCCAGGGCTTTGTCCATCTCGGCAGCCCAGTGGTCCCTCGCCTCCTGCTGGGCGAGCAACTCCGCCGGAGAAGGAGACGACGCCGGGATCAGAGCACCATTGGGGCCGAAGCCCAACGCCAGCACTATCTGCACGGGGACGAAGATGGGCGCCTCCAGCTGGTCCACCTCCTACCCCTCCTCGTCGTCGTCCACCGCCTCCTCCCGTGTCGTCAGCGTCGACGAGACCACACACGAGCGCCGCCTCAGCGGCCAGAGCCACACGCTCTTCCACCGCCGCCGAGTCGGCGACGTGCTCTTCCGCGTCGCTGCGCGCTTCGGCGGCATGGCGGAGCTCGCGGACGGCGGACTTGGCGGCCTCCTTGGCCACCTCCTTCAGTGTGGTCATGGCCACCTCGTGGCGGATCTCGCGAAGAGCCTCTAATGCGGCCTCCATGGCCACCGCCTCCTTGGCGGCGACGTGGTGAATGTCGGTCACCGTCCATTGGGCGGCCACAGTTGCCGCCACCTCCACCACCCGCAATAGCGCACACTCGTCGATCTCGCCTTCCTTCTCGAAGGCCAGCATCTGCGCCTCGCCCATGCGCCGGGCCAGCACCGTGGCCTCGAGGTGGACCTCATCGACCTCCACGTCTGGGTAGCGGGTGCGACACATCTTCCGGATCTTGGACCATGTGGCAATCTTGTGGCGAGGCATGGTTGCTGGCGGCTGGAGCTTTTTCGACTGCTGCTTTTTCCTTGCTTTCGGGCTAGTTGTCTCCGCCGCGTCGACGACCCACTTTTATAGACCGTGGCGGAGGCAAGAAACGGACTATGCGCGGGAAGTTTTATTGCCACGGGAAGCAAGGCGCGCGCGGGAAGCACTGGCCGCGCGGGAAGCTGTCGACGCTGACAGCCGACGTCGCGTCACCATTAACGTCCCATCGCGAGGGTGTCAACCGATGATAGCGGGAGGGAGACGGACAAATGGATCGGTCAGCTAGGCACAGTCAGCCGGACAGACCGGATCACAAAAATCGATCATGACCCGACCCAATCGGACAGAAACCGACCTGTTTGGAGGACCGGGTGGCTTGGCCGGTGAAGATGCCCTTAGAGCAAGTTTAATAGTATAGCCCACCGTTGGCTATAAGCCACTGCTATATCATCTATAGTCATCACTATAGCCAACAAGTATAATACCTAACTATAAACATGTACTAGTTTATTAATACATGACCCACATGTCACTGCTACAAAGTGCCTAGGTGCACATGTTGTAGCTGGCTCTTAACTTACAGTCAGTTTTTCTTCCCTCTTTTTCAACTCAGCTAAAATATATCATATTTTATCTCTTATAGTCAGCTGATATCATTTTATTATACTTGCTCTTAGCATACTCGCCAGTCGTGTCACTTTTATCGGAAATTTTATGCCAGTCGTGTCGACACAGTAGAATTTCTTCACTTTCTTTTGCACGGCGTAAACGTAGTGATCCCAAGTTCTGCGTGGCGGATACGTGGTGCTACATAACACTTGTTTTTTCGTAACATATACACCGTCGTTTTACGTTTTTGTGAAAGCATTCTTACATAAATTGGACACATCATCATCGTAATCAAAATTTTAGTATCGTGCTTAGCATCTAGCGTGGTCAAAGTTTGGCTCCTCCATGGGAATGTGATAAGATGCATGGTGAACACACCACACGGAACCGCGTCAGTCGTCATGTCCTGATCCCTTTGCAGCTTCGCTCGGTGATGACACGCAGATATGTGCGACTGTGACCGTACCTTGGAAAATCGTATGATTACTACCCCCTGAAATGAAAGGGGGGATTCCAGATAGAGATGAGAGGAACTGGACAGCCAACTCCCGATCGAGAGAAACTTCCTTTTTTTATTTTTTTCGGGGACTTTCGTTTTTTTTTTTGTTTTTTTTTCGGGGACTTTCGTGGGTGCCCAAAGTCCAAACGTCGCAGCACTTGTTGACCGGGCCTTGTTCTCTGTCCTTAGGCCCATGGGCTGTAAGATGGCGCACTTAAATGGGCCTCCAGGATTAGAGCAGTTACGGGCCGCCAAGGGGACCTGCCCAGCATTACGGCACCGGCACCACGTGTCAGCAGCCCCCAGGCGGCTGCATGCAGCACGGGATCGCAGCGCCACGCGACGGGCCCCCACCACAACCGGGCGATCGAACCAGCGTACGTACGGTTGCCTCTGCCCTCCCATCGGCGACAACTCCGCCAACGCCTCCCGCGCTGCCGTCCCCAAGGGGCACCGGCCGGCCGGCGACCAACCGCCGTCGCCGCACGTCATCGTCCTCCTGCTCCTCCTCGCGATCGGCGGCGCCAAGGTTCGTTCGTACGTACACACGACACTGACCGATCGAGATCGAATCCCGCCCAACCGTACCCCCCATCCCCCCGTCCGGCCGCGCCTTCATCTTGGGGATCCATGCGCGCACTGAAACCGATCGTCTGTTTAGCATTCGATTTTGGGAAATGTTGAACTCCTCTGCATTGCATTTAGGGAAATGTCGAATTAATTCGTCTGCATTGCATTATTTGGGATCTCGGCTTTTTCGAATCGCGGATTATGATTTTTGCGTCTCAACCAACATGTACAATCACATATGACAGAGATTCATCGGGAAAGCATCAACGCGATTTGACGTGCGAAATGTGGCGTCTTGGTTAATTAATCGAGCCTGCAGTTATGCATGGATCTTTACACTTTTCATGGTTGGTTGGTTGGCATTGCAGGTCTTTCATGGGTAGATGGTCGTCAGGCAGAGATCGAAGCAGAAGACCGGGTAGATGGAATTTTCCGCCCTTCTGACTTCGGCGGGGATAAACATCTCCCTCTGCGTGCTCTTCCTCATCCTCTACTCCATCCTCCGCAAGCAGCCCCACAACTTCGGCGTCTACTTCGGCAGGCGGCTCGCAGAGGAGAAGTTCAGGGAGCAGGTCGACTACTTCTCCTTCGAGAGGCTCCTCCCCACAGCCGGATGGCTCGTCAAGGCGTACTGGTGCACCGAGGACGAGATCCGACGCGTCGCGGGGCTCGACTCCGTCGTCTTCCTAAGGCTATTCATCTTCAGGCACGTCCCCTGATTGGTTATTTCTCCTTAATTAGAAGATCGCCATATATATTTCATCAATCTGTTGACACTCCTCCATATATATTATATATCTGCAGCATCCGCATCTTCTCCATCACTACTCTTGTCTGTGTGCTTGGAGTGCTCCCTGTCAATTACCATGGCCAAGAAATTGCCCACACCAATGTCCCAGGGGATTCGCTCAATGTTTTCACCATTGCAAACATGAGTGAAGGATCACCAATGTAAGCTACCCTCATCTCCATATTTACTAGTACTATATTGTTTACTTAATCTTTCCGGTGTAATATAGTGCTAGTATCTTTTCTTACATATACGTACGTACCCGGACCTCAATCCTGTGGAACATATATACAAAAATATTCTGAAATCGTGAACCAATTAGCTGAATAATGCCAGTTACACTGAACTACTATACTATATTCTTTTTAGACAAAAGGCTCGAGTGGAGCCAGGCTTTATCTTAATAAAGCCATATCGGCAGAGTCACACACTGAATGATTATATATCATACCGCCGTTAGCTTTTCAAGTGAGGATTTGCCCTCCTCAACGTTGAGTTCAAAACATTCTCTAAGCATACATGTTCATATAAAAGCATCCCCAAAATTCATATGCGCGTGATGCATTAGACAGTGCGTGTGTCTCGTGGGGTACACAAAGATAAGTATAATCTCTTCTTCTTTGACAGCACCCTTCTGTTATACTTTTGCATAATTTATCTTTTAAGTCCCTCTGTTTAGAAATATAAGACATTTTAGCTTTGTGAAATAAATGTAAAGACGTCTAGAACCTATACACTAAAATACGTCTAGATACATTCGATTCACAAAGCTAAAACGTCTTATATTTCTAAACGGAGGAAATACATGCTAACCTGTTGCACAGGTATTTTTATGTCACACGTATGCCTTATCAAACTTCTTTTCACTCATCCACACAAGAACATATGGTTATTTCCCTAACTTTTAATAGATTGTCTATAGCTGCATTGAGAAACAAATACATTGTTAGACAAGTTTCCAGTGATAACATCAATGGATATAGTAGAATAAGTTTTTATTTCAGAGTATGAGTCGTATAATTATTTGCAAGGTAGAAAAATACTGGGCAGTCGTGATATAAATCACTCCCAAAAGCATGTAGATTTTCAAGAATTGTTGATTTGGTCTTCCCATGGTTTTGTTTGATCTGTTGGAATTTTAAATAGTTGTCAAGATTGACTGCATCTGAAAGAAAATAATCCCGCCTCCCTAACAACCTTGTGTTCGTTCTTCCATTTAAGTAGATTCAGGGTCTTCGATTGCTCAATTCTTGTTTAGATACAGTACAGTTCGTCCTGTCCTACATTGACATCATTTCAAATGATATTGGTTCTTTTGTGCAGGCTCTGGGTTCATTGCGTTGCTTTATATGTTATAACAATCTCGGCTTGTATTCTTCTTTTCCATGTAAGACTCATCCACAATGTTCATGTTACCAAAAGGTTCTTACCCAAAAGTTCCACCAGGTTGGAAGCAGCTTATTATAAATGTTTATGTTGCAGGAGTACAAGTATCTATCGAAAAAAAGATTAGCCCATATAACTGCATCAACGCCAAATCCGGGTCATTTTGCGGTGCTTGTTCGTTCCATTCCCAAGTCAGGCAACGAGCTTCTTGATGACACAATAAGAAATTTCTTTGTTAACTATCATGGAGCTAGTTACTTGTCACATCAAATGATCTACCGAAAAGGAAAGTTGCAGAATTTTGTGGTAAGAATTCATTCTAGCAACGATATATATGCTTTTCGCATATTGCTGGAAGGGAACTCAAATTATTTACCTAGTTTATTCTTCTGAATCTAGTCTACAGTCTTGATGTTATGTACATTTTGCTTACTACTGAGATAATTCCCTCAAGAATTGACGTTTATTTTTTCAGGATAATGCAGAGAGAGCATACAGGAAATTTGTAAGGGTAAAATTTTCAGTATTTGATCAGAACGTGCGGTCAACCTTGAACAGATGTGGTCTCTGCGGAGTACGAGCTTCCTCATTTCAGCTTTACCGCAATAAGTTTATCGAAGCCAAGAAGTCAGACCTCACTGATCCAGATGTAGTTGAAGCTCAAAAGGTCCTCACCCCCATGATGCCATTGTCACTTGATCTAAAAAAAACTGCACATATATATGATAACTCTGGTTTCACCGGAAGTAAATCTTTTTCTACTGCCGAACAGGACTGTCCAGGTGCTATAGTGTTCTTCAAGACTCGCTACGCGGCGATTGTCGCTTCGCAAGTTCTTCAATCTTCGAATCCTATGCTATGGGTGACTAATTTGGCACCCGAGCCTCGAGATGTGTACTGGTCCAACCTCTGGATCCCCTACAGGCAGATCTGGCTCCGGAAAATAGCAACAACCTCTGCTGCCATCTTCTTCATGTTTGTCTTCATCATCCCCGTCGCGTTTGTTCAGAGCATGATGCAGGTGGAGTCGCTTAAGCAGATGTTCCCGAGCCTGAAAGGCACACTGAAGAAGTAAGTTGAGAAATCTAGATTTCAGGTTTTGCAGATCGATGTGCCTGCCCTGATCACCTTGCTTGTTTTCTAGGTCATTTTGCGTCCGAGTCGTAACTGGATACCTCCCTAGCGTTGTTCTGCTCTTGTCTCTGTACACCGTTCCTCCCCTGATGATGCGCTTCTCGGCGATCGAGGGGTCGATTTCTCGCAGCGGCAGGAAGACGAGTGCGTGCACCAAGATCTTGATCTTCAACATCTGGAATGTGTTCTTTGTGAATGTGCTATCAGGATCTTTGCTCAATCAGATAAATGTCCTCACAAGACCCAAGGACATGCCATCTATGCTAGCCGAACTGGTGCCAAAGCAGGTGACCATGAATCGTCTGTTTTTTTCTTCTGCAGGCGCGCGCAGTATAATAATAAAAACATAATAATAATTAACGTTAGCTTGTTTTGTGGTTTCGGCAGGCAACATTTTTCATCACGTACGTCCTCACATCAGGCTGGGCAAGTCTGTGCTCCGAGATACTGCAAGTGTACAACCTAGTGTACAACTTCTTCAGGAAAAGCATCTGTGGTTACCATGACGAGCCGACGGGTGTCTACTCTTTCCCTTACCACACCGAAGTCCCAAAGATCCTCTTCTTCAACCTGCTTGGCTTCGCCTTCTCCATCATGGCGCCTCTCATACTGCCTTTCTTGCTCGTCTACTTTTGCCTTGGCTACCTGGTGTACCGCAATCAGGTGAGCACCTCGTCCTTGCTTGCTTATTTTGTTTTTTAATTACTAGCTTATTATATATATCTATGAAAGATAACATCTATACATATATATAATGTTTTTCAGATTCTGAACGTGTACTACCCCAAGTACGAGATGGGAGGGAAGCTGTGGCCGATCATGCACAACACCATGGTGTTCTCCCTGGTCCTGACGCAGACCATAGCGTTGGGCGTGTTCAGCATCAAGAACTCCCCGGTGGCCTCGGGGTTCACCATCCTCCTCCTCATCGGCACCTTGCTCTTCAACGAGTACTGCAGGCAGCGCTTCTCCCGCATTTTCAACTCATTCTCCGCCCAGGTCAGATATCACCATATCAACATTAGTCGTTGTGCATCTTTTGTTTCTTGTTGAAATATACTTAGTATATAAGAGAAACATGTTTCTGAACCATGGATGATCCCACTATGTGTATATGTTGGGGGTGTGTAGGACCTTATAGAGCTGGACAGAGAGGACGAGCAGTCCGGGAGGATGCAGGAGATCCACGAGCACCTCCTGGACGCCTACTGCCAGTTCCCTCCGTCCAGCGGCGACGACGACGTCCCGATCGAGATGATCCTGGAGGACCCAGCGCAGGAGGCGTCCAACTCCAGCCAGGAGCTCTGCGACACGGTGCAAGAAGTCCAGGAGCACCACATCGAGGAGAAGTGAAGCCAACACGATTGCTGGCGTGTGTGTTGATCCTGTCCACTGGTTATGGCCTGCCTTGGCTCTTGTGTGTAGCTACGACCGATGATTCGACAACTTAAAAGTGGGGTGGGTTAGCCCAAGTAGATGATGATGATTAAGATGGAGACTATTTGGTCCAAATGTTGTAGGTATATGCAGTGTATCTTTTGGTTTCAGAGGGAGATAACTGTGCAGATTAATTAGGAGTGGTTCAAGTTTTCACCCTTCTTACCCTATCACATACGGAGTATGACGGTAACCTGACAACATTTGAAGCACCTATATATGGTTCAAGTAAAAGAAATTACATTGTAGCCTATATATTTTTCTAACTTTGCATAGGTCACCATTGGCATGTTCCACTTAACGTTGGCATGATCCACTTATCTTGAACTTAACATGCTGAAATAAAACCTGCAACCGCTTGCAATAATGACTAGTTCACCAACTTGCCATGAATCATCCAAAACCCGTCTCTCAGTTTGGCTTCATCAAGAATGAAGAAGAGCCTTGTGTTTTCAAGAAGGCTAGTGGGAGCTCGCTCGAATTTTTTTTATCTTATACGCAAATGACGTATTACTGATTGGAAATGATATTTTTGTTGTATGCTTAGACCTTATTGAAAAATAGTTTTTCGATGAAGAAATAAGGAAAATCAACATATATATTAAGCATTAAGATCGAGAGAGAAGCATATATTTTGGTCATTAAGCCAAAGTACTACATTGAAAAAGTGTTGAAAGAGTTCAATCGTGGAGAGGCAAAGAAAGGGATCTTGCCTATACCACATGACATAAGTGTTGACAAGACTCAGTTTGTCATATCTCATGAGTAAATTCCAAATCTTTTAGATATTGGATCTACCATACTACATGATATGCATTAAGCGTCAAGCAAATGTTACTAGACACGTTAAGAAAATCCTAAACTAATTGAGAAGAACTATGTTTTTTTGAAATGAGGGCAAAAGCTTTGCGATGTTCTACTAAATAAAAAAGGAGTTTTACAAGAAAATAAGGCGAAACAAAGATTACAAAGCCTACTCTCCTTACATGATTTCACCCAAACACTTTGTGCACGCCAAAACCCACAAGTGTGCCTCTTTCTTAATTTTATCGAATAACACTAGAGGTGGCACATGCTTATTGTTGAAGACCCAAGTATTCTGCTCGTTTCAAATCTCCCAAGAGTTAGCAAAGTGAGAGAAGTGATAGCCTTGCGGTTGGGAGTGGGTTCTTCCGCCGCCATGGACCACCACCGCTTAAGCGAGAGCCCTGCCCATTGCTGAGGTTGAAGATCATGGAGACTCAACAAATCTTTTTGGTAGCCCCAAATACGAATGGTGATACGACAATTAACAAGGGGATGTGAAATTGATTCCACGGTTTGCTTGCATAAAGGGAACAAGCCGCAATTTGTCGAACCCCTCTTCTCCAAATCGTCTGTTGTCCAAAGCCTATATATTCCTCATCGCAATCAACGCAAAGAATTTGGGAGGGGGGGGGGATCCCAAGCCTTACAAACCATCGTATTCATGTTGGATAAAGTAGCTCCCAAAAAATGCACCTCATAGGCCGACGTCGTCGAAATACTGACCATCCTCCGTAAGCTTCTAAAAGATGTCATCCTCCATAATAATGCCAAGATCCACCTCAGTGAGAAGAAACCAAAGCTCCACAAATTAGTTAGGTGATCCATGGTAAAGTCGTGACCCAACAAATATTCCTTATCCAAGCATTATCTTGCAAGACTTGTTGGACATTCCACTTCTTTGTTTTGGATAAAGCAAAAAACAAGAGGCGCCACATCAATCGGTTACCTTCCTTGTAGCCATGTTGTGTGCTAAAAGGGGGTCTTGCGACCATTGCAAAGTGTAATATTTGTGAAGACGTACAAATATTCATGTCATCTTTAGTGCAAGGGTTTCTTGAACCCACCCAAACCTTATTTGGGTATTTCCACTCAAACCACGACCACCTCGAACACAATGTCGTCGCAAACTTTTCCATATTAAGTACCCTTTCTAACCAAAGGAATGCCCTTTCTAACTTATTGTTATACTTTATGATGCCCGGAGGGTGGAAAGCAGGGTCAAATAGTATATTGCTTGAGATACAATGACCGATTTAATTAGGAAGGTCTGACAGGACGCGGTAATATACTTTTCATTCCATGTGGGAAGCTTAGTGGCACACTTATGCTCAAGGTGTTGAAAATCCACCCTCTTGAGCCTCCAAACAACTCAAGAGGAAGGATGTACATGTCACTGGAATACCCTCAAGAGGTAACCCCAAATATCTCAAGGGGAAGGATGTACATGTCATCGGAATATCCTCAAGGGTGTACATGACACCAGAATACCCCACGCGAGGTTGCTCTTTCCAAAATTTGAGATAGGGGTTCAATGGCAATGACGAATAGCATGGGCGAAAGGAGGTCTCCTTGCCAAAGCCCGAGACCATGAGCAATGAGATGGCGGTGATGCCATTAAGAACCACCCTTGATGAATCTGTGGAGAAAAAAGCGGCAATCAAATTGCAGAAATGTCTTGGGAACCCACGACATTGAAGAGGGTCAAGAATGTATTCCCATCTAATAGAGTCAAATGCTTTGAGAATGTCAAGTGATAGCTCCAAATTTCAACACTTTTTACTGATGAATTTCCTTTGGTTTTTGCTGGGTTTCATTGAATTTCACCTTTCAACTAATGTTAACATCACGAATTAGCAAAACCTTGGTTTCTTATGATGGTTTTCAGGTAATAAACAATTTTGGAAGATCTAGGAGCATTTTTGAGCTATTTACCATTAAAGAAACAAATCCTCAACTGAAGCCCCCTTCATGCGAGGCGTCCAGGGTGCGTAATGACCATTGGTATGGTTGGGACGCGCTCGTATCGTCTGCCCATACGAACCTCCTATGCCTTTGTTATATCAACACAAGCAACTTATGTGAAGGGACGCGGACGAAAAACACAACACAGCCGCCTCAAACATTTCCAGAAGAGGAGAGATCAGATCTAAAGGAGGAGAAGAACATCGCCTCATTCTTCGAAGATCTCTAGCCTCTAACCCATTCACCCCACCATCATATCCACTTGTATTGAGAGAGATTGGCACTTGTAAGATTAGGGTTTGATACTTTGATCTTCCTTGATTTGTATTTGATTTGATCCTCAAACAGTATTATGAATTGCTACGGTAAAGTTGAGATCATTTCCATTTGCAATATTATTGTGCCTTTGATCTATCTTGCTCTCATGTCTGAGTAAATCCTCATAGGCGTGGGAGATGTAGGGGATTGGTGAGATGTGATGTGCCTCCTTTATTTCCATCCATTTGCGATTGTTGTCGTGATTATTATATTGTGAGAATGAATATCTATGTTTGTCTAATGCTTGTTGTCTAATTTAAGGGCCCAAAAACATGATCTAGAGATCTCATAGATATGAACTTGTTTTCTAGCGAATCAGTGACCCCCGAGTGACACAACCGATATCAATGAGGAGCTAGTACTACTCGAGGATAAACAAGTAACCATCAATATTAAATCCTTGATTTGGTCAAAAGACCTTAATTAATGTGCTGACCATTACCATGGTAATAGGCAGCTGAATCATTAGGACTAGGAGAAAATTTCTATGAGGACTCCTAGTCAGCATACGAGTTACTTGCCTATTCACTTCTAAATAAGAAGTATCACAATCACTTATTAATTTCATTCACTTGGCACATTCACTATTACCATGAACTGTTTCTCTCCACGCCTAACTTCACATCTAAAGGAACTCCGAACACTTCATTCGCCTTTTTTTAACTTTTATGTTATTTACATTTTGCATATTCCTTTACTCAAGTTTTCTCTGTTATTCACTCACCTCTTTCCATATTCAAAACTTGTAGTCAATTCACTCAAGACAACGTGACACCTTGGATGCAACAGAAACACCGTATAAAAACATCTACCAAGGCTCCTTATTGGGATCAATATAAAAACTGGAAATAATACTTCCACGAAAACATGCTCTAACGAACTTGTGCACTTGTAGGCTATCAAGCTATTTTCTGACGCCGTTATCGGGAAGCTAAGCTCTAAGTGTTTGTTTTTTGACAGTTGTAAGTGTTGGCACCATCCATGATCTCTATTGAAGATAGTGGTACCACTCATTTAGGTAGAACTTATTTACCTCCATATATTGATCGTATTCCTACTGAAAGGCGCCTAGAATTTATTAAAAGATTTTCTAACTCACGTACTGTAGACATGAACAGTTTGATTACTTTAATGGCAGACTTGACCATTACCCAGGGGGTCAAAGAGCCTGAACAACAGTTGGAAGAATATGGGAATCTATCTAGGCACCTAAGAAAAATGCCTATTCTTTACCCTGATCTTGAAGCCCAAGAATTTGAGATATATCCTGAGCTAATCTATATGATGAAATAAATTGCTTTCGCAGGGAAATAGGATGAAGATCCTAGTGATCATTTGACAAAGGTCCATAACCTTTGTGCTACTCTTAAACCAACCAATCTGCCAATAGAGTTTGTACTCCTCAAACTTTTTCGCTGGCCTTTAAAAGACAATGCTTTTACTTCGTTACAATCATTACCCAATCACACTATAAAAACTTGGAAATATTGCATCCGAGAGTCCATGCATAAATATTGATCTTTTACTAAAATCATGCATGTTAAACGTAGCATTACGAACTTTATTCAAGGAATTGAGGAAAACTTTTACCAAGAATGGAATAGATTTTATGGAATGATAATGAAAGTCCCAAATCATGGCTTTTAGGAACATTTAATTATTCAATACTTCTATAATGGGATTAATGAAGATTCAAAAGATATGATTGACTTATCTGCAGGAGGAGCTATTAGCAACTTAACACTGCCAGAGTGCATAAAGAATTTCGAGGTAAGATCCTTCAACGATGAGCATTACAACCCTGTTGGGGATGATAAACCACGAAAAGGTATGTTCCATATACCCCAGGAACTTGTGCTGAAAGTCAAGAAGTCCATGTAAGAAAAAGGAATTGCTGCGGAACTTGTTGAAGAAAATAAAGTTGACGTTCTTCAAACTTATGTTGTCGAAGAAGAAATTAGTCTTGTGATGCAAAAATTTAGATATCAACAAAATCTGTTACATGAGAAATATTATAAACATCTAATGGCTCAATAAAATAATATAAAAGATTTGACCGAAGTTTTTGATGATTTAGGACATGCCACTAGGCATTTAGATAAATACTTGAGTATGGTTAAAACTCAATGCGATCAGATAGCCGAAACTCAAGCTTTAATTTTAAATAAAAGTAATTTCGATCACAATAATGTTTCTACTAACATTGTTATTAGACGTGGTACAGAGACACAGGAGCCTCAAGGGCCACCTTGGTATAAAAAAACAGGCATGCAAGGCAAGAGAGACTCAAGAAATGAGTCAAGAAGAAGAGGACCTTGTCGATACACAAGATGTTATTGATTATGAAGCTCAGAGAAGAGAACATGAGACTTCTAATAAAGACAAAGAAGAAGAAGCAGAAGATAAATATGAAAAATATGATTTAGATGCTGAGACGGTTGATTCAAGAGAAGTAGTCGAGCTTAGAAAGGAACAAGAAGAGAAGGTTATTACCTCGAGTGAAAAACATGTCGACAAGAAAAAACCTCCAGCAAAGAAGAAAACTAAAAAGTATGTTGAACTAGTAGCAAAGGTAAGATAAAAGGTAACTCCAACGAGAAAGAAAATTTCTTATCCTAATCGAGTTCAGTATGAATCGGATAAAGCTATTTATGAATCTTTTGCCGAAGCTCTAGGAAATCTTTGTTTAGAACTTCCTCTAGCTGATGCTATCCAAGTTCCTACTTATAAAAAGTTTATGCGAGATATACTTAATAGAAAAAAGAAGGTAACTAATACTATAACAGTAATGACAAGCTTTGGTGATAAGATGCCTCCTAAGCTTGGGGACCTAGGTATACCAAGTATCTCTTACTCAATTGGAAATATTTTTAATGATCTTTATGTTGAAAATTTTGAAGTTGCACTTGTTTTGCTTTCCTATGCTTGTTGGTTTGTGCTTTCAAGACTTGTTTCTTTACAAGATTCCTATGCATAGGAAGTGGGTTAGACTTAAATGTGCTTTGAATTTGCTTCTTGATACTCTCTTTTACTTCAATTCATATTTCTTATGTGAGCATCTTCTCAAACTATCATGCCTAACTTAAAGGCGTTAAAGAAAAGTACTTGTTGGAAGATAACCCAAGAGTTTTCTTGAGTCTTGAAAGTTATTACTTCACTAATGACCTCTCCTTATCCTTTTTTTTTGTTTGCTTTTTGTTCCAAGAATGACCTCTAATGAGAGGGAAGTAAGATTTAGGGAGTTGCTGTCCCGAAACAGATTTATATCCTCCACCAAAAACATTCGTGAGGAGTCTCTGTAACTCGGATTGAGCTTAAAATTTACGAATAAATCTCCCAGTATGTTATCTAACTTTCGTTAGTTCAACACTTTTTGATTTGAGCAACATAAGGTCTTCAAAAAAATCGGTTTCTACATGCTGGTCTGTTTTGACAGATTTCTGTCATTATTTGCATTTGCTTCTTTTTGATTCCTTTTTGGTTTATTTTTGGGAAATTGAGATTTTTGAAGGATTTTCTACAGTATCTTGTGTCTTTAGTGAAAGTTTTTCTATTTTGAAACTAAACCCAAAGGTCTATTATCTTTTGAATACACTAATGTTGCTAATGAAGATTGTGTGAAGTTTTGTATGAATGAAAATTTGCAGGTGTAGAGAAAGAATGATGTAATGAGATGAAGAATGGACAAAAGCTCAAGCTTGGGGATTCCACCCCGTGTCACCCCAAGAAATATTCAAGAGGTACAAGCGTAAAACTTTGGGTATGCCCAAGGCATCCCCTTCTTCATCAATAAAAATCTTAGGTCTTTCTAGACACTTTGTTTTTATTGTTTTATGCATTGTTGTGTTGTTCTTGGAGCGTCTTAGTTTTTGTTTTTGGTTTTAGTTTTCTTATTTTCTTGAGTAAGTTGGTTGTTTACACCAAACTTCTTTTGGAGAGAGACACGCTCTGTTTCCATTGCCTAGAACACTCTAGTTTTCACTCTTATTGTTTTGTGAGTGTTCACTTTTGCTATCACTGTGTTTAGCCTTAGTTTTCTTGAGCTTTCAGCTTAGAACTTTTTAGTTCTTCTTTGTGGATTTGTGAGACAAGATCACTTATCTTTATTTATTATTATCTTTATGAGTTATTTCAAATAAATTGTTTGGTGTTGGAGAAGAGTAGAAAACTTCATGCTTAAGTGGTACAAAAGGGAGCTTGCTTTGACTGTGACTTAGACTTTAGCATGACATGCTAGGTGTTGTTTTGACCTTATACTAAGTGATTATTGATGTATCATGTCTTGTTCCAAACAATTGGGATTGCTTAGTGTGCCTTGAAGAAATTATGCGTTGTTTTAGCATGCATAAGCATAGTATAGTGGTTTTCTCCTTTGATGTTTTGCTTGGGTTGACTTGGCACATGCTCACACCATGTTATGACTCTCACAAGTCAACATTATCATCTACGATCATTTAGTCCTTAACTTGTAGTATCACTCTTTGCTTTGATTAGTAATGCTTTGTCGCTCTGCATGATTATGGCCATTGTTGCTCTCTTAGTTGGTTGCTCCCAGTCTTTTGCTAGCCTCCACTTGTATGAGTAAGCTCTACTCATGCTTCCAACTCCCAAGAAACCAAGTTATTCCAAAGTGTCCACTATAAACTCCTATGCATGATGTGTTACACCATTCCAAGTATATTCTTGTTTTCAGCTATCTTCCAATTAAAAACTATTTTGTTATGTGAAAACTTAGTGATTAAAGCCCTCACGAACTTGATGGCACACTTTATATTCTTTGCCCCTAATAAACTTGTACCATTGTGACAAATTTGTTGATATGCTTGCACTTATACATTGGAATTAGCAGAACCGTGTTGTCACGGGGAACGTTTTCAACATTGCACTTGTACTTTGCACTCAGTTGATATCATGCTCTTTTGTCTATGGATGTCGCCGGTGTGAAATAATGAAGGAACTTGTAAGTCCATGGAGTTTGTATTATGTGTTAGAGAAACGCTTGGGCCACTAGCCTAAGCCATGCCAAATGGAAACTTGCAGCATCACCATAGTGAGCTATCTATGAAGCATCCTCAATAAAAAGCTATGCACATAGTAAATAAAAAGATCGCTGAGATGCTCATTGTCTGCTTGCCTTGTCATTTTGGTTATGGGATAGCTCCTGTACCATGTGCAAGGGGTACCCCGTTGGCGGTTCTCTATGATATGCAAATACTTACAATGACAAGAACTTACAGCTGACTGAAGTTGAGTAGCATGAGGTGTGGCCCTCGTATTCAAGGGACTTGAGATTGCCAACTTATACTTCGTCAAGCATATACTCCATCTTTGTTCACTTTAACCTTAATCACTTCAAGATGCTTATTATGTGGGCAATGAGGTCTAAAAGCTAACAAGTGCCATAATTTTTGGAAGCTCTTTTTGAAACTTGAAATCCCTGCTTCCTTTACAAAAGGCCTTTCTTCCACCATTATTGAGTCTCCACCTTCTACTTTTAGGCACCATTAAGAGAGCATAGTTGTCATTCTGTGTGCAGTGTCCCAAAGCTTATTGATTGATGCATATTGTGATATTACTTGTTCTTGTGCTATTTGTTTCTAGTCACCCTTGTGAACTTTGAAGGTGTCCTATGCATCTATATTGATACTCTATGAGGGACAAGCTGATTGCCACTATGCTATGTTTTCTTTATGTGAAACAAACAAACGTTTTTCAATGCATATTATTCATGATCTTTGTTTGTAGCCTTTCATGTTGCATGCATAGTTACTATGTCCTATTGTTAGAACTCCATCTTTCATGCACATGTTTAGAGTTCTTTGATCCCAGATTTTAATGTTTGCAAATGGTTAGATCTTCATTGTGAAGGTGCATGTCACCTCAAAAATTATTCTTTTATCACTTACCTACTCGAGGACGAGCAGGAGTTAAGCTTGGGGATGCTTGATACGTCGGAAACGTATCTATAATTTTTGATGCTCCATGATTTTTTAGTATCTACTTTGCTTTGCTTTGTCTACACTTTGAGGTGTTTTTATATATTTTCTGGAACTAACCTATTAACAAGTTGCCATAGTGCCAGTTGCCTGTTTTCTTCTGTTTTTGGTTCCAGAAAGGCAGAAAATCAATATTCTCGGAATTGGACGGGACAAAAGCCAAAGTCAATAACTTTCCGTGAGGGACACGAATCCAGAAGGAGGTACGGAGAGGCACTAGTGGGTGGCCAGACCCCCCTGGGCACGACCAAGCCTGGCCCGCGCCTGGGGAGGGTGTGGGCCCTCTGGCCGCCTCCTCGGCCTCCCCCTTCGCCTATAAGAAGCCCCCGGGGAGAAAACCCTAGATCATCCAGAAGAAATCCACGAAAATCTCCGTAGCACCGCCGCCACCGAAGGGGAGATTTGGGGGACAGAAAGTATCTATTTCGGCACCCTGCCGGGCTGGGGAAGTGCCCACGGAGCCATCTCCATCGATCTCCATCGCCATCTTCATCACCATTTCTGATTCCCATGATGAGGAGGGAGTAGTTCTTCCTCGAGGCTAAGGGCTCTACCGGTATCTATGTGTTCATCTCTCTCTCTCTATGCATGATCTTGTTGTGGTCATCAGCTTTGTAATCAAGTATACCTACCTTGCTACTCAAGTGCTTCAATATATCTCTTCTCTCTCCATGTGTGTGAAAGTGACAGCGTGCACGCCATGGTGGCACTTAGGTTTGAGTCTACACCTCTTTTTGCTTTAATAGATCTATGCTTTTCCCCACGTGTGTGAAAGTGACAGCGTGCATACCGTGTGTGGCACATTGGCTAGATTGAATATTTGTGATGAGTTATATTTGGAGTTAGATGTCTCTATGAAATTGTGGTGTTTGTTGGAACCATCTAGCGCTCAAAGTGACAGTGTGGGGTTATCTAGATTGGGGAAGGTGGACTTTGAGGAGTGTTGTTATTGCCCTATCATGGATTAGAGTGTCCAACTGGAGATTAGTTAAGAGTAGTATCATGAAGAGAGGATATTTATATGAGATTGTGTTCACTAGTGAAAATATGATCCCTAGGCCTTGTTTCTAAGCATTGAACCACCGTTTGCTACTAGATCTTTTGCATGTTTGCTTGCTTCCTTCCTTTTGCCTTGAGTCTTTATGTCACGACTCGTGATTAGGGCTAGACAAATACCAGATCCTCATCTGATATAAGCCTAACCTAAATTCCGAAGCGCGCAGGGAAAGATCGGTAACATTACAGAACATACAAACCATATATTAATAAGGTAAACTCTTAAAAGAGTTACAAACTAGTCATACGAGCCAGGGGTCATAGACCCATCATTACAACAAATAACGGAAGCAAAGAAGTTGTTCTAAACAACAAACTTAGCAAAGGGCCTAAGAGGCCATAAACAGAAGTAGCGACCCTTCCATAGATCCTAGGCTGCTACCCGGGAACCCCGACTACTCGTTGACTTTGACGTAGAAACCACCTTCAGTTGGAGTAGCTTCATCTGTAGAAAACATCAACGAAGCAAGGCTGAGTACAGGGTGTACTCTGCAAGACTTATGGCTAGTGGAGTTATTTTTTATAAAGCCATCTTTTGTTTTCAAGACAAGAGGGAGAAGAAACTTGTCTAGTAAGATCATTTTCAAAAGGGGATAAGAAGACTACAACTCTAGCTTTTAGAATCATCTTTGATATCCACCAACAACCATCATCAACAGAACCTCTCTTCCCGGACTACCCACTCAAACAACCCCGAGGAAGTATTCCGGATCTCACATTAGTTGTCAAGTTTTAACATTCGGTTATAGTTTTCTATGATCACAGAATCCGTTCCCAAGTCGTCCATAACCGTGGACACGGCTTTTCGAAAAGATTAGTAACCCTGCAGGGGTGCACAACTTTACCCACACGTACCAACCGATTCTTAATGCCAAATTATTAGCCCTCTTCCTTGGAAGGCCGGCAGAGAGTGGTTGACCACGACCTTTATCTTGCTTTCGCCGAGACCATGAGTCACGCACTAGGGAGATGCCGCCGTAACGGGTCAAGTCCCGAAGCTGATCCCTAATGATGTGCGCAGGGTTCAAGATTACGGATGACGGGCATCTCTTGTTCCCGGCCACGCTTACCTACCTGTTATGAATGCACCTCATTCACCTCCATTCAAGAACAACCAAGATGCGTATGTCGAATGGAAAGCCCTAACTATGTGACTCATGGAATCTACTAGGCAAGTTAGTTGGTCGAGGGGGTTTCCAGGCCCCCGTGTGGTTGTACGCTCGTCTTGGTTCAAGAGGCGAGAACATCAGGTCCTAGGGGTGGCAAGTATGGGACTACAAAAACCACAACCCACGTGGCCTCCCATACAAGCCTTAGCATGTTTATTATCCATCTCTGATCACATCACAACATATTACCATACTATATTCATTCACATCTCCGGTGCATCATCTGAATGATCAGCATCAGACCACTAAGCATGGCTAAGCTTGACTGAATTGTGGCACTAGCGATGTTCATAAGCCAAACCCTAGTTATGCTAGGAGCAGTGGATCAGGTATCTAGTTCACAAGGGAAAACATGCTTTAGATAGGATTAGTCTATCTTGTGATAAAAGACTGTTGAACCGAATGCATATGACGAGAATGAAATACTTTGTAATCATAGGAATCATATGTATGAGTGGGGCTTCGCTTTCCTTGTCCGATGTTGTACTGGTACTGCTCTTCGGTGGCGTTGACTTCAGCTTCGGGTTCGGTTCCTATTCACAAGAACCAATCACCGGAAAAGATAAAACAACCCTCAACACATGGCATGTGCAATGCTCATACAATATGGATGATATGACAAGTTAAGTAGTGTTGAAATGAACCCTAGAACATGCTTGGTCATTTTAAAGGGGGTCCGAGATGTCCAAACCCTAGAATAGGGGGATCATCGGAATCACCTATGGGGGTTCAATTGGTTCTTCTAATTAAACTTCCATCAAAGTTGGTTAACAATGTATGATTATAGCTTAGTTAGATATGTTTCATTTTTCTAAACATTTTGGTATATTATTTGTATTTTCTGATTTAAAATGAATTAGTTATGAATTTCTCCAGTTTAAATTCATTTATAAATCATTTTGGAATATTTAATTTAATTTCCAACTTGGGCCCACATGTCAGACTTTTATTAATTTCAGAAAACATTTACAAAAAATATTAAAATCCTGACAGGTATGGCCCACCTATCATATATTTCTTATTTATAGAAATAATTAAAAGAAAAAGTAAAATGGTTTACTACATCAGCATGACGCAATGCTGACGTAAGCAAGAACTTGATCATCAGATTGATGATTGATTTGTTGATCGAGCGTGCGCGGGGATGCGAGCTCTTGTTGGACTCGGCAAGATCGCTACCGAGCCGTAGTGGCGCAAGTGGGGTCACCGGAGATCTGCAGGCGATTTACGAGCGGCGACGGTGTTGGGATCTCGTGGGGATGAAGATCCAGAGGGAGAGAACGGAGGGGTGCGTTAGCACCGGTGGCTCACCAGGAGCATGACAGTGGTGTCGGTGAGGCGAGGCGGGCACGGGCGACGCCGGAATCGAGGAAGAAAGCGCTGGCCAGAGTTCGGGAAGGTGGTGACCTTGGCGGCGATTGGGAGCTCCTCGCGTCGATTCCTTCTGCGAGGCTGCTCACCGCGGCGAGGCGAAGCTTCTAGGAGCCACGGCGAGGCTCGGGACGGCCTGAGACGGCGGGGCTCGACGGCGGCCGAAACTAGGGTTCGGGGCCGAAGGAGAAAAATGGCAGATGGAGCGAGAGCAAGCGAAATGGGTATGGGGAGAGAGAGGAGGGAGCGGTGGTTCTTATCCGCACATCCTGGGGCGGCGGCGAACACCGCAATGCGGCGGTGACGGACGACATCGCTGCAGCCACACAACTGCTTGTCGGCCAGGAGGAAGACGACGACAGGAGTGGCCGAAGCAGTACTGGGCTAGAGCGGGCCGCTGCTGGGCCAAGGTGGCTGCGTTGTGCAATAGAGAGAAAGAGGAAGAGAGATGGGCTCGGCCCAGAGAGCTAGGGAAACTGTTTTGTTTTCCCAGAAACTGTTTTTCTTTTTCTATTTTTCTGATTTCCTTTTATATTTTGAATTCAAATCTGTTTTGAATATTTTCAAATTACAGAAACTTTTATATAATATCTTAAAACACTAAGGGACCCTCAACACCATTTGGGCTCCATTTGTTTTAATAATTTTCAAAGTACAAAAACCATTTGAATGGTTTTGAGGGGAAAGAAATTAGGGTTTTGCTTGTTCTTATTTGGTTAAACCAGATTGCAAGTATAATGCATGCATGCAATGCTCAAACATGTCTTTATTTATATTACACAAAAGGTGGTATGTTACAGCTCTACCCCACTTACAAGAATCTTGACCCGAAGACGATCTTCGCGTTCCGAGGTTGCTCAAATCGAAAAGAAGGCAGGGTACTCAGATCGAAGATGATCTTCGTGTTCCTAGGTTGCTTCTGACTCAAAGTGATGAGACCATTGAACTTTCAGGAACTTGATGGTTTGACGACAAGTCTTGCGCTCGGTTTCATCAAGAATACGAACAGGGTATTCTCGGTAGGTTAGATCATCTTGGAGATCCAAAGTTTCATGGTCCACACCACGAATGGGATATTTGAAGCAACGCTTGAGTTGGGACACATGAAAGACATCATGAACCTCTGGAAAAGATGAAGGTAGATCCAATTTATAGGCAAGCTCACCCCGCTTGGAGAGAATGCGAAAAGGACCAACATAGCGAGGAGCCAATTTGCCTTTGATACCGAATCGATGGACACCCTTCAGAGGAGTGACCCGGAGATAAACTTAATCACAAACTTCATAATGAACATCAAGATGATGAAGATTGTAGTTTGTCTTCTAACGATATTGAGCGGACTTCAGACGCTCTCAAATTATGCGAACTTGATCTTCTGCTTCTTGGATCATGTCCGGACCGAATTGTCTTTCGCCGGTTTCTGTCCAGTTCAGCGGAGTTTGACATGTTCTCCCATATAGGAATTGGAAAGGTGCCATGCCCAAACTGGATTGAAAATTGTTGTTGTAAGAGAACTCCGCAAAATGAAGACATTTCTCCCAGTTCTTTCCAAAGGATATGACACACGCTCTGAGCATGTCTTCAAGAATTTGATTGACTCTTTCGGTATGACCACCGGTTTTAGGATGATAGGCTGTACTGAAGGAGACCTGAGTTCCCATTGCTTGTTGGATACTAGCCCAGAATTTGGAAGTGAACAAGCTTCCACGATCAGATACGATCTTCTTGGGAACACCATGAAGGACAATGATCCGAGAGATGTATAGCTTTGCCAACTGGCTTACAGTAATGCTTTCCCGAACAGCAAGGAAGTGAGCAACTTTGGATAGTCGATCAAATACTACCCGTATGGCATCATTTCCTGCTTGTGTCCTTGAGAGTCCAGTAATGAAATCTATACCAATTTCATCCCATTTCCACTCAGGAATTTTCAACGGCTGCAGAAGTCCAGCAGGCCTTTGGTGTTCAGCCTTCACACGACGGCAAACGTCGCACTCTGCAACAAAGCGAGCAATTTCTGGTTTCATTCCACTCCGCTAGAATCTTTGACGGAGATCTCAGTACATCTTGGTACCACCAGGATGGATAGACAGAGGGGATTCATGAGCTTCTAGTAGGATTAGATCTTTGATTTTCCGACTGTTTGGAACCACTAGCCGGTTACCAAAATAGAGAGTACCTTGATCATTGATGGAGAAACATTTAGCTTCACCACTTGCAACGTGTTCTTTGATCTTGGTAACCTCATCATCTTGCTTTTGAGCTTCCTTGATTTGGTCCTCGAGAGAAGATTTTATTTCAAGGTTAGCAAGGAATCCACAAGGAACTACTTCAAGGTTAAGACGCTTGGTTTCCTCGTAGAGAGCAGGTTGGGCTTGTGAAATCATAAGATTGTTGCAATAAGACTTCTGACTTAGCGCATCAGCAACGATGTTGGCTTTGCCGGGTTGATAGTTGAGACCCAAATCATAATCTTTGATGAGTTCCAACCATCGTCTTTGCCTGAGATTCAGATCTGGCTAGGTAAAGAGGTACTTCAGACTTTGATGATCTGAGTAAACTTTGCAACGGTTACCGATGAGGTAATGTCGCCATTGCTTAAGAGCATGAACAACAGCAGCGAGTTCGAAATCATGGGTTGGGTAATTGTTCTCATGTGGCTTCAACTACCGAGAAGCATAGGCCACTACATGACCATATTGCATTAACACACAACCGAGCCCTTGGAGAGAAGCGTCACAATAGATGACAAAATCCTTGCTTGTATCCGGAAGGACAAGCACAGGGGCGGTGGTTAGCTTAGTTTTCAAAGATTGGAAGCTTTCTTCTGCCTTTTCTGACCATTCAAACTTCTTATCTTTCTTAAGAAGATCAGTCATAGGCTTGGCTATCTTGGAGAAGTTCTCGATGAATCGGCGGTAATATCCAGCCATTCCAAGAAAACTTCGGACTTCCTTGACTGAAGTAGGTGACTTCCATTCCAGAATGGTCTGAACCTTATCCAGTATGACAGAAGCACCACTTGCAGACACAACATGGCCAAGGAAGATGAGATCTTGTAACCAGAACTCACATTTGGAAAACTTGGCATAGAGACGATGTTCACGAAGTTTAGTCAACACCAAAGGTATATGTTCGGCATGCTCTTCTTCGGTCTTGGAATAGATTAGAATGTCATCAATGTATACCACGACAAACTTGTAGAGATATTCCATGAAGACTGAGTTCATGAGCCTCATAAATGTGGCAGGGGCATTGGTTAACCCGAAGGACATCACTGTATACTCGTAAAGACCATAACTAGTTGTGAATGGTGTCTTTGGGATATCTTCCTTTCTAATCTTGATTTCATGATAGCCTGATCTTAAATCAATTTTGGAGAAGACAGTGGCACCACTTAGTTGATCAAAGAGGTCATTTATCCGGGGAAGTGGGTACTTATTCTTCATTGTCACCGCGTTGAGTAGACGGTAATCAACCACCAATCTTGAAATATTTGTATCCCGTTTCTTGACAAAGATGGTAGGGCAACCCCAAGAGGATGTGCTAGGTTGGATGTATCCTAGACCCTCTAACTCTTCAAGTTGCTTCTTCAACTCAACCAACTCATGAGGAGGCATGCGGTAACGTCTTTTGGAGATAGCGGCAGTTCCAGGAACTAGCTCTATGATAAACTCTACACTTCGATCAGGTGGCATGCCAGGCAACTCTTCAGGGAAGACATTCGGGAAATCACAGACTACATGGACATCTTGGACCTCGAGAGTAGGTAGGACATCCATGGCATACAACTCCGAGAAAGGTTTAAGGACTGCTGATGGAGACTTTGAACCATCAGTACAATACTTGACAGTTATGCCAGCAGGAGAGGTCACCGAAACTGTTCTAAGTGCACAGTCAATGACGGCTTGATACTTGGTTAACCAGTCCATGCCCAGAATGGCATCTATGTCAGTTGACTTGAGTGCAATGAGGGAAGTGGGAAACTTCTGATATGCTATATCTATCTCAACCTCATAAGTAACCTAGATGGTCTGCCAACGAGACCCAGGAGTACTAATATCTAGAGGGGAAGACATTGCTTCAAAAGGTATACCATGCTCCCATGCAAACTCTTGTGATATGAATGTATGCGATGCTCCAGAATGAAACAAAACTGTTGCGGGAATTGAATTGACACGGAGCATACCCAGAATAACGTGTGGATCTTCCTGAGCTTCCTCAACAGTGACATGGGTCAGACGACCACGTACAACACCTTGAGATTTATCATTCTTCTTTGCCTGCTGATCATTGCGTCCGACATCCCTTTTAGAACACTCCCTTGAGTAGTGACCAGGCTGACCACATGAGTAACAGGTAACTCCATTATGAGAACCAGCGGGAGGATGATAGTTTGCTCCACTAGTATTTGACTGTGGCTGACGAGAATTATTGCCAGAAGACTTGGGTGCATAAGGAGCACGAGGAACAGCGTTGTATGGAACAAATACACGACGCTTCTTGTTACCAGAGGAAGAAGCACGAGAATTTCCTTCTTCACGCTTCTGAGAGACTTCCATATCCTTCCTTCCATGCTCCAGAGTTAGAGCCTGATTGTGCAAGTCCTAGAAAGACTGGAACTTGAAGGGCAGCAACTCATAGTGAAGTGCAGGGTTAAGTCCCTTACGGAACAACTCTTTCTTATCTTCATCATTGGTCACATCCCTGGTTGCATAACGAGCCAGGCGAGTAAACTCACGCCCATAGGTTTCAATATCCTTGCGCCCCTGAGTCAGATCCAGAAACTCCCTCCTTTTAAGATCCATGTTGGGCTTAGGGATATAAGAGGCACGGAATGCTGCAACAAACTCTTCCCAGGTAACAACATGTCCCTGAGCTTGCAGATTCAGAAAACCTTCCCACCAAACACCAGCCTCACCTTCCAGTTGATAGGTGGCGAAGTTGACACGGTCAGTGGGACGGACACGAAGAGCACTGAACCTGCGCTCTATGGTGCAGAGCCAATCATCAGCTTCAAGGGGCTCCTTGGAGTGGGTGAAGATTGGAGGAAAAGAGCGGATGAAATCTCCAAGTGTGACACAGGCATCAGCACGACGTTCAGTGTTCTGCGCCACACGCTCCAGAAGGCGTTCATTCCTCAGACGGTTGGTCTCAATGTTGTTGAGAACCTCGGCCATTGTGCGAGGTGGCGGAAGATCCTGATCAACATTGTTGTTTGCTCGATGGCCAACAGAACCACGAGTACCAGACGACATCCTGAGGAGAAAACAGAAACCATGAGAATGGATTGTGGCATCCCGCAAAACCACTACTAGAAAATCGCGTTGAATTTGTGCATTGCATCGTCATCATCCTGCATTGTTTGCCCAAAACTATTTTCGAAAACCCGTCTTTGTCTTCTAAACGCCCCATCTTATTCAAACGCCAAACACCGGGTCTCCGGAATTATTTTTGTTGTTGCTATCGGTTTGCAAATGGTGTTTTTAAAACAAATAAAATTTATATTTATTTTTGCGGGGCAGTCGAACGGGCCGATTGACCCGAACGACCACCCCTGTTTATTTTAAAACGGTCCACCTATCTGCCCCATCTAATCCTAAGTCTACCTAAAATCCTACCCACCCCTACCTGGCCACCTCACCCTGCCCAATCCAGCCTCGCCACATCAGCGCACCCCTCTCCCTCACCCAATCACAATCTGCCACCTGCCCCTCCCTCTCTCCACCTCTCTCCTCCACCACACAAACCCCCCACACCCAACACACACTAGCACACACGCGTGCACACGACGCAGATCCCACCTCCCTGCCGCGTGGTGGCCCACCCCGGGACCCACTTCCCACTCAGCCTGGGCCCTGCCCTCCCCAGATCCCACCTCCCCCTGCCTACCCCACGCGCCACGATCCCCGCACCCTCCCTCACGCGTTCTGGCCGCCTCTCACCTTTCTTCCTCCTCTCCGGCGCCGGGCGAAGTAGTCCTCCCCACCGCTCTGCGCCTCTTCCCGCCTTGAGCCACCCCGCCTCGCGCTGCCCGCCTGGCCCACCCCGGCGAGAACCGCCCGCCTGTCGCCCCGATGCCGCCGCCTGACTGCCCTCCGCCCATAAGCTCGCTTCGCCACCACCGCCGCCTCGAGCCGCCTCTCGCCTCAGCGCCCGCCGGCGACCTCCGCCGCCTGCCTCGTCCGTCGCTGCAGCTCGCGCTGCGTCTGCCCTCCTCTCGCCGCTCTTCTCGCAGCTGCCGCCTCCTGCGCCCGCCGCGCCAAAGCCGTTGCCGCCTCGCCCCAGCTAGCCTCTCGCTCGCCACTCGCCAGCCGCTGGGCCGCCAGCTGCCCCCGCCGGCCCGACCTCGAGCCGCCGCCTGCCCCTCAGCCTCCGTCGCCTCGCATGGTCCCACGACGAGCGCGCGCCAGCCCGCCAGACTCGCCAACCCAGAGCCCGCTCAGCCTGCTCGGCCTTGCCCCAGCCGCCGCAGCCTCGACCCGCCGCCTCGGCCGCAAGCCGCCGCATGGGCCCACCTCGTCTCGGGGTTGAGCCGTTGCCCTGTTCTGCCTTGTCGTTCCGGCAAAGGCGAGGTCGCTGTGAACCGCCAAGATCGTCCCCGTTGGTACCACTCGAGTTCGACAACGGCAAAGGTCGTCGAGGACCCTAGCACTTCTGCACCGCGCTGATGACCAAGCTTCCGACGCCCGATCCCGGTGACCCAAGGGCCACGCCAGGACCCGAACCTGAAGAAAACCCCAAGATCGCCATGGAACGAAACAAGCACCACCACGCCAACGACAGTTTTCCGAACAAGATCTTCGTCGCGGAAACTCGGGGCGAGGACGCCAAGTCGCCAAGGCCTACCTCACGGAGCGGTGAACCCTGGACCCCCGATGAACCATGATCTACGCTACCGGACAGCAAGCCCTCGGAGTGAAACCAACAAGACCTATCGCCGGACGCCGAGATCTACAATCTGACCCGAGGACACCGAGACCCCGACGCGACAAGTGCTTCACCCCGAACCTCGGAACCCCGATGCAACAAGATCTGCCCCGTGACCGAGAACGATCCCGCCGAACCGTCGAACCCTGGACCCCGAGACCAACCCCGAACCCCGGAACCCCCCAAGATCGTCGAGCCCCCTCTGATGTGTGACCCCTTTCCTCGAAACCCTATTTCATAACATAATAAAACCTGTCGCATATTGAATTGTCACTCATCCCGCATGCATCTCATTGGTTTGGGGGCCTTATGCCGATTCACCTAATAATTAAACATGGGGCCCATATGCGGGCAAAGCTAGTCTCATATTGGCCTCATTTAAGCTTGGGTAGAGAACCGGTATCTTATCTTGCCTTGTTATAACAACATTTAAATTGCGGGGATCTAAATAACTTGCACCATCTAATTAATTGTCGGGACCCCGGTTCCGCTTAATATGACCTAATTGCATCGCACCTTTGCCATGTCATACATCATACATGCATCATGCCGATCTTCTGCCGAGTATTAAATATTGCACACGGTGTTTCTTCTAGTGTTTTGGTTCTTCGCGGATAAGGCCGTTGAGTTGATGTGAGCTTCGCCCCGATCTTCGGTTGAACCTTCGACAATGTTTTCAGGCGAGCATCTCCCTCTTTCTACCTATCTTACTTTTATAGCCTTTATTTCCTCCTGTTGATCTATTGCTATCTGTGTTGCGATGCTCTAGTTTTCGTACCCTTTGAAATCCCCTGCAGCCGTATATTGCCTTGGACACACCCCATTACCTGTTGTTTGGTAGATAGATGGACTTGCGCGTCGTAGTTGCTTGCTCAAGTGCTGATGTGTGTCGTCATATGCCACAGTTGTTGATGTATTGCCGCATGTTGATGATGGAGATGATTCTAGTTTACTTATCGTCACTTTAATTTCTGTTTAACAACTAAAATTGAATAAGCAGAGGCATCGGTGGGTGATAGATAATATTTGGTTTCCGAACGCCCACTTGTGTCCCGTAAGACCCCGAGTACTTGATACCTGTTCCTTGTTTTTGCGCGCTATCCACATCCGGGAGGTATATGGGACCCCCCTGAGCCAGAGCTTGATTCAGTCTTATTTCTTGGGGCCACAAACTAGTTTGAGGTGTTTTTACTATCGTGTACTTATGCCATGATTACCGCTTTATTTACGATTGTGCGACAGATAGCACACTGTACTGTTTAGGATCGGGACACGTTTACGCGGTGTCGACAAGCCCCGTTTGGGGTTCCCAGCCACGACCGCTCACCTGACCTTGAGGCCGTCTCGAGCTTGCTTACCCGTTGCGGGATCTACTTAAGGGTGGCCCCAAATATTTCAATCTGTGATTGTTCACCGTGAAAGCCTCGTTGGGTTTTGATTTGGTTTTCCGAGGTTGATCGGCGTGTGTTGCTATTGGTGCACCCCGCCGGGTAAAACTTTCTGAAAGCCGTGTCCGCGGATATGGACGACTTGGAGCACAGTATCTCGATCATAGACAAGCATAACTAAAGTTTACTGCTATAAATTTGACTTATAATGACTAGTAATCAGCTTCACTATAATGGAATGGCTAATTAATACTGCCCACAATTGCTTGTTTGGTTGTCGCTCGCGACAATTGTATCTGACTAGTAAGTATTGCAACTACAACGAATTGGCTGAATAAAAGTACCAACAACTGCTGGGTTTTGGGTTTATCTCATGCTATCTGTATCTGATTAGTAATTGTTGCAACTACAACGGAATAATTAAATAAAAGTGCCCACTGCTTACTTTATCAGGACGATTATCTAAATCTGACTAGTAAAGTGCCACCACTATAACTGAATAAGTAAAACTGCCAACTGTGTGAGTTCCTCGGTTGACTTCCTCGTTTGGTCTCGAGGGGGAAACACCAGGATGGGTTTGTTTGGTGCTAGCTTCAGGTTGGATCCGGATAGGCCATTCTCCCCCCTCTCTGATAACCGCCAGTTGTATCGAGTCTCTATAGGTCGTTCAGTGCATGCTGCCGCTGCCGCTTCAGTCCACCATACCTATGTAGGCGAGGACCGCCGAATTCTAGCCTCGTCGTGTCTTGGCCTCGATCGACGCTCCTTCTTGTTTTACGCCTTGCCCTTTGCCGCACCCTTTGTTAAGCAGGTTTTGAGATCGGCCCGTTAGTGGTTACCCTTCCGCTTGGCCCGGAGGTTATGGACGCCATTGGTTATTCTTCAGGGCTCTTAGCCCCATTTGCATCTTGTCCGTAGCTGGACGCTATATCGATTTCAAGGTGATTTGGATCTTTGTATATTATATCTGTATTCTTGACTCTTTGAGCCGCTGTTATCTATATCTGTTCTGTGGGTCCCATCGAGGACTGTTGTGTAATGTTATTACTTCGTTTTCCACCCGCACGAAAGTGCCTGGTGGGCACCTTTGAATCGTTTCTATGCGGGTTTGGTGAATTTTGCCCAAACTTGCATAGGTCCGATTCTGAGGGTGTTACATGGATTCACCAAAAAGGGTATATCAAAGGATAACGAAAACCATATCAAAAGATCATGGTAGAGGTGAACATGTGGATGAAAATTGTATCAATGCATTAAGTATGGCAGTAGAACAAGCATACGAAACGTATACGCTACCAACTTAGATACAAACCATAACAATGGAATGCAAGCATGATATGATACCAACAAGTCACAAAAGAATAGAGATCGGGATTAGAGGCATCCTTAGCAAAGTTGAAAAACAATGCTTCAGTTGCACAGATATATCTTGGAAACTCTGAGCCTTGCAACCAAGTACGGAGTACTAGGAAAAACAACCCAGACCCGTATATCCTAAGAGTTTGAAATGTTAGACGAGAAGTGAAAACTTTGCAAAGCAAACGAGATAAGATAGTTTTGCAAATAGTTTTTAGCTTTCAAATAGTTTTCTCAAACTCTAGACTCAACATCGACCAGCTAGAAGGGTTTCCTACAGGCAGTCCTGCTCTGATACCAAAATCTGTCATGACACGGGATCAGGGCTAGACAAATACCAGATCCTCATCTGATATAAGCCTAACCTAAATTCTGAAGCGCACAGGGAAAGACTGGTAACATTACATAACATACAAACCATACATTAATAAGGTAAACTCTTAAAAGAGTTACAAACCAGTCATACAAGCCAGGGGTCATAGACCCATCATTACAACAAACAACGGAAGCAAAGAAGTTGTTCTAAACAACAAACTTAGCAAATGGCCTAAGAGGCCATAAACAGAAGTAGCGGCCCTTCCATAGATCCTAGGTTGCTGCCCGGGAACCCCGACTACTCGTCGACTTCGACGTAGAAACCATCTTCAGTTGGAGTAGCTTCATCTGTAGAAAACATCAACGAAGCAAGGCTGAGTACAAGGTGTACTCCGCAAGACTTATGGCTAGTGGAGTTATTTTGCATAAAGCCATCTTTTGTTTTCAAAACAAGATGGAGAAGAAACTCGTCTAGTCAGATCATTTTCAAAAGGGGATAAGAAGACTACAACTCTATCTCTTAGAATCATCTTTGATATCCACCAAGAACCATCATCAACAGAACCGCTCTTCCCGGACTACCCCCTCAAACAACCCCGAGGAAGTATTCCGGATCTCACATTAGCTGGCAAGTTTTAACATTCGGTTATAGTTTTCTATGATCACAGAATCCGTTCCAAAGTCGTCCATAAACGTGGACACGGCTTTTCGAAAAGATTAGTAACCCTGTAGGGGTGCACAACTTTACCCACACGTACCAACCGATTATTAATGCCAAATTATTAGCTCTCTTCCTTGGAAGGCCGGCAGAGAATGGTTGACCACGACCTTTACCTTGCTTTCGCCGAGACCATGAGTCACGCACTAGGGAGATGCCGTCGTAACGGGTCAAGTCCCGAAGTTGGTCCCTGATGATGTGCGCAGGGTTCAAGATTACGGATGTCGGGCATCTCTTGTTCCCGGCCACGCTTACCTACCTGTTATGAATGCACCTCCTTCACCTCCATTCAAGAACAACCAAGATGCATATGTCGAATGGAAAGCCCGAACTATGTGACTCATGGAATCTATTAGGCAAGTTAGTTGGTCGAGGGGGTTTCCAGGCCCCCGTGTGGTTGTACACTCGTCTTGGTTCAAGAGGCGAGAAACATCAGGTCCTAGGGGTGTCAAGTATGGGACTACAAAAACCACAACCCACGTGGCCTCCCATACAATCCTTAGCATGTTTATTATCCATCTCTGATCACATCACAACATCTTATAATACTAGATTCATTCACATCTCCGGTGCATCATCTGAATGATCAGCATCGGACCACTAAGCATGGCTAAGCTTGACTGAACTGTGGCACTAGCGATGCTCATAAGCCAAACCCTAGTTATGCTAGGAGCAGTGGATCGGGTATTTAGTTCACAAGGGAAAACATGCTTCAGATAGGATTACTCTATCTTGTGATAAAAGACTGTTGAACCGAATGCATATGACGAGAATGAAATACTTTGTAATCATAGGAATCATATGTATGAGTGGGGCTTCGCTTTCCTTGTCCACTGTTGTACTGGTACTGCTCTTCGGTGGCGTTGACTTCAGCTTCGGGTTCGGTTCCTATTCGCAAGAACCAATCACCGAAAAAGAGAAAACAACCCTCAACACATGGCATGTGTAATGCTCATACAATATGGATGATATGACAAGTTAATTAGTGTTGAAATGAACCCTAGAACATGCTTGGTCATTTTAAAGGGGGTCCGAGATGTCCAAACCCTAGAATAGGGGGATCATCGGAATCACCTATGGGGTTCAATTGGTTCTTCTAATTAAACTTCCATCAAAGATGGTTAACAATGTATGATTATAGCTTAGTTAGATAGGTATTTTTCTGAACATTTTGATATATTATTTGTATTTTTATAATTTAAAATGAATTAGTTATGAATTTCTCTAGTTTAAATTCATTTTGGAATATTTAATTTAATTTCCAACTTGGGCCCACATGTCAGACTTTTATTAATTTCGGAAAACATTTACAGAAAATATTCAAAATCCTGACAGGTATGTCCCACCTGTCATATATTTCTTATTTATAGAAATAATTAAAAGAAAAAGGAAAATGGTTTACTACATCAACATGACGCAATGCTGACGTCAGCAAGAACTTGATCGATCTGTTGATCGAGCGCGCGCGGGGATGCGAGGCTAGCTGCGCTGGACTAAGCGCATCACGCTGAGCCAGAAAGTGGCGGCGTGGCGTGCAGGGGGCACTAGAGACGGCGGGGCGACGACGAACGGCGGCGGTGGCGGCGGGCTCTCGCGGGGATGAAGATCCAGAGGGAGAGGGAGAGAAAAGAGGGGTGCGTTAGCACCGGTGGCTCACCAGGAGAACGACGGTGGTTTCGGTGAGGCGAGGCGGGCACGGGCGACGCCGGAATCGAGGGAGAAAGCGGTGGCCGGAGCTCGGGAAGGTGGTGGCCTTGGCGACGATTGGGAGCTCCTCGCGTCGATTCCTTCTGCGAGGCTTCTCACCGCGGCGAGGTGAAGCTTCCAGGAGCCACGGCGAGGCTCGGGACGGCCGGAGACGGTGGGGCTCGACGGCGGCCAAAACTAGGGTTCTGGTCCGAAGGGGAAAAATGGCAGAGGAAGCGAGAGCAAGCGAAATGGGTATAGGGAGAGAGAGGAGGGAGCGGCGGTTCTTATCCGCACGTCCTGGGGCAGCGGTGAGCATCGCAACGCGGCGGCGACGGACGTCATCGCTGCAGCCACGCCTTGCTTGCCGGAGGAAGACGGCAGGAGTGGTCAAGCGATCTGGCTGGAGCGGGCATTCTGAGCCAAGGTGGCTGTTGCACAGAGAGAAAGAGGAATAGAGATGGGCTCGGCCTAGAGAGCTAGGGAAACTGTTTTTTTTAGAAACTGTTTTTCTTTTTCTGTTTTTCTGATTTCCTTTTATATTTTGAATTCAAATCTGTTTTCAATATTTTCAAGTTACAGAAACTTTTATATAATATCGGAAAACACTAAGGGGCCCTCAACACCATTTGGGCTCTATTTGTTTTAATACTTTTCAAAGTACAAAAACCATTTGAATGGTTTTGAGAGGGAAAGAAATTAGGGTTTTGCTTGTTCTTATTTGTTTAAACCAGATTGCAAGTATAATGCATGCATGCAATGCTCAAACATGTCTTTATTTATATTACACAAAAGGTGGTATGTTACACTTTACCTCACCGTCAAGCTATTTTCTGGCACTGTTACCACTTGTATTTCACTATCTCTTATCCGAACTAGTGCACCTATATTGGGTGTGTTGGGGACACAAGAGACTTCTTGTATCTTGATTGCAGGGTTGCTTGAGAGGGAATACCTTTGACCACTTCCTCCCTGAGTTCGATAAACCTTGGGTGATACACTTAAGGGGAACTTCCTGCTGTTCTACAAACCTCTGCACTTGGAGGTCCAACAACTGTCTACAAGAATAGAAGTGCGTAGACATCAGGATAATACTTCTTATCAAAGATTTTAGCGATCCCTTGCACTTGAGAGCATCAAGACATTTTCTGACACCGTTTCCGAGGAACCTAGCTTTATTAATAAGACCACTTATGATCATTTAATTAATGGACTTATTTATTTCTCATCATGGAAAATGATAATTAAGGATACTTGCAAAAAGGTCGTGTTTCCTTTCACTACTCAAAAAGGTACGAACCTACCTAATATACCACATTTTTTTAACAAATGTTGTTGCTACCCCTGCTATTAACAAGAGATCTACTATTTTACCTAGTTCGCCATTATCTATGATGACTACTCCTACTAAATTGAAATGTTGGATAGTCAGTTGGATACTAAGGGGACGCCTAATTTATTCAAGTCTTTATCTGATGAGAATGATGAACTTAATGAAAAGAATGATAAAACTTATGTTGTTACTAGTTCTAAATCAACACCCTCTCAAGAGGATATTGCCTTTGGTAAAGTTTTTATGAATATTGATCTAGATGATATTGATGGTTTTGATACTAATATGAATACTTCACTAGGAGATTTATTTTCTATTGTTAGTAAATCCTATGAACCCGTAATATTCATTAAAAATAATGTTTATGACTTTACCTTTGATCCTGATACAATTAAAATGGTTGAGGATATAAAATTCTATGGTAAAAGATGAGTAGTTTCCTAATGAACACTTGTCAAAACTTTATGATTTATCCTCTTTATTCGTAGAGATGAAATTTAGCAACACTATTACTTCTTGAAGTTGTTTTCTTTTTATTTGGGAGAAGATGCTAAGGCTTGGTATAACTCTCTAGCTCTCAAATATATTATTAGCAAGCATCAATGTGTATATTTGTTTTATAGCAAGTATTTTCCACATGATATGACTACTGATATTTGCAACTTTGCTCAAACCAATAAAGAAAGTTTACCCCAAGCTCGGGGGAGGTATTGTGGTGTAAAAAGTAAATGGCATGCCCATGGTTTACAAGAACATGACATGGACAATGCAGCGTTGCTGCTAGCCCCTTCGCCCATGTTCCCAGTACCCTTGAAACGCCGGTCTGCCCCAAAAGTGAGACCCAAGCACCCACGGTATTAGATTTGGGTCGGCAACCCAAACCCAGAGGCACTACGCCTTGGTGTACTCGTGGCACTGTAGTACGCCTTAATGTAGTCCAGCGAGCCTGTTGACGATCCGGCGCACCACCTCGTCATTCCAGACATAGTGAGGCATGTTCTCCACGTACAACCTCACGTGCTACCACAGGTCGACTTGATCGGCATTGTCCTCGAGCTTCCATGGGCGAACCTAGATCATGTGCCCCGCGAAGTAGAAGTCATGTCTGCCCACCGTGGGCGCGCAAGTGTGGGGGTGGCTGAAGCGTAGCAGGAAGGGCTCGGGGTAGTGCCCGGTGATCACTCGGCAGCGTGCCAAAGGTCGAGGTAATGGCACCACAACATGGCCTGCCGACGGCCTCTTGAACTAGCTTAGCTTCCGATCCGTCGTCGAAGACCATCGTGCATCGCTGTCATTTGCACAATTTATGTACTCTCTGAAGCTTTTTAAAATTTAGAAATATATATATACTAAATGATTTATCTAGTAAGTTAAGTGCTCCGTCTGTCCTGTCTTAAATTAAATGTCACTATGCACTAAAACATGTCTAGATAGATACGAATCTAAAAAATCTGTGACATCTAATAATGATAGAGTATATTGTTCTAAGAAAATTAAGTATGGAGTATGAGATTTCTGGGACATTTGCTGTGGATGCCCGCTCGATTTCAGTACTTAGCCGAACAAGATTATTCAAGAACATGAACAGAATAGTTAGCAAATTGGAATTAATAATTACAGTTTGACACAGTCCTCGATCGCTGCTTTATCAAACTACCGATGCCCAACTCTACTGCGGACGAGATGATTGGTCTTCCTGACATGCACATTTGTACACACAGCGAACACGAGACAACATACGAACAGAGGGGGAAGGGGGTGGCTGACTTCTGCTTCACCCCTCACCAGAGGTATAGCCTAGTCGTCGTTTGTACTCTTTCTGATCTAAACTCAGTAGAAAGTCAGTGAAAACATGCTCATACCCAGGCATTTTACCATACCCTGCAAGCAAAAAAAAAGAAAAGAGAGAGAGACTCAGCTAAGCAACTGGCATTTGGCGATACAGTTGTTTTTTAACAGTTGTTGAGAACTACCATATGCAGAAAATGAATAAGATATGGCCTCATGGCAAACTGGAACCCCTCCCAAAGGTGCAAGTGCGGGCATAAATTAGGTTCTAGCAATTTTTAGCACCGGATCTACCATGGTACAAGGATCACGGTAATCTAATACTCATTTTGCACCAGGAGTCTGTAGAATTATGCTGTACAGTAGCTAACATGGGACTATGGGAGGTAAACATCCCCTTTGACAGCGTATATATGCATGACTGGTCATTTCTTGATAACACCACGACAAGGCGCCGTTGATTAATTTTGGAACTTTCGATGCCTAAAGTAAGATTTTGAAAAATGTTCTCCAGGAAGTACAATTATTTCATAGCGAACCCAGGAACGACTATTCAGAACTGATAAGCACAAGTTAGCTAAAGCTAATGTGATGATAAATTAGATAATCCTGAAACAAGTTTGATCACATACCAGGAAAATAGTTCATGTCTATTACATAAAACCGATCTCTTGTCCCATGCTCTCTGATCATATCGATGTTGAACAATCTAAGACCCTGTGAATCAGATATAAGGGTAGCATTAATTATATGGTATCAAATGATTCAGGACAAGCAAGTGCAAGAATCTATGGTACCAGTCGGCGGCGTAGCTCTCTTGCCAATATCTCAAGCAGCGGTCTCGGAGGAAGTTCTGATGGAGTACATATTAACATCAGTTGGCAACAGGGTTTACAAAAATGAATGAAGAACAGCAGCATTTATTATAAGGCAAGAGAAACCAAGACGTCGAAATTTACCAGCAACACAAGGGTCAAGATCTGCATCCTCCGCAGTGGCTGCAGCACAAGAGACCCTCGGAAACCGGAACACTCCAGCATTATTTGACAGATCACCAGCATCAACGTTAGGCAGTGAAAACCTACGCACAACCCTAATTGCATCCCCAACAATGTAGACCTTAAATAGGACACCACCTATAAATGCCAGAAACAAAAACGAATGGTTAATCTAGGATTGTAAAAAAACAAAGAAAGGACCAGAGTAAGCTCAGATGTGAGTACCATGGTTTACAAATTCCTGAAGAACCAAGGGGGGTTCAAGCTTCGTCAAGGAATTTTGGTCATAAGCAAGAGATAATTCATGAGACTTCGCCACCAGAGGTTTTGCCACTGCACATAATACACGTGGTTATCAGGTGATATATGGACAACAAATCTGCAGGGAGACTCAAGACAGGACTCAGTAATGCCAATAACTAAATACTCCAGTCAGTCAGTTACACAAAGCAAGCCTAGATTTCTTTTAACTTCATCTCGAACAACGATGCCAAAAAGCCCATCGTTGCTTACACTGAAGTAAATTGCATTTGGACCAATTACTGTGTTACTGGTTGTAAGTTGCACCATGTATGGTAAAGTGATGCACATGACACCAGTTGACTCGCTCCAATTTTGCACTTTGTGCCAGGCAATCCACCAATTAAGGAAAACTAGTCGAGCGCGACCGGTTAGGCCATGTGTGGGAATGAAACTCCTGTTCATTCCTGTCCAGACCCTTATGCTAGCAAACTCCATCCCTCCTGTACAGACCGCATGGTGTAGAGAGATAGAGCATGACATCAGAGGAAAGCTATAGCTCGAGGAGTACCCAAATAAGCTTCTGCTTCTGCTTCTCTGCTGGGTTTTTGTGGATTTTTTTGTGTGTGTTATTGGGTTGATTTTGGTGCGATTGCAGGGGTGGAACCAATGATGTTTGATGGTGGTACTGGTGTGGCCAAATTCCGGTTGTAAAGTTTCAATTTGTATTCTTCAAACAATCTCCAACCTGCTACTATATCCATCTAATAACAGACTACAGAAGTACGCACCAAAACTAACAGGACAACCGTACTGATCAACCTGGCAAGAAAATGGAAAGATGCTGGAAGAAGAACACTGGCTCTAGCAGGTAGAATATTTTCACAGAAGTTAAGCGAACGAAACATGTCCTTTCATGCGAGAAGCATGGTGTTGCTAACTCCTAATTTCTGAAGTTACAGAATTCCTTATCTTAGCCAAATAGTGAGAGAACACAGCCACTTAATTAAACAGAGAGAGCACAACTGCAGCTACAAAAAAATCTCAGCTGATATGGTAAGAACATATTTGTAGGTCCAGTTATATGTTATAATGTTTTCGTACTGTGGTGATTTGAGGATATACTGTTCCTTGCTTGCCAGACATGCTTGCTCTTACATACGCAGAACATAAAAATGTAGGTTGCAAAATGATAAAAGCCATCGAAACACACCTTAAAATAGGACTATGAACATAAGTACAAACAAAGTCAATGTAAACAGTTAATAAGGCATATACTTACCTAATGGAAGAGATAGCCCAGCCCTCGTAACTGCAGCTGGTATTGATGATGGGTCTGTGTTAACAAATAGCTGCTTGGGAACACCAACTTTACCTGCAAAAAGCAACTGCATCATGGTGATCAAATCAGCCTTTGAAAAGGTTCCGAGAACCCATCATATTCATCTTCCTAAGAATTGACGAATTTTAGATGAAAGCAATGATAAAAAAGTTTACTAGCAATGTAAGTCCGTAAAGAAAAATGACAAACATTAAAAGAAATTATAAGCTTCGACCGCGACGGTAAAATTGTCAACAAATATAACTGCACAGTTCCTCCACAGGTCAAAAAGAGAACAAGTATGAAAACTAAGGTGAAATTGCATTTGCATGACATGAGAGTATGAGATTAGTTGGAAGATAACTAACTTTGTTTTGTTCAACCAGAAATATGGGTTGCTTCCAAACCAAACTAAGAAGGCATTACATCAAAATTACCATGACAGTCTGCGAGGTCCAGTTTAGAAACTTCTTGAAGCATAGATTGACGATTGAGCAAATGCTCTATGGCACCTGGTGGATCCAGAACAGTAACTTCTGGGTGTGTCTCCCTATATTCCTATTAAAATGACGCAAAACAGTCAATGGAAGTTTACAATGATAGAAAGATAAAATGGACATGGCATTTAAGTAATCATACATTGAACATGTCTGGCAAAGAGAAGTTCAACAGTGGTTTTAACATATTTTGTATTACTGACCTCCAACCGTCGTTGCCACTCCTTTCCAGTCAACTGTAGAAAATACAGTGTTATCATCTTGTTGTCAATGAAATAAAAAAGTCTAGATAACTAAAAGTATCCAAATTTCAACATTCTATAGACACAAAATAAATAAACATATTAGTATATACTCCATATAGCTAACCTTATGCAGAACAACATCAAAAGGGCCTTGATCTGACAGTGGGAGCTTTTGATCAATTGCAACAAATTGAATGCCTTTCTTCCTGCAATACGTTTTAGAGGATGAGAAGCTGATCATCTGGAAATATGCACACTTAGGTTGCATATGAAACAAATAATACACAAACTGTAGCACCAGTTGCCTAATAGAAGCAACTGGTAGCTATCCAACACATAGCTTAGACATCTCGACACAAAATCTTAAATTACAACTGAAAAGCGTCTTTCACCTGTCTACAGTAGCTCAAGGAATGCAATTTTCTGAAGTTTCGCAAGCCCTTGAGTCTAAAAGGGATCCCAGGCAAACAGTAGATTTGTAGTAAAATATCTAGAAATGAATGCTCACAGATTATTTTATAATGAAAACTAAATAAGACAGGAATCTAATTTAATGAAATTATAATGGAATATCACAAAAACCTGAAATGTATTATTGTAATATGCTGAACAAAGAACTGCAAGCTGATTAGAAGTATTTCAACACAAACCAACTCAAAGTTCAAATCATGGAGAGACAAAAGGTATAAATGCTTATCACAACATAATTTCAAGTAACTGCAACTTCATCCTGTGCAAATTAGAACAATGTCATATACTTGGACATAGATGCAAGTAGCATATGATAATGCAAATCGAACTCCCCAAGAAAACAAAAAAATCACAGGCGCAAGTATTCAATAAAAAATCTAGTATAAACAACTATTTTGACAGATGATTTCACATTCTTATTCAATAAAAAATCACCATCAAGTGTCAATATGAGAATTTGGTGCATGCATCCAAGTCTCATAGCACTAACACAAAGATAAAAGGAATCGTTTCAGTGCACACTGAGCACTAGTGTGTGCTGATTTGCATGACGAAAGCGGATCATGGCAAGGATAAAGGCTAGTGCACATGTTAATCATGTGGGACCTTAAAATATTGTCAGAATCTTATCATGTAGTATCTGTATTTTTATGTTCCGCAAACCACATCCTCCTCTAGTCCTAGTGATGTGGAAGAACTATAACTGACAGCAACACAAGACTCCAGTTGCAAAAAAATTACACTCGGATGATCACACAAGATGTTAAGTACGAAACTGCAAACTAAATATGTAAGTGCAATTTGCAAACTGATGTCATATTTTAGATAGCCGGTGCATTTGTACCAGCTTGGATCCCTGCAATTTCTTCCACGCTCGGTCGCGCCAGTCAACGAAACAGGCAGTCAGGCACAACAGATAACCATCATGCAATGAGGTTTCAAAGAATTACTTGAAAAAATGTAAAAGCAGGACTGTGATCATACAGCTTCCTGGATTAGTTCAGGGAGGTGCCTCATTTACTGTTTATTGGATAAGTTAAGAAAGAAGCGCTCTTGGAAGCAAATAAAATACTACCACAAGATAAGGAATGCATCGATGTCGCTTTCTTATCCGGTTATCCCAAATGAAACAACAGCAATACAAATGTTTGATTGAATGTCATAAATTAATTTAAATCGGTACAGACAATGTTTCGATAAAAGGAAGAGATTCCCATTGCACCATTTCATCATGATTTAAAAAAAATAACTAAAATTGGTAAGTAATTATTGAAACAGATGTCAAGAAAGCATCCACCTAGGCAGAATAAACTAAAATCCTACTTTTAAAAGGCATGCCATTAAAGGCAGACAAACCAAATCATACACTAACTACCATGATCCGGAGTTTCAATGTCAAGAAACCCTTTTGGCCACTAACTTCACAGAGAAGTCACACGTTTTCCCACTTTTAATTCTATAAAGATAAAGATAAAGTGCCCCCCATCTTTTTTGCCTCAACGTCTTTGTAATCTCTTTTAACTCAGAGAAAAATTAGTTGGGGAACAATGATAACCAAAGGACTTTTTCGTCTCTAATCCGAAAACAAAAATCAGGGAATATATATGTACTACCACAACAGTACTAAGAAACGATATATGTTATTCAGTTAGTTTTGTCTGATCTTTCAAATTCTATGCAAAACCTGGATATGATTTTACTGTTCCATACAATTAACACAAACAAACAAACGAGGACTGCGACATCAAGCGCTTTGCCCCCAATGCACATCTTGACCCTCTATCCCTAAATATCTCCCAGAGACCCCCGAGACAACGAGCACATTTCCATCGAAATTTTCTTTCTGTACCTGGACACAAACGCAACTAAACAAATCTACAGAGAAGTTCCGTCGGTACCTGGCTAATCCCCGGAGCTTGGGCTGGAGGAAGCTCTTGGCCTTCTTAGACGTCAACGCGTACCCCACCACCAGCTCCCTCGCGGGCGCAGGCGCCGAGGCCACTGCCTCCTCCGACGCTACAGCCACCGCCGCCTCGGGCTCCGCGGTCCCCTCCGCCCCCACGCACCCGCCTGACACCATTGCAACCCCCACCAACACCTGACCAAATTAACCAACGGGGCCACAGCCCAGAGCCGCGACGGGAACCGGACGGCGGCGAGATCGGAATGCAGCGAGCGCAGTCGGAGCCCTAAGCCTCGGGAACAGGCGGAGGCCGAGACAGGTGTAGGTGTGAGAGCGCCGGGTGGAGAGACAGAGAAGAGAGGAGGAAGAGAGAGGTGCAGATGGGGTGCGTGCGTATTTGTAGGCCAAGGACGGGACCAACTTTGCCTCTGGGACATGGGAACCGGAGTGGCAGCCATTTACCGTTTTACCCCTGATGTTTTCTCTTTATTTTCTCGATATCTCCTTGGTTTACTTTTTTGGTAACTATTAGTACCTCTTTATTTGGCCAACAAGTATTTTCCCTATATACAAGTGAAAACACCTCCTTGAAAAGAGTATAAACGAGACAAAATAGTCCAGCATGTTTGTGTGTTCATGCAATCCGAATAGATATAACAGAATTGACCCAGTTTATAGGTAAAATCATGCTAAAAATCATACGTTGAGCTGGCCGTGAGAACAAATTGGACCAAAAAACGCACAAGTGAGGAGACTCATCGTCCACACGATATTAGTCCACCAAACGCAACAAAGCCGCATCTTTGTCTCTAGGACCACCGCTCCAGCTCACACTACTCGACACCAAAGCCACACACGAACCACAACACTGCAAGACCAGGTCGTCGAGTGCTTTTTGTCTTTGTCGTCCCTACTGTACTCTGAGGGCATCATTGACGCGGGCGTGAGGTTTATGTAAAATAAATTTTATTTCAGTTACTCCACACGCTTTGAAGGTTACCCATGAGTATAATGTGATCATCTTCCAATAGTTATACACCTAGTGGTATGATCATCTTCTAGTATTTTGTATTGTGCTTCAAGAGGTTTAGTGTGTAATACCATTTAAATACCTAGTAGTATGTGGATGTAATGCGATATTACTACACCGTGAAGTTTACAACGACGGCGAGAAAAATAAGCCATGTGTGGAAATCAAACTTCAGCAAACCTGCTGATTTAATATCGTCTGGTTTTATTTTTGTTCATAGTAAACAAAAAGTGTGATATTTAGGCTATTGTTTGGTTGAATTTTACTATCCTTCGACCATTGTTTATGAATTTGTGTCTTCTGGTCAGCAAGAAAAATGTGTCACCGTGTTAGCCGTATGGTTTCCTTTTTGTGACACACACACACACACACACACACACACACACACACACACACACACACACACACGTGTGTGTGTGCGCGCGCGTGCAGACACAACCAAACATGATGATGTGCTCCGACTTGTGACAACTTAGAGGGAAAATATTGGCAGGTTTTAACAGTGTAAAGATATCACAAAATCACGACTAGAGAGTAAAAGGTAGGATTTGATCTCCTTTGTCAGATTTTTTTTACGAATACCGATCTATTAAAAATCACCAAGTGGTACAAAGAGGCCTAAAAGTCAAACAAATTACACATAGATCGTTGAATCACCTAGCGACGACTACAATCACTAATGCCAAGCTAAAGCCGTATCGCCGTCCTTGCTCCTCCATCACCGGAGCCGGACAAAGCTTGTCGTAGCAGAACTTGTTGTAACAGACACATGGAAAGTCAAGCTAAGACCAAGAAAAACCAGCGACCCAGAGCAACAACCATCTTCGTTGATGACAAACATAGATCAGAATAGACTTCCGACCCATGCATCAAGGATGCACACAAGCCAACAATATCAAATGGAGCATGCCTTGTATGATACTACCTCTGTTCCTATGAATAAGGTGCACGTGTGTTTCAAGATGAAATTTCACCAAAAACAGTTGAGCAACAATATCTTGATTATATTAAAAAAATAGTATTTGTGAATTCATATTTAAAAATACTTTCAAGTTATGTTGATTTTATAAAAATGATCTTTATATATATAAAGTAAATCTTGGTAAAAAAAACACGAAAAACCAGGACATCTTATTTTGGAAAGAAGGGAGTAGGTATTAGTCTTATGGGACTTTTGTCCGGTTGTCTCTTGTGTTCATTTGGTTGAAATCTGCTGTGCTTGGAACATTATTCATGTTTCCGTGGCTTCTGGTAGGCAGGGAGTAGAATGGGTCACCGCGCCATCCGCATGGTTCCGTCCACGACGATGTTCGTTCCAATTTGTGTGGAGGAGTTCATTCATTCAACAAACAAATCAGGGAAGGAACGCCCGAGAAGCAAGCAATCGCCAGCCGTTGTCTGTGATTTCGTGAACGCCTTCTCCCTGAATCCATGCAAATCCACGACCTCTAGGCTAGGCTAGGCTAGTATATATATACTGCGTTAAAGCCATATCCATCGGCTAATGGAAGTTGACCAGATCAGGTGCAATCATGCAGCGACATGTTGTGATCCCTGGAATTGATTGGCACTTTGTTCATGTATATCGGGATGATTGGCATCAGCTCCAGCTTGTCACCCCGTGCTAATCCCTATCAGCTCCAGCTTCAGGTTTTCTCTGACGTGTCCGTGACCTGAATGATTGGCGTCACGGTTTGAACTTGGAACTCTCCAGAGTTTCAGGGTTTAACTAACGCCGTCAAGATAATAAAGACCTAAGAGGGTTAAATGTAAATCCTTAAGCGCTAATTCTTCTATCATTTGGCGGAAAGTTGCAGTATTTTTTTAGTTCCTGTAAGGGTCTGCTACTGAAACGTGAAGGTGACTGCACAAACTGACACAGCTATTCTAATTCACATGGACCTGTTGAATGCTATCTTAAGTTAGGCCAAAGAATGAGACGGTAGCTAGCAGACATAATACAGCAGCAGCATGTTTCACAGGTCAGAGAAAGGAGAAGGAGGAATTAAAAAAAGAAACTGGGCCCACGCAAATATCATCTTAGCTTCAGCTACTGTTCAGGCTTGAGCGTGAAAAATACCCAGCATCACTCGGAGCAGGGGGGGGGGGAACAAATATCTCGCTCCACATAAAGATATGACCTCGTCAGGTCCACAGAATACATATCCATTTCTCGCTTCTTTTTTTAAGTGAGCTATCAAGAAACATGCATATCCATCCACTCTATGAAAGTAGGTTGTATTCTTGCGGTTTGTGGATAGGAAAGGAAACCAGGAGCATGGAAACTGAGGCGGAACCTGTTGCTTTGCTTAATCTATCTATGTCCAGTCAAGCCTCAAAGCTGATCACTACTCTCAGACGCACTTGCATGTTTGGGGATCTTATAATTATTGAATCAGTAGTGTGCTGCACCACCCTATGTGAAGACTTTAACGGGGAAAAAACCTATGTGAAGAAGCTTCAGAACAGTCTGCACAGTTTATCAGTTGATGGCCAGCGCCTATTGCTCAATGATGCTGGGGTAGTTTCAACAACTATGCTGGTGTTGATAGGTCCACTGGGGAAACCCACGTTTTAAAATAATAGGTCACCTCAAATCAGAAATTGTGATATTTGTGTCAAACAAAGGAATCTTGAGAAATATGGAGAGGCAAAAGAAGAGAAAATGATTGTGGGAGACAGCAACCATAAGCTGCGATCGGGGAAACTGCACATGTTTTCAGCTTGCCACCACGTCGTCCGATCTGTGCAGCACGTGAAAGAAAGTAACAGGACCGACTGCAAGATCCAATCGATCTGGCTGAGCCCAAACTCTAGTGGCACATCTGGTTATCCACGTATGCATCAGACAAGGAATACTGTCCCCCGACAAGGACAACGATGCACCACGGACTACACATGGCGGATTATGGCTTTCAGATGGGGAAGCCAGCTGGTGAGGACGGCAATGAAAACATCCAACTCTAAAGACCAAATACTCAGCACTTCAAGAAGTACAGAGCTTGCAAGGCCTAGCATTTCAGAAGAGTAAGCAACTAACATATAAAACAAGCCACGTACATAAAGAAACAGGCAGTAGCAGACGACACAAAGGCCAAATAACATGCATATTAACCAAGGTAAGACACAAAGGCCACATAACATGCATATTAACCAAGGAGCCAACGTACATAAAGAAACAGGCAGTAGCAGACGACACAAAGGCCAAATAACATGCATATTAACCAAGGTAAGACACAAAGGCCACATAACATGCATATTAACCAAGGTGCGAACCAGGTTCAAACATACCACAGGTTCTTACAACGGAACAGGTTGTAAACCAAACATCGCAAAGCAAACATGTTCAAACAGACAGATAACAGATAAAAGCCACTCTGGGCAGATCACGGGATAGCAGTACTCGGCCTTGGGAAGCACCAGGACGAAGGCTCTAGTACTCATCACCCTCATCGCCATCCTCACCCTCGTCGAACTCAGCACCAACTTCTTCATAGTCCTTCTCCAGGGCAGCAAGATCCTCACGGGCCTCAGAGAACTCTCCCTCCTCCATACCCTCACCCACGTACCAGTGGACGAAGGCACGCTTGGCGTACATCAGGTCGAACTTGTGGTCGATGCGGGAGAAGACCTCAACAACACTGGTGGAGTTGGAGATCATGCACACAGCCCTCTGGACCTTGGCAAGGTCACCACCTGGGACAACGCTGGGTGGCTGGTAGTTGATACCGCACTTGAAGCCAGTGGGGCACCAGTCCACAAACTGGATAGTGCGCTTGGTCTTGATGGTGGCCACAGCAGCGTTCACATCCTTGGGCACCACATCACCACGGTACATCAGACAGCAGGCCATGTACTTGCCATGGCGGGGGTCACACTTGGCCATCATGGAGGAAGGCTCAAAGGCACTGTTGGTGATCTCAGCAACAGAGAGCTGCTCGTGGTAAGCCTTCTCAGCTGAGATCACTGGGGCGTAGGAGGAGAGCATGAAGTGGATCCTTGGGTAGGGCACCAGATTGGTCTGGAACTCATTGACATCAACGTTAAGAGCACCATCAAACCTCAGGGAAGCAGTCAGTGAAGAAATGACCTGCACAGTAGATTAACCAAGTGAATAAGCACCCAGCAAAATGTTACAAGACAGTCCAAAACTAAACAAACATAAAACATAAAGAAACAGGAGTATACCTGAGATACAAGCCTGTTGAGGTTGGTGTAGGTTGGGCGCTCAATATCAAGGGAGCGTCGGCATATATCATAGATGGCCTCATTGTCAAGAAGAACAGCCACATCAGTGTGCTCCAGGAGGGAGTGGGTGGACAGGACACTGTTGTATGGCTCAACGACAGAGGTGGAGACCTGTGGTGATGGGTACACAGTGAACCCAAGCTTGGACTTCTTTCCATAATCAACAGAGAGCCTCTCAAGGAGGAGAGAACCTAGGCCAGAGCCAGTTCCACCTCCAACAGCATTGAAGACAAGGAAACCCTGTAGACCAGTGCAGTTGTCTGCAAGCTTCCTGATGCGGTCAAGGCACAGATCAACAATCTCCTTGCCAACTGGAATAATGGATACAAAAGTTAGACATGATCAGCAACATACAAATCAGTGTTGTTATTATAGACAAAGGGACACATCACTTACTGGTGTAGTGACCGCGGGCAAAGTTGTTGGCTGCATCCTCCTTGCCACTAATGAGCTGCTCAGGGTGGAAGAGCTGGCGGTAAGTGCCAGTCCTCACCTCATCAATCACAGTGGGCTCAAGATCAACAAAGACAGCACGGGGAACATGCTTCCCAGCACCAGTCTCGCTGAAGAAGGTGTTGAAAGCATCATCACCTCCCCCAACAGTCTTGTCACCGGGCATCTGTCCATCGGCCTGCACAAGAGAAGATAAGAGTTAAATATGCAAGATAAACATATTCTGTTCCATGCCAGGAAAACTATAGGATTGTAAGCACATTCCAGATATAGGTTCCATCTTTAATCATCCAGTCTAATACAAATGTTTAGTAGAACAAGTCACAGTGTGTATAGCATATCATGAAACTATGCAGAAATAAAGATATTTAGGATATTGGTTGCATCAATGGTTAATTCAAACTTGGACAGATGTTAAGTAGAACAAAGCATACTGAGATAGTAGATCATAACACCATGCAACATTATTTAAATACAAGGTTACGGTAAAATTATTATTAAATAATGATAAATTTTGAATAATGATGCAATCTATACAACCAAGCAACGTACATTCCTCCAACAGCTAGTTCAAGGCAAGCAAACTTCTGAACAGATTAAATACGGCAAATCACCGGCAGAAATAGATGACTGCCGGATCCAATAGAATTCGAGCAGATCTATCCGTTACTAGATCAAGACCTGATCATACAAGTCCATGCTTGTAAATAACAACAGATGTAAGACAAATGAATGTTGATCCTAATTTCATTAGTTAATCATCTAATACTAAGACAATCAGTGGCATACAAAAGCATGTGATGTTAAATCAAAACAAGGATTGTGATCTACTGTATATTGAGAAGTATGCTAGTTGTGAAATTAAACATACATTGATCAGATCTAGCACATGGTGAAACCATACAGCCCACGGCCAGCCACAATCGCATATAAAATTGCTTCTGAACTGAGATCCAGTGAACTGTAGCGCTATGCGAGAAATACTACCCGTTAAATGCTTCCGAATTCAAATTCTAACCATCTACGATCTCCCAAACTGGATCGACCAACAGAACAACCGCATGGACAGAACATTTCGCCAGATCTACAGTTTCCCTAGGAGTAAACGCAGATCTGACTAGTCACTACCTGAACAGCCAGATCCAAGCCCATACCAACTGACCACATACAGCAAGTTGACGAAACCACAGATCTAGCACAGATCTACCGCTACACAAGACGGACCAAGAGGGTGGGACGAAGGGATCCGTACCTGAATGCCGTGCTCGAGGCAGTAGAGCTCCCAGCAAGCGTTTCCGACCTGGATACCGGCCTGGCCGATGTGGATCGAGATACACTCCCTCATGGTTGTGGACCGGTGGTGGTTGGCTACGCTGCCGACGAAGTGGAGGAGGAGGGTGGGGGGAAGGCGAAAGCTCGGAGGCGCGGAGAGAGGCGAGTACGAAGACGCCTGTCTCTGCGGTGTCTCTGCTTAGGGTTTTCTGGCACACACTCGGCTCTCTTTATAGCGCGGCACACAGGCTGGAGTGCGTGCGAAGGGATGGGGCGATTTTGCATCCGCACCCCTGGAACTGTCTCCCGCTTCCCTGGTGCTTCGCAACGGTCGGGTAGTTCTGCCGCTCCGCGTGACCTGGCACAGGCTGTTAGGTGCCGTTCGGGAAATTGGTGGAGTCGGAGGGGCTGGAGTGAAATTAGGTACGCCGGGATCATGCTTTTTGTTAACACTCGACGGGACAGATTACCCACCTGTTGCGGCGCTGACATGTGGGTCCAGAAGTTCTCGTCGGAGCGGTCGCTGCGTTTGCGTACGCTTTTGGGTGCGATCGGGTTGGGTTACTTTAAGAAACTGGCGCTCGAAAATTGAAAATCAAATCGGTTGGTAGCGTGGCCACCTCACACCTTGCAGGTGCGACTGAAACGCCACCGCTGCTGCTCCCACGACGGGATGTCTCGCCTATCTCGTGGGCCATGGTTTTAGGTGGGTCCCACGTGCCGGCGAGAGAGATGCGCCGTCCGGTGTGGGAGTGGTTCGGGTGGACGGTTCCGCCATGTGTGCCGTCGTGGGAGATCGTGATGGAGTGGTATTTTCGATTTTGAAATGAGGGAGCGGGAGAGAGAACGGTGCGTGCGGTTGCTGGTACTCGGATGTTGTGCATAGCCCTCCCGCGTCTGGCCGCCCGTAGACCGTGTCAAGTTGACAAGGCTCTGCGCCTAGTCCACTGGCCCCGATCCAAACTCGCTATCCAAACAGTTCGATTAGTATCAGTTTGGTCAGGATTTATTTTGGTTCATGGTTCGGTCTGTTTAGCCTGCTGTTTAGAGCATTCTTATTAGTTGGTTGTTTTCAGGCCAAAATTCGGATTTTAATTTGGACAGGTCGAAACTCGTTTTCAGTCTGGGAAGAAGTTTTTCACTCGCGTTTTTATGCCGAGTTCCCGCGTTCCGCTAAAATTCGATCGAATTAGGCGAATGTAGGCGGATTTCATTGATTAAGTGTGAATATAGACGGATTACATCAATTTCGGGCGAACACCCGAATTTAAACTACATTTAGATAAAAATAACTAGAAAATATAAAAAAGCCGCCCCTGTCGCTGAGGCCGACACCGATGCCGATATCGGTCGCCGCTTCTACATGCCGAAGTTGTCGTAGAAGGACGTGTAGCCGGGATCGCCTCGCCGCCGCCGCTGTCGGCCGCGGCATGCAAGTGAGCTTCCCTAGCCGCCGCCGCACCTTTAGCAAAGCGGTGGGGGCGGCCTCTTCGTCGTCGTCGAGGACGACGGTAGCGTCTGGTAGGCACGCGCCGCACAGAACTGGCGTTGGCCTGCCTCGGCGCCAGACGCGAGCCGCCTCCGTCTCTCCATCGCCTGACCAAAGCGAGGATGTCCGGCGAGGAAGGATTCGTCGGGGGCGCGGCAGTCGACCAAGAACTACTCCCAGAAGAGCAGATTGCCCGGATCCTCGGCAAGATCCGGGTCTTCCATGGTGGCGATGGCCGTCTGGATCTCTTCGACGATCTCTTCGTCCTTCGGCACCGACGGAATCGAGATCCCGCTGGCGCTGAGATTCTAGCCGGGGGAGGCGAACGCCAGGCGGCGCCATGTAGCCCACGTCGTGCAGCATGCGGGCCTCCCACAGCTAGAGCATGCGGCGGCTGAAGCCGTTCACCATCGTGGGATCGCCGGGAAACCTCTTGGCCATGGGGAAGTGGGGGGACTTCGCCGAAGTTTGGGGTTCGCCGAAGTTGGGAGAGCTGGGAAGTTGTGAGAGAGTGTGAAGAGTTCTGGCGAGGGGTACGGCTTTTATAGGCCGAGGCGGGCGGCGAGGACGGGAGGGGTGTAGCGGCGAGGGCAGGAAAAGGGGAATGATGGGAAGTTATTGCCCGTCGGTCCATCGCGAGAGCCAAGGAGGCGGCGGTGGCGCAGCATTATGGTGACGCGTGGCCGAAGCGACGAGCAATTAATGTCCGGCGGTCCTCCGCGAGGTTCCGAGGCGGAAGGATGACGACGACTCGGCTTTCGTCGCTGAATGGGCGGGTCCACTCGTCGTCTCCTCTTTCTTACCGAATTTGTTGGAATTATGCCCTAGAGTCAATAATAAATATGTTATTATTATAATTCTTGTTCATGATAAAGTTTATGTTCCATGCTAGAATTGTATTAAGCGAAAACTTTAATACTTGTGTGGTTTGTAAACAACACCGTGTCCCTAGTACGCCTCTATGGACTAGCTCATTGATCAATGATGGTTAAGGTTTTCTAACCATAGACATGAGTTGTCAATTGATAATGAGATCATATCATTGAGAGAATGATATGATGGACAGACCCAAACTAAGCGAAGCAATTAGATCGTTTCATCGTGTTCATCTTTGCGAAGCTTTTCCTATGTCAAATATTGTATTCCTTAGACCATGAGATAATGCAACTTCACGGTACGGAAGAAAGCTTTGAGGTCATCAAACGTCATCCTATGAGAGGGTGATCATAAAGGTGTCTCTCGTGATCGGAAAGTATCATTGGGTTGTATGTATCGAGATGGAATTTGTCCCTCCCAAGTCGGAGAGATATACTGGCCCACTGGTAATCGATATCAACACCGCTTGCAAGCATGTGGTTAAGGAGTTAATCACAAAGTGATATCGGATTACGAACGCAGTAAAGTACTTGCCGTGAACGAGATTGAACTAGGTATGACGGCATCGACGATCGAATCTCGCAAGTAAACTATCGCGAGATGAAGGGAATATATATATGGGATTGATTGAATCTGGCATCGTGGTTCATCCGATATGATCATCGATGAATGTGTGGAGTCAATATGGGTGCCTGCAGACCATTGTTGATTATTGATAGAAGATCATGTATGATATTCTCGAACCCAGGTCACACACTTAACGATCTCGATGCTAGGATAGATTGGATAATTGGTTTATGAATTTTTGTTCGGAGTCTCGGATGGGATCCGGATATCACGAGAGGTTCCGGAATGGTCCGAGAATAAGATTCATATAAGGCGATGCAGTTTTGGAGTTCAAATTGTTCCAAGTTAATCGGTATTGTAAGCTTCTAGAACCTTCCGAAGGGGACCAACGTGGCCCCACCTTCCGGAGGGGACATGGGCCTATGAGGGAGTGTCCTGACGCATTGGGCCAGGGCACAAGGCCCCATAGGGCCCAGCCGATCCTAGATAAGTTTAAACTCGTTTAAACTAGAGATAGGATTTCTAGATAAGGGAGAGTTTAAATCGTTTAAACTAGAGATAGGATTTCTAGATAAGGAGAGTTTAAATTGTTTAAACTAGAGATAGACTTGGAGGAGGGCAAGGGCTGACGCCTCTATATATAGAGGGGTGCGCCTCCCCACACACACCTTCCTCCAAGCCCTAGCCTTGCTACCTTCCTCTCCTCCCGATGCTTGTAGGCGAAGCCCCATGTAAATTCTCCACGATATACACCACGCCGTGTTGTAGATCCAATCTATCTCTCCACCATACTCGCTGGTCCGAGGAAGGAGGACGCCGAGTCTTTGCGACGGTGCATCTCACGGAGGCACCGCCACTTGTGGTGCTAGATCGGATCGGATCGCGAGGAGGAGAAGCACGACTACATCACCCACGCTCCGTTTAACGTTCACTGCTTGCGAATCTTCAAGGGTATGAAGATCTAATCCAATCTCTCTCGTTGTTTGCATCTCCTAGATTAGATCTTGGATTTCCTCATTGCTCCGTAGAAAATTTTGATTTACTATGCCGAAACCCTTCAAGGGTATCGAGCTAGATCTATGCGTAGATGTGTTTCACGAGTAACGCAACATGGTTGTTGCGCGCGTTGATGTTTTCTCGCTGCAAGCCTCTTGTTTGTGTTCTTCTTATGACGGGATAGTGAGATTGAAGCGGTCCAGCCAACCTTACGCGACGCCGTCATGAGACCGGCTCACTTGACGTGTGGCTTGTACCACACATGCTACCGGTGGATGTCGGTTTCTCACTATAGTTGTCATGGGATTAACACCGAGTTTGGCAACCATAATATCACCGTTGTGGCTTTCCGTAGGTAAGAATCGTTCTTAGCATCTACTCCCATAAGCCACGTAAACATGCAACAACAAAGTAGAGGCGTCTAACTTGTTTTTGCAGGAGTGTTTTCGTGATATGGTATGGCCCAAGATGTGATGTGTATATTGTATGCGATGATCATGTTTTGTAATGTTTCACGACTTGCATGTCGATGAGTACACAACCGCAGGAGCCATATGGTTGTATTTATAATTGTGTATGACCCGAGTCAACTTCTTATATGCCATGTAATAGCTTTACTTTATCGCTAAGTAGTTAGCAATAGTTGTAGTTGCTATTCGTGGTGGAGGCAATCATGGTGGAGTGATGGAGATCATGCCGGAACGCACAAGATGGAGATCATTGCGCGAAGATTGGATATACCATGTCACATAAAGTTATATGCATGTGATGTTTATCCTTTTATGTATCTTATTATGCTTAGATCGCGACGGTAGCATTATAATATGATTCCTCACTTAAAGATCAAGATAAAAACTGTGTTCTCCCTAAGTATGCACCGTTGCGAAAGTTCGTCGTGTCCAAGCATCACGTGATGATCGGGTGCTATAGACTCTACGCTCACATACAACGGGTGCAAGCCAGTTTTGCACACACGGAAATACTTGGGTCTAGCTTGACGAGCCTAGCATGTACAGACATGGCCTCGAACACAAGAACCAAAGGTTAAGTATGAGTCATATGAATGATATGATCGACACTTTGTTGTCCACCATTGAAACCACATCTCTTCTCGTGATGATGATTAGGTGTGGTGAATTTGGATCGTGTTCACTAAACAACTTGAGGGATGTTGAATTTAGTGGGAGTTCATCTAGTAATTTGATTAAGTTGAACTATTTATCATGAACATAGTCTAAATTGTACTTGCAAATACCGTAGATCACATGGCCAAATCCAACTTCAACTTCAACGTTTTTTTGAGAAGGAAAAGCTTAGAAACAATGGGTCTAACTTCACCAATTGGTTCCGCAATCTAAGAATCATTCATGTCATGACAAAAGGACTATATCCTTGGTAAAGCGTTAGGTGACCCTCTGCAATCGCTACCGATGAGAAAGCTGTCTATCAACAAGAAAGATGATTATGGTGTGATTAAGAGCACCATGTTGTTTGCTATGGAACCGAGCTTCAAAATCGTTTTGAAACCTATCCGGCCCTTTGAGATTCTCGAGGAGCCGAAAACCATGTTTCGCACTCAAGCCCGCTCGAGAGATATGAGATCTCCGAAGTTCTTTAACCGCAAGATGGAGGAAGGAGTTCCGTTAGTGAGCACGCCATAAAGATGTCTGCCTACACTCAACGCTTGAGCAACTGGAATGCACGATTCCAGAGAGCTCAAGATTGATAGGGTTCGCAATCACTCCTCCCAGCTACAAAAGTTTTGTAGTGACTCATAATCGATTGGTTCCATCGATACGATCACCGAGCTCTTCGCAGTCAAGGCTGCTAAGTGGACATCAAGAAGGATAATCATGTGTTGATGGTCAACAAGCCCTCCTTTAAGAAAGGTAAGGAGCAAAGAAGCCCTTCAAGAAGGGCGGCAAGCGCAATGCCCTGCCGAGAAGAAGCTCGTGTCCGGTCCTAAGCCGATTAATCGAGTGCTTCTATTGCAAGGACAGGGTCAGGAAGCGAATCGTCCAAGTACTTAGCGACAAGAAGGCCGGCACCATCAAAGGTATATTTGATATACATGTTATTGATGTTTTCCTTACTAGCCCTCGTTGTAGTGCCCGGTATTTGATATCGGTTCGTTGCTAATATTTGTAACTCAAACAGAGCTACGGAATAGACGGCCATGTAGAGATGAGGTGACGATCTTGGCGTTGGCAACGGATAAAGAGTTGATGTGATGGCCGTCAAGACGCCTCCTTAGTTTTACCTTCGGGATTAGTTTTAAACCTTAATAAATGTTATTATGTGCTGCGTTGAGCATGAACATTATTTCGGATCATGTTTATTGCAAGACGGTTATTCATTTAAATCGGAGAATAATGGTTGTTCTATTTATATGAGTAACATCTTTTATGGTCATGCACCTCTTGTGAATGGTTTATTTCTTCTAAATCTAAAGGGATGAAACACACATCCATAAAATTGAGGCTAAGAGATGCAAAGTAGATAGTGATAATACTACTTATTTGTGGCAATCGTCTCAGGCCATATTGGTGTAAAGCGCATGAAGAAACTCCATTCGATGGACTTTTGGAGTCTCTTGATTTTGAATCATTTGACACATGCGAACCATGCCTCATGGGCAAGATGATCAAAACCCGTTCTCCCAGTATGATGGAGTGAGCAACGGACTTGTTGGAAATCATACATACCGATGTATGCGACCGATGAGTGTTTCGACGCGTGGATATCGCTATTTTCTCACTTTTACCGATGACTTAAGTAGATATGGGTATATCTATTTAATGAAACATAAATCAAACGCTTTGAAAAGTTCAAAGAATTTCGAATGAAGTGGAGAACCATCGTAATGTAAAGATTAAGTTTCTACGATCCGATCGTGGAGGTGAATATTTGAGTTATGATTTTCTCACGCATCTTAAAGCAAGTGGAATCATTTCACAACTCACGCCACCCTAACACCAGCAAGCAATGGTGTGTCTGAACGCTAGAATCGAACCCTATTAGATATGGTCCGATCAATGATGTCTCTTCGATTTGCCGTTATCATTTTGGGGTTATGCATTAGAAACCGCTGCATTCACTTTAAATAGGGCTCCATCTAAATCCGTTGAGACGACACCGTATGAATTGTGGTTTGGTGCTAAACCTAAGTTGTCGTTTCTTAAAGTTTGGGGATGCTTTACGTCAAGAAGTTGATGCGGACAAGCTCGAACCCAAAGCGAGAAATCGTCTTCATAGGATACCCTAAGGAAACCATTGGGTATACCTTCTATCACGTAACCGAAGGCAAAGTGTTTGTCGAAGAACGGTTCCTTTCTTGAGAAGGAGTTTCTCTCGAAAGAAGTGAGTGGGAGGAAAGTAGAGCTAGACGAGGTTATTGAACCTTCTCTTGAATTGGAGAGTAGCAAGACCTGAAATTGTTCCAGGTACCGCACCAACAATAGAGGAAGCTAATGACAAGGATCATGAAGTTTTGGACGATGTCACATCGAACGTCGCAGTCGACAAGGTCGCGTGCCCCTCCCGAGTGGTACGGAATCTGCTGACTTTGCCTTGTTGGTAGAAGGCGTGAACCTACGAACTATGAGGAAGCGATGATGAGCCCAGACTACGAGAAATGGTGGAAGCCATGAAATCCAATTGGGATCCATGAGCGAAAACCAAGTATGGACTTTGGTGGATCCTCCTAGCGACCAAAGGCCGTTGAGTGCAAATGGATATTCAAGAAGAAAACGGACGCGATGGTAATGTTACCGTCTATAAAGCACGCTTGTCGAAAAGGTTTTCGACAAGTTCAAGGTGTTGACTACGATGAGACTTTCTCTCCGTAGCGATGTTTAAGTCCATTCGGATTTTATTAGCAATTGATGCTTTCATGATTATGAAATATGGCGATGGATGTCAAGATCGCTTTCCTCAATGGGAACATTGATGAAGAGTTGTATATGATGCAACCCGAAGGTTTTGTCGATCCTAAGGATGCTAGTAAAGTATGCAAACTTCAGCTCCATTTATGGATGAAGCAAGCATCTCGGAGTTGGAACCTTCGCTTTGATCAAGTGATCAAGAGCTTTGGATTTGTTCCAAATTGCTACGAAGCTTGTATCTACAAGAAAGTGAGTGGGAGCTTCGGTGACGCTTACGGTACTATATGTGGATGACATATTAATTATTGGAAATGACATCAACATGCTTAACGATGTGAAGAGTTATTTGAACAAGTGTTTTTCAATGAAAGACCTAGGTGAAGTCGCTTATATATTGGGCATCAAAATCTATAGAGATAGACAAAGACGCCGATAGCTTTAAGCAGTACATACCTAGACAAAGTTCGAAAAGGTTCGTAATGGATAAGGCAAAGAAAGGTTCAAGCCTATGTTGTCAGTAAGATATTGAGCAAGGCTCGGTGTCCAGCTATGGTAAATGATAGGGAAGCTATGAGCAAAGTGCCTTATGCCTCGCCATAGGTTCCATCATGTATGCCATCTCGTGTACTAGACCGATGTGTCCAATGCTCTTAGTTTGACGAGCATATATCAAAGTGATCCAGAGTGGAACATCGGATAGCCGTGAAGAACATCCTAAAGTACCTAAATAGAACTAAAGAAATGTTCTTAGTCTATGGGGTGATGAACGACTTGTCGAAAAGGTTACGCCGCTAGTTTCGACACCGACAAGGATGATTCTAAATCTCGCATGTGATACGTGTATATTTTGAATGGAGGAGCTGGAGGGAGAAGCGCAAGCAAAGCGTGATCGCGGGATCTACAAAGGGAAGGAATACATGGTCGCCGCAGAAGCGTCAAGTGAAGGAGTTTGGATCAAACTTCATCATCGAGCTTGGCGTGGTTCCAAGTGCATTGGACCCACTGGAGATATTGTGTGACAACACCGGGCGCCATAGCACTCGCTAAGGAACCAAGATATCATCCAAAGACCAAGCATATCAACTCAAGTTTCATATAATCCGAGATTATATAGCGATGGAGATCCAAGATTAGCAAAGTACATACGGATCTGAATGTCGCAGATCCACCGACTAAACCTCTTCCACGTAAAACATGATCAACACCTCGGTGCCATGGGTGTGAGATTGTTTCAGATAAACTAGATTATTGACTCTAGTGCAAGTGGGAGACTGTTGGAATTATGCCCTAGAGTCAATAATAAATATGGTATTATTATAATTCTTGTTCATGATAAAGTTTATGTTCCATGCTAGAATTGTATTAAGCGGAAACTTTAATACTTGTGTGGTTTGTAAACAACATCGTGTCCCTAGTACGCCTCTATGGACTAGCTCATTGACCAATGATGGTTAAGGTTTCTAACCATAGACATGAGTTGTCAATTGATAATGAGATCATATCATTGGGAGAATGATATGATGGATGACAAACTAAGCGAAGCAATTAGATCGTTTCATCGTGTTCATCTTTGCGAAGCTTTTCCTATGTCAAATATTGTATTCCTTAGACCATGAGATAATGCAACTCCCTGGTACCGGAAGAAAGCTTTGAGGTCATCAAACGTCATCCTATGAGAGGGTGATCATAAAGGTGTCTCTCAGGTGATCGGAAAGTATCTGTTGGGTTGAATCCTGGCATCGTGGTTCATCCGATATGATCATCTATGAATGTGTGGGAGTCAATATGGGTGCCCAGACCCCGTTGTTGATTATTGATAGAAGATCATGTCTGCATATTCTCGAACCCGCAGGGTCACACACTTAACGTATCTCGATGCTAGGATAGATTGGATAATTGGTTTATGAATTTTTGTTCGGAGTCTCGGATGGGATCCGGGATATCACGAGAGGTTCCGGAATGGTCCGGAGAATAAGATTCATATAAGGCAGTGCAGTTTTTGGAGTTCTAATTGTTCCGGTTAATCGATTGTACGTAAGCTTCTAGAACCTTCCGGAAGGGGACCAACGTGTCCCCGCCTTCCGGGAGGGGGCATGGGCCTATGAGGGAGTGTCCTGGACGCATTGGGCCAGGGGCACAATGCCCCATAGGGCCCAGCCGATCCTAGATAAGTTTAAACTCGTTTAAACTAGAGATAGGATTTCTAGATAAGGGAGAGTTTAAATCGTTTAAACTAGAGATAGGATTTCTAGATAAGGGAGAGTTTAAATTGTTTAAACTAGAGATAGGCTTGGAGGAGGGCAGGCTGGCCGCCTCTATATATAGAGGGGTGGTGCGCCTCCCCCACACACCTTCCTCCAAGCCCTAGCAGCCTTGCTACCTTCCTCTCTCCTCCCGATGTTTGTGGCGGCCTGCAGCAAAATTCTCCACCATATACACCACGCGCCGTCGTGTTGTAGATACAATCTATCTCTTCACCATACTCATGGTCCGAGGAAGGAGGAGACGCCGAGTCTTGCCGTGTGCATCTCACGGAGGCACCGCCACTTGTGGTGCTAGATCGGATCGGATCGCGAGGAGGAGAAGCGAGTACGACTACATCACCCACGTTCCGACGAACGTTCCGCTGTGCGAATCTCAAGGGTATGAAGATCTAATCCAATCTCTCTCGTTGTTTGCATCTCCTAGATTAGATCTTGGATTTCCCTCTGTTCGCTCCGTAGAAAATTTTTATTTACTATGCCGCGAAACCCTTCAGAATTCACTTCGTCTGGCATTCTCAGAGCGTTCCCGGGATGCTGGGAATGGTCTGGGAAGTCCGGACCAAAGTTGTCCCAAATCTGGACGAAACTGGGGTCTTGGGAACGCGACTGCCCCGATTTTCGGTGTCTGGACCAAAAAAACGCCATGGGATCGGCGTCCTAGGTAGCCGAGTGGAGATGCTCTTAACGACACGACATATATGTCCGCTCTGGTGGTTGGTGCTATCGTTGGCCAATTTGGCCAATCCTTTGTCAATTATCTTAAATACACAAATTGATAAGAAAATAATATATAAATTGACTAGCAAATAATATGGCAGAAGTGTGCTATTTGGGCAATCCCCAATAAGTTGCCAGTTGATCTAAAATGTGCAAAAGGGGCAATATCATACACAGTCAAAAAATGGAAGTTCCTCCCAAAAATTGGCATTCACCATCCCCATTGCCCTTCAAGCATCGCGAGCCCAGATGATCCGCTGCTTCCTAGCGACCCAAGGCCTGAGATCAGGGTCGGTGATGGTATCCAGGTCGGTGAGCATGATGGCATTCTTCCCGGACATGATCTTGGCCTTGTCCTCTGCCTCCAACACCCTAGACATGGCTTCGGCTTAGGCCTCCTTGGACTCAATCTCCATTAGCCTAGCCTTGGAGCCAGCCTCCTCCGCCTCAATAGACCTCGTCTGGAGCTCGTCAAAGGTCTTGGCGGTGGCCTCTTTATCTTTGCGCCTCCTCTCTTCCCTCTCGGCAATGGCCTCTTTCTTCTTCCCTGGGACATGCCTCAAGGTATCCTATAAGGCCAAGGACCTAGCCTGTCGGGCGATGTCGGCCTTCGTAGCCTTGTGGCCTCCAGTACGGCGGGTACGGGCGGAAGTCCTGTTGCCTAGAGGGTTGCCAACGCATTGATACGTCGTAAACGTATCTATAATTTTTTATGCTCCATGCTTGTTTTGTATCAACTTTCTTATGTTTTGTCTACACTTTGAGGTATTTTTATATATTTTCTGGAACCAACCTATTAACAAGATGCCGCAGTGGCAGTTGCATGTTTTCTGCTATTTTTGGTTTTAGAAAAGCTAGTAAGGAAATATTATCGGAATTGGATGGGACAAAAGCTAAAGTCAATATTTTACCAGAAGGAACATGGAGTCTTAAGGGCGGCCGAAGTGGGGCCACGAGGCGGCCTGATACGTCGGAAACGTATCTATAATTTTTTATGTTCCATGCTTGTTTAGTATCTACTTTGCTTTGCTTTGTCTACACGTTGAGGTGTTTTTACATGTTTTCTTGTACTAACCTATTAACAAGTTGCTACAATGCGAGTTGCCTGTTTTCTGTTGTTTTTGGTTTTAGAGAAGCTAGTAAGGAAATATTCTCGAAATTGGACGAGACAAACGTCAAAGTCAATAACTTTTCATGGGGAACAAGAAGTCCAGAGGGGAGGCGGAGAGGCGCCCAGACCCCTAGGCGCGGCCAGGTGGGCCGCTGGGAGGTGTGTGGCTGCCTCCTCGACCTTCCCTTCGCTTATAAGAAGCCCCCGATGTAGAAACCCTAAGCACCCGATCAAATATCCACGAAACTGTCTGTAGCCGCCGCCACCGTCATCCCTAGATCGGGGGGATCTGAAGTTCTTCCCGGCACCCTGCCGGAGGAGAGATCATCCCAGAGGCCTTCTCTCCGGTATGATGCGTGAGTAGTTCCACCTTGGAATATGGGTCCATGTAGTAGCTAGATGGTTGTATATCCTCCTTTGTGCTTTCATGTATATATCTTGTGAGCTCCGTTCATGATCAAGATCAAATCTATTTGTAATCATGCATGTTGTGTTTGCGGGGATCCGATGGATATTGAGATTATTATGTTGGTTTGATTAATGGTTTTGTCTTTATGATTCTATCATGTCTGTGTTGTTTTTGATCTTGCATGCTCTCTGTTGTTAGTAGCTATCTTGGCTGAGTAGTTGCTAGTGACTCCAAGAGGGGGTATTTATGCTCGATAGTGGGTTCATGCCTCTAGTTTCCAAGGGAAGTGACAGAAATATCTTCCGTTGTAGATGTGTTGTTGCTACTAGGGAGAAAACAACGGTCTCTTGTTCATGAAACATGTGGATTGTTTACCTTACACACTTTGCTTAAAGCAGTTGTCTGTTGCTTGCAACTTAATACTAGAGGGGGTTCACATGATAACCTGAAGGTGGACTTCTAATCATTGATGCAGTTGGATGGCGGTATATGTATCATGTTGTATTGCCCAATCGAATCTTATAGGATCTTTCTGACTAGTAATTGCATTGTTATGCCTTGTTCAGTTTGTGTCAATTGCACTGTTGTAATTTGTTTACCCTTCATGCCATCTTGTATATCTAAGGAGAGCACCTATACCGAACTATGGACTCCGTTCCAATCTTTACCATTGATACATCTTCCACTGTTACTTATTTACTTGTTGCAAACCATTACCTTCCACACCATACGTTTAATCCTTTGTTACAGCAAACCGGTGAGCTTGACAACCTCACTGATTCGTTGGGGCAAAGTCTTGAGTTTGTGTTGTGCAGGTCCCCATGTTGCTAGCAACACCTGTGTGACGTTTCCTTCCTCCTTATGGTTCGATAACATCGGTCTCTACTGAGGGAAGACTTGCTGTTGTGCTCATCACACCTTGCTCTTGGGGTTTCCAACGAAGTCCTTTCTGGCAGGCAACACTTATGGAATTAGAACTAGGAGTGGTATAGCTACTCAAGATCCTTTATACCCTGAAATACACCCTAAAAGAATTGAGCAGGACTCCCAATAAGGTGAGAGTAGTGGTAGTCCTCGTAAGAGAAAGAAAAAGAAACATAAGATAGTTGAGGAACCACTTGAACCCACTGTAGATCCTAATAGTATATCTGTCTCTGATGCTGAAACTGAGAGTGGTAATGATAAAAATGATGCTCTTGATAAGGAGTAAGTTGAGGAAGAACCTGAGAAGAACACTAGGTACACAAAGGAAGATTTTATTGTTAATAAACATGGTAAAGATAGAGAACCTGGGGTGCAGAAACCTATGCCTTTTCCAGGTAAGAAACACAAATCAAAGGAGGAAGAACACTACAACAAGTTTTGTGAGTGGATGAAACCTTTATTTTTACAAATTCCTTTGACTGATGCTAGTAAGTTGCCTCCTTATTCAAAGTATATGAAGGATATTGTCTCTAATAAAAGGAAGATTCCTAATGAGGAGATTTCTACTCTACTTGCTAATTATTCCTTCAATGGTAAGGTTCCAGAGAAACTTGGTGATCCAGGTATACCAACTATTCCTTGCTCTATTAAGAATAATTATGTTAGAACTGCTTTATGTGATTTGGGAGCTGGAGTTAGTGTTATTCCTTTTTCTCTCTATAAGAGACTCCGGCTACAAAAGTTGATACCAGCTGATATATCTTTGCAAATGGCTGATAAGTCAACTACTATTCCAGTTGGTATATGTGAGGATGTTCCTGTTCAAGTTGCTCATAATTGCATGGTTTTAACTGATTTTGTTGTGCTTGAAATGCCTGAAGATGATAATATATCTATTATTCTTGGGAGACCTTTTCTTAATACTGCAGGTGCTGTCATCAGTTACAATCAAGGAAAAGTAACTTTTAATATTAATGACAAAGAGCATACTGTCTATTTCCCCAAGAAGGTTGCTAAGAGATATTGCCTGAATTCCATTGAAAATATTGAGAGCATCAAGGTTGGAGAAATATATTGTCCCATTCCACAAGAAATTTCTGAAACTATTATGATTGGGACCATTGTTATCAAGTATGAGGTAACATAATCACCTTGTGGAAGGCAAAGTTTTGTTTCATATAAGATTGTTTTGGTAACAAGACTTGATCAACCTTTTTAACAAAAGGATTTTAATGAACAAAATAATGTTTCCACTGTGGTTATTCTTGCTTTCTTTTACTTTTTCTCCTTCCTAGTCTTTGCCTTTCTTTTGCTAGCTTTGGTTTTGTTAGTTGTTTGTTTGTAGAATTTCTTAGAGCTCCTGTAGTTTGGCTTTTGGTTTACTTCTGCTTCTTCTGAAAAAACTGTATCTGCGAGAAAATCAATTTTCATACCCTGAAAATTGGCCAAAAATAAAGTTTCCCGAAAAATCCCAGAAAATTCAAAATAAATTTTTCATCGAAAAAGGGGCAGGGGGACACCTGAAGTGACCTAGAGGGGCACCCCAGGCCACCACACCCATGGTAGGCACGACCTACCTATGGGCGGCGCCTGGGGGGTCTGGCCCACCTGGGCCCCTCCAGACTGCCTCCTCAAAGCCATCATCTTTCTCTCTTCCTAAAAACATCGGAAAACTTGTTCAAGCTCGAGTTCTTGCTGTTCTTGCTCACGATTTTCGATCTCCTTGTTTAGCCCATATTAAGTGCTGATTTTTGGAGAGATTTCTCCTTGGTATCTGCCCCCTCCACTTGTCCAATTAGATTTGTGATTGGTAGATTGTATCTTGAGTATTTTTCTGCTATAGGTGTCAGGTTGTTTGAGCTTGCATGCTTTTTTATGCTTAGAAACTTTATTTTGATGCATGTGTAGCCCTCTAGCAAGTTCCTATAGTAGTTGCTCATCATTTATCAACTTGGGAATCACTTGGTTTGATTGTTGTCTAAAAATTTCAGCAAGGAAGACGAGTGCTTATCCACTGAACCAATATGATTTGATGGTGCCTGAGCCAATGAAGGTTCGTCGTGAGTAAGGAGTCTTCCCTTCCATTTATCCATGCCATGAATTTATGAGCACTGCGGGGATCCTCCAAGATTTCCAAACTATGGTTACAAATGCAGGGTTGGAACACTGTTGAAGGTGAACCATTCCAATATGTTAAGCTAACCATGACTTTTCCGTAGTACTTTCGGTTCACTTGGTCTACATATAATCCGATGGTCCATTGCAAAATATATAATATACCTGTCGACCTGTCTTTTGCTGATTTCTGTGCAGCAATTTGATATGTCCAAAACGTATCTACTTTCTCGAACACTTTGTTATTCTTTCTTCTCTAAACTTGTGTGATTTGTATGCAACTAACACGGACTGGCGCTATTATCAGCATAATTACCTTGGTATCTTGTTTTTGTGCAGAAAATGAACTATCAGGAAAAATTCCGGAAAATATGCCAAAAACTATTTCTCACCAGAATATCCACGGAGCCAAAAGGGGAGACAGAGGGGAGGCCTGGGGGGGCCATACCCACCCTAGGCGCCTGGGGAGGTCTGGCCACCCCATGCAGCTCCTCGTCCTCCCTCTGCACCCATAAGTTGCCTTCTGAGCTAAAAACTTAGGGGGTTCGATAGTTTTCCAGAAAGAGTTCCGCTCCGCCGCCGCCACCAAAAACCAAGATTCGGATCCAGAAACTCCGTTGTGGCACCCTGTCGGGACAGGGAATTTGGAGAGGATCATCGCCATTGTCATCACCAACGCATCTCCATCAACCACCGATGTTTCCCTCATCCATCAAGTGAGTAATCCCCCGCTGTAGGCTTGGGGATGGTAGGGATTGGATGAGTTCTATCATGTAATTGAATAAGATCTATTAGGGGCATAGTGCCTAGTATCTCTATTAGTGCTATTTGACTTTGTTGCAATTTGTTGTGCTTAATGCTTGTCACTAGGACCCGAGTGCCATGATCTCAGATCTGAACTTATTATTGAATCATTATGATAGTATTGTTTGTGATCTTATATGCAAGTTGTGTACACATATCATTGTCCGGATCCAAAGGCCCCAAAGTGACAATAATTGGGACAACCGGAGGGGATGGCTGTGGTGTGAGGATCACATGTGTTCACGGAGTGTTAATGCTTTACTCTGGTGATCTATTAAATGGAGCACCTTAATTGCCAGTAGTTCCCTAGAGGCCCCGCTTCCACGGGCTGGCTGGACAGGAGATGTTATGCAAGTTCTCATTGCGAGCACGTATGACTATATTTGGAGCACATGCCTAGGATTGTTTAGTACTTGGATGCTTATTATTATTTATATGCAATGCCCTAGACTTTGAAGTTACATGTTTAGACTCGTCCATGCAACGCCCGTCCATCCATCCCTATGCCTACCACACTCGAATCCTATTGTTATCGTTACTATTACTATTGATACTGTTGCTGTTGTTGTTGTTGTTGCTACTACAAACTGTTGCTGCTGATAAACTTCTGTGAGCAAGAACTATTTCTAGGTGCAGCTGAACTGACAACTTAGTTGTTAAGGCTTGCAAGTATTATTTGGCTCCCCATGTCTCGAATCAATAAATTGGGTAATACTACCCGCGAAGACTGTTGCGATCGCCTACACTTGTGGGTCATCAAAATTAGAGTACCTCAGTGGGGATCTTGTGAGAAGGTCAAGGAGAGGCCCAAGTCACTTATGGAGTTATATGCTGAGATTTGCCAAGGTTTCGTCTTCTCAAGGGAAAGTGGTAAAATTCAGAACATTCAGTTCCCAGCCATTAGATATTTTGCCTATTTTATTACCAAGTGTGTTCTTGCTAGAAAGATTGCTAGGAAGTTATCTTATTTTGATCTAGCTTTTATTGCAGCTGCTCTGAATAGGAATAGATCTTATAGCCTGGGTTCTTTGATAGCTCACCGTCTCACCACCAACGGCGATAAGGGTGGAATTTGTGGAGGTCTCATTGCTTCTAGGTTGCTAGCTTTCCATGGTTTAGAGCCTCACCATTCATATTATCGGTTCCCCATAGAGAGGCTTGATCTTGTAGGGTTTCGTAGCATGGAAAACAAAAAAATTCTACCGCATACAAACAAACAAGCCAAGATCTATCTACTAGATTGTAGCAACGAGTCGATAGAATAACTCACCCTCGAAGATTCCAAAGTGTTTAACGAGAGCGGATTCTCGTGGGTGATGTAGTCGTACTCTTCCCGATCTCAAGATCGTGAGACGATCCTTCCCAAGGCTGCGTTCGGCAGCTCCCTTGATCGGTCACACGTTGTACTCGACGAAGACCTTCCTCTCCCTTGTTCCAAGATGGCGTGGAGGTTGTAGCACTCTCCTCGCGATTCCTGAAAGACAACGTGGTATCGGAAGAGGGAGATCTCGCAGGCTTCGCCTTAAGCGGAGCGAGTATGGTGGAGTATGAGAGAGTCCTCGACGATCTAGGGTTTAGACACGCTGAGGAGGGCTAGGCGGCTGGCTAGGGTTGCTAGGCGGCGGTTTGCCCTAGGCGGCGGCAAGAGTGGCGGCAAGCGGCTTAGGGTTTGGAGGAGAGGATCTTGTGTGTCTCTAGGAGGGAGCCCTGCCCCTCCTTATATAGGTGGAGGGGCCGGCCGGCCAAGGGGAGGGAGAGGAGTCCCTCCCCAACTCGGCTTGGAGGTGGGCCGGCGGTTGGAGGAGGGAACTCCTCCCCAACTCGGTTTCCCACTCCTCCTCCTCTTTCCAAAAACTGTCGTTTGACTTTTCAAACTAGGATTTGAATAAACCCTCTATTTTGTTCAGCGATGATACCGAATACATGATGCAATCATACCAACTTGATATAACACATTCATGTACCCTTCCCGGTCTTGGGACATTCGGAACCTTCTAGAACATTCGATGAAAACACCTAATCATTCTCCAACTCAAAACGGGACTTTCCTTATATGAATCTTATTCTTCGGACCATTCCGGATCTCCTCGTGATATCCCGAATCCCATTCGAGACTCCGAACAACATTCGGACTCTTTCTCATCATTCCATAACTACTCAAACAACGTCGAATCCTTAAGTGTGTCTCCCTACGGTTCGTGAATTATGCGGACATGATCGAGACACTTCTCCGAACAATAACCAATAGAGGAATCTGGAAATTCATATGGCTCCCACATATTTCTACGATTACTTTGCGATCTAATGAACCACTTACATACGATATCAATTTCCCTTTGTCTCACGATAGTTTACTTATCCGAGGTTATGATCGTCGGTATCTCTGCATACCTAGTTCAACCTTGTTACCGATAAGTACTCTTTTCTCGTTCCCGTGATATGTGATCCCTTGTGATCCAGTCACATGATTGCAAGCTAATTGGATGACATTTCACCGAGAGGGCCTAGAGTATATCTATCCGTCATATGGATGGACAAATCCCAGTCTTGATCCATGTGTTTCAACCAATACTTTCCGAACACTCATTGCCACCTTTATAGCCACCTAGTTACGGTGTGGTGTTTTATGTCATCAAAGCATCCATCCGGTAAAGGTGATATGCATGATCTCATGGTCGAAGGAATTAGATTACTATGTATCAGAAAGCATATAGCAATTGAACTATTAAAATGACTTGATCTTTATGCTACGCTTATCTATAGGAGTATGTCCACCATATCATTGTCCTAACGATATGATCTTGTTGTTAATAACATCTCAATGTTCATGATAGGGAAACCACAATCATCTATTAACCAACAAGCTAGTATTATATAGAGGCTTTACTAGGGACTCTTATTTTAGTCTACAAATCACACAAGTATTAACGTTTCCTTGTTAATACTATTATAGCATGAATGTAAACATTTATCATAAACACAAACATATAATAATAATTATATTTATTATTGCCTCTAGGGCATATCTCCAACAGTCTCCCACTTGCACTAGAGTCATCTAATCTAGATTACATGGTAATATACCGAACACCCATGGCAGTTTGGTGCTGGTCATGTTTTGCCCTCGGGAGAGGTTTAGTCAACGGATCTGCCACATTCAGATCTGTGTGTACTTTGCAAATCTTTATATCCCCATCTTGGATATGTTCTCAAATAGCGTGAAAACGCATCTTGATGTGCTTCAGCTTCTTGTGCGACCTTGGTTCTTGCGCATTGGCTATGGAGCCCATGTTATCACAGTAGATAGACATTGGGTCCAGCGCACTAGGAACCACACCCAGCTCTGTAATGAACTCTTTCATCCATATCGCTTCTTGTGAAGCCTCCGAAGCAGCCATGTATTCCGATTCAGTTGAAGATCTCGCCACAACGCTTTTCTTTGCACTCCTCCAGCTAATTGTTGCACCATTCAAAATAAATACGTTTCCAGATTGTGATTTAGAATCAGCCGGATCGGTGTTCCAACTAGCATCGGTGTAACCATTAACAACGAGCTGTTCATCACCTCCATAAGAAAGAACCATATCCTTAGTTCTTCTCAAGTACTTAAGGATGTTTTTGACCGCTGTCCAATGATCCACTCCTGGATCACTTTGATATCTGCTAGTTAAACTAACAGCATATGCAATGTCGGGTCTAGTACATAGCATGGCATACATTAGAGATCCTATGGCTGAGGCATAGGGAGTCTTACTCATCCTTTCTCTATCTTTTGCCGATGTCGAACTTTGAGTTTTACTCAAGGTCGTATTGGGCAACATGGGCAAGAACCCTTTCTTGCTATCTTCCATTCCAAACCTCTTTAGAACTTTGTCCAAATATGTACTTTGTGACAATGAAATTTGGCGTTTCGATCTATCTCTATAAATCTTTATGCCTAATATGTAAGCTGCTTCGCCAAGATCCTTCATTGAAAAACTATTATTCAAATATTCCTTGACACTATTAAGAAGGTCTACATCATTCCCAATCAACAATATGTCATCTACATATAGTATTAAGAATGCTACAGAGCTCCCACTCACTTTCTTGTAAATACAAGCTTCTCCATAAGTTTGTATAAAACCAAAACTTTTGATCACCTTATCAAAACGTTGATTCCAACTTCGGGATGCTTGCTTCAATCCATAGATGGACCGTTGAAGTTTCCATACCTTGTTAGCATCTTTAGGATCGACAAAACCTTTGGGTTGCATCATATACAACTCTTCATCAATGTCTCCATTGAGGAATGCTGTTTTGACATCCATCTGCCATATCTCATAATCATAATATGCAGGATTGCTAACATAATCCTCACAGACTTTAGCTTCGCCATCGGTGAGAAAGTCTCATTGTAGTCAACTCCTTGAATTTGTCGAAACCCTTTTGCGACAAGTCGAGCTTTATATCTGAATATTACCATCAAGATCTGTTTTCTTCTTGAAGATCCATTTGTTCTCGATTCTTCGGCCATCCGGTAAGTCCACCAAAGTCCACACTTGGTTTTCGTATACATGGATCCAATCTCGGATTTCATGGCTTCTTGCCATTTATTGGAATCTGGCTCATCATCGCTTCCTCATATGTCTCGTGGTCATCGGTGTTATCCACCAACATGACACTCATAACAGGATCATACCAACTGAGTGGTACGAGTTCTCGTTGACTGCGAGGCTCAGAGCAACTTCAACCAAGTTTCATGATCATCATCATTAACTTCCTCTCTAATCGGTGCAGCAACACAGAACTTCTTCCGGTCTTGCGCTACTCGCAATTCGAGAGAAGGTTCGACAACCTCGCCGAGTTCTACTTTCCTTCCATCACTTCTTTCGAGAGAAATTCCTTCTCTAGAAAGGATCCATTCTTGGCAACGGAGATTTTGCCTTCGGATCTATGATAGAAGGTATACCCAATAGTTTCCTTCGTATCCTATGAAGACGCATTTTCCGCTTTGGGTTCAAGCTTGTCCTTGTAACTTCTTTACATAGGCTTCAGATCCCCAAACTTTAAGGAACAACAATCTAGGTTTCTTCCCAAACCATAATTCATACGGTCGTTTCAACGGATTTAGATGGTGCCCTATTTAAAGTGAATGCGTTGTTTCTAATGCATAACCCCAAAATGATAGCGTAAATCTGTAAGTGACATCATAGAACGAACCATATCTAAGAGAGTTCGATTCTGACGTTCGACACACCATTACACCGTGGTGTTCCCGGTGTCAATTGTGAAAGTATTCGCATTTCTTCAAATGCTCGCCAAACTCGTAACTTAGATATTCACCTCCACGATCGTAACGTAGAAATTTAATCTTTTGTTACGTTGATTCTCTACCTCACTTTGAAATTCCTTAAACTTCTCGAAAGTTTCGGACTTATGTTTCATGAAATAGATATACCCATATCTACTCAAGTCATCCGTGAAGGTAAGAACATAACTATAACCACAGCGATGCTACACTCATTGGACCACACACATCGGTATGTATGATTTCCAATAAGTCCGTAGCTCGCTCCATCATACCGTAAAATGGAGTCTTAGTCATTTTACCCATCGACATGCTTCGCATCTTTCAAGTGATTCAAATCAAGTGATTCAAGAAGTCCATCGAATGGAGTTTCTTCATACGCTTTCCAATGTGACCAAGACGATTGGCCACATATAGGTCGAGTTATCGCTTCGATTTCAAACGCTTAGCCTCAATGTTATTAATATGTGTATTTCCACTATCGAGATTCAACAAGAATAGACCATCTATCAAAGGTGCATGTGCATAAAATATATTACTCATATAAATCGAACAACCATTATTCTCGGACTTAAACAAGTAACCGTCTCGCAATAAACAAGATCCCGATATAATGTTCATGCTCAACGCAGGCACCAAATAACAATTATTTAAGTATAAAACTAATCCCGATGGTAGATGAAGGGTAGCGTGCGACCGCGATCACATCAACCTTTGATCCGCTTTCCACACGCATCGTCACCTCGTTCTTCGCAAAGACTGCTTTTGTTTTGAGTTACAAATATGAGCAACCGAACCAAGATCAAATACCTGTGCACTACTACGAGTACTAGTGAGATACACATCAATAACATGTATATCGATATACCTTTCTTATTGATGTTGCCGCTTCAAATCCGCCAAGTACTTTGGGCAATTCCGCTTCAAAGGACCTTCTCCTTGCAAAAAAGCACTCAAGATCGTGCTTAGGTCCAGCCTTGGTCTTCTTCGTCGGCGTGGTAACTTTCTTACCACCCTTCTTGAAGTGTCCCTTCTGCTTAGACTTGCCTTTCTTGAATTTGGTGGTCTTATTGACCAACAACACTTGGTGCTCTTTCTTGATCTCCACTTCTGCAGATTTCAACATGGCAAAGAGTTCTGGCAAGATCTTGTTCATGTTTTGCATGTTGTAGTTCATCACAAAGTTCTTGTAACTTGGTGGTAGTGATTGGAGGGCATGGTAAATCCCCAAAGCATTAGGAATCACAATACCCAAGCTTTGAAGTTTGTTTGTATGCCTAGACATCTTAAGCACATGCTCACTGACGGAGCTGCCCTCTTCCATCTTGCAGTTAAAGAACTTTTCAGAAGCCTCATAGCTTTCAATTGCCGCATGAGTCTCAAAGATCAATTTGAGATCCTCAACAATATCATATGGGTCTGAATTCTCAAACCTTTTCTGAAGCTCCGATTCTAAACCATACAAGATAGCACACATCGAATCTGGAGTACTGAGTCTTCCGAGTGAGGTAAACGTTCTTTACTTCATCGGCAGCATCAGCTGCAGGTGGGTCACCCAACGGTGCATCCAGCACATAGGTAAAATTACCAGCTGTGAGGACAATCCTCAAATTGCGGAACCAATCCGCGAAGTTGCTTCCATTGTTTTTCAACTTTTCTTTCTCTAGTAACGCATTAAAATTGATGGTAGGGGCTGCCATTGATCTACAACATATTTGCAATAGTTTAGACTAAGTTTATGACAAATTGAGTTCATATTAATAATAAAATTAATCTAGGTGAACTCCGACTCAAAACAATATCCCTCACATTGTTTTAGTAATCACACGAACGAAATCCACCACATCAACACCGATCATCACGAGAGTTGATATAGTTTCAATGGCGAACAATCGACATGTTCATCATATCTACTATATGATTCATGCTTTACCTTTCGGTGATCCGTGTTCCGAGACCATGTTTGTACATGCTAGGCTCGTCAAGATCAAACCTTAGTTTCCGCATGAGCAAATCTGGCTTGCTCACGTTGTATACACTTGCGGAATCTAACACACCCGATCATCACGTGGTGCTTCGAAACAACAAGCTTTAGCAACGGTGCTAACTAAGGGTGAACACTTTATGATTTGAAATTCATGTGCATGAGGGATCATCTTATAATGCTACCGTCGTCTACTAAGCAATACAAGATGCATAAAGGATTAACATCACATGCAATTCATAATATGTGATATGATATGGCCTTTCTTCTTTGTTCTTCCGATCTCCATCTTCTAGCACGAACATGATCTCCATCATCACCGGCATTGCATCAAGGTCAATGACGCTTCTTCATGGTTGTCGTCCACCAGCTTCAACTATTACAACTACTTTGAATAGACATGCGGGTCTTAACATAAATTAAAGACAACCATACGGCTCCTGCCGGTTGCCAACTTACAATAAGGAACATTGCATACATCAAATATAATCACAATCATGGCCATATCACATCACAGCACACCCCTGCAAAACAAATTTAGACGCCTCTACTTTCTTTGCATGTTTTACGTGGTTTGGGGCTTTCAATAAGTGTCGATCTAACTTATGAACATGAACCACAACATTGATACTAGTATTGTTAATCACCCGTTGTAAATTGGATCTTAACTATGCTAGGAAAAACAGGCACCCGCAAAGCCACTTATGCAATACAAGTTGCATGTCAAGCGTGGAGCAAGTCTCATGAACGATGTCATGTAAGGTTATCCCGGGCCGCTTCATCCCAACATACCGCAAGATGCAAAGTACACAAGAAGCAATCGACAATAAAAGCATCAACGCCCACAATGACCATTGTGTTCTACTCGTGCAACATATCTACATATAGACACGGCTCTGATACCACTGTAGGGTTTCGTAGCATGGAAAACAAAAAAATTCTACCGCATACAAACAAACAAGCCAAGATCTATCTACTAGATTGTAGCAACGAGTCGATAGAATAACTCACCCTCGAAGATTCCAAAGTGTTTAACGAGAGCGGATTCTCGTGGGTGATGTAGTCGTACTCTTCCCGATCTCAAGATCGCGTAGACGATCCTTCCGGCCATGTTCGGCAGCGCTCCGCAATCGGGTCACACGTTCGGTACTGACGAAGACCTTCCTCTCCCTTGTTCCAAAGAAAAGAGAGGTTGTAGCACTCTCCTCGTGATTCCGGCAAAGACAACCTGTGGTACCTAAGCAGAGGGGAGATCTTGCAGGCTTCGCCTTAAGCCGAGCGAGTATGGTGGAGTATGAGAGAGTCCCGACGATCTAGGGTTTAGACACGCCGAGGAGGGCTAGGCTGGCTAGGGTTGCTAGGAGGCGGCGGTTTGCCCTAGGGCTAAGCAGGTGGCGGCGCCGGCGGCTTAGGGTTTGGAGGAGAGGATCTTGTGTGTCTCTAGGAGGGAGCCCTGCCCCTCCTTATATAGGTGGAGGGGCCGGCCGTCCAAGGGGAGGGAGAGGAGTCCCTCCCCAACTCGGCTTGGAGGTGGGCCGGCGGTTGGAGGAGGGAACTCCTCCCTAACTCGGTTTCCCACTCCTCCTCCTCTTTCCAAAAACTGTCGTTTGACTTTTCAAACTAGGATTTGAATAAACCCTCTCTTTTGTTCAGCGATGACACCGAATACATGATGCAATCATACCAACTTGATATAAAACATTCATGTACCCTTCCCCCCCGGAGTGCCGGACATTCCGAAACCTTCTAGAACATTCCCGATGAAAACACCAGAATTATTCTCCAACTCCGAAACGAGACTTTCCTTATATGAATCTTATTCTCCGGACCATTCCGGATCTCCTCGTGATATCCCGAATCCCATTAGATACTCCAAACAACATTCGGACTCTTTCTCATCATTCCATAACTACTCAAACAACGTCGAATCCTTAAGTGTGTCTCCCTACGGTTCGTGAATTATGCGGACATGATCGAGACACTTCTCCGAACAATAACCAATAGAGGAATCTGGAAATTCATATGGCTCCCACATATTTCTACGATTACTTTGCGATCGAATGAACCACTTACATACGATATCAATTTCCCTTTGTCTCACGATAGTTTACTTATCCGAGGTTATGATCGTCGGTATCTCTGCATACCTAGTTCAACCTTGTTACCGATAAGTACTCTTTTCTTGTTCCCGTGATATGTGATCCCTTGTGAGCCAGTCACATGCTTGCAAGCTAATTGGATGACATTTCACCGAGAGGGCCTAGAGTATATCTATCCGTCATATGGATGGACAAATCCCAGTCTTGATCCATGTGTTTCAACCAATACTTTCCGAACACTCAATGCCACCTCTATAGCCACCTAGTTACGGTGTGGTGTTTGATGTCATCAAAGCATCCATCTGGTAAAGGTGATATGCATGATCTCATGGTCGAAGGAATTAGATTACTATGTATCAGAAAGCATATAGCAATTGAACTATTAAAATGACTTGATCTTTATGCTACGCTTATCTATAGGAGTATGCCCACCATATCATTCTCCCAACGATATGATCTTGTTGATAATAACATCTCAATGTTCATGATAGGGAAACCACAATCATCTATTAACCAACAAGCTAGTATTATATAGAGGCTTTACTGTGGACTCTTATTTTATTCTACAAATCACACAAGTATTAATGTTTCCTTGTTAATACTATTATAGCATGAATGTAAACATTTATCATAAAGACAAAGATATAATAATAACTACATTTATTGTTGCCTCTAGGGCATATCTCCAACAGATCTCGAATCCATGATTCAGCATGGTTTTGTTTCCTTGGGAGATAATGTGAGAAGTTTACCGTATGAATTATCTTTTGCCCAACAAGGTCGGAGAAAGGGTAGGACTGAGAAAATAGTTTATTTGTCTGCACCTGCTTTGTTTAATTTTGATAACATGCAAGGATGGTCGCTCACGGAGGAAGATTTTGACACATATGTGGCGGAGCTCTCCCAGCAAGAGGAGAATGTTGAAGAGGATGCCAAAGACGATTCGGTTCAGCCCTCCAACTTGGGAGAGTCTTCATACCAACATCCTTCTTATGATTGGGGCGCGTCTCTTTCTTCATCACAAGCCCCTGACTACGATCATTCCTATGATGATCCACCAGCTTGGAGTTACTACATGCGCTATTGAGCCCCACTTAGGCCAAAAGCCTAAGCTTGGGGGAGGTATACCGACGTCACACTCATATATATACCTGTTCGGTCGGTTCTTTGTATATCCATTGTTTTGCTTTCTTTTTGGTTCTTGTTGTTGCTTTCTCAAAAACACAAAATTACCAAAAATATTTTCATTGTTTCTCTTTCTTTGTTTCTTTGCTTTAGTTTGCCTTAAAAGAAAAATCCAAAAGGATTTTGCTTTGTTTGTTTATTTTGGTTTGCTTTGTTTGCTTTCTTTAAAAAATCAAAAACACCAAAAATATTTGTTCTTCTTCTTTGGTTTTATGAGTTCTTTGCAGGGATCAGCCATCTTCAGTGGATTTTGGTTTCATGTTATTATTCAAGTCACACAAGTGAAGGGCAATAATGAAGATTAAGACAACTTGAGGTGTGGTAAGAGGCTGGTAACGAACTCTATTTGTTTCATTTTTGTACATATACTCATCATTGTGAGCATGCTTAGTCTGTTCATGTAAGGTGTATGTCATTATGGATACTTAGTAGTTCTCGCTTGCTTGTGATTAGCTCCAGCTTGTTAATAGTTTGTAGCATGTCATATGAATGTTTGCTTGCATTGTTTTATTCATATTTTGGTATGATATTGTGGTATCCTCCTCTGTATGTTCATGTGAATCGACTTGGCACATGCCCACGCATGCATATGACTAATCAATAGTCAGTAAGCCTCGATTATTTATTTTGCCTCAGAGTTCTTGTATCACTTTCATGCCTTAATTAGTCTTGTTTTGTTGCAAACATGATTATGACAGTTATTGCTCTCTCGTTTGTTGCTCCCTCTCTATTGCTAGCCTTCACTTGCACTGAGTTTGAGCTCTACTTGTGTTTCCAACTCCCCAAAACCAATATTGCCAGTTGTGTCCACTATACCTACCTATCAGCATCATTTGCTACTTCAGTGCATATTCTATATGCCGTGTTTTCTTCCAAAATAAAATGTTTGTCTGTTTTGAGAAAGTTATTTAGTAAAGCTCTCACGAACTTGATGGCACACTTTATTCCTTGTGCTTAATAATCCTGAACCATTATGACTTGTCCATGAAAGTTATATGCCGAGAGTCAGCAGAACCGTGCTGTCACCTGGAACGCTTTCAACATTTTTTTGGATATCTCATCCAGTTGATACCTTGCTCTTTTGTTTGCGGATGTCGATGATGTGAAATGAAAGGGGAGCTTGTGAGTTCATGGAGTCTATATATTATGTTAGCGAAACGCTTGGGACGCTAGCCTAAGCCATGCCTAATCATGGTGGAAACTTGCAGCATCACCATAATGAGCATTTATGAAGCATCCTGAATAAAAGCTATACACATAGTAAATAAAAAGATCGCTGAGATGCTCATTGTCTACTTGCCTTGTCATTTTGATCACGGGAGAAGTCATGTTGTTAGTAGTGAATATGTGACGAGTTATTATTCAATGGTTTAGTATTTAAGTTGTGGTGCTATTCTTCTAGTGGTGTCATGTGAACGTCGACTACATGATACTTCACCATTTATGGGCCTAGGGGATGCATTGTGTATTTGGCTACTAATTGTGGGGTTGCCGGAGTGACAGAAACTTGACCCAACATTAGGACACCTTTGCATAAGGGAGCATAGGATCTCGGAGTTTAAGGTTGTGGTTAGATTTATATCTTAACTACTTTCCTGTAGGTACGGATGTTTGTAGGGGGTTTAATCACAAGTATGTATTAGTCCAAGTACGGTCGGTACATTAGACAGGTTCACCCACTCAACACTTACAAACACCAGAGAAGAGTACTCAGATATTTGACGCGAAAGAACTTGACAGAATTCCCATGTGCCCTCAAGAACATTTGGTCCTTATAAGTATTTCCACTGGCTTGTCCTTTGCTAAGAAAGGATTGGGACACTTGCTCCGTTTGTTCGTTACCTTTGTTACTTGCTCCTTTCTTTGTTGCCTTGTCAGAAAACCACTAAAAATCTGTTTGCTAAGTATTCACATGGATTTCCTGCTCCATACCATTGTTCAGCACCTTCTGCTCCTCGTTGGGATCGACACTCCTATTTATCGAAAGTACTACAATACACCCCCTATAATTGTGGGTCATCAAGACTATTTTTCGGCACCGTTGCCGGGGAGTGAAGCGCTATTGAAGAGTGGAACTGGTAAGGGAAACTTTTACTGTGAGTATTTCTTTTGTTACTGCTTGTTACTTTGTTTCCAATATGGATAACCCACTTGGTTTTCTGTTTGGTAAAAATACTACCACTAGTAGGGTTGTAGATGAACCACCTCCTGTTGAGATAGATCCTTTTAATATACCTACAAGTATTGTTAATCGTGTTATGGATAATTATTATTTTGGGGATGGAACCGTCCATCCTGGTGATCACTTGCTTTTTATCCATGAATTATGTGGGTTGTTTAAGTGTGCAGGTATCACAACTGAACAGGTGAAGAAGAAGTTACTCTCCATATCCTTGAAAGGAAGAGCTGAAGAATGGTACAAGCTGCTGAAGGATGGACAATCCATGGAATGGGAGGAGATGGCATCTCTCTTTTACTCTAAATTTTATCCTCCCAGTGAAATTCATAAGGATAGAAATCTTATATATAACTTTTGGCCTCTTGATGGAGAGAGTACAACTCAAGCTTGGGGAGATTGAAGTTATTAATGCTTAAATGCCCTATTCATGAACTCCCTAACAATATTATTCTCAATAACTTTTATGCTAGGCTTCCTCTTCATGATAAAGATTTACTAGATGCTTCTTGTGTTGGATCATTCACACGTATGAAGGAAGAAGATAAATGGGATCTACTAGACCGTATTCAAGAAAACACTGAGGCTTGGGAGAATGACAAAGGAAGAAAGTCAGGTATAAACTATGATTATGAATGCATTAAATCTTTTATGGGAACTGTTGACTTCCGTGATATTAGCAATGAGTTTGGTCTTGATTCCCAAAGCATTGCCAACTGTTTTAAGGCCTTTGCCTCTTACATAGAAATTCCCAAGAAGAAGTGGAATAAGTACCATGCTCCGTATAAAGATGTTGTTAATCATGCTCCCGTTAGAAGTACTCAAGTTTGTACTACTAATCATATTGTGCCTGAACCTCATGTTGAGAAACTGCATTTCCCAGCTAAGGTAAAGGAGTATTCTATGATTATTAGTGCAAATAACAAAGGTACAAAAGAAACAGTGGAGCCTGGTAAGCATTTGAATGATGAACATGTGGTAGCTATTGTGAAAGACCCTGTCACTAGAAATATAGAGGATGAGCATATTGTCTTCTGTGAAGACGCTTCTAATATTATCTCTCATCCTAGTAAGGCTAGTGTTCTTGTGCTTTCTGTTAAAATTGGTGATCATTGCTACTATGGTTTATGTGATATTGGTGCTAGCTCTAGTGCTATTCCTTATGAGCTTTACAGGGAAATTATGCATGAGATTGGTCCTTGTGAGCTTAAGGACATTGATGTGGTTATTCACCTTTCTTACAAGGAGACCATTTGCCCCATTGGCATTATAATAGATGTGGAGGTTCTCTGTGGTAAGATTAAGTGTCCTGCTGATTTTCCAGTGCTTAATTAAGCAACTAGAAAAACTTGTCCTATCATTTTTGGTAGACCTTTCTTTAACACTTGTGGAGTTATTATTTATTGTAAGAAGGAAAAAGTTTTAGCTAAGTTTGATGGAGATTATTACGAGTTTAACTTTTCGAAATTTGCTCAAGCTCCTTGTGAAAATAGCTTGCCTGATAAAGATTTCAGGATGGAACAACTTGCTTCTATTGATCCGGTTTATAACCTTGGACCTCTTTTTGATGACTGTAAGTATGCTTATTCTGATGATAAAGTTATTTCTAGTGACAGTTATATTGTCAACTTTATTCAAAGTGCTACTGAAAGTTATTTTTAGAGAGGGAAACATGGTTTTATGCATCTCAATAATGTTAAGTTTCCCCGTTTTATGTTGAAAGCTTTAAAGTTGCATCTGTTTTGTCGTCCTATGCTGGTGGCCTTTTGTTTCAACAATTTGTTTTCTCATGATACCCCCATGCATAGGAAGTGGGTTAGACTCAAGTGTGTTGGTTATTTGCTTCTTGATGCTCTCTTTCATTTTAGATATATATATCCTATGTGAGTATCTTTGGAAGTTTCAAGCCTAACTTAAAGGCATTAAAGAAAAGTACTTGTTGGGAGATAACCCAAGAGTTTTGTTGAGTCTTGGAAGTTATTACCTCAGTAATAATCGCTCCTTGTCCTTTTTGTTTTGGTTTTTGTGTCAAATTCAACTACTTTTGTGAAGTAGAGGAGTTGTGAAAAGTGGCTGTCCTGGGACAGATTTTGGTGCTGCATTGTAAAAATTCGTGAGGGATCTCAGTACGTTGGATGGATCTGCATTTTTCTGTGCTTGTTCTCCAAGTTGTTACCAAACTTTCATCAGTTTTGCACTTTTTGATTTGATCAACAGAAGGTCTTCGAAAAAATCAATCTTTACCTGCTAGTCTGTTTTGACAGATTTCTGCCATCATTTGCATTTGCCTCTTACATAAGCTTTTGTTTTGATGGGTTTTCAGTTGAAGTGTGTACCAAAGGTTTATTGTTTTTTCTTACACTAATGTTGTCATTGAGTTTGTGCAAAGGTTTTGTAAGAAGGAAATTTTCAGGAGAAAGAGAAAAGGAAACTGCAAAGTTCGTCTTTGAATAGGTAAAGGTGGTGAAAACAGAAGGCCCAATCTTTTTATATTTTTGATGTTTTTAATACATAAGGAAGACTACGAGATGAAAATAAAGAGGAAACAGAGTCCGGGGTGGACAAACCCACCCCTGTGCGGCCCACTGGTCGCTACCGAGGGGTGTTCCCCTCGAACAATCTCGCCTCATTTCCGTGTCAAAACCTTCCTTATGCATTGAAAATTCGTAATATATAACCCCCGGATCCCGCGAGGTTCGTGCATCATGTTCTCTTCGTGTTTTCATTTCAATCAGTTTTTGTCAAAAAATCTTCTCAAGTTTAGAGCACCATGGCCTCCGCCAACGACAAATACAAGAAGCCCGAGGAATAAGAACCTCAAGTCCCCAAGGAGGAGGAGATTTCGGTAGGGTATGAAGGTGACATGGAGGAGGACAAGCAACCGGACACTCGCGCTACCGTCGCAAGCATTGGTTTGGTGGCACGACCTACCAAGCTTAAGAGGACAACACAGATGTCTACAGGAGGGAGAACTCCGCGTCATATCCTCGCTCCACGCACACTTCCTCCTAGTACCCCTTTTTCTAACCGTGCAGGGAAGAAACACTCTAATTTGGAAGAATGGAGAATGAATAACATGGACTGGGATCCTCGGTCCGAATTGATCATGGGCTGCATTGAGCATAATTCGGAGTTAATTCGTACTCTGATCTTCTATATGGAGGATTTGAATAAACTTATTGAAGATCTTATCAAGATAACACCACCATCACCGAAGGAGTAATTCGTCATCAGGTTTGGCATCCCCTTGGCTTGTTCCAAGCTTGGGGGAGTACCGTGGTATCACCACCATTATCTTTTATCTTTTACCTTTTTAGTGGATTCATATCTGTGGTAGAGAGGTTATCTTATAGTTTTGTTTGCATGTGGAAGTATGTCCCCTTTAGTTGATAATCTATGTATCCCTTGGTGTGAGTGCCTTTATTGAATATTAATGAGAAGTCTCATCTTTTACTTTTTGCACTTCTTATTTTAGTTTGCAATCTCTATTATATGATGGATCTTGCTGATCAGTATTGGCAACAGTTTGGGATCATCAAGTGGATCTAAATTGGTTCTGGCAAACCATGCTCTGGTCAGTAGCATTACTATGAAAGAGAAAAAGAAAGAAAAAGAAGCTTACAGGTATTTTGTATCATTTGTTTTCTTTCTTGTTGTCTCATAAGCTTAGTATTCTTTATTTAAGATCTTTTGTGTCTTTAAGGAAGATTGCATATTTGGTTTTATTACTTGTATGTTTGCTTGTTTCTCTCAACTCTCTTGCTTGCTACCGAGCCTTGCTAGCCAAAAACCTGTTTTGAGAAGGCATACTTCTCATTTTTCCAAATCCCTTTGAACCAAAACTTTTGCCATTTGTGTCCACCATATCTACCTAGTAGCTTTTGCTATTCCAAGAAAATTCCCAAGCATCATCTACCTTTCGAATTAAAAAGTATTTTGTTATGTGAAAACTAGTTAGTAAAGCTCTCACGAACTTGATGGCACACCTTATTTACTTGCCCCTAATAGACTTTAACCATTGTGAACATCGAAGTTGTATATGTTTGCATCTATACGTTGGAATTAGCAGAACCGTGCTGTCACGGTGAACATTTTCAACATTGCACTTGTACTCTATACACAGTTGATATCGTGCCCTTTTGTCTATGGATGTCAACAATGTGAAATAAAGAGGGAACTTGTAAGTCCATGGAGTTTGTATCCTGTGTTAGAGAAACGCCTGGGACACTAGCCTAAACCATGCTTAATCATGGTGGAAACTTGCAGCATCACAATAGTGAGTCATCTATGAAGCATCCTCAATAAAAAGCTATGCACACAGTAAATAAAAAGATCGCTGAGATGCTCATTGTCTGCTTGCCTTGTCATTTTGGTTATGGGAAAGCTCTTGTACCATGTGCAAGGGGTACCCTGTTGGCGGTTCTCAATGATATGCAAATACTTACAATGACAAGAACTTACCCGTGACCAAAGTTGAGTAGCATGAGGAGTGGCCCTCATATTCAAGGGACATGAGATTGCCAACTTATATTTCGTCAAGCATATACTCCATCTTTGTTCACTTTAACGTTAATCATCTCAATATGCTTATGACAGGGGCAATGAGGGATCAAAGCTAGTAAGTACCATAATCTTTTGGAAGATCTTTATGACTTGTAATCCCTGCTACCATCTATGAAGGGACCTTTCTCCTAGTTACCTGTTGAGTCAGTAAACCTATTTCCTCTCTATCTCCAGTAAGCATTTGAGTTGTTGTGTTTCAAGCATTCATATGGTGATTTATTCAATCATGTTCTTTATCTTCCTTGTTTGTACAAAACTCTTATCTATTGAGTATTACTTTGAAAGCCTTCACTTGTGAAAAACTTTTTGAGCAAAGAGTGCTCCTGTTTTGAAACTTCTACAGAAATCTGTTGTGAAACTATTTGCCAGTTGTTCTCTGACCAAGAACAAGTTTGCCAATTCCAATTATGATTTATCTTTATGCATCTCTATTGTGACTTCTGTACTTGGTTGCAAGCTAAGTTATATAATGGTGAGTTGCTTTCTTCTATGAGTTGTGCAACGGTAAGTGTGATGCTTCTTGTTTGTATTATTTTATCGACACTTCACTCCATAAACCTGTGGACATGTTTACTGAGTTCAGTATTCGCTTGGGGAAAAGCGAAGTCTAAGCCTGGGGGAGTTGATACGCCCAATTTTCATCACCATTCTATATCATAATTTACCTATATTCATTGATATTTGTATTATTATGAGGTATTACTTATGGCTTTTTCATATGTTTATGCATGTTGGATGATTCCTGGACGATGGACTGCCGGAGTCTGGATTCTGATGGAAAAGAAGGCGTATCGGTGCAATTTCGCAAAGATCAGAAAAATACCAGAAAAATATGGGAACTTATTATTTCTAGAGAAGAATGAGGGAGCCAGAAGGAGGGACGAAGAAGGGCCTCAGGGGGGCCACCCCTAGGCGCGGGCCCACCTGACCCCGCACCTAGGGCAGGTGTGTACCACTTGCCCGGCCTCCGACTTCGCCCCTTCGTCTATATCTTCCCTACGGAACCCTAAGCCTCGGTGAGCGACCACAGATAGATTTCCGCCGCCTCTTGGGGGCGGAAAACACCGAGAGAGAAAGATCTCTCTGGCAGACAGATTTCTGTGAGGGTAGTTACTTCCCGGGGAGGGGAGACCGTCGCCATCAACATCGTCATCAAGCTAGGCTTGATCAGGATCATCATCATCATCCACACCATCATCTCCACCAGGACCATCATCACCACCCCGTCCCGTTGTAACAATTGTGTTGGATATTGTTTTAGTTCATTAGGGGAAACTTTCCCCGTGTTGATTACTATTGTAGTTGATGATTGTGAGTGGAACCATTGGATTATTGTTTATGTTCAGATTGTTATCCACTACCATATCATCTTTGATCTTGATACATATGATGTCTTGTGAGTAGTTCGTTTAGTTCTTGAGGACATGAGAGAAGTCATGTTGTTAGTAGTGAATCTGTGATGAGTTATTATTCAATGGTTTAGTATTTAAGTTGTGGTGCTATTCTTCTAGTGGTGTCATGTGAACGTCGACTACATGATACTTCACCATTTATGGGCCTAGGGGGATGCATTGTGTATTTGGCTACTAATTGTGGGGTTGCCGGAGTGACAGAAACCTGACCCCCCCATTAGGACACCTTTGCACAAGGGAGCGTAGGATCTCAGAGATTGAGGCTGTGGTTAGATTTATATCTTAATTACTTTCCTGTAGTTACAGATGTTTGCAGGGGGTTTAATCACAAGTTTGTATTAGTCCAAGTACGGTCGATACATTAGCACAGGTTCACCCACACAACACTTGCAAACACCCGAGAAGAGTTCTCAGATATTTGAAGCGAAAGCACTTGACAGAATTCCCATGTGCCCTCGAGAACGTTTGGTCCTTATAAGTATTTCCACCGTCTTGTCCTTTGTTAATAAAGGATTGGGCCATTTTCTCCGTTTGTTTGTTACCTTTGTTACTTGCTCCTTGTTTTGTTGACTTGTCAAGAAACCACTAAAAATCCGTTTGCTAAGTATTCACAGAGATTTCCTGCTCCATACCACTGTTCGGCACCTTCTGCTCCTTGTTGGGATCGACACTTCTATTTATCGAAAGTACTACGATACACCCCCTATACTTGTGAGTCATCAATGTTTCATGCTACTTATTATTATTGAGCTGGTTTCTCTTCATAGCTTGCAATGATTATTGAGTAGACTTAGTTGCATACTCTTTATTATGAATTGTCTAAGCATCTACTCCTGTGCTACGAATATTTACATCATATAAAGCAAATGTGTTCGTGAAAGTTCTTTTATCGCAGTCAGTTTTCAACTGAATTGCTTGAGGACAAGCAATAAGCTAAGCTTGGGGGGAGTTGATACGTCCAAAACGTATCTACTTTCTTGAACACTTTTGCTATTGTTTCTCCTCTAAAGTTGTCTGATTTGGATACAACTAACATAGACTAACGTTGTTTTCAGGAGAATTACCTTGGTGTCTAGTTTTTGTGCAGAAAATAAGCTATCACGAAAAATCCCGGAAAATATGCCAAAAATTATATTTCACCAGAAGATCCACGGAGCCAGAAGACGAGACGGAGAAGGGTCCTGGGGGCCCACACCCCTGCCAGGTGAGGGCCCACCACTGGCCGCGCCTAGGGGTGCAGCCACCCCAGGCACTCCCTCGGCCTCCCTCTACGCCTATAAGTTGCCTCTCGACCTAAAAACCGAGGGGGGGTCGATAGTTTTCCAGAAAGAGTTCCGCTCCGCCGCCACCAGAAACTAAGATTCAGATCCAAAAACTCCGATCTGGCACCCTGCCGGGACGGGGAATATGGAGAGGATCATCGCCATCATCATCACCAACGCATCTCCATCAACCACCGATGTTTAGCTCATCCATGAGTGAGTAATCCCCCGCTGTAGGCTTGGGGATGGTAGGGATTGGATGAGTTCTATCATGTAATCGAATAAGATCTATTAGGGGCATAGTGCCTAGTATCTCTATTAGTGCTATTTGACTTTGTTGCAACTTGTTGTGCTTAATGCTTGTCACTAGGACCCGAGTGCCATGATCTCAAATCTAAACTTATTATTGAATCATTATGATAGTATTGTTTGTGATCTTATCTGCAAGTTGTGTACACATATCATTGTCCGGATCCAAAGGCCCCAAAGTGACAATAATTGGGACAACTGGAGGGGGTGGCTATGGTGTGAGAATCACATGTGTTCATGGAGTGTTAATGCTTTGCTCCGGTGCTCTATTAAAAGGAGCACCTTAATTGCCAGTAGTTCCCTAGAGGCCCCGCTACGACGGGTTGGCTGGACAGAAGATGTTGTGCAAGTTATCATTGCGAGCACGTATGTCTATATTTGGAACACATGCCTAGGATTGTTTAGTACTTGGATGCTTGTTATTATTTATCTGCAATGCCCTAGATCTTGAAGTTACATGTTTAGACTCGTCCATGCAACGCCCGTCCATCCATCCCTATGCCTACCGCACTCGAATCCATCTGTTACCGTTACTGTTACTATTGCTCATGTTTCATTGTTGTTGTTGCTTTGATGTTGCTACTACAAACTGTTGCTATTGATAAACTTCTATGGGCAAGAACTATTTTCAGGTGCAGCTGAATTGACAACTCAGTTGTTAAGGCTTACAAGTATTCTTTGGCTCCCCTTGTGTTGAATCAATAAATTGGGTAATACTACCCGTGAAGACTGTTGTGACCCCCTACACTTGTGGGTCATCACTATCATGTTTAGATCTTGTGAGCTCCATTCATGATCAAGATCTTCTATTTTGTAATCCTACATGTTGTGTTTGTTGGGATCCGATGGATATTGAGTACTATGTTTAAGATTGATTATTGATTCTATCATGTCTGTGTTATTTGTGATCTTGCATGCTCTCCGTTGTTCGTAGATGCTTTCGCCAAGTAGATGCTTGCAACTCCAAGAGGGAGCATTTATGATCGATAGTAGGTTCATGCCTCTAGTAATCTGGATAAGTGACATAAATCTCTAAGGTTGTAGATGTGCTGTTGCTACTAGGGACAAAACAACAGTCCTTTGTCCGAGGGCAATTGTATTGTTTACTTTACACACTTTGCTTAATGCAATTATCCATTGCTTGCAACTTAATATTGGAAGGGGTTCGAATGATAACCTAAAGGTGGATTATTAGTCATAGATGCAGTTGGATTACGGTTTATGTATTATGTTGTAATGCCCAAACGAATCTCATAGGAATCATCATGACTTGTACATGCATATTTATGCATTTTCAATCTGTCAATTGCCCAACTGTAATTTGTTCACCTAACATGCTATTTATCTTAAGGAGAAACACCTCTAGTGAACCTGGACCCCAGTCCATTCCTTTATCATTGATATACCATCTACAGTTTACTGTTTACTTTCTGCAAGTAATTACTATCTTCCACACTATCCGTTTAACCCTTTGTTTTCAGCAAAACCAGTGATATTGACAACCTCATTGTAAGTTGGGGCAAAGTTCTGTGGTTGTGTTGTGCGGGTTCCAAGTTGTTAAGCAACACTTTGGAGTTGTTTCCTTACTCCTATTGGTTTGATAACCTTGATTTCATAACTGAGGGAAACTTGCTGCTGTGCTCATCATACCTTTCTCTTGGGGTTCCCAATGAGCTCTACATATTTGAGCCATCAAGCACTTTTCTGGCACCGTTGTCGGGGAGGTAAGGACAGCTTTAATCTCTTCCTCCTCGTCAGACACTTTTCAGGGAGAAAGAAGATTCTTGCAAGGGGAGTCTCTCACAACTAACCTCTTTACTTTGTTTTTGTGTTGTTTAGTTTATTTTGCTTTGTTTCTTTTTTTATCAAAATTACAAAAAAAATAGTTGTACTAGTTTGCTTTTTCGTATAAAAACACACAAAAATTAGTTTCTACTTCAAGTTGCTTTCATGTCTAGTGTTGCTCCAATCACTGTGTCACCTGTGGAAATGATCTTCACTTTCAAACAAGGAAGTGAAGAGAGTTTCAAAGAAGCTTGGTCTAGAATTTCCGATTCACATGAAAAAAAGTGAGCCTAAAATGACCCTAGGCTTGTTTTTTAGCAGTTTCTACTATGGTCTTGCTTTTTGTTATAGATTTGCTTTGGATGATGTAGTAGGAGGAGATTTCCTCCAGTGTAATGAGGATAAATCTTTTAATGCCATAAAAAATGTTTGCAACATATAATTTGCCTAGCAAATCTGATTCATCTTTTACAAACATTTATGCTAGATTAAACACTCTTGAGACCAATACAGCTAGTTTAAAGGAATGCCATAATATGATTAGATAGCATCATGAATATGTTCCAATAAAGTCTGAATCTTCAAAATGGCTTCCTATAGTAAAAGTTGTTATAAATAATGAAACTTTTTATGCTCGTTGTGATATTATGTCTGAATTTTATCTTATGCCTAAGGATATTTATGAATAGTTGAATCTTTGGGGACTTTCTGAAGGTGGAGAAGAAATATATCTTACCAATAATGCCACTATATTACCTATTGGAATAGCTGAAGGAGTGTTTACTAAGATCCTAGGGAAAGTGGTGTCTATTTATTATATTGTTATTGAATGTGTAGTAAAAGGACAAATTACACTAGGAAGGTCCCTGCTAAAACACCTTGGAGCAATAATAGATGTGGGAAAAGGCATCATGCATTTTGCTTCTCCACCAAACAATCATACGTTTCCTAAAGATAAGAGTAAAGGTAAAAAAGGTAGGGGCAAGAAACTTGATATTAATGCTTCTTCATTCGAAAATACTTGATTCTTGCTTCCTCTGCCTAACTTAAAGGCGTTAAAAAAGTACTATTGGGAGATAACCCAAATTATTTTTATTTTCAGTAAGTTTTTATTTTATTGAGTCTTGAAAGTTATTGTCTCTGTAATAACCTCTCCTTATCCTTTTTGTGTGGTTTTTGTGCCAAGAATAACCTCTAATGAGAGAGAAGTACGATTTGGAGAAGTTGTTGTCCCGAAACAGATTTTTGTGCTTCACTGTAAAAATTCATGAAAAATCCCAGTATGTCGGATTGAGCTGTAATTTTCTGAGAATATGACCCAAAATATTATATAACTTTCGTTAGTTCAACATTTTTAGATTTTAGCAACAGAAGGTCTTCTAAAAAATCGGTTTTTACCTGCTGTTCTGTTTTGACAGATTTCTATCATTATTTGCATTTGCCTCTTATGGGTTTCTTTTTGAGTTCTCTTTGATCACTTGAGCTTTTAAAAGGAATTTATACAGTAGCTTAATGGAAGTTTTACTTATGTTGAAACTAAACCCAAAGGCTTATTATCTTGAATACACTAATGTTGCTAATGAAGATTGTGTGAAGTTTTGTATGAAGGAAATTTTCAAGTGTAGGGGAGGAATGATGTGATGAGATGAAGAATGGACAAAAGCTCAAGCTTGGGGATTCCACCCGTGTCACCCCAAGAAGTATTCAAGAGGTGCAAGCGTCAAAACTTGGGGATTCCCAAGGCATCCCCTTCTTCATCAATAAAAATCTCAGGTCTCTTTCTAGACACTTTATTTTTATTGCTTCATGCACTTTGTGTTGTTCTTGGAGCGTCTTTGTTTTTGTATTTAGTTTTATTTTTGTTTGGTTGCTGAATAAATTGTCCGGACCCCAACACTCCTATTTTGTAGAAGTCATACCTAGTTCTTCATTGTCTAGAACACTCTAGTTTTCACTCTTATTGTTCTGTGAGTGTTCTCTTTTGCTAGCACTGTGTTTAGCTTTAGTTTTCTTGTGCTTTCAGCTTAGAACTTTTTAGTTCTTATTTGTGGATTTGTGATACATGCTCACTGATATTTATTGATTATTATCTTTGTGACTTGTTTTCAAATAAGTCGATTGGTGTTGGAAAAGAGTTGGAAGCTTGATGCTTAAGTGGTACAAAGGGAGTTTGTTTTGGATATGTCTTAGACTTTATCATGCCACATGCAAGATGTTGCTTTTACCATATGCTTAGTGATTATTTCTGTAGCGTGACTTGTTCCAAACAATTGAGATTGCTTAATGTGCCATGAAAGAATCATGCGCTATTTTCAGCAACACGACGATGTGGTGGTGGAAGTAGAGGGGAAATCCCGCAGGGCTTCGCCTAAGCCGGAGCGGCTATGGTGGAGTAGAGAGATACCTCAGTGATCTAGGGTTTAGAGGGACGAGGTTTAGAGGTGGTGGTCGACGGCTAGTAGAGGGCTATGCGGCATCTACTTTAGAGGGATCTAAATCGACGACAACTTGAGAGGGCTGTGGCCAATCTAGGGTTTCTTATGGGAGAGAAAGGGGCGCCCCCTCCCCTCTATTTATGAGAGAGATGCAGTTTGGGGGGAGGAGGGGTCCTCACCCAAATATTCCTTGTGGGCGGCGGCAACGGGAGGGAGTAATCCTTCCCTAGGTGGGATTCCTTTCCTTCCTCCACTAGACAACCATGTTGGAATTTGACTTATTCAAACTGGCGTTTGACTTTCAAACTAGAGTTTGATTTCTCTCTTCCCATTGCCCAGCCAAGTGACCTAGGACATGATGCAACCATTCCACTTTGGTATGACACATCCATGTACCCTTCCCACTCCGGAGTGATGGACCTTCGAGACCCTTCTAGAATATTCCGGCGAAAACACCAAAAAAAACATTCCCGAACTCCAAAATTGGACTTTCCTTATATGAAACTTATTCTCCGGACCATTCCGGATCTCCTCGTGATGTCCTGGATCCAATGAGAGACTCCGAACAACATTTGGTCTCTTACTCACATTCCATATCTACTAAACAACATCAAATCCTTAAGTGTGTCTCCCTACGGTTCGTGAATTATGCAGACATGATCGAGACTCTTCTCCGATCAATAACAAATAGAGGAATCTAGAAATTCATATAACTCCCACATATTTCTACGACGACTTAGTGATCGAATGAACCATTTACATACGATAGAAAATATCCCTTTGTCTCGCGATACTTTACTTATCTGAGGTATGATCGTCGATATCTTTGCATACCTAGTTCAACCTCGTTACTAATAAGTACTCTTTACTCGTTCATGTGATATGTGATCCCTTGTGAGCCAGTCACATGCTTGCAAGCCAATTGGATGATATTCCACCGAGAGGGCATAGAGTATATCTATCCGTCATATGGATGGACAGATCCCACTCTTGATCCATGTGCCTCAACACATACTTTCCAAATACTCAATGCCACCTTTATAACCACCCAGTTATGAAGTGGTGTTTGATGTCATCAAAGCATCCATCCGGTGGTGGTGATTAACATGATCTCATGGTCGAAGGATTTTGGTTACTATGTATTTAGAAGCTTATAGCAAGTGAACTATTTGAATGACTTGATCTTATGCTACGCTTAACTATAGGAGCATGTCCATCACATCATTCTCCTATGATATGATCTTGTTATCAATAGCATCCAATGTTCATGATCGGGAAACCATGATAATCAACTAATCAACAAGCTAGTTTAACAAGAGGCTTTACTAGGGACTCTTACATGTTTACAAATCACACAAGTATTAATGTTTCCGATTAATACTTTTATAGCATGGGATGTAAACATTTATCATAAACATAAAAGATATGATAAAACCACTTTATTAATGCCTCTTGGGCATATCTCCAACAACTTTATGTTACAAAAGTTCCAAAAGATCAAAAGGATCAAAAGAGTCATCCATACTTTCATAGGTTCATCTAAGCATGCTTAATTTTTCATGGTACTTTCCTTTGTTTTCATCATAAAGCAACTAATTGTTAAGCATGTTTCTAGTGTATAAGAGATATCACTTTATAGATCACTTGGTTATTACTATTTTTTAAAGATTAAACCTTGTAAACCTAGTGTAACAATGTATGACATGAAACATAGCAACAAACTCCAAAGTCCATGTTTGTTTTTATCACCTTCATGCATAGGTTAAGCTTGGGGATGTTGATGCATGTAAAATGCATACATTAACTTTGTATTTTATTGACACAAATTCTCATATATCTACAACATTTATAATGCAATAACCATGTATTATATTGATTTAGGGGGATTTACCAATGATCCTCTTTATTTTGGTTATAACTCTACATGACAGGAAAACCCTGTTTTGTGTATTTTGATCTTTCAGGGACCTAAATGAACTCCAATGGATCAGAAACTCTAGGAAAGCCAATACTTAATGAAGACAAGGATTTGGAGTGCTTGGACCTCACGAGGGAGGCCCTGAGGCCTGGAAGAGGGTGGGTGGTGTGGCCAGGTTTGGTGCACTTGCCACCACACCTCTTTCCCTCCTCGGTCATCCAATTCACATCAATCTTGTGTCCACCGACTTGGTTCGACCTAAGAAGTGCTATAAAAAAGCCCCCCTAGGGAATCCTAGAGGAGAGCGCCATAGAAACAGAAAAACACCCAAAAAGGAGTCAAAACCAGCGAAGATTGGAGGGAAAACTCCATCGGAGCCGCCACCGGAGGGATCTCTACCTTCACCAACATCTCCAACTTCATTACCATGATGAAGAGGGAGTAGTCCACCTATAGACTATGGGTTTTTGGCAGTATCTTGATCTCTCTTTATTGTTGTTCATAGATCTAGTACCATATGAGATTCCCTACATGATTATGGTCATATATATAATTCCTATGTGGTGGATCTTTATTCTATGATTTGATATTTGAGATTGGAATGTATCTATGTGTAAGATGTATTGGTAGATGCATATGATATATCCTGTTCTTAATTGCTTTGTTTTGATCCAACTTGTATGCAAGGACATGTGTGGGGGAAGTGTGTATTAGATGGAGTAACATGGTGGTGGTGATTGAATAGTAACAAAAAATTGAAGATCTATTATGGTTTTTACCTTTCTTTTGTGGCTATCCCTTCTATCGCTGGTATACTCATGCATGAGCTTCGCGCGGTGCTGCAAAGGTTGGATTTGCCTGATGAACCAGCATAGGGCTAGGTCCAAGCCGGTCAAACCCGTCTCTACGAACCATTCTATCCGCCTTATGGCGCGGGAAGCATCGAGGTCAGAGGGAAGGGAGACCTGGGATCTCCATGACGAGGCTTCAGCGGCGGCTCCGTCTACGAAGTCCGGGTACGTTAATTGTCGTCCAGCCAGAGGGATATCTTGGCCATAGAAGTACGTCTGTTGCCAATTTTTGCAGGATTCATGGCCGACGATGTCGGGGAACCGCCGGCCAGGTCGGATCTTGAAGCTTATGGTGTCACAGTTCCTAAGTTCTTCCTTACTAGCTCCGGCTTCACGTTTGACGGTGAAGAAGTACACGAAGAGGTCTAGCCTAGGCTTTATCCCTAAGTAACCCTCGTAGAGCGCTGCGTAGTTACTAAGCGTTAAGATACTGTTGGGAGAAAGATTTTGGGGCTAGACTCTGTAGTGGTTTAAGATGGAGAGGAAGAAGTTGGAGATGGACAGGGAGACACCGCGTACCAGTTGGTCTTTGAGGTACACTTTTTCTCTGGCTTTGGGAGAAGGTGTCACCTAGCCGACCGACGCCGCCCGCCAGGCGAGCCCTTCCGTCGTAGGGAGGTAGCCCTCGGTGATCAGCTCTTGGATGTCACGGTCGGTGATATCTGAGCCGTGCCAGTCGCCCTTGTGTGAATCAAGTTCCTCCTCCAACGGCTCCAGCGCCGCCAGATTGTGGTTGCCGTCGGTGGACTCAATCACCGCCGAGGCAGGGATGACCAAGCCCTCTGGGGGCACGACAATACAGCTCGCCGGCTTTGCCGCGGCTTTGCTCGACGCCGCCATGGAAGGAGAGGTGTTGCTGCTGGCCATGGAGAGAGGTTGGATGTGACTGGTGCAGATTGAGGCTAGGGTTTTTCGCGAGTTAGGTGCGGAAAGCTCGAGGAGGCATGCGCTGGAGGAAGAAGACGACGCGAGGAGAGAATAAGGTAAAAGGTAGAAATTCCACCATGGTTACTATTTATCATCTCCAACGTCAAGATTCGTGCAACTTGATTGGACGGTTGCCTCGTAGACGACGTGTTCGCGAACGTGCGCAGAAATTTCGCCACGTCTCCAACCGTCGCTGCCAACGGTTCGTATCGCTCGAGCGGGAAAATCGGACATGATTGCGTTCTCTGCATGTGTGAGTTACGAGGCATCGCTGACCTAAGCCTACGTCGTCCTAGCTGACATAGGCAGATGAGCCGTCACATTAGAAGATTCCGTCATGGACGGATCCAGTCCGGCTACGGAAGAATACGATGGAAGATTCAGCATTTCTCCGACTTACGTGTTAAAGACGGGGAAAACCTTGCAGGGTTCTTTGGAAGGACTACAAGATATTGCTTGACGATTTGCCGATATTCATCTAGACGGAGCATTCCACACGAAGAGGCAAGACAGCGCAAAATCTCGGAGTTCTCCGGGAACTACTGTTGGGGATATGCTATATGGATATCCTCATAGCATGTCTCCTATCCGGATAACCCGGGTGGGCCACAGTTGGTATCATGGCCTATGGCCTGCTGGACGGCCCAGTTAGATGGATCCATAAGGGAGGCCCATGCCGGATAAAGGAAGACTACGGTTAGAGTCACCGACGTACCCGGAGCTTTGGAGTGCAAGATACACAAGACTAGTAATAGACAGTGTAGGACTCTCTAACCTGTCCGGCTAGGACTTTTCCCTGTAACCCTAGGACTTGGCGACTATATAAGTCGGGCCTATGGGAGACTTTAGGGCACAATCTCAGACGTTCATAGACAACCTAGCACAGCGAACCTATCTCTGTAACTCGGAGTATTGACCTTATAGTGATTTATAGCAGGAGTAGGATTCCGCCACCGTAGTGGGATCTGAACCTGGGTAAGTTGTGTTACCTTGTACCCGTCAACCGTCCTCCTCCCCCCACGTCTATAAACACGCACTGTGAGGACCCCTCCATGGCGTACTCGTCGGCAATACCACGACACTCACTAGGAATTAAGTGAATTCATGTGCTATAATTATCTAGTGATAGATTAATTTTTGTGTTCAAGGTAGCATATTTGTGAGTTAAATAGTATGTCAAAGTACTTAAGGTTATACTCTATTAGTTCTTAATTCTAGATTGCTTGAAGTATTCCCTTTCTAGAGGAGCATAAGGGAGATGTGTTACATCATCTCTATGTTAGGACGTGATGCCCATATGAATGATTATTAAACACATAGTGATATTACACCAATATAATATTGATGATTACTTGTATTATGTTCATTGCCGCTTTAAAGAGAGTAGACAAGTGAATCCATGAATCCCGATCTAAATTTTATCATAAGAAACAACCTGGAATATTATTGTTATCACTTACCTTTGCTGCAATTTATTATCTAAACATACAAAAAATACTTTTTTCTCGCAAACACAAACAAAACATGAAAATACTTTATTTATTGCATTTACTTTACTATTTTACTTCATTTACTTATTATTGTTATCTCATATTACTAATACGAAATTTTGTGCTTAACAATCACATGGTGGAGTTGGGCACACAAGGAAAAAACTTTCCTTTGTAGGTTGCTTGAGAAGAGAAGAAAAAATACTCTTTGCCAATTCGCCAAGAGTTCGATATAAACCCTCAAGTCATCCATGTGGGAAAAACGCTTGGAGTCCCAACGAGTTGGTATAAACAGAGTTGTTTCCATCACCTGGTAAAATGATGAACCGATTTAAAAAAACAAGAACAAATGTTCAAAAAATTATGATTTTTTCAAAGAAACATGAACCAATTTTCGAAAAATATGAAGCATTTTTCAAAAATTATGAACCAATTTTCGAAAATTATGAACCAATTTTCAAAATTCATGAACCAAATTCTGAAATTTACGAACCAAATTCTAAACCCATGAACCAAATTTTGGATTCATGAACAAATTTCAAAATTCATGAACCAAATTTCGACATTCATGAACATTTTTTTTAAAATCAAACTTATTCAAAAATCATGAACTAAATATAAATTCTAAAACCTTTAAAAAACATAAAAATAAAACATGGAAGAAAACATAATAGAAAAGAAAAAGGAAATCATAACCAAAAATGAAAAAGATAAAAAAATAACGCAAAAAAGCGACACAAGCTAAACTAGGCCGACCCAATGCGGCATTGGCGTGCGGTGTGTGCCTCACGAGCCGAATTGAGCGGCATTTAGCATTTTAGCCTAGGAGAGGTGCTATTGTTCACTCCTTGTGGCTCCTGGAAATCGGACCGTCCGTGGGATATTGATATTGGGCCGACCCATCACACGAGGCTTTGTTGGTTTCTAGTTTAGGCATTGTTTCTGCATATGAGATATTGCCGCTTATGTTCAAACACGAGACCAACTAGCTGACGCTGCAGATCTACAACTAGGTAAGGAAACTTGGTAGATTCATGAAACGTTTTAAAAAAGGAAAACATGAACAAATTTCCAAAAACCATGAACATTTTTAAAGACACGTGAACTAATTTTCAATATTCATGAACCAACCAAATTTCAAATTCATGAACAAATTTCAAACAAGTGATTTTTTTAAAAAGTCGTGAACATTTTTTGGAAAACATGAGCTTTTTTGAAATCATGAAAAAATATAAATTTTAAAACTTTTAAAAAACATAGAAGCAAACAGAAAAAACATAAGAAAGAAAATAATGATAGAAAAAGAGACATAAGCTAAACTGGACCAACCCAATACGACGCGAGCCTTCCACGCCGCATTGAGCGACATTTAGCACTTCTGGACGAGCGGTGGCCAGGCCCTCCTATGGTCCGCCACCCCCAAGAATTCCCACCAGGGTCAGCATAGATTATCGTATATGATTTTGCTAATTGTAATTAGTTATGGGCATTATTCATTAGATTATCAATGGGCCCTAATTGCTCGGTAATTAGATGGACGGTCTACCAAACAATTAGGACCATATTTTTTTTGCGGGTGATCATATGGTTTTTTAATCCCATTTGTTTCAAGCGTTAATTGTTGTGCGTTGGAAAATGGTACACTCTTTGTGATCATAGAGACAACTATAAATTGCAGCTGTTGGAAGTATTTTGCGTGAGATGACAAATTTATAGACATAGACCGTTGTTGCAAAACAGATTTGCAATTTTCTGTCCGAGCACTGGTGGAAAAAGGGCATGTAGTCCCGGGCCGCAACTGGCTTTAGTCCCGATTTTGGGCCCGGGACTGCGAAAACGGGACTAGAGGCCCCTCCTCTAGTCCCGTCTCGCTACGGCCCGCGACTGATAACAGCCACGTGGTTGTTTCAGCGCCGCGGGGGGCGGAAACCCTCTAGTCTCGGGCCGTAACATCACCCGGAACTATAAGGTTTCGTGTCGCGGCATAGAATTGTGTGTTTCTCTGCCACGGCAGAGATTGTGTATTTTTTTTCTATTTCGTTCCTTTTTCGTTTTATGTTTCACTATAATTCAAACATATATTTCAGTATACATATTATACGCTACTACATACACACTACACGTCGATGCATTTATATAATTAATCGATCCCTTGCAAACATACATATAATCAATCATATTAAAAGGAAGAAATGTTTTGAAATTACATGGTCATTGATGAATATATATATATCATATCATCTACATAGCGATGACTAAGGAAAATCGACTTCCACGTCATCCGCATAATGCTCTTCATGTACATCAAGGACTTCCTTCATCATAAATCCCGCCAGCTCCTCTTGAATTGCTCTTATGCGCTGGTCTGGCTCTAGTTTCTCCTGCAAATCATAAATATAATGTGAGTCAACTTTCCACTCACTGGTCAACTCAAGGATGTACTCGCAGACGTAGTATCCACATAAATAAGTTCCCGGTGGCTGCTGTAAACTCTTCACCATTTTATAAGTTAACTCCTCTTTGAATGGACCTAGTATTTTCTGTCCGAACTGTTTCCAACAACTGCTCGGCAAAAAAAATAAACAAAGGAGTTATTAGTTACTTGATATCAGGAAATGAATGAAAGAGGACGCTATAATGCGATAATGATTTAAATTACTTATGAAGCATTGCTTTCATGTCGCTCCACTGCTCTTGGTCCCAACTTAATGAGTCGTGGACTTCAACTAGGGAGTTGTCAACTTGAATGTTTAGCAAGATCCAGTGAAATTTGCGTACGTTTACATAAGCATACATGCATAGCTCATCCAGTAAGCAAAAATAAAATATGTACAAGATATAAACACTCACTTGAAGTTGTAAGAAAATAGTATTTTCTTAATAAAATTATTCTCGGTTAAGAACCTGCACAGGTCTTTCTCCACGTTCTTGGGGTGATTCTTTAACGTATATTCATTAATGATATATGGGTCAATGAACCCAACGTCGTATCTTCTAGCTCTTTTGCATTCAAGCATCTTCGTTCTGCAGAATATAATATCATTATACAAAAGGATATATAGTTAGGATAATATATTAAATGCAATGAACGAGCTGAGCTACAAACTTAATTATAGAAATAATTCACTTCTGGATAGTAGCAACCAATGATAGATTTGTCGAGGGCACGCTGGTTGTATAACTGAAACAGTTCGGTCATTTGAACATGTATCGAGTATGGTATGAAGTGATGCTCCTTTCTAACGTCCACCAGAAACCAATCTTTCTGATGCTTTTTTTTGCCTGCGACATGTACCATTCGTGCAGATTTCGCATATGTGTGGATAGACGCGCGAGCTCCTCATTACTGACTAGATGCTCCCCTTGGACATACTGCCGTACTATCTGACCCACTGGCATATCTTCACAGCCTAAATATTGACCAAGAGACATATTTGCTTCGGTAGCAAGTGCTTTGGCCTGCGATACAGTGATTCCCATAAGTGCAGCATTATTACGGGCTCTGGGTCCATTATTTGCATGTCCATATCCATTTCAACTCTGAAGGCCTTGTCGAGGTCTGAAATGACTTTGAGCGGGGCGACCGATTGATTCTTCTGTGCTCCGAGCTGGGCAACTTGCTTCCCGCTTTTTGCACTTGTGATTTTTTTCTTCTGTGCTTTCTTAATAATCTTCCGGTCATAGTCTGATTCCAGATTCATCGATATCTGGGATGGTTGCTCAAGAAAGGACTTAGGCCACTTTTTGGTTTTTTCATTATATACTGGCTTTGGCTCAGGCTTTTTGGGTGCAAAATGCACCTTAACTTGGTCAGCCACATCCGCGTTAGTTTCCTCATCGGTCTTGTCATAAGGTCTCTTTGGAAGAGCCGGCGGGATGTCGACTATCTTCGCCGTTTGACCTTTCTTCGATGTGGGGCGCGGGGGACCGTCGAACTTCCGTTTCTTCGACGAGGTAGTAGTATTGCACGGAGGCGGAGGCGGAGATCGAGTATTGCGCGGAGGCGGAGATCGAGTTGATGTACTCCTGCTGCGGCGATCGTCGGCGGGGCAGGATGGACTTGGAGGTTGGTGATAATCGGGTTGGGGTGGACTTGGAGGTTGACGATATTCGATGCGGGGTGGACTTGGATTCCTTGGAGTCGGTGGCCTTGGCGCCGAGCCTGGAAACTTGATGTACTTCTTATTCCATAGAATGATGTTGCGCTTGACATCTCCTAGTTTCGTAAGGCCTTTAGGCGTAGCGATTTCAATCTCTAGGTCCGCAAAATCCTCCACTATGTCATCCACCGTGACACGACCATAGCCTGGTGGAATCGGAAGTGAATGGTGGAGTGCTCCAGGTAGACAAGGTAAAGCAGTGCCGATCGCCACCTTGAAGGACAGGTTGTTCATTGGCTGATGTAGCTCACATTGTGCCATATCTCTGACATCATCCACGGGGTAGTGAGGAGCCGGTGCATCATCCAGCAGTGCTTGATCATCAGCCCGGACCTCCGTGGAAGCCATGCTGCTTCTCCGCTGGCTAAGATATAATGCAGGATCATCAGCCCGCGGGTGAGTTGACGACGGTGGCCTTTGGCTAATTTCATGCATGAGGTTCTTCATATCAGCTAGGTCATGCTCTACCCTAGAGATCCGGTTTGCCTCCTGGTCCTTCTTTCTCTGACGGCTTCTGTAACTGGCATCGTACTGAGGAAACCTTTCTTCCATGAGACACCAACGCCTTTGCCTCGTGTTCATCCTCCCTTTTTAGGATTCCCTAGGGCGCGTGTCAACTCGTCGTTCTCTCTCGGGACGGAACGATCCCAATTGAGCATCATTCATTGCTTGAATAAGGTCTTCGGAGGGTTTTAGAATTTTATCATGAAATAATGTCTTCCCTGTTTCTGGGTCCAAGGATCCCCCGTGCCCGTACCACAAGTGCTTTGACCTCTCGGGCCATCCATCTATACCAGGAGTGACGCCTCTAGCCCTCATGTTCTTCTCCATAGTTTCCCACTTAGGGATGGCACTCTTGTAGCCACCTGCCCCCATTTTATGATGGTATTTCTTTTTGGCAGCATTTAACGCGTTCTTTGCCGACTTCGCCTTTGCTTTATCAGATTGATTGTACTGTACAAAATTGGGCCACTGTTCTCTCAACTTCTCGTTTACTCCTTTGAAGTCTGGAGTTTTCTTTTTCGCGACATATTTCGCGTATAAACTTTTCTTGTGGTTTCGGTACAGTTCAGCGATCTTGCTCAGAGCCCACTCCTTCACTTTCGCTCTATTTCCAAGCCCACCCGGCCTTGGGGTAATACCATCTACCTCAAATTCTTCATACTCTGGAGGTAGTATGAAATGCGCTATGAGTTTCTGCCAAAGGTCATCTTTGGAATCATCAGTGACATAGTTGTTGGATTCTTCACCGGGTTTCTTTGACTGATTCCATTCTTGGATGGTGATCGGCAGGTTCTTCCTAACAAGCACCCCGCAGACATCCTCCAGTGCTTCTCTGGAACAATCGGTTCACCATCATCATCATCATCATCATCATAATCATCTATTTCTTCGATGGTGAACCTCTGATTACCATCCAACTTTTTGTTCGACCCTCGTTTCATTCGAGCTGTCGATTGCTTCGATCCGGTGGGCAAAAAGAGAATAGAGAGTGATTAATATATATCTAGATCAGTTAATGAATAGAGGTAACACGAGACTTTATATATATGTATATGTACCTCGCCGGATCCTGTCGAGGGGCCATCATTATTGTTGTTATTTGTTTGCCCTTCGTCCATCCGGTCTTCCCCTTGGTACATTAGGTTTTCCTCTAGTCCATCACCGGATGGATTCAGATATGAGGATATCTCTTCCTCGAGCAAAATATCTTCACCGGTATTAATATTAAGAGGAATTTCACCTCTTATCATGCCCTGAAGAAAACCTTCACCAATGCGACCAGGATCTTCGGATGGATCCATGACTTAATTAACTATAACAAAAGGAGAGTTAAACATGTTAGAAAAAACAATAACCCTAATAATTAAAACAACAAAACAATAACCCTAATAACACAAATTAATAACCCTAATAAACCCAATAAACAATTATATATTCCTAAAAAACAATTATATAAACAATTATATATTCCTAAAAAACAACTAAAAACAATTATATATTCCTAAAAAATTATATAAACAATTATATATTCCTAAAAACAACTAAAAACAATTATATATTCCTAAAAAAAGAAACTAAAAACAATTATATATTCCTAAAAACAACTAAAAACAATTATATAAATAATTATATATTCCTAAAAACAACTAAAAAATTATATAAACAATTATATATTCCTAAAAAAAGGAACTAAAAAAAATTATATAAACAATTATATATTCCTAAAAACAACTAAAATCAATTATATAAACAATTATATATTCCTAAAAACAAATATATATTCTAAAAGAATAAACTAAAAACAATTATATATTCCTAAAAAAAGAAACTAAATGCTAAGATACTAAAAATGCTAAGATACTAAAAATTCCTAAAAGCATGCGTCGAGGCAATGACTTTATGACAGAGACGACAGCGTGGCGGCTGCAAAATGGCGCTTGGAAGGCAAAGACACCTCAAGGCGTCGATCGAGCTCTCGCCGTTGTTTGTTCGTCTCCTCGTCGATTTCGCCAAGTGCTAGGTGGGGGAGGCCAGGGGCGGGCGCAGGTTACTTATACCTCCACCCCTTTAGTCCCGGGCTAAGCCACGGGACGGGACTAGAAGGTCTTTAGTCCCGGGCCGTGGCTTAACCCGTGACTAAAGACCCTCTCTTTACTCGTGGGTTAAGCCACGGCCCAGGACTAATGTATTTTTTCGGACACTTGGTTTTCGCGCGCACACGCACCCTCTAGTCCCGGGTCCAGCCATGACCCGCGACTAGTTTACTTTTTGTAAATTTTCTTTTTTTAATTCAAATCAAATATAAAACTTTGGAAAATCATATCTTTTATTGTAAAAATCCAAATATAACAAATAATAAGTCTATTATTATCAGAAAAATATAAAAAATCTTAATATAATATCCTTTTATCTGTTTGCATCATTTATAAATTATTTCATTTGTAAACTTCTTTTTTTAATTCAAATCAAATTTAAAACTTTGGAAAATCATATCTTTTATTATAAAAATCCAAATAAAACAAATAATATGTCTATTATTATCATAAAAATATAAAGAATCTTAATATAATATCCATTTATCTGTTTGCATCATTTATAAATTATTTCATTTGTAAATTTCTTTTTTTAATTCAAATCAAATATAAAACTTTGGAAAATCATATCTTTTATTGTAAAAATCCAAATAAAACAAATAATATGTCTATTATTATCAGAAAAATATAAATAATCTTAATATAATATCAATTTATCTGTTTGCATCATTTATAAATTATTTCATTTGTAAATTTCTTTTTTAATTCAAATCAAATATAAAACTTTGGAAAATCATATCTTTTATTGTAAAAATCCAAATAAAACAAATAATATGTCTATTATTATCAGAAAATATAAAGAATCTTAATATAATATCCATTTAGTCCCGGTTGTAGTCACAAATCGGGACTAAAGATATTTCCCGCCATTTCCCACCGCTTCCCGCCCTTTCATTTCTACGAGAGCTTTTAGTCCCGGTTGTAGTCACTAACCGGGACTAAAGATATTTCCCGCCATTTCCCAAAGATTCACGCCAAGTTTTCCTGCCCTTTCCCTCTATATCTAGGGCGATCGCTCCATGGCTATCCACACATCCACACCTTCCTCTCTTAGAACAATGGACAACGCCTACTAGGCCATTCTGACCCTCGAGGAGACCGAGGCACTGTGCGCCTCCAACTACCCTTGTCTGTCGGGCTACCAGCCGCCCGCCGGCTGGATGCTGAGCGCTGGAGGGGTTCCTATCCCTCCTGTCCCTTAAGGTGCCGCACGCCAGGCGGCCATCACGAACCACTTCTACCACGAGCTCACGCCGGAGTAGCGGATGGATCCCCAGTGGGATCCCGACAACTACGACACCTAGAATGCCTTCTTTGCTAATAGGCGGAAAAGGGAGCTCGCCAGGTACGAGGGTGATGGCCTGCCCCCGGTGAACCACAACGAAGCCGACCGTCGTCTGTGGTGGGTGAACCGTACTATCATCGGAGTGATGCACTACATCGCTGGGGGAGACCATCCTCGCTTGCGGTGCCCACAAGTCCACCCGCCATAGAGCCACGAAAAGGCCCCACCCCCGCCCGGCGGTAGCGACATCGTCTTCCAGGAGACCCCTCCCCCGCCCGCCGTGAATCCGTGGCCAGAATGGCCCCTAGTATATGCCATGCCTGGGCTGAGGATCCCCGGAGTGGCAGGTGACGATGACGATGATGAAGAAGACCCTGAAGCTGCGTACTATAGGACTAGGCATGATTATGACTAAAGGGGGCGGCTTTAGTCCTGAGTGTTAGCTAGTCCCGGTTTGTCCCGATTTTTAATATTAATAAATGTCTTGAGTGTTACCTAAATATGAAGATGTTGTATTTAGAGAAAAAGGCCTATAAATAGAGCAGGCTGGATCGAGCAGCCTACAAATAGAGGGAAATGCCTATAAAGAGAGGGTTCATCTTTAGTCCCGGTTGGAGAAACCAACCGCGATCAAGGATTATGCAGATCGGCGTGCAACACTAATAATAGGGGCGAGTGTCGACATTATCTCGTGCGGCTTGTACCTTGTCCCGGATGGTGTCACCAACTGGGACTAAAGATGAACCTTTAGTCCCGGTTGGAGACACCAACCGGGACAAAACATGAGTCAGCACTAATAATAGGGGTGAGTGTTGACATTATGTCGTGAGTGTCGACATTATGCCGAGCTGCTTGTACTATAAATAGGCATCCTTGTGAGTCCAGTCCTCCAGCCAGTTTGAGGCATCTCCAAGATGGTTTTCGAGAGAAGGGACACCACTACGGTCAGTTTCAGGGAGATGCCACCGGAGCCCAGTCCTCTGGCATCTCCAAGAAACTGGTCATAGAGGCACTCCCTAATATGTGAAATTAGTTAGCTCCCAGGCGTATTGATCTAGTTAGAGAAGTTACAAGCTGCAAGATGGTTTTCGAGAGTAGTGACACCATTACAACCAGTTTCAGGGAGATGCCGCCGGAGCCCAGTCCTCCGGCATCTCCAAGAAATTGGTCATAGAGGCACTCCCTAATATGTGACCTCACGCGTTTGGAGATCAGGTCTCAATGGTAAGTATGAATCGGGACTAAAGGCCCTCCTTTAGTCCCGGTCCAGCCACAAAACGGGACTAACACACTCAAGATTGTTTGCAGACAACACTATAAAAATGGACACATGGAGCATCTTCACTCATAAAATGTTACAATTATTACACATCATTTCTTCGCGTGTGTTCCTTTCTGATCCCGCCGTATCCATGGAGCATCTTCATTCATTAACATGATGCTTGGGTCATCCTTCACCGCGAAGGGCAGAATTTCATAAAACTTATCACAATCTTCTGACACGTCTGTCTTGTCCTCCACTCCCACGATGTTTCTTTTTCCTGAAAGAACTATGTGATGCTTTGGCTCATTGTCTGATGTATTATTTTTCTTATTTTTTTCTTTTTCTAGGTTTGGTAGACATGTCCTTCACATAGAAAACCCGAGCCACATCATTGGCTAGGACGAATGGTTCGTCTAAGTACCCCAAGATGATTGAGATCCAACGATGTCATTCCGTATTTCTTGTCTACCTCAACCTCTCCTCCTGTCAGCTTGACCCATTTGCACCGAAACAATGGGACCTTAAAAGTAGGTCCATAGTCAAGTTCCCATATATCCTCTATGTAGCCATAATATGTTGTCTTTGACCCATTGTTGTCTGTTGCATCAAAACGGACACCACTGTTTTGGTTGGTGCTCTTTTTATCTTGGGCTATCGTGTAAAATGTATACCCATTTATCTCGTACCCTTAGAAAGTCGATATAGTCGAAGATGGTGACCTAGACAACAAGTATAGCTGATCTCCAAGAGTGTTGTTTTTTATGAGATGTTTCAACCAACCGCCGAAACTCTTCATGTGTTCATCTCTAATCCAAGAGTCATGCTTTCCAGGGTTGTTGGAGCGTAAGATTTTCTTGTGTTCCTCGATATATGGGGCTGCCAAGATAGAATTCTGTAGAACGGTGTAATGTTCTTCAGTGTAAGAATGTCCGTCCCTACATATTATTGATTTCCTTCCTAGAGTACCCCTTCCACTCAGTCTCCCCTCATACCGCGATTGAGGAAGACCAATCGACCTAAGGTCAGGAACGAAGTCAACACAAAATTCAATGACCTCCTCTATTCCATAGCCCTTGGAGATGCTTCCTTCTGGCCTAGCACGGTTACGAACATATTTCTTTAAGATTTCCATGAACCTCTCAAAGGGAAACATATTGTGTAGAAATACAGGACCGAGAATGGAAATCTCTTCGACTAGGTGAACCAAAGAAAAGGCCATAATATTGAAGAAGGATGGTGGGAACACCAACTCAAAACTGACAAGACATTGGACCACATCATTCTGTAACCGTGGTAGATCTTCAGGATTGATTATCTTCTAAGAGATTGCATTGAGAAATGCACATAGCTTCACAATGGTTAATCGAACATTATCTGGTAGAAGCCCCCTCAATGCAATCAGAAGCATTTGCGTCATAATCACGTGGCAGTCATGAGAATTTAGGTTTTGGAACTTTTTTCTGCCATATTTATTATTCCTTTTATATTCGACGAGAAGCCAGACGGGACCTTAATACTGCTTAGGCATTCAAAAAATATTTCCTTCTCTTGTTTGGTAAGAGCGTAGCTGGCATGACCTTGAAACCATTCTGGATGCAGGCCATCTGGGTCTTTCATATGTTGATAGTCCTTTCGTGCTTCCGGTGTATCTTTTGTCTTCCCATACACGCCCAAGAATCCTAGCAGATTCACGCAAAGATTCTTCGTCACATGCATCACATCGATTGCAGAGCGGACCAAAATATAGATTTCTTCTTTCACAAGGGTGCGTGTCCTTCGGAACAGATTTTCCGCCAGGACCCCTTCCAAAGGTTACTATTTGATCCAAATCTTTGACCATATCAAATATATCAGCACCAGTACACTCCTTAGGCTTCGTCTGGTGACATGCTAGACCGTTGAAATGCTTGCCTTTATTTCTTAAGGGATGCTTGGCCAAAAGAAATCGACGATGCTCATTGTATACATTCTTCTTACAATGTTTCAAATATATACTTTCAGTCTCATCTAAACAGTGTGTGCATGCATTGTATCCCTTGTTTGGTATCACGAAGGTTACTAAGAGCAGCCAATCATTGATTGTTACTTAAAAGCAATGCTCGGAGGTTAAATTCTTCTGCTTGTGCTCATCCCACACGCGTATCCGGTTCGTGCCACAACCGTAAAAGTTCTTCCACTAATGGCCTTAGGTACACATCAATGTCGTTCTTGGGTTGCTTGGACCTTGGATCAACAGGCATCATAATGAACTTCCGCTTCATGCACAACCAAGGAGGAAGGTTATAGATGCATAGAGTCACGGGTGTGTGTGGATCGAGCTCGCTCCCCAAAGGGATTCATGCCATCTGTACTTAGACCAAACCTTAAACTCCTTGCGTCATCTGCAAAGTCCGGGTACTTTCTATCGATTTTTCTCCATTGCGACCGATCAGCGGGGTGTCTCAACATCCCGTCTGACTTACGTTCCTATTTATACCATCGCAACAACTTGGCGTGCTCTTTGTTTCTGAATAAGCGTTTCAACCATGGTATTATAGGAGCATACCACATCACCTTGGCAGGAACGCTCTTCCGGGGGGCTCGCCTCAACGTCACTAGGTCATCTCGCCTAATCTTATACCAAGTGAAGTGCATACCGGCATGCATCCAAATTCTCATACTCCTCACCGCGTAGAGGATGGAGTCATTAGGGCATGCATGTATCTTCCGAACCTCTAAACCTAGAGGATGATAACCTTCTTTGCCTTATGCATCTTGGCAATACGTTATCTTGGAAGCATATTCTTCATTATTTTCAGCAACTTTTCAAATGAGGAGTCGGTATAGCACTCGGCCTTCCATGGCAGCAATTCCAGCAGTGTCATCCAAAGATTTCGCACCATTTTAGCAATTTGGGTACAACAACTTTTGTGATCCTCTAACATGTGATTGAACTTCTCCTATCCTTTTCGCCACAATCTCTTCGTGCATCGACAATGGTCCGACCAAGATCATCAGCGGGTTCATCATGTGTCTCTTCTTCATCCTCCCCTTCAGCATCCCCCAAGGAAGTATCTCCGTACTCAGGGAAACCATGATAGTTGTCATCATCCTCCTCTTCTTCATTGTCTTTCATTATAACCCCTCTCTCTCTCCGTGCTTGGTCCAACAATTATAACTGGGCATGAAGCCGGACTTCAACAGGTGGTTGTGAAGGGTTTTTGAGTCAGAGTAATCCTTCTAATTCCTACATCCATTACATGGATAGAATACAAAACCATTGCGCTTGTTTGCATCAGCAACACGGATGAATTTATGGACGCCATTAATGAACTCGCCAGAGCATCGGTCAGTACCGTACATCCATTCCTGGACTATCTGCATTATAGTATAAGTATATCAAAAACCATTACAAAACATGATAAAATTATTACAAGTTATATTGAGAGCTTCTAGAGCATTAATTTTGAATTTTGAAAAATTTACATGCACCAATTTGTGAATTGGAGAAAACAATCAACATGATAAATGTGGAGTTTTTTTATTATTGTTCTATCAGTGAAAACCTCATTCCATTCTAAGCTCTGAAACTCTAAAATTACACATTTCAATTTTTAGTAACTATGTGCCTAATCAAAATTTGTTACACATATATATCAAAATCCTTCTAGCTACTTCTAGAGCATGCATGCATTGATCCATATCTCTATACTAGCATTATAGAGCTAAAGTAGCAATAAGAGACGAAAGAATGAAGTTCTAACCTTTTAAAGCTTTGGATTTAGGTGTTGCAAACTAAATCTTGACAAATCTTGAGAAAAAAATGGCATGAACTCTATTGCTTCTTTCAGAAAAATGACCACCATATGCTTTAGAGCAGCAGGATAGGAAGCAGAATATATAGTGGTGGACAACTAGTCCCGGACCGTGATACGACCCGAGACTAATAGTCCACGAAAAGACGAGTTGACCTGCTCCAGGTCATTAGTCCCGGTCCGTAGTGACTACGGTCGTTTCTAGCCGTTAGAGGCCTCACGGCCCGGGACTAGTGCTCCCACTAGTCGCGGGCTATGACAGGCCGGGACTGCTGGCCTTGCTCACGTCGAACCGAAGATGCTTTTTCCAGTAATGGAGGACCCATAATATGCATGATATTTGATTTGTGACATTTTCTCTTTCCACACTCGCCCCCATATGTCGAAATCCTTGATCTGCCCCTGCCTTTAAAACCCAAGAATGAAGTTTGTTCGACTCAATGAATCTTGTGCTTGAGTTTGCCTGTTCCAGTGTATCGAATCCGTTCCAAGGCTTGCTTCGAACCGCTTTCGTTCTCTTATGAAACAAGCTCGGAACCAGCGGCAGGCAACAATGGGAGCAACCACGACTCCCTACTTCTACGGAGCTTAGAAGATTAGAAGTATTATATGGTTATTAATTTAGGCGAGCCATGAAGAAAGTGGTCCAATCTATCTCCACGCCGACGACATCTCCAGTGATGTATCCAGAAGAAGACATGTTGTCCACTTCTTGCATGGTACCAGTTTGGAGATTGGCAATGTACGCATGGCGATACGCGAGCATGATGAGCAGCTTGCCGTTGCCGCACCTCCGTCTCAGCTGCCAAACGTATGGAACTGCCCCTTGAGGCTGCTCCAGGTCCAGGATTGGTTTTAGGTCGATCACCCCGGTGCGCGGCCAGTCTTGTCCATGGCCTGCTGCTGGTGCTGGTTGTGTCCAAATCTCCACCTGCTGGAGGCCTGCGTCATACAAGCAAAGCGACAAGAGCTTTCCGTCGGTGGTGGTAGCAAGGCGCCTTCGGTCGCGCTGGACCTTGAGATCGAGACCGTCGACAGGGGGCCCAGAGCTGATGGGGCTCGTGAGCTTGGTTGAGGAGACGCGGCCGGTCTCGGCGTCGACGTGAAGGACGTGGAAGCTGGAGGACTCACAGAAGAGCCAATGCGCTGCGCCCTGGCACACGACGGCGTCAGTGTGCATGATCAAGAACTTCGGCGCCGCCCTGCTTAGGCACCTGGTAGGCGCGCTCCAGCTCGGCTGGCCAGCCACCAAGGTGTGGAGCTCGTAGTCCGTCTTGCCTGCTACAATCGTTAGCACTTTGAAGGATGCCCGACAGTCCGCACTGGTTAGAACGGCATGGCCTACGGATTCTATACCCCATTTGAACGGGGGCAGCACCACACATGTACCGGCGAGCAGATTGCACACGGCCAGCACGACGCCGCCCGTCTGCTTCGGTCTGTAGTTGAAGAGTCTCAAGAGGAGGAGGCCGTCCTGCGACGTCAGCGGATACACTATGTCGGCGGGAAGTCCGGCGGCGTCGGGGACAAAGGACCTGAGCAAGCGGTGACCGGCCGCTACGGCCGATCTCGGAGTCGGACCCTCGTCTCCGCCGTTCAAATTCTTGGGGGTGAAGAAGCCGAGAAGGTAGTACGTGTTACAATTGCGACAAGAAGATAACGAAGAACGAAAACGAAAAATACAGCAAGGGGACACAGATTTAACGTGGAAAACCTCTCCAACAAAGAGAGGAAAAAACCACGAGCGCCAGCCGGCGAAACTTCACTATATCGAGGAGTGTTTACAAACGCCGGGAATTTCACAGATGCAACTCTCCCAACCGGCGGCTTACAAGGGGTTTATATATCGGTTGAAACCTAGGTCTTCGACGATCCGTACCGTACCGCGGGGCCTCGCTCCACTCGTCAGAAGTTGGCCTATACTTTGTAGAATTTGGATCAACAAATAACAGTACGACGGGTCCGGCCAGCGCCGGCGGAGGAAGGGTGGGTTGGCGACGAGGGCGCGCCACCGCTTGCACGTGGCGGCGCAGCGGAGGAGCGCGGGCGCATCCGGCACGCGCGCGAGGATCTCGAGGATGATGTCTTCAGGGAGCATGTCCGCTGTCATCGACATCTTTCTGTTTGTCTCGTCAACTCATGGTCTTCCCTCGCTTATATAGCGTCAGGAACAGAATCACGCGCACTTCACGTACCAACACGAGTCCGAGCCTAACTTGAATTTACCTAGTCCAACACGCGTACTACATACGTAGGAATCTGTTTCCTATTCCGAAAAGGAAACTCGACTCTGATCCTGATCGTGTGGCACAACTGAACTACGTCGTGATTACTAGGTGAAGCATATACTAACTCTGATCGTGTGGCATAACTTTTTTTTTACTTGATCGTGTGGCATAACTGAACATGAATCATTAGTTTAGAAAGGCAGCTGAAGAGGAATCATTAGTATAAGGGACCACAATGGAGAAGTGATTTTCTCAGCCTGTTGCAGTATCGAGAACTGTTCGTCGGCACCGGGGTTGGAGCTTGGGGCGTGTGATGAAGGACTGAAGCTCACCCTTGCGTGGTCGACGAACCGATTGTTCTTGAAATGGACTGTGCAAATGCAGTCAAGTTGCTGACGGCACAAGAACAGGATCAATCTACTTTAGTCTATCTAGTTAATAGTGCTAAGGAGAGCTTAGTAGAAAGAGATGTTACAGTAAGAAAGATTGGTAGAGATCAAAATACTGCTAGTCATCTTATGGCACAGCTAGGTAGAAAGGAGCATCGCACCCAGTTTTGGATTAGGGGGTGCTCCTAAGGTCGTGTTGAACACCAGTTGTAATGAGCGTGATACTATTATAAGTTAATAGAATGTCCTTTCTCGCAAAAAAAAAGAGTGATTACTACCCGATGAAGCATATAAATTTAATTCTTGGCGGTTGCTGTTCTTCCTTGCTTGATTTTGTCACCAATGAACGCAGTCTGTACTCTGTACACTACGGGAAAAAATATCGCTGCCGTGTAGACACGTCTTTGCCGTGTGCCAAACGCACCGGAACACGGCAAAGACAGTCTTTGCCGCGTGTAACTCAGAAAATACACGGCAAAGTACGTAAACACGGCAAATTTTAAAAAAGAACACGGCAAAAAAATATAAACGGCAAAGACCCATAAAGAAACACGGCAAAGAAAATACACTCGGCAAAGTTGACAACGGCACACGGCATAGGTGTTATCACGGCAACAAGGTGGGACTCGTGACCCCACAAGTCCATTTAACGGGAGGAGCTAACGGCCGCAGACGGTGGTCTCTTTGCCGTGTGTCCTCGCCGGTCCTTTGCCGTGTGTATTTTGCAGTATACACGGCAAAGGCCCTTTGCCGTGTGTATTCCGTAGTACACACGGCAAAGGGCCTTTGCCGTGCGTATTTCGCATTACACACGGCAAAGTCTTTTTTTCTTTTTTTTTGCCTTTTATCACATTACTCTTAGGAAAATCATAAAAAAATCATTCTAATTCATAAAAATACAAATAATATATCAAAATTTGCAGAAAAATAAGATCTATCTATGTACACTCAAAAATTAGATATTTATATTGAATAAGAATCTTCATGCTCGCCGTTTTGACCATAGTTTTAAACATGTATAAAAAAATTCAATAACGATCGAAACAATGCGAAACCTTCGTGTGGTGTCATATTATGTCACATGGTTGCAAGGAAAAATATCAAACTTGTTATATTGAATATGTATCAAAAAACCTTCACAAAATGACCTATCTCATTCGAGGTTTTCTGGCTTTCGGGTCAAATGGCCAATATTATGGCTAGAATCAAGGCATAATTTGTGATAATCTGTCCATATTGTGCATGAGTGTGCATTATGGAATGACGAATAATGTTGCAGGAGGAAGTTTTTCTTTTCGTTGCACCAAAAAGCCATTTTCCATTTTCTGAGCGAAAAAACGAGAGATTTTATGAAGCAACCACCAAATAGATAATTTAAAATGCTACCACCCTATTTTTCAAAAATACTAGACCACCTTAAATGGACAATGTCCCAACGGGGGTATCTCAAACCTTTCTGCCCACTCCAGGTGAAAAAGACAAATTCCTGCCAAAACGGTAGGAAATGGGTCAGATATGAACTACAGGTACGTATCTGATGAGCATGATTTTTTACAAAAATCATTTTTAGGTTCACAATATGCTATTTCATCAGAGATCCAGTGAAAGTTTAGAGAGGCTCAGCTCCGAGATAAGAATCTTCATACCCGTCGTTCGACAAAGTTTGTCGATAGTTTTAAAGAGTCATAAAAAATTCAAAAATGATCAAAACAATGCGAAACCTTCGCGTGGTGTGCAAGGAAAAATATCAAACTTGTTATATTGAATATGTCTCAAAAAAACCTTCACAAAATGACCTATCTCATTCGAGATTTCCTGGCTTTCGGGTCAAATGACCATTATTATGGCTAGAATCAAGGCATAGTTTGTGATAATATGCCCATATCGTTCATGAATGTGCATTATGGAATGGCGAATAATGTTGCTAGAGGAAGTTATCCTTTTCCTCGCACCAAAAAGCCATTTTCTATTTTTCGGGCATAAAAACGGGGTTTTTTATGAAGGAACCACCAAATGAATAATTCAAAATGATACCACCCCATTTTCACAAGATTATATGGATGTCATATTTGGATTCCTCACATTTTTCTGATCGATTTAGACATTTTATTTGTCGAATTCCGACTTACGAATTTAAATATATGAATTATTCTATATTAAATAGAAAAAGGAAATAAAATAAAATCATTTTATTTTTTATTTGGATTCAAGATTATTATTACTTTTCATTATTGTTTACTTAAATAATTGTTTGGAATCTAAAACTGAGATGTGAGACATCATGGTCCAAGAGTTAATAGCATTGATATGGAAGTATTAGCAACAAGGTATGATTTCTTTCTTGGTAGCTCATTCGGAAGGAACGAAGAAGTTAAGCATGCTAGGCCTAGAGTAGTGTTAGGATGGGTTACCATAGGGAAAATTTGATTATGAGTGCAATTTGACCTAATATTTAACATACAAAGGGTTAAAATATTCTATATGAGATTATCAAGTAAACAATATTCAAAAAAGTTTAAAACAAAATTATTTTTTTATTTTTTTTAAAGGCAGTTTCTTTGCCGTGTACTTTTTCCACGAGACACACGGTAAAGACAGCTTCTTTGCCGTGTACTTTTCAAGGAGACACACAACAAAGAAGCCGTGTACTTTTCGAGAAGACACACGGCAAAGAATAGACACCGTCATCTCCGCGGGAACCGTTATCTTACTTTACTTTGCCGTGTCTACACATGAGACACGCGGCAAAGCCTTTGCCGTGTCTTATTTAGAAAAAACACGGCAAAGGGCCTTTGCCGTAGCGAACGTTGTCGTGTGGCATTTGCCGTGTGTATACACACGGCAAAGCCTTTGCCGTGTCTTTTGGCCACACGGCAAAGAGCCTGAAGGGTTTCGCGGCATAGTAATCAAAATTTTCTACGGATGCAAACAGAGGGAAAGCCAAGATCTAATCTAGGAGATGCAATCAACGAGAGAGATTGGATTAGATCTTCATACCCTTGAAGATTCGCACAATGAACGTTTCGGAACGTGGGTGATGTAGTCGTACTCGCTTCTCCTCCTCGCGATCCGATCCGATCTAGCACCACAAGTGGCGGTGCCTCCGTGAGATGCACACGTGCAGCACCTCGACGTCTCCTCCTTACTCGGACCAGCAATTAGGGTGCAGAGATAGATTGGATCTACAACACGACGGCGTGGTGTATATGGTGGAGAATTTCTGCTGCAGGGCTTCACCTACAAACAGTCGGGAGGGAGAGAGGAAAGCTAGCAAGGCGGCTAGGGTTTGGAGGAGAGGTGTGTGGGGTTGGTGCGCCCCCACCCCTATTTATATAGAGGCGCAGCCCAGCCCTCCCCAAGCCCAAAGGATAAGGAGGGGGCATGGACTCCCTCTTCTAGAAACCCTATCTCTAGTTTAAACGATTTAAACGCTCTAGGATCGGCTGGGCCCTATGGGGCCTTGTGCCCCTGGCCCAATGCGGCCAGGACACTCCCTCATAGGCCCATGCCCCTCCCGGAAGGTGGGGCCACGTTGGTCCCCTTCCGGAAGGTTCTAGAAGCTTCCTAATAATCGATTAACTTGAACAATTCGAACTCCAAAACTGCCTTGCCTTATATGAATCTTATTATCCGGACCATTCCGGAACCTCTCGTGATGTCCGGATCCCATCCGAGACTCGAACAAAAATTCATAAACCAATTATCCAATCTATCCTAGCGTCGAGATCGTTAAGTGTGTGACCTGCGTTCGAGAATATGCGACATGATCTTCTATCAATAATCAACGGTCTGCACCCATATTGACTCCACACATTCATCGATGATCATATCGGATGAACCACGATGCCAGGATTCAATCAATCCCATATATATATTCCATTCGTCTCGCGATATTTTACTTGCGAGATTCGATCGTCGATGCCGTCATACCTAGTTCAATCTCGTTCACGCAAGTACTTTACTGCTCCGTAATCCGATATCCCTTTGTGATTAACTCCTTAACCACATGCTTGCAAGCGGTGTTGATATCGATACCACGAGTGGGCAAGTATATCTCCGACTTGGGAGGGACAAATCCCATCTTGATACATACAACCCAACAGATACTTTCCGATCACCGAGAGACACCTTTATGATCACCCTCTCATAGGATGACGTTTGATGACCTCAAAGCTTTCTTCGGTACCGGAGTTGCATTATCTCATGGTCTAAGGAATACAATATTTGACATAGGAAAAGCTTCGCAAAGATGAACACGATGAAACGATCTAATTGCTTCGCTTAGTTTGTGCATCCATCATATCATTCTCCCAATGATATGATCTCATTATCAATTGATAACTCATGTCTATGGTTAGAAACCTTAACCATCATTGATCAATGAGCTAGTCCTTAGAGGCGCAGGGGACACGGTGTTGTTCACAAACCACACAAGTATTAATGTTTCCGCTTAATACAATTATAGCATGGAATATAAACTTTATCATGAACAAGAATTATAATAATAACATCTTTATTATTGCCTCTAGGGCATAATTCCAACATAGCCTGTGTGCCGTAGTGGTAGGTGACTGGTGAGAAGGATCAATGATATTGGTACACTTGCAGCATGTGCAAGAACGCTGTGCTATTTATGGTGTTGTTGAACCGTGTAACTTTGTAAGACTGTCTTTAATTTATTGATTATTTGCGTTATGCTGCTAGCTTTCTCCTCTCTTCCTAACCGGGAACCATTGGTCTATTGTACAAAAGTTAGTTTATCAGAACGCTGTGCTATTTTAGTTGCATATGAGATTTGTTAATATCACTCCTCAACATGATGTTTCAAGTTCAATTTTTACTTTTTTTCGCGATCAAATAGAACTTCGTTGATTAGAAAGTGAGATTACAATCCTTCGACAGGACATTCTCTAAGAAGGGTGGCTTATAATTTATCCAGAAGGACCTTCTCCTATTGCTAATAGCATTCCTAGCACAAAGATGAGTTGCCTCATTTGCTAATCTATCCACAAACTTAAACTTAATGCTAGCAATAAACTCACTTAGCTCCTTAATTTCTTGGCAAATAGAAGCGATTTTAGACATGTTTCCTCCAGAAACATCCAACAGGTTCAGAACCACCTTGGCATCAGTTTCAATCTCCACTGATGCATAGTTTCAATCAACTACTAGTTGAACCCCGTCTCTCACCGCGAGGGCCTCCATAATCAGAGACGATGCGACATGTTCATACCACAGTGTCTGGCCTAAAATCAAATGGCCCCTATGGTCACGAACAACCAGCCCCGTGGTTCCTTGTCTGTCTGTCTCAACGAAACCTGCATCAACATTGATCTTTAGAGTATTACATAAAAGGCCTGTTTTTTTTGTATTGCTCTTCTTTTTGTTCAGATTTATTTGATGTAGCTGTGCTCTATGTGCAGCCGTGGAATTCCATTTGCAGAACAGGAGCAAAGCAATTTAAGATGATGCAGATAATGTTGAGTCTATTAAGATAGCATTTAGCATGTTATGCAAATATTATTTGGTAACATACAGTGTACCAAAATATTGGAATGAATTTCATGATTGTGATTAGAGCATCCTACATGAATGTTCAGAAAAGTGCATCAATGCTGCCTTGTAATTCATATATATGATGCACTTAATTACTTCTCATTCTTTATGCACTTTATAGTATAATTCTACATGCACAATTATCATGTTTTATCACTTTAAGATTAAACTATTATAATTTAGTAACTTCTCATTTGACTCAGAAAACAAACTTCATATTAATGGATATTTTTTCATATCTGCACCTATTTTGTAAGCATATCAAATTCCCATGCATTCTTATACAACAAACGCTCCTTCTAATGATGGAAAAACATCTTTATGTATTATTATATATAGAAGGGTTTTTATGGAGTAAATATTACTTTTACCGTGCACACTGCACATTTGCTTTAGAATTTAGCATGTGCTCTTACTACCAAAATACTTTCGTAGCGTATTCTTTTTTAAAACATTTGCATAAGTTAATAGTGAAAAATAACTACATAGAGCAAAATTTGGATTATTCTTATTATATTCTACATAGCTTTGATAAAATTAAGAATGCAAGACAATTAAATGTTTGGAGAAGTTTGGTCCAATGTCAACCCTTTTCCTTTTTTTCTCCACTGTTTGAGGTGAACTTATCCCAGGTATTTTCTTATGATTTCAAGTATTTTTCATGACTACCATATAGATGATTTGTTAGTATCTTTCTATTTACCATTAAAAGGCATTTCACCTTTTTTGCACGTGACTCATTTGATTAAAGAAAAATCTGTCATACCTTGGCTTATTTTCCATGCCATGTTAAGTACAAATAATTAAAGACCATCTTTTTGTTGGGTTATTGCTATAGAGTTCAGCTGATTTGACAGATCTGTATCTTTATTTGTGGTTTTACAGGTTCAGTTCCAATCTTTTTATCATTTTGTCCCAGTAGAAAATAGCTCTTTGCATATAAATCTGTTGGTATACCTATGATATATCCAATAGTGTAAGCCTCATTTATTTTCCAACCTTCTTTTTTATAATTTTCCGAATGCATGCCTTATTGTAAGTTCTTACCTATATTATTTTCCAACTTATGTAAGATATTTAGTTATTAACAATATTATTGCTCCTCTGTTACATCTCCAGTTCTTTTGTTGGCACTTTAACACAAATAAGTATTTTTTATCTAGTTTGAGAGAAATTTGAAATAAAGGTTGCTGTGGCATCCCGCAAAACCACTACTAGAAAATCGCGTTGAATTTGTGCATTGCATCGTCATTATCATGCATAGTTTGCATAAAACTATTTTGCAAACCCCGATTTGTTTTCCAGACGCCCCATCTCTATTCAAATGTCAAACACCGGGTCCCCGGAATAATTTTGTTTTGTTGCTATCGGGTTGCAAACGGCCCAATTAAATTAAATAAAAGATTTATTTATTTTAGCGGGGCAGTCGAACGGGCCAACCGACCCGAACGACCGCCCCAGTTTTCTAAATCGGTCCACCTACCCCTGCCCCATCTAATCCTAAACCCACCTAAAAATCTACCCTCTCTCACCCCTCCACCTCACCCTAGCCTATCAGAGCGCGCCACCTCATCCCTCTCCCCTTCCCTCTCCAATCACACCCTGCCACCTAGGCTGAGCCAGCTTCCTCCCCTCTCTCTCTCTTCCCCTCTTCCCTGGGACCCACCCACCAACCAGCCTCCACTCTCAGGCCATCCCCCATCAACCCGACAGCCCCCTGCCCCCCGGCCCCACCACGGGCCCACCACTACCACACGCGCGGCCTCCCTCCTCCCTCTCCCTTCCGCAACCGCCCAGGCACCGCCTCTGCCTCTCCTCCCTGCGCCGCCTTCCTCGCTCTCGGTGAGCCCCGCCTCACGCCTCCGCCTTGCTCGCTTCCCGGCGCCCGCCTCACCTCGCCTCCGCCCGCTCAACCCGCTGCCTCGCGCTCGCCTCCGCCCAAGACGCCTCGACGCTGCGGCTCGCTGCTCCGGCGAGCTCCTCCACGCCCCGCCGCCCTCACCTCACCGCCGTCGGCGCCCCCCCCCGCGAGTCCTTCCTCTCCCCAACCCGCTTCGCCCCGCGCCACCTGAGGCCCTTCCCATCTCAGGCCGCTCGGCCGCGCGCCACAAGGCCAGCGTCCTCACGCTGCCGCCGAGGCGCGCCGCCGCCGGACCTTCCGGACCTCACCGGCGCTGCGCCCCGCTTCACTGCACCACCCCACCCGCCTCCTTGGCCGCCGTCGCCGCGCCCGGCCTTCTCCGCGGCCGTCTCACGGCGATCAAGGCCAGAACCTCGCCGGCCGCACTCAAGATCCGTCCCGCTGCGCGCTTCGAGCCGCCCGCTGCCGCCGAACCCCGCCGCTCGTCGCGCCTCCTCGCCTCCGCCCCGTCCTGCGTCGCCGGTCCACGTCGCCGGAGCCGTCCCCGAGCCGAGCTCTCCACCTCGCCCGCCGCCACGCCGTCGTGGGCCCTTGCCCAGCGTGCGTGGCGCGTGTGCTCGTGTATGCGTGTGCTCGTGTATGCGTGTGCTCGTGTATGTGTGTGCTCGTGTATGCGTGTGCTCGTGTATGCGTGTGCTCGTGTATGTGTCCTGGTAGACGCGTGTGAACCCTATGACCGTTCCGAGGCAACCCGAGCTCGCCAACGACCTTCGGCGCCGAACCCTCGACAAGATCTTCATCACGGAAACCCCGACGCCATGATCTCCCTCGCGAATCCAAGACCGATCGATTCCTCGACACCCTCGATGCGCCAAGATCGCCGAGACCCTAGACGCAAGCTCTCCTTCAGGGGACGACAAGTACTCCGACAAGGACCCGAATGGAGCGAACCCGAAGACGATAGGGCGACAAGTACTACTTCACGGACATCGAGTGCCAAGGTCGCCCACAGAGAATCGAAGTTGTCGAGACCCTGAAGACCCGTTCCCGGGGGCGAAGTCCGGACCCGATGCTCGCCAAGAACTGCACCGACAGAGCGAAATCGAGGCGACCCGAAACCCCAAGTCCGGCTTCGAACGCCAAGACCTACCCGATATCCGAGAACGCTCACGAACCCCGAACCTCGATCCGCCGAACTCGGACCCCGAGACCGACCCGAACCCCGAACCCCAAGATCGTCGACCACCCCTAATGTGTGAACCCTTTCCGAAACCCTATTTCATAACATAATAACAACTTGTTGCACATTTATTTGTCATCTCGCATGCATCTCATTGGTTTGGGGGCCTTATGCCGATTCACCTAATAATTAAATATGGGGCCCATATGCGGGCAAATCTAGCCTTATATTGGCCTCATTTAAACTTGTGTAGCGAATCGGTATTTTCTCTTGCCTTGTTAAACAACATTTAAATTGCGGGGATCTAAACAACTGGAACCATATATAATTGTCGGGACCCCGGTTCCGCTTAATCTTGACCTAATTGCATCGCACCTTGCCATGCCATCCATCATGCATGCATCATGCCGATCTTCTGCCGTGTATTAAATATTGCAACCGGTGTTCCTTCTAGTGATTTGCTTCTTCGCGAATAAGGCCGTTGAGTTGATGTGAGCTTCGCCCCGATCTTCGGGGAAAACCTTCGACAATGTTTTCAGGCGAGCATCTCCCTCTTTCTACCTATCTTACTTTTATAGTATTTACTTCCCTCCTGTTGATCTTTTGCTATCTGTGTTGCGATGCTTTAGTTTCCGTACCTGTGATTCCCTTGCAGCCCTATATCGCCTTGGACACACCCTATTGCCTGTTGTTTGGTAGCTAGTTAGTCTTGCGCGTCGCCGTCGCTTGCTATATTGCTGATGTGTGTCGTCATATGCCACAGTTGCTGGTGTATTGCCGCATGTTGTTGTTGGAGATGATTCTAGCTTTACTTATCGTCACTTTATTTTCTGTTTAACAACTAAAATTGAATAAGCAGAGGCATCGGTGGGTGATAGATAATATTTGGTTTCCGAACGCCCACTTGTGTCCCGTAAGACCCCGAGTACTTGATACATTGCTCCTTGATTTTGCGCTATCCACATCCGGAAGGTATATGGGACCCCTGAGCGAGAGCTTGATTCATTCTTATTTCTTGGGGCCACAAACTAGTTTGAGGTTTTATTTACGATCTGTACTTATGCCATGCTTTATCGCTTTATTTACGATTGCAGGTCTCGCACCGCATCGCTTTTTAAGCGGAGTGTTTACGCGGTCGACAAGCCCGTTTGGGGTTCCCGATTACCACCGACCAGCAGACCTTGAGGCCGTCTCGAGCTTGTCTACTCCGTTATGGATTCTACTTAAGGGTGGCCCCTGAAATATTTCTGAATCTGTGATTGTTCATCGTGAAAGCCTCGTTGGGTTTTGATTTGGTTTTTCCGAGGTTGATCGGCGTGTGTTGCTATTGGTGCACCCGGCCGGTTAAAACTTTCGAAAGCCGTGTCCGCGGATATGGACTTTTGGAGCATGATCTCGATCATAGACAAGCATAACTAAAGTTTTGCTCTAAATTTGACTTATAATGACTAGTAATCAGCTTCACTACAACGGAATGGCTAATTAATACCCACAATTGCTTGTTTGGTTGTCGCCATGCGACAAAGGAATCGACTAGTCGATTGCAACTACAACGAATTGGCTGAATAAAAGTACCAACAAGCTTTGGGTTTTATGGGATATCTCATGCTATTCATATCGATTAGTAATTGATGCAACGATAACGGAATGCTTAATTAAAAGTGCCCACGGGGTACTTTATCAGGACGATTATCTATACCTGACTAGTAAAGTGCCGCAACTATAACTGAATAAATAAAGCTGCCAACCGTGTGAGTTCCTCGGTTGACTTCCTCGTTTGGTCTCGAGGGAAACACCAGATGGGTTTGTTTGGTGATAGCGAGGTTGGATCCGGATAGGTCTATCTTACCCCTCTCGATTGCGCCCGGTTGTATCGAGTCTCTATAGGTTGTTGATTGCATCTTGCCACGCCGCTTGATCCACCATACCTATGTAGGCGAGGGCCGATTCTAGCCTCGCGTGTCTTGGCCTCGATCTTGACGCTCTTTCTTTGTTTTCTGCTTTGCCCTTTGTCGGCACCTTTTGTTAAGCAGGTTTTGAGATCGGCCGTTAGCGGGGTTACCCTTCCGGCTTGGCACAGGGTTATGGGCGCCATTGGTTATTCTTGAGGCTCTTAGCCCCATTTGCTTCTTGTCCGTAGTCGGACCTCTACCATTTTCAAGGTGATTCGGATCTTGTAAATTATATCTGTATTCTTGACTCTCGAGTCATGTTATATATATCTGCTACGTGGGTCCCATCGAGGACTGTTGTGTAATGTTATTACTTGCCGTTTTCCACCATGCGAAAGTGCTGGTGGCACCTTTGAATCGTTTCTATGCGGGTTTGGTGAATTTTGCCCAAACTTGCATAGGTCCGATCTCGAGGGTGTTCTGAGTGGTATCGAGCTCGGCGATTCGATACCCACAAGTCCAGTCTGTAGGATGACCTTAGCTAACGGCCGAAGTAGAGTGTCAAAACTATTTTTGCAAAATCGGTTGGATAGTTCTGAATAGGTCTGATTTTACTCCTTACCCCTTTGCTATTCCTCTCTTACCTCTACGTGTTTTGAATCCGCTCTCTTCTCTCTCTTCGAGTCCAGGATTTCTCGTGGTTGGGTGTCCGTCGTACCTTTAGGGTTTCGCTTCTCCCTTTTGTAACGGAGGTGCTACGATCATCAATCCGCAACTTGTCTGTTGTATCTTCCTCCGATCTTTGTTCTGGAGCTCTTTATCTCTATGTGTGTTCCTTGCCGGATATCAGTGTCGTTGAAAAACATCTGAGAAGGACGAGCTTTGGTGAAGTTGGAGTCGACCCTGAGCATGTGTTGTTCATGCCAATGGAACCATCGCGGAACCTAATCATTGTGTCTTTCATACGATTTCTGCTGGCAACATTCCCTTGTTTCCGAACCTCGCTTGTCGAGATCTTCAGTCTAATTCCGAGAGTTGAATGCTTAATCCGCTTATTCGTGTGCAGAGTAATGGTTTGAGTGTGGGATGGAGTAGCTACCCTACCACTGCTCTTATCATTCACTCTTGTATGTCGAATCAGTGGATCCAGCAATTGACCCCGTCCACGGAAGTTAGGGGTGGCTTTATTGCGATACCTCTACCTTCAACCTTTTGTTTCCGGAGTGCTCTCTCGACGTTCAGGAACAACGACCATTGTTAGTGGTGTCGCGAGGATCTACACGAAGCGAGAAGACAGAGAACGCCGACCTTCTTTCCGGTACCATGAGGCGGATCTCGAGGGCGAGATCCATTGTTAGTGGTGTCGAATTGTGGCATCCCGCAAAACCACTACTAGAAAATCGCGTTGAATTTGTGCATTGCATCGTCATTATCATGCATAGTTTGCATAAAACTATTTTGCAAACCCCGATTTGTTTTCCAGACGCCCCATCTCTATTCAAATGTCAAACACCGGGTCCCCGGAATAATTTTGTTTTGTTGCTATCGGGTTGCAAACGGCCCAATTAAATTAAATAAAAGATTTATTTATTTTAGCGGGGCAGTCGAACGGGCCAACCGACCCGAACGACCGCCCCAGTTTTCTAAATCGGTCCACCTACCCCTGCCCCATCTAATCCTAAACCCACCTAAAATCTACCTCTCTCACCCTCCACCTCACCCTAGCCTATCGAGGCCACCACCTCATCCCTCTCCCTTCCCTCTCCAATCACACCGCCACCTAGGGTGAGCCAGCTTCCTCTCCTCTCTCTCTCTTCCCTGGACCCACCCACCAACCAGCCTCCACTCTCAGCCATCCCCATCAACCCGACACCCTCGCCCCACCACGGGCCCACCACTTGGCCACGGCCTCCCTGCCTCTCCTCCGCCGCCTTCCTCTCGCTCTCGGCGGAGCCCGCCGCCGCCTCCGTCGCCTTGCTCGCTTCCCGGCTTCGCCTCCTCCTCGCCTCCGCCCCCGCACAACCCGGCCGTCTCGCCTCCGCCTTGGCCACGTCCCTCGACGCTGCTCGGCTCCGTGAGCTCCTCCGCCCGCCGCCTCACCTCCTGCCGTCGGCGCCCATGAGTCCTTCCTCTCCCCAACCGCTTCGCAAGGCCACTGAGGCCCTTCCTCTCGGGCGCCCTCAGGCGCCGCCAGCCGCGGCCAGCGCCTCGCGCCTTCGCCGGCGCCAGCCGCCGGACCTTCCGGACCTCACAGCGGCGCTGCGCCCTCCACTTCCGGCACCACCCAGCGACCCGCCTCGCCCGGCGCCGTCGTCGCGCCGCGGATGCCGCCCGCTTCTCTCGCGGCCGTCGCGGCCGGCCGCTGCGCGCCGCATCCGGCGCGCCGCGCCGCAGCCGCCGTCGCCGAACCCGCCGCTCTCCGTCGCTCCTCGCCTCGCCCGTCTGCGTCGCGGTCCACGCCGGGCGTCCCGAGCCGAAGCTCTCCTGCTGGCCGCCACGCGTCGGCCTGTGGGCCAGCGTGCGTGTATGCGTGTGCTCGTGTATGCGTGCTCGTGTGCTCGTGTATGTGTGCTCGTGTGTCGTGTGCTCGTGTATGCGTGTGCTCGTGTATGTGTCTGTAGACGCGTGAACCCTATGACTGCCGAGGCAACCCGAGCTCAGCGACCTTCGGCGCGAACCCTCGACAAGATCTTCATCACGGAAACCCCGGCCATGATCTCCCTCGCGGAATCCGACCGTGCGATTCCTCGACACCCTCGATGCGCCAAGATCGCCGAGACCCTGAGACGCAAGCTCTCCTTGAGGACGACAAGTACTCGACAAGGACCCGAATGGAGCGAACCGAAAGACGATAGGCGACAAGTACTACTTCATGGACATCGAGTGCCAAGGTCGCCACGAGAATCGAAGTTGTCGAGACCACGAAGACCCGTTCCGGCGAAGTCCGGACCGATGCTCGCCAAGAACTGCACCGACCAGAGCGAAATCGGCGACCCGAACCCCAAGTCCGGCTTCTCGGAACGCCAAGACCTACCCCCGATATCCGAGAACGCTTCCGCCGAACCCCGAACCTCAGATCCGTCGAACCCTGGACCCCGAGACCGACCCCGAACCCCGGAACCCCAAGATCGTCGACCACCCCTAATGTGTGAACCCTTTCCGAAACCCTATTTCATAACATAATAACAACTTGTTGCACATTTATTTGTCATCTCGCATGCATCTCATTGGTTTGGGGGCCTTATGCCGATTCACCTAATAATTAAATATGGGGCCCATATGCGGGCAAATCTAGCCTTATATTGGCCTCATTTAAACTTGTGTAGCGAATCGGTATTTTCTCTTGCCTTGTTAAACAACATTTAAATTGCGGGGATCTAAACAACTGGAACCATATATAATTGTCGGGACCCCGGTTCCGCTTAATCTTGACCTAATTGCATCGCACCTTGCCATGCCATCCATCATGCATGCATCATGCCGATCTTCTGCCGTGTATTAAATATTGCAACCGGTGTTCCTTCTAGTGATTTGCTTCTTCGCGAATAAGGCCGTTGAGTTGATGTGAGCTTCGCCCCGATCTTCGGGGAAAACCTTCGACAATGTTTTCAGGCGAGCATCTCCCTCTTTCTACCTATCTTACTTTTATAGTATTTACTTCCCTCCTGTTGATCTTTTGCTATCTGTGTTGCGATGCTTTAGTTTCCGTACCTGTGATTCCCTTGCAGCCCTATATCGCCTTGGACACACCCTATTGCCTGTTGTTTGGTAGCTAGTTAGTCTTGCGCGTCGCCGTCGCTTGCTATATTGCTGATGTGTGTCGTCATATGCCACAGTTGCTGGTGTATTGCCGCATGTTGTTGTTGGAGATGATTCTAGCTTTACTTATCGTCACTTTATTTTCTGTTTAACAACTAAAATTGAATAAGCAGAGGCATCGGTGGGTGATAGATAATATTTGGTTTCGAGCCCACTTGTGTCCGTAAGACCCCGAGTACTTGATACTGTTCCTTGATTTTGCGCGCTATCCACATCCGGAGGTATATGGGACCCCCGAGCGAGCTTGATTCATTCTTATTTCTTGGGGCCACAAACTAGTTTGAGGTTTTATTTACGATCTGTACTTATGCCATGCTTTCTTGCTTTATTTACGATTGTGCGGTCTCGCACCTGTCTTTATTTTGAAGCGGAGTGTTTACGCGGTGTCGACAAGCCCGTTTGGGGTTCCCGATCGCTCCACCGACGCAGACCTTGAGGCCGTCTCGAGCTTGTTCACTCCGTTGCGGATTCTACTTAAGGGTGGCCTGAAATATTTCTGAATCTGTGATTGTTCGTCGTGAAAGCCTCGTTGGGTTTTGATTTGGTTTTCCGAGGTTGATCGAGCGTGTGTTGCTATTGGTGCACCCGGCGGGTTAAAACTTTACGAAGCCGTGTCGCGGATATGGACGACTTAGACGATATCTCGATCATAGACAAGCATAACTAAAGTTCTTGCTCTAAATTTGACTTATAATGACTAGTAATCAGCTTCACTACAACGGAATGGCTAATTAATCGCCCCACAATTGCTTGTTTGGTTGTCGCTTGCGACAAAGGAATCGACTAGTCGATTGCAACTTCAACGAATTGGTGAATAAAAGTACCAACAACTGCTGGGTTTTATGGGATATCTCATGCTATTTATATCGATTAGTAATTGATGCAACGATAACGGAATGGTTAATTAAAAGTGCCCACTTGCTTACTTTATCGGGGCGATTATCTATACCGACTAGTAAAGTGCCGCAACTATAATCGAATAAATAAAGCGCCAATTGTGAGTTCCTCGGTTGACTTCCTCGTTTGGTCTCGAGGGAAACACCGGGATGGGTTTGTTTGGTGATAGCGAGTTGGATCCGGATAGGTCTATCTTACCCTCTCGATTGCCGCGGTTGTATCGAGTCTCTATAGGTTGTTATTGCATCTTTGCGCTGCCGCGATCCACCATACCTATGTGGCGAGGACCGCCGAATTCTAGCCTCGCGTGTCTTGGCCTCAGATCGACGCTCTTTCTTTGTTTTCTGCTTTGCCCTTTGTCGGCACCCTTTTGTTAAGCGGTTTTGAGATCGACGGTTAGCGGGGTTACCCTTCCGCTTGGCTCGAGGGTTATGGGCGCCATTGGTTATTCTTCGAGGCTCTTAGCCCCATTTGCTTCTTGTCCGTAGTCGGACGCCCTACCATTTTCAAGGTGATTCGGATCTTGTAAATTATATCGTATTCTTGACTCTCGAGTCATATATATATCTGTTCTGTGGGTCCCATCGAGGACTGTTGTGTAATGTTATTACTTCGTTTTCCACCCGCACGAAAGTGCCTGGTGGGCACCTTTGAATCGTTTCTATGCGGGTTTGGTGAATTTTGCCCAAACTTGCATAGGTCCGATTCTGAGGGTGTTACAGTTGCTCCTCAACCGATGCGCTTTGGCACTTTAAAAACGAAGACGACCCTCAACCGATGCGCCCTCCGGACAAATCCCACCATGTTCCTGGCATTCCGAACCGCGGTGTACCAAACAACACCTTCACCAAGGAATGTGACGAGATCAAATAACTGGTAAGTTCAAGCGGATGCTGTGAATAACATTGGAAAGGAACATCATGTATTCCTAATGCAAGACACCGATAATTCTTCGAGTGACACCGTCTTTATGATGTTTATGATTGTTACTTGTTTCTATGCTAGTATATAAGTATACAATGGATGGCACCGTGAGGTTTGTAAAAAAAAAAAAAAAACTGATCAAGTAAAGAGGTGCAAGAACAAGAATCGGCCTAGCGGCCTGGAAGGACGGCGTACCTGGGCTTGTGCTTAAGCTTGATGTACTAGTCCTCAGGCAGCAAACCCAAGAGCGGAAATGTAACGGCCCGTTTGATGCCTACTGGGAACGTCGCCTTAAATTTCTGTTTCGAGGGCACGTGCAAACATCATTTTTTTTGTTCCTAGAGAAGAAGGAAGGACACCAGCACAGTGAACAGCAATCGTGACTGGATCACCTGAAGGAAAGGAGATCATCACTGGACAAATGGGGAAAAGTTTGTCATGCTCTTTTCTTTTCATTTTTTTTTTTGCTGGGGACTCTGCTTACTGAATACCTTCCCTAATTTGCGAGAATACTGATGCTCGGTCGAAGCAGAGATGCTACGGCGCGGATAATGCAGGCGATGACCATTGCTTATTACTCTCTTTGTTTGGAAATATAAGATGTTTTAGGTTTGTAAATGAGATGTATTTAGACATCTTTTAGTGTATATAGTGTCTAGATTCATTTAAACCTATACACTAAAACATGTCTAGATACATCTCATTCACAAATCTAAAACATCTTATATTTCTAAACGGAGGGAGTATGTTCCATGCTACTCTTAACTGAAACCAAACACGCGTCTGGAACGATCTTGCGCCGCGCGCCTCTCTTTCTTTTCTCGCGCCGGCCTGCCGGCCGTGTGTACGCCGACGCGCGTTTGATCCCAGCCTCCGGTCCGGTTACGCGTGAGCACCCTCACCGGATCCTCTGCTCGCAGCTCCAAAGTCAAAGCGTCTCTCCTCTCCTCTAATTTGACCATGGAAAGCAAGATTACGCCAGTTCTCTTGGCAGCACATGGAACCATTTCTCACTCTGTTTCATCGAGAATTATGTAGTAGTAGTACTATACTTCCGAGTTTCCACAGAACCATTGATTATGTTGCTTACCGGCAACCTGACCATGGCGATCGCCATTGGGTGAGCGGCCAATTCCAGGGGACAACATCGCCATCCATGACGGTGTTCGAGAGCGACTCCTTCATCAGCAATCTAAAAATGCATGGAATCCCCAGTGCAAGCTTTCAGCCAGATCCTGCCTTTGCCACCTCAAACCCTTGCCTCAGCAAGAAATTCACATAAGACAAAATTGCTCTGGCGGAAAAACGGAGAGCTGACCCTACCACTTGCTCCGGATTAGTGGTTGTGTGCGTGGGCTTAATAACAAATATAGTGGGAGATTTCATCAGATGCTCTGGCCTGAAAATAAGTCCTGTTGTTTCCAGAGCAGAGCAATGCAGGTTTGTACTAGTAGTTGACTAATGGCCATACAGACTTGGGGAGATAGGGCTTAGTTGTCAATTCACTTAGCTGTCCCGTGACACAGCAAAAATTATACTCCAAGTTGGGAACTGTGAGCCAGTTCACATGGAAAAGCATCTCATGCTGTCATGCTCAAGGTTGCTGAGTTCTACTATGTTCCATGTTGTTGAGGAGAACAATAAGATGAAGCATTGGGTGGAGGAGTTGGGTACAACGTTACATGGAATTCAGATTCTTCAGTGCTGGAGTATCTAATTTACAATTGTTCATCAAGATTTTCTGTACTACCCCAGGGCACTTACCACTCAGGTGCCTTTAGAAAGATGTTTAGTACTCCACTAAAATAGATGGGCATCCTCTTGCCAAGTAGGTTGCACGGATGGTTGTTATATAGAATGAATTATATTACTGTACCATTCTTTAACCAAAAATGAGTTCTACTAGTTGCAGGAGGAGTACTGCTATGGAGTACTACCAGTAGTATCCTTCCTAGTTGGGAACGGCGAGAGCATCTGATGCTGTCATGCTGAAGGTTGCAAGTTTTTAAGTTCCCAACAAAATATGTGATGAGAACAATGCCACATGGATTTCAGTTTCTTTAGGAGTGTATCTCATTTACAATTCCTCCCAAGATTTTTCGTTTAGATGAAGGCTGTCAAGTAGCAGATCGGCATGGATCTTGCCCATTCCTTCTCCTTGTATCATTCACCGGTCCTTAAACCGATGCCTATAAGCACCTTGCACTTTTGAGGTAGAAACTGTACAAGAGTCTGAATACGACCAGTTCTGCGTGAACAGAGAAGCGCCGCACTTGTAATCTGCATACACACACGTGCGTGCCCTGTATTCCTAGTCTGAAAATGTATCGTTCCATTATTACTTTTATTATGTATGGAAAGAGAAGCGCCGTCCTTATAATTTGCTAGTATTTGATTTGTGGACAGGTAATACACTATCCAGGCAAATATGCAAGATCGTTTAACGATTCTGGTCCATAAACAACTTAGGAAGATATATTTCAATATTAACAAAGACATGTATATCTTAGCTGCCTGAAAAGACATGTAACCAAGAGACCCATGAAGTTAACAACCAAGCATACTTATTTATTCTTTATACTTGCATGCAAGCAAACAAGATGGTACATAGCTACATCACAGCTTGATCCTCTTACAACAAAAACCATAAGGAAACTACAATCAAAGGGCTCATCAAGCTGGGACCAACTTGTAGCACCCTAAAAAAACAGGAACGCCCTGCTGTACTACTTCTGAATCAAAGGCTTGCAAAAGTCCCCCCTGGGTGCTGAAAAAAAAGATGGCGCCATTTTTGTCCACAAATACCGGAAGCCTTTTGGGAATATTGTGGTAGGATTGAAAGAAGCAGGCAAAGGTAGGTGTTTGGGTTTGAAAAAACTCAATGCTCTCATTGGAAAAAAAAACAGGGCTAAAGGGCAACATGGTGAAGGGGAGGAATGAAAAATGAAGTTTGTAAAAGTCAAACTCCCCTTGGTAACTAGCCCTAGAAAAAGACATGTCTCTTAGTTTACATTCTACTCTCTCCCAAGAACATGGAGTGATTTGATCAAACCATGCAAAAAAAGGAGGGTGAGAATAGAAGTATAACTAGGTGTTTTAATTTGTACCCATAGGCAAAAAAGGTGGAAATGGCTATCTTTGAGGGGCACTGTGTGGGGGGGACTGCAAGCAAACTCTCTTCAGAAGCGCCAGCAGAGAAGAACCTAAAACCATTAGCCCCAATTCCCGAGGGCTAATGATGAAAAAAAGAGGAGGAAAATCGAAACCAAAGATCTAAATTAGACTTGATCAGGAGCAAGTCCTTCACGGGGACAACTTGAACGCTTGATTTAGCTTCCTGACGATGTCCTTGACAGATAACGAGAAGTCAACACCGGCCTGCAAAATCACCATCAGGAATAATTCATCAGTAAGACCATCTAAGTAATTTTTATTTGTGTTCACATTCACTACCACTAGTTTAGTAAATTAAGAAGAGATGAGATGATTGAGAGGGAGAGCTGACCGTGGCCATGATGGTGATGTCAAGGGTGGAGGTGGTGAATGGGAGCACATTGGTGTTCATGATGGCGAGGCCTAGGCTCTCCACCTCGGTCAGGGCGGCGATGAGGGCGCCCTTCCGGTTCTCGCAGTGGATCTTGACGAGCACGGTGCGGTCCGACATCCGGGCCTCGATCTCCGGCAGCCCGGCTTCGGCGCCTTCGAAGTTCTCGTCGCAGGACGAACCGTCGTCCTCGTCGGCGGTGAGCTGGGACTTCTTGACCAGCACCGCCGACTCCACCGGCCGCCTACGGGCCACCTCCTCCATGCCCTTCACCTGCTCCTGCAGCGTCTTCACGTACTTGATCGCGTCGCCCAGCACGGACGCCTTGTCCATCTTCTTGAGGCCCGGCACGATCTTGGACAGCGCGATGAAGCGCTCGCTGAGCTTCTCGCGGCGCTTCCGCTCGGCCAGGATGTGGTCCTGGTTCTGGGCGGCGGGGCGGGTCGGCGCTGCCCTGGCGGGCTCAGCGGCGACCATGGCGTCGTAGCTGCGCTTGTTGACCTGCGGGAACGGCGCCGCGGCCGCGGCGTCGACCTCCTGCTTGGGCTTGATCGAGGGCGTCGCCGCCGCCGCGCCGTAGTAGGCGGCAGCCGGGTTGTGCGACTGCGGCGCCCCCTTGGCGAACGCGTTGCTGCCGCCGAATGAGAGGATGGTCGGGGAGGAGGAGTCGGCAGGGGAGCCCTGCTCCGTGATGCACGAGTCCCAGCTGGTGTTGACCTTGGCCGTCTTTTGCGGCCGGTGCTCGTCTGCCGCCGCGTACTGGTGGTACTGCTGCTGCATCATCGCCGCCTCCATCTCGCCATGCCCGAAGGCCACGGCGATCTGCTGCTCGGTGTACTGCTCCAGCGTGGCGTCCGACTGCCACTGGTGGAAAAAACTCGGCTCGTCCATCACCTGCGCACCAAGAAAAGGAGAACCACGCACGATCAGCCACCTTGTTTGTCACACGATTCCACCTGATTGCGATTGAATAGCACCAGGAAGAAGATGAGCAGCAAATTACCATATTGGAGAACCACTGAGTCGCCATCTGCAGATTGGTATTGCTCGATCTACACTCCTCGCCTCCAAGCCAAAGATTGCAAACAAATTGCTTTTTCGAGCTCGGCAAAACCTGAATCCTGATGAGAACGCGGGACAATCAGTAAAGATGCAATGCGCAAGCTCGAGCTAGTGCCTAGCAGAGGCTGTTGCGACGTCTCTGTGCGTGTGTGTTGATTATCAGGGGAGGGAGAGGCCAACCTTTGGAGAGAGAGAGGTCAGCTGAGTCCCTTTCCTTTGCTTGGCACCAATGAAGACGAAGACGACGCAAGCCGCACCACCTTATATAACCTTGGGGATTAGGGGCATGGGGGACTATTTTAAGGCCTCTCGGTTGGGTGTGAACTACTCCTCGGTTCCAGCCTCTCCCACTGTGCCAATGGTGGCTAGCTCGATCAGTCACCTATCCCCCTGTACCTCCTACGTGCCCCCTTTTTAGAAAAAAAGATTTGTAGGGGCCATCATCGTGGTGAACTGGTGTAGATTATTGGCCTCTCCCTTTCTCTCTGGAGAATTTTATTGGCTCAGCTGGAGGAGTGTTACTTCATGGTGATGTCAAGGGAGATCGGCCAGAGGGATCCAAGAAAATATACCGGGATCCCAAATATTGCTTGTGCTTGGTTTTGTCGTTTCTAGCAGTGTTTGGTTAGTTGGTGTTTAGTCGCAAGCTAGGGCAACTGGCTTGCTTGTCCATGAATAGTTTGAGCCACTTGAACTTATTTTTGGAGATTGCACGTATCACAAGAAACTATATGTATATGTTTATGTATTGTTTTCAATGGGAGGTGAGCAAGCAATCAAAATCCTCAAATCTACAAATAAACACATGCAAGGTATCAATCCCATACATATGCGACAAGAATGGCGAAACTCCTTTTAGTCCGGCGAAACATGTCGTTTTAGATGAGAATATAGTAAAAAAAATATCTTTGCATCAGTTTAGATTGGATAATTGAAAATCATGTATGAATTGGTCACGAAATTACTTGTACAAATAAATTTCTTTGTTTTATTATTTTAACATAAACTAGTGTTCAAATATTTTTTTAACACCACAACACTGTCAAGACGATACATTTGAGAGGACCATACGAGTATTAATAAAACATGATAATCTATTGTAAAATTATATATTTTCACCTAAATATGATGTTACTAAGAGATCCAATATACCTCCCTAATTCACCAATAGTAACGGACAATGTTTTATTAATTCTCTACAAAATTTTAAGTGCATATTCAATTCCATTTTTTGCCAAGTAGAGAACAAACAAGTGTGTGTTCCTTGCAAAAGCCACAAAACTTATTTCACATATTTTCATAGTAAGATATACAATATGTTTATAGAAATTTCTCTGTTTGTAGGGCTTTAAAAGGACGTACAAAAGGTCTATTTTTCAATAAACTTGGGCACATATGGTATTGAACTTTAAATTTCAATATCAAACATATTATATGCCTTGAACCTAGTAGAAGTAAAACGGCTATCCTTTTGCAAACACGATGATCCAACTAATGGATAATGGAAACTGTTTTGGAACTAAAAAGGAATAAATAAACTAATGATTGTAAAACGATTATGCAAAGGTTAAGGAAAATGGGTGATAATTTGGATGAAAACACGATTTCTAGGGACCAACATATTATTCGAAAAAATAGCAAATGTGGGATAAATAATTAAAAATATAAATAGTATAGAAGTAGAAATATAGAAAAACCAAGGAGTTCTTAACTATATATTCGCAATTGACCAAGTTTCTTGATGTTTTATGCATTTTCCTAACTTTTATCTAATATTTTTTCTTGATTTTTTGTTCTTTTAGTATAGTGTTAATTATTCTTATAATTGCAACTTCCTTGTTTTAAAAAGAAACCCCGGAATTTCTCTGATTTTCCTAGCTACTTTTATATTTTCGTCTGTTCTTATTTTCGTCTCATAGAAAGTCACATTTTGTCTGGTTAGTTCAATCCTCGCCTCGCCGCAGTATATATTGGAGAACCAGCGGTAGTTCTGATCTATTCACACTTTCAACCGACTATATTTTGCCTTTGCTAGTCAGGGTTCAACACCAGCGGAAAGTGGATATGCACGTCATTAAACCTGAGGATAAACAGATCAACTAACGAGCAACACAATAATATGTTCAAATGCAACCGGTTGCCCACCAGAAAGATTTATTGGTGGATTTTGATGATGCCTTGGGCCCAACTCACATGGGGACAAGCAAGTGCATTAAGGCCGACCAACAGGATTAGTTAACAACTAACATAACCAATAACCATTTTTGAATGGGCAAAGCAAGCTGGATTTATGAAACGATCCTCTCGGAGGATTTGTTCAAGATTTGCTCGGTATTGTTTGAATCTTTTCCGAACGTGGACTCCCAACCGTTGATAATAGAGAAGGTGGTGGGAAGTTTTAAAAAGAGGCACTGGATATTGTGCGATCTGGCTCCAAACTTTTGGCAAGAGTTCACTTCAAGAAAAATCTAAGGGGTAGAGAGAATAATTATCCATGTGGCGCCAAGTTGTAGTTCTAAACAAGAGATTTGCACCGTTGTCCGTGTTAAGTAAAGCTTAACTTTCCGTGCATGTGCCTAATTGCCTAATCATAGGGCTAACCCGAACTACTCGCAACACATAATGCTACGTTAGCGTATATGTTGACGCGTCCATCTGTTGCATAATTGCAGTAATAAACTGCATCTAATACAGATAAAAATAATTCATACATTTACATGCTAGTACAAACACTGAAAAAAATATCTGCGTGCTAGCCTGCTAGGTGACAAATATAAGTACGTACATTGAATCTCGCCTCTACTTGCAAAATTGGTTCGTTGCATCTGTTACTAGGTGCACAGTAACACTGCACCATCCAGTCTCTCTCTTTAAGATCAAAACACCCATACTCGGAACTTTAGTACCCACGAACTCAATCCCCATACCTCTCCCAAACACTGCATATACTACTGTGCAAGACCTGCAGATCCAACCACCTACTTGAATTGAATCGCACCAAAGATAAAAAACGTAGGACAAGGAGCCATATAATATTTCACATTATTGTGAGGCTTATCTTCCTTTAGGGCCACCTCTCATGGTCAGTGATAGATGTAACCTTAAGGTTTGGGCTCTGGTACTTGCTTGTTCGTACATGGGGGCACATGCGTGCATGACAAAGAGGGTGATTAGGGGTCTCCTTCCATTAAACAAATGCCCTAAACTGCCTGGCATTGGGTCGTGTGCACGCTGGAGGTGACGAGGACGAGAAGAAAAACTGTTTGATCATGTGTGTTGTTGAGGTTCGAGAGTGATTTGCTCATCAAGCTGGGAAATATAATTCACTGGCTCTCTGACTGAATCTGGCCAACCTGAGCGCTAGCTTGGACAGGCCGGCCCTCAACTTGCTTCTTCATTTTTTGTATTCAGATTAGCATCGGCATCAGCATGGGCATCTCTTAGGCTATAGTAGTGTGTCAAGCGGGACGGTTTGCGGTACAACTTTTTAACTAAACTTTTATTAATTTTGCTAGATTTTAGGACCTCTTTTTGTCTATATTTTCTTTTGCGGGTCATTATACGAGTGCCGCTTGCCACCCTATGCTATACCGCTATAGTGTCTCAAAGCACGGGGCAACACAGTAGTAACTTATTCTGGATATGTTATCTTATACTTATTCATTAGGGCTATTGCATTTTTTTTTCGGGAAGGGGCTATTGCATTGTGTGAGGAAGGTTCATGGGAGATGCGAGTACTGCTCCACCAAACGGATCAAAGGGGTGGGATTATGGGAAAGAGTTGCGCGCACGGTCAAGTCAAAAGGGACTGGTATGGACTGGCACATTTTGATTCCCTTGCAGCTATATCTGCCTATTGTTTAAGACTAATGGATAAAATAATTATCCTCTTAAAGAAATTTGTATCAAATAATCCAGCAACCATGTAGTAGGAGTAGTAGAGTTCTGGGTCTTCAAAGAATTCCGGAAGCCGTGTGGACTTAGGAGGAGTGCAATTATATGCCGTTCTATGGTTCCACATGAACCTTAGCACGTTTAATTTTGGGGGAAATTTACACTTGTTAATTAGCATTGGTAAGAGTAGTATAGTATTATTGATAATTTGTGTGTATCTTAAGGACAAAGTCGTGCTTGTACAGATCGAAACAACTTATTAACGTCTTCCTAGTGCTCTTCACCATATATCTCTCTGTCATGCACAGTAATATACTAAAATGTACTTGCTTCAAAAAACTATACGTACTCCCTCCATTCAAAAAGGATATCGATGATTCGTCTAATTTGCATGTATCTATGTACATCCAAAGATACAGACGTGGATCACACAATTCAATATTGGGTTAAGTATTTGAAGTTGCCGAACTGGTATAAACGTAGGCGCCAGGTGGGAGGCGATCGGGAGCTTGCTAATACCCATCTAGGGTTTTGTCCCCCTCATCGACGACATCATCGGTCCTCGCTCCGCCTCCGGTGGCCCAAGGGGCTTGGAGGTGTGGTGGACCACAGCCTCTCGTCGGCGAGAGGTTTTTCGTTATTTGCTTAGTCTATTTTTTAGTGTCTTCTTCGGGATGTTTAGACGACGACTACGTCCTGAAGTCAGAATAATGTCTTCTCCGCTCTACCCCGCTTTGGTGGTGTATCTAGCGCCGACGGATGACTCTTGGAGTCGTTTGTTCGGCGAATATCCCCAGATCCGGTCTATTTTTGTCTTCATTGGTTTGTTCCCAGGTTAGTCTCTTTCGATCTACGGTTGTCATCATTGGTGATGCTTGCTGCTCTGGTTCATTGGTCATTTGTGACTTGTGACCTTAGCACGACGATTTTCCGTCTGTCTACTACAACAAACTCTACTATCACAAGTTTTGCCCGGCTTTGGTGATGGAGGGGTGAGGACGACGGCGCCCCTTTGGCTTTGGTGATGGAGGTGGTCCAATGGTTTATTTTTATTTTTTTATTATTTTTTTAATTTTTATATTTTTGTTGACGATTATTAATAGATTGGCCGAATTTCGTAAAAAAAATGCATTTGGATACATGCGATTCTATACAAATGTCAACTGAGTGCTTAAAATGTACTAGTACTCACTCGTCGATGTAAATAACACAGTACTCCATTGTTTTATGTTCTCTTCTCCCATGTCGGTACGTGTCACCTCCTCTACGACGAGGAGTCCCCATCAGCCATGCGAAAACCTGAAATGGCGGCCGAAATCCTCTGCGCAAATGACGATGTGAGATAGCATGCCGGTACGACCAAAAGGGGCCGGATCTTCTAGAAGGCTTGCTGGCTTAGCTAGCTCACGTCTGCCATATAATATCAGTCCCAATTTTCCACACAAGCGAGTGAGTGGTGAGCGTCCCTTTCCGTCACTTTCGTCCGGTTTCCGTTGCCGCTTTTCTCCTGACAGGTCGATGTCCAAGTTGAGTTGTACCCGATCGGCGATCGCCACGTCTGGACCGAGTAGTAGCAGTAGTAGCGGCAGCGCGACTGAGCCACCCCGACCCTGCCGACATACATAGCCGAAAGTAGAGAGGGTGGAAACATGCGAGCCCCGTAGCCACACGATCTGCGAGAATGTTGGAGGCATGGCGCGCAAGCACCCGAGCCGTCGCCACCAACCCGAGATAAGTCCGAGACCGACGAAGACGACTCCCACAGCGATCGTACGTGCCGACCCCGAAAGGCGCTGGTTACTTGGACTCGCTGGACCGCACCGGCGTCGTACGGCCGCTCCCCCGATCGCGGCCGCGCGCGCGAGGAAAAATATCTCTCTCGCGTGTACACCGTACACGCGGCGCGCGTCGGCTGCTCCATCGGCGCGTCCCGCGGCCTTGACCAACGCGGTAGCGGGAACCGGACCGGCGGGGCGTGCGTGGTTGGGTGGTGGTGAGCTGACGCGCACGGGCGTGGGAGGGGAGGGGGCGTCGTGTTGCACGTTTTTGCCCTTTGCGGCTTCCGTCTCAGCGGCGGCGGCTACCGGGAGGGAGGCCGGGCGCGGTTCATACGTGCCGCGTCTCTCGCGCGGGGGCTCCCGGATTCTTGGGCCTACTCCCCGCCGTGTCACGTCTACGACGAGACGAGCCCCCAGCTGGTACGCGGTCGCCATCCGTGAATTTGGACCCGGTCCTGGTGGCTCCGGATCAAAAGTTTACTTTACAGACAGTGATTGTACAGTGTGCAATGACTCTCGATCCCGACTTTTGACTTGGCGGCGGCTCGTTAACCTCAGAAGAAATATCACAGGCGAGGAAACAACGTTCGTTTTTTTTTTTGGTCTACTAGGTGTGTTATCCGCATCAGATAATTCAGAATCGTATTCTAAAATCATTTCAAATAAGTATAAATAGCATCAAGACAAAGAAGAAGTAAAGGCTATTTGTTGCAACAAAAACATCGAGCAAAGTTCAAACAAAGTTTGAAAACATGACCTGTTTTTCATAGCACGGTCCTAAATCAAGGACATTTTTTCCAGTGTTAATGACTATCCGAAACTTGAGGGGCATGCCGCCAAACAACAAAACCCATAAGGTTTTGTATGTAAAATTATTGTCGCGAAAGCTGTGATTGACACCAACAATTGTTCATTCGAACCCATGTGACGCCCGTTTTTCCGACTCATGGTGTGTCATGGAACAATTTGTTGGAACTTAATTGAAGTTGTATCAAGATTGTAGACGGTATCGACATAAGGATAATCAATGTCTCAATTTGGAGAAAAGAAAACAAATTCTGGATCCTTGGGTCGACATGTGTTCCTCGTCCACATCGAGAGGGGAGGGGGTCTTCTCCAATGGTTCTGGATGTCGTCTGCTAAAAGCTTTGTTTCTCCTTGTCCTAGATTTGTCGATGGTATCACACTACCCTTCACGTGTGGGCTAGGATGCCCCGAGCATGCTTCCTTTCGTTTTCCTCGACTGCTCCAAGCTTCGCTCTTCCTTTCGTTTTTTGCTTTTCGAGCCACTGACCCTTCGATGGGCTAGTGGCAAGAGGTTGCTCCATCAGGTTGACGCCTCTAGAATACTCAATTGTGAGTTGTTGCTGGTGTTGGTGCTAGTGCCGGGCCTCGTGAAGATGGCCTTTAGTGTGGATTTAATCCGATTTTCTTGTTTACCCTTATGTTTGATCGACTTTGTAAGAGTTTTTTCTTCACCATCTATGTTTTGGTCTATTTGGTTCTATTAATTTATAAACACAGGTTGGAAAGGGTTCCATCTACTCCCTCCGTCTCAAAATAGATGCCGTGGGTTTATCAAAAATTTGGATAAATTTATATATATTAAATAATGTCTAGATCTATTTAAATTTTGACAACTGCGACATCTATTTAAGACAGAGAGAGTATTTCCCTTTTGAGCTAATAACACTTTTGGTACCAAAACTTGTGTCTAGATTGCGTTTTAGTCCCACTTCTTGTAAACTGGACACCCGAGGCCCCACAACTTGCTTAGCGTTGACAGTTTTAGTCCTAACCGTCCAAATTGTGCACGTCACTGCCAAGGTGGAATTCTTTTTTTTCGCTCATGTCCAGGAAAGATCGAAGAATTAGTGGTTTAGGTCCTTGCGCGTGTGGGAACTTTGATATTTTACTAGTAGCACCTTAGTGTCTTACGTGTTCTTCCAGAACAGGCATCGCGCTAGTTACGGAGCCACGGCTGCGTATAGTTAGAGTCACGGAGATCGACGACGTCCTAGGATTCTGCCCCCTCCCTGCCGCCGCCATGCATTACCGGCAGCACAACGAAGATCCGCCGCCGTACGGTACTGCTCCTACTTCTACCTCACGTACTGCTCCTCTCGCGCCGACTGTCGCAGCAGAGCTCCATGTGTGCACATGATCGCGACGATCCGAGCCATTTTAGGGGCTGGAATCATGCGTCTGTAGTGTATTTTAGTAACATCGAATCGTTTAGGAGGGTAAATGCTGAAATTTGTACGAGATGTATCGTGCAGATGATCGCTGGTTGCGGCCAGGTATGATTGTCCTCAATGTCTGCGGAAAGATCGATAGGAAGTAGAAGTACATACCAATACGTACCAGCTGACAGACAATAGGATTCACGCGCTAACAACCAGACGTTCGCACGATGGGAATTGCGGAGGTGGTTGCTGCAGGTTCTAGCCACGGGACTGTTTTCCGATGACGGCGATAGATACCGGCGGCGGCTAACAGCGAATTGAAGTAAATTCAGCAAGTTAAGTAGCAAGATCCTGGATATAGAACTCCTCCTTCGCCAAATCGGCGAATACCGGCCCTCCAAAGGCGAAGCATCGGGTCTCTCTGTCGCACCGCTTCCCCGCCGCCTCCGCCTTGCGCCGCCAGTTCAGGCGAGGGCACCGCCCCCCCCCATCCGCGTCGAGGTGCTGTTGCCCGGCCGCCCATTAGCCGCACCCCTCGACGAACAGGCGCACGGGACATGGCCGTGCTATCGAGGCAACCTTATTGTCTTCCATCGAGCTGGCCGCCGCCGTACAGGAGCGAGATGAACGGGAGCAAGATGACCTCGGGGGTCGACTTCAGTCGAGCGCGTACGGGAGAGAGCAGAGCTAGGGTGGACCTAGGTTTTTTTTTGCGAAAATTACACGTTTTGTTTTGCACGAACATGTACCTAATCACAATGTTACAGCTCCGGCTCTATTATGTGCACACGTTTTTGTCCACGTTAGCTGCCGTGTGTCAACAGAATACTGGTTATGACTAAAACTATCAACGCTAAGCAAGTTGTGGGGCCTCGGGTGTCTAGTTTACAAGAAGTGGGACTAAAACGCAATCCGGACGCAAGTTGTGGTACCAAAAGTGTTATTAGCTCTTCCCTTTTTGGACAAATCATGCTGAGACCTGAGTGTAGTACTATTACAAACATCACATCACCCGAGTAGAGAACGGGGGATCTCTTGTCAGTTGTCACTGAAGTTCATTGATAACCATGAAAGCGGAAGACCTAATCATCGACTTGGGGCGTTGTGCAAATACCAGTTTATTTTTAACAATTATCAAGTTCCTACATTTCTGTTGTTCGCTACAGAATGATTTGCTAAAGCTAAACAGCATTCCGGTTGCTACGATACAGTCTATATACCCTACTCATGTAAACAAAAAAAGATTACGCGTCTACCCGTGCAGCACCAACCATTAATTGGTGAAATAATAACACATGTCGAATCCTCTGCATCTTGGCAGCTTCCCCATTTCCCCCCTTTGTTCTTCAGATCGCTCGATGGTCCTGGTCGCCAAAAAATAAAAATACACGTCTAGACAATATGAACAATCAAGAGACCAAATCCACATTAGCAGAAGGCGACAAAACCCTAATATGAAACCTGGGAGAGCAGCTAACCGTGTTTAAGGTTTTATAAAATGGAGTCCCAGGAATCATGGTTCTTCCATTTCATATATGTTCTCCCGATAGCAAGACGCCGCTGCCGGGGATTTGCTGTCTGGAGCCGTATCTTCGCCACCAGCAAGGCAACAACCGATGTTCATATCCGCTAATAAGCTCCTCCTAACTCCGATCCGCTGCTCTAAAATAAAATCTCCGATGTATACGCTGCTAAGTGGTAAGCCTTGCTGCCTTACATGCACAGCACCACGCAAGCAGCTACGGCGCTTGCGCCGCCTCTTGCGTTCATTTGGAGCAAAATTAGAGGGATCTAGGAGGAGGATGAGTCAGCGGTTTCAAAGATATACTCACATGGAGCAAAGATTTTCGGGGTGACGCGTACGTACTTGCTAGTACGTGAAGAAAGATTACCCAGGGTGATTGGAGTAGACCGATCTTGCTTGATCTGGATCCAACGCTCTGTATACCAACAAAAATACAAAATATACCAGAATTGTCCTCGGTTCCTGCATATATATATTGATTATTTTCTATATAAAATGGGCCACAACATGTGCTACATTATCGTCTGGATAATAAATTCTAAGCATTTTCTAAGTTGAAAAGGTCTAAAAAGTTCGGCCTTTCTGTTGTTGAACCTTTACATCCTTCCTACACTGCATTGCTCCTTTTCCTCTTTCCTTGCTTTCTAAATGCAATAACAATGCAATAATATATACGGCGGGAAACTTTTGCTACTAGTATTTTAGTCAACAATATCCACATCCTTTTCCAGTATATTATCAAGAAGAGAATCGGTGCATATCCGAGGTAAGTATCACCAACATTTTTTCAGCTTTGCCATCTGAAAAGAAATCCCGGTTGGCATAACAAGGACGATATGCCTATGTGTTGGCCCCACGAGAAAGATACACCTGTGTTTTGTCAGAAGAAAATCTCGACCTACACGATCCAACTAATATATGCTCCAAGCAGCATTTTCATGTCGATTTCCCATACTACGCCTCCAGTTTCCGCTCTTGATGGATACTCTGAATCCCTGTTAAGAAGATAGCCTGTGCTTAGATCGTGTTTGCTGACAGGGTTTTAGACTAAATTCAGACAGCGCATATGGGAATACTGCAGCGCTAATCCTGCCCAGCATTGTTAAACGAGCGGGATCAAACGTATCTTCTAGTTTAATCTCAAGATCGAGTCCTTGAGTAGAGTACTTTACTTGAGTATACAAGGACCATTACGGTATAATGCGGTCACGTACGGAGATCCTACTTTGCAGGAAGAAAACTACAAAATATTTCAGACGCAACAGCTAGCAGCAGGCTGAAGGCATCTTCTTAATTTTAAACAGCCATAGTAAATTATGCATTAGGTTAGGGTTATCTCCTGACTACATGGAGCTGGACCGGATTCTTGTTTATGTACTATGACCTGTTTCCCAATTTGCTATACTCCAATAAAGAGTATTTACAAGAAAGTACTATTTTACTTCAATCATTGTTAATGCATAATACAAATTATGGTGTATTGGTTAGGTCCTACTACATAATATGCCAGGGGTTTGAACTATTGCGGTTGTATCAGTAAGATTCGATAATAACTTCCCCAGAGATAATTTGGCACTTGTATTTCTCACCCCTTGTCTTGGATTTTCTTCGGCATTAGCCATGGATGATGGCAAGAGAGATCGGATAGTGTGGTTAGGCTGTGTGGACGACATGGCACAACAATGTATCCAGGTTCAGACCCTCACGGTGGAGATAAAATCCTACTCCTGCATGTCTGATCTTATTTTCAATATGTGTATACTTACAACTTGTCCCTCTAGAGATCCCGGCGCAGCATTATATAGAGGAGCGTGGCCGTGTTACAATAAATGTTGAGTGGTATCAATAATTACATCGCGATGGAGGCGTTATAGAAACATGTGATTAGGTTCTGGTAACACCCTCCATTTTAATGGGGGAGGGGGAATGTGGCCGCCCCGCTTCCTCATGAGACAGTTTGAATGTCATCCTCCTCCGACATTCTGACTTGGGTGCTATACTATTATTAGGCTCGATGAGTCGCTAATGAGGTCCCATGAGGAGAAGAGGTCGAGGAAATCCCTTGATGAAGTTGTCCGACTCGCCCATGGAATTTCCTACATTTTTCCTATGATGCAACCAAACGACTTCTGCAATTGATTCTTGCGGTTTTTTTTTTGTTCTTATAGGATTCACATGCCATGACATATTGTTTATGCTTTTTTCTGTTCATGTGCTTGTAAAATCCTTTGAATCAAACATTCAAACGTCCCTTGTTGTTGCACTAATTTAATCCCGTAAATTCTTCCAAGCTCCATCCACGTACTCCCCATTCTATCTGTTCGTATCCATCCAAAGCAAAAAAGATTCTTCAGGGATCTTATTATGCTTCCCGTTGGCTTTCCTTCGAAGCTGATCCGTGAAGCTTTGGAGAAAAGCTCATGAACCTAGCAGCTGGCCACAATACATCTGACAAACAACATGTGTGCTTAATAAACCGCCACAATCCTACACGACACCCCGTTTACTCTAATCGGCCAGACAACTCATTGAGCTTACAAGCAACATAACTGGTACTACTCCCTCCGACTCATATTACTTGTCATTGATATGGATGTATCTAGCACTAAAACATATCTAGATACATCTATTTTAATGACAAGTAATATGAATTGGAGGGAGTACTACTTTCTTCTGCACGTCCAGTGGCAACCAGCAATGTAATAGAACTGCCCAACTTGGCAAGTGGTGGCAACTAACCAGTTCATGATCGATGCCACATCAGGTGTAACCCAACAGCATTATTCAAGTCCTCTCACTGTATACTCCAACCTGAATTATCTTAACTAACTAATATTGGGCTGCATTATCAAAGCTGTTGATCAAGATCGTCCCCTGCCAATCCAAGATATCGCAACAGATCTCGAAGATCGTGAAGCGCCGATTAAGAAACCTGAACCTTCTCTACACACACGGCCATGTGGTGCGCCACAACTGGATTGGATGGAGTTTCAGCAACGGCTGATCGAAGCGCTGTGCAGTCAGGTCCTCCTACAACTACAAGTGGTGTGCTGCGAAGAAGTACAGCTAACAATCTGGCGCCGTGCTATCTTCCACTGTACTTTGGCGGAAGCATTTCCGAAGAATTTGATAGCATAAAAACGCAAAATTCTAGAAATCTACCACTTTACGTTTTCGCTATAAAAATCTATCAGATTTCGAGCCGGTTATCTTAAAAAACACAAAACACGACTTAAACGTAAATTGACAAGTTTCTGACATGGCTGACCCACTTCCTAGTACTTCGTGTATGCTCGTAGCTGGTTTTGCGCCCCTATAATAGTTCACACATTCCTAGTACATATCAAGAAAACCTTCACTAGAACCAGCCTAGATGATCAGTGAAAAGATATGCTATACAAATGCCAAAACAATGCTAACTATATATCTAATCATCTTCTTGTCAGGACAACTAGATATCTTACAAGTTCAGCTAGACAAGCCGACTTGTCAGGTGGAATATATTGTACTATATTACTTGTAACTTGTAAGGAGTACAGTACTACAATTTTCCTATTGGTACACCAAGTTGCAACATTGTATTACCATGTTGGTCTAGTGGACACCTTGATCAACACACCTCATTACGAGGGCGTCTAGGGTTAAGTGTGATCTGTCCATGGCAATTGGGGACAGAGGGGCGCTCATGGTGACCCATCTATCATACAAGCATTGATCCATGTGCCAAAAGAGAAACAATCGAGCCTAAGTGCTCAGCACTTCTGCACCCACAAAAAACACTAGCGAGTTGAGTTTGATTGGACTGCAAGTGCAATTAAATTAGAGTCATACCATCCCCGCCAAAAAAGAACTAGAGTTAAAACAGCAAGGTTAACAAACAACCGTTAACTTCATCGTAATCCCTGAAATAAACGTGACACGTTGTCAGGCTTACATTGTGTTCGGAGATGCTTCCGACAGGACCGGCCGTTAACGCCTGTTAACAGGGCTGCTGGGACAAGTCAACAGGGACGCGGTGGTCGAGTCATCGCTCACTCTCTACTTTATCTTGCACCTCTATCTTTTCCGCCTCTGGTCGAGTCACCCACGCTGTTGTCGTGCCTCCGCCGCCGCCATGGTCTCCTGGATCGATGGAGAGACGAGCAGCGAGAGCCTACTGACCTGCTGTCAGATTTCAACTCAACAACGGATCCAAGCCCGGAGCTTAGAGTAGGTGTAGAACTGGGGTTAGGGTTTGGCTCAAATTTGGGGGTTTCTTCGATTTCATCGATTGAATTTGATTTTTATTTGCTTATTCTTCTTTAATTTAGGTCCAAGAGACCATCTTTTTCCCGGATTACACCAGTGTTCATGATGGGCCACATCGTTACCGCCACCAGTTGTCTTGCGAGAGGTATGTTGCGTTCTAAGGCACCAACACTGGCAGAAGATTCCGTGTCTGTGGATCTAAGGGCATCAGTGACCGATCCCCCAAAACTTAGAGGAGTAAACCGACTCCTAAAATTTAGAGGAGTATATTTACTCATCTAAAGGTTGGCGGTCCCTAACCAAACCCCTATATTTAGAGGAGTAAAAGTTTTTTTGCCCATTTATTTCTAGCATTTCACATATGTATTTCATACATTTGAAGGTCACCTAAAAGAAGCATATCAACCTTGCTTGATCAAAAAACACCACCAACATATATATCACCTCATATGTTGTCGACCATCTCCAAAAAACTCAAACATCATCATCTCCGAAGAACTCACCTTCATCTCCTCCTCCTTGGCCAACACCAACACCATCAACTCCATGCTCACCACCATCTCCATCTCCACCATCACCACCTCCACCTCCTCGGGGAACTCCATCACCACCTCCAAATCCTTGAAGGATCCTTTAACGAGTGAGCTCCCAATACTTTCTAGCCATGGCATCCATGTTGCTTGGGTTCAATAACATGATAGCATGTTCATCGGCCTCTTTCTCTTTTAGTATCCTCTTCTTCTCGAGTGCAAGCCTACGCTCCTCGGTCTTGGGCTTCCTCTCTTTGGTGGCCATCTTCTTCCTCCACTTATCCTCCTCCATGGCCTTGATCTTGGCACACCTTGTCGCCTTTTTCCTCTTTCCTCTCGGCCGCCAAAGCTTTCTTAGTCTCAACCATAGCACAAATCTCATCTTTGTATCCTCCTTGGGATCCTCTCTTCTTCCACTCTTTTGAAATCTTTGCCCCCTCAGGCCTCTTGTGTGGGTAGTCATATTCCTCATCATTGGCCCTGACGGAGATGCTAAATCTTGACCTCTTTGGTGTGGCCTCCCAATTCCTCTGCATCCATTTTTCATGCCAACGAGTTCAGTATAGCAATGGTGCAAGTTGAAATCTTCCACCATTCTTCTTGTTGTGTTGCTTGTAAAGTTCTTGGATGATCGGGCCATACTCGGTAACGGGCACCCCACTTGGTGGTGCCTGGTTCACTTGGTCAACATAACCTGACCAATGGTTGCATTGTTCTAGAATGGTGCCCCAACGATGGCCAAGAGAGCCTTGTGTGTTGTGGCTTGGAATGATGACCGTGTTTTTGTAGTACTCCTCAATCCGACTCCAAAACCGTTCCTTGGATTGATCGGTGCCAATCGAAGCATCGAGTGACACATTCATCCAAGCATAGCACAATGCAATGTACTCTTTTTCGCACTAATTTGTAGATCTTGCTCTTTTTATACTTCCTTGAGTGTCCTCCACCTCTCTTTGCTCTTCAACCTCAACATCTTTTTCTTCAACCTCTTCTTCTTCAAAGTAGATATCGTTGATGCCCGCCGCATGGCTAACGTACAATTGCGACATGAAGTTGGCCACCTCAGACTCCAACTCACTACAAAAAATTCACATATACATCACCCACGGCTACAACCATCACAGAATGCGAGGCCAATGGGGAAAAAATAAAATTTACCTAGTCGATGTTTCATCGAGCACTTTGCAGTCATAGGCGAAGATGATGGTCGGACGGGGGACGGCATCGGGGAGGGTTCGTCGAAGAGTTCTTGTGAGATGGGGGAGCCGATGCTGCCTTCGGAAGCACTATCGCGGCCTTCTTCCTCTTCTTGGTAGCCGCCGCCTCGACGAGAGCCATTTTTGCTGGAGTCGGCTTGCTTTGCTGCCGTCCGGACACTGGATTTAGCGGAGGACGAGGAGCCACTTATGGAGCCGCTATACGCTTGCCGCCGGGATTACCGGAGGGATTCATAGCCGTGGCGGCGGGCCGAACAACGTTGTTTGCCCCTAATCTTTTCCTCCCCATGGGCGCGGCGGAGATGCTTGATTGCGACATCGTTGATCCATCAACGCCGCCGGGGATGGCCGGCGAGGGTGCGGCATCGTCGATCCATCAGTCAGAGGTGCATGTTGATTTTGGCCGGAGTCGGTGACATTGGCACCGACGGTAAGGTGGACATGCAGGAAATACATGAGCGTAAGGCGGGAGGCGGTGGAGGCGAATTTTTCTCTTCGGCGACTCTTATATTTACTCCTCCGCTGCCGTTTTTGGAAGGCGGCTCTTATAATTTTTACTCCTCCAACCATTTTAGAGATCATATTTTTTACTTCTGTAACTAGTTTTGGGGGATTGGTTAGAGATGCCCTAAGATATGTTTGAGGAGTAAAATTATGTTTCTTAGCAAATTCATTGAATATATATATATCTAGAGTTGTTGTCATATTAGATATGTCCAGCCGAATTTTTTCTCTGGCGCGTTCGACGACTCTTATATTTACTCCTCCGCTGCCGTTTTTGGAAGGCGGCTCTTATAATTTTTACTCCTCTAACCGTTTTAGAGATCAGTTAGATGTAACTATATCATATTTTTACTTCTGTAACTAGTTTTGGGGGATTGGTTAGAGATGCCCTAAGATATGTTTGAGGAGTAAAATTATGTTTCTTAGCAAATTCATTGGATATATATATCTAGAGTTGTTGTCATATTAGATATGTCCAGTCTCTCGTATTGCAATCTGTTTTGTTGGTGCATGCACGATGTTCTTTTACTGAACTTATTACTCCAAATATTCCAGCAAATCTACTAGATGTGTTTTGTAGCATGTTTTAAAAAGCTCCGATTATGCAGGATGTAGATGGAGGGTGCACGTACGCATATATATACGTGCGAGATCAGAGGAACAAGATCGAGATGTTGACTCGACATCATCTGCTAAAAGATTAGGCTGGAGCAGGAGAGACGCTCGCTAATCCATGGAGCACAGTATTTGATTCGATTTGCTGGTTACGATATAGAGGCCGGAGTACGTCTGCGATCACAGAAGCAAGATCGAGACCAGTGCTGGGAGACCCAGCCGGCACCTGACCACGAAGAAAATCACCCCTACCAAGACGGAAGATCCGGTACAAAGTTGAATACCGTAAGATCTTCACTCGCTTGAGCGAACGTAACAAAATTTGGACAAACTTTGGACGGATGAAATAAGTTTTTGGTCTAGGTACGCCGAGTTTCTCACTCGTGTACCCAGCTCAGATCCCGGGATGCCCATTTCCGCTCAAATTTGGCTCAAATTCGACTCAAGTATGTCCAGATTTCGGCATTTGACATACCATGAATACAGAAAATTTTAAACATAGTTCGACGTAAATGTAAACATAGTTCGGCCTGCAGTGAAAATACAACATATTTCGGTCAAGTTCGGCCAGTTCATGCTCGGCATCTACGTGTTGTCCCTGCGTATCCATAGGTGCTCAACAAGATCATCCTGCGGCTGTTGATGCACCACCGGCGTGGGCATGTCCTGGCGTGGAGGAGCTCCGTCTGCAAAGTCATGGCGACAGAGGCGCTGGGAGCTCTTCGCCGCAGTCTTGGCGAGTGGAGTGGAGTGAAATGGGACCGTCTCGCCGACAGAGCTGGCCCGCGCTTATTTCACTGCGTTCGGCGTCTTCAGGACGTTCCTGGGAACCTGGATACGGTCTGGAAAGCTCGGACGAAAGTTCGCCTGAATTCAGACGAAAACAGGTTTTTCGGTACGCGACTGGACCGATTTTTGGCATCTGGATCTAAATTCGGCGTCCGGATCGGCGTTCGGTAGGCGAGTGAAGATGCTCTCATGTAACTGCATCTCATACTTAGATAAATCTCTTAGAGGCGTTCAGTTTTAGACCACACTAGTAGAGGACTAGAACGGGAGGCTCTCCAACCTTATCCCCTCGCTCCCTCCCCTTCCCTTATCTTTGAGAGTCCACCGCCGCTGTCCGGGTCCGTCCTCCGTCCTCTCCGCCGGAATAGCCGGCCGGAGTTGGACTGGACGGGACGCCGGAGTAGATAGATGTAGGATCTTTGGTCATTTGCGGTTGTGGGCTTCTTGCCCGAGATGGAGACGCGAGGAGGGTTTGTGCGGCACTCGATTCAATCTAGGGATCTTCTTCATCGCCATGGAGCTCCTCCGGGAGGGCGTGGCGGAGAAGAGCCACCGTCTCCCCAATAAAGATGCTCGCGGTGTTCTCTGAGGCGTGTGATGGTGCTTCCCGGCCGCCATGGTGGCGTGGGAGGAGGCACATCCTCGAGTCTTGCGGTGCTATGGAGCCATTCCCGGCGAGGCGGCGGGGAGTGGATTCTGGCCGCATCCTCGCTGCCGAGTTCTCCATTTTGGCCTCTGTTCCTCTCTCGGCGGCCTTGGTGGCGAGGAGGAGAGGCTCGGGAGGCGTGTGCGGTCTCGTTGCGGTTATCCTAGCGGTGGTCTGCACGCCCGGAGTGGAGTGACCTCGTCGTTTCTTGGTGCTCGTGGGAGTTCCTCATCGCCGATTGTCGGCCGCTTGTTCAATAAGCCTTCTCGGGCTTCTTTCTAGGGCCATTCTTTCTTGCTGTCTCCTCCCACCCGTGGCGGTGAAATCGGACGCAGTGGCTATCTTTTCCGGCATAGGAGCCCCTGCAGGATCTTCTGCTCCTCGGATCTTCTTCTTCCTCCGGTAGCGCGATGGTTGCAATTTTGGAGGTGTCGATTGGGTTAGCGAGTGTCTTGCGGCGATGGAGTTGGGAAGCAATTTTCTTGAGCACCACCTCGGCGGGTGATAGCCGTCCGACATCCAAGACCGAACATGGTCTATCCAAGCCGAAGGGTCCCGCAATTGTCAAACCTCCTCGGTGAGGCCCTCTCGAGGTCGGCGTTTCTGCCACGGAAGCAAGTGGTTTCGTCCCCGCTTCCGAGCCTGATGGCGGCGCGTCTGACTTCCGGCTCGGCGGTGGAGAAAGAGAAGGACTGAATTGTAATCTTTCATCTTTCAGTGAGGTCTTTTCTGCATTTAATAGGGACTATGGTTTTAGCATACTTTATGGTCGCTGTCAGAATCAACAGACATCCACCGTTTGGTTTTAATGTAATGCTTCCTGTCCATTCGGGGACCTCCTTGTTCAAAAAAAGTAGAGGACTAGAGGTCCCCCTCTAGTCCCAGCAGGCTCGCCCATGCCGCGGCAGCTATCCTCTACATACGCCGCCATGCAACTGTCGGGTACGTACCGACCTCTGGCGACGCGCGCGCACGCACCGGCAGCAGCCATCGAGAGAAACAAGATGCAGATTCAGATTCGTTAGATCGATCGATCGATCGGAAGTAGCCTAGCTAGCGAGCGAGGGGACGGCGGCCCTATCATGCAACTGTCCGCGATGTGACGAGTGAGATACACTCAGCCAGTCCAGAGGGGAGGTATCCATTTTCCAGCAGGGTCCCAGATCTGCACTTCTGCACTGCGCCGTGGGCGTGTGTGCCCAGCTTATCGTCGCTGTCCCCCCCAATGGCGGCTCTCCAAAACCGAGCTGTCGCTGTTGCAACATTATGGGCGACGCACAAAGGAATTCGTCCTACTACTTTGCTAGTAGTAATATTATGTTGTGTGACAGTCTGCCCAATGGCGTACGTGCGTGCGCGAGAACATGGCAATTTGCGCTTGTCTGAGTCACTCAAAACTTCACTGGCACTACACAACTACTTGTACGTGTATAGTATTGTTTGTATAACAGGTATCGCCGGCCCAGTTGGGGAAAAGCGGCAAGCAGCCTCAGACTGACGGCTCACCAGTTGCAGCGCATTATAATCTTCCTGATGCAGTGCACAGCAGATCGATCATGGCCTGATTTTCCAAGAATCAGCTGCCTCTGCCTGTCTGGAGCTCAGGGATCAATGCACGCACCAACTGTTCTGAAACAGCAGATTTAACCGTGATGAAGCGCTGCACAGATGGATCCAAGATATGGGAGAGGGCAATTACAGCTGCTGCTGCTACTACTAGTAGTATATAACGCACAGCTCAAGAAATGCCATGGGCCCTGTGTTCCTTTCCCTTCTGGCGCCGAGCAACCACACCACACGTGACCCTGTTTACGCTTCTCCATAAGACAGCGAGAGATTTTTTGTCCGTGCAATCACTTTCACCGTCCTTGTCTTCCAGTCACTCAACGGCATTCTTTGTGAGTGCATTCTTGCAATCACTCGACTTCACTGATTCCAAACTAATTCGACAGGATGATCAAGTAACTGTCACTGTCATTATCTTCTCCTTTTTAAATCACAAGTACTAGTACACATCTAGAGTGTCCAGTCACGAATTGTTTACGCATACTAAACACTTATTATTGTTCGACTATTTGCAAACAGTTTATATTATCCAATTGCTCAAGTATTTAAGCAAGATGCGTGTTGGAAGACATGCAGCTTGTGGGCATGCACACCGCAGCTGGTCAAAAGTCAAAACACGTAGCGAAGCATAGATCGCAAATCCAGCGGCTTAAAAGACAAAACAAAACAAGATGAAGATGACACTCAATAGACACATGCACACGAGTTCATTTCACTATGGCACATGGCGATTAAATAACTCGTGATTAACTGCAGCTAGTTTTGTATCTAGCACATGCATGCATGGTTAGCTAAGCAATGCCAATCAGCGTTGCTTGAAGTTGCAAAGGTGAAAAGGCCCACTTAATAAGGCTTAGAAAATCAATTAGGGATTTAGCATCGTGACAAAAGGCGAGAATGGCTCGGCCATATCTAGCTGGATTCCTGCTCGTGGATAAGAATGACAGTGAAATGGACAGCAATCACATCTAAAATTAGGTAACGGCAGCATGGGGACAAGTAAATATAGGCAACAATGTGATGAACGTGGGAGAAAGAATTAATTTTACTCCATCCGTCCTAAAATAGATGTCTCGGATTTATCAAAATTTGATTAAATTTTGATAAATCTGAGACATCTATTTTGAGACGGAGGGAGTAGTAATAATCAAACAGAATTGTGGACTTTTTTGTAGCTCATAATATGCACTTTGGGATAAAAAAAGATATACTCTCTTTTTTCGAATTAAGGAGCCCAGACTCCCGATGTCATTGAAATGAAACAGTTAAAATGAGTTGTTAGAATAAAACTACAACTTTGGAAGCAAAGTTCCAGAAATCTACGACTTTACGATTTTGCTAGAAAAATCTATCGATTAGAGTCGGTATTCTCAGATAGCACTAAACTTGGCTTGACCACAAATTGACATGGATCCTAACATGGCTGGCCCACCTACAGCGCTGACATGGCGACCGGTAGATTTCCAGATTTTTTTCGCAAAATGGTAGTTTTATGCTAACAACTTAGATAAAACAGCATTTTGTTACAAGCAAAGTTCGAACCACCAGGAGCAAGGCCTCGACCCCCTCCCTCCATCCCTCTAAAGAACACTACTGACCACTACTCGACAACTTAACTCCACTACTTATTAAGTACAAGACAAGGTTTAGCAACCTTCATGAAACTGAAAACTACAATACTGACACTAAGCCGCAAAAAGTCTCCTTTTAAACCGAACACCAGACAAACCCAAGGTTTTCACCAACATACTACACCTTCTTGTTTTCCCCCAAACTTCTTGCTTTTTCGGGTAATTCTTCTTCTCGTAGGTGTCCATCCTTGTCTACGTTGAAGCATTCGTTGGCCACCCTGGATAGCAACAACGCCGCATTGACTTGCCCGTCGGCGCACGCCTACTTTCTGCAGACAAGACCAATCAGTCATCCAATATGAAATCTTGCACACAATACTGCAAGGATCACTAGCGTAAATTTGATCGAACACAACACTATTTGTAGTTTTGCACACTGTCCAAACCATAGAATCAACACCTATACCAACCACACTTCTAATTTTTACTAGGAATTTCTAGATTCACCTTCCAATCTCGGAAAAAAAATCCTAGGAATACTAGACAGACCAAAATTACATATAATTACACCCCCACAGGTATTTTTCAAACAAAAAACCAAAGAACAGATGATCAGTTGACTCGTCACAATTACAAAACATACATTTCGTTTATTTACCTTCCCAACCACTATGCAACAAATTATCTTTAGTTAGGATACTATTATGAGCAGCTAACCATAGAAACACTTTAATCTTGAGTGGTACCCTTACAAACCATAGCTTCCTATGATTCCATTTGATCTGGGACAATTTCAAAGCTAGATACATAGATTGTGCATAAAATTGGCCATACTCCCTCCGTCCACAAATAAATGTACTTCTAGACTTTGTTCTAAGTCAAACTTAACAAATTTTGACAAATTTTATAGGAAATTGAAGCAAATATTTATGACACTTAATTAGTATCATTAGATCTGTTTTGAAATGTAGATTCATAATCTACCAATTTGATTGTATATATGTTGCAAAATTTGTCTGCAAAATCGTTCAAATATTAAAAGTTTGACTTAAAACAAAATCTAGAAGTATACTTATTTGTGGATGGAGGGAGTATTTGGTAAGTAACCATCTAGAATCATCTTCCTTATTCAAAAAATCCCATCAGGCAACCCTTTATGTTGATTCCACATCTCGGCTATGTCTCCCCATAGGAACCTTCTAAATCTAATTTTCTTAAAATCACTACCAATCACAGCAACAACACTCAGATTATGACCAAAGGTTAAATTATACGGCCTAGAGAACTTTGACATTAAAGTACCATCACTTGTCCAAACCCAAAATCTAGTCATATCCCCACTCCCAATTTTCTTCTTCATAAAGCTAAAGAAAATGTTCTTTACTTTCATCAGACCTTGACAAAAGTGAGGCTGTTTAGGCCTACTCTTGCAGTTAGACAACATACCATCTTTAACATATTTATTTTTGAGAATCTCTTGCCAAATCCCATCAGTGGATTCTAACTTCTATAACCGCTTACTTAGCAAACATTTATTCATTACAACCAACTCTATGACACTCGAGCTACCTTTCTCTTTAGGTTGATAGATCTTTTCCCAACTCACTAAATGATACTTCTTAACTTTAATGGAACAACTACACTATTTGTGTTTTTCATATAAATGCCACTAGTCTTATGTATTTTTCTTGTGTAAGTTCGCATATAAAAAAGCATATATATCGGAGTTTGTAGTGAAAGGGCATGTATGCCCCCCATGTGTGGTTTTGGTAATTAATGACAATCTCTATAAACTAATATGTAAATTGAGTTTCACTTGTAGGTTTGTCCATTGGCATTGCTTGGGCCATGTGTTGGTCTCAAGGTTGAAAGTTGAAGAAATGTACAAGGGCTTTGCGCTATTGGAATCATGAAGAAAGAAGGAGCTTAAAGGTTGATCAAGACAAGTGCAAAGAGTTGCATCAAGATGGATCAACCTCAAGAAGGGATGAAGAAGGGAAAGCTCAAGATGTGCCATCTCTAGAATATCTCATGCTTGAAGCTTTCCATCCTCGTGATCATGGAGTGATGAAGACAAGTTCAAAGAAGAGGTTTCCCCATGGAGTATGGGGGAGCAATTTGCAAGTCTTCATCAAGCAAGAACGATCAAGATCAAACAAGAAAGATGTTCCCACTTTAGAAGAACAAGATGGTCTACATCAAGTTCAAGTGGAATGCTCAAGCCAAAGGTATGATCTTGATAGGGCTTCTCTTTTGCCGGTCTCGTGTTGTTAGTTGGGAGATCGGATTTAGGATAGATAGCCATACTATCAAGAGGGGATCTCAAGCGGGTGTCTCGATCGCATTGTTCGAAGAGAGATCAAACCTTTGCATGCATAGCATTACCTTTCTTGGTTGTTATTTGGTTCTTGTCCATGAGAGAATCTCTAGAGCTTGTGGTCATCATCATAACAAGCTCTAGTTCATCATCTAAGGATCTCCCTCGCATATCTTATTGCGGTTATTGATCTTGCGAGTTTTCTTGCTCCACACCTTGGGAGATACATCACATATATATTCATGGTATTTTCTACCTAGGTGATACCCAATATTTCCAACATGGTTCTACATGTCGTTATATTTCCAACAAAAAATTGGTTTCATCTCGTTTGGAGTTCGGACGCGAAAGTTATTGCAGTTTTGGTTTCTGGAATTTTCCTGACCGGAAGTTCTGGCTACCCATAGGAAGTTCCGCTAGGGAATTTTGCCGCCGGAAGTTCCGGTGGAAGTACTAGTTCTTATTCCGCTCACGTACTGTATCCTCTCTATCTGGTTTGGTGTTTTGGCGGAATTTGGATCGGAAGTTTTGGCGGTAATACCGCCCCCGCCGGAAGTTCCGGCCAGGGACCGGAAGTACCGCTCATGCATAAATGCCACTGGTAGTACCAAGGTGAAATTTAGGCTCTTGTTCCGCCCACATACTGTAACCTCAGTATTTTGTATGATCTATTCGAGGGAACTTTGGTCGGAATTTCCACCGGTACTTCCGCTCTCACCGGTACTTCCGCTCCCACCGGAAGTTCCGGTGGACCGACGGAAGTTCTGACCAGGCTCGCGTTTTCAGTCTCTCGCCTCGTAGTTTTCTGACCGTTGGCTGTGTGCCACCAGAATCTCTGGCCTTCCCCGGAAGTTCCGGCCAGGGTCGCGAATGCCCATAACGGGCAGATCTGGGAGCCCTTTAAAAGGGGCTCCTCTTCCCTTTCATGGGTACTAGCTCTTTTCTTGGTTCTTGGCTTTCTCTCTCCCCTTTCCCTTCATGTGTTTCTTGCATCTTTTTGAGGGATTTGAGAGAGGAGATCTAGATCTACAATCTCCCCAAGCCAAATCCCTTCTTTGTGAAGGAATCATTGGGATCTAGATCTTGGAGAGTTTTGTGTTCTCCTCTTGTGTTCTTCCTCCCTTGTTCCCCTAATAGCTTTTGTAGCTTTGTTAGAGTTTGGGAGTGAAGGAGTTGCCCTTGCATTTGGTGCATAGGTTGAGTTCTCCTCGGAGATTCGGCGAGTTCAAGATTGTGGGCTTGTTACTCTTGGGTTCTTGGAACTCTAGACGGTTGTGTGGTTGGGTTATTGACTTCTTGTGACTTTTTGTGGTCTTGTAGCCTTTTGTGGCTTTATTGGCCTTTTGTGGCATTGTAGCCTTTTGTAGCTTTATTGTTGGGAGCCTCCAATTAAGTTATGGAGATAGCCCCAATATTGTACGGGTTTTGGTGACCGCCCTCAAGTGTCCCTTAGTGCATCGTGAGTAGACCTTTGTGGCGAGCTCACGGGAGAATAGGGTGAGCCTTTTGTGGCGCCGATGAGTTGCGTGCCTTCGCGTCGGGGTGAGGCCTTGTAGCATCCCATTTGTCTAACAATTGTAATGCTACTTGGTCTAGTAATATAATGGCTACTTCCTACATATAATTGTTGCATCATAATTATATCATGCTCATGTCATCATGCCACCTTGCATTTGAGCATCATATAAAACCCTTTTTGGTTTGGTTCTTCTCTCATATGCATTGTTAATTGTATTTGCCTCTTGATATTGTATTTGGTTATTGATATATTGTTTAAATGCCCAAGTTGAGTTGGGGGCATATCTTTTATTCCACTCCACCACCTTTCTTTGTCACCACCTTATACTTCCACCATTCCAATAACCCATGAGCTTGTAATTCTTTCCTTTTGATTTTTATTCTAGCTCATGTGGATAGGATGGATCTACTTCTACAAACTCTTTTGCTTGGCTTTTATTCCACTTTTGGGAATGCATAAGAATAATGCCATGTTAATATTATTGTTTTCACAAGAATAAACATGGCATTAATTATTTGCATGGGCCATGCAAGCATCACCACATTCTAGTCCTTTGGGATTTTATATGAATTTCTGAGTGGTGTATATCTCTTGGAGCTCTCCCTTCTCTCTCTAATCTTTCACCTTGTTTGGTTTATTTCTTTTTGCCTAGTGCTCATCAAGTTTCTTTTCTCACATGTGTATGCCATGCATGTTCATGAAAAATCCTTTCCATCTCCATCTTTCCTCCACACTTGATCTAGTCATGACCATGCAACCTTTAGTCTACTCCTCCCTCACCCCTTCATCTTGGCTCCTTCTTTAAGCATGTGTTAAAACCTAAAAATCCTACATGAAACCCTAAACCTAGCTTCCCCTTTTTCAAACCCTAAACCTATCTACCATACCACACCCTCTCTCTCGGCCTCTCTCCCTTCCTCTATGCCATGCAGGCCCCACCTAGCTATCTACCCTCTACCTCTAACCCTAGCTACAACCCTAACCCGAGGCTACCCCGACCCTAGCCCGAGCCTCTCCTCTCTTCTCCTCTCTCTTTTCTTTCTCTCTGCCTGGCGTGTCCCACCATCGAACCACCCTCCTCTGGCCTCACCCTGCCCCACCTGCAGCCCCCCTTACAGCTTCCATCGAGCAGGAGGAGGAAAAGGTGGCCACCTTAACCCTACCCACTTCCCATGGCACCACCTCCCTCAGCTCGCCCTTATCTACTCCCTCTCGCCTCGCCAGATCCATCCCAGAGCTCCCAGGCCTTGCCCTCTCCTCCCTTCCTCCACCGCCACCGGCTACTCTCGCCACGGCCCGCCAGAGCTTCGTCGCCTCGTCGATCCAAGGCGCGGTGACAGAGGTGATCGAGGAGGAGGTCCCCAGCTGACCCGCCTGCGCCGTCGAGGAGGAGGAGGACCAGGAGCCCCAGGACCGGCGCCGCCCGACGAAAACCCTAGCCCGCCAGAGCGTCTGCATCGTCGACGATCCGCTACGCCCCCGCCCGATCCAACACCGCCGACCACCTCGCGGTGAGCCAACCTCCCTCCTAGACATCCTCGCGGCCACCGTCGTTTCCTGGACACGCCGATCGTTGCGTCGAGCACGCTCGGTGCACCGACGAGCGCGCGCGTCTGCTCGCTCCCACGTCGCGCAAACCCTACCTAGCCTGCGTCCGCTCCTCTGTCAACAACCCCCACCTAGCCCAGTGGTCGCCGCGTCTGCGCGCGCGCCCCACGTCGCGGGTTCGAGCCCCGCCTCGCCGCGCCGTTCCTATCGTTCCGTAAGATGCGTGGGAGATGATCCACAGTACCGCGGCGCCATTTTACCGTAAACCCCCCACCTTTTTATCCCGTCAACCCGCGGTACAGTGTGGCCCGCTAGTCAGCTTCCCTGTCCGTTTTACAAAGAGCCCCCCGTAGAACCTCAGCCTCAACCCGCGCTCCTCTAGGCCCACATGTCGGCCTTCCGTGGCGCTTTTGCAAAAAGGATCCCGGAGTTTTGTACTCCTCAACCCGCAGTCCCCGGATCCACCGCGTGTCGACCACCAGCTGGCCGTGCGTATGATGGACCCATGAGACCTTGCCCCCGTCAGTCGCATAGGCTAGGGTAGCTCACAGTGAGAAAAGTTTTCTGCGCGCTGTGTGTCCTAGTCAGCCTGGCCCCACTCGTCAGTGACCGTGGCTAGATGAGCCTGAGTAACAAAATGTTTTCTATTATCTGTTTTAATTCAAACTTTTTCACATTTATTTCAAATTCAAATTCAAATCAGTATTTAAATAACTTTTAAAATATGAATTCAAATAATACAAATAATATATGTTTTCAAACCATAAAAATGTGAGGAATTCAAATATGCTATCCAAAATATATTTTGAACCCTTAAAAATTCGAGTTGATTAAAACTACAAATAAAATGCCCTTTTCCTTAATTAATTAATAACTTTTGATTTATAACTCCAAATTTAACAAATAATATGTCTAAAATGATTAGCTCGACGAGACCTTTCTGTTTATGCATTCCTTGTTCTGTTTTGCAGCATGCATCATATAACTATTGCAAAACCAGAACTTTTTATGGGAGTAAACATGTCTAAATAATTTAACAAAGTGCTTTATTATTGGTTACTCACCTCACCCATGCCATGCTACTTTATTGCCATGAAAATTGTGCATCATTCATCATGGCATGATTGTTTGCTTGTCGCATTTTACTCTTATGCTTGTGCCCTTTATTTATGTTGGCCCTTGTTTGTTTGGTTCTTCTTCGAATAGACGCTGAGCAGGGGATATATCAAGAAAATCAGGAGCACTACTCAGATCCTTCTCTCGCTTCAACTGAGCTGCCAGGCAAGCACTACCACATGCTTGCATACATATAATACCTATTGCCTCTATCTTATACTTGCATCATTGAGTCGCGATTGCATTAAATTGATTCCCAGGTATTGCATAGCCTTTACTTTTAAACCCCACCGAAGCTTGTTCCTCCATCCCATGAGCCATTACTACAGCAGTTGTTTGAGCCATGCGTCGTAGAAACGACATGTGTAGGGTATGTGAGTGTCGATGGATAACGAGGTACCTAAACAACTTAACTTTGAGTAGTATGGGATAACTAATGAAAGTGGCACGGTGAGCAATATCTGCTATTTGGTTTTCATGCTCACTTGTGTCCGTGGGACCCCGAGTACTTGATTCCTGTTCCTTGAATATTCGCTATCCACATCCGGGAGGCTTATGGGACCCCCGAGCGAGCTTGATTCATTCTTATTTCTTGGGGCCACAAACTAGTTTGAGGTTTTATTTACTATCTGTACTTATGCCATGCTTTCTTGCTTTATTTACGATTGTGCGAGGAGCACTGTCTTATTTAGGTCCGTGACACGTTTTCGCTGTATCGACAAGCCCAGTCACATTTTCGGGTTCCCAGTCGTTTACAGCCGTCCCCACAAACCTTGAGTCCGTCTCGAAGTCAGCTAACTTCGTTGCGGGTATACTCAATGGGGTGGCCCCCTGAAATATTTCTGAATCTTGTGATTGCTTTGTCGTGAAAGCCTCGTTGGGTTTTGATTTGGTTTTTCCGAGGTTGATCGAGTGTGTGTTGCTATTTGTGCACCCCTGCAGGGTAAAACTTTCTGAAAGCCGTGTCCGCGGTTATGGACGACTTGGAGCACAGTTTCTCGATCATAGACAAGTATAACTAAAGTACCGCTTTTAATTTGACTAAGTAACTGACTAGTAAATAGTGCAACACTCATGGAATGGATAATAAAACTGCCAACGGATGGGGGGTTGTTCGTCCGCTTCCTCGTTGGTAAGCGGGGAGGAGGATGGATCTGTCAGTATTACCGTTATAACTGTTGTCATTAATTCACGGACATCCGTCTATCTTTGGTTAGGCGGATGGTTAGCGAGTATCTATAAAATTGCTAGGTATTATCTTTTGCTGCAATTGCGTCACCCCAGGTTGTGTCCCCTTTAGAGGCATAAAGACTTGCTGAGTACCCCTAGGGTCTCACACGATAAATTATTTGATTCAGATGAACAGGTACACTCACAAGATGGATACTGGGTGGAGGAGACGGACGATGTGGACAACGATCATTCGGTGTAGAAATTCCGGGAACGGGAATCCGTGAGATCTGTGGGCGGGATGTGATTATTTATGGGGCATCTTATGCCGATTTGCTTCTTGTCCGTACTCGGATCTTGTTTGCCGCTTCCGCCTGATACTCTGATGTTTGATGTATGAGGAGATATCCTAAACTATTATATCTATCTAGGATATTTGGATCTTGCCGTATGGCGTTGCAATATTTCTATTTCTTTTAGATGGACTGGCTCTGATGTACTATTGTATGGTGGCTTGCATACATACTCATTTGTGTATGTAGTTGATCCCTTCGCCTGCCGATTACGCCGCCCGTTCTTGTCCCGATGATTGGAAATGGTTGGGACGGCCGAAAGGTCTACCTGTGAGTGGCATTTGGGCCCCACCGTACTATTTCAACCATTTCCGCTGATCCAGGCTTGTAACTAGGAGCGTAATTCACCGAGGTAGTTACAGGCCTTGTGTGGCGTTGGGTGAGCATCGAGCCACCACACCCCGAGGTGAGCCATTTGTGGCGTTCAGAGAGCATTTCGCCATCACACCTCTCCAACGGAGACGTAGCTTCTTTGGAAGTGAACTTCGGGATAAAAATCTTCATCTTCGTGTCCATCGGTTATCCCTCAATTGAGCCCTTTGCTTATGCACTTTACTTTGTGATAGCCATCGTGCTTAAAGTATTTATATCTTGCTATCATCCTGTTGCTTGTATTACTTAGCATAGGTTGTTGGTGCACTTAGGTGAACCTAGTGGTTAGGTTTTGTGCTCAATACATTAAACGTTTGGTTTATTCCCTATTTATTTGAGCCTAAACCGTAATAATTTTATAAACCTATTCACCCCCCTCTAGGCGACGTCCATTGCATTTTAATGTAGTCTATAGGATAACAAGAGAGTATCTAGTGTTACAATGCCTTAAATATGCCGCACTAGTGGACCATCGAAAAGATGGAAAACATATATTTTACATCATTTAACAATTTGCATCTACCATGCCACAAAATTGAGATTTTAATTTTATTTATACTTGTATGAAAAACCCAAATCCTACACAAAGTAGTAATTCCATTTACAATTCACATCAAAAAATCAGTTAACTATTATATTATAGCGGGCTTTTTTTTATTCTCAACGTGGTTTCGAAATTTTACGATATAAAATGTACATTATGTCACTATTGTGAATCCATTTCCTCCTTGTTCCATTTTTATGACCTTTTATTAATCTAATTTTAGTTGATAATGTGGTAAGATGATAGCATGAATACGAGAAAAATCACTAAACATAGACAAAACAAGCAATATCATCTTCAGTACGAGAAAAACGAGATAACCGACACATGATAAATTGTTTATTTGTGTTCGATACAGTTTAAGCGTGTACATAGCCATTGTCTATGTATCATTATACTTATGTTATACCTATGGAATTCCCTCTATGATAAACATACAAAATTCGGCTATGTTGAGCCGTGTTGTTCCCCTCCAAACCCTATTCTATTGTCACTGTTTCTATGGTATTAGAGCTAAATCATTCTAGCACCTCATCGACATGGACACCAACTCCCCTACTAGCAGCACTTACCTCTAGAACCCTTAACTCATGTACCATGTCCACGCTTAGCTATGGCATCTCGAGGAGGGTAAGCGTCATGTCCCTTACACCACCTACCATGTCAACGGTGATTCCCTTGTCGAAGCTCAATAAAGCTCACCTTTGAAAATTACCTCTACTAGCAGAGCGGAAATGGACGGAATCGAGTGGTGCCACATTTTATTTCACATTTTTTTGGAAGCAAAAATGAATGCAAAAACCTTGGAAACAAAAACGCAAGCAGATATTGTTGAAAATAGATACAGAACAAATGCGGTGCGGACGCAGAGTGATGCAGAGTTACCTGGAACTAAGAGAAACCTTAAATCATGCAAAATATCTCAAACATTCAAGAAAACTAACAAAGTGTTCCCTAATTCTAGCACGATACTCCCTTTACAAGGGAATAAGGAAAAGGTCAAATCATGAAAACATCCTTGAATGCATGAAGAGATTAAGTAGCCGTTGATTTTGGGATGAGAGGCTTTGGAAGTTGGCTTGACAAGGTCATGTGATTGGCTTGTTGGATTTGACCATGCACATCAACCATAAAACAGAAATCGCATATAAGCTGAAAACAGAAATTTCGTTTTTTCGTGTATATTCCGCCAAAAAACGTTGTTCCATTTTTTCCGTTTTCGCCAAAAACAAATCTGTTTCCATTTTTATTTTGCAAAATTCCATTTCCATTTCAGTCTTTTCATTTCGTTTTTGCTTTTTATGAAGAAGTCACAAACTTTATGCTCCATTTTCATCCCTATGCAAAAGTCTTCCCGATTTTTTGGAGCAATCAGTTGTATGGGTTTGTCGATGATACACTCCCCGTTCCATCGCTCAGATCCCCAAATGGGCGACAATGCAATATGGATCTCATGTGATTGAGATAACACATTGTAGATGACTTGGCATCAACAAGATCAAGCTTGGCCTAACTTCATCTCTCCTGAAATCCTATCTGGACCTAATGTATCCTACCAAACACACCCCAAGCTGCAAAATGATCACCGTGGCAGCAACACCTTTCGCATGGGTGTTGTCATGCAAGGGCGTGCTGGATAGGCCACGCGACGTTCGGACAGGCCCTAGGACCATGAAAGTGGGCTGATTGGATGCCTGCTCGCATGCCACGTTTAGGGATGGCACCCGCCGGGTTCGGGGCCGGGTCCGACCCTCCCATACCCGCCCCATTTATATAGTCGAGACCAAATTTTCTCTAGACCCGTGACCCACCGGGTACCCGTGACCCGATGGGTACCCACTGGGGCGGCATCGAAGCAAGCTCGCTAGAGGCGGTGCGGCAGTGCTAGCGGTGGCATGCAGCAAGCTCGCAAGAGCCAGCGCAGTGCAGGCATGCAACAAGCTCACAGGTGGCGGCGCGATGCAGCGAACTCACGGGCGACAACGCGGGCGGTAGCACGGGCAGCGGTGCGGCGCGGTGAGCTCGTGGGAGGCTACACGGCACGACGAGCTCATAGGAGGCGGCGCAGCGCGAGGTGGGATTGGGGAGGTCGTGGTCCGTTCTAGGTCGGGGGCATGGGAGTTGGGACATGGGGCTGTGGGAGGGAGGGCCAGTGGGGGTGGATTTGCTGGTGGTTGCACCGTGGGATGATGGCGAGGCTATAATTTTGACCCTAGACAATGACTTTTGGGCCATGTTCTATGCCATAGTGGGTTTGCGGGTCTTCGGGTTTGGGTCCAGCACCCCCATACCCGCACCATTTAATTTGGCGAGTCTAATTTTTTACCAAACTCGTCCCATTTAAGGCGGGTAATGATGGCTACAATTGCACAGATCGTTTGTAGCTAGTTTCGAAGTTAAAATGTCGATCCCACAGGGAGCCCAAAGTTAAGTGTTTATGGGTGAAGTCTCTGTCACACCCAAAGTTGTCATAGGTCTTCGGGTGAATTGACTGCAAGCATTGAAATAAGAATAAAGTTTGGATTAAAGGAATGTATTTAAATAAAACTAAAATGTAAACTTCAAAAATAAAAAGCATAAAAGTAAAGAACGATTTGTTTGTTGTTTTCTACAGATGAAAAAGTAGGCGCAATGAGATTCAGTTCATGATGATAGTGAATGTGCCATGTGGATGAGTGATAAGTATAAAAATTATAATCTTATAAGTATGTGTGTAGGCAAGCAACCCATAATTATCCGGAATTCCTCTTGGTAAATTTCATCCCAACTTCAATAATCCTACTAGCCTGTTACCACAACCATGGTTAGTCACTAGACGATTAAGATCCTTCAGATTGCTTAGCAATTAAGCTCCTTGGATCGGACTAATGCAATAAGCTTGGTGGCTTCTCGTAATCTTCGAGTCAAACTAGTTTCCTATTGATATCCCCGTGTCACTCGGGGTCGCCGGTCTTCTAGCGAACAAGATTCTATCTATGTAGAATAAAGCATCATGTTGTCTGGGGACTTAATTAGACAACATGCATTAAGCATTCAACAGATAGTCAAGCATACATAATATAGTAATTAAAATCAATCACAAATATAATGAAAATTATATAGGCACATCACATCTCACCAATCATTTACATATCCCATGCCCAAGAAAACTTACTCACACATGTGAGAAGAAAGCATCATTGATATAGTTAAATAAAGGGAGTTCTTTTTTATATTACCGTGGAGATCCACAATAAGAATAGAAATAAATCCAACACAATTCAAAATGGGAAGAACAAACTCAAACTCTAATCTTGCAAGGTGGATCTCTCTCTCTCTCTCTCTCAAGTACAAGTAATGGCTATGGAGGTGTGGTGGCTAGGAGATCGTGGAGCGATATGAAGAACGTCTTCCTCTTCTTCTCTAGATATCTTCTTTCTCCCTTATGGATGGGATGGCGGATCATGTGTTCTATTTTTGTCCTTCGCCTCTTCACAAAAGTTGTCCCTTTTAACAAGACGAAGCTGGTGGAAACTATATGGCGGGAACTATACGGCCAAAAAAATATTCCTGCCGTATAGTTGCTCATTAAGGCTACTGTATGCTCCCCTTGATTGATTCCAAAACGAGACTTGCTTGTTTTCGTCTGAATATTGTGTTTATGCTGTTAAAACCCTCTGTTGATATTCAGAACCTGAAACACACATTAAAACCCAAGTTTTCTTCGTTACGGAAGTATTAGTGTTAGGTAAAGCTATAAAACCATCAAATCCAAGCAAAAACCATCGATAGAAACCATCAAAAATGTGTTGAATCTCACAGCTATCAGGTACCCATCGGGTTAGCGGGTTCAGGGCCCCATTGACATACCTAGCCGCGTCGTGGCCCGCACGATGATTAAAGCACCCCCGGGTCAGGCCCGCTAGGCACTACCGAATCAATCGACTCTGCATTGACACCCTCGTTGAGGCTGATACGTCCAATTTGCATCACCATTCTATATCATAATTTGCCTCTATTAATTGATATGTGTCTTATTATGAGGTGTTACTTATGTATTTTCCTCTGTTTTTTCATGTTGGATGATTCTTGGAAGATGGACTGCCGGAGTTAGGTTTCTGATGGAAAAAAGGTGTTTTGATGCAATTTCGCGAAGATCAGAAAAATACGAGAAAAATATTGGAAAATTATATTTTCCTAGAATACGAAGGAAACTAGAAGGGGAGGCATAACTGGGCCACAGGGGGCCCACACCCCTAGGCACGGGTCCCCCTGGGCCGTGTCTAGGGCAGGTGCGGCCCACCTGTCTGGCCTCCGACTCCGCCCTCTCTCCTATATCTTCCTCTCGGAACCCTAATATCAGGGGAGCGACCACAGAAAGATTTTCGCCGCCTCTGTGGGGCGGAAAACACCGAAAGAGAAAGAGCTCTCCAGTAGACAAATTTCCTCCGGGGAAATTCCTTCCTGGAGAGGGGAGATAGTCGCCATCAACACCATCATCAAGCTAGACTTCATTGGTATCATCATCCACACCATCATCTCCACGAGCACCATCATCACCACTCCATCCCGCTGTAACAATCATGTTGAATACTTGCATAGTTCTTAGGGGAAACTTTCCCGGTGTTGGTTACTATTGTAGTTGATGCTTGTGAGTGGAACCATTGGATTATTGTTTATGTTCAGATTGTTATCCATCACCATATAATCTTTGATCTTGATCCATATGATGTCTTGTGAGTAGTTCGTTTAGTTCTTGAGGACATGGGAGAAGTCATGTTGTTAGTAGTGGATTTGTGTTGAGTTATTATTCAATGGTTTAGTATTTAAGTTATGGTGCTATTCTTCTAGTGGTGTCATGTGAACGTCGACTACATGATACTTCACCATTTATGGGCCTAGGGGAATGCATTGTGTATTTAGCTACTAATTGTGGGGTTGCCGGATTGACAGAAACCTGAACCCCCGTCAGGACACCATTGCATAAGGGAGTGTAGGATCTCGGAGTTTAAGGTTATGGTTAGGTTTATATCTTAATTGCTTTCCTGTAGTTGAAGATGCTTGCAGGGGGTTTAACCACAAGTATGTATTAGTCCAAGTAAGGTTGGTACATTAGCATAGGTTCACCCACAACACTTACAACACCAAAGAAGAGTACTTAGCTGTATGAAGCGAAAGAACTTGACAGTATTCCCATGTGTCCTCGAGAACGTTTGGTCCTTATAAGTATTTCCACCGGCTTGTCCTTTTCTAAGAAAGGATTGGGCCACTTGCTGTAGTTGTCTGTTGTCTTTATTACTTGCACCTCGTTTCTTTGCTTTATCATAAAACCCCTAAAAGTCCGTTTGCTAAGTATTTACAGAGATTTCCTACTCCATACCACTAGTCCACACCTTCTACTCCTCGTTGGGATCGACACTCCTATTTATTGAAAGTACTACGATGTAACATCCCAGCATTAGAGCTTAGAAATAAGCTGAACACAGATGTGTGCATTGCATTCATGCATAGAAAATCCAAATAATTTTCGCGCTTTTGAACAAAACTTGTCAAAGTGATTGAAGCTTCTCTCAACTTGATGGAATTGAAGTAGATCATCAAGTTGACTGCGATAAGTTTCAATATGACCTTTGCTAAAACCTTATTTTGGGTAAACATGATTTGATCTAAGGGTAGATCAAATATAATAAAATTAAACCCTAATACATTACTTAATGATTTATATTTGATCCTTAAGTAATCATATCCTATTATTCATTACAACAACTCATGAATACCAACTTATAAATATAACTTAAGTAATAGGAATGTAACAACTAAATCTTAATCTCATCTACTTATACCATGAACATCATGGTAATACAATCTTAACTCTTTAGTGAGTTTGAGTAGGAAAGGGATAAAGTCAAGATCATTCACCATATATATTTCTTTCCTTGTCAATCCTTATGGAATCCTATCTCAATATCTGTTGTTCATCAATGTTGAGTAATCAACTATTGATTCACCAATTCTTCATCTATCAACTCTCGATCATATCATAGCATTCACTTAAGGCCTATAAAGAAATAAGTAAGAAGGGATAAAAAGTAATGCTAGATTTAAATAAGCATCTATAGAATGGGGGTGTTGGAAGAGAATAGGATCAATGAGATACTTGATGGAGTTAACTCACTCCTGAAATGATAAAAGAATTATATGGAACCTATAATTATATGGTGATAAAGCAGATTACAAGGATGAATCCTGAAGGAAGTTACCAGGAGTAATTCTATTGGATCAAGTAGGTATAGTCAATGAATGATATCTCTTAGTCCAATAGAGATAAATAGAAGATAATTATAATACAACTATAATGTTGTATGGATGAAGCCTTTATTAGCCAACTGGAAACCTAAAGCCTAAATGATCAAAGGATTATAATGATCATGCTTTAGTCACCAAGATTGAATGCTTATATCATGTATAAGTGACATTGGTGGATAGAACATGATTAAACCTTAGTATAGATATATTATCCTAGATTAGTCATTACAAGTCACATTAATATAATGTGAGGTTGGAATGTTAGATACTGGAGTTAAGTTGAGACAAGATAGTATGATTAAGATGATGCTAGAGCAACATTGGATTAAAGAAGTAGTAGTTTCCTCTTGGGAAATACTAACACTTGAGGTGGAGTAGTTTGATCTATTCATCTACTAGAGTAATATTAGTGGTGGATGATTAAGGAAGAGTATGAGTGGATTTAGAAGTTACTACTTGTTGTATTGGAGGTTATCAACAGTAGAGAAGGGAATATAACCAAGTATGGATATGAGAATATTATGAAAAACTTTAAGCTCATTGGATTTATAAATGGGTTTAAAAGAAAAAAAGATGGATAAGAATGTTCTTGGGAAGTTAAGCTCATCATGTTAGCACATGATAATGGTTATGAAAGAGTAGTATATCTAGGAAATGAATTCCTTAATTAGAAGTCCAGGATTGTGAATTGTGGAAGATAGGAATTCTTGGTAAACACTAAACCCTAAATCTTTAACCAAACATAAAATCTATCTCATCGGTTTGATCAATCATCTTATTTCCACAATGGCTGATTGGAATAATTTCCTATATCAAATCACTTAAGCACATCTTGGTCATTTTCATCCATCATTCTCATAGGTGCTTAGGAACTATCTTTATCAATTCTTTCTCATAATTTAGCCTAGAAAAAAATCCCACTATTTTACTTTAAATGGTTATATCATTAAAAATCACAAACATAAAGACAATGTGTTTAGCCATTAATCTTTATTCACATCAACAAAAGAATATAAATATACTAAGAAACCTAAACCCTAGGGTAAGCATTTACTATTCAAACCCTAACTCTTCTGTTAGTTATAATAAAATATATACATTATTAATTCCTAGATTTATGGGAGTAATATTAACCAGATGATTTCCTTTGCATATCATACATCAAATAATGATATATGATCATTATATCCCTCCAAACTCTAAATTAACTAGAACTAAGTTTTATAATTAAATAAGGAAATATCATATAATAAATCCATGGTTTATTATAAATAAAATTAAATTCATAACAAAAGACCCTACAGATACTAAAAGGAAAAAATATATATCAAGAAAATAAAGAAAGGATAATATTATACAATAAAAGTTCATAAAATAATACTAAGTACATTTTAGTATTGCTGCAATTATCTAGCAGATAAATTCTATAGCAAAAATACAAACTAAATATGAAAATACAAATCTTAGAACAAACAGAAAAATAAAAACAGAAAAAAAGAGGGATCTAGCCGAGCAACAGGCCAGCCCAGATACTCTTCTCTCTTATTTACTGCCTCGTGCACCTAGTTGCAGCCCAGCAGCAACCCAACAGCGGCCCAGTCTAGGATATCCCTTCGCTGTCTCAATGGCAAGCGGGTCCCACGCGAGAGAGAACCATCGTCTTCGTCCTCCTTCGCATGGTTGACATGCCGACGGCGAGTCCACCTCACCGCCGCCATTCTAGGCTCCCGCGGACATGATTAACCCCTCCAAACTTTGCCCTAGCCGCTAGGAGTCCGCCAGTAGGCGTTGTGCCATGATTCGTGCCCAGAACGAGCTTCAGCAGCGCCGCCGCATCTCGGCCGTCGTCGTCACCGTGCCACTGTGTCCGACCTCGCTTCACCGTATAAGAGGCAGGATAAGGATCGCCCGAGCCTCAGCTTCATGCCTCTCTCCTCAATTTCCCCTCAAATGATCTCTATCTCTCTTTCCAACCCGACGCCATCGCTTGCAAGCTTCGGCTAGCCGTCGAGGCAATGCTCCTCGAAGCCTGTGGTGTGGATGGGGAGAAGCGCCATGCTCCGTAGATCTTCTGGGTGGAGTACAACTTCAAGGGGAGCTCTGAGGAGGGAGAATTTCATCGTGCCCTTTCCTCGGAGTTCGCTGGAATTCTTGACCGAGCGCTCACCACCGACCACGCTGGTCCTCGTCGACCACGGCATAAGCCTCTGGGTGAGCTAGCGCATCTCTATCACCTACTATTTTGTGCTAGAATTCATTGTAACCCTATTTCCATTGAGCGCCGTCGTGCCTCGCTTCTGCAACCTCGTCGTTGCCACGTTCGGTGACCATACTTGGGCGGAGACGCCTCCATATACCTGATGTCATCGTGACGTCGAGGTTGACCTGGTCCAAAGTTTGACTCGGTCCTCGCCCAGGTGGCAAGTGACGTGGTATAGGGTCCAATTGTCATTCTCTATTAGTAGGAACAAGCCTAGTAAGAAAAGTATTAGCTAAACTGTGCGTGCCATGTGGTATATGGCCCACTAGTCAGTGACTAGGGTAGGTTTAATCTGGGTATGAAATGTAGTTCCTATTTGCAATACTATTTAATAAAATGAATAAATCTTGTTAAGTTAATAACTTTTGTTGTATAATTCAGAAAAATACATATAATATATGAAAAATTTGTAGAAAAATAAAATCTATAACTTAAATCTATTATCAAACATTATTATGTTAACAATTGAAATAATTATTGTTTAATAAAGATTTTAAAAGTAATAAAACATTGATAATTCATATTTTAATAATGGTAAATGTTAAAAATATAAATAAAATACCAAAAATCTTAGAAAAATAAGAACTATAATTTAAAACTATAATCATGCATTATTATTTCAATTAGTTAAATATTTATTATTTATTAAGTGTTTATAAAGTAATAAACCTTGTAAAAATCATATCTTATTATTTATAAATCACAAAAATAAATGTAATATACCAAAATGATCATAAAAATAATACCTACATGTTAAAAATATAATATTCCACTTTTGAGTTAAGTAAAATTTAAATACTTTAATAACTTGAATTAAAACCTATATCCTGAGTTGTTAATTCATATAAGGGTAAATAAAATTTGTTAATATTTCTAAAATTGCCAATTTAGGTCTAATAAGTAATACTAGCCTTAAATATTGATGGTATGAAGTGAAAATGGTTTAACACACTTTAAATACAATTTTATTGAATTATCCTTTAACCATAAGTGTAGATTATTTTATAAAAGGATCATTATCCAATATAAAATCTCCAAGAATAATTTGTAGTGAAATAAAACCTATTCCTTTACTTTAACCACAAGTTTATCAACATATCAAAACACTATAGTGAATCCATAAGTAGTTAAGTAATATTACTTCCTTGTTTACAAACTATAACAACTCATCTGTAAAAAATTTGATTATATTCCATTTTAATGTTAGGAAACCACTACTCAAATAGAAGTAATGCCATGCTTAAATAACTTTAAGGAAACATTATGAAGTGAACAAAATACAAATATCATAAGCATTACAACCTAAGTTCATCTATTTTTTTAAAGTTAACTTTAGTCTGCAAAGCTTTAAGTATAATGCTAAAGACCTTATTATGTGTTTTATAGTTAACTTTGGTCTATTATAATTTATCCATAAAGCATCTCAAGTCCAAACTATTCAAGCAAGCACAAACAACATCGACCACATCTGATTAACCACAAAGATTGTTTAGACCTTGGAAAAGAAATATTTTCTTCAAATGTTATTCTTTTTGCCAATCCAGTCAACAAATAACAATTAATCGTAATCACATTACCTTATACTTTACTTATATACTTAGGATTGATAACACTTAAGTTCTTTATAAGTGACATTAATTGTAAAGTAAAAATTTGACGATAGACAATTATAGTATAAGCAATATTGAGTAGCATTTCTCATTTGTGTGTATCTAATTGTTTTATGATATTATAATTACATGTTGTTTCACACGCAACCACAAGCCTTAATAGGAAGACCAATATGAAACTTATTTAAAAAGACAAGACATTATAATGATAACCATTTCCAGTTTCCAAACCCTAGATCAACGTTGTCCCTGGGATTCGTGTTTATCAAGTGCATTACATTACTTATGCATAATGGCATCTTGCTTCTTTAAACATTAGTCCTTACCGGACCAATGATGCTTCTTTCACATATTGGATCTTTTATATTGTCTCGAAGACCATGAGTGCATAATATTGCAATCACACAAGGCAAGTTCACACTTGCTCATGTCCTTTGATTATTTTCAGTAAAGTATTTTGCAAATCCAGTGTTGTCATCACCTGCATTTGAAAAAGGTCAGAAAACACTATTTTCATAATAATGTGATTATAGGTTATTTACCATGATAATAACCTACTATGAAAGTTCCAGTGGTAAAGGAACATATTATCTAGGACCTAACAACTAATGTCGCTAGTGATTCTTGCGTCGTATATTACGCGTTAACCATGAGACTTGGAATGGGACGGAGAAGTCAGCTGTATCCTTTTCCTCTCGTATGGAGGCAAGACGACCTTAACATGACGCTGTGATTCCTTGTGCGGATCCAACATATGGGTGGGCACCCTTACGCCCCACACGTTTGGTGTCTAGATTTTCTATGGATGGTGTTTAGTGGATGGACCATTTAGTATGGCACTTGTCAGGGTAACCCCAGGTCATAGAGTCTTCGGGAACTCATCAGGGTTTTAGCCTGCCCGAAAGGGGGCTTAACGGAGGTGAGCCGGCCCCGAAGGATCGTGCAGACATATGAGGTCGCGGAGAGGACAGTGATTGGCTTGGATCTTAGACTGGGCCCCATACCAAGGAAGTACGGACAAGGTCATGACTTGGTTGTGCAACAAGGCTAAGGTCTCTCATGGGTAAAGTAACACACCTCTGCAGAGTGTAAGAATTGTATCTTGTTACTCCCTGTTTCGGGAAGCAGCTGCGAACGCGGCGGGAAAGGAACTCCATGAAATTTCTGGTAAACCCGTGAAGGCTGACGAACATAGCTTTTCAGAATAAAAGAAACCTTTAAAGAAATGTTTATGAAAACTTGCATTGCATACGACCTATGGTTTGTGGCTGTAGATATAGTGCATCATACACTCCTTTTCTAGTGAACTTGCTGAGTACGCTCGTACTCAACATATCTTCTTAACCCTTGCTAGGTTGTAAAGCCAGTACAGACGATGTCTACATCAAGTTATGCTCCAACAATCGTCACCAGAAGCTAAAGTTCTTCAATGAAGTCAAGAAAGTCAACATATACATAAACTCAAGTGAAGACAAAGTTACTGATTAGATAGGAATATAATATCTAGCCATAGAACCTATTTCTATAGTGTATTGCAATAGCAACAATGCTAAGACCATTAGTTACAATACTAGTCTTATTAGTACGATAGTTTTTGAGTTGTTTATTCCTGATTCTTCTTTGTAAGAAGTTTCTTTCTCTCTCTTTAACCTAGGGTGTTCTCTGGATCTTATGTAAAGAGTTGAGTTGTAACCTATAGTCATTTCTTGTAGCTGTTGTGTTTCTGTTGTACCACTCTGAGGGATGTAATACTAGTGAACGGTGTTTCATTGGTGTTATGTCAACGACTATAGTGTACTACATCATGCAGTGGTATGTTGGGTCACGGCATGCGATACACCCCCTATACTTGTGGGTTATCAAGACTATTTTCTGGCGCCGTTGCCAGGGAGCGAAGCGCTATTGAAGAGTGGAACTGGTAAAGGAAACTTCTACTGTGAGTATTGCTTTTTGTTTCTATTTGTTACTTTGTTTCCAATATGGATAACCCACTTGGTTTTCTGTTTGGGAAAAATACTACCACTTTTAGGGTAGTAGATGAACCACCACCTGTTGAGATAGATCCTTTTAAGATACCTACAAATATTGTTGACCGTGTTATGAATAATTATTATTTAGGGGATGGAACTGTTCATCCTGGTGATCACTTGCTTTTTATCCATGATTTATGCGGGTTGTTTAAGTGTGCGGGTATCACAACTGAACAGGTGAAGAAGAAGTTACTCTCTATATCCTTAAAAGGGAGAGATGGAGAATGGTATAAGCTACTTAAGAATGGGCAATCCATGGAATGGGAGGAAATAACATCTCTCTTTTATTCTAAATTATATCCTCCTAGTGAGATTCATAAGGATAGAAATCTGATATATAACTTTTGGCCTCGTGATGGAGAGAGTACAGCTCAAGCTTGGGGGAGATTGAAGTTACTAATACTTAAATGTCCTATTAATGAACTCCCTAACAATATTATTATCAATAACTTTTATGCTAGGCTTTCTCTTCATGATAAAGATTTACTAGATGCTTCTTGTGTTGGATCATTCACACGTATGAAGGAAGAAGCTAAATGGGATCTCCTAGACCGTATTCAAGAGAACACTGAAGCTTGGGAGAATGACAAAGGAAGAAAGTCAGGTATAAACTATGATTATGAATGCATAAAATCCTTTATGGGAACTGATGAATTCTGTGATATTAGTAATGAGTATGGTCTTGATCCTCAAGTTCTTGCGAAATATTTTAAGGCCTTTTCCTCTTACATTGAAATTCCCAATAAAGAGTGGGACAAGTACCATGCTCCTTATAAAGACATTGTTACCCATGTTCCTGCTAGCATAGAAGTTTGTATTGTTGATCCTATTTTGCATGAACCTTATGTTGAGAAAATCCCTTTTCCTGCTAAGGTAAAGGAACATTCTATCATAGCTAATGTGGTTAGCAAAAGTGCAAAGAAAACTGTGGAACCCGATGAGCAAATAAATATTGAGCCTGTGGTAGCTATTGTGACAGATCTTGTCACTAGAAATATAGAGGATGAGCATATTGTATTCTGTGAAGACGCTTCTAATATTGTCTCTCATCCTAGAAAAGCTAGAAAAGCTAGTGTTCACATGCTTTATGTTAGAATTGGTGATCATTGTTATTATGGTTTATGCGATATTGGTGCTAGTTCTAGTGTTATTCCTTATGAGATTTACAGGGAAATTATGCATGAAATTGGTCCTTGTGAGCTTGAAGACATTGATGTGGTTATTCACCTAGCCAATAGAGAGACAGTCTGTCCCATTGGCATTGTAAGAGATGTGGAGGTTCTTTGTGGTAAGATTAAATATCCTGCTGATTTTTTAGTACTTGGTTCTGAAGCTAGTAAAACCTATCCTATTATCTTTTGTATACCCTTCTTGAATACTTATGGGGCTATCATAGATTGTAGGAAGGAAAAAAGTTTTGACTAAGTTTGATGGAGAGTCTTATGAGTTTATTTTTTCCAGATTTGCTAAAACTCCTTATAAAAATGAACTGCCTAATGAGGATTTCAGGTTGAATAACTTTCTGCTATTTCTCTTGCTCCTAACAATGGCTTGCAGCAATTTATGGAAGGTCATGAAAGCGATGTCTTCATGAAGGAAAGAAATGAGATTGACGAGGTTTTCCTTTGTAGCCTGAGCTACTTAAGCATAATCTACATGTGGAAGATTTGGGTACCACACTACCACCTAAAGGGGGCCCTGTTTTCGAATTAAAACCTTTACCAGATGATCTTAAATATGCTTATCATGATGATAAGAAAGTATATCCTGTTATTATTAGTTCTAAACTTTTAGGAAAGGAAGAAGAAAGGTTATTGTAAATACTGAAGAAACACCGAGGAGCTATGGGTTATACTCTTGATGATTTAAAAGGATTTTCTCCCACTATATGCCAGCATGTTATTAAGATAGAACTTGATGCAAAACCAGTTGTTGAGCACCAACACTGTCTAAATACTAAGATGAAGGATGTGGTAAGAAATGAGGCATTAAAACTACTTGATGCTAGTATTATTTACCCTATTGCTGATAGCCAATGGGTTATCCCTGTTCATTGTGTTCCCAAGAAAGGGGGAATAACTGTTGTGCCTAATGAAAATAATGAGCTTATACCCCAAAGAGTAGTGGTTGGGTATAGGATGTGCATTGATTTTAGAAAGGTTAATAAAGTTACTAAAAAATATCATTATCCTTTGCCCTTTATTGATCAAATGCTTGAGAGGTTGTCCAAAATGACTCACTTTTTGTTTTCTTGATGGTTATTCTGGGTTCTCTCAAATTGTTGTGAAATCACAAGACCAAGAGAAAACCACTTTCACTTGTCCTTATGGCACTTATGTTTATAGGTGTATGCCTTTTGGTTTATGTGAAGAAATTGTGGAGGTTTTCATGGACGATTTCTCCGTCTATGGAACTTCTTTTGATAACTGTTTGCACAACCTTGATAAAGTTTTGCAGATATGTGAAGAGACCAACCTTGTTCTTAATTGGGATAAATTCCATTTCATGGTTAATGAAGGGATTGTTCTTGGACACGGAATTTTTGAAAGAGGTATTGAAGTTGATAGAGCCAACATTGAAGCAATTGAGAAGATGCCTTGCCCTAGAGATATAAAAGGTATTCATAGTATCCTAGGTCATGTTGGTTTCTATAGGAGGTTTATTAAAGATTTCTCCAAAGTTTCAAAGCCCCTTACCGATCTTCTTCAAAAAGATGTACCTTTGTTTTTTATGATGATTGTAAGGAAGATTTTGAAACTTTGAAGAAAGCTTTGACTACTAATCCTATTGTTCAACCACCTGATTGGAGTTTACCTTTTGAAATTATGTGTGATGCTAGTGATTTTGCTGTGGGTGCTTTCCTTGGGCAACGTATTGATAAGAAGTTGAATGTTATTCATTATGCTAGCAAGAGTCTAGATGTTGCTCAAAAGAATTATGCTACTACTAAAAAAGAGTTCTTAGCTGTAATCTTTGCCTGTGATAAGTTTACACCCTATATTGTTGATTGAAAGGTCACTATTCATATTGATCATGCTTCTATTAAGTACCTTATGACAAAGAAGGATGATAAGCCTAGGATTATTAGATGGGTGTTGCTTTTACAAGAGATTGATCTGCATATTGTAGATAGGAAAGGTGTTGAAGATCATGTTGCTGACAATTTATCTCATTTGGAAAACATTTCTTTTGACCCCTTGCCTGTTAATGATAGTTTTTCAAATGAGCAGTTGGCTGCAATAAGGGTAAGTACGCATGAGAGTCCTTGGTATGCTGATTATGCTAACTTTATTGTTTCCAAGTATTTGCCTCCAACCTTTACAACCCAGCAAAGAAGAAAATTCTTTTATGATTTAAGGCATTACTTTTGGGATGACCCACATTTATATAAAGAAGGAGTGGATGGTATTATGCGAGGATGTGTTCCAGAATTTGAACAACAAGAGATATTGAGAAAATGTCATGGAAGTGCTTATGGAGGACATCATGCTAGGGATAGGACTGCACAAAAGGTTTTACAATCTAGATTTTATTGGCCTACCCTTTTCAAAGATGCAAGGAAGTTTGTCTTATCATGTGATGAATGTCAACGAGTTGGTAAAATTTCTAGATGCAATGAAGTGCCTATGAATTATTCTCTTGTTATTGAACCTTTTGATTGTTGGGGATTTGACTTTATGGGTCCTTTTCCTCCTTCAAAAGGGTATACTCATATTCTTGTTGCTGTTGACTATGTTACAAAGTGGGTAGAAGCCATATACCTACAAACAGCGTTGATGGTAAGACCTCTTTAAAAAATGCTTAAGGATGTTATTTTTCCTAGGTTTGGTGTGCCTAGATACCTCATGACTGATGGAGGCTCTCGTTTTATTCATGGGTTTTTTTAGAAAAACTCTCGCTAAGTATGATGTAAACCATAGAATTGCTTCAGCTTATCACCCCCAAACCAGTGGGCAAGTAGAACTCTCCAACAGGGAAATTAAATCTAACTTGCAAAAGACTATCAATATATCTAGGAAAAATTGGGCTAAAAAGTTGAATGATGCTTTATGGGCTTATAGAACTGCTTATAAAAATCCTATGGGGATGTCTCCTTACAAAATGGTCCATGGGAAAGCTTGTCACTTGCCATTAGAATTAGAACACAAAGCTTATTGGGCTGTGAAAGAGTTGAATAGAGATTTTAAACTTGCTGGTGAGAAAATATTGCTTGACATGAGTACCTTAGATGAGTGGAGAAGTGAAGCTTATTAAAATGCTAGACTCTTTAAGGAAAAAGTAAAAAGATGGCATGATAGGAGAATTCTCAAAAGGGAGTTCCATGTTGGTGAGAAAGTTCTTTTGTATAGGTCTCGTCTCAGATTTTTTATAGGGAAACTACTCTCAAAATGGGAAGGACCTTTTGTTATTCAGGAAGTATATCGTTCAGGTGCTATCAAAATATCGTATTTGAAGGACAACACTACGAAGGTGGTGAATGGCCAAAGGCTCAAACATTATATTTCTGGAGACTCTTATAATGAAGACGTTGACATTATTCAAATGGTGACTCCGGAATAATTTATTAGAAACCAAACACCAGAATCTGCAGAGTCCGTCCTTGAATAGGTAAAAGTGGTGAAAACAGAATGTTCGTGAAATCCCAATCTTTTTATATTTCTGATGTTTTTATTACATATGGAAGGATACGAAACGAAACGGAGGAGGAAACGGAGGCCGAGGTGGCCACACCCACCCCAGGTGTAGGCCCCAGCTAGTCGCGCCTGGAGGGGGTGTGAGCCCCCCAAGCTCCGTCTCCGCCTTGTTTTTGTACCATTACCTTCCTTATGCTTTGAAATTTCGTAATATATAACCCCCCGGGTTCCCCGAGGTTTTTGTATCGTGTTCTCATCGTGTTTTTGTTTTGACCTGTTTCTGTCAGGCAGATTCTCAGTTTTGGAGCCACCATGTCTTCCTCTGGATCACCCATGGAGGATTTCTCTGCGGATGTCATCAACTCGTACATGTATGAGTTGATGATTCATCCCAAGGAGTTGATTCTCAAGGATGGGAAGGTGCATATGAAAGAAGTTCAAGGCCCTAAAGGAGAAGGCAGTCTGGAAGACAGGATGGAAGCATTGGAGCATGAAGTTTTCAGGTACAAGAAGATGGCAGAACGCGAAGTGGATGTTATTCACAAGATAAGTTTAGAACTCATCGCCAAGCACGAGGAGGAGGTTGCTGAGTTCCGAGAAGAAATATTCTCGCTTTTTTAGACCACCAACCAATTACAAGCACAGCTCTACGGCATACAAAATCAAAATTGTGAGTATGAGGCTAGATTTAATCGCATAAGCTCTGCTGCTAGTTTCAGGATTGTGGAAACCAGGACGTCCTTTTTGGATGGGGAACCTTTGCCTTGGAAGTTTGATGATGACAAGAGAACACCACCACCATCGAAGGAGTAATTCGTCGTCAGGTTTGGCATCCCCTTGGCTTGTTCCAAGCTTGGGGGACTGCCGCGGTATCACATCATTATCTTTTATCTTTTACCTTTTTAGTGGATTCATGTCTTTGGTAGAGAGGTTATCTTATAGGTTGGTTTGCATGTGGAAGTATCTATCCTTTAGTTTCTATGTATCCCTTGGTTTGAGTGCCTTTATGGAATATTAATGAGAAGTTTTCATCTTTTACTTTTTGCACTTCTTATTTTAGTTTGCAATCTCTATTATATGATTGATCTTGTTGATCAGTATTGGCATCGCTTTGGGAGCATCAAGTAAATCTAAATTGGTTTTGGCAAACCAAGTTCTGGTAAGTAGCAACACCTTTTGAGGTTTGAAAGGAAAAGAGAAAAAGCTTACAGGTATTTTGTATCATTTGTTTTCTTTCTTGATTGGCTCGTAAGCTTAGTATTATTTAGTTAAGATCTTTTGTGTCTTCAAGGAAGATTGCATGTTTGGCTTTATTACTTGTATGTTTGCTTGTTTCCTTCAACTCTTTTGCCTGTTACCCAGCCTTGCTAGCGAAAAACCTATTTTGAGAAGGCACACTTCTCATGTTTCCCACCCCTTTGAACCAAAACCTGTGCCATTTGTGTCCACCATATCTACCTATTAGCATTTGATATCCCAAGCAAATTCTCAAGCCTCATCTATCTTTCGAATTAAAAATTATTTTGTTATGTGAAAACTAGTTAGTAAAGCTCTCACGAACTTGATGGCACACCTTATTTTCTTGCCCCAAATAGACTTGAACCATTGTGTCATCGAAGTTGTATATGCTTGTATCTATACTTTGGGATTGGCAGAACCGTGTTGTCACGGGGAACTCTTTCAAAACTTAAGGATACTCATCTAGTTGATATCATGCTCTTTTGTTTGCAGATGTCGTCAGTGTGAAATAAAAGGGGAGCTTGTAAGTCCATGGAGTGATGTATGTGTGTTAGAGAAACGCCTGGGCCGCTAGCCTAAGCCATGCCTATCATGGTGGAAACTTGCAGCATCACCATAGTGAGCATTCTGTGAAGCATCCTCAATAAAAAGCTATGCACATAGTAAATAAAAAGATCACTAAGATGCTCACTGTCTGCTTGCCTTGTCATTTTGGTTATGGTATAGCTCTTGTATCATGTGCAAGGGGTACCCCGTTGGCGTTTCTTTATGATACACATGTACTTACAATGACAAGAACTTACCGGTAACTAAAGTTGAGTAGCATGAGGAGCGGACCTCGTACTCAAGGGACATGAGATTGCTAACTTATATTTTGTCAAGTATATACTCCATCCTTGTTCACTTTAACCTTAATAATCTCAAGATGCCTATGATAGGGGAAATGAGGGCTCAAATCTAGCAAGTACCCTAATCTTTTGAAAGCTCTTTATGACTTGATATCCCTGCTTCCCTCTATGAAGGGACCTTTCTCCTATTTTTAAGTCGAGTCAGTAAACCTACTTCCTCTCTATCTCCAGCAAGCATTTGAGTTGTTGTGTTCCAAGCATTAATTTTATGATTTATTCACTCATGTTATCTATCTTCCTTGTTTGCACAAGACTCTTATCTATTGAGTATTACTTTGAAAGGCATCATTATGAAAAACCTTTTTGAGCAAAGAGTGCTCATGTTGTGAAAACTTCTGCAAAAGCTTTTTGTGAAACTGTTTGCCAGCTGTTCTCTGACCAAGAAAAAAGTTTGCCAATTCCAATTATGATTTATCTTTATGCATCTCTATTGTGACTCCTGTACTTGTTGCAAGCTAAGTTATATAATGGTGAGTTTCCTTCTTGCCCGTATTCTTTTATCAACACTTCACTCCATAAACCCGTGGACATGTTTACTGAGCTCAGTTTTCGCTTGGGGACAAGCGAAGGTCTAAGATTGGGGGAGTTGATACGTCCAATTTGCATCACCATTTTATATCATAATTTGCCTCTATTAATTGATATGTGTCTTATTATGAGGTGTTACTTATGTCTTTTCCTCTATTTTTGCATGTTCGATGATTCTTGGAGGATGGAGTGCCGAAGTCAGGTTTCTAATGGAAAAAGAGGTGTTTTGATGCAATTTCGCGAAGATCAGAAAAATACCAGAAAAATATTGGAAAAATATATTTTCCCAGAAGACGAAGGAAGCCAGAAGGGGGCGTGTCTGGCCATGGGTTCCACACCCCTAGGCGCGGTCCCCACAGGTCGCGCCTAGGGATGGTGTGGCCCACCTGGCCGGCCTCCGACTCCGCCCTCTCGCCTATATCTTCCTCTTGGAACCCTAATACCAGGGGAGCAACCACGGAAAGATTTTTGTCGCCTCTGTGGGGCGGAAAACATCGAGAGAGAAAGAGCTCTCCAGCATATAAATTTCTGCCAGGGAAATTCCTTCCCGGAGAGGGGAGATCGTCACCATCAATATCATCATCAAGCTAGACTTCATTGGGATCATCATCATCATCCACACCATCATCTCCACCAGCACCATCATCACCACTCCGTCCTGATGTAACAATCGTGTTGAATACTTGCATAGTTCTTAGGGGAAACTTTCCCGGTGTTGATTACTATTGTAGTTGATGCTTGTGAGTGCAACCATTGGATTATTGTTTATGTTCAGATTGTTATCCATCACTGACATGGTTATACCCTGCGGATACATGACCTCAGCATACCTAGTCCAGCCCAAGAAAGGCCCATGGCAAATATACGCCGGCCCATGAAGACTTTCGGGTAGCCAAGGCCCATGACGCCTTCGGATCCTTGGAGAGCAAGACTAGAGTAGATAGGAAATTCAAAGGGGTAAACCCTAGAACCTGTAACCGACTAGATCTGTGCCTGGGACCTGCCTAAGTCTATATAAAGGCCAGGAGGGCACGACCTAGATCTCTCTCTCATACTTTCGCATACGCACCTCCACGCCAGATTGCATCTGCGCACCCCTGTAATCACCGGTTCCGCCGTAATCAAGAGCAGACAAGCAGGAGTAGGGTTTTCCCTCCGGGGGCCTGAACCTGGGTAAACCTCGTGTCCCGTGTTGCTTGTTTGCTAACCGTTCCGCGATCTCCAGCATCCCCATCTTCTCCAAAACCCAAGTCCATAACAATGGGCATTGACGAGATTAAACCTCGTCAATTGGCGCCGTCTGTGGGAACTGGGGATGCTGATTGTGCAATCGTGACGGTCCCAACCCGAGCGATCTAAAACTCTGCGGCGACAGACAGCCACCTCCTCTTCGGTGCTTTCGACTTCACCGCCCACTCACCAGCCACCCTGAAGGACTTCGAGCCCGTAGGCGACGGACTCGAGATCCTGTTCGGGAGCTTCTGCTTCCAGGTGGGGCAAACCGGCACCCTCCGCCTCCCAGAGCGGGTGCCCCTACCATCAATCAGTCCCGCTTAGTGGGCCCCACACCCTGTGCTACGCACATCATCATCAACAGAGGAGTCTTACGACAGCAGCTGCTGCAACTCCGATCTGTGCGATCCGCCATCGGATGAAGGGACCTATGGTTCCGGATCTGAAAGTTGCGGCAGCAGCGTACCAATCTACGAGCGCTACCAATGCGCCGTAGTCATCCAGAGCGACGTGGATCAGCAAGCTCCCAACCCGCCGCCCAACCCGCCACCTAACCCGCGGGCGAAGCAGCGGGGAGCGGAAAAGCCGTCCCCCAAAAAACGCCGGCCAGGTCATCCGCCTTAGCAAAGAAGGATGGGCCCAGGCACGCGCCGCCGTGGCGGGCGGCACGATCCTGCCTGCAGATGCTTCACGAGACCTGCTGATGGCATACCACTTGCTCCTAATTGAGGAGCACAAGAAGCAGGTCAAGATGCAAGAGGTGCTTGACAAACGCAAACAAGCAGCCTCGGAGTCCAGCGCGCGATGAGTTGCGCTCTCCGCCATGGGCATCAGCTCCATCTTGAACGACAACCACGGCAACAAGCACCGCTCCTGGACGGAGAACATGGACCACAAGCAGCGCCGTGAGGTGACCCGAACCCTCCACGCATCCTTCATGGAGATGGATGCCGACGGCAACATCACCCCGAAGACGCCACAAGCTGCGATCATGGAAGCCACCGTGTACCTCGCGTCCCACCCACCTCTGGAGGGGGACCCGAAAAGAGCCATGCACAAGTCCGCACTCACCGGACTCGGGCTCGTCGGAGCCGCGCTCCATCAAGAAGGTCCTACGGAGCCGAAAAAGAAAGCCACGGTCAGGTTCGACCGCAGCCCCACTCCTTCATCCGAAGAAGAGGACCATGACCTTCCTCGAAGGCACAAGAGATCACGTCATCGCATCCGCGATTACGATGCCAGAGACGCACTCACACAGCGCAAAATCGACAAAGCGCGAGCCAAGCGCGCATACTCGTCTGAATCCGAGATGGGCGAAGACGAAGGAGAACTCTGCGGAGCCCGATGCTTCAGCAGATCTGTCCAACGGACACGGATGCCGCGAAATTTCAAGCTTCCTTCGGATACTCCGAAGTTTGATGGCACACAGGACCCCAAGGCGTGGCTCAGCGACCACCTGTCATCCGTCAAGCTGCACGGTGGAAACAAGGAAACCGCCATGCAATGCCTTCATGTGCAGCTGACAGGCGCAACCCGGATCTGGCTTAGCAGCCTATCTTCAGGATCCATCCGAAGCTGGGAGGAGTTGGCTTACAGTTTCATCCGAAACTTCAAAGGCACCAGCAAGAGGCCCGCCTCGATCGAGGAGTTGTGAGCCTGTACTCAACGAACGGGCGAATCCATTCGCTCGTACATACCGCGCTGGTCCAACACCAAAAATTCCACGGCACACATCTCCGAAGAAAGGGCCATCGACGCCTTCAAGGACGGCGTCAAGCGCCAGGAATTCAAGGAGGAACTTGGGTGCGTCAAGCCCAAGACACTCGACCACCTCATGGACATCGCCAATAGGTGGGCCGACGACAAAGATTTCGTCCACCGGGCACAATCGGAGGAAGAGGACGATTACGGACGACGACGGGGGCGCCGTAACAAGAGGAGACCGCGCGTCTACGACGATCGCGATGGACCCGACATGGTCGCGGCCGGCTACGCCGATCGCCGCAACGATGCCAACTGCAACAGCGGCGGATACCGCGGAGGCAACTTCCGCGATGGAGGATGCCCAAGGCAGTCGTGGCAGCACCGCGGTCGCGACGATGGACCCTCGGCATACGAAAAACTGTCGGGTCCTTGCACCATCCACTTGTACATCGATAAGAAGGATGGTAAGAAGAAGGCAAGCCACATGCTCAAGGACTGCCGCGAGTTCCAGAAGCTCAGCGAAAGCATGGTTCAGATGAGGCAGCAAGCTCCACCCCCTGTATTTGGGAACGCACCCGCACCAGGAGAGATAGCGCATGGAGCTCCTCCACCGCCACCTGTAGGAGGCCCGAACCAACCAGTCGCACCAGCACAGAACAACGTTGGGCATGGGTATCCCCCGCCGAAAGCAGCCGATGATCGGAAGGCGCCACGAATAGGGTGTAGAAGAAAATCACCCGTCAGATCAACCTGGCCGTGACAACTCCACCCGCCATCCCTGAGTACCTCAGCGGATCGGAGTCCTGCATCACATTCAGTCGTTCGGATCACCCTTGCCAGATCCCTCGCCCAGGTCATGCTTCCCTGGTGCTGGAGGCACAGATCGGAGGTTTCGAGATGAGCCGAGTCTTCATGGACGGCGGCAGCGGCATCAACCTGATGTTCGCAAGTACTCTAGCAGCAATGCGGATCCCGCTGTGCAGCCTGGAACAGTCAGACACAATGTTCCACGGCATCGTCCCAGGAAAGGGCATACTCCCCCTGGGAAAAATATGGCTCGATGTCATCTTCGGCAAGCCAGACAACTTCCGATGCGAGCGGATCGAATTCGAAGTGGTGGACTGGCCATCACAATACCACGCCATCCTCGGGCGCGTAGCATTCGCAAGGTTCTTGGTTGTACCACACTACACGTACCTGCTACTCAAGATTCCAGGACCCAGGGGCGTCATCACGGTCCACGGGAGCTTCACCCGATCGTACCACTGCGACAGGGACTTCAACAGAATCTCCCAGTCATTCGGCATGCAAGAGGAGCTCGCAAGGCTCCGCGAGGTGACGGACAACGGGGCACCCCCAATCGCACGACAAAACGCACCTGATATGTCTTTTGACTCCACCGTCAACACAAAGAAGGTGCAGATCCACCCGACGGATGCCTCCAAGACGGCGCTGATCGCTAACGATCTCAGCCCCGCATAGGAAAGCGCGCTCGTCGAATTCCTCCGTGAGCGCTGGGAAATCTTCGCCTGGTGTCCTGCGGACTTGCCAGGAGTTCCCAGGGAATTCGCCGAGCACGCACTAAACGTCTTTCCAGACACCAAGCCCGTTAAGAAGTCCATCCGAAGACTGTCCGAGCCATGGGTCGAAGCCATCGGGGTGGAAATCAACAGACTACTCGCTGCAGACTTCATCCGAGAGATTAAAGAAAGCGAGTGGCTCACCAATACAGTGATGGTCCCCAAAAAGGACACGGACATCCTGCGGATGTGCATGGACTTCACGTCGCTGAACAAGCACTGCCCAAAGGATCACTTCCCTCTTCCTCGGATCGATCAGATCATCGATTCGACCGCAGGATGCGAGAAACTCTCCTTCCTCGACGCCTACTCAGGCTACAACCAGATTCGACTCAAGGTCGAATACCAAGAGAAAACGGCGTTCATCACGCCGTTCAGAGTGTTCTGCTACAACACAATGCCTTTCGGGCTAAAGAACGCAGGTGCCACGTACCAGCGGTCCATGCAGGCATGCTTGAAGGACCAGATCGGTCACAATGTCCAAGTCTATGTTGAAGACATAGTCATCAAAACCAGGGAGGCAAAAACACTCATCGACGATCTCCGCGAGACGTTCAATAATCTCGACCGCTACAGGATCAAGCTCAACCCCGAAAAGTGCGCCTTCGGCGTCCCATCGGGTCAGCTGCTTGGCTACTTCATCTCCCAACGGGGGATCGAGGTGAACCCGAAGAAAATACGGGCCATAATGGCCATGGAGAAACCGAAGAATCTCAAGGGTGTCCAGCAGCTCGCAGGGCGAATAGCGGCATTGAGCAGGTTCATCAGCCGCATGGGCGAGAAAGCCCTGCCATTCTACCAGCTACTATGCAAGGCAGACAAATTCGAATGGACACCCGAAGCGGACGATGCATTCGAAGATCTGAAGCGGATTCTCTCCACCTCGCCCGTCTTGGTTACGCCAAAGGAGCGCGAGCCCCTACTGCCGTACATAGCAGCCACACACCAGGTGGTAAGCACCTTGCTGGTGGTCGAGCGACCCGAAGAAGGCAAGACCCACGGGGTCCAACGTCCAATCTACTACCTCAGCGAGGTATTGACGCCAACAAAGCAGAGGTACCCTCACTACCAGAAACTTGCCTATGGCGTGTTCATGACGGCTCGTCGGTTGAGCCATTATTTCCAGGAGCACCAGGTGATGGTCGTCAACGAAGCACCCCTGAACAGCATCCTGAACAATCCGGAGGCCACAGGATGCGTGGCCCTGTGGGGCATCGAGCTGTCACCCCTAGACATCATCTACGAGAAGAGACTCGCAATCAAGTCTCAGGTCCTCCCGGACTTCCTTATACACTGGATGGAGCTGCAGTTGCCACACACCCCAGACATGTCGCAGTCATGGACGATGCATTTCGACGGCTCCAAGCACGAAGCTGGAGCGGGAGCCAGGGTCATACTGACCTCCCCGCAGGGCGACAAGATGAAGTATGTCCTTAGGATGAAATCCCGAGCTTCCAACAACGAGGCCGAATACGAAGCCCTCATCCACGGCATGAGGATGGCAAAGATCTGCGGCGCAACGCGCCTGGTCATCTACGGTGACTCCAACCTCGTCGTCCAACAGACGATGAATGAGTGTGAAGCACACGCCGAAAACATGATCGCGTACCGCGCACTCTACAACTCACTCGAGGGAGAATTCGACGGCTGCGAGCTTTAACACGTTGGAAGAGAAAGCAACGAGGAGGCCGACAGACTCGCCAACACCGGCTCCACCTGCGCAGGGGTGCCACCAAGTGTGTTCCTCGAACAGATCTGTGTGCCATCCATCAAGCGGAAATTCCCCAAGGGATCACCGGAAGAAGCAGAACACTCGGGGGCTACGCTACCCGGTCATGATGGACCCGAAAAGCTGGATACAGATGTCGCCATGGTCAACCTGATGCAGGTCATGGCAGTCGAAGAAACTTGGACATGACCATACCTCCAGTACTTGATAGACAGAGAACTACCTGATAGCCCGACAGATGCCCGACGCATATCTCGCCGGTCAAAAGCCTTCACCATCATCAATGGCGAGCTGTACAAGCATAGCATTTCGGGTGTACTACAAAGGTGCGTCACCATCGGTGACAGGAAAACCATACTTCAAGACATCCACGAGGGCATCTGCGGCCATCATGCAGGCAGTCGCTCCCTTGTCGCCAAAGCTCTACGAGTTGGATTCTACTGGCCAACGGCCATGAACGACGCACCCGGGTCAGAGCTTAGGCCCATACCTTTTGCCTGGCCCTTCGCCCAATGGGGCCTCGACATGATCGGCAAACTGCCAAGGTCCTCGAAAGGGGGGCACGTCTACCTCCTGGTCGTAGTCAACAAATTCACCAAGTGAATTGAAGCAATGCCGGTCACTAACCAAAAGGGCAAGACTGTCGTCAAGTTCTTTGAATCCATTGTCTATAGGTTCGGCGTACCGCATGGCATCATCACCGACAATGGATCGAACTTCATCTCCAAAGAATTCCAAGACTTCTGCGAAGGCCTAGGAATCAACATCACATACGCCTCTGTGGCGCACCCGCAAACGAACGGGCGGGTGGAAAAGGCCAACGGCCTAATCGGCGCTGGCATCAAGAAGCACCTCATGAGCCCACTCGAGCGACTCGCTGGAGCCTGGATGAAAGAGCTACCCTCCGTCCTATGGATCATGCATACCACGCCAAACAGCTCCACCGGCTACACGCCGTTCTTCATGGTGCACGGGGCCAAAGCCGTGCTACCAGCCGAAGTACGCCACCAGGCCCCCCGGGTCGTCGCTTATAGCGAAGCCGAATCCACGGCTGCACTCGAAGACGTCGTCGACACACTCGATGAAGCACGAGACATAGCGGCTCGATCGGTGTGCAATGAGTCTCCACAACTACCACAGCCGACGGCTGCGCCCAAGGTCCTTCGTCGAAGGAGACCTCGTCTTGCAACTCAAGCAAGAGCGACCGAACAAATTCAAGTCACCACGGGAAGGACCCTACATCGTCACCGAAGTCATCCCAGGTGGCGCCTATCGCCTCAAGCACGTGGAGTCTGGAGTCGCATACTCCAACCCATGGAACGTCGCACAGCTGCGACGATTCTACCCTTAGCTATCTACCCCCTTACTTTCAATAAGGCTATTCGGCCAAGGCTACCCAGCCGAACAATGTACCTCCTCCATTACGATATAAATAAAGCTAAGTGTCTCGCCCCAAAAATTTTCTATTCGCACTTTTATTCCATGATACAAACGCACTTAGAGGATCCCCCTACCTCACGATTTCGTCGACTGAGGATAACACGTGTACACCTGAGTAGCTGACCACGTCAGTCTAACGAAAAGGACACGCATGCGAACAAAGCACTACGTGCTCAAACAACAACCAAACCTTTATAACAAAGGGCAAAACACGCCCAGTCAAATATATACAAATTTTACATCTATCTCTTTTACAGGTACTACCTACTCTGAAGAATAACCTGAGCACGCTGCTCAAACATATCTACGATCTCTTCGGCATACTGCCTTACAGCCGCATAATGCGGACGCATATCCCACACACCACCATCCGGCCGAAGGGGCGGCCCAGCCGCTACAGCGGACAGATCTACATCAGGGCGATGCAGCCTCACAAGGGACAGCGCAGCCTTCACCTCTGCGATGAGCTAATACCGCACCAATTCCTTGACACAATGCACGTTCCGAAACTTCGACAGAAGACCATAGAGGGTTGACGGTGCAGCATCCAGTGGAAACATCACATGCAGAACCGACGCGAGTGAAGTCTGCACATGACGAATCACCCGCGATACTTGGTGAACACGATCTTCCACCGTCGCAAGGACCATGGCACGGTCACGATCCATCCATAAGAACCCATCGGATTCTATGTCCTGTTGAGTCAAGCAATTGACCCGAACAGCAACACGCTCCTTCTCCTCCCTTGGAGCAAGGTTAGCACCTGCAATACTTGCACAAAAGTAAGATGCAATTCCAGCAGGCGCATCCAAAGAAATGGTCAACAGCTCGAAATACTTACACTGAATCTGCTCGGATAATCGAAGCAATTCCGCCATCAAGTACTCCTCTCTGGCAGCACCTCGATCTGCCTTGGACTTCCAAACGCCGGCATGGCCACGCACCCCCAGAAACTCTTGCTCGAGACTACGAACACGGTCTCGAAGAAACGCAAGCTTCAACAAATCATCCAAGGATGGCCGCAGTCGCGCTGCAGGCGAGGTGTCAACGGGATCAGCACACGAAGGACCCTAGATCAACAGAAAGGCAAAGACATGAACACGCAGACGAAGGAGTACATAACTCAACAAATTCATTAAGTACATCAAAAGCCACTACGTGGCACAAGGATTTGTTCATCAAAATAATTACAACAAAAGAGACTACAACTATCCTACAGCTACAACGCCTAAGACGCGGCACCCTGAGTAGCCTCGGAGCCGGATTGCCTCGCCTTGGCTTCCCCCTGCTGTCGTAGCGCGTACTCGGCCAGCAGATCAATCAGCTTCGGCCCATAACGCTTACATCGAGCAACATAGGTAGCGAAGGCTACCTCGGATCCATCAGCAGTCGTCGGCATCCGGGAAGTGACCATGGGAAGGTCCAGCTCCGCTCCAGTCGCCAAGGCCATTGCCAGCCCGACGGATGCGCCGATGCCCTTCTGCTTGCGCTTGTACGCCGCAGGTGCTTCGGCTGACAGTGCCTCCGCCAGAGCATCAACATCATCAAGGGCCGCGCCCTTGGGGACAAGCTCCTTGTAGAAGCGCCCAAGGACCTCCTTGGCCTTGGCAAGCGAGTTGACGACGGTGCTGCCGCGATCTTCAACCACCGCAGCAGCATCATCCAGAGCACTCCCGTGCTCTAGAGCACCGCGATCAAACTCGATGCCTGCGGCATCTAAAACAACAAGGAAGAAGAATGAACGACAGCACCGTAAAAGAAAGACAAGGAAATCAAAAGAGGAAGGTAAAGATACTCACCCGAAACAGCCTTGGCAGCCGCCATAAGCTTGCCGGCCACCTCTCTCTCACGCGAAGCCGTGGCGGTGGCAAGCTTCTCCTCGAGGTCCGTGGCCTCCCGCTGCAGGCGCTCCTTAGCCTCGGCCGCAGTAGCCAGCTCCAGCTCGAGGCGCTCCTTCGCACCAACGGCGACCTCGGCCTTATTTTCCGCTTAACCGAGGCTCTTTTTGAGAGCATCAATCTCACGAAGGGAGGTGTTGTGCTCCTCTGCATTCAAATAATACAAACGTTGGATAACGGGACAAGAATACAAGAAGAAGCAAAGACCAAGGCATAAAAGTACCTTGAAGCTGTTTGAGGCTGGCCTCCAGCTGTGTGCCGCCGATCGTTTGGCATCCTGCACAAAAGGCTGCAGGAAAAATACCTACTAGTCAAGAGAAGGATTCGGGGGCTACGCCCAAAAGAAAGAGAAGAAGCAAACTACACACACGAAAACGCTCGGGGGCTCCCCCGAGACCCGAAGGAAGAACAAACAACAAAACTCCTTTACAGATGCTCGGGGGCTTCCCCCGTGGCAGGAGGCAGAACTACTCACATGATCCGACGACGACTCCGAAGGTCCGCTTGCAGCCTTCTGAGGCGCAACCACCTGAACCTCCTGCGGAGAAGGGTCTGGAGCAGCGCCTTTAGAGGTAGCCACCGTCTGAGGAGGAGGAAACGCGATTTTCGACTCCCCCATCATCTCCCGAGCACCATCACTGGAGGAGTCGTTGGAGGAGTGGCTGCACAAGGACAAATTAGCACAAGAACAAAGTAAACAGGCAAGAAAAATCAGTGCAGGACTAAGGAAATTTACGAGTCAAGCTCGCTTAGGTCGAAGACAGGAGGGGTCCTTCGAACTTTCTTCTCCTCTTTCTTCTCTTCCTTCTTCTCTTCCTTCTTTTCTTCCTTCTTCCGCTTCGCCGCGGGTGCGGTGCCACAGCCCGCACGGGAATGGCAGGAATCGGAGAGGAAGAGCCTCCATGCCCATCACTGTGATGTTCAAGCCACAGCGGATTCCTAGGAGTCAGAGGAGTCGAGGCATCCGAAGATTCTCTGGAGCTCCGTGTCCGCTTGCGAGTGTGGTCCTCGCTCGACTTGTTGGCCTCTTAAGCCGGAGATCGCGTTGATGGCAGCTCGAACATGGAATCCACTACCTCATTGTCCGGTGCATCCGGAAACAATTCGGGAAGCGGTGGCAACATGCCCGGCACCTCGAACTCCTGCACAGAAGAATACAAGTTGTTAGCAAACAAGTTCAAATACAATGCAGTCGAAAATAGCGCTACACGCATGACCCTAAACTACACCTGTGGAACAGGACGAGAAGCAAAAAACGGAGAAGTCAGCGACTTCCCCAGGATATCCTCTCCAGCCTTGAACTTCAGAAGCGGGCAAAGGACACCATCGAGATCTCCCCTGGAGAATTTTTCAGCCGAAACCCTCGTCGGGTCATGACGACCAGCATAGAGAAACATCGGATGTTCCCTAGCCTGAAGCGGCTGCACCCGACGCTTAAGAAAAGTGTGGATGATATCCACACCGTTCACCTCCTTCTCCGGAATCAACTGGAGATCCTCCACTCGACGATAGAGAGCCTCTATCTCCGCTACCTCGCCATCCAAGATCTAGTTTTTCCAGGACCTCTTCGGCTCGATCTTTTGGGAGGGGTCGAAAGGAGCAAGACCAAAATCCTGCCCAGCCACTTTGGAGTCGCGGATATAAAACCATCGCCTCTGCCAATAATGGACAGATTCGGACATGGAAAAAGAAAAGAAAAGTAGATTGGGTTTGAGGGAGATGATGCAATCCCCAATGGGATAAACACCATCCGAACCAGATTGCCTCTTCATGGAATAGAGTTTTCGGAAGAGGCCAAAGTGAGGCTCGATACCAAGCCAGCACTCGCAGAAAGTGATAAAACAAGCAATCTGAAGAAGATAATTGGGGGAAAGATGATGCAATTGGATGCCGTAAAGAAAAAGCAGTCCACAAAGGAAGTCGTGGACTGGGAAGGAAAAGCCGCGAAGAACGAAGGCGAGGAACATAACCCGAAACCCAGCGGGGGGACGGGGGATTACCTCGTTGCCTGGGAGTTTGATGACCTCCCTATCCTGCAGGATCAACTCACGAAGCTTGCGGAGATCACTCTCCCGTGTCTCCGATCGCCGCCAGCCACCATCGGTGACACGGGTAGCGGCGGCACTCTTCTTCCCTCCAGCAGCGCTGGTACCAACCACAGAACAAGACTTCTTCGACTTCCCCATTGCGGTACGGCGGCGCCGGCGGCGAGAACGTAGGATGGAAGAAGGAAATGTCCGAGGATATTCCAGCGCGCAGCAAGAACTCTCAGAAAACAAGGGAGCAGTGAAACCGAATAGCTGCGGTGAAAACAAACTAATGTTTTCCCCCAATGATTATAAAGACGAAGACGATGCACGACAACCGTCCATCGAGAAGACCTAATGTCGTGGTGGTGGCACGGAAGATGCCATGGGTAGGCTAAAGTATGGGGCCAATGGATGCTAGAGGGATCTGGGGAGGGAAGATGTAGTTGATTCTACACATAGAAGACTAACGTAAAGATCTTTATTTCTCCTTTCTAGGGCTACAAGTTCTCCTTGAGCTGTATACAAGTGGAGAGGAAGAACCTTACTAGCCTAACAGTACCAAATGAGTCGATGCCCTTCTCAGAGTCCAAGCCTCTCCTTATAAAGGGGAGCCCTGAGCTCCTCTAGGGCTGACGTGGCAAGCATATTCGGAGAATATGCTTGTCCCAATATAGTAACTCGGCGGCCTCCTTTCCGTGTCGCTCTTATAACGATGGCAAGGTTCCAGAGGACCCCGCCTGCCCGCCTCGGGCTTCAGGACTGTCACCTCCGTGACCTCCTTCTGCCCTTCTGTCGCTCTGCGCCTTGTCCTTTTTGCTTGGCTCTGCTCAGATTCTACCTAGCTCGTGACTAGGGTTTGACTATAGGCATCTCCTTTTCCTGCAAGCTTCATATCACTCGGCCCTGTCTCGCTTAACTTGGCTTGGCCTTCACCTACATTCAGATTATTCAGGCTGAACCAGCCGACTTACACAGTATGTCGGCCGGGTTACACCTTGCTCTTATCATAAGGGTCCTGCTCTTGCTTACCTCGGCCGACCTTTACAGGATTCGGCCGATTTAGACTGTAACTCGGAAACTAGACGGGGAACTTCCTTTCGTCTTTCCCCGTTCTTACCCTATCCGGGGTCACCCCCCCAACATTAGTCCCCGAAGCTGGTATGGTCCTGCCTGTAAGCTCGGCCGGGCCGTATCAGTTTCACATTATTCGTTTCTCCTTGTTTCCGAGTTACTTTTCCCTCGTCCGAGGTATACGCGTATCTTCTCGCGTACGCCTCGTCCTACATGTCACACTCATCATTGTTCCTCTAGTTTTTTGTTCCTCTACAGTGCCCACTGACGGGCTACAGTAATTACTGCGCCTGTCGCGTCGGCGCTACAACGCCTCGCGCACCGCATCGGTCAGGAGGCCCCATCCTCTCCTACGTCATGTGGTCGTCGGTGTGGCTCCACTCATCCACGAGCGGTTCCTCCGCACGCACGATCTACACGGTTATCGCCCGTACGCACGTTCCCACTACCGCCAAGGCCGTGCGGTTATAAAGAGGGGCACGGGGCTAGAGGGTTCATTTTCCCCCTTCGCCCGCCGTTGCCCTTCTTCCTCCCCATGCTCGCGCGTCTGCTCGTGCTCCTGCGGCCGCGCCATTGTTGACCTCTTCGACGGCGAAGCCACAGTTCCCTCGCTCCGTCGTCCTCATCGTTGTGCGTTTGCTCCGGCGCTGCCGCCGGTGAGTTTTCTTACGGTCCCCTTGCTAGGCGTCTCTTTTCCGCTCCGCCTCCGCCTCCGCCTAGGGTCACGACGGGGCCCTGCGCCTCTAAGCCCCGCTCCGCCGTTAGTTCCTCTTTCGTAGGTTCCTCCGGCGACCCTATGTCGAGTTCAGTTAGCGGCGCGTTAGTTGAGGATGACGACGTAGCGTCTGGTCCAGAGCGGGGCTCCTGGCAAGGTTCCTCCGTCACTCGGCGTGAGATTGAGTGGCTAATCAGGACTCGTCGGATTCCTGCCGAGGTAAGCTATCGCTTACCCGGCGGCGAATCCTCCCCCGTACTTAATGACGGTGAATATGTTGTCTTTATGTCTCACTTTGCCCGGGGTTTCGGTCTTCCCCTTAGCGATTTCGCTAGGGAATTTCTTGATTACTTCGGCCTTCAGCTGCATCATCTTTCGGCTAATGCCATCGCCTCCTTGTCTGCTTTTATCTCGGCCTCGGAAGGATACTTCGGCCTCTGGCCGTCTGTGCACGTATGGTCTAAATTTTTCCATATTCGATCTAACGTCGTTCCAGACAAATCCCTTCACCCCTCTGAGAAATTTCTTACTCAGTGTGGGGCTGCTTCCATCACTCCTCGGAGAAAATCCGAGTTTCCTCGTGTTGATGGTCTCTAATCTTGCAAAAAGTGGCATAGATCGTTTTTCTATGTTAAGAATACTGGAAAGGAAGATAAGATTCGGCTGCCCGCTTTCCCCATCGGCCATCCTTCAAAGAGGAACTTGACCTACAACCCCAGGAAGAGTCATGCTCTGGCCGAGGCCTTTGAGATTCGGCTGAAGGAATTGATCCGCGCCGGGCTACGCGGCGAGGATCTGATGACCACCTTTGTCAGCAGCCGAATCTGCCCCTTCCAGCATCTCACACACAAGCTTTGTTACATGAGCGGTCCTCTCGATCCCAACCGAGTCTCAACGGTCGAGCTCGATAATTATCTCATTTTCAAACGTGTCCGAGCTATCTTTAAGACAGATATGCCGGAGGACTGGACCTGGGGACTGAGGCCGTTCACCCGCGGGAATCCCCCTCCCGAGGTAAGTTTACGTTTTTATGTTTTGTCCCCTAATTGCGTTTGTGATTCCTTTTGCTAATTTCTCTGTGTATCTTTTCTTGCAGAAATTTGCGGAGCAAAAGATTGAGGATGCCGAAGTTCTGGCCCTCCCATGGCCCGCGGATCGGAATACCCCGGACAGCAGGGAGCCTGACTCGGAGGAGTTTGTCCCCAAGTCAGACCTCGCTCCGGCTCGCGCCCGTGGCAAGACCCCTGCCCACGAGGAGGAAGGTGATTTGGACGAGGTCCAAGTTCTTGAGGTAGTTGCCGCAATGCCAATTTTGAAGGGTTTCGCGACATAGTAAATCAAAATTTTCTACGGATGCGAACAGAGGGAAAGCCAAGATCTAATCAAGGAGATGCAAACAACGAGAGAGATTGGATTAGATCTTCATACCCTTGAAGATTTGCACAGCGGAACGTTCGTCGGAACGTGGGTGATGTAGTCGTACTCGCTTCTCCTCCTCGCGATCCGATCCGATCTAGCACCACAAGTGGCGGTGCCTCCGTGAGGTGCACACGTGCAGCACCTCGACGTCTCCTACTTCCTTGGACCAGCAAGTATGGTGGAGAGACGGATTGGATCTACAACACGACGGCGTGGTGTATATGGTGGAGAATTTCTGCAGCAGGGCTTCGCCTACAAACAGTCGGGAGGGAGAGAGGAGGGTAGCAGGGCGGCTAGGGTTGGAGGGGAAGGTGTAGGGGGTTGGTGCGCCCCCACCCCTCTTTATATAGAGGGGGCGCAGCCCTAGCCCCTCCCCCAAGCCCAAACCGGCGGCCCCAAAGGATAAGGAGTGGGGGGCAATGAAACCCCCCTTCTAGAAACTCTATCTCGAGTTTAAACCTCTCTAGGCCAGGGCACTCCCTCATAGGCCCATGCCCCCTCCCGGAAGGTGGGGCCACGTTGGTCCCCTTCCGGAAGGTTCTAGAAGCTTCCGGTACAATACCGATTAATCCGGAACAATTCCGAACTCCAAAAGCTGCACTGCCTTATATGAATCTTATTCTCCGGACCACTCCGGAACCTCTCGTGATGTCCCGGATCCCATCCGAGACTCTGAACAAAAACTCATAAACCAATTATCCAATCTATCCTAGCATCGAGACACGTTAAGTGTGTGACCCTGCGGGTTTGAGAATATGCAGACATGATCTTCTATCAATAATCAACAGGGTGCGAAACCCATATTGACTCCCACACATTCATCGATGATCATATCGGATGAACCACGATGCCAGGATTCAATCAATCCCATATATATATTCCCTTCGTCTCGCGATATTTTACTTGCCCGAGATTCGATCGTCGGTACCGTCATACCTAGTTCAATCTCGTTCACAGCAAGTACTTTACTCGTTCTGTAATCCGATATCACTTTGTGATTAACTCCTTAACCACATGCTTGCAAGCGGTGTTGATATCTATTACCGATTGGGCCCGAAGTATATCTCTCCAACTTGGGAGGGACAAATCCCATCTCGATACATACAACCCAACAGATACTTTCCGATCACCTGAGAGACACCTTTATGATCACCCTCTCATAGGATGACGTTTGATGACCTCAAAGCTTTCTTCCAATACCAGGGAGTTGTATTATCTCATGGTCTAAGGAATACAATATTTGACATAAGAAAAGCTTCGCAAAAGACGAACACGATGACACGATCTAATTGCTTCGCTTAGTTTGGGTCTGTCCATCATATAATTCTCCCAATGATATGATCTCATTATTAATCGACAACTCATGTCCATGGTTAGGAAACCTTAACCATCATTAATCAATGAGCTAGTCCATAGAGGCATACTAGGGACACGGTGGTTCACAAACCACACAAGTATTAAAGTTTCCGCTTAATACAATTCTAGCATGGAATATAAACCTTATCATGAACAAGAATTATAATAATAACATCTTTATTATTGCCTCTAGGGCATAATTCCAACAGTCTCCCACTTGCACTAGAGTCAATAATCTAGTTTACATCTGGCAACAATCTCACACCCATGGCACTGAGGTGCTGATCATGTTTTACACGTGGAAGAGGTTTAGTCAATGGATCTGCGACATTCAGATCTGTATGTACTTTGCTAATCTTCAGATCTCCATCTGCTATATAATCTCAGATTATATGAAACTTATGTTGATATGATTGGTCTTTGGATGATATCTTGGTTCCTTAGCGAGTGCTATGGCGCCGGTGTTGTCACACAATATCTCTAGTGGGTCCAATGCACTTGGAACCACGCCAAGCTCGATGATGAAGTTTCGATCCAAACTCCTTCACTTGACGCTTCTGCAGAGCCATGTATTCCGCTTCTCAGTAGATCCGATCACGCTTTGCTTGCAGCTTCTCCGACTCACAGCTCCTCCATTCAAAATATAAACGTATCCCGTCTGAGATTTAGAATCATCCTTGTCGATGTCGAAACTAGCGTCACGTAACCTTTTACGACGCTCATCACCCCCATAGACTAAGAACATTTCTTTAGTCCTATTTAGGTACTTTAGGATGTTCTTCACGCTGTCCAAAGGTTCCACTCTGGATCACTTTGATAACGCTCGTCGTCAAACTAAGAGCATTAGACACATCCGTCTAGTACACAAGATGGCATACATGATAGAACCTATGGCCGAGGCATAAGGCACTTTTCTCATAGCTTCCTATCATTTATCAGTGGAAACCGAGCCTTGCTCAATATCTTACTGATAACATAGGCACGAACCTTTCTTTGCCTTATCCATTCGAACCTTTTCGAACTTTGTCTAGGTATGTACTCGCTTAAAGCTATCGGCCTTTTGTCTATCTCTATAGATTTTGATGCCCAATATATAAGCATCTTCACCTAGGTCTTTCATTGAAAAACACTTGTTCAAATAACTCTTCACATCGTTAAGCATGTTAATGTCATTTCCAATTATCAATATGTCATCCACATATAGTACCAGAAATGTCACCGAGCTCCCACTCACTTTCTTGTAGATGCAAGCTTCGTAGCAATTTGGAACAAATCCAAAGCTCTTGATCACTTGATCAAAACGAAGGTTCCAACTCCGAGATGCTTGCTTCAGTCCATAAATGAAACGCTGAAGTTTGCATACTTTATCAGCATCCTTAGGATCGAGAAAACCTTCGAGTTGCATCATATACAACTCTTCATCAATATTGCCACTGAGGAACGCAGTCTTGACATCCATCTGCCATATTTCATAATCATGAAACGCAGCAATTGCTAATAAAATCCGAATGGACTTAAACATCGCTACGGGAGAGAAAGTCTCATCGTAGTCAACACCTTGAACTTGTCGAAAACCTTTCGCGACAAGCCGTGCTTTATAGACAGTAACATTACCATCCGTCCCGCTTTCTTCTTGAAGATCCATTTGCACTCAACGGCCTTTCGGTCGCTAGGAGGGTCCACCAAAGTCCATACTTGGTTTTCGCTCATGGATCCCAATTCGGATTTCATGGCTTCTAGCCATTTCTCGGAGTCTGGGCTCATCATCGCTTCCTCATAGTTCGTAGGTTAACTGTCTTCTACTAACAAGACAGTCAAGACAGGGTTGCCGTACCACTCAGCAGGGGCACGCGACCTTGTCGACCTGCGACGTTCAGTAGCAGCATCGTCTGAAGCTTCATGATCCTTGTCATTAGCTTCCTCCATTATTGGTGCAGGCGGCACTGGAACAATTTCAGGTGATGCGCTACTCTCCAATTCAAGAGAAGGTTCAACAACCTCGTCTAGCTCTACTTTCCTCCAACTCACTTCTTTCGAGAGAAACTCCTTCTCAAGAAAGGAACCGTTCTTTGCGACAAACACTTTGCCTTCGGTTCTGTGATAGAAGGTATACCCAATAGTTTCCTTAGGGTATCCTATGAAGACGCATTTCTCCGCTTTGGGTTCGAGCTTGTCCGGCATCAACTTCTTGACGTAAGCTTCGCATCCCCAAACTTTAAGAAACGACAACTTAGGTTTAGCACCAAACCACAGTTCATACGGTGTCGTCTCAACGGATTTAGATGGAGCCCTATTTAAAGTGAATACAGCGGTTTCTAATGCATAACCCCAAAATGATAACGGCAAATCAGTAAGAGACATCATCGATCGGACCATATCTAATAGGGTTCGGTTTCGGCATTCAGACACACCATTGCGCTGTGGTGTTCCGGGTGGCGTGAGTTGCGAAATGATTCCGCTTGCTTTAAGATGCGTGAGAAAATCATAACTCAAATATTCACCTCCACGATCGGATCATAGAAACTTAATCTTTCTGTTACGATGGTTCTCCACTTCATTCTGAAATTCTTTGAACTTTTCAAACGTTTCAGATTTATGTTTCATTAAATAGATATACCCATATCTACTCAAGTCATCGGTAAAAGTGAGAAAATATCGATATCCACCGCGCGTCGAAACACTCATCGGCCCGCATACATCGGTATGTATGATTTCCAACAAGTCCGTTGCTCGCTCCATCATACCGGAGAACGGGGTTTTGATCATCTTGCCCATGAGGCATGGTTCGCATGTGTCAAATGATTCAAAATCAAGAGACTCCAAAAGTCCATCAGAATGGAGTTTCTTCATGCGCTTTACACCAATATGACCTAGACAGCGATTGCCACAAATAAGTAGTATTATCACTATCTACTTTGCATCTCTTAGCCTCAATGTTATGGATGTGTGTTTCATCCCTTTCGAGATTTAGAAGAAATAAACCATTCACAAGAGGTGCATGACCATAAAAGATGTTACTCATATAAATAGAACAACCATTATTCTCTGATTTAAATGAATAACCGTCTTGCAATAAACACGATCCAGAAACAATGTTCATGCTCAACGCAGTACATAATAACATTTATTAAGGTTTAAAACTAATCCGAAGGTAAAACTAAGGAGAGCGTCGACGGCCATCACATCAACTCTTGATCCGCTAACGCCAAGATCGTCACCTCATCCTCGCAAGCCGCTCTATTCCGTAGATCTGTTTGAGTTACAAATATTAGCAACCGAACCGTATCAAATACCCAGCACTACAACGAGGGCTATTAAGGAAAACATCAATAACATGTATATCAAATATACCTTTGATGGTGCCACCTTCTTGTCCGCTAAGTACTTGAGCGATTGCGCTTCGATGACCCTTGTCCTTGCAATAGAAGTACTCGATGTCCGGCTTAGGACCGACTTGAGCTTCTTCTCGGCGAGGCAAGCTTGCCGCCGCCCTTCTTGAAGGGCTTCTTTGCTCCTTACCTTTCTTGAAGGTGGGCTTGTTGACCATCAACACATGATTATCCTTTTGATGTCCACTTCCGCAGCCTTGACTGCGAAGAGCTCGGTGATCGTATCGATGGAACCAATCTGATTATGAGTCACTACAAAACTTTTGTAGCGGGAGGAGTGATTGCAGAACCCTGTCAATCTTGAGCTCCTCTGGAATCGTGCATTCCAGTTGCTCAAGGCGTTGAGTGTAGCCCATCATCTTAATGGCGTGCTCACTAACGGAACTCCCTTCCTCCATCTTGCAGTTAAAGAACTTCTCAGAGATCTCATATCTCTCAGAACGGGCCTGAGTCTGAAACATGGTTTTCGGCTCCTCGAGAATCTCAAAGGTCCCGGGATAGTCTTCAAAACGATTTTGAAGTTCCGGTTCCATAGCAAACAACATGGTGCTCTTAATCACACCATAATCATCTTTCTTGCTGATAGACAACTTTCTCATCGGTAGCTAGCTTGAGGGGTCACCTAACGCTTTCCCAAGGACATAGTCCTTTTGACCGCCAGAGAGAATGATTCTTAGATTGCGGAACCAATTGGTGAAGTTAGACCCATTGTTTCTAAGCTTTTCTTTCTCAGCGAAAACGTTGAAGTTGAAGTTGGACTTAGCCATTTGATCTACAGTATTTGCAAGTACAAATTAGACTATGTTCATGATAACTGGTTCAACTTTTAATCAAATTACTAGATGAACTCCCACTAAATTCAACATCCCTCAAGTTGTTTAGTGAACATGATCCAAATTCACCACACCTGATCCGATCTTCACGAGAAGAGATGTGGTTTCAATGGTGGACAACGAAGTGTCAATCATATCATTCATATGACTCATGCTTAACCTTTCGGTTCATGTGTTCCGAGGCCATGTCTGTACATGCTAGGATCGTCAAGTTAGACCCAAGTATTTCCGCGTGTGCAAAACTGGCTTGCACCCGTTGTATGTGAGCGTAGAGTCTATAGCACCCGATCATCACGCGATGCTTGGACACGACGAACTTTCGCAACGGTGCATACTTGGGGAGAACACAGTTTTTATCTTGATATTTCAGTGAGGAATCATCTTATAATGCTACCGTCGCGATCTAAGCATGATAAGATACACACAGGGATAAACATCACATGCATATAACTTTAATGTGACATGATATAGCCAATATTCGCGCAATGATCTCCATCTTGTGCGTGCCGGCATGATCTCCATCACTCCACCATGATTGCCTCCACCACGAATAGCAACTACAACTATTGCTAACTACTTAGCGATAAAGTGAAACTATTACATGGCGTATAAGAAGTTGACACACAGGTCATACACAATTATAAAGACAACCATATGGCTCCTGCCGGTTGTGTACTCATCGACATGCAAGTCGTGAAACATTAAAAAACATGATCATCGCATACATTATAAACATCACATCTTGGGCCATACCATATCACAGAAAACACTCCCTGCAAAAACAAGTTAGACGCCTCTACTTTGTTGTTGCATGTTTTACATGGCTTATGGGAGTAGATGCTAAGAACGATTCTTACCTACGTAAAGCCACAACGGTGATATTATGGTTGCCAAACTACGGTGTTAATCCCATGACTACTATAGTGAGAGAAACTGACATCCACTAGCCGCATGTGTGGAACAAGCCACACGTCAAGTGCGGAGCCGGTCTCGCGAACGACGTCGCGTAAGGTTGGCCTGGACCGCTTCAATCTCACTATCCCGCGTCATAAGAAGAACACAAACAAGAGGCTTGCAACAGAAAACATCAACGCCCGCAACAACCATGTTGCGTTCTACTCGTGAAACACATCTACGCATAGATCTAGCTCTGATACCACTGAAGGGTTTCGCGGCATAGTAAATCTAAATTTTCTACGGACGCGAACAGAGGGAAAGCCAAGATCTAATCTAGGAGATGAAAACAACGAGAGAGATTGGATTAGATCTTCATACCCTTGAATATTCGCACAGCGGAACGTTCGTCGGAACGTGGGTGATGTAGTCGTACTCGCTTCTCCTCCTCGCGATCCGATCCGATCTAGCACCACAAGTGGCGGTGCCTCCGTGAGATGCACACGTGCAGCACCTCGACGTCTCCTCCTTCCTTGGACCAGCAATTATGGTGGAGAGACGGATTGGATCTACTACACGATGGCGTGGTGTATATGGTGGAGAATTTCTGCAGCAGGGCTTCGCCTACAAACAGTCGGGAGGGAGAGAGGAGGGCAGCAGGGCGGCTAGGGTTGGAGGGGAAGGTGTAGGGGGTTGGTGCGCCCCCACCCCTCTTTATATAGAGGGGGGCGCAGCCCTAGCCCCTCCCCCAAGCCCAAACCGGCGGCCCCAAAGGATAAGGAGTGGGGGGCAAGGAAACCCCCCCTTCTAGAAACTCTATCTCGAGTTTAAACCTCTCTAGGCCGGCTGGGCCCTATGGGGCCTTGTGCCCCTGGACCAATGCGTACAGGGCACTCCCTCATAGGCCCATGACCCCTCCCAGAAGGTGGGGCCACGTTGGTCCCCTTCCGGAAGGTTCTAGAAGCTTCCGGTACAATACTATTGTACCGATTAATCCGGAACAATTCCGAACTCCAAAAACTGCACTGCCTTATATGAATCTTATTCTCCGGACCACTCCGGAACCTCTTGTGATGTCCCGGATCCCATCCGAGACTCCGAACAAAAACTCATAAACCAATTATCCAATCTATCCTAGCGTCGAGACACGTTAAGTGTGTGACCCTGCGGGTTCGAGAATATGCAGACATGATCTTCTATCAATAATCAACAGCGGGGTCTGGAAACCCATATTGACTCCCACACATTCATCGATGATCATATCGGATGAACCACGATGCCAGGATTCAATCAATCCCATATATATATATATATTCCCTTCGTCTCGCGATATTTTACTTGCCCGAGATTCGATCGTCGGTACCGTCATACCTAGTTCAATCTCGTTCACAGCAAGTACTTTACTCGTTCCGTAATCCGATATCACTTTGTGATTAACTCCTTAACCATATGCTTGCAAGCGGTGTTGATATCGATTACCGAGTGGGCCCGAAGTATATCTCTCCAACTTGGGAGGGACAAATCCCATCTCGATACATACAACCCAACAGATACTTTCCGATCACCTGAGAGACACACAAGTATTAAAGTTTCCGCTTAATACAATTCTAGCATGGAATATAAACATTATCATGAACAAGAATTATAATAATAACATCTTTATTATTGCCTCTAGGGCATAATTCCAACAAATTTCTTATGCATTTCCGGCCTCTACTTTCTCAGCTAATCCGGCCGGTCAGGTTCACAACGCCGAGCCTCTCGCCTCCCGACCTCCTGTTACTTCGGGGAAACGTAGCGCTCCAGCCGGTACCTCGGAAGCCGTTCCTAAGAAACGGATGAAGAAATCAGCCCCGGACCCTCTGAAGCATAAAACTATGCCCGGGGTTACTGGGTGAGTTGCTTTTTATCTGTATTTCTTGTTTCTCTCTTTCTGCCTTTCGACCTAATCGTTCCTGCCTTTGTAGGGCTCCTATTTCTGTTAAGCCTAGTGGTCCTAGCATGACGAGTCATACGACTCGGCTGCCTTCTCCTCCGCCTCCTGAAGATACTAGAGTTCCTAGTCCTGCTCGTGTTGACTCTCCTCCTGCTCCGAATCAGATGCCATCTCGCCAGGATGTGCCTGAGGTCTCTCCTGTTGATGCCGATACAACTCGGCCCGTAGATATTTCCACTGAGCTTGTTGTCTCCTCCGTGAATCCTGAAGTTTCCCCTGAGGTCCCTTTGACCCCCACAACCTTTACTGCAACTCCGATTCCAGCCGAGGATACCAATATCTCGGCGCCCTCAGAAACCGTAATCCCTCCGGCCCCTAAAGATGCCATTCCTAGTGCCGAGGTAACGGCTCCTGCCGATGCCTCTTCTAAGGCAAGAAAGGTCGTTGTCACCAACCCTCCCTCATCTCAGAATGGACTTGACAGCTCTTCTCAGCCTACAATTGCTGATACGCTGCGCAAGGGGGTTTCATCTGTCAAGAGCACTGTTACCCCGGCTGCTGATACACAGCTCGCTCTTCATAAGAGTCCCGCGGCGGCGGTGGCTACTCAACACGTACGAGGTAAAGTCCTGACTCGTACGGAGAGTGGGAACAGTCTCGGCTCGTTGGTCGAGTATGCCAACAATTGGAACGCTGCTGGTCAACTTGAGGGCAATCCAAGCAGCCAACCGTTTCAACTCTCCGACATCAGCAGTCGCCTACATCTGGCTGCCAAGAACGTTCTTGACAGCGACAAGATGAATAAGGTAATTGTTTTGTTGGACGTTTGATTAGTCATTCAAATGCTATTATATATACTCTAGTCCCCGAAGCTTGCAACCGAATAATTTGTTATTCGTTTGGAAGTTTTATTATGCTTTACCTGGTTTAGTTTTGCGTTAGTGTTCGAATATCCAGCCACTTAGATCCGAGTTAAGCTTTGCTTGATTCGGATCTGTCTGAGCTTCGATTATCCAGCCACCTAGATCGGAATTAAGCTTTGCTTGATTTGGATTTGTCTGAGCTTCGATTATCCAGCCACCTAGATCCGAGTTAGGCTTTGCTTGATTCGGATCTTTTTGAGCTTCGAATATCCAGCCACCTAGATCCGAGTTAAGCTTTGCTTGATTCGGATCTTTCTGGGTTCGAATATCCAGCCACCTAGATCCGAGTTAAGCTTTGCTTGATTCAGATCTGTCTGGGCTTCGAATATCTAGCCACTTAGATTCGAGTTAATTTTTGCTTGACTCGGATTTGTCTTATGTTTGAATATCTTATTGCTATTTGTTTTCTTGCTCAGTTTGCGCATGATCGGCGGACCGCCGAATTCCAAAGGTTGCTCTTTGCTCATAAAAAAATGCAAGATAAGTACGAGAAGGTCATTCCCGTGGTGAACAAAGCTGGTAAGTTAACAAGCTTTCACATTATCCCTAAAGTTCTTATTGCTTTGGAAGTGAGGTGTTAACTGATTTTGCTGGTGAATAGGTAATATCAACAATCTTAATATCCGTCTCAAAAAGAAAGTCAAGGCCCTAGAAGGTTAGTTACTCTTTTTTCTTGTACACATATCAATTTGAAATGTGCACCGGGTTTCTTTTAACACTTTTGGCTTCGGTATAGCCGAGTGACAAACTCTTGCAGCGTCACACCAAGAATGCATACCCATGCCTGATATGATGCTGCATTTTTAAGAGTAAGCCGCCACTCACTCGGCGCAGTTGAAAGATAAAGATGACGAGATAACTCGCCTGCGCGCCGAGGTGGAGTCCCTCAAGCTTTCTCAGAAATCTGAGTTGGAAAAAGTTGACCAGGAGTTTTCCGAGGAGAAAAATCGGCTAGCTCTGCAATTGCAGAAAAATAAAGAGCTCCTCGAGGCTGCCGAACTAAATACCCGGGGGATGAGCGAGGATATCACTCGCTTTGAGAAAACCAAGGGTAACTGGGCTAAAGATCTTCAGATAATGCTGAGCTATATTCACCGTAAGCCTCTGACCGTGGACGAGTTATCTTTTTCCCTTTCTTACTGTTGACCGACGCACTTTTGCTTTGCGCAGACCATTTTCCAGAGCTAAGCCCGTGAGCTCTAAAGCGGTGATTAATGCTCGTGTGCGCCGAGGTGTTCCTGCCGATGCGAGCCCAGAATACTCGATGGAAGATTTCTTGGTTGCCGTTGGCGCTGCCGTCGGTCCGATGAAGATTATGGGCAGGGACTTGGTGCAAGCAGCCATTCGGGCCTACCATGTTCTCTGGCCGAATACTTCTGGGACTCCTGATATTGATGAAATCAAGATACTGGTGGAAAGATTAATGGCATCCAGAACCAGTTGAATCTTTGGAGGGAATCCGCTGGACGAGCTGGTGCTGATATGGCACTCACAGTCGTTATGTCATGGTACGAGGATATTTCCCTAGATACCCAGATAAATTTGCGCACTGGCTCCCGTTGGGTTGAGGATCCAGAATTCGTCGCTCTCCGACAAGCTCGTGCCTTCCAGCTCGTTGAGTATGCGGACGTGCATAACTGGATTGAAGGGCCGAGTTTCCTTCCTAACCCGGCGGATGAGGTCGAAGTTGAAGATGCCTCTGAGGATGATTCAGCCAACCCAGATGAGCCTGATGGCGACTCGGATACTTCTGGTGATTCCAGCTCGAGCTCGGATGGCAATGGCGACGCGCGATCCTCCTCCAAAGTTACTGGGCATTCCACAGCTCAAGCTGATGTTTCTCAACAGCCCCGAGCTTCCCCCGAAGTCGCTCCTGGTTCTGTGGAGGGCGAAGCAACTTCGGCCGAGGTGCCGTCTACCTCGGAGCGCCCAGCTCCTGATCAAGTCGCTGCCCCTTAAAAAACTCTAAGTCGTTTCTTATCCCCGGTATGTCGGGCGTATGATGTGTGTCAGATACTTGTCCGACTTTATGTGTAGTATGAACCTTTTTTGCCTTTTGCCGCTGAGGCACACATGTTTGTGATTTTTATTATTTTGTTTAAACTAATACGGTTTGTTTAAATCTTTGCTTTGGTGGCCTTTAATTTCTTAAGTTCGGATTGTGTGTTTTTCCTTTGTTGTACGATAGTCCGGCGTCTAATATTTCCTGACCCTGATGAATTTGAAGCTTCAACCATTGTGTTCTTGAATTTTATCCAAGTTGTCAATCTCGAAGCCTATATCTGGGGAGAACGAAATAATATCGCTCTGGGTGCCGAAGTTTGATACCTACTTCTGTAACAAAGGAAAATTGTGGGGCAATCCTCTAATCACTATTCTAAAAATGGAGACTCAACACATCACTAAAAGTGCGAAATAATATTGGCCAGTCTTCGAGTCATTGCTGGAGGTGCCGAGGTCTAATACATAACCTAAACTTAAAAACAAAATATGGCAGTCCCCGAGTCATTGCTCAAGGTGTCGAGGTTTAATTCATACCCAAAACTCAGAAGCAATACATGGCAGTCCCCGAGCCACTACTCAAGGTGCCGAGGTTTAATACATACCCCAAAATCAGGAACAATATAGGACAGCCCCCGAGCCATTGCTCAAGGTGCCGAGGTTTGATACATACCCCAAACTCAGGAACAATATAGGACAGTCCCCGAGACACTGCTCAAGGTGCCGAGGTTTGATACATAACCCAAACTCAAAAACAACATAAGGCAGTCCCCGAGCCACTGCTCAAGGTGCCGAGGTTTAATACATAACCCAAATTCAAGAACAACATAAGGCAGTCCCCGAGCCACTTCTCAAGGTGCCGAGGTTTAATACATAATCCAAATTCAAGAACAACATAAGGCAGTCCCCGAGCCACTGCTCAAGGTGCCGAGGTGTAGCACCCCGGGTAAAAACACTACTAGAAAATCGCGGTTGTTTGTATGTTGTGCATCATCATGACATCATCATGCATGCTTTGCCTAAAACTATTTTTGAAAATCCCTATTTTGTTTTCTAAAAATATCTCTTTCTTTATTCAAATGTGAAACCCTGATATTTCCGGATATTTTATTTGTCTAAAAACGTCTTGCAAAAATCCTTTAAAAATAAAATAAACATGAAACGTTTTATTCGGGGAGGCAGCCGCCGGCCAGGCCCAGCCAGCAGTAGGCCTACCACCCCACAACCTAACCCTAATCCTCACCTCTCTCACCCCACCCCTCCACCCAGCGGCCGCCCTCTCCTCACTCCTCGCTGCCCAGAGCTCTTCCGGGCCTCGACATCGATAACCTCGGCCTCTCGCGTCGTTCTCGTGCCGCCCTCTGGCAGCGACCCAAGCCTCCGCAGTAGCGGGGCTCCCTGTCCTCTGCGCCTCGCGCGAGCAGAGCTCGTCGCTCCGCCGCTGATCACCGTCGCCTTCCGTGCGTCCCGCCCGTCGCCTCTGCCATGATTCTCGGCAACCGCCGCCGCCAGAGGTCATCCCCGCGACGCACGCGCCTTCCTGCCTCGCATCCTCGCCCTCTCCCCAAATTCCGTCGCCGCCTCCTTCTCTCGCAGGCACGAAGCCGTCGCCGGTGCAGCGGCCACCCTCTCCGCGCTCGCTGGCCGTGCCGCCTCCTCGTTGATGGCCGCCTCCGGCCGGAGCCTCGTCGCACCGCCTCTGCAACCGTCCCAGCCGTCCTCCGCTCCTCCCATCCGCCAGGCCGTCGCCCCGCCTCGGTATCAGGTCGGCGCCGCCACTCACCAAGGTCGCCCTGGCGCTCTCTGTCTCGCGCGATATTGTGAGCTTCCTCCATGCTTCTCTGCAGTGCCCGACCCTCCCGGTTCTGGATTTTTGTCGCACATCGTCTGGGCAGGGCATTGTTGGTGCTATTCTGCCACATTGTTTTCTTTTGTTGCAATCGCTTGAACCAAGCAGCGGATTTCAGAGATTGTCATAACAGGAGGCGATGAAGTGATGTGATGTTTAATCGAGATCTCCCGGTGGACGAGAATGAGAAGTTGGACAAAGTCATTGGTGTCGTCGACAAGACCTTCCGATGACCACCGGAGTTGATTCAAGATCTCCATCGACAACAAAATCGCCCACAAGTATTCGAAGATCCCAAAGACCTTTCCGAAGACCAAACCCGGAAAACCGACGACGAACCCTAAGATCTTCGCAACCCAACGTGTGACCCTTTTTCCGATCCCCATATTTTTATAATATATAATATATTCCTGTTCCATATAATTTATTCATCTCGCATACATATTGTGTGGTTTGAGGGCACTATGCCGATTCACCTCATAATTAAATATGGAGATCATATATGGACTATTTTAATCTTAGTTCGTCTCCATTTAAATTTGTGTAGCGAACCGGTGACCTATTTTGCCTTGTTAATACAACATTTAAATTGCGCGGTTTCTAAACAACATAAGTCACCTAATTAAATGTCGGGACCCCGGTTCCGCTTAATATGGCCTAATTGCATCGCACCTTTGCCATGTCATACATCATACATGCATCATGCCCGATCTTCTGCTGTAGTATTAAATAGTGCATCCGGTGTTTCTTCTAGTGCTTTGCTTCTTCACGGATTAGGCCGATGAGTTGATGCGAGTGACGACCCGATCTTCGGATAAACCTTCGGCAATGTTTTCAGGCGAGCATTCCCCCCTTTTTACCTATCTCACTTTTATAGTCTTTATTTCCTCCTGTTGATCTATTGCTATCTGTGATGCGATGCTCTAGTTTTCGTACCCGTGAAATCCCTTGCAGCCTTATATTGACTTGGACACATCCTATTACCTGTTGTTTGGTAGATAGTTGGACTTGCATGTCGTAGTCGCTTGCTCAAGTACTGTTGCGTGTTGTCAAGTACCACAGTTTTTGGAGAAATGCCGCATGTTTAATGTTGGAGATGATTATAACTTTAATTACTGTTTAATAACTAAAATTGAAGTAGGTAAATAATGCAGAGGCACAGGTGGGAAATAGATGTTATTTGGTTTTTAACCGTCCACTTGTGTCCCGTAGGACCCCGAGTACTTGATACCTGTTCTTTGAATATTCGCACTATCCGCATGTGGTACCATGAATCCCCCTAGCCAGAGCTTGAGTCATATCTTATTTCTTGGGGCCACAAGTAGTTTGGGGCTTTATTACTATCCTGTACTTATGCCATGCTTTACTGCTTTATTATGATTGCGTGTGGAGCGCCTGTACTGTTTTGGAACCCCCTGCCACGTTTTCGCGGTATCGACAAGCCCAATCACATTTTTGGGTTCCCAGTCGTTTACAGTCGTCGTCACAAACCTCTGGGTCCGTCTCGGAGCCGGCCAACTTCATAGCGGGTAGCTTGGTGGGGTGCCCCCTGAAATTTATATGAATCTTGCAATTGCTCTGTCGTGATGCCTCGTTGGGTTTTCATTTGGTTTTTCTCGAGGTTGATCGTGCGTGTGTTGCTATTTGTGCCCCCCTGCAGGGTAAAACTTTCTGAAAGCCGTGTCCGCGGTTATGGACGACTTGGAGCACAGTATCTCGATCATAGACAACTATAACTAAAGTAGTGCTATAAATTTGACTTTATAATGACTAGTAATCAGCTTCACTATTATGGAATGGCTAAATAAAAGTGCCAACAACTGCTGGTTTGGATTGTCACCTGTTACCATTGTATCTGACTAGTAAGTATCGCAACTACAACGACATGACTAAATAAAAGTACCAACAAATGCTGGGTTTTGGGATGCCTCATGCTATATGTATCTCACTAGTAAGTACTACAACTACAATGGAATGATTAACTAAAACTGCCCACTGCTTATTATATCAGGATGACTCATGCTATTTATATCTGACTAGTAATTGCCGCAACTATAACGGAATGAATAAAACTGCCAACTGTGTGAGTTCCTCGGTTGACTTCCTCGTTTGGTCTCGAGAGGGAAATACCAGGATGGGTATGCTTGGTGATAGTTTCAGGTTGGATCCGAATAGGTCTTTCTTATCCCTATCTAATAGCCTCCAGTTGTATTGAGTCTCTATAGGTTGTTTAGTGCATGTTGCGCTGCCGCTTCAGTCCATCATACCTATGTAGGCGAGGACCGCCGAATTCTAGTCTTGCTGTAATCGCCTCGATCGACCGCTCTCTTTTTCCTTTGCCCTTTGTCGGCACCCCTTTTGTTTAAGCAGGTTTTGAGATCGACGTCGTTAGCAGGGTTACACTTCCGGCTTGGCCTAGGCAGGGTTATGGACGCCATTGGTTATTCTTCAGGGCTCTTAGCTCAATTTGCATCTTGTCCGTACTCGGGCGCTGTATTGTTTTCAAGGTGATTTGGATCTTTGTACTGTATATCTGTATCCTTGACTCTTTGAGCCGATGTTGTATATATATGTTTTCTGGGTTCCATCGAGGACTATTGTGTAATGATATTACCGCTTTTCCACCACGCTTGATTACTGGTGGGCACCTTTGAATCATTTCTATGCGGGTTTGGCGGGAAGCGCTGAAACTTGCATAGGGCCGATTTTGAGGGTGTTACACGAGGTTTAATACATAACCCGAACTCAAAAAATAATATAGGGCAGTCCCCGAGCCACTGCTCAAGGTGGCGAGGTTTAATACATAACCCAAGGTGGGCGCCAACTGTCGTGGTGGTGGCACGGCAGATGCCATGGGTAGGCTAAAGTATGGGGCCAGTGGATGCTAGAGGGATTTGGGGAGGAAAGATGTAGTTGATTCTACACACAGAAGACTAACGTAAAGATCTTTATTTATCCTTTCTAGGGCTACAAGTGCTCCTTGAGCTGTATACAAGTGGAGAGGAAGAACCTTACCAGCCTAACGGTACCAAATGAGTCGATGCCCTTCTCAGAGTCCAAGCCTCTCCTTATAAAGGGGAGCCCTGAGCTCCTCTAGGGCTGACGTGGCAAGCATATTCGGAGAATATGCTTGTCCCAATATAGTAACTCGGCGGCCTCCTTTCCGTGTCGCTCTTCTAACGACGACAAGGTTCCAGAGGACCCCGCCTGCACGCCTCGGGCTTCAGGACTGTCACCTCCGTGACCTCCTTCTGCCCTTCTGTCGCTCTGCGCCTTGTCCTTTGTGCTTGGCTCTGCTCAGATTCTACCTAGCCCGTGACTAGGGTTTGACTATAGGCATCTCCTTCTCCTGCAAGCTTCATATCACTCGGCCCTGTCTCTCTTAACTCGGCTTGGCCTCACCTGCATTCAGATTATTCGGATTGACCCAGCCGACTTACACAGTATGTCGGCCGGGTTACGCCTTGCTCTTCTCATAAGGGTCCTGCTCTTGCTTACCTCGGCCGACCTTAACAGGATTCGGCCGATTTAGACTGTAACTCGGAAACTAGACGGGGAACTTCCTTTCGTCTTTCCTCGTTCTTACCCTATCCGGGGTCACCCCCCCCCAACACCTAATGCCAACGGAAGGATCTGGCCATACATGTGTCAGCATCGCAACTAACCGTCGCTAACACGCCGTCTACTATGCGCGGAAATCGAGGCGACACCGTAATTATCTCCACGCCGCGCGTGAACGGACAATTCAAGGTCAGAAAGTGGGACCCATGTTCGTCCAGTCAAGTCATATCTGGCGCAGCAGACGCTTGAGGTCATCGATCGTAAGCACTGACATCATCAAAAGCTATACTAGCAATAGTCACAATTTCTTCGGCTTTAAAGCTAAGATTACTCACTCGAATCTACGATTCGACTAATTACTCGGGGGCTACTCCTATCAGGAGCGCTGGCCGCGCACCCGAAAAATGAACAACACGTTACATCACTGAACTGTTTCTTCGAGTCCTACGTTGAGTCTGCGACTCCACTACGGACTTGGGGGCTACTCCCATAGGGAGGATGGATTTAAGCATCCAAAAAAATTTGTGTCCTACGGACCTAAAAACGACTGAATTTCGGGGGCTACTCTATAGGATACCGGTCGCAAGACCCTATAAAATTCGACCGCGATCCTTCGGATCAAGACGCAAAACTTTTCGCAACTCGCCCAATTAAACGCTAAGTGAGTAGCATTCTCCTTGGCTACCGAAACACCTCCGCGATAAAATTCGATGTTTGTATGCGTGACGCAAAGATAAGACCTACGGATATCATCGATGGCACGGTAACGACATGATCAAGGCTCGCTAGTATAAACCCGTGCTAACAAAGCGCGAAAAATCCCGACGGATGCGTTGGGTACATCAATTAAATTCACCGGAATTCCACTCTGTAAGTCCTCCGCTCGAGTCGAATTACGCCAAAGATATGTTAGGGTTCGAGTGAAGGACTCGAACTTGAAGAAGATCGTCGTTTTGTCCTAAGGCAGTTAAGCGACCACGATCCGTCGGAGAGTCGTGCACATGCATCAACAATCCCTACACATTCTCTTGAAAGACGAGTTGCACTGAAGGATTAAAGAGTCTCACCGAATCTACGATTCGACTAAACACTCGGGGCTCTTGACATGGTTATACCCGCGGATACGACCTCGATACCTAGTCCGGCCCAAGGAAGGCCCATGGCAAATATCGCCGCCCATGAAGACTTTCGGTGGCCAAGGCCCATGACGCCGGATCCTTGGAGAGCAAGACTAGAGTAGATAGGAAATTCAAAGGGTAAACCCTAGAACTCAGAAGACTAGATCTGCTCAGGACCTGCCTAAGTCTACATAAAGGCCGGAGGGCATGACCTAGATCTCTCTCATACTTTCGCATCGCACTCCACGCCAGATTGCATATGCGCACCCTGTAATCACCGGTGGCCGTAATCAAGAGCGCATACAGGAGTAGGGTTTTCCCTCCGGGGGCCTGAACCTGGGAAAACCTCGTGTCCCGTGTTGCTTGTTTGCTAACCGTTCCGCGATCTCCAGCATCCCCATCTTCTCCAAAACCCAAGTCCATAATAATGGGCATTGACGAGATTAAACCTCGTCAATCACCATATAATCTTTGATCTTGATCCATATGATGTCTTGTGAGTAGTTCGTTTAGTTCTTGAGGACATGGGAGAAGTCATGTTGTTAGTAGTGGATTTGTGTTGAGTTATTATTCAATGGTTTAGTATTTAAGTTGTGGTGCTATTCTTCTAGTGGTGTCATGTGAACGTCGACTACATGATACTTCACCATTTATGGGCCTAGGGGAATGCATTGTGTATTTGGCTACTAATTGTGGGGTTGCCGGAGTGACAAAAACATGAACCCCCGTTAGGACACCATTGCATAAGGGAGTGTAGGATCTCAGAGTTTAAGGCTATGGTTAGGTTTATATCTTATTGTTTTCCTGTAGTTGCAGATGCTTGCAGGGGGTTTAACCACAAGTATGTATTAGTCCAAGTAAGATCGGTACATTAGCACAGATTCACCCACACAACACTTACAACGCCAAAGAAGACTACTCAGCTATTTGAAGCGAAAGCACTTGACAGTATTCCCATGTGTCCTCGAAACATTTGGTCCTTATAAGTATTTCCACCGGCTTGTCCTTTGCTAAGAAAGGATTGGGCCACTTGCTGCAGTTGTTCGTTGTCTTTATTACTTGCACTTCGTTTCTTTGCTTTATCAGAAAACCCCTAAAAATCCTTTTGCTAAGTATTTACAGAGATTTCCTGCTCCATACCACTAGTCAACACCTTCTGCTCCTCGTTGGGATCGACACTCCTATTTATCAAAAGTACTGTGATACACCCCTGAAAGAACATTTCTTAATCCCTAGTGTTTTGTGTGTTAGATAACAATACCAAGGATCATTTAATGTGTGTTGAAGTGTTGCAGCTCAGAAATCTACCTTTGGGGGCGGATAATCCGGCCCACTGGCGGATAATCCGCCTCCTCTAGCCTGCCAAGCCCGGAAGAGGCGGAACTTTGGCGGACTTTCCGCCAGGCGGATAATCCGCCCCGAGGCGGATAATCCGCCTCCCTTCTTCGCCAAGGCGCAAGCCCGAGAGGGGAGTTTTGGCGGACTTTCGGCCACGCGGATAATCCGCCCGGAGGGGCCGGATAATCCGCCCCAAGATATTCTCCAAGTTTCACCAAGGCAAGCCCGAGAGGCGGAGTTTCCTGGAGAATCCGCCCTTGGGCGGAGTTTTCCAGTCGGATAATCCCCAAGTGGGGGCGGATAATCCGCCCCAAAGTTGTGCAACGAGATCCGGGAGGGGTATTTAAGCCAGCAATCCCCTCTGCTGTAACTCTTGATTCATCTCGAAAAGAACAAATCAGATCTCAAAGTTCATACAAGAGGGCTCCACCTAGATCCATCCAAAGGCCCCATCCCTTTGGGAATCGAAGGAGGAGAACTCGACCTTCATCATCGAATCAAGCGCTTCATCTCCTCTCCATTCATTTGGAGAACCTCCGATCTAGTATTTCTTGCAAAGATCTAGATCCTTGTCTTTGTTTATATTGATAAACCTTGTTTTTGTGACAGCTTGTTGTCATCCCGAGCCCCAATTCGGTTGTGGGTGTGTGCCCGATAGTGTTGTAAAGGCACCGTTCCGCCTCAAGGGATCCAATAGTGGAGAAGGTGGATCGGGCCTCGTGGCGAGATCCATCGGAGAATAGGGTGAGGCCCTATTGTGGCGTGGTGGTCTTAGAACCGCCCACCCTCCAACGCAGATGTACTTCCCTTAACAAGGAAGGAACTGCGTAAACAAATCCACTGTCTCCGCGTGCTCCACTACGGTTTCCTCGCTCCTCTTTTACATGCTTAGTAGTTAGGGTTACATATAGGGAAATTCTCGTAGTTGCATATCTAGAGAATTTACTTTGTGTCAAGCCTAAAATTGAAAAAGTACATTAAAATTGGTTAGCACCTATTCACACCCCCCCCCTCTAGGTGCCCATACGATCCATTTCAATTGGTATCAGAGCCTCGACTCTTATTTCGGGCTTAACAGCCTAAGAGAAGTATGGGTTCCAAGGGAGATGGGAGTGATGCTCCGGAGGTAGTCACCATGAACGATCTCAAGACGTTGGAAACAACCTTGGTGAGTTCTATGGAGGCTAAGATGGAAGAGATGCGTCAATTGATAATGCATCTCTCCACATCCGCATCATCACCTCCATCTAACTCTGAGGATACCACTCCGCAATCCAAGGAAATGGGTAAAACTGTTTCCAAAGATAACGAAGTGGTAGGTGATGATACAAGTAAGAGCTCCTCCTCGAAAAAGGATAGCGGTAAGGATGGATACAATGAGGTTTCTCATGTGTATTCCCCTGATCCGCCTATTCCTCACCCACATATACATAATAGGGTGATCCACCCAAGCTGCCTTCTACTTTCTCTCAATGGCAATTTTGATGAAATCTCATGTGTGCAGTTCCTCCATAGAGTTGTGGAAGATCATCGAAAATGGTCTTCACGTTGGAAATCCTAACAATCTCACAAGGAGAGAAGTGGTCGATAGCCAACTCAATGCTACCCCTACACATGATCTGACTTGGTGTGGGAGATAAAGACATGCCACACATTCAAGATCTTAGCACAGCTAAAGAATCTTGGGATGCTCTCACCGAGCTCTTCATCGGAAATGAAAGTATGAGAAGAAATAGATATGATGCCTTGAGCAATGAAGTGAAGGATTTTATATCTTGGATGGAGAAGACCACGAGGACATGTATAGGAGGCTCAAGGCAATAGCTACTACCTTGAAACCACGGCGGCTTATGTTGATGATGCTTGGATCAAGCGAAGTATGTCGGTGCTCTTATGCCATTTGAGCCTGATTTGAAAAGTCTCCAAGGTAGGCATAATTATCACCTCATGTCATCCAATGAGGTAATGCAAGAAATGGCCGCATTCAAAGTGGGCGCCAAGAATGTCAAGATGCTCGTGCTCGAGCTATGGGGATGCAAAAGGGGTAAACATGGCTTTGAAGACTAGTGTGATTGATCATGATGAATATGCGGTAGAAGGCCCGGACTGTCCGAAGATATAAAAAGGATCCACGACAATACTTGGCTCTTTATGCAAGAAACTTTTGGAAAGATCCAGCCAAGGCTAAAGCTGAACTAGATCGTAAAAGTGGAGCCTATGGAAGAAAAGAAAATGGTCCCAAGTCGAGAACTTGCTTTAATTGTGGTGACGGTTGCACTTTGTATCCGAGTGTCCATATCAAAGTAGAGAGGATAATGGAGGAAGACTCATTTTCAAGGACAAATCAAAAGCTCCACGAAGAAACAGTTTGTAAAGAAAAATGCTCCTTTCAAGAAGCAACCAAAGATTGTTCTAGTAGCTCAAGAAGAATATTCATCGGGAGTGAAGATGAGGACGGGGCGATAGCTCTCAAGAGGTGGCTGCTATAGCCACCACATCTACATCAACATCACTCTTGACTCTCCAAGCGAAAACATCATCAACAAGAATCCTACTTGTCTCATGGCAAGAAGCTCGAGGTAACTTCTTCTAACTCTTCATTTCCCAAGGCTATGATAGACATGGATGATCCTGCTAGTCTTAAGGTTAAAGAAGAGATTATTGCCTTGGATTATTTCTATACTAACTTGCAAGGTGAGCACAAAGTTCGTTTTGAGGCTCTTATGGATCAGTTGGCCCAAAACGAAGCACTCCTCGAAGAAAAGGGCAGAATTGAAAGGGAGGATGCAATGGAAATTGCATCCCTAAAAAATGCTCTTGAAGAAGAAGAAGAAGCTCGTGTCTCTCTTGAAGAGAGGCTTGAGTCTATGGAAGAGTCACATGAAGAAATTGTGACTAAACTCGTTAAGGAACGTGACAATGCGGTCACCAAGGCAAAGAAGTTAAAGAAGGAAAGGATTGACTTTGGGGCTGCTCATGATAGACTCTCCGAGGAATTGGAGAAACTTGACAATGCTCACAAGGCGTTGAAAAACGAGTTCTCTATTCTCAATGAGTCACATGATCAGCTTCAAAGTCGATTGGCCATATATGATACTCCTAGCTCGTCCAACTCAACATATAGTAACAAGAAAAATGCTAATGTGGAAAAAGGAGTGATCAAGGACATCACTACAAAGGACAAAGGTGTGCTTGATGAAGTCCTTGACAAGCAAAGGTCAAATCATGGTAGAGAGGGACTTGGGTATGTCACCAAGTCCAAGAAGAAGAAAACCAAGAAGAACAAGACCAAGAATGTGCAATTAAAGACAAGCACGGCTGAGAAGGTTGTCACAAAAGACAAGACTAATAATATTGGTTTTGCAGGGTCTCACAATCCGAATTTTGAACTCTTTTGTGATGATTATGGCGATGTTTATGCTTATTATGTTGGTCCTTTTGATGAATTTATTGCTTGGTCTATCTGGGTCCCAAAGACCCTTGTTACTAACATGAAAGGACCCATTGAAAAATGGGTACCTAAAACCAAGAAGTAATTTTCTTGCAGGGCTATGCTTCCGGTGGGTCGAAATGGGTCTTTGGATAGTGGTTGCACTAGTCATATGACGGAAGCAAGGAGATCATCACGGAGATGCGTCCAAATCTTGATAATATCACCTCCTATGGTGATAAGTCTAAATCTCGGTATTGGGTCTTGGCAAGTTGTGGTTGCCACGATATCTCTCTCGTGGACGTCATGCTTGTTGAGACCCTTGGCTATAATCTTCTTTCTGTCGTGCCCTTGGCAAGATGGGTTTTGCTGTTTTATCGATGATGATTTGGTGGTACTCTTATGGAGCAAGTCTCTAAAGGTCGCTTCGTTGGATACGTCGAAAATGACTTTGTATGTGGTGGACTTCTCGAGGAAAACCACTTGGGTCCGATGTGTCTATTCGAAAGGCCGACGTGGCTGGCTATCGCCGTTTAGCCCATGTCAACATGAGAACTTTGCAAAGTCTCCAAAAGGGTGGCCACATTCTTGGACTAAAAGACAATGTCTCTTTTGCCAAAGATCGTGTTTGCAGGGCCTGTGTTGAAGGAAAAATGCATGATTCTCCCCACAAGAGGAAGACTATTGTGTCATCGAAGAGGATCTTGGAATTACTCCATGTGGATTTATTTGGACCTCCTTCTCATGCAAGTCTTTGTGTGAAGAAATATTGCTTGGTCATCGTCGATGATTACTCAAGATATACATGGGTATATTTCTTCAAGCTGAAAAGTGAGACTCAACAAACTGTCATCGACTTTGCCAATGAAGTTCAACGTCAACACAATGTTCCCATATTGGCAATTAGAAGTGACAATGGCACAGAATTCAAGAACTACACTTTAAACGAGTTTCTTAGCGAAGAGGGATTAGACACCAATATTCCGCGTACACCCTCAACAAAATGGTGTAGCGAGAGGAAGAACCGGACTTTTATGGATATGGCAAGATCTATGCTAGCTGAATTTAAGTCTCCTTATAATTTTTGGGCTGAAGCCATATCCTTTGCTTGTCACTCATCAAACCGGCTTTAACCCGGAAGATCTTGGACAAGACCCCATATGAAATACTTACCGGCAACAAACCCAGCATCTCATACTTCAGGGTATTCGGGTGTAAGTGTTTCTTTCTTATTAAAGGTGTCCGTTTGTCAAAATTTGAATCCAAGGCTTTAGAGGGTATATTTGTTGGTTACGGTGCCGAATCCCACACTTATAGAGTCTACAACAAGCTCACCGGGATTGTTGTAGAATCTTGTAGTGTGGAGTTCGATGAAAATAACGGCTCCTTTGTAGGGCAAGTTGATGTTTGTGATGCAAATGTTGAAATACCCCAAGATGCCATAAGAAGAATGGGCGTGGGATTTTTCCGCCCCATTGAGGAACCCCTTGTGGCGGATCGGGAAGGACAATGCTGCACTCAAGTGGAGCCCTCATCTTCACAAGATCAACAAGCTCCTACTATTGGAGAAAATCCTGCACCAACACCACAATCTGCTGAAGACCATCTGTCCTCTGGACAAGCTGGTAGTCCCAGCCGGACTATCCGCCTCCAAGGCGGACAATCCGCCTGGCACTCCAACTTGTTCGGAGGATCGAAGGAGAAGTCAACAACTCTGAAGCTCCTGGCCGGATTCTCCGGCCCCGAGGGCGGATTATCCGCCCTGGGTCTCAAATCGATCAGGCTTTCTCGGAAGATGGTTACGGTACTTCACCGCCTAGGATAGTCCGCCTCCAAGGCGGATTATCCGCCTGAAGAAAATGTTCAGAACAATCTTGGCGATGCGGTGACCAAGATCAAGGACAAGGCAGTAATCAAGACAAGGATACAACAATTGAATCCACTCCTTCAAGAAACAATAAGGATATTGAGGCTCGTCACAAGGCTCGTGCTGATCACAACCTTGAACTAAGAGGTCACACTCTTGACAAGGTTTTTGATGCTCTTGAAGACCCCGATTGGGTTGTTGCAATGCATGAAGAATTAAACAACTTCGAACGCAACAAAGTGTGGAAGCTCGTAGAAAAGCCAAAGGATTGCCGCAATGTTATCGGCACCAAGTGGATCTTCAAGAACAAACAGGATGAAAATGGCATTGTTGTGAGGAATAAAGCACGACTCGTGGCTCAAGGATTCTCTCAAGTAGAAGGGATTGATTTTGGCGAGACCTACGCTCCTGTGGCTCGCCTTGAGTCCATCCGTATCCTTCTTGCATATGCAGCTCATCATAATTTTAAATTACAACAAATGGATGTTAAGAGCGCTTTCCTTAATGGTCCTCTACATGAGTTAGTATACGTCAAGCAGCCCCCGGGGTTTGAGGACCCCAAATTTCCGAACCATGTCTACAAACTCAATAAGGCGCTCTATGGCCTTAAACAAGCCCCACGTGCGTGGTATGAGCACCTTAAAGAGCTTCTGCTAGACCGTGGATTCGAAGTTGGGCAAATCGATCCCACTCTTTTTAACTAAGAAGGTCAATGGGGAGCTTTTTGTATGCCAACTCTATGTAGATGACATTATTTTTGGCTCTACTAACCAAGCTTTTAACGATGAATTTTCAAAGCTTATGACTGACACGTTTGAGATGTCCATGATGGGTGAGCTCAGGTTCTTTCTTGGATTTGAAATCAAACAACTTAGAGAGGGAACCTTCATTAATCAAGCTAAATACATCCAAGACATGCTCAAAAGGTTCAAGATGACGGATCTCAATGGCGTTGCCACCCCAATGCAAACAAAGTGTCATCTTGAGCTCGATCCCAACGGTAAAGATGTGGATCAAAAGGTATACCGATCCATGATCGGCTCTCCTTTACCTGCGCATCTAGGCCCGATATCGTGTTAAGTGTAGCGTGCGTGTGCAAGGTACCAAGCTCCTAAAGACTGACCACTTAGTGGCGGTCAAGCTTAATCTTCCGATATTTGGTTCATTCCCCAAATTTTGGGTTATGGTATCCCAAGGGTTCAAGTTTCTCTCTGTGGTTACACCGATTCAGATTGGGCTGGTGACAAAGATGATAGGAAATCAACCTCTGCATGCCAATTCTTGGGCAGGTCTCTAGTGTGTTGGTCATCAAAGAAAGAATTGTATTTCACTCTCAACCGTGAAGCTGAATATGTTCTTGCTGCAAGTGGTTGTACTCAATTGTTATGGATGAGGCAAACTTTAAAGGAATATGGTGTCAATTGTGACAAAGTGCCTCTTTATGTGACAATGAAAGTGCTATCAAAATTGCTTACAATCTGCAACATACAAGAACAAAACATATCGAGATTCGCAACCACTTTATTCGGGATCATGTTGCTCGTGGAGATATTGCTATCATTTGTGAGCACGAAGAACCAACTTGCGATATTTTCACGAAGCCCCTCGATGAAGCAAGATTTTGTTATTTGCGGAATGAGCTAAATATCGTAGATTCAAGGAGCTTGGCTTGACTATTCTTGCACACTCACTTGCTCTTATTCATGTATTTGGCTTAGATGTGGCATAGACATAGGGGAGTGTGGTCCTAATTGATTGGGCCAACCTCCCCCATCATGCCGAAAAGTAAAATCATTTCCTTAATATCATTTTGTGATATGTGGGTCATCGATGAGCATTGGTTTTGAACTCAAGATACATCTTCGGTGTCATGCCATGCGCTCCAACATGGTGGCTTACCACCGCCTCTTCCTCGAGAAGAGTTGGTTTTCATGGGTCTCGTTGGATGTTCTTGCATACCTTTTGTTCTTATGGAAAACACACTCAAATTTGGCTTTTGATTGATTTGATTCTTGCAAATTTGGGTGTGTAGTACCATCTCGCTTGATTCTCTCAACCCAAGCCTTTCCTCCTCCTTGAACCATCTATTCTTGCACACAAGTCCTCTAAAACACCATCGAGAGATTTGATAGGGTGCTGCCTGATTCTGTTTTTCAGAATTTTCGGGCGGATTATCCCCTAAGTGGGGCGGATTATCCGCCTGGTAATCTGCCTTATATTTGGGTCGGGGGAGGCGGACTCAAGCAGGCAGCCAGTCCTCCCCAACCCTACTCGCCTCATGGCCGAGCATCCGCCTCCCGAGTCGATTTGACCACGATTCTCGGGCTCTCCCGGATCTTCTTCACCTCGCCTCGGGTATCTTCTCCTCCGCGTTTTCCTCCAATGAGTGAGGGTAACTCCTCATCTCTATCCTTTGTATGGGATGTATTCTTTTGGTGGAAATCTCGTTGTAGAAGGTTCTTGGTGTTGTTTCTTACATGCTAGAATCGGTAGCCTTGCAACCCTAGTACTCGATCTGTTTTGCCATGGTAGATCCGAGCCAATCCAGAATTTTTTTGGGGCGGATTATCCGCCAGGCTTGGATAATCCGCCCGAGAATTACACTCAGTCTGCTTTTGGTTCGATTACGCTCATGCACATCACCGGTTATGGGGTTGCATTGTTACTCTTTCTCCATGTTTTCTTTCTCCGGACTTGTGTGTATGCTCATCTCCTTGCTACCTCTCTCAATGCTTTTCACGTGGTTCCAAGCCGACCAAGACCTTCGTCTGTCGTCCCGTCCCGTTATCTCAAACCCACCGCAGAAGGGACGTTTATTGACCAAAACAGAGGTCCAGGGGCAGCTAGAGAGGCTGCAAGGATGGCTGAGGCAAGTAAGAAAACTAAGCGAACCGCTTCTCGCAAGGGCAAACCTCGCCCAATTACAAGTCTATGGACAGCATTCAAGATGCCACCATTCGCAGACAGACTACTATGATGATGTTGTGATGATGGCCAACCCGAGGGCAGTATGTTTTGGAATGCTCACTTTCGGGCTATCCATGATGATGTTTATGCTTCTCTCAAGATTCGCCCCATGCATCCCATCAACTTGACTGCGGCTCAATCCAAGGCTAGGCTCCTTGAGGCATTGGATGTGACCAATAAGATGGGGCTTCACCACCTCATGACCATTCAGTGCGATTATGACTCTTTTGTGGTGCGACAGTTCTTTTCTACTCTTGTGATCTGCGGTGATGAGCGCTGCACTATGAAGTGGATGACCGGGACTACCATGCTTCAGTCAGACTTTCGCATTTTGGCAGGTTCTTGGTATGCTTTCCATGGCGTGACACTCCGCTGGTCACCGCATCATTACTCCCTCGAAGCCATCCAAGGACACTTTGCTCGCTCCTGTCTTTCTTCTGATGGTGTTGCTGGTACTTTCGCTGGTCTCTCTCCCTTGTATGCCGCTCTTGTTGGCATGTTTCGGGACTGCATCGCGCCTAGTGGTGGCAACAATGACAGGATCCGTGGCCACCTTGTTCCTCTCCTTGCGTTCGCTCACGAGTGTGCCACTAACTCTGGATCAGCCACTGGTTACAAACTGGATGTCATGTGTAACTACCTCGGTGAATTACGCTCCAAGATACAAGCCTGGATGAGTGGTAGTGGTTGAAATAGTACGGTGGGGCCCCAAAAGCCACTCACTGGTAGTCCTTGCGAACGTCCCAACCACTACCTTCTCAACGGGACCTGTACGGGCGGCGTAATCGGCAGGCGAAGGGATCAACTACATACACAAGTGGGTATGTATGCAAGCCACCATACAAGAGTACATCAGATCCATACCATCTAGAAAGAAAGGAAATATAGCAACGCCATACGGCAAGATTCAAATGACCTAGATAGATCTAATATTTTAGGATACTTCCTCATACATCACACATCAGAGTATCATGCGGAAGCGGCAAACAAGTCCGAGTACGGATAAGAAGCAAATCGGCATAAGATGCCATAGAAATAAGCACATCCCAACCACAGATCTCATGGATCCCCGTTCCCGGAATCTCTACACCGAACGATCGTTGCCCACATCATCGGCTTCTTCCACCCAGTATCCGTCCTGCGGGGGTACCTGTTCATCTGAACCAATAATTTATCGTGTGAGACCCTAAGGGTACTCAGCAAGTCTTAATGCCTCTAAAGGGGACACAACCTGGGGTGACGCAATTGCAGCGAAAGATAAACCCTAGCAGTTCTACAGATAAACGCTAACCATCCGCCTAACCAATGATAGACGGATGTCCGTGAAGTAAGAACAACAGTTATAATGGTAATCTCATCAGATCCATCCTCCTCCTCGCTTACCAACGAGGAAGCGGACGAACAACCCCCCATCCGTTGGCACTTTTATTAACCATTCCATGAGTGTTGCACTATTTACTAGTCAATTTACTTAGTCGAGTTAAAGCGGTACTTTAGTTATGCTTGTCTATGATCGAGAATGCTCCAAGTCGTCCATATCCGGACACGGCTTTGAAAAGTTTTACCGGCGGGGTGCACCAATAGCAACACACGCTCGATCAACCTCGGAAAAACCAAATCAAAACCCAACGAGGCTTTCACGGTGAACAATCACAGGATTGAAATATTTCAGGCCACCCTTGAGTACACCATAGCAACGGTTAGCTGAATTCGAGACGGACCCGAGGTTTGTGGGGCGTGATGGCAACGATGCAGATCCCAAACGGGACTGTCGATACCACGTAAACGGTCACAATTCCTAAGCGATGCAGTGCTCCTCCCACAATTTAAATAAAGCAGTAGCATGGCATAAGTACAGGATAGTAAACAAAACCTCAAACTAGTTTGTGGCCCCAAGAAATAAGACGGAATCAAGCTCTGGCTCAGGGGGGTCCCATATACCTCCCGGATGTGGATAGCGCGATAAATCAAGGAACAGGAATCAGGTACTCGGGGTCTTACGGGACACAAGTGAGCAGGAAAAACCAAATAGCAGATATTGCTCACCGATGCCACTTTCATTAGTTATCCCATTACTACTCAGGTTAAGTTGTTTAGGTACCTCGTTATCCATCAGACTCTCACATACCCTACACATGCTGTTCTACGACTCGCATGGCTCAAACAACTCCTGTAGTAATGGCTCATGGGATGGAGGAACAAGCTTGGTGGGGTTTAAAAGTAAAGGCTATGCATACTTGGGATTCAATTTTAATGCAATCGCGACTCAATGATGCAAGAATAAGATAGAGGCAATAGGTCTTGTGTATGCAAGCATGTGGAAGTGCTTTCTGATAACTCGGTTGAAGCGAGGCGGATCTGGTAGTGCTCACGGTTCTCTTGATATAACCCACTCGATGTCTATCCGATAAAAACCAAACAAACAAGGCCAACATGAATATAGAGCACAAGCATATGAATAAGATGCGTCAAGCAAACAATCATGCCATGATGAATGATGCACAATTTACATGGCAATACGGTAGCATGGCATGGTGAGGTGTGGTAGACAAGTAATAACATTTTAATGGGGTTTTGGTTCACATTTGGTTGTCATAACAATTGCTGTACCCTATATTTTTATATGATGCATGCTGCAATTGAAGTCATGGATAGCATAAACAGAAAGGTCTCGTCGAGCTGATCATTTTAGACATATCATTTGCTAAATTTGGAATTATAAAACAAAAGTTATTAATTGTTTAAGTTCTAGTGGCAATTGGTGTAATTTAATTAAACTTGGAATTTTAATTGTGAAAAGGGCAATTTGAATAGCATATTTGAAATCCTCACATTTTTCTGCACTCAAAACATATATCATTTGTATTATTTGGAAATATATTTTACAAGTTATTTGAAAACAGAAATAAGTTTGGATTTGAATTAATTTGATAAAGATTTGAATTAACCCAGAAAAACAGAAATACTTTTCTACACAGGATTAGCCAGCCACAGACTAAGGCAATTGGGTCCAGATCGACTGACTCATGTGAAAAGATTTCTCATGTTCTTGCCGATACGAGAGTGACAGGTGGGGCAGAGCCAAGGACCCACGCCCGGGCAGTGCGGGGCCGCCACGCGGCTCGGCGGGGACTGCGGGTTGATGGGTACGAATCCCCGGGAGCCTCTTTGCAAAAACGCCACGCAGGCTGACCTGTAGGCCCAGAGGAGCGCGGGTTTAGGAAAAGAAAAACTAGAGGGGGTTTAAGTAAGCGTCTCGGCACTGCCTTGTGCCTCTTCTCTCTCCGCCTTGCTGACAGTCGATGCACGGTGAGTGCGGCACTGGCTCGAACCAGAGGCGTTGGCGGTGGCGTGAGCCGCTGCGGTGGCTTGGGCTTGACGTGAGGGTTGGGGCCTAGATGGGGTGTCTGCGGCGAGGCGAGCAGACGCACGCTTCGTCGGTGCGAGGGTGCTCGACGAAAGGTCCGGCGGATCTAGGGCGATGCGGCGGGACATGTCCAGGGTTAAGGGGCTCACCGAGGAGATGATGGTGGAGTTGGTTGGGCAGCGGCCTGGCGATCGATGACGACGCAGAGGCGAGCGTGGTAGGTTTCAGCGAGATGCGTCGGCGTGCGGAGTCTGAGGACCGTCTCCTCCTCGATGGCGCGGTCAGCGTGAGCGGAGGTACCCCACGGTCTTCGTTCACCTCCACGCGGCACGACGGCTGGAGCAGACGGGCAGAGCGGTAGTCGGCGGCGGCCGGCGTGGTCTGGCGGTGGTGGAGAGAGGAAGGAAGGCAAGCTCTGGCGGATCTAGAGAGGTAGCGGAAGAGGAGGGAGAAACAGAGAGAGGGATGCCGTGGGGAGTGGTGGAGAGTAAAAGGTGGGTCGACCACCTTTTTCCTTACCCTCCTTCTCACGTGCTCGGGCAGGCTAGGGCGAGGTGCAGGCGTGAGGCCGGGGGCCAGGGGCAAATCAGAGAGGGAGGTTCGGGTGGGGGCGCGCCAGGCAGAGAGAAGAAAGAGAGGAGAGAGGCCGGTTCGGGTAGCTAGGGTTTAGGAGGGAAGAGGGAGAGGTCAGGGATAGCACGTGGGAGGGTGGTCAGGATGGTTCCCAGCTGGGTGGTCGAGAGGGCAGGGGTAGGGTTAGATGTGGACTAGGGTTGGATGGTTAGAGTGATAGAGATAGGTTAGGGAGAAAGTTGAGGGAGGGGAAAGCTAGGGGGTGGAATAGAGTTTGGTTTGGACTAGATGTAGCTTAGGGTTTATCTAGGAGGTTATGGTGATGAGGATTAGAGAGGAAGGGAGAGCTAAGGGTTTTTGAAGCATGCATGCTCCAAACATGGCCAAGCAAGATCAAAAAGTGGAGAGGTAGGGAGAGGGATGGGGTTTAAGGCTATGCTCACACATAAACACATGTACATGCATGGAGCATGGGGAAGCGGGTTTTAGCTAAAGGGGGATAGAGAGGTAGATGGTGTGGTGAAGGATTCTACAAGCCAAAACAAAATTGAAACAAAGGATAGATGATCCATGCAAGCAAAACCAAAAATATTCCAAAGTCAAGAAAAAGGTGGCACTTGCATGGCCCATGCAAACAATAATTGCCATGTAGTTATATTGTGAAAACAACATTAATCCATGTGGCATTCTTCCTTGCATTCCCAAAAGGTGGGCAAAGGCCAAGCAAGAGATTATGGTGGAATCCAACCAACCAACATGAGCTAGAGGTAAACTCAAATAAAATGCCAAGCTCATATTAATTGGATGGTGGAATTATAAGGTGGTGAAAGAAAGGTGGTGGAGTTGTTAAGAGATATGCCCCCATTCAACTTGGGCATTTAACAATATATTAAGAACCAAATACAATATCAAGAGGCAACTATAATTAATAATGCACATGAGATAAGAACCAAACAAGAAAGGGTGTTGTATGATGCTCAAAAGCAAGGTGACATGATGACATGAGCATGATATGATGATGATGCAACAATTATATGTTGGAAGTGGCCCTTTTTATTACTAGAACAAGTAGCATTACAGGTGTTAGACAACTGGGATGCTACAACTCTCCCCCACTAAACAGGAATCTACTTGAGATTCTAGGAAGAAGAAGAGGACACAAAGAGAGAAGGATGGTTGACACGGAGTTCATCTTCACGCTCCCATGTGGCTTCATCAGCGAATGGTGTGACCACTTGCACCTTGCAGAACTTGATGGACTTGTTGCGAGTCCTTCGTTCTGCGGTCTCAAGGATTTTGGTGGGGTGTTCTTGATAAGACAAGTCTTCTTGGAGATCGATTAGCTCATGATCCACGGTCCTGCCGGGATCTTTGAAGCACTTCTTGAGCTGAGAGATGTGGAAAACATCATGGACTTTGAGTTTTTCCGGAAGCTCCAGTGCATAAGCAACTTCTCCTCTTCTACCACGAATCTTGAAAGGACCGATGTATCTAGGAGCCAACTTTCCTTTGATACCGAAGCGGTGTGTTCCTCTCATGGGAGTGACACGAAGGTACACGAGATCACCAGGGGCATATACCATATCCGTGTGCTTCCTGTCATAGTTGCTCTTCTGACGACTTTGAGCAATCTTCAGGTTCTCCAAAATGATATGCACCTTCTCCTCTGCTTGGGTTACAATGTCAGGGCCAAACCAGATTCTTTCTCCTGCACCTGACCAACCAATCGGAGTTCTGCACTTCCGACCATAGAGAGCCTCAAATGGTGCCATCTTCAGACTCTTCTGGAAGCTGTTGTTGTAGGAGAATTCAGCATATGTAAGGCATTCCTCCCACTTCATGTCAAAAGAGATGACGCAAGCTCTAAGCATATCCTCCAGAATCTGATTGATCCTCTCCACTTGTCCTTGCGACTGAGGGTGGTAAGCAGTGCTGAAGTTCAACTTTGTTCCCAAAGATTTTTGGAAACTTTCCCAGAACTTTGAGGTGAAGATGCTCCCACGGTCTGAACTGATTTCAAGTGGAACCCCATACAGAGAGACAATTCTGTTGATATAGAGCTCGATAACTGAATTCGTAAATTGTTTCTTTGACTGGGAAGAAATGAGCCACTTTAGAAAGCCTGTCGATGACAACAAAAATTGCATTGTTGCCCTTCTGCGACCTTGGAAAGCCAGTGATGAAGTCCATCTCTACTTTCTCCCATTTCCATTCCGGAGGTTCAATGGCTGTAGAAGACCAAATGGTTTCTGATGGACAGCCTTGACTCTGCGGCAGACATCACATTCTGAGACATACTTGGCGCAATACCGTTTCAACCCAGGCCACCAGTATTGTGTTTTCAAGTCCGTGTACATCTTTGTGCTGCCAGGGTGGATAGAAAGAACCGAATCATGTGCCTCCTTGAGAACTTGGTCTCTCAGACCTGGGTAGTTTGGAACAAACATCCGGTGTTCAAAGAAGAGCGTGCCTTGATCATCAACGTGGAAGGACTCATACTTCGGAAGGTCAAGCTTAGAGATGAGCTTTTTGGTGTGCGGATCACCGAGCTGACGAGAGCGAATCTGTTCTTCCAAGAGAGGAGTAGCCATAAGGTTCAGGAGATGCCCTTGTTCCACAATTTCCAGGTTGAGCTGACGGAATTCCTCGCACAAGAGAGGTTGCTGCTCTTCCACCATGATGTTTTTGACATAAGCTTTTCGGCTAAGCGCATCTGCCATAACATTTGCTTTGCCCGGAGTGTAGTTGATGGTCACATCAAAGTCATTGATTGCTTCAATCCATCTCCTCTGCCGAAGGTTGAGATCAGGCTGTGTGAAGATATACTTCAAACTCTTGTGGTCAGAGAAGATATCACAACGGTTACCAAGCAAGTAGTGCCTCCATAGCTTCAAAGCAAAGACAACTGCTGCTAGCTCGAGGTCATGTGGGATAGTTGATCTCATGCGTCTTCAAGCGACGAGAGGCATAAGCAACCACCTGTTTCTCTTGCATCAGGACCGCACCCAATCCTTGCAAAGGCGTCCAGAATATCCGGAAAGGCTTAGATGTATCCGGAGGAACCAAGACTGGTGTGGAAGTGAGCTTCTCTTTGAGTGTCTCAAAACTTTCTTGACAAGCGAGTCCACAGTACTTCTTGCCTTTCTTGAGGAGATCGGTGAAGGCTTCGCTATCTTGAGAAGTTACGAACAAAGCGGCGACAATAGCTAGCCAAACCAAGAAAACTCCGCACTTCCTTGACATTAGCGGAGGAAGCCATTCAACTATTGTCTTCACGGTTTCGGGTTGTTGCAATGCCCTTGGCGAGATAACATGACCTGGTATGTTACTTCAGGCAGCCAAAACTCACACTTTGAGAACTTTGCATACAAGCGGTTCTCACGAAGCTTGTTTAGGACACACCGCAGGTGTTCTTCATGCTCCTCCTTAGACTTGGAATAGACCAGAATGTCATCCAGATAGACCACGACGAACTTATCAAGGTACTCCATGAAAACGGAGTTCATCAGCCTCGAGAAAGTAGCAGGTGCGTTGGTGAGACCGAAAGACATGACCGTGTACTCATACAGACCATAGCGGGTGGTGAAAGCTGTTTTAGGCACATCTTCTTTGCGAATCTTGATTTGGTGATAACCACTTCTCAAGTCCAGCTTAGAGAACACCACAACTCCTGCTAGCTGATCAAAAAGATCATTTATCCGTGGAAGAGGATATTTGTTCTTGATGGTTTTAGCGTTGAGAGCCCGGTAGTCAACACATAGCCTATCGGTTCTGTCACGCTTCTTCACAAAGATTGTTGGGCTACCCCAAGAAGAAGTGCTGTGTTGAATGAAACCCAACTTCTCTTGTTCATCAAGTTGTCGTTTGAGTTCAGCCAACTCGGAAGGACCCATTTTATATGGCCGCTTGGAGATAGGAGCCGTTCCAGGTTCAAGCTCAATCACGAATTCAACCTCGCGATCCGGAGGCATACAGCAACTCTTGGGAAAACATCCGGGAACTCACGGACCCTGGTACACTCTGAATAGCTTGCATAACATCATCATTCGAGCCGCCAAGGAAAAGAGACTGGCGAGAGTCGACTTGGAGAAAAGACTATATGGCCTTGAGGAATCTTGAGACCGGCGTTAGCACAATCAATCACAGCTGCATTTCTGTCAACCAATCCATGCCCAAGATGACATCAATGTCGAGTTGCCGGAAGAATTAAAGAAGCCAAGAATGAAGAACCACCAATCTCAATGATTGCCATGGTGATATGAGCAGCCCTCATGTTTGAACGGGAGATAGCACCACCAGACGTGATAAAGGAACCCTATCCAGGTTATGCTCTTGTGCAAACTTATGCGAGACAAAAGAATGCGATGCACGAATCGAACAAAACTCATGCGAGAACTGAGTTAACGGAAGCATACCCATCACAACTCAGTGCATGCTCGGCTTGATGGCGTTAGCGATTAGCACGAACAACCGAGACCGGGCTTGGTGTTGATGTTGAGAGCCGGCGGTGGTGCACGAACCGAAGGAGAGCTTATTGCGAGATCTTGGCGGGGTGGAGGAGAGCTTTGTTCTTCATCGGACAGTTCGATTTGATGTCGGGATCTCCACACGAAGCGAGCACCGGTGGGCGTGGGCGAGTAGCGAGGACTCCGAGCGCTCGAGGTAGTGGTGGTTGTAGCCCAGGAGCCGCAGGTGGTGAAGTTTGGTGGCCTTGGCGTGAAACTCAGGTCTTGGTGGAGCCGGGAGGCGACGGTGGGGTGTTAGGAACCCGGACACGCCGCTTAGAAGGAGCTGCCATAGCTGCGAGCTTGATGCATCCTGTTGTGTTTCTTGGACTCCTCAAACACTTGCACCTTGCCTCCTCTTGCGCTGTGTGTTGGAGTTCGGGAAAGTTGCGGCCTTGCATGTGTGATTGCATACTTGATCGACGCATTGAGCCCTTGCACGAACCTTTTCTGCTTCTTCTTGTCATCGATACCTCATCACCACCATAACGAGAGAGATTCATGAAGTTCTGATATAGGTGTTGGCGTTATCATTTCCTGCTTGGTTGTGAAAGCCTCCTTCATCCTTTCCATTACAATCTACGAGGAAAACTGCTCTTTGAACGCTCCAGTGAACCTCACCCAAGTTGGCTGGAACCCAGTGCAGCTTGCCTTCAAGTAGTTCTCCCACCAAAGAGCTGCATCTCCCTTGAGAAGGTGAGTAGCACACTTGACCCACTCCTGCTCCGGAACATCAGCAGTCTCGAGCAACCTTGAGATCTCACGCAGCCAATCATCCGCGTCCGGTCGGTCGAAACATCAAGCGGCGAGGATTGAATTTGAGGAAGCTCTTGATGTCTCCACGCTTGGGAGGTGGAGGAAGTGGAGCAAACTCGTTTCTCCTGACGCTCTCATCAAAGCGCTGCTGGTTCTCTTGCATAGCTGCCAAAGCATTAGCGATGTTTGACAGCGAGCCCGATTCGGGAGGTATGTCCTCTTGATGCGGCATGGTGGAGCCATCTGTCATTGATATAAAACTCAAGTCGATTACTATAATGGAAGATGATAATAATCCAAAATAGTACCAAGATGGAATTAACCAAGATTAAAGGATACAATTCTGAGATGATATTAAAATATCAACAAAGTTCAAAGCACCTAGAAGATATTAAGCATATCGCACACGGTGAAAAGGAGTGTGGTACACAAATATATCAAAGAAAAATTTTCCACAAATTTCGGCATTAAAATACCAATAGATGCATAAAATTACTTATGAATCAAGATTAGTGACTCTCCGATTCAATATACAAAAGCGAATGATAAAAGTAGTGGTATGGTCGCGACTCCATCCGCACTCAAATCATTACTCCGCACATGAACAAGTGGAACACATATCCTAACCCCTTCTTCTCACGTGAAACCTAAAGATTGGTAACTACGGGCGAACACCCCAAACAAGATAGCGTCGGATACAAAAAGGAAGATAGATTGCGTCGGTTTTGCAAAAGCCTGTCGGTATGGAATGTACCAACAGTTGATAACCAAAGGCAGATAAGATAACAACTTGGATGCAACAGATAGACAAAGTATTAAACACACACACACACACAACCTATGGTACTACGGAAACCCAGAACACGTGAATCCTAGTTTGAATCTTGAGAAGAGGATTGAAAACGTTGCACTTCCTTACCAGAAAAGGGTGGGTGGGAGGGTAAGAACAAAAGTGGAAGCAGTCCTACTCTCGCGTTTTGTTTTTCCCTAATATACATAACTACCAAAATATTTGCTAGACTGACAACGACCGTTTGGCTGAAACCCTGAAGGTCGGGAACGCTCTGATACCAATTATAACTACCTCGGTGGATTACGCTCCTAGATACAAGCCTGGATGAGTGGTAGTGGTTGAAATAGTACGGTGGGGCCCCAAAAGCCGCTCACTGGTAGTCCTTGCGGACGTCCCAACCACTACCTTCTCAACGGGACCTGTACGGGCGGCGTAATCGGCAGGCGAAGGGATCAACTACATACATAAGTGGGTATGTATGCAAGCCACCATACAAGAGTACATCAGAGCCATACCATCTAGAAAGAAAGGAAATATAGCAACGCCATACGGCAAGATTCAAATGACCTAGATAGATCTAATATTTTAGGATACTTCCTCATACATCACACATCAGAGTATCATGCGGAAGCGGCAAACAAGTCCGAGTACGGATAAGAAGCAAATCGGCATAAGATGCCATAGAAATAAGCACATCCCAACCACAGATCTCATGGATCCCTGTTCCCGAAATCTCTACACCGAACGATCGTTGCCCACATCATCGGCTTCTTCCACCCAGTATCCGTCTCAAAGTACTGTTCATCTGAACCAATAATTTATCGTGTGAGACCCTAAGGGTACTCAACAAGTCTTAATGCCTCTAAAGGGGACACAACCTGGGGTGACGCAATTGCAGCGAAAGATAAACCCTAACAGTTCTACAGATAAACGCTAACCATCCGCCTAACCAAAGATAGACGGATGTCCGTGAAGTAAGAACAACAGTTATAATGGTAATCTCATCAGATCCATCCTCCTCCTCGCTTACCAACGAGGAAGCGGACGAACAACCCCCCATCCGTTGGCACTTTTATTAACCATTCCATGAGTGTTGCACTATTTACTAGTCAATTTACTTAGTCAGGTTAAAGCGGTACTTTAGTTATGCTTGTCTATGATCGAGAAACTGTGCTCCAAGTCGTCCATATCCACGGACACGGCTTTCAGAAAAGTTTTACCCGGCCGGGGTGCACCAATAGCAACACACGCTCGATCAACCTCGGAAAAACCAAATCAAAACCCAACGAGGCTTTCACGGTGAACAATCACGGATTGAGAAATATTTGGGGCCACCCTTGAGTACACCCGCAACGGTTAGGCGACTTGAGACGGACCCGAGGTTTAATGGGGCGGCGGTAAACAACAGATCCCCAAACGGGGACTGTCGATACCACGTAAACGGGTCACAATTCCTAAACAGTACAGTGTGCTCCTCGCACAATTTAAATAAAGCAGTAGCATGGCATAAGTACAGGATAGTAAACAAAACCTCAAACTAGTTTGTGGCCCCAAGAAATAAGACGGAATCAAGCTCTGGCTCAGGGGGGGTCCCATATACCTCCCGTATGTGGATAGCGCGATAAATCAAGGAACAGGAATCAAGTACTCGGGGTCTTACGGGACACAAGTGAGCAGGAAAAACCAAATAGCAGATATTGCTCACCGATGCCACTTTCATTAGTTATCCCATTACTACTCAGGTTAAGTTGTTTAGGTACCTCGTTATCCATCAGACTCTCACATACCCTACACATGCTGTTCTACGACTCGCATGGCTCAAACAACTCCTGTAGTAATGGCTCATGGGACGGAGGAACAAGCTTGGTGGGGTTTAAAAGTAAAGGCTATGCATACTTGGGATTCAATTTTAATGCAATCGCGACTCAATGATGCAAGAATAAGATAGAGGCAATAGGTACTGTATGTATGCAAGCATGTGGAAGTGCTTGCCTGATAACTCAGTTGAAGCGAGGGACGGATCTGGGTAGTGCTCCTGGTTCTCTTGATATAACCCCGCTTCGGTGTCTATCCGAGAAAACCAAACAAACAAGGCCAACATGAATATAGAGCACAAGCATATGAATAAGATCGTACAAACAATCATTCCATGATGAATGATGCACAATTTACATGGCAATACGGTAGCATGGCATGGTGAGGTGTGGTAGACAAGTAATAACATTTTAATGGGGTTTTGGTTCACATTTGGTTGTCATAACAATTGCTGTACCCTATATTTTTATATGATGCATGCTGCAATTGAAGTCATGGATAGCATAAACAGAAAGGTCTCGTCGAGCTGATCATTTTAGACATATCATTTGCTAAATTTGGAATTATAAAACAAAAGTTATTAATTGTTTAAGTTCTAGTGGCAATTGGTGTAATTTAATTAAACTTGGAATTTTAATTGTGCAAAGGGCAATTTGAATAGCATATTTGAAATCCTCACATTTTTCTGCACTCAAAACATATATCATTTGTATTATTTGGAAATATATTTTACAAGTTATTTGAAAACAAAAATAAGTTTGGATTTGAATTAATTTGATAAAGATTTGAATTAACCCAGAAAAACAGAAATACTTTTCTACACAGGATTAGCCAGCCACAGACTAAGACAGGTGGGTCAGTGACTCAGCCGGTATGAAAAGATTTCTCACCGGTCACGCCACCACGAGTGACAAAGGGGCCAGAGCCCAAGCGGACCCACACGCCAGCGGCAGAGTGCGTGCCGCCACGCGGCTCGGCGGGGACTGCGGGTTGATGGGTACGAATCCCCGGGAGCCTCTTTGCAAAAACGCCACGCAGGCTGACCTGTAGGCCCAGAGGAGCGCGGGTTTAGGAAAAGAAAAACTAGAGGGGGTTTTCCGTAAAACGGCTCGGCCTGCACTGTGCCTCTTCTCTCTCCGCCTTGCGCGACAGGTCGATGCACGCCAGCGGCAGAGTGCGGCACGCGGGCTCGAACCAGAGATGCGCTGGCCGAGGCGAGCCATCGCGGTGGCTTGGGCTAGTGGTGAGGGGTTGGGGCCTAGATGGGGTGTCTGCGCGACGCTGGAGCGAACAGACGCCACGCTTCGTGCACCGAGGGTGCTCGGCAAAGGTCCGGATCTAGGGCGATGCAGGCGGGACATGTCCAGGGGTTAAGGGGCTCACCAAGGAGATGATGGTGGAGTTGGTTCGGCAGCGACCTGGCGATCGACGACGACGCAGAGGCCGAGCGAGGTAGGTTTCGGAGACGGCCGGGCGTCAGGGACAGGGACCGTCTCCTCCTCGATGGCGCGGTCCAGTATGAGGAGAGGTACCCACGGTCTTCTCGTTCACCTCCACGATGACGCCTGAACGAGACAGGCAGGTAGTCGGCGGCCTGGTCTGGCGGTGGTGGAGAGAGAGGGAAGGAAAGGCAAGCTGAGCGGATCCGAGAGGTAGCAGTGTAAGAGGGAGGGAGAAACAGAGAGGTAGAGGGGATGCCGTGGGGGAGTGGTGGAGAGTAAAAGGTGGGTCGACCACCTTTTTCCTTACCCTCCTTCTCACGTGCTCGGGCAGGCTAGGGCGAGGCGGTGCAGGCTGGGGGGCCCGGCTCGTCTGCCTAGAGAGGAGGTTCGGGGGGCCAAAGAGAGAGAAGAAAGAGAGGAGAGAGGCCGGTTCGGGTAGCTAGGGTTTAGGAGGGAAGAGGGAGAGGTCGGGATAAGATTGGGAGGGTGGTCAGGATGGTTCCCAGCTGGGTGGTCGAGAGGGCAGGGGTAGGGTTAGATGTGGACTAGGGTTGGATGGTTAGAGTGATAGAGATAGGTTAGGGAGAAAGTTGAGGGAGGGGAAAGCTAGGGGGTGGAATAGAGTTTGGTTTGGACTAGATGTAGCTTAGGGTTTATCTAGGAGGTTATGGTGATGAGGATTAGAGAGGAAGGGAGAGCTAAGGGTTTTTGAAGCATGCATGCTCCAAACATGGCCAAGCAAGATCAAAAAGTGGAGAGGTAGGGAGAGGGATGGGGTTTAAGGCTATGCTCACACATAAACACATGTACATGCATGGAGCATGGGGAAGCGGGTTTTAGCTAAAGGGGGATAGAGAGGTAGATGGTGTGGTGAAGTGTCGTGGGAATGGCCACGGCGTAATCGGCAAATGCAGTAGTAGAACGAGGGCAAGGCGGCCATCATGCGGTGCGAGATGAGGGCAAAGACACGAGGTTTTACCTGTTCGCCCGAGGGTAAAGACCTACTCGCTAGATTGTATTATGGAGGTGTTTACAATGGGCAGCTCGGCGACTAGGCGGCGAGTCGCTTGGGTGTATGAGGGAACGTGTCTCTACCACCCCCATAGGGAGGTTTATATAGGCTCACCTTCCTAGGGTTTACATATCCCAACCGATTCGTTACTGACTTTAGTAGTCGTTTAAACCAATCCGACCGGTCCTATCTACTACTGGGCCTTCAACTTCCAGCCGCTCGGTACCTTGTTGGGCTTCAATCCACTGCTCGCAGCCCACTCGCCAGCCGGGCGAGTCGAACGCCCCACCGAGCATACCGGTGAGGCGTATCCCCATCGAGAGTCCCCGAGGCCGTGCCGATTGGGCGTGAGTGGCTCTTGGCAATGAGTATACGGCCGGAGTAGGCTTCGGTCGAATCGTCGGCGGGATCCTATGAAGAAGAAAATCCGTGAACCAAGTCGTTTAAGTAGTCGAGTCGGCGGAACGCGGTCGTGGTGATTGACCTAGCGAGCCGAATGACCGGAGTTGGACCGTCGGGTGGTCAAACTAGCCGTTGGGTAATCCAACGTAACTCTTGGCGTAATCATCGCGCAGTAACGGCTCGATTTGGCGGGCAACTCCCGCTATATAAGAGGAATGGTAGGCTATCGCAGAGCCAACCCACCATTTATTCCGAAAAGCGCATCTTACTTCCTTTGCTCCGTGATCCAATCGACCAAATCCTCCGATCTCCAACCAACCTCTCGCCATGGCCCTCTCCACCGAACCTTGGGGCAGATCCAAGTGCACAAGGGCGCGGTGGCCTCTTCGAGGAGGCCGAATCCCGCAAGCCCTGTTGGCGTATCCTCGCACCGGAGACGACCCCACACCCGAGAGAGAGAATTCGTTTCACCACCATCTCGGCGGGCTAGGGTTCCCACGTCTTTGTTCTTCCGGCGTTTACCACCACGGATCCACCTTCAGACCGGTCCCCAAAGATTGAGCAGCTCGCCATCTTCGTGGCTCGCGAGTGCTACTTGGGCCGCCCTACTTTCCCTTGTGGCAGGATCTGTTCCATGGACAGATCAGCCGCGAGGAGGCAGGCGGCCCAATGCTGGCCGCGGGCGGCTTGACGTTCCAGCTCAAGACCAAGGCTTCCTTCTTCGATCTGATGCTACCCGCCAAGGCGGCGAATCGGAAGAAGTCATGTTTCTATGTGGCCGAGGCGACCTGGGGACGAGGCGATCCCGCGGTACTCGCCAATCGCCGAGCCACGCCATCTCCAAGTCGGCAAGCTCCCGACCAGCGGATGGTCGTTGACGAGATGCTCCAGCCATCCGTGGTGCGAAGAAGAAGGGCCTTCAAACGATAAACTTGTACAATTGCTGGCTCGGTGACGGCTGCTCCACTCGCCCAACGCGACCACTACATGTATCAAGACACGGGCCGGGAGACTCGACGAAGTCCTCGCCGAGTGGAAGCGGAGGATTATCTCTCAGCGTTGAAGAAGATCACCCGGTGTACACGGATGCACAGGCCGGGTCGCGCCTTACACCGAAGCGTCCGGCCCAACGGTAATCTCTTTACCTTGTTCGCAATCGCAGGTGCAATCGCGGTAATTCCGATTCGCTTTGTATTCATTGCAGCTATTCCAAGTGGTGGAAGGGTGGCTTCCACCTTCTGATGATGAGAGCCCGGGACCATCCGCCCAGGAAGTAGGTGAATCGCCTCCCGCGAGGGGCAATGAGGACGACGAGGTCGAGTCCGAAGAGGAGATCGCCCCGCTGGTCCGAAAACCCGGGCAACGCGTCGCCGAAATCGGCGGCGAAGCCTCGAACACCATGGGGACGACGACGAGCTCCCAGAAACCACCTCGCGTTGCCAAGCCACTCCTTCGAAGAAGAAGAAGAAGGAAAAGGAAGCGAGGGCCCCCCCGAAGAGGAGACCAAAGCCGTCAAGGATGGCCTCGCCAAGACTCGACGAGCAGCCCGATGCTCGCTCGGCCGATGTGGCGCACACCCAGCGACAACCGCGCTAGACACGCCGACCGTGGAAGTACTGGCCTCGATGCCTCCGCCATTCGCGCCGGTCTCGGCTAGGGAAGGCTCCGTGGGCGATTCGCCGCAAGGAGGTCCAGCGTGGCGGTCTCGCCCGCAAGGAGGCTCCGCCGCGGCTCCACCGCGAGGAGGCCCCGCCGAAGGTGTCCCAGGCGCCAGCGCCTCAACGACGAAGAAGTCGCGTGTCTTGGGCCCACGACGCCTGAACTGGGCTTAGTCGCCAATCGGGCCCCAGCTGGAAAACCGCCGCCTCAGACAGGGGCTACGCTTCATTCCAGCCGCCAAGTGAGTGCGTTGCCCTTCCTACCTTTCATAAATACTTGATTGTCTTTGCGCAGACCGAGTGAAAAAGATGGGCCACTGACCGTGGCTCAGGTACCCTCCGGCTAGCGAGGAGGATCCTTCCGTGAAGAGGAAAGCGACGAGGTCGCCGCCTCGGAGGGCAGCAAGAAGGCCAAGGGCGACGACATCGTTATCGCTCTCGACAACACGCGGGCCGCACCGGCCGACCAGCGGAAGCAACCGCGTCACGGCGAGGCGTTTCGTTTAGACCGGAGGAAGCGACTTCCTTTGAGCGGTGCCTCGCTACCTTCCCGCTTCGTGACCAAGGCGTTACGGCGAGCGGGCGCGCCGAGCTCGCTCGTGGACCGCCGACGCTGAAGTCGACCAACGTCGGGCACACTGCGCCGCTTATGCCTCAGGATTTAATACAACTCCATGGCATGCTTGGTGCAGCCATCCGTACCTCCAAATTCCCCGAGGATCGGTCGGTGCTTAGCGGCGCTTGATTCTTATAATTTCGCTTACTTTCATCCGTCCCGAGTGCGACGCGCTAAATTTTAGCGGTGTGCACGAGGAATTTTCGTGATCGCCAGTCCCGAAAGCGCAAGCGCTAAATTTTAGCGGTGGGCACCGAGTAATTTTCGTGATCGCCATCCCCCGAGTGCGCCGCGCTAAATTTTAGCGGGTGGGCACTTTTCGTGATCGCCAGTCCCCCGAGTGCACGCGCTAAATTTTAGCGGTGGGCACCGAGTAATTTTCGTTTACGACTTTGATGATGTGCGGTGGTCTGCACCGGAGTCGGAGCGATTGGTCGCTAAACAAGCGTCGAGAAGGAGCGCCACCATCCAAGAAGCGAACAAGGAGCTTCAGTTGTTGTTGCGAAGGCAGAGGGAGCTCGCCAGAGCTTGTCCCCGCCGGTGAGTTGGTGGCGGCGACTGCGTTGAGTGTCTGAGCGCGGTCGCCGACCTCGAGCGCGAATCTGGGAGGCGAGAGAAGAAGCAAGCTCGGCGAACGGCGAGCTAAGGCCGCCATTGCGCGCGGAGGAAGACCGCAAGGTGTCGGAAGCCCTCATTGCTGGGCTTCGTGACGACCACACGCCGCTTGCTGTTTCATCACGGACTCGCCCGCTGCTTGGTGAGCGTCTTCCTTCTCACAATTGTAGTGTTTGTGGTGTCCGTGGTACTCATCATTGTCTCCTTCTCGCAGTCGTGTTATTGGTAGCCAAGAAGAAGCGAGCTCGCTTGACGCGAGGGAGTGCGTAAGCATGCTCGCCGACTCGGCGATTGCCCGGCGACGTGCATCCGCGCTATCTTCAAGAAATATCGCCACGGAGGTTATTCCCAGCGACCTTGTTGAGGTGTGGAATATTCGGAAGGCGCCCGATCGTTGAGTTCATGACGCGTCGGCGTGGAGCGCCGACAGCCGAGCCTTGACTCGCCCACTTCGAGGATTTCGACCTCGACGATGTGACGAGTGGGTATCCTTCGCCGACCGGCGCGATGGACCTGTCCGAGGTTCTCGTTGCAGAGCGCAGCGCCGCGCATTTCGAGCGTGTTCGGGCGATGGGCGACCTCCTTCCCTACCAGAAACGGTCGCGCCCGAACGACCCCGAGCCGCGATCGTGACTTCAAGGTCGAGCAACCTTTTCGCCGGCGATGGCGGGTGAGTGACGATGTATCCGTAAACCCGTACACCGCGTTCATCCGTGGGCGCCGGATTACGCGAGTCATCGCCGGCTCGCAGTAGGGTAGTTTTGCTGGATGTGTTAGCAGTTACGCCACGCGGCATAATTTGTAATATAAGACAATGCAATATGCGATTGAATGGGACGTCGTGTCCGCTTTTGCTATTTGTTTGTGTGTTTTGATTGATTTTGGACGAGTCCCGAGCGTCCGCCTTTTGTGGGGTTCACCTCGATATGATGTTTGTTGTTATCATGTGTTTTGTTAGTTTAGTCGACTCGCCCGAGCTCGGAGAGCCATCGCAAGGCGACTCCTTGAGTGCTCAGATTTACTGCTTTCCCAGACGCGAACGGGTCGGGTGGCCGAGTCCCCGAGCGTGGTACTTGTTAGTTCAAGGCGACTCGAGGGTGGTTGAGGACTTAGCGCTGGTGTGAGCGCGTCACTCCGCCCGCCCGAGGGTCACCGGCGCAGTCCCGGCATGCTCTCTTACTTGGCGTTTTCGACCGCCGCGATTTAACTGGTTTTCACCCCTAGCGTGGTACTTAGCCGCTCGAGTCGCTATGCCGAGGATGCGAGGACCAAGGTCGCCGTGAGAAGCGAGGCGATTGTCTTGGTTCAGAAACCGGTCGGGCTAGGCGACTCAATGGGGCTCCGGGTTGGCGTTTAAGTGGACGATGCAAGACTGGAGTGATTGAAGGTTTTACACCGCACTACTTAGCCGTGCCGATCGCTGTACCAAAGGTTGACTTCTGCATTTAGCGTCTGTTATTACGAAAAGCGAGTGGCACAAGTCGTGAGAGTAGGCGCAATTGGCGGTAACCGCTTTCTTTATTTCATAACGATCGGAGAGTACATGTGTGGGGTTCTAGGAGTAGAACTTCCGAGGAGGTTTACATTCCATGGTCGCTGACGCCGAGCTCGCCGCCCCGCGAACGTCGATGAGGTAGTAGGCGCTGCCGCAGTACGCCGATAGCGAACGGGCCTTCCACGGAGGGAGAGCCTGCATGCCCTTCTTGTCCCGGATGAGGCGTAACAGTGTCGCCTTCGGAAGGTGCGGGTTTTCACCCGTCGTGGTAGAGGCGAGTCCTTGCCGGTAAATGGCGGTGGCGATCGAGCGAGGTCGCGTGCGCCGAGCTGGTCGAGCCCATCTTGGCGGGCTCGCTTATCGGCCTCCAGATAGTGGACGACCCGCGAGTCGTGTTCGAGGTCGGTAGGCATGACCGCTAGCGCCGTAGACCATGAAGAAGGGAGTGAATCCCCGACCGTTAACCGAGGTGCGGATTCCCGATGACGGAGGGCAGCTCTTGACCCAAAGATCCAGCGCGCCGAGTGGTACTTGGAGTCGCGGCTTCAGCCGTGGAGGATGCTTTGGTTGGCTCGTTCACTTGGCCGTTGGATTCCGGTGTGCATCGACGAGATCGAGCCGGATGTGGTGCTCTTCGCAAAATTCGCCATTGCTCCTTGGCGAAGTTTGTGCCGTTGTCCGTGATGATGCTTGTTGGGAACCCGTAGCGGTATATGAGCTCGCGTAGGAACTTAGTGGCGGTCTTCCCGTCGCATTTCGGATCGGCTGGCCTCCACCCACTTCGTGAATTTGTCGACGGCGACTAGCAAGTGGGTGTAGCCAGAGGGGCCTTCTTGAAGGGCCTACCATGTCCATGCCCCACAGCGAATGGCGGTGATGGGGATTGTTTTGAGCGCCGAGCTCGACGCGCGTCGATTGGCGATTGCACCCGGCGCATCGCTGGACGATGTCGGCAGGCCGGGCGTGTGTGGTGGGCCAGAAGCCGTGTCGCATAGCCTTGGCGACCGAGGAGCGGCGCGGCAGGCCGCATACCGAGTGGATGTCGTGGAGGATTTTGCGCCTTCACCGGTTGACGCAACGTTGAACACGCCGGTGACGCTGCGCTTGTGTAGCTCGCCGTCGATGATGGTGTAAGACTTGCATCGGCGAGCGATCATTCGAGCGTTTGTCTCGTCTGCTGGCGGTGCGGTTTGTGTAGGCGATGTAGGGCTTGGTCCGCCGTCTGCTCGTGATGAGTGCGACCAAGGCTGCCTCTGGTTGGAGTGGGACTCCGATGTCGATCTCCCTCGGGGGAGAGACTGATGGTTTGGAGATTGTGTCGAGGAACACGCCGGCGGGTGGTGCGAGTCGGGCCGACCCGATGCGAGAGAGGGCGTCGGCCTCCTCGTTTTTTCTCCTGTCGATCCACTCGACAGAGTAGCCGGTGAAGTGGCCGCCCAACTTGTCCACCTCTTCGCGGTACGCCGCCATGGTGGGGGATACGGCGTCGCAGGTGCCGACGACTTGCCCCGCGACGAGGTCGGAATATCCGTAGCATCGAAGGCGATTGACGTTCATCTCCTTGGCGGCTCGCATGCCGTGTAGTAGGGCCTCGTATTCAGCCATGTTGTTGGTGCAGGGCGTGAATTCGAGGCGGAGGATGTAGCGGAGCTTGTCGCCCTTTGGTGAAGTCAACACTATCCCGCCTCCCGCACCGTCCGCGTTTGGAGCCATCGGGCGTGCTCCATGAATGGAGGTACGGCTTCTCTGGGCCTCTCCTCCGGCGATGAAGTCTGCGCCTACCGCGATTTAATCGCCCTTCTCACCAGATTTAATGTTGTGGACGCCAATCTCGACGCCCACTTGGCGACCCGTCCGGCCGCTTTCGCTATGGATGATGTCTTGCAGTGGCGAGGAGACGACCGTGATCGGGTGCTCTCGGAAGTAGTGCGGCAGCGCCACGAGCCTCAAGACCGCGTATACTAGCTTTTTGGTATGGGTACTGGCGCGACTCGGTGAGGACCTCGCTGATGTAGTACACGGACGCTGAACCGGGCGCCTTTCCTTCCTCCGTCGTTCGACGACCATTACAAAGACTGACGACGCTCGGATGCCGCGACGAAACCAGCATAGGTTCTTTGTCGGTGGAGCGAGTAATGGTGCGGCGAGTAGCACTTTTTGAGGTCGCGAGCGCTGGTCCCTCCTTGTCCCAATCGAAGGTGGGGTTCTTGCATCAGCGCTATAGGGCATTGCCTTTTCGCCAGCGGGGATGAAGCGATCGAGAGCCGCTACTCGCCTAGCTTCTCGACGCCGCGCAGCACTCGGGTTTGCCGAGCCGATCGTGTCGATCTTTGTTGGGTTCGCCTCGATCCCCGCTTGGATCTGACGACCCAAGAGTTGTCCGTGGTACACAAGGTGCACTTGCTGGGTTAAGCTTTATCTTGTACCTTCGCAGATTGGCGAAGGTTTCGCCAGGTGAGTAGGTCGCCTTGGCGGCGGATTTCACGACCACGCCGTCGATGTAGACGTGGATGTTGCGCCAATTTGGCTCGCGAGGCATTCTTGCATGCACCGCTGGTAGGTTGCCCCGCGTTCTTGAGGCGAAGGTCATGGCGGTGTAGCGAAGGCTCGAATGGCGTGATGAACGCCGTCTTCTCCTCGTCTTCGACAGCCATTTTGATCTGGTTGTACCCGGAGTAGGCGTCGAGGAAGCATAGCGACTCCGAACCCGCGGTTGAATCGATTATCTGATCGATCCGTGGGAGGACGAACTACTCCTTTGGGCAAAGGCCGTTTGTGTTTGTGTCGATACACATTCTCCGTGTCCCGTTTTCTTCTCGACCAGGACTGGGTTTGCCAGCCACTTGGAGTACTTGATTGGCCGAATGAAGCCGGCGGCGAGTAAACGCTGCACTTCCTCGGCGATTGCTCGACGGCGTTCTTCATTGAAGGGTCGTAGCGACTGCTTGACAGGTCGCACTTTGGGGTCGGCATTTAATTTGTGCTCAGCGAGCTCCCTAGGGACACCGGGCATGTCGGAGGGTTTCCATGCGAAGATGTCCCTGTTCTCACGGAGGAACTCGATGAGCGCGCCTTCCTATGCTGGGCTCATGCCTGTCCCGATCGTCACCGTCTGGCTGGAGTCTCCTGGGACCAGCTCCACGCGGCGAAAAGCGCCGTGGCCTCAAAGGTTGAGGTGTTTGCGCCCTCTGAGTTGGGCTTCTTTAGTATTGTGGGATCGTCATTGTTGACCCCGCTCGCGTATTTGGCGAGCTCGTCGGCGTGATTAGTCTCTGCCGCGATGACGGCGTCGGCGAGTTCGGCTCCTTTGGCCTCGCATTCGGCGGCCATGTCGGGGTCGCCATTGATGGTGATGACGCCGCACGGCCGGGAGCTTCATCGCGTTATGCAGCGTGGTGCGCTGCCATAAATTTAGCGAACGCTGGCGGGGCCGATGGTAAGGGTGTCGAAGGCACCATCTCAAGACGATCCGCTCGGTGCGGAAGTTTGCCGAGTACCGAAAGTGACGGCGACATGACTTTGCCGATCGGTACGCCTTCCGGGGGCGATGCCGTGGAACGTGGTGTGGGTTGTCTCGATCATCATTGCGGAGCCGCGGCCGCTGAAGGTGTCGAGGTAGAGGATGTTGATGGAGCTGCCGCCGTCCATCGTGTCTTGGGAGCGATGGTCGCCAACCTTGGGCTTGACCACCAGGCGACTCGTCCCGGTACTCGATGCGTGGCGAGTGGTCTTGCCGGCTCCGGTGATGGGTGTTCCGACCAGTTCAGAACGGGGACGTCTGTTTGGGCCACCGCGTTGACGGCAGCGCTGGGCGATGACCTTCTTCTCGCGCTTCGTGTTGAAGCCTGTGAAGGTGTGGAGCGAGCCGGCTACTTTGCCGAATTTTCCGCCATTTGGCGGGTCGTTGTCGGTGTCCTCCCGCGCGTGTTGTGCCTTCTCGATTTCCCTGAGGGTGTGGCAGTCGGCGGTGGTGTGCGTTGCGGGCTTTCCTTCCCTGCTGTGGAACGCACATGGTTGGTTAAGGAGGGCCGCGGGATCGAACCTTGGCTTGTTCTTGTAATTGCCGCCATCGCGCCATTGCCCTCCGTCGCGGCGGTAGCTCTTGGGCTCGCGTTGTGCGTGCCCAGCGTTGGCGACGAAGTCGACTCGCCCGTCGCTGCGGCGCTTACGTGGAGGCGGTGCCGCAGTAGCGTCGGTCGGCGTCGCCGTCGTTACCGTCGCGGCGTTGCACTCTGACTCGTCGTCGATTTCTGGTTTGGATCCTCCTCGGCGTCGTTTGGCGATCTCGAGGAGGTCGGGATGTTGTCGAGTGTGCGGCGTCGCTTGAGCTTGGCGACTAGAGGCTCGTAGCGGCACGAGGTCTTGAAGCAATGGATCGCGGTGTCCGGGTGGATGCCGACCGCGTTGTACCAGAGCTCTTGCCACCGTTGGACCCAGTTGCGGGTCGACTCGCGGGGTCCCTGGACGCATCGTTCCAGGTCCTCGATGGTGGTGGCGCGGGTGTAGGAGCACTCGAAGTGCCTGACGAAGGCGTCTCGCATTTCCTCCCAGGAGTCGACATCTGCACGGGGCGTGTTGATCCATTGCACGCGTCCCTCCATCATCGATGGGAGGTAACAGGCGGCGGTAGGTCGGTGTGACCCGCGATCCCCATTGCCATGAGGTATGTGTCAAGCTGATCGGGGTCGTGACGAGTCGTATTTTCTATCTCCTTTGGCACCTTGAAGTTTGGCGGGTACTTCGCCTCGGATCATTGGTCAAAGCACTTAGGCCCAAGTCATTGGCGACCCCATGGGCTCGCCATCGCGGCGATTAGTTAGGGTGTGCCGCAAGTCGTCGGGATGGCGTGCGCGCCAGTTTTTGGTTGTTGATGATGTGAGTGCGGGCGTCGATGGGTTGTCCGTTAGCGGCGACGAAGTTGGTCACCGGCCTGGGATCGTTGGTGGAGAATGCCGCGTTCGCGGGTCGGTGTTGGAGCTGCAGTGGCTCTGGTGGCGGGCAATTGAGGTGTTTGCCGCTGGCGGCTGAGGCCGCCGCTTCCCGAGGAACGCAGTATACTCGCCTGCAGTCGGCGCCGCTTTTGCTGCTCCACGGCCATAAGCAGGGCCCTGACGTATTGAATCTGTAGGGCGCCGTCGCCGGTGGCTGTGATGCTGTCGGCTGCTGCTCGGCCTGCCACGAGGTTGTCCATTGGTGTGGAGAACAGTGGTAGGCCGTTTGCGTCTCGCTCCCGTGAGGAGACTACTATCTGCGGTTGGTCCACAGGAGGTGCGGTTGGGTGGTGGTGGCGCACCATCGCCGTCGATCTGGCGGGGCGGGCGCTTCCTCTGGTGGCGCGTTCTCGCAGATCGCGCTCGGCTATCGCCGGGTCGTTTTCGTCGAAGTTCAGGGCACGCCCTTGAACGGTGGGGTTCAAACGCGTGACTGATCCGCTGCTGGTGGTAGCGTGACAGCTCTGCGCCGTCACTGCTCGAGGCGAATTTTTCGCTCGGCCCGCTCTTGCGTACGCCTCCGCATTTCAAGCGGAGTTCCTCGACCTCCGTTGCCGTGGCGTTAGGAGGATTGGGGTGGAGAAAGGATCCTCCGGTGGATCGGTGCGGTGGCCATGTAAGCATGGCGTGGCGGTTGGCACCATCGCGGAGGTCGGCGAGTTTTCCGACCAGTCGGTCGAAGATCCCGAGGATGGAGGGTCCTCGAAGTCTCCGCGTTGGAGACCTGGCGATGGAGCCCGCGGATGAGGCCGCGGTGATGGATCCGGCGAGTGACGCCGGGTCGCCGAGTCGGCGTCATCGGTGAGGCCGCATCTTCGCGGCGGCGAGTTCCGGCCACGTTGTGGGCGAGTTGTACTCGGGCGGCGGTGGATCGTGCGAACCTGGCTCTCGGAGAGCCGATCGGCGTGGTGGCGACTTCGCGGATGCGAGCCGAGTCCTCGAGACGATGGCGTCGGTGAGGCCGACGAAGGCGTCGTGCGATTGGCGGGATCACGCCAGGCGTGACGGGTCGCGCCGGGACGTAGCTGCTCGGCAAGATCTGGAGCATCTCGCCGATCGCTATCATGCGACCGGTGGCGACCGTCTCGTTGATGGGCAGATTGGATCTCGCCGCAGAACACCGGCCAGACCGACCGCGCCCCACGGTGGGCGCCACTGTCGTGGGAATGGCCACGGCAGACGCTGCAATCGGCAGCGAGTAGTAGAACGAGGGGCAAGGGCGGCCAGCCATCTGCGGTGCGAGATGAGGGCAAAGACACAGGGTTTTACCCAGGTTCGGCCCCCCGGAGGGTAAAGACCTACTCCTGCTAGATTGTATTATGGAGGTGTTTACAATGGGCGAGCTCGGCGGCTAGGCGGCGAGTCGCTTGGGTGTATGAGGGAACGTGTCTCTACCACCCCCATAGGGAGGTTTATATAGGCTCACCTTCCCTAGGGTTTACATATCCCAACCGATTCGGTTACAGCTTTAGTAGTCGTTTAAACCAATCCGACCGGGCCTATCTACTACTTTGGGCCTTCAACTTCCGATCGCTCGGTACCTTGGGCTTCAATCCACTCAGCTGCACAGGCCCTCGCCACAGGCAGTCGGAACGCCCATGAGCATACCCCGGTAGGCGTATCCCCATCATGAAGGATTCTACAAGCCAAAACAAAATTGAAACAAAGGATAGATGATCCATGCAAGCAAAACCAAAAATATTCCAAAGTCAAGAAAAAGGTGGCACTTGCATGGCCCATGCAAACAATAATTGCCATGTAGTTATATTGTGAAAACAACATTAATCCATGTGGAATTCTTCCTTGCATTCCCAAAAGGTGGGCAAAGGCCAAGCAAGAGATTATGGTGGAATCCAACCAACCAACATGAGCTAGAGGTAAACTCAAATAAAATGCCAAGCTCATATTAATTGGATGGTGGAATTATAAGGTGGTGAAAGAAAGGTGGTGGAGTTGTTAAGAGATATGCCCCCATTCAACTTGGGCATTTAACAATATATTAAGAACCAAATACAATATCAAGAGGCAACTATAATTAATAATGCACATGAGATAAGAACCAAACAAGAAAGGGTGTTGTATGATGCTCAAAAGCAAGGTGACATGATGACATGAGCATGATATGATGATGATGTAACAATTATATGTTGGAAGTGGCCCTTTTTATTACTAGAACAAGTAGCATTATAGGTGTTAGACAACTGGGATGCTACATCATGGACTATATTTTTCATGAGATGACGGATGCTATGATCAACCGGCTCTCCATTCCTTATGCTCCGTTCATTATGATGCTTGTCAAGCATATGCTACCCCATGAAGAGTTTGGCACTGCTTTGGATGGTGTTCATAAGCCCAAGAAAATATACAACAAGGCTCAGAAGACTCATCACCCCTCCACTGCACCGGAGTCCTTCATGCGTGATGCTCGGGCTAGTGGTCGTCGTTCCACGGTGTCCCCAATGGCACGTGAGGTCAAGCAGCTTAATTGGTTCCAGCGGAACATTCTTTGCATGGGTATTGACATTCACAAGGGCCAATATGAGGCGTCTGCGAGGATCATGAGAGGGATCACACGCAGCAGCTTATCCTCCACCATGTCTCAGGTGCCACTGGCAATCCACCTCCACCCACTGCTCCGGATCCGTACGCCCAGTGGAACACTTCCGGGATCAACTATGGCGAGCTCGAGAGTTGTCTCTTTCCCCCTCCACCAAGGGCACCCACCTCCAAATTGATGACGATGATGATGAGTATGATGAAGAGGAAGGGGACGAGGATGACTACGACGAGGATGAGGCGGAGTGATCTCCAGGGACGTTAGCATCGCTCTTCTTCCTTTTTGGCGTTTTGATGCCAAAGGGGTAGAAGTAGTTCTATTAGGTCTCGTGGATTTGCAAGGGTCGGGCACAAGCTTTTCGTTTTTAGTCGTTTTTCATTTGCTTGCTTGTGCCTTTTCTAGCTTGAACTTGTTTGCTATTTGTGGTTGTTTGTGTAAGACTATGTCGTACTCCACATTCTGGTACTATGTTTGGTATTCATGGATTTCTGGATTTATCTATCATGGACCCCATGGAATTATGGAATTATGGAGCATATTTGATGACATATGGATTCATGGAATTTTCTATGTATGCCTTGGCTATAGATTCCGGTGGTATGACTTTTCTCTCCAAACCTTAAAAGTAGTGTTCTACCTAGTGTGTGTATTTGTATTCAAATGCAAATCTTAAATATGCACACATCTAGGGGGAGCGCCTTTCATTATCTCAGGTGGCACTTGCTTCTCTTTGCAAATCCTAGTATTGTCATCTAACACCAAAAGGAGATTGAAAGAACATTTCTTAATCCCTAGTGTTTTGTGTGTTAGATAACAATACCAAGGATCATTTAATGTGTTGAAGTGTTGCGGCGAAATCTACCTTTGGGGCGGATAATCCCCCACCAGGCGGATAATCCGCCTCCCTCTCAAGCTCAAGCCGGGGGGCGGAACTTTGTCGGACTTTCCGGCCAGCGATAATCCGCCCCAGGCGGATAATCCGCCTCCTCGCTCGCCATGCAAGCCCGGAGAGGCGGAGTTTTGGCCGGACTTTCGGCCACGGATAATCCGCCCAGGAGGGCGGATAATCCGCCCCAAGATATTCTCCAAGTTTCACCAAGGCGCAAGCCCGGAGAGGCGGAGTTTCCCGAGAATCCGCCTTGCGGAGTTTTCCTGTGGTCGGATAATCCGCCAAGTGGGGTGATAATCCGCCAAAGTTGTGCAACGCCAGATCCGGGAGGGTATTTAAGCCAACAATCCCCCTCCTGCCAGAACTCTTGATTCATCTCGAAAAAGAACAGATCAGATCTCAAAAGTTCATACAAGAGGGCTCCACCTAGATCCATCCAAAGGCCCCATCCCTTTGGGAATCGAAGGAGGAGAACTCGACCTTCATCATCAGCAATCAAGCGCTTCATCTCCTATCCACTCATTTGGAGAACCTCCGATCTAGTATTTCTTGCAAAGATCTAGATCCTTGTCTTTGTTTATATTGATAAACCTTGTTTTTGTGACAGCTTGTTGTCATCCCGGGAGACCCCAATTCGGTGTGTGCCACGATAGTGTTGTAAAGGCACGGTTCCTCGAAGGATCCAATAGTGGAGAAGGTGGATCAGGCCTCTCGTGGCGAGATCCATCGGAGAATAGGGTGAGGCCTATTGTGGCGTGGTGGTCTTAGAACCGCCCACCCCTCCAACGCAGATGTACTTCCCTTAACAAGGAAGGAACTGCGGTAAAACAAATCCCTGTGTCTCCGCGTGCTCCACTACGGTTTCCTCGCTCCTCTTTTACATGCTTAGTAGTTAGGGTTACATATAGGGAAATTCTCGTAGTTGCATATCTAGAGAATTTACTTTGTGTCAAGCCTAAAATTTAAAAAGTACATTAAAATTGGTTAGCACCTATTCACCCCCCCCCCTCTAGGTGCCCATACGATCCATTTCAACCCCCTATACTTGTGGGTCATCAGAGGCTAAAAAGGGGAACGCGGCGTGCCTGCAGATGCGGCCATCTGAGATGGCGAGAGGACGCGTGAGCTCATGCCTTGTAGAGAAATTGCCGTCGGTAGTGGTCGAATTTGCCCCATCACAATTTTTCTCACCGTCCGCCTAAAATCGCCCCTATTTAGATGCGGTTGTGACACGGCCAAAATCAAATCCTCCACCCCCCCCTCTCGAGATCCTCCCTCCTTTGATTTCCATGGCCATGGTGGGAGCTTGGACTTCGAGCACGGAGGCAGAGGTTCTCGACGAACTGCTGGACTGCCTATCCTCCCCAACTTGTGTGCTAGATGATCTTCCGCTTGTTGTAATAATCTTGAACCCTCGATCTAGTATAGATATGTAAGAATGTGCTAGATGTATGGATATGCAACCATAGTTGATGTTCGGTGTTCTTGACTATAGGTCATTCCGCCTTATCCCTCGTGCACGACGATGGTGGTTCTATCGTCTTCCCCCTCGACCACGATGACAGTGGTCCTGCCGGCTTCCCCCTCGAGCATGTCGACGGTGGTCCTGAAGGCTTCCCCAACTTCCCCGACCTCTATGCTCAAGCCTACTCATGTCACTGTAACAAAAAACTGTACCTCTTCATGTTGTAGTTGTATTGTGTGTTCATTGGTCATTTGCAACCAATAGCCATTTGTATCATTATTAGGATTATTGTTGCTAGCAGGCTATGGATTTCAGAAAGGTGCTTACCATTGTTCTTGTTTGTACCATGCTTAACCGATTGTAGAACATCAGGAATAGTAGCTCCCCGACTTGTCTGCTCCTTCTGTGGGAAAATTTGACATGATTTGGATGGAGCCTACCAAAATGCCAATTAAGTGCGCCCCTAAACATTCAGCGGTTTTGGAACCTGCTTTATCATAGTTTGTCCCGAGTAGGATGGTTGATTTCATTGGGATCACATTAACCACTCTTTAGTTGTACAATCACATGAGGACGTGGAGAACCAAATGGAACCTAATAGTCAAGCTTAGACACAGGGAGGGCGTTAGATGGTATGCGGACAACACAACCTTTATGGTCAATGATGATGACATGCCGAAGCAGATCCTCGTGGTAAGATGGCATGGTACTACCTTACACTTCACTTGTTCGTGACCTACAAATTGATTTACACTAACACACTCTCTTCTCAATCATAGGCCTCTCCAGAACCCCTTGAGTTGGTGCACACATCCGTAGAAAACTATGCTAATTGTCACGCACAAGTTTATGGATCATAGATAACTATAGGATCCAAAGTTGATCGTGAAGGCCATAGACTTCCTTGCGTGCAACGAACAAGAAGGTGTCATTTATGTTAACATGGGTCTAGGTGAGAGTAGAGTCTGGCTTAGGACCTAGCTACGCAACCACTTGGATTAGGGATTCCTCTTTGTTGTTGTCTTTGGTGCTCATGATTTGTTGATGCGATCATGTATATTTTGAGAGGTCATCTAATATCCCTCCATTATGCAGGACTTGATGTACATTGGTCCCTGGTATGTAATATCGTTGGAGTTGGTACATATTAACTCCTCCGACGATGAACTTTCGACGCATCACGAGTTGTTGTTTTTGTGTGTAGCTCGTGATTGTTGAAGCGATTAGCTTTTATCATCTATTCTTCAAGTGTTTTTTTGCTGACATGCGTATGATAGCCTGACCACTCGTTATAAGAGGTTATCATAGCCGTTGTTTTACAAAAGAAAAAAAGACAACCAATGTCTGTTTTTGATTTGCTACCTAAGGGTGTGTTCAGTTCAGGAACGAAGTGGAATGGAATGGCATGGTTCCATTTCACTGGAATGGGTTGGTTTCGTTCTTGTGTTTGGTAGAACAAAAAATGTGTAATGTAATGGTTCCATCCTAGGTTCTGTTGGGCTAAAAAAGTGGAATGGAATGGTTCCGTTCTATGTTTGAGTGCATCTAGCAAAAATGATGGCAAGAGAATAGGGAGTGAGAACGTTTGAGTGGCTTTAGCATAGAGGAACGGAGAGATTATACCAATTTGGTGAAATGAGTGCATTCTGAATCTAGAGAAAATATTCTCTTTTGAAGAACCACTTCGTTCCATTCCATTTCTCAACTGAACACTGGAACGACTCTCAAGTGTGAAACCATTCTATTTCATTTCACTTCGTGACACCAACCGAACACACATATCTCCCTTAGGTTAGAAAAAGGTTGGACAAACAACCAAACTAAGCGCCAAAGATAGTCTAGGGACCATTTACACCTTGCCAGAACAAAGCCCCAAAAAATTCATAGAGGCTACCAAACGAGGGTTGAGGGTCCCAAATATGGCCGGTTGCCATCGGTAGGCCGGGGCCTCCCTCGGTACTGACACGGTCAGGCTAGCTAGGCGGAAGATCGGATTCAGAGCTGGGGCGCGCCCGATCCGTTCATCGGCACGGTACAGTCATCATATACCGCCGGCCAACGTATGTCCTCCACCCAATACTGCCCAACCCGGGACGGGACCTGATGTAATTCACGCACAGCAGCAGCAGATCTAGCAGATCTACCTGATGAAATTTCGAGAGATTAGTGGTACCAGTTGGGGTTTCGGGGACCTTTCCTGCCCGGACGCCCAAGGCGAATAAATTCTGGCGCTGTCCCCCTCCAGCGGCTCGGTCCACCGAGGCCAGAAATAGGAAGCCTTGTTTTTCCGTTTCTAGCTAGGCTAGATGCCTCCTCCGATCCTTTATGGGCAACAAAACAACGTGACCAAGAAAACGTACTAATTACATGAATTAAATGCCATTGCATCAAGATTTTTTGGAATTGCATGGTTTTGATATTGTGTCCTTGGAACTGGGATGGAGGGAGTACCACCATTCGATCGGGACCGGTGAATCAAACCGAGACGGGCTGCGTCTCGCATTCTCGCTCCCATTCAACTACACTACGACAAATCGAGAGGCAGATTTGTCTGGCGAGATTTCTGCCTACTTTTATAGCCTCGGTGGTTATTGTTATCTTGCTATCGTGGCTACTCCCTCGGTCCCAGGACATAACTTTTAGCACGGTTGTTTAGGCATTGATCTGCAGCCAAAAACTTCCTATTTTACCGTGCATGCACACAATTAACTCCTTAATTTTCTCTAGCTTGAACATTGCGTGGAATCTTCGGCCTTTCACAATGGGTGTATCTTACCTCTCTATCCTAGGCAATTTGCTTATGTAGCACTATAGTTAATAAAGAAAGAAAGTGGTTGTATCTTAGCTAAACTACACCTCCTGCACGCAACCATAGGCAAAAAAACTTGGCTAGTCCAATCACACACATGCAGGAGCATAAAATCATTAAATATAACATCTCTAAGAAATCTCATCTAACATACACCCCATTGTGATGGTTGTTTCTTAAGTTTTAATACTCCTCACTGAAAACGTGCTAAGATACATCTCACTGAAAACGTGCTAAGATACACCTAAAAAGTCATTATCTCTCTTCCCATGGCCGCGCATTTATTTTTCTAGTCCCTCGATGCATGCAAGGCCAATGACGGAACAATAATAAATCATCCTTTCCCGATTTTTCTGATCCTTTCCATGCATAGCCAATAGATGGTTCGTAATAACTGCTGCTCCCCTAAATTTTAGGCCCATGCACACGGTTTGGCAGGGGTAATTCTGGGAGAAATAAGGTAAATCAACACACTGCGCCTTAATCCATGAGAAATTTGGAAAAAATAATTACGCCTTTTCCCCTGGGATAGAGGGAGTATATTGTAGTTCAAGTTTGTATGGTTGTTCCTAACACACGGTCTGTGACGATTTTGACATGAAACATTTCATTTCACCTACTCCCTCCGATCTATATTAGTTGATTTAGATTCATCTAAATACGGATATATGTAGTCAAGTTTTAGGGCTAGATATATCCAAACAAAATTTGAGTTAACTAATATGGATCAGAGAAAGTAGTAGTAATTGGGAGCCCCCCAAAAAAAAAACGTACAGCCGATTTTCATAATCCTAATCCGCCTGAGATTCGCACTTTTCATAATCGCATTAAAAATAACATTTATCTCGCCTGCAGGGATGCTCTCAAGTCTGAACTGTATTCCTCTCTGCTGGCGTACGTGAACATGGCAATTTGCGCGCGTTGGTTGTGTGACATCAACTACTCCAGGACAAGTAGTAATATAAAGCAGATATCGCCGGTCCAGTTGGCCCAAGGCAACATGTCTCGTGCAGCAGAAGGCAGGAAAATCAATTCCCTTGGCCATATATCTGTAATGCTCCCTGACCCGATGCAGCGCACAGGCACAGCCTATGAATGTGACCTGATTTCGAAGAAACAGGCCCGTCTAGGGCTCAGGGATCACTGCACTGCACACCAACTGCTCTGGAACAGCAGGTTTAACTGTGAGGAGCTGTGCAGATCCACGAAATGAGAGAGACTTGGGAAATGCCAAGAGCCCCGTGTTCCTTCCCCTCCTAGACATGGCACCAAACTAAACATAGGTACGTAATATATATGATGGTTTGGCCTTTGTGGTGCATTCTTGCAATCACTTTCTGGCTAGCTTGGACACGTGTAGAAATTCCAAACCAAATCGACGGGGATATCAAGTAACTATCGCCGTCACTATATCCTTCTCTTTTAAGATACATCCTGCATTATCTCCTTTTGGTGGTAAGAGTGTCGTCTATCCATGATGCAGGTCAGCGTACCAGAAGCGGTCCGACTGGCACATCTATAGTTCAGTCACGAAATTATCTACTAGCAATATTCTATAGTTTCTAAACACATAGTGTTCTTACAACTTGCCAAACCTTCTACTCCCTCCGTCCAAGAATTGATGTCTTAGGATTTTCAAATTTTGGATGAATCTATATACTAAATAGTGTCTAGATTCATCCAAATTTGAGACAACTATTTTGGGAGTATATATATTATCCAATTGCTCAAGTATTTAAGCTACCAGATAGATGCTTTGGAAGGAAGCCAACTTGCGGGAGGGCTGGTCAAAAGTCAAAACACACAACGAGAAGCATAGATCGCAAATCCAGCGGCTTAATTAAAACACAAACAGGAGAAGATGAAGGCGTGAATAGACAGATAGATGCACACACGAGCTCATTTCATTACGGCACATGGCCACTAGATAAACGGGTGGTTACTACTCGTTTTTTGTATGTACCCACATGCATGGTTAGCTAAGCAACACCAATCAGAGTTGCTTGCGAGGATGAAAAGGCCACGCTTATACAAGACTTATTAAAAACAATCTAATCGATCTATAGCGTCGCGACAAAAGGCGAGAATGGCTCGACGACATCTAGCTGGATTCCTGCTCATGGGAAAAGAATGCCAAGTCATCGCCGCGACATGGACAGCAATCACATCTGGAATTAGGTAACAGCAGCATGAAGACAAGTACGTAGCTGTAGGCAGCAGCAATGTGATGAACGTGCAGGAAATAGTTGTTGATTACAGTATTAATCAAGCGGAACTGGTCAGAAAGAGGATTGAGATGCAATATACAAGTGTTATCCCGTAATAATGTTGTGTTTTCTTTATAGTCTCGTACACGTTCTGCCAATAGTTCCACCTTTTCAGCCCGGTATGTATATAGGTTACAGCTTAACAACAGTTTAACATTTCAAGGTGTTTATATTTGATGTACTACCACAAACCAGCTTCTAAAACGACAAACTTATCTAGTTACCTGAAAATGGTACACCAACCTTCCTAAAAAGGGCTTATGGCCCAGTTCTTTTGAGCTTCGGCTTGTGCATAAACTGCTCCGGCTTGAGCTGTCCAAAAAAACCATAGTGAAAATAAGCCGATGAGAAACTACAGCCCCAGTTCTTTGCGGCTTCCACTATAGCGGCTTGTTGTCAGGCTTGTCTGCTGAAAAGTCTGTAATACCCATAAAATGATTCCTTATGAAAATAGCTGGCATTTAGTAATTGGTATACACATTTATCAGATGTATATGACAATTGCCCATTCTACTGCATACACGCAACTAGATTGACAGAATTTTTTTTCGGTACTTGCAAGAATTCTTGTGGCATACGAGTATTCAACAACCATCGACACTCTGAGTATCAATTCAGTATTTCAAGCATTACTGAAAACGTCCAACAACTGAACATCAAAATCCAGTGTTGGTGCGCAGCAAATAGCACAAGAGAAGATAACAAGCAAGAACACGGGACTGCCATGGACAAGTCTGTGAGAAATTTCTGGACAGGCAGGGGCTCGACCTGATGACTGCAGGTGGGACCTGGAGGGGATTTAGAGAGGCCCCAGTCAAGGATTTGGGGCTGGACGAGCTAGGGGTGGCCGGAGCGCCGGCAGACGGCTACATCAGATCGATGCCTGGTCGGCGAGCTCGTGCTCCTCCGCCATGGAATGGGACCGCGGTCGGGCATCGGGTGGCGTGGGACGGCAGCTGGAGTTGACCTTGGCGGCGGCGAAGGTGCACGAGGCACGAGCAGGAGGAACCCTAGCTCTGTAGTCAGAACGAGAAAGAGGGGAGAAACGGGAGGAGAACACAGTTCGTTCCAGAAATCTAGAAGGAAAATATCATGCGGTGGCATTAGAAGTAAATAGCAGGGAAAAATAGGGCTATGGAAACGTAACGCTTCGGCCAGCCCCGGGAAGCCATCGGAAGCTGGGGTACCCTGGCTTCCCGCAATCGTGAAGGAATTCGTTAAGTTGGCTGTCAAAGGAAACTGCTTAAAATCCAGTTCTTTTAGACTTAGACTTATTTTAACCTCTAAGCTGCTAAGAAGCTTCAAAAGAACTGGGCCTATATTGTAGAACTGATGGAGTACATGCTCAAGCTTCCCCTGTGGACCATCTAGAAAACGATACAGAGGATTCACTTGCATAGATTTTTTTTTCATTGGGAACTTGCCTAGAATCATGTATAAACTCAGCCTATAGTGAGCTATTTAACATGGAAAGCCCATTTTTCTTGGCCCAACAAAGCATGAACTCCATCGTACTCCCATGAGTTATTCACGGTCCAATAGAAAAATCAGTTGCCTAAAAAAAGGCAACCATGATGAAATGACAAAAATAACTTCACATCTCAAGATGATTAACTTCTAAAGGAATCAAATGAACTGGGAAGCATTGTTTCTCTTCAGTTAAAAAAAGTTCAAGAATTTTTTCTGTCCAGCCTCCATACAACCATCCCATGAACAGCTTTCCGGAACGGTTAAGCCTACTACCAATCGCCCAGCAGTGAAGCAGGCAACACATCACAAAAATACACAGCCCAGAGCATCGCATTCTCCACTGCAGCAATCTATAATTACTCGGGAAGCTAAGGAGCTTACCTGGCCAACACCATCAGTCAGGTTACATGACAACTCAGAAAAGGAGCATTGCTTAGGCATCTCGTTGGCTGTCGTCCTTTTGGACCCAGACTTTCACCGTCTTGTCGCTGTCAAGCGCTCCCGATGCAATCATGTTCTCCTTAGGGTGGCATGACACAGCAATGACCGTGTCAGTATGTCCTTCCAGCTTCTGCACAATCTTTCTTGATTGAAGATCCCACATGTAGACACACTTGTCTTCCGAGCCACTCACAATGTACTTGCCATTGGTAACAGAAAATGCTGCCGGAATGCAGTATTTTGTGTTCACATGGCCAGTATACGTCTTCAAAAACTTTCCAGCATTGAAATTCCAAAGCCTCTGCATAAACGAACAATGCATGAGTTAGCCATCCTGTGATGAGAAATTCATCAAGGTAGGTTGCTACATGTTCATTGGAAAAAGAAACAAGTGGCCGATAATCCTTTCCCTAGACGCTAATACAAACTAGTGTGTGGTTGTAATATGCTTACATAACCATTTGGTACTCAAAAACACATGAAAGCTATGACTCGGCAGTGAAGTAACAATATAACCTATCTAAACTGATCCCAAAATGTATGTATTGTAGTCTACAAGAATGATGTGCAGCAGGGCAAAATTATCTGGGGAACATCACTAGACACACTAAGCACAGCATGTAAATTAGCTTTGTAACACTCCAAGTAAATTGAACTAGTGGAAAGAGGGCCATGACAATCCGGGGAGCAATCTAATGCATTGTAGGACAGAAAATGGTTCCACAAAGCTGTGGTTGTAGCATGGATAAAGGCACTCTACTGAAACAGATTCATATGAGGAGTATTCTAGGTTAGAAAGCACATGTAGCTATATGATGATATCACACTTACGAATCTTATACTGCATTGTAGGATATTAAACATGCAACAGCTAATTTTAGTTTGTTTTCCACCCTTTTGGTGAAAAACACAGTTTATGGTCTCCATGCAGTAAAGCTGTAAAATCCCTGCTGATTGGGCAAGTCAGCTTTATGGAGAAATGCTTGCAATAGCTGTATCTAAGAACTGTGGAAACTAGTATTAGGCAGTGAGAACTGTCTCTAGAAATTTGGGGGCCTTAGGTATGATAACTGGGAAGGCATAACAAGTGGACTCAAGGTGTTAGGCACAAATGGAATGAACTTCAACATGGACCGCCCTCACAACCCAAACACAAGGAAATGCTCTCAACCATCCTTGCTCCAGGTCTCCAGCCATGGTCAAACACTGGGGGGTAGGGCCCTCACGATATGATTGTTCCCAGACAATATGTTCCAGCATAATAAACAGCTAACAAATAGCTGGATAAAGGGTCAAAATTATTGCCATAATACAAGAAACCTTTAATGTGAAAACAGGTCAAAACATTTTCATATTCACATAAATATAAAATGCAAATATAGCTGGGCAAAAGAAGTAATAAATTAATCAGGTACTAAATGTACATAGGTAAATTTGCAAATTTGATATCGCTAGCAATTAACAAGCAATAATCTAGATCTTGTATTTACTGCCTACCTCAAAATAGAAGTTTCGATTACTTGCCGTAGCAGTGGACCTCAGTTACACATACAGAAACCATTTGAAATTCAGAAGGAATAAAATGAACTCAAGCCTATGTTTACATGAAACAACTGCTTTAATGGTTGGTTAGTTAAGGCTTGAGCTGCCCTTACCGCACTTCATGAGTTAAGATCATATTTTCCAATTTTGACCAGTGGCATGCAAATCCCACAGCAAAGAATGGAAAATATCGAAGAAGCAACAAATTGCTAGGCGGAGAATCAAACCCACGACTCGATACCCTGTAACACTCTATTGGCTTCTTACCATTGTGGTAGTTGTGTCTCCATGGCTATACTCTAGTTTCTTATGCTCTTATCTACGCCAAAAAAGTTAGGCGATATGGTTTCTTCAAAATATCCTATCTTGGAAATATTATTAGTGTTCAATTTTTCTTCAAAACAAGATTTTTTTCGCTGGATAGGAGTCGAGACTATTGCTCTATTAATTGTCTATTGCATACCCTGTCTCCATTAATCTTTGTTACTTACACATATCCACAACCCTATTTGCCTAATAATCATTTCTAGCGCATCCTAGGCTCATGGCAAGAATTTAACATAGTACTAAGATCTAATAGAATTATTCCCAAATACCCTTAATTTATTTTTTCTGCAAGGAAATATTCTTAGTCTCTTGCCCTTCAATGTCCACCTCACAAGACCACTAGAATCAACAGCACATTAGTAGTATCCAGACCCTCCACTCAGCTGCAACTTGAAGTCAATCACATCCTAAGAAAGCACGCATTGTAACTGTAGCTACAGTTAGTTTGCACCACCATGTCATCAATTTGCAGATACTCACGCCCAGCACCATGTCACCAGCAGGTCAAAGCCGTGTTTCATCTCTCAAATGTTGCTGATGCATTGTTTTTGCTGTTTTCTTACCAGTGGTTATAAATTCTAAGATTTATATTGGAAAATGTTGGTCTGCTGTACGAGTTTCTTCTTTTCTGAGTCTAGGTAGGAGCTGATATCCTCCTTCCATAATAAAAATACATAGCCATTGTTCTTCATATTACAGATGCATGTGTTCATTACATTCATGCAAGTTCAGATTATTATCTGGAAAACAATTTGTACTTGTATGGGCGATTGATCCATTGTCTTATATATATATATATATCGTTGTTTGTTGAAGACATCCATAAAACATGCCTCTATGATCTTGTGATCACAACAAATTTATAACGAATACAACAAATTTTTTTGTGGGGAGGAATACAACAATTAACAAAGGATCAATGAACCAAAATATCTTGAAACCCCATAAGAGAAGTACCACAGCTGCCTATGCTAAAATGGAAAAAATTCAATTAGCTATGTGCAATTCTACACAATTAGTTACTTCTCAAGAATCATATGACAACGCCAGTTTTGCAGTTACAAAACAGATGGCAGGCATAGAGCTAAAAGAGAAACGGACTACTGATTGATGTCCCAGTCAGCCATGTCATTATAATACAAAAAGACCCAACAAAGCTATATCACCAAAACAAACTCATCGCAATTTACGCATATCACAATGAAGTCATGACAGAAATGTGAACTTTGTGATTACGGCATTGCGCAACTGACACATTCCTACCAAGCTCATTGTTAAACAAATATGTTTAATCACATCAATATCATGTCAATATTGCACACAACACTATACACGGATGCAGTTTTCATAAACTGTTAACAAACCCTGAGTTTTTTACCACATTCTAGATCATAGCAAGCATAGTAGCACTAACTCGAACATAATCACAGAATATCTAGCTCTGCTCAGCATAGTGCAGACCGAACAATATGCAGATCACTCACATCTTTCACCATTGCAAGATCACATATTACTTCAAGTTAAAGTCCATGTGATGGGTGGCATAGTGCAGACCAAACAATATGACATCTTCATCATTCAGGATCACATATTACTTCAAGCTCTCTCAAAAGAAGTAGTACTGTGGTTGATCTGCTCCCTCCAACCCAAAGATTACCTTGTTTGATTACTTACAATAAGCTATGATCCATATGTAAATGATAGTCAACTATTTATATGAGCCTTGGGGGTTCAAGGATGTAACAAGTTGCCATCCATGACCTCCAAACAAAGTCTGAACGATGGCACCTCACAGTGACTCCCAAGTGAAATATTCTCCAAGGCTAGACTTATGTAAAATATATAACAAATAACTTCAACAAGAAGAATCAAGCTATAGCTGACATTAGCCGTTCCATGTCTTGCCCGCAAGAAAAAAGACATTAGCCGAGGTTGTAAGCCTCATCAGAGGGGGAGTTTAACATGTAAAGAAGTCCATCGATCTTAACCAAAACCAAAATAAGAAGGTTCCTCTTTTTCTTTATAAAAAGAAAGAGTGGCGAGGTTCTAACCAAGTCAAGGTGCGGAATTAAGTCCTAAATCCTAGTAACTATGGTAGAATATTTTTCAGGTGTTAATAGTTGAAAATGAAAGTAAATGTTCTTGTCTCTTCATCCTATCTTCAACCCTGCCACAACTCATCACTGACATAGGTTCCCGAAGTAATTAGCCAACACCAATGCCTATGGATACACCCGAAGGTCTTCATTTACAGCGCACAGTCTGGACAATGTTGCCCACATCAACCATCCTGCGATCAACCTCAGATATCTTAATCCCCCTTTGTCTCCTCATGACAATCCATCTATTGGATCCATAGAAATGCACTTATAGCCCATTCCCATGAAAACTACGAAAGTTAGACAACTACTGACCTTCAATCTAGCTACGAGAACAATCAAACATTCAATAACAACACAAATTACAAATTCATATATGCTGAGAGCTAGAAAGTTCTCTACAACAACTCTTGATTGGAAAAAGAAGAGATGTTGAATAACTCACCAGGGTGCTATCAAGGGTAGAGGCAAGCACGAACTTGCCGTTGGGCGAGAACTTGGAGAAGGACACTGGCGGGCTCTCGTCATCAATGAGGGTCTTGACGCAGTGTCCGGTGGCCGCGTCCCAGATGCGGCAGAGGCCGTCGTAGCTCCCCGACACGATCATAGCCCCGTCACGATCGAAATCGACTGCGGTGACGGGCTCGGAATGGGCCGGGAGCACGCGGAGGCTCCTGCCCGACCTGACCTCCCAGACGCGCACGGTCTCGTCGAAGGAGCCCGAGGCGAGCACGTTTCCGTGGGGGCTGAAGGCGACGCAGAAGGCGTAGTTGGTGTGGCCCGTTAGCGTCTTGACGAGGCGGGCGCCGCCGCCGGCGCCGAGGTCCCAGATGCGGACGGTGCGGTCGTCGGAGGCGGAGGCGAGGAGGCGGCCGTCGGGGGAGAAGGAGAGATCGGAGACTCCCTCCTCGTGGCCGACGAGCTCGGTGACGAGGGAGAGGTCGGAGGAGGACCAGACGCGGAGGAGCTTGTCGGCGGAGGCGGAGGCGAGGAGGCGGCCGTCCGGGGAGAACTTAACGGCCGAGACGGCGCGGCGGTGCCCGCCGAGTGTCGCGCGGAGGGCGTATCCGGGGGAGGCCGGGGTCTCGTCTGCAGCCGGCGCCGCCATTGCCGCCAACCAGGGAAAGGGTTTGGGGGTTTTGCAATTTCGGAGGCGAATTCCTCTCCTCCTCTTTGGCGACGCTGCGGTGGTCAGTGAGTTCGGAATCACGGGGACTTGGGGGAGAGACGCGTCGGGAAGCTGGGGAGTTTTATTGGGCTTTAGAGGCGTCGCGAAGCTCTAGCATTGGGCTTAGATATCTATTGGTGATCGTGGCCCATTTGCAGTAGCGACTATTGACGGCCAATTTGCTGTAGCAACTTTGGTTTCACCAACCGCACAACAGATTCAAAAAGAAATGCACAACAGAAAACACTTGGTACCATTCCCTCAAAAAAAAAAAGAAACACTTGGTACAAAAAGATTCATCATAAAAAAAAGAGTCCGCATTGTTAATCTAAAAGAAGGTTCGGATTGTTTATTTCAAACAATATATTGTTTCTCCTACAAAAGCTGCATTCATATAACTCCTCGGAATCAAGCAAGGTTACTTTACGGTCTACAAGTTAGTTACTTCTGCAAGTTACGCCCAGTCATCACTCATCAGGATATCTCGCAACAAAACCTTCGACGCGGGCATAATGCAATGGGACTTGTCCAACATGTACAGTTCCAGTGCTTCACTCATCATCTTCGTCGTCTTCAACTTCATCGGGGAGCTCTATGGCGTTGTCGTCAAGTGGACATGCTGCTGCCTGAGAGCTCGATGCATTCCTACCAACCCCTGTCGACCAGAAGATGAGTAACCACAAGTCATCACAAAGTATAACCACAATGACAAATGTATAAATAGAACAACTGTTTTTTTTCTTTTGGTAGAAAAATAGTTTGAGTAAGCATAAACCAAAGTACTATGAATTAAGTGTAAACTGACTAAGTTAGACCGTAAAACAAACATAGCGAAAGCTCAATCAGTCTTTGGCTTAGCATAAGCATGAAACTCGGCTTAAATATCAACACAAATTACATTAGAGAGCGAGGAACATACCCCCATGATTAGACGAGTCCAGCAGATATGGGAGTTCTAGAAACTGGAGAAAAGATTCGGTTTGTGGATTCCTGCAATGAACTGTGCGTAACACAAGAACCATTTGAAGCACTTCAGAAGTTTGACAAAGAAAGGGAATAAATTCAAATGCTTAGATATGCAACTTTGAATACCAAAATAACTGGATTGAAAGGAATGAACTGTAAAATAACATGAAAGTGTGGAACTAAAAGGAAAACTGTATGGTAGGTCAAGATTCAACAGAACATTTTGAAGGTAGAATCCATACTATATATGGCTCACTGTCAAGACGCCACTATTAAAGCTCACCTACTATGGGGGGATTATAATCTGGATGGGACGGATTAAAAGGTGGAGCAGTCTGGACAAAATCAAATGGCTTAGCCCCTCTAGCATTCAACTTGCTCCTAACCCACTGTCGGTCATCATGAATGTCAAGTTCTGCATTCCTGTAGGATAAGCCAAATGAATTAATCAAGATATGCCATTTATTACATATTCTCGAAAAATTGATCAGACGATAACAAATAAAGACATTTTGTGCACCAACATTCTAAACGGCATCTGAGTTAAGGGGAAAAGGCTATTGAATCTCCGTGTTATTGCAAGCCATTCTTCATCGTACTGGATTTCATATGGTCCTGGATTGGATGGAATGTCTAGTACCTAAAAATGGATTGGCATGATTTACTCAGAACAAAGGTGTACAGGGAACTTATTGTAGTGGTTCAAATGACTGTGAAAGAGGAGATAAGTGTACCTGCAAAAAATTCCTCCCCGGAATGCACTTATCAAGCGCAAGAAACTTAGTTGTAGGTCCATCCTCGCCATGTTGAATGATAGCTGGAAACCTACAATGAAGATGAGCTGAAAACCAGTATGGTGGTTTTAATTTGTTCAGTAATTTTGCAGCAGGTTCACTGCCTAGTGTTCTCTTCTTGACCTGAAACGGCAAGAGAATAAAAGATAGTATGATAGTCAGATGCAACACAATCGGACAATCCTGAAAGCTATGTGGTTAGGGAGGCATGAAGCATGCCCTTTTGTGAGAAAGTAATCCCAATCAAGCATTGCGCTTATCAGACCACGGTGGCCATCATACAAGAATAGGTGTCCTGGGAATAGGTTTTCGGACATGCATACTTTTATTGCCCATAGGTGCAACCGACAATGTAAGAATAAGATTAGCATCTTTAGCCAAAATACTAAGGTTTATCTGCCGTACCTTGACAAGATCAATTAGCAGAAACGGGTTAAAAACAATGCTTAGCTGAGCACATATACTGTTACAACCTTGGAAACTATTTCACCACAGTAACACATCATAAAAACTATGGCACTACTTCTTAATCATATTATTCTTGGCTTTGCCACAAAACGTGGCATTGTTGCACAACAAAGTTAACACACTCCCTTGAGAGAGAAGTGTTGACATGGTTCGAATGTGTTGCGTACTAAGGCTGAGGCTCTCACCCCAGGGGCAAGATAGAAGAACCCTCTTCTGATTCTTTGCTTTGTTCCTCATAGAGGGTCCTCGTTATAGAGGCCTAACAATCCAATCTAAGTAACAAATCGAAGAATTAAGACCCGAACTAAAATGTATCTTCTTAGTTTAAAAAGATAAACTACCTAACTGATAGATTAAGGGGATCTTCCCTGCTAACCTGGCACTGGCTGGGGCATGCAGTACAAACACATAGCAAATGTATAATGCCAATGGGTAACTTGGTATTACCTCTTCTTCGAACCCTTCCTTCTGTTGAATGAGCTTCTGCCAGTTTCCATATTCAGTTATGCCCAGAGGCCAGTCATGTGACATGAATATATCTAGAGGCTCCTTTACATGCATTAGCTTCAGAACATCGTAATGCCTTACATGGTAGGCTGATATCTTGGTACTTTCACTGTATGGAGGCCTCTCATGGTGTCCTGCGTAGGTTAGCAACTGTAAGTTCTGAATGCAATGTTCAGAGTGTAATGACATTTACAGTTATAGTTTAGGGACCTTCTTCAATAGGCTTCGACTCCCTAGACAATATCTTCTAGACTCAAATTATTAAAAAGAACTACGAATCTCCAAACTAGAAAGTACCCCGAGCAAATATCAACTAACTTGCCTGTGTAATAATTATGTCGCTTATGTATTCCTGACAGTCCACCAATTCGAATGTTTCCAAACTTAACAACACCAGCAAACCCCAAAAAGAAGATGTTAGGTGCTGCCCATCCTCCATAGTACCTGATAGTCATAACACAGCAATGAAACATATCATGCACTGAACAACAGTACTCAAATATATTGAGTAAATCAATATATCCAAAGAGTGAAATCTGTTTGTCTTCTTTAATTAAACTCTTAACCAATATTAGTTTGAAACAAGAGAAAGCCTTAGATTTAAAACAGTGTGTTTGTCCCTTTAATTCCATCCATTTCCATCCTAAGTTCCTATGAATTATTACAGGGGCCCAAAAGCCAGGAGTATATAAGTGGCTATGCAACAATAACAACACAATCCCATGCATAGAACAGATCTTACTTAGAAGAAAATTTGAGTAAATCATGTGGAAAATTTAAGAATACTGTGGTTCAGTCCCCTAAAGTGAAAGTATATACAATAAGGACCCAGAGCTAAACGGAACCAAAGAATTTGCATTCTGAAAGTTGTGTATGGCATAAATGACAAGGACTCACAGTTCCCATAAATAATTGGATGCTTCATGGTTTCCGCCGATGAAGATAGTTGGGTATGGGGCAACTGCTTGTCCGGAGTAGTACTTCCAAAACGAGTTCATGGTACGAAACTTTGGTTTGACGTTTACACACTGTAAATCACTGTCATTCCTTACAGCCTGCATGAAAGGGTGCAATGTCAGTGCACAGTGAATTACTATCGAACGTTGAACTATGACAGTGTGAGAAATAAGTTGTCTATGTGTCACAGGATCGAACCAGATATATGACCTTAAAGGACATGTAACAGAAACATATTTCCCTGAGAAAGGACCCACACGGTAACATCTAGTAAGACAAGATGTTGCAGTGTTCGGTCGAAGGCTTTGAAGCAACCCATATGCATAAGCCCCACCGTGCACTTAGAAAATGCTGGGATTCCAACATTAGCTATCTATACAACACCTGGTAACAGATATCGGGTTCAAACAAACAACCAACCAGACAGCTCCCACAGCAGGTTTGCAGGACATGGTTCGCAGAACAACATACACCCTTGCCCAGATGTGTCGAGATGAATTGTAAACATGCAATGTTTTGAAAGAACAGAAAAAAAAATGATCTCCGCGTACTGCAGCATGCGCACCTGGAAATCGCCGCAGCAGATGAGGAGGTCGATCTTGATTCCCTCAGCCTCCTCGAGCCGGCGCATCGTGTCGTAGACCTTGTCCAGCTCCCCGTGCATGCATCCCTCCACCGCGATCTGCACGGGACACCCACGGAGGCATTACGTCAAACACATGGCCGGCACGCTAGCAGGAACTATTTGTACCGCCCACGGGACAACCTACGCTCGGAGGAGCACTCACGGATGCATCTGGAGAAGCTGAGAGCAGCAGATACTCGTACGAACACTCACCTTCATGGCGTGAGGAGCGCGCCGGGCTGGCTGGAAGGAGGAGCGAGAGCAGCGGTTGCCAGAGGAGGCAGCAGAGCAAGAGGTCGAAGGAATCGCGTGAGGACAGGACAGGGGAAGGCGCCGGGCGAGCGAGGGGTAAGGAAAGGGTTTTGGACCACGTGGCCCGGACTTGTAGTTGTGGGCTGAATCGTGCTGTCGGCTCGGGCACGTCGTGACGGCTATGCTTATGGGCCGAATCCTCTGTTAGTTTTGGGCCCACGGCCGGAAGTCATGCCAAGAGATGGGCAGATGGGCACATAATAATCTGAGTAAAAAAAAAAAAAGCTCCTGTCCTGAATCCTGATGGAAAACGTTTATGTTCAAAAAAAAAATTGTGCCGTAGGCCGTGCGAACTGTTCCTTCTCTTTTCGAGTTTCAGAAGTTTTGGGGAAGATCTCTAACAAAATTTACACTTCAGCTTAAGAAGCCGCGAGGACACGACGACGTGTACCAAGATTTCACACACGGGAAAAAGGAAACTCAAATTAGCTTATGTATGTACACAAGTTACATTTCATGATTTCATCTACTGTACTGTACGTCTGTACATATCGCGGCATCGCTCGCGCGCCGATGCATCTCTTCTTATACTGAGTTGCTTGCGTTATTAAGGAAGGGGCAAGATCAGAAGAAGCTACAGCGGAAGAAATATACTAGGCTTCAGGACGACCAGCAGCTGAGCTGCACGGCCTCCTCGAACTTGCTTCCCAGCGCCGCCGCCGCCGCGGCCTTCTCCTCCTGATCGCCGCCGGCGCGAAGCCCTCTCTGTCTCGCCTCCGGCGCCGCATCCCGTCGCGGCTGCGGCGTGAGGGCAGCAGCAGAGAAGACATTGCGGAAGCTGAACCGGAAGCCGCCGGCACCGGCGCCACCCTCGCGTGGCGCGTCCGGCTCTGCCTCCGGCGCCGCCGCGGGGCCGTGGTGGTGGAGCTGGTGGTAGCTCAGGAACAGCATCGACGCGCTCGGGGCCATCGCCTAGGTGCTGCGATAGATTTCCAGGACGATCACGACGTACGGTGTTGGATTAGATTGGATGGGATGTGGTTCGGATAGGATTGGATTTAGTAGCTCGGCCTTCCGGATGCCTGGCTGACGGGGGTGTATTTATGGAGAGGAGAGTTCGTGAGCGAAAAGATCGGGGTGACGGGGCATTTGGATACGGTGGGTGGGGCCGAGGTTTTTCGGGGGAAACCGGTGGGCTATCTTTGTACTACTCTCGTGCGCTGTCAGTACTGGAATCTGCAGTGCCGAAACTGTGGGAGGACGGAACACCAGAGGCGGGCGCCCCCTGTTTTGTGTGCGTCCTAGCCCTACGGGGAGACGGGGAGGGCGGGTGCCGGCACGAGGCAGCACACGCCACGGCGGTTGAGGAACGCTCCCCATCGGTGGGTCGTCGATGGAGAACCCGTTGGGGAGGGAAGAAAATGAATGGTGACGAATTATTTGGGACGGGAACACGCGGGCACGGGCTGGGGCGCGCTGCCTCGTGGGCGGTCAAAACCGGCGTGTGCCCAGCTCACGCATGCTGCCGCCCTGATCTGCTTTGCTCATACCGTTGCCGCGACGCTGTGACTTTTGCTGTCAAATGCTAAAACATAAACGTCATCCCACAAACGGGGAGCAATATCAGTGCTTCACAAGATAAATCCCAGCGTGCAAAACATCCAGGAGAGCACCACACTACCTTCCAACAGAATCAGATCACCAAGCAGATCATGCAACTTCAGGTGCTAAAATTCAGCTCAACCAAACCAGGTCATGTAGATGGTGGCATGTTAAGTCAGCATTCATAAGCAAAATTCCTTCCTGGGGAACTAATTACATACACATGGCTAATCAGCAGGAGCTAAACAGGTATCACCCTTTAACAACTAGCACTGCCTAGAGGTATATTATTCCTGTGTCCAAAACCATTCGCTGCACTATAGTGTAAGCTACCTTGCTGCATCCTATGCAGTCCAACATTTTTAACATAATGTACATACAACATAGTAATACCATCTCCAGGACTTGACCCCCGTAGGAATCAAGTCTGCTGCTTCTGCAGCAAGCATCGCAGAGCAACCACCAAAGCTTTCAAGTAACACAAAATCAAGTCTTCTCAAAACACTGAGGGGTTCATAAGAAAGCACCTTGCACCGATTCCTGGCCAGCTTCTTCAAAAGTGTAGCTCCTTTGCAGCCCCAAAGACTTCTTGTCAGAAGTAGCGGTTGACTGAACTGAGAAACTCCAGGGTGACTGTTTCCCATTATCTATGGGGAGTTTGGTGGCGCCAGTGCCACGCATTTTCTATCCCCGAATATAAGAGAGAAGGAATGGGAAAAAGTACAGTATCCAGGTCCCTAGCCACAAATGAACATGTATGTATGGTACACGTACAGATCTAAGTTATACAGTAGAAATCATACATCAATTCAACTTTCAGTTGCAAAAGGAAAGGCGTTGTGCGAGGAGCCGAGGAGGTCTTCCATGAGCTCTCTGCTGCGACTTCTTCAGACGAAGATATGATTCCGACAACCAATCAACTCCCAGTCCACCTCCTCTTGCGAGCTGGTCGCTCTGGCTTCACTTCAGTATCTGCAGCAGGAGATTCACTCTGGGGAGTCTGCACTTCAGCATCCACCTTTTTGTTTTGGGGTGCCTCCTTCTCGCCAGGCATGGGAAGCTTGAAACGTTCACTTCTTCTCTTTAGCCTCTCAACCGTGTCTAGATGTCGTTCACGCTCCTCAGCTGTCTTCTCAGATGCTTGCCCATTATCACCACCGCTCTTGAGGTCTGAGTTGCCAGCTATAGCAGGAACATCAGCTTTACCTGACGCATCAGCTGTGGGGGTTTGAACATCAGCTTTGATTGAAGGAAATATGCATGTAGACTCACTAGCAATAATACTGTAATCTATCTCTTTGTGGCTTGTCCATCGTTCCAACTTAGACCGGCCCCTCCTTGAATCCTCGGTATTCTCATCATCTGACATGGCTTCTTCTTCCCCTTGTTTCACAAGAGAATCATGTTGTTGAGGATTCTTGTTCGTCTTGGATGACGTAGCATGATCCCTACCATTTTCTTGCTCCCTCACTCCTTTCACCTCAACCTATACAAAGTTTTATTTGCACTCGTGTTGAGGAGGGTGAATAATATAAAGAGATAAACTAATATATAAAAACATAAGCCCCCAAACAGTAAATTTCCATACAAAAATCAATATTCTGATACATTTACCCATGTTGTGCTCTCCTTTTTCAAGTAGCAGCTAGTTTTCTTTGCAAAAGAACTATGCTCGTTAATGTCAAAAGTTTCAAGCTTTAACCGTTATCATTTACCACTAACAGAGACCAAAATGTTGCAGATGAGTAAACACATAAATCAATTCATACGAGGCCACATGAATCACATCTAATGCTAACAGGATGATACTTAATTCTTAAACATGGGACTACATGCATTAAATATAGAACCAAGAGGTATTGGCACTAAGAAACCAGAGCTACCAGCGTGCCACCAGCCCACCATATTAATGTTCTCTAAAGAATTGCGGTGTGCATAAACAAGTGATCTTGTCACAGGTAATTATTATCAAGGCAAATCAAGAAATGGTCCAGTCATTAAAAACAAGCACTTGTTGAATTTTAACTGAAGCTTCTAGTGGCCGATTGTAAATCATTAAATGCGCATGCCAATTTTCTACCCATACGATAAAGATCTAAATGCATCACAACTCACAAGCAAACAACAGATACATCTTTTACAGTGGCGGGTAGGGCAAGGACCAACCCACATGTTTTTCAAATTGCCTAGCTCATAAAAGAGAAAAGGTTACATTTTAGCAAAACTGGAATATATGTGTGTACCCTTAGAGGGTAAAGATTATGGCTGAGGAACTGATTATTCCATAGTATTGTTCATTTAACTTGTATACTCAACAACAGGATGTGAGGCGACTACCCACTCAGATGTCATGTCCAACTATGAACACAGCTTCACTCCATCAACCACTGCCACACTTGATGGCCAGCACTGGAACGATGAATATCACCACAGTGTACAATTGAATCAAACTGGTGTTGATATATAAAAGTTGAATGCTTAATGGTAATTTCTCCACTCTTTTCCCCATGTATGTTGTTTCCTTCCCACTTCCCACCACTCCCCTTGTAGAATGAGTGGTGGATGTTGGGTAGAAAGTATGCAAGTTCCATGAGATGCAAAGACACACATTAGTTGCCTGTTTTCTTGTATTGTGTTTCTGCTTGTCAATCTGCCTTGATGTCCCCTAGGGGAAATTCTATGCTGCAACAAACTAGTTCTTTATTAGTTGTTTGCTAACCTAAATGTAGTAACAAACGCTGGTAAACCCTCATGTCAATCTTATCTTCAACTGCAGGGTCACAGTTCTGCTGTGAGGTCACCTGGTCGACCTCTAATATTTCTGTTGACAATGGAGAACACCATACGTTTCAATTTCGCTCAAGACCAATCTACCACTTCCTTCCAGTGTGTAGCCAACTAAACATGCTATTTGATCTTTTGGATGCCTTTGATATCATGCCGATTACGTATAGGAAAAAAATTGCACCATAGGTTAATTTGATTTGCTTAAACAATAAAGTGAGGTTTATTTGGAACCAAAGGCAGGGAATTGTATGGACACTCAAACAGTAATATGAAACACAGCAACAAATCTTACCATATCCATCTTGTCAAAATGGCACTTGGATATCATGATTAGGATATCTAACATCTTTGGGAGAAGAATAAAAATAATCAGCAAGAGAATTATGCAAACTAATTGACTGGCTGGCTCCAAATGCATACAAGTACTAACTTCTCACCAAATATGGAACACAGTTTTGCTTGGAATAAGAACCACGCAGCACTGAAATAAAAGCCCTTCTCTCTCAAAGAAAAAAGGTACAAGCCCTATGTGCATATTAAGTATACATCCTATCATATGCACATACTATTTACGTTGCAATATCTTTTGTAATGATAGAAGTTATAAAATCAGATACTACTCTGCTTCAAAACAGCAGTCTCAAACACCTGACCACCTTTCTGGTGAATAGGTAGTCAATTGCCAGAATTTCTAGTGCCTATGTCTTTCAAAAGTTACTTTCAACAAGAATTTCATACCTTCCCAGTACGATGGCTTTCATGGTCTTCACGCCTTCTCTTGCTAGATCTGTGAAGATCTTGCTCATTAGGCTCAGAACCTCTTCCCTTTCTTGTGCTCTCCCTGTGCTTATCCTTACTAGCTTGGCGAGCATCAGAACTGCTAGATAGACGATTATTGTCATGGGTCTTACTAAGTTTTTCTTGCCTGGAGTTCCTTTCGCTGCTGTTTGGATTGTCATCACGTGGACGAACATCCGAGCGCCCTTTATTCTGAGTGCTGTTTTCTTCTGCACCTTGACCTCTCCTCCCAGGTTCGTTCTGTTTGCTGCGCCCTTGGGTTTCTTTGCTCACTAACGCAGATCTCGATTCATCCTTCTTCTTACCACCACTGACAGGTTTGTCATCTATAACCCGTCCACCTCGACCAGTTCCTCTCCCTTCTTCTCTCTGAAGGATCTGTGCGCTTTCATGCTTAGGCCTCTGCCTGTCCTCCTTTTCTCTCTGTCGCCAGTTGTCCTCTTTGTTCTTGGCACGATCATCAGCCTTCTCCCGCATCCTAACACTGTCATCTCTTCGTTTCTGATCAATTCCTTCATCCCGTTCTCTCTTTCTTTTGTTCGGATCATCCCTTCCTCTATAACCGTGCACTGTATCTTCATTCTCAGGTTTCATTCTCCTTATATTCTCTTCATCCTTCTTTCTCTTGATATGAGAATCCTCTATTTCGCGACGATTCAAAACCATATCACCACGCTCTCTTTGTCTAGTACCCCTCAAGTCACCAACATCCAACAATTTCCTTAAGTGAGGATCTTCATCCCTGTCGTTCCTATCAATAGGTCTTGCCTTATTTCTATACCTTGCACCACCTTCAGCATTATAGTCAAGTCTCAATTCTTCCTCTTTACCTCTTCTGTTGTGCATGTTGTCTTCTCTCCTCTGCAAAATTTCTGCATCTCTTACCCGATCATAACTTTTACCACGCAAGTCCCGATCTCTGTTCACGTGAGGGTGGTGGATATCCTCCCTACCTCTAGAGGCCAAATGTGTCCTTTCTACATCAGGTTTGACGTCTCGAGAGTACACATCCTTTCGACGGGAATCGCGTTCTTCTCCATCATGATGCCTTCTCACATCATTTACTCGCCTGGATCGCCTATCTTGCAGAACTTCTTCACCAGATTCATGGCGTTTCAGATGATCTTTGCTGCTACCAGACCTCCCTCCTCTGCTATTTTCACTATTCAGTGTCTTCAACTCGTCCTGATCACTACTATTGAGTCCAGCAGGCTGCTCAGCACTAGAAATGAGCTTCCGTTTTTTACCAGAATGATCCACGTTATCGCCCTCGTTAGCATCATCACTGTGAGGTTCTGAGATAGCATCATCAGGAACCACTTCAATCAAAGCAACCATACGATCAGCAAACTGATCTTCTGTGCTCAGCTTGTCTGTCATTTCGTCAGCAACTGTAGGTGACCCTTCTGAGCTATCCTTAGTTTCTAAGTCATCAACAGGGTTGTTCTCTCTCTGGGTATCACGCCGTCTCTTTGAGGATGTTGTTTGGCGAGGTACTTCATTGGAGCTTGCAGTTTGTCGGCTAGGGTTTACACCAAGAGAGCGTCCTTTCAACCTTCAAAGAATAATTTGAGGATAAGCATTAGAAATACATCTTTGACAAAAAATAAAGAGCTGAGAGAAGTAATGTAGAAAATCATTTAAGAAGAAGCAAAGTGCAAAAATTAAGTGAAATAATTAGAAAAGATACAAGAAATACAGTGGAGCGTAGGCTAGAGAAAACAGTACAATGGCATCCTCAGAAGATCTCAGAATCCACATTCTGAGCATTGCCCTTTAAGTTCGGCAAGAAACTAATGAAATACTGCAGGGTTGGGATATAAAAAGGGAGTATGGGCCGTCCATTTCATTATTATTTGGTAATGACAAAAGAGAAAAGAAAACACCACAGTTGCACCCTTTGTTGTGAGAGTGAGACCACACATCTTGCTTGGGAAAACAGGTTATCTGAACCTTCCCATAAGGTTTTCTAACAATTTATTGGGAACGAATATGTACCTTCTTTCAGTCTGTTAATTAGCCAGGAGTGATTCTAATAAGAACGCTGTATACGGTATCAAAAGTGAATGCCCAAATGATAAAATTCATAAAAGCGGAGGAAAACGAGATTATCACAATCAATCTACCGCAATGTGCAATGCAGCACAAATAATTTAGTCAGGATTAATAAGTTAAGTTTTATGGATACAGCATACCTTACTCCACGAGCAGGAGAACCCCTTATTTTGTTGTTGGACGGGGAGCGGCCATGGACATCTGGGGCGAGCATATCACCTTCAGATGAGACAGATAACCTTCTGGTACGTTCTGCCTTTTTTCCCAAAGTGGAATTATAAGGAGAGTTATTCATCTTCTCTGATGTATAGACACCGCTCTCCTCAACACCGTTGCTTTTTTTGTTAACTCCTTCAGAATCCTTCTCAGACTGATCCACTGAATTATCAGCAACTATTGGATCATCCGATGGAGCCTCGCACACAATCTGAAAAATGAGGCAATGCTTAGAATTGAAGAGCTCCAAGTAAGAAGAATTTCAACATATGCCAAATCAAAATGACGGTTTACCTCTATAACAGAATCTGATTCACGCATTCGAGAACGTGTATCAGCAGACGGAAACCGTTCTACAAAGCTAGTTTCAACTTGTATAGGTCTGCCTGTCACCTGGTGAGAGAAAATACTCTTAAATGGTTTGTATGAAAAGTGAACAGTGGCACAGCACATATACAAGAATAAAAACGCGGCTATGGGAATTTGTGATAGTTTTGTATGATAAGAACACCATATTTTTCTGAGTTGCGATAGGGAAATAGGAACTGTTTGGATCGAGCCCGCATGCGCGCTGCCAATATTTGGCAGGCAAAATTTTGGCACGGGATTCCGCCGCCCTCGGCTCGCCCAGGAATTGGCGTGAAAATGCATTAGCATGCACCAAACATTTGGAGCCAAACCAAACAGCAACGAAACGTCACGGGTGTGCCCGTATTTTGGTAGGGTTAGTGCTGGGTTGCTGGCGCAGAACCAAACATACCCATAATCTTTCATGGTAGTAGTTAAGAAAAAGATAACTCAGAACTACACAATGAGTAACCAAATGCCATATGATTACTCAACAGATACACATGGTTGTGTCAAAATTCGCTTTGTGGCACATGTAATAGGGTACAATAGGATGTGCAAGTACACAAATAATGATTCAGATAACATCTGTAAAATCACCAACGGAAAATTGAACATTGCATGGAAGGTCACGATAAATGTCAACCAAATTAAACATACAAGAGGTGAGGGGGATTTATACCGCTGCTGGTCGGATGCTTGTAGCAGCTCTCCCTTGGGCAGTAAAATCTGTATGCCCATTATCTACCTTATTACGATTATCAGCAGAAATGTCGTGATGGCCAGTCGCAGCAGCTAGCTCTGGTGGCAGATCTGGATCGTAGTCCTGAACAAAACCAATGAAATACTATTCATCTGGCACAAAACTGCATAGCTTGCATATAGCCGATGTTTTAGGAAATGGGGTTAGAACGAACCTGTTCCGAGCGCCCACTCTCGTACACCCGTATTCTAGATTGCATTGTGGACTCCAATCTTTGTTGATCCTGGTGAAAGAAAGGTATACTAGAAGTTTACAAAAGGAAAAAATAGAAGGAAAAAAACAACTATATTGCTATGAAATGTTAAACAAGGACTGACAATTTGCTTGCAATAGTCTTTCCACTTCTCTTCATCAATCCCAAAGTTGAAGAAGTCTGAAATATCAGCACCAGGGTATTTCCATGGTTTCTCCTCAAATGTCTCAATGTCAATCTCATAAATTGCCCTGAACCAAATAAATTATTTTTAGGGGAAGAAAATAATAATGAGCATAAAATATATCAAATCTCCAGATGTAACTGAAACAACAACTGAAGGAGTGCAAGTTATTCCTTGATTCCAAGCCTAGAACTCACAACTCATCATATGACTATATCTAAGTTGTCCAATAGGAGGTGAGAGAATATACAAGCCTGCTCTCTGTTTCTATCTTGGAGTGTGTGCACGGTTGTCGCTTCATGTACATAAAGCAGCAACCATCTTACAACTTGTGGAGATGCCCTAATGTACTGGTCTTTCCTTTAAAACTGACTGTGTGGCGAATAAAAAAGATGCATTTACCAATTGCCAAATATATTTCAATTGTGTTTTGATTGCCCAAACATATGATATTTCAGTTGAACATGTTTCTAAACAAACTGAATATTTAAGTGCACAATAGAAGGCCTCACCAACAACAGAGTACATGTATTTTTTGATAATGAGTTTAATTTCTTTAGTAGGTACAATAACACTCTTCTTAGGAGCTACTTTAGCTCTTGCTCAGAGAGATATTAAAAGAAGCTTAGCCTATTCTACAATGTCTCAATTGGGTTATATGATGTTAGCTTTAGGTATAGGTTCTTATCAAGCTGATTTATTTCATTTGATCACTCATGCTTATTCAAAAGCTTTATTGTTCTTGGGATCCGGATCAATTATTCATTCAATGGATCCTCTTGTTAGATATTCACCAGATAAAAGTCAGAATATGGTTCTTATGGGTGGTTTAACGAATCACACGTAGAGATATTGCTAGCACACAAAAATTTAATGGTATTTCATAACTAATGGATTGAGCAGCAGCTCGTAGACCGCCTGAAAAAGAATATTTATTATTTGAGCTATATCCTAATTTTAAATAGGGAGAATGGATAATTGGATTCAAAGTTGAGTTGCTACATTTCATATGATCGTTCCTTCATACACAAATTGTTGAAGTGCCCCAGCTCTATTAATAAACTGGCTCTAGTCCTCTAACTCCTAACATCAAACAACTCCTTTTGAAATGATCTAACTACCCCTGCTCCTTCCCCAGCCCCCTCCCCTTCCCCTAACAGCGTGTTTGTTTCGAGAATGTTTTAGGAAGGGAATGGGAGTTGGGGCGTCCGAGACTAAACAACCACTGATTGTTTGAGAGACATGGGAATTTAGGAGGGTATAAGGGAAAGGGATTTCACGGATTAATTCCCTCAAATCTCTTCCCAAGGGGACCCCAGGTAATTGAGGAGGGAATTTCCATTCGTTAGTAGGTACCAGGATAATTAACGAAACATGTTTCCCATTCCTAAACCCACGAACCAAGCATGGGAAGATAGATTTAGATCCGACTCACCCTACTAATTCTCATCATACACCAAACAAGAGATTGGGACTAATAGTCAGTTTCCCTACGATAATTCCCTAACAAACTTCCTCCTCAAATTCCCATTCACATTCCATAAATTTGCCAAACACACTGTAACTCCCAAGGGATAGAGTTCCCAGTCCACCCTATCCAGCACCCCAGGCGTCTTTTCTACCCTCTGTTTCCATCTTATCTCCCTACCAATTCAACCAAAACTCTCTACCTAGTACCAAACTGGATCCAAAATTCTAGTTACTAAAAAAAGGACCCATAACTCTCTTCTTAACACAAAGATCAATCCATAACTCACTTAACAGCCAAGACAGGCACGCACACAACTGCAAGAAAGTTTGAAGCAAGGAAGCATAATTGAACAACAGATCTTAGCATGTCTACCCATTAACTTACTTGTGAGGGGGAAGTGTGAAATCTAGCCCGCCACCAAAACCACGACCTGAACCACCCCATGGAGTCATTCCGTAGCCTGAATGAAAACCTTTATTCATGCCCCTACCGCCACCAGGTCGCCAGTCACCTCTTCCTCGACCAGAGAAGGGGCCTGGAGGTCCAGGTGGACGGAACTGGATAGGAGCACTAATGGCCCCACCGACAGGCGTATTGCTAGGTCGTATATACTGCAAGAAGGAGAACAAATATCATCAAAATAAACAAAGGAGAGGGTTTAACAAGTAAAAAAAGGTCAAAGAGAACGCATAATTCCCGACTAACAACTTTTCAAGTACTTAGAATCGTCGATTAGCAAACAGTCAAGCCATGAGAACAGATGATGATGAATGAATATATAAAGACCATATACGCATAATGCAAAAAATCATGTAATTTGTGAAATGAACTTGAAGTGCACTTGCTTTCAATATTCAGTTGAGATTTCCATGCTTTTTGTTGCAATATTTTGACAATGACTTGCACACATGTGATCCAACTTCAGGATTGCTTGACAAGCAATTTTTTATTCAATATAACAGCATATGCACTCGTGCGTAGAATTTTATCATTGACTTGCGTAAGGATGCAAATGGGTAACCTCTAGGGTATCCTCTACCCTCTTTTGTACGAAAAAAATGAACTACATTTCCACAAATCATAACTTTTTGAGATAACTAGTTCATTTGTTTGAACTAGACTAAAATATAGGGTCTTAAAGGTTCCAAACTTGCATCTCTAGATTTCATCTCACATGGAGACACAGTAAGAAGTCAAGTTTCAGAAAAGCAAAAGTTCAAGTGTACCGTTTCCTAGACAATTCAAGACAGCAAATATATGATTGGGAAATTCCCAGGTTATAAATATGTAATTTGATTTTGTTATGCTAGAGCTGAACAGTTATATTCAGACAGATATTAGGATCAAAGAGCTCAGTCACAACTGCACTTAAATAATCCAGGTGTTCTTACATTTCTGTGGTCATACAGGGCCTCTAACCACAGTCAGATGACCATTAATCCTAAGAAACTCAGTACAGGATTGTTAAACTCTCTCCTGAGGTAGAGACAGTATTTGTGTTCACGGCGAGGAAAGGAAATGCCAGTAGCTGATTACCAACTCGCCTGAGTTCTGCTGTTGAGTTAACCACACACAGAATTAACTAGGACTATCTGGCCTAAGTTAGGGAGATTATGACTTAGCGGGTACAGCCAGGAAGTGCTGTAACTTGAGTACGTAGTACAGCCAGAGCAATAAGATTTTTTGGACGAAGCCTGAAGATAGTGACTGCTCTTTGAGCTAGGTTATATATCAACTAATGTGTGCCTTGTCTCTTGCTAGATTTTACCAGCTGCACTCCTTTTCACTATCTCCACGAAATAATCGATGTGTTCCTCAAAATGGCTGGCTTCAGCATCTGGAATGAAGTTGCTGGCTTCAAACTCAGTGACCAATCTGCATTGATACTGCCATCTTGAAACTACTTTGCCAACTTATCAAAGAATTATAACTCCACCATAGATATTAAACATTAAGGCTCGAATCCTCAACGTTTGCTATATGAAAGCATGAAATAGAAAATGTAAAATCATTGCATTTCCCTTTTTTCCTTTATATATATGTTACTGTATATATATGAAATGCATTTACAGTTTACATTGTCGGATAGTAAGCAGGAATGCAAAGGAATCTAAGAAAGAATCTAAACTTTATCAGTAATTTACACAGTACAACATAAAGCATAGCGAGTTGCAACCAGGTTTACGCCGTCTCCCTCTGTGGGGGTGGGTCGAGCGCACCGTACGGCTTCTTGGCCCGAGTAACTGACCTTGAACATGGAATGGTGCTGCGGATTGAACCCCTGGCCGCCGCCACTGTACCCGATCCTCACACCAGGCATGGGCATCGTCTTGCCAGCCTCACCGCCCTCTTTCCTCTCTCCGTCGGGCCCGGCCGCTGCTCCGTCCTCCGCCCACTCCTGCTCCTCCATGCCGGGGATGTGGGGGCCATCGGCGATGATGAGTTCCAACCCATCCTCGTCGTCGCCTTCATCGTCCCCGAGCCGCCGGCGTCCGTCCGTCTCGTTGAGCACGATCTGGATGTCGTCCTCGCTGTCGCTATCCCAATCCTCGCTCCCGGCCGGACCTGCTGCCGCCGAAGACGAGAGCCCCGGGATGGCCGCCCCGGGGTCGTCCGCGCCGACCCCCATGAGCGGATCGGGCTCCTCCGCGGTGGGGGGCGGCTTCGCATCAACCTCCCTCTTCAAGGGGGGCGCCGCGCCGCCGTCATCGTCCTCGTCGACCCAGTCGCCTGTCGGGTCGACCCCGGCTACGGGGTCGCTCCCTCCAAGAAGCCAGTCGTCGTCGTCCTCCTCCTCGTCCGCAGCGGCCGCGGCTGCGGTCGAGGCGGGAGCTGGCGCGGGATTAGGGTTTGGGGCCGGAGCGGCCTGGGGTAGGTTCTCGGCGGCCGGCGGCCGGGAGGGCTCGGACGTCGGGAGGACGATATCCGTGTAGAGGTCGCCGAACTCGTCGTCGTCGTCCATGGCGGTGGCGAGATCGGGGGAGGCGCGCGTGCCGGAGGCGGCGGGCGGGATATGGGAGGGAGGACGGGGGCTCGCGGGGTTCGTTTCGGAGCCGCCTATTAGAAGGGCTCTCGGTTCTAGGGGTTCCTTACTGAAAATTTAACCGAGAGATGTTCTGAAACATTTTACAGCAGATTACACATGGTATGTACATCCAGCAGCCACCAATTAATCACACTGTTTAGGCTTGTTTGGTTGGACTTAAATCTAGCTTTTGTAATTTAGCTTATAAACCACAAAAACATTAAAATAGATGTTTTTGGCTTTGACTTTTAGTTTTAACTAAATATAACACTATAATGGTATAAGCGAAAAGCCAAAATAAAAAACATCTATTTAGATGCTTTTATGGCTTATAAGCCAAAAACAAAAAGGCATAAATAAGCATAGAGAGAAACTGCATAATGAGCAAAACATTCATTTCATCATCCCTCAAAAGTTTCATTTCATCATGTGAAATCCACCGCAAGATCACACTCAAATTTCTTGTTTTTTAGTGTGGTTCGCAATTCGTACACAAGCACCAATCCCGGTTTTGGCAATGTAAGAATTTAAATTCATCACGACATCAATTGCAGATCCCGGTTGATCGTGGCGAGGAGGTAGAGTTGCAAGCGGGCAGGCTTGCGGCAGCTGATTTGCATCGGCTCGCGTGCAGGTTAGTACAAGTTGAAGATCGATTCTAATCGCCCCGTACAATAAATTTGTACTAATCGTCTCATTTTACGAGCTTAAGTAGGTCACGCACTTGCAACCCTATGAGGAGGCACAGAGGTGGCGAGCAAGATATATAGGATGGAGCCATGGAAGACACGGGCTCGTGGGGTTCATTTCGGAGCAACCTATTGGAAGGGCTCTCGGTTTTAGAAGTCCCTTTGATAAAAGAAATAGCGAAAAGATGTTCTGAAATTTTCAAACCAATACATGTTATTGCACACGGGTTGTCGTCACCTTGTCGTCGGCGTCGGCAGCGACCACCTCTCTAGAGTACACCTGCAAGAACTCTAGCGGGTTTGAGGCCATGTCGTACTTCACGGCACATTGGGGTGGAACTTGTCGTGCCACGTGACTTGTCACAGGGTGGGTGTGTAGGCGAGGCAGCCCCCTCCGTAGTCGAGGTTCGCTTGCCCGGCTTCCTAGGGATCCTCCATGTCGCTTGCCGCCACCACCGTCGGCGACAACACTCGTTGAGGACTTCTTGCGCACGTCATGCGGTGGGTGTGGGCATGACGAGTCGATGGAGACGTGGTCCGAGGTGCCATCTATCGGCGGTGCTTGCAGTTGTGGGGCCGACGCCGGTGTAGGTTACGTGGGCCCGGAAGCATTGATGTTGGTTGGCCGTAGACAGGGATGTTATGCGATTGGCAGTGAGTGTGTGTCGGCTCCAGGTGATGTCGTGTGTACTCCAGGAGCTCAGCGAGGCCCATGATGGCTCAGATATGTAGAGCTCGTTGGGAACCCTAAGAGGAAGGTATGATGAGTACAGCAGCAAGTTTTCCTCAATTATGAAACCAAGGTTATCGAACCAGTAGGAGTAAGAAAACAACCCCAAGGTGTTGCTAGCAACTTGGAACCTGCACAACACAAACTCAATACTTTGCCCCAACTTATAGTGAGGTTGTCAATCTCACTGGTTTGCTGAAAAACAAAGGATTAAACATATAGTGTGGAAGATAGTAATTTCTTGTAGAAAGTAAACAATAAACGGTAAACACTAGATGGTATATCAATGATAAAGGAATGGACCGGGGTCCACAGTTCACTAGAGGTGTTCTCCATAAGATAAATAGCATGTTGGGTAAACAAATTACAGCGGGGCAATTGACAGATTTAAAATGCATAACAATGCATATAGTAGACATCTTGATTCCTACGAGATTTGTCTGGGCATTACAACATAATAAATAGACCATAATCCAACTGCATTTATGACTAATAATCCACCTTCAGGTTATCATCTGAACCCCTTTTAGTATTAAGTTGCAAGCAACGGATAATTGCATTAAGCAAAGTGTGTAAATTAAACAATACAATTGCCCCATGGACAAAGTATTGTTGTTTTCTCCCTAGTAGCAACAACCCATCTACAACCTTAGAAGTTTCTGTCACTCTCCCAGATTACTAGAGGCATGAACTTACTATCGAGCATATATGCTCCCTCTTGGAGTTACAAGCATCTACTTGGCCAAGATAGCTACTAGCAATGGAGAGCATGCAAGATCACAAATAACATAGACATGATAGAATCAATAATCAATCTGACATAGTATCTCAATATCCATCGGATCCCCGCAAACACAACATGTAGGATTATAAATAGATGATTTTGATCATGAACGGAGCTCACAGGATCTAAACATGATAGCACAAAGGAGGAGAAACAACCATCTAGCTACTGTATGGACCCATAGTCCAAGGGTGAGCTACTCACGCATCACTCTGGAAGCTGGCATGGTGATGAAGAAAGCCTCCGGGATGATCTATCCCCTTAGGCAGGGTGCCGGGAAGAGCTTCGGATCCCCCCCGATCTAGGGATGGAGATGGCGGCGGCTATAGACTCTTTTGTGGATATTTGATCGAGTGCTTAGGGTTCCTGCATCGGGGTGCTTATATAGGCGGGGAGGCAAGGTCGGTGGGCGCCCGAGGGGCCCACACCATGGGGCTGCGCGCCCTAGGGGGTGGCCGCGCCAGCCCTAGGTGTGGCCACCTTGTGGCCCCACTTCGGGTGCCCCCGGACTCTGTGTTTCTTCTGGTAAAATATTGACTTTGGCTTTTGTCCCGTCCAATTCCGAGAATATTTCCTTACTAGCTTTTCTGAAACCAAAAACAACAAAAAATAGGCAACTGGCACTGCGGCATCTTGTCAATAGGTTAGTTCCAGAAAATGTATAAAAATACCTCATAGTGTAAACAAAACATAATAGAGTTAATATAAAATAAGCATGGAGCATCAAAAAATATAGATACGTTTACGACGTATCAGCCCACACACCTCTCCTCATAATTCAGCGTACCTTGCGCCGACAGTAACTTGATCATGGCATTAGCTGCAGCGAGGTCCTAGTCGTGGCTGCAGACGCAGTGGCGGTGACATGGAACACTGACTCTCGTATACCATGTTGTGGCCCTGTGATGACCCACAAGTATAGGGGATCGCAAAAGTCTTCACATGTAGTATTACCCAATTTATTGATTCGACACAAGGGGAGCCAAAGAATACTTGCAAGCCTTAACAACTGAGTTGTCAATTCAGCTGCACCTGGAAATAGTTCTTGCTCACATAAGTTTATCAGTAGCAACAGCAGCAGTGAAACAGGAGCAATAGTAACAGTAGCAGCAAATAATAGGATATGAGTGCGGTATGCACAGGGATGGATAGACGGGCGTTGCATGGATGAGACTAAACATGTAACTTCAAGATCTAGGGCATTGCAGATAAATAAGAATAAGCATCCAAGTACTAAACAATCCTAGGCATGTGCTCCATATATAGTCATGTGTGCTCGCGGTGAGAACTTGCATAACATCTTTTGTCCTGCCAGCCCGTGGCAGCGGGGCCTCTAGGGAACTGCTGGCAATTAAGGTGCTCCTTTTAATAGAGCACCGGAGCAAAGCATTAACACTCCATGAACACATGTGATCCTCACACCAAAGCCATCCCCTCCGGTTGTCCCAATTTTGGTCACTTCACGGCCTTTGGATCCGAACAATGATATGTGTACACAACTTGCAGATAAGATCACAAACAATATTATCATAATGATTCAATAATAAGTTCAGATCTGAAATCATGGCACTCGGGCCCTAGTGACAAATATTAAGCACAACAAGTTGCAACAAAGTCAAATAGCACTAATAGAGATACTAGGCACCATGCCCTAACAATCTTATTCGATTACATGATAGAACTCATCCAATCCCTACCATCCCCATAGCCTACAGCGGGGGATTACTCACTCATGGATGAGGGAAACATTGATGGTTGATGGAGAGGCGTTGGTGATGACGATGGCGATGATCCTCCCCAAATTCCCCGTCTCGGCAGGGTGCCAGAACAGAGTTTCTCGATCCGAATCGCACCTTCTGGTGGTGGCGGCGCAACAAAACTCTTTCTGGAAAAACGTCGACCCCCCCTCGGTTTTTAGGTCAAGGGGTAACTTATAGGCGCAGAGGGAGCCCAAGGGGGTGCCTTGGGTGGCTGCACCCCCCTAGGCGCGGGCTGGGCCCACCCGCGCTTGGCAGGGGTGTGGGCCCCGAGGCCTCCACTCCACCTCGTACTCTGGCTCCGTGGATCTTCTAGTGAAATAGGATTTTTGGCACATTTTCTGGGATTTTTCCTGATAGTTGATTTTCTGCACAAAAACTAGACACCAAGGTAATTCTGTTGAAAACAGCGTCAGTCCGTGTTAGTTGTATCCAAATCACACAAGTTTAGAGGAGAAACAATATCAAAAGTATTCGGGAAAGTAGATACATTTTGGACGTATCAACTCGCCCAACCTTAGCTTATTGACATGGTTATACTCTACGGGTACACAATATTAGCATACCTGGTCCAGCCCAAGGAAGGACCACAAGAATATATGCGGCATGTGGAGGTTTTCGAGTGGCCCAAGCCCATGGCGTCTTCGGATCCTTGGAGAGCAAGACTAGAGTAGATAGAATATTCAAAGGGGCAAACCCTAACTTGTAGCCGACTCGATCTGTGCCTGAGACCTGCTTATCTCTATTTAAAGGCTATGAGGGCACGACGAGTAGGACAACTTCTCACTGCATACACACCTCCACGCCAGATTGCATATGCGCACCCCTGTACTTTTCGGTTCCGCCATAATCAATAGCAGACAAGCAGGAGTAGGGTTTTCCCTCCGGGGGCCTGAACCTGGATAAACCTCGTGTCCCCGTTTTGCTTGTTTGATAACTGTTCCGCGATCTCCAGCATCCCCACCTTCTCCAAAACCCAAGCTCATAACAATGGGCATTGACGAGATCAAACCTCGTCAATTGGCGCCATCTATGGGAATCGGGGGTGTTGATTATGCGATCATGACGGTTCGATCCGAAGCGATCTACAACTCCTCAGTGACGGAGAGCCATATCCTCTTAGGTGCTTTTGACTTCACCGCCGACTCACCAGCCACCATGAAGGATTTCGAGCCCGTAGGCGACGGGCTCAAAATTCTGTTCGGGAGCTTCTGCTTCTAGGTCGGGCAGACCGGCACTCTTCGCCTCCTAGAGCTGGTGTTGCCACCATCTACCAGGCCTGCTTCATGGATCCCACCCATCGGCGTGCTACACACGCCGACGCTGACAAACGAGCGGAAAAATGCGTCTTCATAGGATACCCTAAGGAAACTATTGGGTATTCCTTCTATCACAGATCCGAGGGCAAGGTTTTTGTTGCCCAGAATGGATCCTTTCTAGAGAAAGAGTTTCTCGCGAAAGGTGTGAGTAGTCAGAAGGTAGAACTCGAAGAGGTTACTGAACCTTCTATTCAAAGTATGGCGAGTAGCGCAGTGCCGGAAGTTGTTCCAGAGTTGACTCCACCTGTTGAAGAGGGAACTAATGATAATGATCATGAAACTCCAAAAGAGAGTACTACCGAACCTCGCAGGTCAAGCAGGACGCGTGCAGCTCCCGAGCTATATGGAAATCCTGTCATGAATTTCATGGTTGATGAAAATGATGACCCTGCAACGTATGAAGAAGCGATGATGAGCCCGGATTCCAACAAATGGTTAGAAGCCATGAAATCCGAGATGGAATCCATGTATGAAAATCAAGTTTGGAACTTGGTGGACTTACCTCACGACCGAAAGGTCGTGGAGAACAAATGGATTTTCAAAAGGAAAACTGATGCTGATGGTAATGTAACCGTCTATAAAGCTCGACTTGTTGCAAAGGGGTTTCGACAAATTCAAGGAGTTGACTACGATGATACATTCTCTCCCGTAGCGATGCTAAAGTCAGTAAGGATTATGTTAGCAATTGCTGCATATTTCGATTATGAGATATGGCAGATGGATGTCAAAACCGCGTTTCTCAATGGTGATATTGAAGAAGAGTTGTATATGATACGACCAAAGGGTTTTGTCGATCCTAAGGATGCTAACAAGGTGTGCAAGCTTCAGCGATCCATCTATGGATTGAAGCAAGCATCACGAAGTTGGAATCTCCGCTTTGATGAGGTGATCAAAGAGTTTGGATTTGTCCAAACTTATGGAGAAGCTTGTATTTACAAGAAAGTGAGTGGGAGCAATGTGGCATTTCTGATATTATATGTGGATGACATATTATTGATCGGAAATGATATAGATCTTTTAAACGGTGTTAAAAGTTATCTAAACAGCAAATTTTCAATGAAGGACCTAGGTGAAGCATCATACATATTAGGCAGATCTATAGAGATAAATCTAGGCGCCTAATAGGGCTATCGCAAAGTACATACCTTGATAAGATTTTAAAGAAGTTTAAAATGCAAAATAGTAAGAAGGGGTTCTTACCTATGACACAAGGCACGACATTGAGTAAGACTCGAAGTCCGGCTTCGGCGGCAGAACGAGAGATAATGGACAAGGTCTCCTATGCTTCTGTCATAGGCTCTATAATGTACGCCATGCTATGTACAAGACCGGATGTGGCACATGCTATTAGTTTGACTAGTAGGTACCAATCGGATCCGTGTTCGTAACATCGAAAGCGGTCAAGAATATCCTTAAGTACTTTCAAGAACTAAGGATATGTTTCTTGTATCTGAGGTGAAGAAGAGCTTGTCGCTAAGTGTTATGTCGACGCTTAGTTGACACCGATCCGGATGACTCTAAGTCTCAATCCGGATCGTATTTCTCATGAATGGCGGAGCGTTAGTTGGAGGAGCTCCAAACAACTGTGGTGGCGGGATCAACAACGAAGGTCGAATATGTTCTTTGCTTGAGCGGCTCAGAAGCGCTTTGGATGAAGGAGTTCATATCCGAACTAGGTGTGGTTGCAAACGCGTTGGACCCAATGGTGATCTATTGTGACAACAATGGTGCCATTGCCAATGCCAAAGATCCAAGGTCTCACAAGCATTCCAAGCATATTAAGCGCCGGTTTCACTCCATCCGCGAGCATGTAAAGGATGGAGATATAAAGATTTGTAAAGTACATACGGATCTCAATGTAGCAGATCCGTTGACTAAAACTCTCCCTAGAGCAAACATGATCTACACCATAACTCCATGGGTGTTAGATACATCACAATGTAACTAGATTATTGTCTCTAGTGCAAGTGGGAGACTGAAGGGAATATGCCCTGAGAGGCAATAATAAAATGTTTATTATGTGTATTCCAAGTATATGATAGATGTTTATTATGCATGCTATAATTGTATTAATACGGAAATGTTAATACATGTGTGTTTAATAAACAAACAGAAATTTCCTAGTTATGCCTCTCTCATAAACTAGTTCGTTGATTAACAAGATGATCACGGTTTCCTGATCATAGACATTGGATGTTGTTAATAACGAGATCACAACATTAGTGTAATGGTGTGATGAACATTCATCCGAAGTATAGCATTACGATCAAAGTCATTGAGTTTATATTGCTATAAACAAACTACGAAGTAGTCCTAATCCTTAGACCATGAGATCATGCCAATCACTAACACCGGAAGAGTTTCTTGTTGACATCAAACGTCACTCTGTAACTGGGTGATTATAAAGATGGCTTCAAAGCTACTAAAGTGTTATGTTGAGAATCATGGATCAAGAGTGGAATTTGTTCATCCTAATGACGGATAGATATGCTCTGGGCCCTCTCGATGATATCACATTGGTTAGCTTGCAAGCAAGTGATTTGATCACTAGAATGTTATATCACGGGAACGAGAAAAGAGTGCATGTCAGTAACGAGATCAAACTAGGTATGGAGATACCGATGATCGAATCTCGGACATGTAATATATCGTGAAACAAAGGGATTAAGATACAAGCGTAAAAGGTTCCGACGATCACAGGAAAAGTCATCGTTGAATGTGTGGGAGTCAGTATGGATCTCCGTGTCCGCCATCGATTATTGATCGGAGAAGGGTCTCGATCATATCCGCATTATTTGCGAACCGTAGGGTGACACACTTAAGGGACACTGGCATCCAGTTGGAGCAAATGTTTCATGCCGAAAGAATAAATAAGCGCAGGAATTTATTTCACTAGATACCGAAACAGGTTTTCGGGTGAAAATGCATAAAGTGGTTATGCATGTGAAATGGAATTCTAGCAAGGTTTATTTGTGAATGTTTGTCATTAAAGTAATTGACAAAATTCTGAATAAAAATAAAAGAGTTTTATTTAATGAGAGTTTGCATTAAATTTGGTGGAAATTTAATGGGAATTTGAGTGGACTTTTGAGTGGAGGGAATTTAAAGGACATTTTGTGAGTGGAGTGTCCACCCACATGAATGAAGGAGGGGAGGGGGCAGCCCCCATGGCCGGCGGCCACCCCCTTGGGTGCCCCCCTCCTCCTATAAAAGGAGCCCCTCCTCTCACTTGTCTCTCACACCTCCTCGTGAAGGATCTCTCTCCCCCTCTAGAATTTATCCCCCATGGTCTCGGACTAGCGAGATACATGTTCCCGGTGGATATTCGGCAAGAAAGGGTTGTGCTTCCGCTGCATCGCTGGAGCGAGGAGGCGGAGTTTGCCGTGTCTTATGACGTGTGTGCGAAAGCACGTATGCGGCCGCTTATGGGCGCTAGGACTTCCTCTCGATCTTGAGATCGACAAGAGATCGTCCACATCAACCACGAGTTGAACTCGTTAAGCTTTGCCGGTCTTCAAGGGTATGTTCTCTACGAATATACATCCGCCCGTTGTTTGTATCTAATAGATAGATCTTGGTACATAGTTCCCATCGTAGGAAATTTTTTGTTTTCTATGCTGCGAACCCTACAGATGTCGCAGGAGCCCAAGACGTCGCAGCAGCGATTATGACCTCCGAAATGACCTCGCTCAACGCAAGGTCGACAAGGTACGCGCCAAACGTGTGTGCTCAACTGAATCTAAAGAGGATGACGACGGGGAACTGTGCGGAGCACGATGCTTCAGCATATCTGTTTGGCGCACAGGCATGCCAGAAAATTTCAAGCTTCCTTCGGACACTCCGAAGTTCGACGACATGCAGGATCCGAAGGCCTGGCTCAGCGGCCACCTCTCGTCCGTCAAGCTGCATGGTGGCAACAAGAACACCGCCCTACAATGCCTTCAACTATAGCTGACAGGCGCAGCTCGGATCTGTCTCAACAGCCTGTCCTCAGGCTCCATCTGAAGTTGGGAAGAGCTGGTGTACAGTTTCATCCGAAACTTCAAAGGCACCGGCAAGATGCCAGCCTCGATCGAGGAGCTGCGGGCCTGCACTAAACGAATGGGCATATCCATTCGCTTATATATCTTGCGCTGGTCCAATATCAAGAACTCCGCGACACACATCTCCGAAGAGAGAACAATCGACGCCTTCAAGGATGGCGCCAAGCGCCCAGACTTCAAGGAAGAACTTTGACGCGTCAAGCCCAAGGCACTCAACCACCTCATGGACATCGCCAACAGGTGGGTAGATGGCGAGGACTTCCTCCACCGAGCACATTTGGATGAGGAGGATGAATACGGCCGCAGGCGCGAACGCCGTAGCAAACGAAGATCGCGCGGCTACGACAACCATGATGAACCATACATGGTTGTGGTTGGCTACACCGAACGCCGCAATGACAATAACCGCAGCAGTGGAGGATACCGCAGAGGCAACTTCCGCGACGGAGGGCGCCCAACACAAACGTGGCAGCGCCGTGGCCGTGACGGCAAACCTTCGGCATACGACAAGTTGTTGGGCCCCTGCACCATCCACTTCTACATCAACAAGCAGTATGGCAAAAAGAAGGCCAACCACATTCTCAAGGACTGTCGCAAGTTACAGAAACTCGGTGAGGGTCTGAGCCAAATGTGGCGCCAGATCGTGAACCCTGGGTTCAGACCCGCACCCGCACCAGGTGACATCGCCCATGGAGCTCCTCCACCACCGCCCGAGGGATCGTCGAATCCAGTAATCGCACATGCGCCAAACAACAGCACAGGCGGATATCCACCGCCAAAAGGGTCCCTCATGATCCAGAAGGGACGTCCTACCAATAGGGTGCAAAATAAGATCACTCGATAGGTCAGCCTCGCTGTAACCGCTCCACCGGCCATCCTTGAGTACCTCAGTGGCTCGGAGTCCTGCATCACGTTCGATCGTTTAGACCATCCCCGCTAGATCCCTTGCATAGGCCATGCTGCCCTGGTGCTCGAGGCGCAGATCGGAGGATACAAAGGCGTCATCACAGTCTAGGGAAGCTTCACCCGATCAGACCATTGTGATAGAAATTTCAACAGAATCTCCCAGTCATTCGCATAACAAGAGGAGCTCACAAGGCTTCGAGAGGTGACAGACAACGGGGCACCCCCAGTCGCCAGCGAAAACTCACCTGATACGTCGTTCGACTCCACAGTCAACACGAAAAAGGTGCAGGTCCACCCAACCGACGCGTCCAAGACGGTGCTGATCGCCAATGACCTCAATCGCGCATAGGAAAGCGCGCTCGTCGAATTCCTCCATGAGCGCTGGGAAATCTTCGCCTGGTGTTCTGCGGACATGCCAGGAGTTCCTAGGGAATTCGTCGAGCACACACTCAATGTATTTCCGGATGCCAAGCATGTCAAACAGTCCATCCGACGATTGTCCGAACCATGAGCCGAAGCCATCGGAATCAAAGTCAACAGACTCCTCGATGCCGACTTCATCCGGGAGATCAAGGAGAGCGAGTGGCTAGCCAACACTGTACTGGTCCCTAAAAAGGATACGAACATCCTGCGGATGTGCATGGACTTCATGTCGCTCAATAAGCACTGCCAAAGGACCACTTCCCTCTCCCTCGGATCGATCAGATCATCGATTCGAGTGCAGGATGCGAGAAACTCTCCTTCCTCGATGCCTACTCAGGCTACAATCAGATTTGACTAAAGGTCGAAGATCAGGAGAAAACGGCGTTCATCACGCCGTTTGGAGTATTCTGCTACAACACAATGCCCTTCGGGCTAAAGAACGCAGGTGCCACGTATCAGCGGTGCATGCAGGCGTGCCTGAAGAGCCAGATAGACCGCAACATACAAGTCTATGTCGACGACATAGTCATCAAGACAAGGGAGGCCAAGACATTGATCGACGATCTCCGCGAGACGTTCGACAATCTCGATCACTACAAGATCAAGTTGAACCCAGAAAAGTGCGCCTTCAGCATCCCATCTGGCCAACTACTTGGATACTTCATCTCCCACCAAGGGATTGAGGCGAATCCGAAGAAAATCCAGGCCATACTGGCCATGGAGAAGCCGAAGAACCTCAAAGGTGTCCAGCAACTAGCTGGGTGCATCGCGGCGCTGAGCAGATTCATCAGCCACATGGGTGATAAGGCCCTGCCTTTCTACCAGCTGCTACGCAAAGCAGAAAAATTCGAGTGGACACCTGAAGCATACAACACATTCGAAGATCTGAAGCGACTGCTCTCCACCTCGCCCGTCCTGGTCACACCAAAGGAACGCGAGCCTCTGCTGCTATACATAGCAGCCACGCATCAGGTGGTAAGCACCGTACTCGTGGTCGAACGACCCGGAGAAGGCAAGACCCATGGGGTCCAATGCCCAATCTACTACCTCAGCGAGGTACCGACGCCAACAAAATAGACGTACCCTCACTACCAGAAACTCGTCTACGGTGTGTTCATGACGGCTCGTCGGCTGAGCCACTACTTCCAGGAGCATCAGATAATGGTCGTCAATGAGGCGCCACTGTCCAACATCCTGAACAACCCCGAAGCAACAGGACGCGTAGCCCTGTGGGGAATCGAGCTATCTCCTCTAGACGTAATCTACGAGTGGTGCCATGCGATCAAATCTCAGGTCCTCCCTGACTTCTTCGTCCACTGGATGGATCTCCAGCTGCCGGACACCACGGATATGACATAGTCATGGACAATGCTCTTTGACGGCTCCAAGCGCGAGGTTGGAACAGGAGCTGGCGTCATACTAACGTCCCCACAAGGCGATAAGATGAAATACGTCCTTCGGATGAAATTTCACGCCTCCAACAACGAGGCCGAATACGAGGCCCTCATCCACGGCATGAGGATGGTCAAGATCGTTGCGCCTAGTAATCTATGGTGACTCAAACCTTGTCGTCCAGAAGACGATGAACGAGTGCGACGCACACGTCGCCAACATGATTGCGTATCGCACGCTCTACAATTCACTCGAAGGATACTTTGACGGCTGCGAGCTTTGGCACGTTGCAAGGGAAAGCAACGAGAAAGCCGATAGACTCGCCAACATAGGCTCCACCTGCGCACGGCTACCACCAGGTGTGTTCCTCGAACAAATCTGCGTGCCTTTCATCAAATGGAAATTCCCCAAGGGATCACCCGAAGAAGCAGAGCACGCGTGGGATATTCCACTCGAAGGACAGGAAGGACCCGAAAAAATCGACATGGAGGTCGAGTTGGTTAGCTTAATGCAGGTCATGGCAATCGAAGAAACATGGAAACGACCGTACCTTCGGTACCTGATAAACAGAGAACTGCCTGATGACCCGATAGATGTCTGGCGCATATCTCGCTGGTCCAAGTCCTTCACCATCATCAATGGCGAGCTATACAAACGTAGCATTTCGGGTGTACTCCAAAGGTGCGTCACCATCAGTGACGGCAAAACCATCCTCCAAGAAATCTACGAGGGCATCTGCGGCCATCACGCGGGAAGTCGCACCCTTGTTGCCAAAGCTTTACGAGATGGATTCTACAGGCCAGCGACCATGAACGATGCCAAGGACATCGTCCGGAGGTGCAACGGCTGCCAGAGGTTCGCGGGCAAGCCACACACACCAGGGTCGGTGCTCAGGCCCATACCTTTGGCCTGGCCCTTTGCCCAATGGGGCCTCGACATGATTAGCAAACTGCCAAAATCTTCGGAAGGAGGCCACGTCTACCTCCTGGTCGCAGTCGACAAGTTTACCAAGTGGATCGAGGCCATGCCTGTCACCAACCAAAAGGGCAAAACGACCGTCAAGTTCTTCGAGTCCATCGTCTATAGGTTCAGCGTGCCACACAACATCATCACATACAACGGGTCGAACTTCATCTCCAAAGAATTCCAGGACTTCTGCGAAGTCCTTGGCATCAACATATCACACGCTTCCATGGCGCATCCATAAACCAACAGGCATGTCTAAAAGGCCAACGGTCTTGTAGGCAGCGGCATCAAGAAACGCCTACTCAGCCCACTCGAATGGCTTGCGGGATCTTAGGAAGAAGAACTACCCTCCGTCCTCTGGAGCTTGTGCACAACGCCGAACAGCTCAACTGGCTACACACCCTTCTTCATGGTACACGGAGCCAAAGCCGTGCTACTTGCAGAAGTACACCATAAGGCCCCATGAGTCGTCGCCTACAGTGAAGCCTAATCGACGGCCGCATTCGAAGACGCCATCGACACACTCGACGAGGCACACGACATCGTCGCGGCTCGCTTGGCGGTCTACCAGCAAAGCCTCCGCAACTATCATAGCCGTCGGCTACGACCAAGGTCCTTCGTCGAATGAGACCTCGTCATACGACTCAAGCAAGAGAGGCCGAAGAAGCTCGAGTCACCCTAGGAAGGACCCTACATCGTCACCGAAGTCATCCTGTGGCGCCACCCTCAAGCACGCCAGTGAGTCGCATACTCCAACCCATGGAACGTTGCACAATTGCGACGCTTCTACCCCTAGCTATCCCTATTTACTTTCAATAAGGCTACTCAGACGAACAATGTACCTCCTCGATTTCGATATGAATAAAAGCTAAGTGTCTCGCCTGAAAATCTGTTTTCCTTACATTACTTTATATTACAACACACTCGGGGGCTCCACCTCACCTCACGACTTCGTCGACTGAGAATAAAGCATGTACACCTGAGTAGCTGATCACGTCAGGCTAACGAAAAGGGCATGCGTACAACAAAGCACCACGTGCTAATACAAATAATCTTTACAACAAAGGGCAAAACAAGCCCAGACGAAACATATACAAGTTTTACATCTATCTTTTTTTAGGGCCTACCTATTCTGAAGGATCACGTGTGCCCGATGCTTAAAAAGATCTACAATCTCTTCGGCATACTGCCTAACAGCCACATAATGCGGGCGCATATCCCAAAGGCCACCATCTGGTTGAAGGGGCGGCCCAGCTGCCACCGCCGCAAGGTTAACATCAGGGCTATGCAGCCAAACAAGCAAAAGAGCAGCTTTCACCCCTGCCACCAACTGGTGCCGCACTAACTCCCTCACGTGATTCACGTCCCGAAACTTCGACAGCAAACCCCATAGGGGGGACGATGCCTCATCCATAGGAAACATGACATACATAATCGATGCAAGGGAAATCTTCACCTACCTCAGCACCCGCAAAACTTGATGAACACGATCCTGCACCATCGCAAGGACGATGGACCGGTCGCGGTCCATCCAGAAAAAGCCTCCGGATTCCATATCCTGTTGGGTCAGGCAGTTGATTCGAACTGCAAAGCATTCCTTCTCCTCCCTCGGAACAAAGTTGGCACCTGCAAAAAAACTCAGAGTAAGATGACACGCAAACAAGGCGCATCCGAAGACGTGTAGCAGCCCAAGAAAACTCACACTACGGTTGCTAGCTCAACTGCCGCAGCTCCCCCATCAGATACTCCTCCCTGGCGGCAGCTCGCTCAGTCTTCGACTTCCAAATGTCTGCATGGCCCCGAACGTTAAGGATCTCCTTCTCCAAGCTATGGACACGATCGCGAAGAAAGGCTAACTGCGACGCATCATCCAAAGATGGTCGCGGCTGGGGTACAGTCGGAGTATCTACAGGAGCCTCACCCGAAGGTCCCTAAAGGAAAACAGGCAAGAATATGAACAACACGTGTCTTGGGAAACAACTCGAAGCATCATTTATATACATCAAAAGCCACTGCGTGGCACAAGGAGAAATTTTTCATCCACAAAAGCATACCTTACAAAAGAGGATACACTATCCTGAAACTACAAGGAAAGTAGCCTAAGCAGCCGCATCCGGAGTAGCCTCGGAGTCAGAGTGTCTGCCCCTGGGTTCTCCCTGCTGCCTTTCCGCATAGTCCGCCAGCAGTTCAATAAGCTTCAGACCATACTGCTTACAACGAGAAGCGAAGAGATCAAAGGCTACCTCAGAGCCGTTGGGAGCTATTGGCATCTGGGAGGTGACGTCGTGAAGATCCAGCTCCGCTCCGGACGCCATGGCCATGGCTAGCCCCATGGAAGCGCTGATGCCCTTCTTCTTGCGCTTATAGGCCACAGGGGCATCCTCAAGGGCAGCGCCCTTGGGAAGGATCTCCTTGTAGAAACGCTGGAGAACCTCCTTGGCCTTAGCAAGGGAACCAGCAGCGGTGCCGCAACGATCTTCGACCGCCGCGGTGGCATCATCCAGAGTGCTCCCGTGCTCTAGGACATTGCGATCAAACACAATGCCCGAGGTATCTGGCGCCAAGAAGAACAAACAAGAACAAAATAATGACAAGAAGAAAGAATAGTCGAAAATCCAAAAACCAATTACATGCAAGACACATACAGGATAAGGCCTTGGCTGCAGCCATCAGCTTCTCGGCCACCTCCTTCTCGCACGCAGACACAGCAGTTGCGAGCTGCTCCTCGCGACCTGAAGCCTCCCGCTGCAGGCGCTCCTTGGCCTCGGTAGCATCCGACAGCTCCTGTTGCAGGCGCTCCTTCGCCTCCACGGCATCAGCAACCTGCTTATCCGCATGACCAAGACTCTTTTCAAGAGCGTCCAGCCGGCGAAGAGCTGCATTATTATCATCTACAAAGCACCAAGGACATACATGAGAAACACAAGCTACATTGAGGCAACAGATGCAAACGAACAGAAATAAGCAAAGAATATAACCTTGAAGCTGCTTCATGCTGGCCTCCAGCGCCAGATGGTGCTGGATGAGCAGGTTCGCACTATGCACAAAGGGCTATGGAAAGAAGCAGAAGAAAACAATCAAGAAAGAATCAAAAACAAGGCTCAAGGGTTGTGCCTCGAGATGAGCAAAAACATCGAATAAAACGACCCAAAAAAGGCTCGGGGGCTCCCCCTAGGACAAAAGGAAAAGCATCCTACTTGCTCAGACGGGGACTCCGAAGGTCCAGGTGCAGTCTTATGAGTGACGACCACTCGAGCCTCCTGCGGAGAGGGGTTCTGTGAGACCCTGGCGCATGGCTCAATAGGATTGATAGGAAACCCATACCAGCAAGTTGCAACTTCTTTTCCGAAAGCTCATTCGAAAAGAACTCTAAGGTTAAGCGTTCTTGGCCTAGATCAATTCTAGGATGGGTGACCGACCGGGAAGTGGGTACCGGGTGCGCATGAGTGAGGACAAAGTGCGCAGAAAAGACTAGTGTTGGTCTGTGGGGTTAGTCTAGAGATCCTATTGAGCTGCCAGAAGTGACAACCGTCGGCCCGGAGTGACCGGGGTGTTACAAGTGGTATTAGAGCCGACACTCGCGGTTACATGGGCGTGTGCGGGTCAGTGGCGGACATGTGTAGCATGGTGCGTGTGGCCCGGAGTGGACACAACATGGCAATGTGCCGGCACTGGACGCACATACGTGTGCCAAGAGGGGATGTTCCTGGCTTGTGGTTGATTGTCGAGGATGTCGATCTTCTAAGGGTGGGTGTATGTGATATCCTGGCGCATGGCTCAATAGGATTGATAGGAAACCAATACTAACAAGTTGCAACTTCTTTTCTAGAAGCTCATTCGAAAAGAACTCTAAGGTTAAGCGTGCTTGGCCTAGAGCAATTCTAGAATGGGTGACCGACCGGGAAGTGGGTACCGGGTGTGCACGAGTGAGGACAAAGTGCGCAGAAAATACTAGTGTTGGTCTGTGGGGTTAGTCTAGAGATCCTATTGAGCTGCCAGAAGTGACAGCCGTCAGTCCGGAGTGACCAGGGGTGTTACAGGTTCAAAGCATCGCCCCCAGAGGTGTCCACCGTCTGAAAGGGAGGGGCCGTCAGCTTTGACTCCCCCATGGCCTCCTGGGCGCCCCCACTAAGAGAGCCCTCCGAGGAATGGCTGCAAGAAAAACATTCATCTAAGCAAGAAGAAAAGTGCACACGCAAAAAACAGAACAAAAAGCATCCGAAGGTACTTACGAGTCGATGTCGCTCATATCAAAAATGGGCAGCGCCTTCTCCTTATTTTAGCAAGTTTTAGCGAAACCCGCCAAACCCGCATAGAAACGATTCAAAGGTGCCCACCAGGAACTTGCGTGCGGGTGGAAAACGAAGTAATAACATTACACAACAGTCCTCGATGGGACCCACAGAACAGATATATATACAACACGACTCCATGAGTCAAGAATACAGATACACGGTACAAAGATCCAAATCACCTTGAAAAGATGGAGCGTCCGACTACGGACAAGATGCAAATGGGGCTAAGAGCCCTGAAGAATAACCGATGGCGTCCATAACCCTGCCCAGGCCAAGCCGGAAGGGTAACCCTGCTAACGACGTCGATCTCAAAACCTTCTTAAACAAAAGGGGTGCCGACAAAGGGCAAAGGAAAAAGAGGAGCGTCAGTACTGAGGCCAGTACACGGTGAGGCTAGAATTCGGCGGTCGTCGCCTACATAGGTATGGTGGTCTGAAGCGGCAGCGGCAACATGCACTAAACAACCTATAGAGACTCGATAAACTGGCGGCTATCAGAGAGGGATAAGAAAGACCTATTCGGAACCAATCCTGGGGCTACCATCAAACAAACCCATCCTGGGGTTTCCCCCTCGAGACCAAACGAGGAAGTCAACCGAGGAACTCACACAGTTGGCAGTTTTATTTATTCAGTTATCGTTGCAACAATTGCTAGTCAGATATAGATAATCGTCCTGATAAAAATAAACAGTGGGTACTTTTAGCTAACCATTCCGTGATAGTTGCAACAATTACTAGCCAGATACAATTAGCATGAGATAACCCCAAAAACCCAGCAGTTGTTGGTACTTTTATTAGCCATTCCGTTGTAGTTGCAATACTTACTAGTCAGGTACAATGGTCGCAAGCGACAATCCAAACAAGCAATTGTGGGCACTATTATTTAGCCATTCCATTATAGTGAAGCTGATTACTAGTCATTATAAGTCAAATTAATAGCACTACTTTAGTTATAGTTGTCTATGATCGAGATACTGTGCTCCAAGTCGTCCATAACCATGACACGGCTTTGAAGTTTTACCGGCGGGTGCACCAATAGCAACACACGCCGATCAACCTCGAAAACCAAATCAAAACCCAACGAGGCCTTCACGACAAAGCAATCACAGGATTCAGAAATATTTCAGGGGCCACCCCATTGAGTAGACCCCCAACGGGGTACGACTCGAGACGGACTCAAGGTTTGCGACAATGGTCAGAAACGATCGGGAACCCGAAAGTGTGGCTGGTCGATACCGCGAAAACATTCCGCTTACCTAACAAGATGGTGTGCTCGCACAATCGTAAATACAAAAGTAGCATGGCATAAGTACAGGATAGTAAATAAAACCTCAAACTAGTTTGTGGCCCCAAGAAATAAGACTGAATCAAGCTCTGGCTCAGGGGGGTCCCATATACCTCCTGGATGTGGATAGCGCGATAAATCAAGGAACAGGTATCAAGTACTCGGGGTCCTACGGGACACTAGTGGGCGTTCAGAAACCAAATTTTTTCTATCACCCACCGATGCCTCTTCTTACTTCAATTTTAGTTGTTAAACAGGAATTAAAGTGAACGATAAGTAAAGCCATGATCATCTCCAACGTCAAACATGCGGCAAAATACTCCAACAACTGTGGTTCTCGGCGACACGCAACAGCACTTGAGCAAGCGACTACGACGCGCAAGTCCAACTATCTACCAAACAACAGGTAATAGGATGTGTCAAAGGCAATATAGGCTGCAAGGGATATCACGGGTACGAAAAACTAGAGCAACGCAACACAGATAGCAATAGATCAACATGAGGGAATAAATACTATAAAAGTAAGATAGGTAGAAAGGGGGAGATGCTCGCCTGAAAACATTGTCGAAGGTTCAACCGAAGATCGGGTCGACACTCGCATCAACTCAACGGCCTTATCCGCGAAGAAGCAAAACGCTAGAAGAAACACCGGATGCAATATTTAATACTACGACAGAAGATCGGGCATGATGCATGTATGATGGATGGCATGGCAAAGGTGCGATGCAACTAGGTCATATTAAGCGGAACCGGGGTCCCGATATTTAATTAAACGGTTCAAGTTATTGAGATAACCCGCCATTTAAATGTTGTCATAACAGGGCAAGATAAGTTACCGGTTCGCTACACAAATTTAAATGAGGCCAATATGAGACTGGATTTGCCCGCATATGGGCCCCATATTTAATTATAAGGTGAATCGGCATAAGGCCCCCAAACCAATGATATGCATGCGAGAATGACAATTTAATATGCGACAAGTTTATTATATTATAAAATAGGGTTTTCGGGAAGGGGTTCACAAATTAGGGTTCGACGAACTTGAGGTTCCAGGGTTCGGGGTCCGGGGTTCGACAGGGTCCGTGGTTCGGTCTCAGGGTTCAGGGTTCGACGGAGACGGTCTCGGCGGGATCGTTCTCGGATGCAGAGTAGATCTTGGCGCGTCCGGTTGCATGACTTGGGTCGGTATCGGGGCGCATCGGATTCTTCCGGGTCGATGCCGTTCTTGTCGTCGCGAAGGTCTTGTCGGGTCCCACGGGGTCGGTCTTGCCGTTGCGAGGGTCTTGTCGGGCCCGCGCCATCGAGTCGGTGTTAGCGTTCGGGAGCGTTCTCGTGGCAATCTTGGCATTCGAGACGGAGAACTTGAGATCCGTGAAGGAGCCTTAATGCTTCGGTCTGATGTCGACCTCTGGTACCGAGGTTTCTCGACGAGGTTCCCTCGGGTTCAAGCGCCAGGGGTCTTGCGTGTTCTGACGGTCCCGTGTAGAAGATCTCCAGGTACTGCGATGGAGTTCTCGGGAGGTAGATCTTGTGAGTCCCACGAGTTCGATGTCGACAGCGCTTGGCGTCGGCGGGATCGGCTTTCGGATCTTGGTTGGGTCAGCGGTAGATCTTGTCCATGTCGAAGATCTTGCCGGAGGTTCGTCGAGTGCCACCGGTTGGTACGGTCTTCGGACGTCGGAACGGGACTTGGCAACTTCGGGTCCGCGAGGAGAGCTTGGTTTTCCTTGACGAGGGTCCTTGGAGTTCCTTGTTGGGATGTTCGGAATCCCCGTCGCAGATCTTGGAATGCCCACGGCCTGGCGTTTGCTGGAACCCACGACCGGAAGCAACGTCCCCAGAGCACCCTTACCGCCGCATCTAACACCGACGACGCCGCTGGCGCTGCGGCGGGCCACCATGCCATGGTGCCTCAACACAGACGGACGGAGGGCTGGCCTGGCGATGAGGGTCGACGCAGCCCGCCGGAGAGGCGCACAGGCGATGGCGTTACCGGGCAAGGGCGTCGGTCGCTCAATGGCAGGGCCGAGGAAGCTCAAGCGGCGCTTGGGAGGAGCCCGAGAGGAGGAGGAGGCGAGCCTGGCAGCGAGGGAGGGCAGGCGGCGGCGACACTGGGCCCGGGAGACAGAGGGAGCGAAGTGGAGGCGGCACCGAGCGAGAAGGGAGGCGCCAGCGGCGAGGAGGAGGTGGTGACGTGGAGACGGGGGTCATGGCGCCGGGCGAGGTCGCCAGGGAGGGCGGCGGCGCAGGCTCGCCGGAGAGGGGAGGCGGGGCGACGCGGAGGGTGCGGGCGAGGTAGAGGTTGCCGGAGGGGGAAGCGGCGAGGCGGGGTTGCCGGAGGAGCGGCGGCAGCAGAGGGAGCAGGAGAGGCGGCCCGGCGGGGTGCCGCGGCTGCCGGTGGAGAGGAAGAGGGCGGGGGGTTGCGAGGTGGACTCGGTCACGATCGAGCGGTAGCTGGGTGGGGTCCACGCGGGGTGTGGTGGTTGGTCAGGGGAGGTGGTATCCAGGGCGCGTGCCTGGTTGTCGATAGCGGCAGGTGGGGCTCGAACGGGGGGTGGTTTGATTGGCAGGCGCGTGCGTGGCTTGGTGTGGTGTGGGTCGATGGGGTGGTTGTGGCTGTGTGGGGAGAGAGGGAGCGTGCGTGTGGGTCGCGTGTGGGTGGCGGTAGGGGGGTGTGGGATAGGGTTAGATGGGGTAGGTTTTTAGGGTTTGGTGGTTGTGGGCTGGATGGCCTCCGGTTGGGCCTTCGGGCCTGGCCGTTGGCTGCCTGCCCCCCCACAAAGTAGTTTTGGTTTAATTACTTTGTCAATAGTTTAAGAAAAATACAAATCCGAACGGACCGACAAATTTGATTTGAAAAAGAAGAAGGGCTAATTTAGAAAATAACATAGGCTTTTGAAAAATAGTTTTAGACAAACATATGCTTGATGATTTCATGATGATGCACAAAACAAAAAACACAACGATTTTCTAGTAGTGGTTTTTGCGGGATGCCACAATTCGACACCACTAACAATGGATCTCGCCCTCGAGATCCGCGTCATGGTACCGGAAAGAAGGCCGGCGAACTGAATCTTCTCGCTTCGTGTAGATCCTCGTGACACCACTAACAAGAGTTCATTGTCCGTGATCGTCGAGAGAACACTCCGGGAACAAAAGGTCGAAGGTAGAGGTATCCACAATAAAGCCACCCCTAACTTCCGTGGACGGAGTAAAACTGCTGGATCCACTGATTCGATGTACAAGAGCGAATGACAAGAGTAGTCGGATGGTGATCAGTCCATCGCGCACCCAAACCATTACCCTGCACACGAATAGGCGAATTGTGCAACCAACTCTCGGGATCAGACTGAAGATCTCGACAAGCGAGGTTCGGAACAACGGAGTGATGCAGACTCTGCATCGGATCTGGCGTAGAGGATGACGTCGCGTCGGAAAACACCGGAAAGCACAAACAAGGAACAAAGAATGGTACCACCATAGACGGATTCCTCGGATAGAATGAAGACCAGATGTAGCAACACCGTTGACAAAGGAGGAAGCGAAACCCTGAAGGTACGACGGAACCCAACCACGAGAAATCCCGGACTTGAAGAAAGGTAAGAGGGTGGATTCACAACGCGTAGAGATAAGAGGAGAATAGCAGAGGGGTAAGGAGTAAAATCAGACCTAACCAGAACTATCCAACCGATTTTCAAAAATAGTTTTGACACTCTACTTCGGCCGTTAGCTAGGTTATCCTACAGGCTGGACTTGTGGGGTATCGCAACCGCCGAGCTCGATACCACTCAGACACCCTCGAATCGGACCTATGCAAATTTTAGAAACCCGCCAAACCCGCATAGAAACGATTCAAAGGTGCTCAAGCACTTATGTGCGGGTGGAAAAAGTAATAACATTACACAACAGTCCTCGATGGGACCCACGTAGCGATATATATACAACACGACTCCATGAGTCAAGAATACAGATATACGGTACAAAGATCCAAATCACCTTGAAAAGATGGAGCGTCCGACTACGGACAAGATACAAATGGGGCTAAGAGCCCTGAAGAATAACCGATGGCATCCATAACCTGCCTGTGCCAAGCCGGAAGGTAACCCCGCTAACGACGCCGATCTCAAAACCTTCTTAAACAAAGGGTGCCGAAGGGCAAAGGAAAAGAGGAGCGCCAAGATCGAGGCCAAGACACATGAGGCTAGAATTCGGCGGTCCTCGCCTACATAGGTATGGTGGTCTGAAGCGGCAGCGGCAGCATGCACTAAACAACCTATAGAGACTCGATAAACTGGCGGCTATCAGAGAGGGATAAGAAATACCTATTCGGAACCAATCCTGGGGCTACCATCAAACAAACCCATCCTGGGGTTTCCCCCTCGAGACCAAACGAGGAAGTCAACCGAGGAACTCACACAGTTGGCAATTTTATTTATTCAGTTATCGTTGCAGCAATTGCTAGTCAGATATAGCTAATCGTCCTGATAAAAATAAACAGTGGGTACTTTTAGCTAACCATTCCGTGATAGTTGCAACAATTACTAGCCAGATACAATTAGCATGAGATAACCCCAAAAACCCAGCAGTTGTTGGTACTTTTATTAGCCATTCCGCTAGAAGTTGCAATACTTACTAGTCGTACAATGGTCGCAAGTTTACAATCCAAACAAGCAATTGTGGGCAGATTATTTAGCCATTCCATTATAGTGAAGCTGATTACTAGTCATTATAAGTCAAATTAATAGCACTACTTTAGTTATAGTTGTCTATGATCGAGATATCGCTCCAAGTCGCCCATAACCGCATGACACGGATTTCGTAAAGTTTTACCCGGCCGGTGCACCAATAGCAACACACGCCGATCAACCTCGAAAACCAAATCAAAACCCAACGAGGCCTTTACGACAAAGCAATCACAGGATTCAGATATATTTTGGGGCCACCCCATTGAGTAGACCAAGAACGAAGCCACCGACTCAGACGGACTCAAGGTTTGCTACAATGGTCAGAAACGATCGGGAACCCGGAAAGTATGGCTGGGCTTGTCGATACCGCGAAAACATTCCGCTTACCTAAACAAGAGACAGTGCTCCTCACACAATCGTAAATACGTAAGTAGCATGGCATAAGTACAGGATAGTAAATAAAACCTCAAACTAGTTTGTGGCCCCAAGAAATAAGATGAATCAAGCTCGCTCGGGGTCCCATATACCTCCTGGATGTGGATAGCGCGATAAATCAAGGAACAGGTATCAAGTACTCGGGGTCCTACGGGACACAAGTGGGCATTCGGAAACCAAATTTTTTCTATCACCCACCGATGCCTCTTCTTACTTCAATTTTAGTTGTTAAACAGGAATTAAAGTGAAAGATAAGTAAAGCCATGATCATCTCCAACGTCAAACATGCGGCAAAATACTCCAACAACTGTGGTTCTCGGCGACACGCAACAGCACTTGAGCAAGCGACTACGACGCGCAAGTCCAACTATCTACCAAACAACAGGTAATAGGATGTGTCCAAGGCAATATAGGCTGCAAGGGATATCACGGGTACGAAAAACTAGAGCAACGCAACACAGATAGCAATAGATCAATATGAGGGAATAAATACTATAAAAGTAAGATAGGTAGAAAGGGGGAGATGCTCGCCTGAAAACATTGTCGAAGGTTCAACCGAAGATCGGGTCGACACTCGCATCAACTCAACGGCCTTATCCGCGAAGAAGCAAAACGCTAGAAGAAACACCGGATGCAATATTTAATACTACGACAGAAGATCGGGCATGATGCATGTATGATGGATGGCATGGCAAAGGTGCGATGCAACTAGGTCATATTAAGCGGAATCGGGGTCCTGATATTTAATTAAACGGTTCAAGTTATTGAGATAACCCGCCATTTAAATGTTGTCATAACAGGGCAAGATAAGTTACCGGTTCGCTACACAAATTTAAATGAGGCCAATATGAGACTGGATTTTCCCGCATATGGGCCCCATATTTAATTATAAGGTGAATCGGCATAAGGCCCCCAAACCAATGATATGCATGCGAGAATGACAATTTAATATGCGACAAGTTTATTATATTATAAAATAGGGTTTTCGGGAAGGGGTTCACACATTAGGGTTCGACGAACTTGAGGTTCCAGGGTTCGGGGTCCGGGGTTCGACAGGGTCCGGGGTTCGGTCTCAGGGTTTAGGGTTCGACGGAGACGGTCTCGGCGGGATCGTTCTCGGATGCAGAGTAGATCTTGGCGCGTCCGGGTGCAGGACTTGGGTCGGTGTCGGGGCGCATCGGATTCTTCCGGGTCGATGCCGTTCTTATCGTCGCGAAGGTCTTGTCGGGTCCCACGGGGTCGGTCTTGCCGTTGCGAGGGTCTTGTCGGGCCCGCGCCATCGAGTCGGTGTTAGCGTTCGGGAGCGTTCTCGTGGCAATATTGACGTCCGAGACGGAGAACTTGAGATCCGTGAAGGAGCCTTGATGCTTCGGTCTGATGTCGACCTCTGGTACCGAGGTTTCTCGACGAGGTTCCCTCGGGTTCAAGCGCCAGGGGTCTTGCGTGTTCTGACGGTCCCGTGTAGAAGATCTCCAGGTACTGCGATGGAGTTCTCGGGAGGTAGATCTTGTGAGTCCCACGAGTTCGATGTCGACAGCGCTTGGCGTCGGCGGGATCGGCTTTCGGATCTTGGTTGGGTCAGCGGTAGATCTTGTCCATGTCGAAGATCTTGCCGGAGGTTCGCCGAGTGCCACCGGTTGGTACGGTCTTCGGACGTCGGAACGGGACTTGGTAACTTCGGGTCCGCTAGGAGAGCTTGGTTTTCCTTGACGAGGGTCCTTGGAGTTCCTTGTTGGGATGTTCGGAATCCCCGTCGCAGATCTTGGAATGCCCACGGCCTGGCGTTTGCTGGAACCCACGACCGGAAGCAACGTCCCCAGAGCACCCTTACCGCCGCATCTAACACCGACGACGCCGCGGCGGCTGCCCGAGCGGGGCCACCATGCCAGTGGTGCCTCAACGCAGACGGACGGGAGGGCTGGCCCCCGCTGAGGTACAGGCGAGGCGCCGAGGTACAGGCCAGCAAGGCTGGGTCGTCGGCTCGCTGGCAGGAGGAAGCTCGGGCGGCTTGGGAGGAGCCCGAGAGGAGGAGGGAGGCTGGCTCGGCGGAGGGCGTGCAGAGAGCGGCAGACGGGCGGCCGGGAGACAGAGGGAGCGAGCGGGGTGGAGGCGGCACCGAGCGAGGAAGGGGAGGCGCTCGGCGGCGGAGGAGGAGAGGTGGTGAGGACGTGGACGGGGGTGGCGAGCGCCATGAGGTCGCCAGGAGGGCGGCGGCTCACGGGAGAGGGGAGGCGGGCGCGGAGGTGCGGGAGAGGCAGAGGTTGCCGGAGGGGGAAGCGGCGAGGCGGGGTTGCCGGAGGAGCGGCAGCAGAGGAGCAGGAGAGGCGTCATGGCGTGCTGCCGTGGAGAGGAAGAGGCGGGGTTGCGAGGTGGACTCGGTCACGATCGAGCGGTAGCTGGGTGGGGTCCACGCGGGGTGTGGTGGTTGGTCAGGGGAGGTGGTATCCAGGGCGCGTGCCTGGTTGTCGATAGCGGCAGGTGGGGCTCGAACGGGGGGGTGGTTTGATTGGCAGGCGCGTGCGTGGCTTGGTGTGGTGTGGGGCGATGGGGTGGTTGTGGCTGGGAGAGAGGAGGCGTGCGTGTGGGTCGCGTGTGGGTGGCGGCAGGGTGGGGTGTGGGATAGGGTTAGATGGGGTAGGTTTTAGGGTTTGGTGGTTGTGGGCTGGATGGCCTCGGTTGGCCTTGGGCTGGCCGCTATCGCCCACAAAAGTAGTTTTGGTTTAATTACTTTGTCAATAGTTTAAGAAAATACAAATCGAACGAATTAATGATTTGATTTGAAAAAGAAGAAGGGCTAATTTAGAAAATAACATAGGCTTTTGAAAAATAGTTTTAGACAAACATATGCTTGATGATTTCATGATGATGCACAAAACAAAAAACACAACGATTTTCTAGTAGTGGTTTTTGCGGGATGCCACAGGGGTGATAAACTTTCGGATGTTGTGTCTACGACGCAAAGATAAGACCTACAGATATCATCTGATGGCCAGGTAACGCACCTGACTGCGCTCTATCAGTAAAAATCCTTGTCAACAGACATGATGAAAATCCTGACGGACGCGTTGGGTACATCACTCAAAAATTACTGGGATTTGACTACTGTAAGACCTTAGCGACCTGAGTCGAATTACACCAGCATTCGTTCCAGGTTCAAGTGTAGGGACTCGAATCTGAAGAAGATCGTGTTGTTTTGTCCTATGACAGTTAACTGGCCCCGATCCGTCAGGAGAGTCAGGCACACGCATCAACAATCCCTATGAACTAAAATCATTCTTTCTCTTACGAACAGAAACAGCTGCACCCGAAAGGTTGAAGAGTCCTCAGCCGACTCTACGATTCGACTGGACACCCGGGGGCTACCAACATGGTTATACTCTACGGGTACACAATATTAGCATACCTGGTCCAGCCCAAGGAAGGCCCACAAGAATATACGCGGCCTATAGAGATTTTCAGGTGGCCCAAGCCCATGGCGTCTTCGGATCCTTGGAGAGCAAGACTAGAGTAGATAGAATATTCAAAGGGGCAAACCCTAACTTGTAACCGACTCGATCTGTGCCCGAGACATGCCTATCTCTATATAAAGGCTAGGAGGGCACGATGAGGAGTACAACTTCTCACCGCATACACACCTCCATGCTAGATTGCATCTGCGCACCCCTGTACTTTTTGGTTCCGCCATAATCAAGAGCAGAAAAGCAGGAGTAGGGTTTTCCCTCCGGGGGCCTGAACCTGGGTAAACCTCGTGTCCCCGGGTTGCTTGTTTGCTAACCGTTCCGCGATCTCTAGCATCCCCACCTTATCCAAAACCCAAGCTCATAATAATGGGCATTGACGAGATCAAACCTCGTCACTTATTGCTTGTCCTCAAGCAATTCAGTTGAAAACTGAGTGTGATAAAAGAACTTTCACGAACACATTGGCTTCATATGATTTATATATTCTCAACACAGGAGTGGATACTTAAACTATTCATAATAAGAAGTATGCAACCATGTCTACTCAATAGTCATTGCAAGCTATGAAGAGAAACCAACTCAATAATAAGTAGCATGAAACATAAACATAAGCAACATTGCAATGCTCATAATAAGGTATGATAGAGTGGTATCTCGCTTGACTTTGTTTGTAGAGCATAATATAAATGCCAAGGCACCTCTGAAGTTCACATGAACACTAGAAGTAAAGATATCAGAGATACAAGCAGCAAAGTCATGACATAATTAACCAAGTTTTGAGACAAACACAAGAATGACAACTATGCTCTCAAGAGGGTGCTCATAGAATAAGTGGTGACTCAACAAGGAAGTGAAGAGGTTTTGAAAAGTTTGAAAGGCTTCCAAATGCTGAAAGTAAGGTACTCGCTAGCTTTGAGCTCGCATTGCCCCTATCATAGGCATCTTCATATGGTTAACGTGAAAGTGAGGTCCAGTATGAGTTATATGCTTGACAGACCATAAAGTAGAAATCCCATGTCCCTTGAGTACAAGGGCCACTCCGCATGCTACTCAACTATGGTTACATGCAAGTTCCTGTCATTGCACATGCATGCATATCATAGAGAACCGCCAATGGGGAACCCCTTTCACATGATACAGGAGTTATCCCGTGATCAAAATGACAAGGCAAGTAGACAATGAGCATGCCAGCGATCTTTCTATTTACTATGTGCATAGCTTTTTATTGAGGATGCTTCACAGAATGCTCATTATGGCGATGCTGCAAGTTTCCACCATGATTAGGCATGTCTTGGGCTAGCGGCCCAGGCGTTTCTCTAACACATATATATACTCCATGAACTCACAAGCTCCCCTTTTATTTCACACCGATGACATCCGCAAACAAAAGAGCAAGGTATCAACTGGATGAAATATCCAAAAAGTGTTGAAAGTGTTCCTCGTGACAGCACGGTTTTGCTAACTCCCAACATATAATTTGCAAGCATATAACTTTCATGGACAAGTCACAATGGTTTAGGATTATTAAGTGCAAGGAATAAAGTGTGCCATCAAGTTCGTGAGAGCTTTACTAATTAACTTTCTCGAAATAGACAAACATTTTATTTGGAAGAAAACAAGGCATATTGAATATGCACTAAAATAGCAAATGATGCTAATAGGTAGGTATGGTGGACACTGTTGGCAATATTGGTTTTGGGGAGTTGGAAGAACAAGTAGAGCTCGTGCTCAGTGCAAGTGAAGGCTAGCAAAAGAGAGGTGACGATGCTCGACGTGGCACTTTGTTGGTAACCCCAAGCGCAGGGTTTGAAGAGCACAATAGCAAGTTTTCCCTCAATTGAGACCGAGGTTATAGAGCTAGAAGGAGGAAGGAAACATCACACAGGTGTTGCAAGCAACGTAGATACCTTCACAACACAAACTCAAGACTTTTCCCCAACGAACAGTGAGGTTGTCAAGCTCACCGGTTTGCTGTAACAAAGGATTAAACGTATGGTGTGGAAGGTAATGGTGGTTTACAACAAGTAAACAAGTAACAGTGGAAGATGTATCAATGGTATAGATTGTACCGGGGTCCATAGTTCACTAGAGGTGCTCTCCTTAGACAAACAACATGGCATGAAGGGTAAACAAATTACAGCGGGGCAATTGACAGGAACTGAGCAAGGCATAACAATGCAATTACTAGTCAGAAAGATACTATGAGATTTGATTGGGCAATACAACAACATACATAGACCGCCATCCAACTACATCTATGACTAGAAGTCCACCTTCAGGTTATCATTCGAACCCCCTCCAGTATTAAGTTGCGAGCAACATACAACTGCTTTAAGCAAAGTGTGTAAGGTAAACAGTCCACATGTTCCATTAACAAGAGACCGTTGTTTTCTCCCTAGTATCAATAGCACATCTACAACCAAAGAGATTTCTGTCACTTCCCTTGGAAACTAGAGGAATGAACCCACTATCGAGCATAAATACCCCCTCTTGGAGTCACTAGCAACTACTTGGCCAAAATAGCTACTAACAATGGAGAGCATGCAAGATCACAAACAACACAGACATGATAGAATCATAAATACAAAACCATTAATCAAACCAACATAATAATCTCAATATCCACCAGATCCCCGCAAACACAACATGCATGATTACAAATAGATTAGATCTTGATCATGATCAGAGCTCACAAGATCTATACATGAAAGCAGAAAGGAGGAGATACAACCATCTAGATACTACATGGACCCATAGTCCAAGGTGGAACTACTCACGCATCATACCGGAGAGAAGGCCTCTGGGATGATCTCCCCTCCAGTAGGGTGCCGGGAAGAACTTCAGATCCCCCCAATCTAGGGACGACAGTGGCGGTGGCTACAAAAGGTTTCGTGGAATATTGATCGGGTACCTAGGGTTTCTATATCGGGGGCTTCTTATAGGCGAAGGGAGAAGCCGAGGAGGTGGCCAGGGGCCCCACACCCTGCCTAGGCATGGGGAAGGGCCCACCCTTGCCTAGGGGGGTGGCTGCCCTAGCACGCCTCTCCGTCTCCCCTCTGGACTTCTTGTTCCCCACAGAAAGTAATTGTCTTTGACGTTTGTCCCGTCCAATTCTGAGAATATGTCCTTACTAGCTTTTTTGGAACCAAAAACAGCAGAAAACACGCAACTGGCACTATGGCAACTTTTTAATAGGTTAGTACCAGAAAACATGTAAAAAGCACCTCAAGGTGTAGACAAAGTAAAGCAAAGTAGATACTAAACAAGCATGGAGCATCAAAAAATTATAGATACGTTTCCGATGTATCAAGCATCCCCAAGATTAACTCCTGCTCGTCCTCGAGTAGGTAAGTGATAAAATAATAATTTTTGAGGTGACATGCACCTTCACAATGAAGATCTAACCATTTGCAAGCATTGAAAGCTGGGATCAAAGAACTCTAAACATGTTCATAAAAGATGGAGTTCTAACAGTAAGACAAAGCAACTATGCATGCAACATGATAGGCTACAAACAAAGATCATGAATAACATGCATTGAAAAATGTTTGTTTGATTCACATACAGAAAACATAGCATAGTGGCAATCAGCTTGTCCCTCATAGAGTAGAAAATAGATGCATAGGACACCTTCAAAGTTCACAAGGGTGACTAGAAACAAGTAGCACAAGAACAAGTAATAACACAATATGCATCAATCAATAAGCTTTGGAACACTGCACATAGAATGACAACTATGCTCTATTAATGGTGCCTAAAGGTAGAAGGTGGAGACTCAGATAATGGTGGAAGAAAAGCCTTTTATAAAGGAAGCAGGGATTTCAAGCTTCAAAAAGAGCTTCCAAAAATTATGGTACTTGTTAGCTTTCAGGCCTCATTGCCCCTATCATAAGCATCTTGAAGTGATTAAGGTTAAAGTGAACAAAGATGGAGTATATGCTTGATGAAGTATAAGTTGGCAATCTCAAGTCCTTTGAATACGAGGGCCACACCTCATGCTACTCAACTTCAGTCACCGGTAAGTTCTTGTCATTGTAAGTATTTGCATATCATAGAGAACCGCCAACGGGGTACCCCTTGCACATGGTACAGGAGCTACCCCATAACCAAAATGACAAGGCCAGCAAACAATGAGCATCTCAGCGATATTTTTATTTACCATATGCATAGCTTTTTATTGAGGATGCTTCATAGATAGCTCACTATGGTGACGCTGCAAGTTTCCACCATGATTAGGCATGACTTAGGCTAGCGGCCCAAGCGTTTCTATAACATAGAATACAAACTCCATGGACTTACAAGTTCCCTTTTATTTCACACCGGTGACATCCATAGACAAAAGAGCATGATATCAACTGAGTACAAAGTACAAGTGCAATGTTGAAAACGTTCCCCGTGACAGCACGGTTCTGCTAATTCCAACATATAAGTGCAAGCATATACAACATAGAAGACACAATGGTTCAATTTTATTAGGGGCAAAGAATATAAAGTGTGCCATCAAGTTTGTGAGGGCTTTAATCACTAAGTTTTCACATAACAAAATAGTTTTTAATTGGAAGATAGCCGAAAACAAGAATATACTTGGAATGGTGTAACACGCCATGCATAGGAGTTTATAGTGGACACTTTGGAAAAGCTTGGTTTCTTGGGAGTTGGAAGCATGAGTAGATCTTACTCATACAAGTGGAGACTAGCAAAAGACTGGGAGCAACCAACTAAGAGAGCAATAATGGACATAATCATGCAGTGCAACAAAGCATTACTAATCAAAGCAAAGAGTGGTACTACAAGTCAAGGACTAAATGATCATATAGGCTATGGTGACTTGTTCATAGTCAAACATGGTGTGAGCTTGTGCCAAGTCAACCCAAGCAAAGCATCAAAGGAGAATACCACAATACTATGCTTTTGCATGCTAAAACAACAAATAATTTCTTCAAGGCACACTAAGCAATCCCAATTGTTTGGAGCAAGCCATGCTACGGCAATAATTACTAAGCATAAGGTAAAAACAACACCTAGCATGTCATGCTAAAGTCTAAGTCACAGTCAATGCAAGCTCCTCTTGCACTTACAAGTAAGAACTTACTACTCCTTTCCAACACCAAGCAACTTATCTGCAAACAACACAGCGAGAACAGGGGCAACTTTATTCAAGCAAACTAAACAAATTAAGCAAACCAAACGATAACTAAGATGCTCCAATAACAACACAATAGTGCATTAAACAATAAAAACGAAGTGTCTAGACAGACCTGAGCTTTTTATTGATGAAAAAGGGGATGCCTTGGTCATCCCCAAGCTTTGACGCTTGTACCTCTTGGATATTTCTTGGGGTGACACCGGGGTGGCATCCCCAAGCTTGAGCTTTTGTCCATTCTTCATCTCATTGCATCATTATCTCTTTACACCTAAATTTTTTCCTTCATACAGAACTTCACACAATCTTCATTAGCAACATTAGCTTATTCAAAAGATATTAGACCTCTTGGAAAAGCTTTGGAACAGCAAGGCTGTTCACTAAAAATACAAGCTACTATAGTAACTCCTTCAAAAATCTCCATTCACCTAAAGAGAACTCAAAAAGGAATCAATAAGAAGCAAATGCAAATAATGGCAGAAATCTGTCAAAACAGACCAGCAGGTAGAAACCAATGTTGGGGAGATAACCCTGGATAGGGTAAAGACGGGGAGAGACGAAAGGATGTTCCCCGTCTAGTTTCCGAGTTACGGTCTGAGCCGGCCGAATCATGTAGAGGTCGGCCGAGATAGGAAAGGGCAGGACCCTCATGGTAATGGCAAGACATTACCCGACCGAGATACTTCGTAAGTCGGCTGGGTTAGCCCGAGTAATCTTAATACAGATGAAGGACAGGACGAACTACGGGAGGCAGGGCCGAATGATAAAAATCTTGCAGGAGAAGGAAAGCTGAAGTCAAACCCTAGCTGCAGTCTAGGGAGAATCTGAGCGAAGCCAAGCGCTACGGACAAAGACGCAGAGCGACAGAGAGGCAGAAGGAGGTCACGGAGGAGACAGTCCTGAAGCCTGAGGCGTGCAGGAGGGGCCCTCTAGAACCTTGCCGCCGTTAGGGGAACGACAGGGAAAGGGAGGCGCCGAACTACTATATTGGGACAAGCATATTCCCCGAATATGCTTGCCACGTCAGCCCTAAAGGAGCCCAAGGCTCTCCTTTATAAGGGGAGGCTTGGAACCTGAAGAAGGCATCGACTCATTTTAGTACCGTTAGGCTGGAAAAGTTCTTCTCTTCTCCCTGTATACAGCTCAAGGAGAAATAAAGATCTTTGCCTTAGTCTTTTGTGTGTAGAATCAACTACATCTTCCCTCCACAGATCCCACTAGCATTCATTGGCCCCATACTTTAGCCTACCCATGGCATCTGCCGTGCCACCACCACAGCTTGGCGCCATCGTCAGCCAAGAAATGCTAGCTGGAGTTATGATCCGGACGGGAAACTTCATCAACACGGGCGAGCGCGTTGTTTCTGGCTTGGTCCAGAGGTTTGATCTATGTGACTACGTGTGGCATCCCGCAAAACCACTACTAGAAAATCGCGTTGAATTTGTGCATTGCATCGTCATCATCATGCATTGTTTGCCAAAACTATGATTGCAAAGCCCGTTTTGTTTTATAAAACGCCTCGTCTTTTATTCAAACGCCAACCCCCGGATGTTTCGGATATTTTGTTTGCCAAAAACTAGTTACAAAGATATTTGAAAATAAAATAAATATTAAATTATTTTTAGTAGGGCGCGAACTGCCAACCCAATTCAACGACCGCCTGATTTTTCTAAACGGTCCAACCTGCCTACCCCATCTAATCCTAAACCCACCTAAAAACCTACCCAGCCCCCCTTTCCACATCACTCCCCCCAATCAGAACATGCCACCTCCTCTCAACCTTCCCCATCCACCAATCCCCAAGCGCCACGTGGCCTAGCCTCCCTCTCCACTCCACCCACCAACCCTGCACTCCACCCACTGGGTCCACACCGCTGGGCCCCACCCCAACCAACCACGCACACAGGCCACACACACACGCGCGCGCGCCCTCCCCACACTCCCCGCCCATGGCCCCGCCGCCCCACATCGCCTGGCCACCACCCTGCCCCGCTCAAGACACGACGCACGCGCCGCCGACCATCTTCCTCCTCCCGTCTCTCCTCCCCGCTTCTTCTCCCTCCTCGCTCCTTCCTCCGCCTAACCATCGACGCCCGGCCCCGCCTCTCTCCTCTGCCTCCGCTCCTCCAAGACTCCCTCGCCTCCTCCCGCCCTCCCCTCAAGCTCGCCTCCGCCTCCCTTTGCCTGCAGACGCCGCCTCAGCCCTCACCTCCCGCTCCCAGGCTCCTCCGTGCCCGGCGTGCACCGCCCACCTCTCCTACGCCTCGAGCCGCCTCCGCCAAAGACCGCTCCCTCCAGAAGAACCACCCGCCAGCCCGCGGCCACAGCGACCCTCGCTACAGACGCCGGCCGCTTTCTGCGTCGGCCAGCTGAGGTCCTCGCCGCCCGCCGTCTCGCCTCCTCCTCTCGCTTCATGACGGCGCTGAGCCTGCTCGCATGACACCACTAAGCTGCCTCGACCACGGACGCCTCCCCGCCTGCCGCCTCGAGCCCGCCGACTCCAGACGACCTTAAGCTTCCTTCCCGAGCCTCTGGCGAGCCGCTCGGCCCGCCTCGGCCGGCTGTCCGCCTAGAACTGCTCGCGCAGACGCTCCTTCCGCCATGCGAGCCCGTCTCGCCCGCGCCGCGGCCTCCTCCGGCGAGCCGCGTCCCTCGACCGCAGCCGCCCGCTTCCCCTCCGTTCCTCCTCCGCCCGCTCGGCCAGACGAGTTCTCAGGCTCGCCGCCACCGCCATCGCCCACCAAGGCTCACGCTGCGTTCGTTGCCGCCGCCATCCGCTCGCTCGACGCCTTCCTTGCAGTACCAACATCTGCTGGTTCAACCAAGCCACGGTGTGGAAGAACGGCCTTCGCGGTACACTTCGATGCCAAGGATAACCACCGGAGGACGTTGACAAGGCACCGGATACCTCATCGCCAAGACCGGCCGTCGACGTTTGCAGGATGTGCGCTGTAACCAGATCCACACCGACGCCAATCCAAGATCGACAACGACCCTCATAACCCGAACCCTCGACAAGATCTCCGCCACTGGATTCCGATGCCTTCGACAAGGAGCACCAACGGAGTGCCATTCAAAGCCCCATCGACAAGATCGCCCTCGCGGACTCGAGTACCCGGTACCCGATCCACTTAAGTTCGCCATCGACGACAAGAACGACAAAGAACGTGGCGAGTCCGATGCCCGACACCGACCAAGTACTTCCTCCCGAACGCCACGATCTCCGGGCGGAACGACAAGACCGCCAACATGAACCGAAGACTCGGATGCGCCAAGACCTACCCACTGTCCGAGAACGCTTCCGAGACCGATCCGTCGAACCCTGGACCCTGAGACCGACCCCGAACCCCGGAACCCCAAGACCGTCGAGAACCCTAATGTGTGAACCCTTTCCGAAACCTTATTTTAGAACATCATAATAACTTGTTGCATATTTAATCATTCATCTCGCATGCATATCCGTGGGTTGGGGGCCTTATGCCGATTCACCTAATAATTAAATATGGGGCCCATATGCGGGCAAATCTAGTCTCATATTGGCCTCATATAAAGTTGTGTAATAACCGTACTATCTTTTGTCTTGCTAAAACAACATTTAAATTGCGGGGTAGCTAAACAACTAGAACCATATACTAATTGTCGGGACCCCGGTTCCACTTAATATGACCTAATTGCATCGCACCTTGCCATGCCATGCATCATACATGCATCATGCCGATCTTCTGTCGTTTTATTAAATAGCGCATCCGGTGTTTCTTCTAGTGTTTTGCTTCTTCATGATTGGACCGTTGAGTTGATGTGAGCGCCCGATCTTGGATGAACCTTTCGACAATGTTTTCAAGCAGCATCTCCCTTTCTACCTATCTTACTTTTATAGTCTTTATTCCCTCCGTTGATCTATTGCTATCGTGTTGCGATGCTTTAGTTTCGTTCCGTGATATTTCCTCGCACCAGTATATTGCCTTGGACACACCCTATTGCATGTTGTTTGGTAGATAGTTAGACTTGCGCGTCGTAGTTGCTTGCTCAAGTGCTGATGTGTGTCGCCTTATGCCACAGTTGCTGATGTATTGCCGCATGTTGTTGTTGGAGATGATTCTAGTTTTACTTATTGTTCACTTTAATTTCTGTTTAACAACTAAAATTGAATAAGCAGAGGCATCGGTGGGTGATAGATAATATTTGGTTTCCGAGCACTTGTGTCCCGTAAGACCCCGAGTACTTGATAATGTTCCTTGAGTTTATGCTATCCACATCCGGGAGGTATATGGGACCCCCCTGGACCAGAGCTTGATTCCGTCTTATTTCTTGGGGCCACAAACTAGTTTGAGGTTTTATTTACGATCCTGTACTTATACCATGCTACTGCTTTATTTACGATTGTGCGAGGAGCACACTGTACTGTTTAGGTAAGCGGAGTGTTTTCGCGGTATCGACAAGCCCAGCCACACTTTAGGGTTCCCATCGTTTCTGACCACGACGCAGACCTTGAGGCCGCCTCGAGCTTGCTTACTCCGCTATGGGATCTACTCAAAGGTGGCCCCTGAAATATTTCGAATCTGTGATTGTTCACCGTGAAAGCCTCGTTGGGTTTTGATTTGGTTTTTCCGAGGTTGATCGAGCGTGTGTTGCTATTGGTGCACCGGCGGGTAAAACTTTCCGAAAGCCGTGTCATGGATATGGACGACTTGGAGCACAAAGATTCTCGATCATAGACAAGCATAACTAAAGTTTCGCTATAAATTTGACTTATAATGACTAGTAATCAGCTTCACTATAATGGAATGGCTAATTAATACTGCCCACAATTGCTTGTTTGGTTGTCGCCATGCACAATTGTACCTGACTAGTAAGTTTTGCAACTACAACGAATTGGCTGAATAAAAGTACCAACAACTGCTGGGTTTGGGTTTATCTCATGCTATCTGTATCTGATTAGTAAGTACTGCCACTATAACGGAATGGTTAACTAAAAGTGCCCACTGTTTACTTTATCAGGACGATTATCTATACCTGATTAGTAAGTGCCGCAACTATAACCGAATAAGTAAAATTGCCAACCGCGTGAGTTCCTCGGTTGACTTCCTCGTTGGTCTCGAGGGGGAAATGCCAGGATGGGTTTGTTTGGTGTTAGCTTCAGGTTGGATCCGAATAGGTCATTCTCACCCCCCTCTGATAACCGCCAGTTGTATCGAGTCTCTATAGGTTGTTTAGTGCATGCCACGCCGCTTGATCCACCATACCTATGTAGGCGACCGGCCAATTCTAGCCTCGCTGTAATCGCCTCGATCGACGCCTCCTTCTTTTTCCTTTGCCTTTGTCGGCACCCCTTTGTTAAGGTTTTGAGATCGACGTTAGCGGGGTTACTCTTCCGGCTTGGCCAGGCAGGTTATGGACGCCATTGGTTATTCTTCAGGGCTCTTAGCCCCATTTTGCATCTTGTCCGTAGCTGGACGTTATATCGTTTCAAGGTGATTTGGATCTTTGTATATTATATCTGTATTCTTGACTCTCTGAGTCGCTGTTATATATATATCTGTTCTGTGGGTCCCATCGAGGACTGTTGTGTAATGTTATTATTGCTTTCCACCCGCATTTAAAGTGCTTGGTGGCACCTTTGAATCGTTTCTGCGGGTTTGGTGAATTTTGCCCAAACTTGCATAGGTCCGATTCTCGAGGGTGTTACAGAGTGGTATCGAGCTCGTGATTCGATACCCCACAAGTCCAAATTAGGATAACCTAGCTAACGGCCGAAGTAGAGTGTCGAAACTATTTTGCAAAATCGGTTGGATAGCTCTGATTAGGTCTGATTTTACTCCTTACCCCTCTGCTGATCCCCTCTTATCCCTACGTGTTTTGACTCCGCTCTCGTCTTTTCTTCGAGTCCAGGAATCCTCGTGGTTGGGTTTTCCGTCGTACCTTTAGGGTTTCGCATCCTCCTTCGATAACGGTGTTGCTACATCTGGTCTTCATGCTAGCCGAGGAATCCTTCGTCCGGTGGTACCTTCCTTGTTCTTTGTTTGTGTTTTCCGGTGGTTCTGACGCGACGAAGTCTTCTACATCAGATCTGATGAGAATGTCCATCCCTCTTTTGTTCCGACCCTCGCTTGCCGAGATCTTCAGTCTGAATCCGAGAGTTGGTTGCATAATTCGCCTATTCGTGTGCAGAGTAATGGTTTGGGTGCGCGATGGACTGATCACCATCCGACTACTCTTATCATTCGCTCTTGTACATCGAATCGGTGGGTTCCGCGATTTTACTCCGTCCCCGGAAGTTAGAGGTGGCTTTATTTGTTGATACCTCTTCCTTCGACCTTTTGTTTCCGGAGTACTCTCTCGACGTTCAGGAGCAACGACCCTTTGTTGGTGGTGTCGCCGATTCCCAGATGGAGGATGAACCCTCGTTAGTGGTGTCGAGAAGATCTACACGAAGTGAGAAGACGCAGAGCGCCGACCTTCCTTCCGGTACCATGAGGCGGATCTCGAGGGCGAGATCCATTGTTAGTGGTGTCGAATTGTGGCATCCCGCAAAACCACTACTAGAAAATCGCGTTGAATTTGTGCATTGCATCGTCATCATCATGCATTGTTTGCCAAAACTATGATTGCAAAGCCCGTTTTGTTTTATAAAACGCCTCGTCTTTTATTCAAACGCCAACCCCCGGATGTTTCGGATATTTTGTTTGCCAAAAACTAGTTACAAAGATATTTGAAAATAAAATAAATATTAAATTATTTTTAGTAGGGGCAGTCGAACGGGCCAACCCGACCCGAACGACCGCCCCAGATTTTTCTAAACGGTCCAACCTGCCTACCCCATCTAATCCTAAACCCACCTAAAAACCTACCCAGCCCCCCTTTCCACATCACTCCCCCCAATCAGAACATGCCACCTCCTCTCAACCTTCCCCATCCACCAATCCCCAAGCGCCACGTGGCCTAGCCTCCCTCTCCACTCCACCCACCAACCCCAGACCCACCCAGCCGGTCCACACCTCTGGGCCCCACCCCAACCAACCACGCACACAGGCCACACACACACGCGCGCGCGCCCTCCCCACACTCCCCGCGCTGGCCCCGCCCACATCGCCTGGGCCACCACCTGCCCGCCCAAGACACGACGCGGGCGCCGACCATCTTCCTCCTCCCGCACGCCTCCCTCCCGTGTTTCTTCTCCTCCTCCGCTCCTTCCTCCGCCAACCATCGACGCCGGCGCCCGCGCCTCTCTCCTCTCCTCCCGCTCCTCCAAGACCGCCTCTGCCTCTCCCGCCTCAAGCTCGCTCCGCCTCCTTTGCCTGCAAAGACGCCCCAGCCCCTCACCTCCCGCTCCAGGCTCCTCCGCTGGCCGTGCACGCCCCCCACCTCTCCTACCGCCCAGCTGCCCCGCCTCCAAGACTGCTCCTCCGCCAACCACCCGCCAGCCACGCCCTCAGCTCGCTGCACGCCGCCTTCTCTGGTCCGGCCGAGGTCCTCGCGCCCGACCGTCCTCGCCCTCCCTCCGCCCGCCTCATGACGACGCCGAGCCCGCTGCCCCGCGGACACCACTAAGCTCGCCTCGATCACGGACGCCTCGCCGTCGCCCCCCCTCGAGCCCGCGACCTCCGCAGATGACCGCCAAGCTTCCTTCGAGCCTCTGGCGAGCCGCTTCGAAGCCCGCCTCCGGCCAAGGCTGGTCCGCTGTAACTGCTCGCCAAGACGCTTCTCCTTCCGCCCAGGCCCGTCCTCGCCCGCGCCCGTCAGCGCCGGCCTCTCCGCGGCCGCCAGCGTCCGCCCGCGCCGCCTCCGTTCCTCCTCCGCCGCGCCTAGCTTCTCCCGGCTCGCAGACGAAGCTATCGTCGCCACCGCCATCGCTCCACCGGTGCCACGCTGACCGTTCGTCATGCCGCCATCTCGCTCGTCGCACGCCTTCCTTGCAGTACCAACATCTGCTGGTTCAACCAAGCCACGTGTGTGGAAGAACGGCCTTCGCGGTACACACTTCGATGCCAAGGATAACCACCCCGGAGGACGTTGACAAGGCACCGGGATACCCTCATCGCCAAGACCGGCCGTCATCGACGTTTGCAAGGATGTGCGTCAGTGTAACCAGATCCACACCGACGCCAATCCAAGATCGACAACGACCCTCATAACCGGAACCCGAACCCTCGACAAGATCTCCGCCACTGGATTCCGATGCCTTCGACAAGGAGCACCAACGGAGTGCCATTCAAAGCCCCATCGACAAGATCGCCCTCGCGGACTCGAGTACCCGGTACCCGATCCACTTAAGTTCGCCATCGACGACAAGAACGACAGCAACCAGGGCGAGTCCGATGCCCCGACACCCGACCAAGTACTTCCTCCCGGAACGCCACGATCTCCGCCGTGAACGACAAGACCGCCAACATGAACCGAAGACTCCGGATGCGCCAAGACCTACCCCGATGTCCGAGAACGTTCCGCCGAGACCGATCCGTCGAACCCTGGACCCTGAGACCGACCCCGAACCCCGGAACCCCAAGACCGTCGAGAACCCTAATGTGTGAACCCTTTCCGAAACCTTATTTTAGAACATCATAATAACTTGTTGCATATTTAATCATTCATCTCGCATGCATATCCGTGGGTTGGGGGCCTTATGCCGATTCACCTAATAATTAAATATGGGGCCCATATGCGGGCAAATCTAGTCTCATATTGGCCTCATTTAAAGTTGTGTAGCGAACCGGTACTATCTTTTGTCTTGCTAAAACAACATTTAAATTGCGGGGTAGCTAAACAACTAGAACCATATACTAATTGTCGGGACCCCGGTTCCACTTAATATGACCTAATTGCATCGCACCTTGCCATGCCATGCATCATACATGCATCATGCCGATCTTCTGTCGTTTTATTAAATAGCGCATCCGGTGTTTCTTCTAGTGTTTTGCTTCTTCATGATTGGACCGTTGAGTTGATGTGAGCTTCGCCCCGATCTTCGGATGAACCTTTCGACAATGTTTTCAGGCGAGCATCTCCCCCTTTCTACCTATCTTACTTTTATAGTCTTTATTCCCTCCTGTTGATCTATTGCTATCTGTGTTGCGATGCTTTAGTTTCCGTACCCGTGATATTTCCCTGCAGCCGTATATTGCCTTGGACACACCCTATTGCCTGTTGTTTGGTAGATAGTTAGACTTGCGCGTCGTAGTTGCTTGCTCAAGTGCTGATGTGTGTCGCCTTATGCCATAGTTGCTGATGTATTGCCGCATGTTGTTGTTGGAGATGATTCTAGTTTTACTTATTGTTCACTTTAATTTCTGTTTAACAACTAAAATTGAATAAGCAGAGGCATCGGTGGGTGATAGATAATATTTGGTTTCGAGCACTTGTGTCCCGTAAGACCCCGAGTACTTGATACCTGTTCCTTGAGTTTGCGCGCTATCCACATCCGGGAGGTATATGGGACCCCCCTGGACCAGAGCTTGATTCCGTCTTATTTCTTGGGGCCACAAACTAGTTTGAGGTTTTATTTACGATCCTGTACTTATACCATGCTACTGCTTTATTTACGATTGTGCGAGGAGCACACTGCATCTTAGGTAAGCGGAGTGTTTTCAGTATCGACAAGCCAGCCACACTTTGGGTTCCCAATCGTTACTGACCACCGAGACCTTGAGGCCGTCTGAGCTTGCTTACTCCGCTATGGATCTACTCAAAGGTGGCCCCTGAAATATTTCTGAATCCTGTGATTGTTCACCGTGAAAGCCTCGTTGGGTTTTGATTTGGTTTTCCGAGGTTGATCGAGCGTGTGTTGCTATTGGTGCACCCGGGTAAAACTTTCTCAAAGCCGTGTCGCGGATATGGACGACTTGGAGCACAAGATTCTCGATCATAGACAAGCATAACTAAAGTTTATCGCTATAAATTTGACTTATAATGACTAGTAATCGCCTTCACTATAATGGAATGGCTAATTAATACGCCCACAATTGCTTGTTTGGTTGTCGCCATGCACAATTGTACTGACTAGTAAGTTTTGCAACTACAACGAATTGGCTGAATAAAAGTACCAACAACCGCTGGGTTTGGGTTTATCTCATGCTATCTCATGTCGATTAGTAAGTCGCCACTATAACGGAATGGTTAACTAAAAGTGCCCACTGTTTACTTTATCAGGACGATTATCTATACCTGATTAGTAAGTGCCGCAACTATAACCGAATAAGTAAAATTGCCAACCGCGTGAGTTCCTCGGTTGACTTCCTCGTTGGTCTCGAGGGGGAAATGCCAGGATGGGTTTGTTTGGTGTTAGCTTCAGGTTGGATCCGAATAGGTCATTCTCACCCCCCTCTGATAACCGCCAGTTGAATCGAGTCTCTATAGGTTGTTTAGTGCATCGCTGCCGCCGATCCACCATACCTATGTAGGCGAGGACCGCCAATTCTAGCCTCAGTTGTCTTGGCCTCAAGATCGACGCTTCTTTTTCCTTTGCCCTTTGTCGGCACCCCTTTTGTTAAGCAGGTTTTGAGATCGACGCCGTTAGCAGGGTTACTCTTCCGGCTTGGCCTGGGCAGGGTTATGGACGCCATTGGTTATTCTTCAGGGCTCTTAGCCCCATTTTGCATCTTGTCCGTAGCTGGACGTTATATCGTTTCAAGGTGATTTGGATCTTTGTATATTATATCTGTATTCTTGACTCTCTGAGTCGCTGTTATATATATCTGTTCTGTGGGTCCCATCGAGGACTGTTGTGTAATGTTATTACTTCGTTTTCCACCCGCACGAAAGTGCTTGGTGGGCACCTTTGAATCGTTTCTATGCGGGTTTGGTGAATTTTGCCCAAACTTGCATAGGTCCGATTCTGAGGGTGTTACACTACGTCAGCGACAATGCAGGCAGCTTCAGGGGAAAAATCCCCCGTGCAACGGTGTCTTCATCAGCCTGGGCGGGCACAAGGTCTACGTCGGCATCGACATCTCCGACATTTATCCTCACCGAGTTGTTGCAGGAGAGCCACCTCTTAACACTGCGAGCCGTCGCATGAGCGCATCCCGGCAGCGCCGAGGTGATGGTCGCGGCCGGAGTGCAGCCGGAGTAGCACGCCGGATCAACTAGAGAACCCGCCACCGTGTCTGAGCGCACTGTGCAGTGCATAACACCACTACCCACGGAGGTAATCCCACCAGCGACCAACCCGATCGAGGTGCAGGACACTACCCCAAAGGCACCAAGAGTAAGAGGGCCACCTCCGGAAAGGCCAGAGAACATTCTTCAGGCAACCATAGAGAACTTGACTACACCTGTAGCGCCGATACTTGATCCGGCAAATGCTCAGGCAGAATTAGAAGAAACCAGGCAAAAGGTGCTGGTAGAGGCCAAAAAGGTGTCGGCCTTGCAAGAGTCCTTAAACAGGACCCTGCGAGAATATGCCAAAGCTAATAAGCTTGACGTCGCGCCCGGACGGGTGGACGAATTAAGATTGAGGGGGAAAAACCTCATAGATGATATCAACAAGGAGCATGATGCTCATAAGGCGGAATCAGTAGATTTGGGCTTGCCGAGGTACAGTACCCCGACAAAGAACCTAAGAGCGGCAAATGCCGCAGCGTTGGAGTTAGAGGGGTTAACCGACGAAGCCCGACAGAAACAGCAAGAAAGAGTGAATGAGCTAGTGCGCATCGCGAACCAGCAAAACGAAGAAATGCTCAGGGCAGACCCAGCGAGGTCGGGGGCCTCGCGAATGGTTCACTCAGAAGGAGCAGCACCTGCCTTGTCCGTGGCAGCAGCATCCTCACCCGGAAATAATGCACAGAAGGACAGAGCAGTAACCTCAGGAAAGAGAAACAAGCAAATTGTTCCATATGATCCGGCAATAGCCGGGAAGGCAATTGAGAACAGAGGCAATGGAAGCCGAGGTAACAGTGGTGAGAGGAATCCCGGTCGTATTGAGAAAGACGGCGGAAGCCGAGGCAATGGAGACCTCGGCAGAAGAGAGCTCGGAAGAGGCAATCATGAAAACAATACCCCGATCGAAGTAAGAAGAGAACTGCCACTCAACCCGCAACCAAGGCATGAACCCCGGCAGGAAAGAGAAACGAGGCCAGCTCGCCACAATCAAGTGAATGAAAGATACAATGATGGTTATTCCGAGATGGAATATGCGATCCATGGTGGAAATAACCACTATGGAATACAAGATAGAGTTCTGTACAGAGATTTGCCATCAAATGATGCAAGAGTGAAGCTGGACCGGCTATACCGGTCCGAGTTGTTGGAAGAACAGGGTCCACCAGGTCCGACATGCTTTGGACCACGGATCATGGGCGAACCAATTGCGCTTAACTTTTAGCTATCAAGAGGTAAAACATATAATGGGAGTACCAAACCACAAGATGGTTGATTGACTATGCCCCGCTGTGAAAATAGCGGTGGAAACTTACGATGGGCGACGCAGTATGTCCCACAAATCTTGTAAGGACCAGCTAGGTGTGGCTGAATAATCTACCAATGGCAAGATCAACTGTTGGTTGGATTTTGAAGAAATGTTTGTCAGCAACTTTACCAGGACATACAAGAGGCCAAACAGGCCACAACAGTTAGCCATGTGCAAGCAGAGGCCGAATGAAACAGATAGAGAGTTTTTAACTCGATGGTATAACTTGAGAAACTCATGTGAAGGAGTTATAGAGTCGCAAGCAATAGCTTGGTTCGCACAAGGATGCCATTATGCCAGCGTCTTGTGGCAACGTCTGCAAAGAGATATGCCGACCACATTGGCAGAAACTATCAGAATAGCGGACTCCTACGCATTAGGAGATCCAACGCAACCAGAATTAATGTCGGCGGATCATCTGGAGAAACAAGACCATTATGCAAGAGATTTGGCCGGGTCATCCAGGCGTAGTGATTTCAGAGGAAGAAGAAGAGAAGAAAGGCCGGATTATAGATATAGTTTGGCCCAAGTGGCGGCAGTAGCGCAAGATCCGCCGAGTCACGGAGCGACTCAACGGCAAAAGAATGGTCCTCAGCAGTGGACACCAAGGAATGAAGGAAAAAGACAGTGGACCCTAGAAAAAAAGAAACAGTGGAAGGAGAGGCCGAAGTACACGTTCGAATCTATGTTAGATCAGCCGTGCAAATTTCACACGTCAAACCCATCCAGGCCAGCCAACCATACGACCCGCCAATGTACATGGATGAAAAATTCAATGGGAAACACCGTAGGTATTCAGGCAGCACCTCATCAAGTACATCAGCAGCATCAACCACAGTTGACTGGAGCAAATGCACAGCAACTGATGTTACCACCTCCTCCCGCGAGGTACGATAACTCGGATCGGAGAGATGCGGTACATCAGGTGATGAACCAAGTCCAAGATGGAAGGAAAAATCCAGCGAGTACTGGACGCAACGATTACAGAGAACATCATCAGTCTTATTGCGTGTTCACAACGGAACAGCAAGACAAGCAGAGTGTGCAGCGCCGGCATATGGAAGTAAATGTAGTTATGCCCGCAGTACCAAGATATGTGCCTTGGTCAGATCAGGAGGTAACTTGGAGCATAAAGGATCACCCCAAGATAATGCTGAATCCCGGATCATATGCACTCGTGTTGGATCCAACATTTGTTGGACCAAGCATCAATGTGAAATTCTCAAAAGTACTCATTGACAATGGAAGTAGTATCAACATCATGTACAAAGATACCATGTATAAACTCGGAATATCGCAGAACATGTTGCAATCCACGAGGACCACTTTCCATGGGATAGTGCCAGGGCTTTCATGTGAACCCATTGGTAAGGTCCGAGTGGATGTGTTATTCGGCACAAGAGATAATCGCAGAAAGCGTAAAACTTAGAGTTTGAGGTGGTGGATCTAGAGAGTTGTTATCATGCTTTACTCGGACGCCAGCGTTGGCGAAATTCATGGGCATTGTCATATAAGTTATTCAAAATGAAGCTACCCGGACCACAAGGAGTGATAACAGTAGCAGGGGATTACAAGAAGTCAATGGAGTGTGCTTCAGCCGGGTCAAATTTGGCCGAATCATTGGTTATAGCAAGAGAAAAAAGAAGGATTCAGGAGGTAGCAGCCCTCGCTCAGTCGGCACAGCTGAATATGCCGGCACTAGCCAATCCACATGGAAGTGTCTCCTTTCAGCCGACTAAAGAAACGAAGAAGTTTCAGATAGATGAGCAATTCCCAGAGCGTACTGTTACTATTGGTGCAGGCCTAGATGCTAAATAGGAAAGCGAGCTCACCAACTTCCTCCGTGAGAATCAGGACATATTTGCATGGTCAACTCAGGACCTGCAAGGTGTTCCGAGGGAGTTGGCTGAGCACTCTTTGAATGTAAGGCCAGGAGCAAGGCCGGTGAAGCAACCTCTCCGCCGCTTCGCCGAAGACAGGAGAAAAATAATAGGGGATGAAATAGCTCGGCTCCTCGTAGCCGGGTTCATCATGGAGGTGTTGTATCCGGATTGGTTGTCGAATCCAGTGCTAGTAGAAAAGAAGAAAGATGATCCGAATGTAGCCATTGTATGGCGAATGTGTATCGATTACACGAACCTGAACAAGGCGTGTCCAAAAGATCCTTTTCCATTTCCTAGGATAGACCAAGTCATTGATTCGACCGCTGGTTGTGAGTTATTGTCATTTGTAGACGCATATTCTGGTTTTCACCAGATACCGTTAAATCCGGCCGATCAAATAAAGACTGCGTTTATTACCCCGTACGGAGATTATTGCTATCGCACACGTTATCTGACTGCGTAAACGCAGGAGCAACGATCGTAGATGCATGCAAAAATGTCTACACCAGATAGGAAAAATGTACAAGTATATGTAGATGACGTGGTCATCAAAACCAAGGAAAGCAAAACGCCATCGATGATATACGGCAAACTTTCGCGAACTCGAGAAGGTTCCAATGAAGCTTAATCCGAAAATGCACATTTGGCGTGCGCAGGAAAATTACTCGGTTTTCAGATCTAGCCGAGGTATAGAGGCCAATCCAACAAAGATAAAGGCGTAGAAAGAATGGAGTTGCCAAGGTGTCTAAATGACGTACAAAAGTTCACGGATGTCTAGCCACCGGTTTGTATGTCGGCTGGGAGAGAAGGCATTACCACTCTATCAACTAATGAAGAAACCAGATAAGTTCATCTGGACTCCACAAGCGGATAGTGCATTTCATGAGTTGAAAAATATGTTGGTCACAGCACCCATTTTGGCTTCTCCATTATCAAAAGAGCCAATGTTACTCTATATAGCGGCTACCAACAGAGTAGTGAGTGCTGTAGTCGTCGTAGAACGACTCGAGGATGATAAGTCGGTACAGAGGCCGGTGTATTATTTGAGCGAGGTGTTATCAGCTTCAAAACAGAATTACCCGCATTATCAGAAGATGGCTTATGGAGTGTACATGTCGGCAAAAAAGCTTAAACATTACTTCGAAGAGCATCCCATCAAAGTGATCTGTGAAGCACCCATAGCCGACATATTGAGCAACAAGGATGCAAGTGGCCGAATAGAAAAATGGGCAATTGAGTTGTCACCGTACGCTCCACAATTCGATAGGAGAGATGCAATCAAATCTCAGGCGGTCGCCGACTTCTTCGTAGATTGGGCCGAGGTGCAGTATGAGCCACCACTACCAGACCCAAATTATTGGACGATGCATTTCGATGGTTCCAAACTAAGAAATGGTTTGGGGTTAGGAATAGTGTTAACCTCACCCAAAAGGGATCAGCTGAAGTATGTACTACAAATACATTTTGCTGCATCAAACAACGTAGCCGAATATGAAGCACTGGTACATGGGTTGAAAGTAGCGAAAGAGATTGGCATACGCCGAATCTTATGATATGGGGACTCGGATTTAGTAGTACAGCAAGTCTCAGGCAATTGGGATGCGTTAGATGATAATATGGCTTTGTATAGATTTCATGTGCAAAAGATCAGTGGATACTTTGAAGGGTGTGAATTTCACCACATACCGGGCGTAAAATGATGCCTCGACACGTTGTCAAACTGGATCGACCAGCAATCAATTCCACCGGGTATTGCCCTGGAACACCTCAGAAAACCATCGATAACCCCATCACCAGAATCCGAATCTATCTTTATTCCGGCAAGTTCAGCAGAAGATAATGTGCCGATGGAGGTAGATCAGCAATATAACTCGGAACCATCCAAGAAAAGGACTGCAGAGGTAAGCATAATTGTGAAGGAAGCCAAGGTATCTATGTCGGCGGAAAACATGGAGATAAAAAGTGAGACCGCACCAGAAAAAATCACACCGATATGGGCGCAACCCATATTCTTTGTCCTTAAAGATGCGGTGTTAACGAATAATGAAGTGTTAGCAAGACAGATTGTAAGGAGAGCAAAAGCTTACAATCATAAACAATGAGCTATATAAAAGAAGCGTCACAAGTGTATTGCAAAGGTGTGTAAGTTCGGCAGAAGGCCAGGAGATCCTCTTAGATATACATCAAGGAGAATGTGGACACCATGCCTCATCTCATGCCTTGGTAGCCAAAGCATTCAGGCATGGGTTTTATTGGCCAACGACGTTGAAGGAAGCCAAAGAGCTGGTTGAAAAATGCAATGGTTGTCAGAGATATGCAACCAAGATACACATGCCGTCGTCCGAATTAAAAACGATACCCATTACTTGGCCGTTTTCGGTGTGGTGCCTAGATATGGTGGGACCGCGTTTAAGACGAGGGGATGACCCACATATTGGTCATGGTGGACAAATTCACAAAATGGATTGAAGTCAAACCAATAAAAAATGTGACGGGCTCACAGCAGTGAAATTCCTCAAAGATATTATCTTAAGATATGGGTACCCACACAGTGTTATTACAGACAATGGCACAAACTTTTCAGAAGGAGCTTTCGCTAGGTTTTGCCGATAAAAACACATAAGATTAGATGTTGCTTTTGTAGCTCATCCAACATCTAATGGGCAAGTGGAAAGGTCTAATGGATTAGTGTTGTCCGGAATAAAACCGCGACTCGTTGAACCATTACAAAGGTCGGCAGGATGTTGGATTGAGGAATTACCAGCAGTATTGTGGAGCCTCAGGACTACTCCGAATAGATCAACAGGTTATACACCATTCTTTCTGGTATATGGGGCGGAGGTCAAGCTTCCACCGACATACTACATGACTCGCCAAGAGTTACTCAATATACAACTTCGTAGATAAATGAAGTAGCTCGAAAGATACTGTTGACCTATTAGAAGAAGCGAGAATCGCGCTATCACGCCAGCTATTTATCGCCAGAACTTGCATTTATATCACAACAAGAAGGTGAATCCAAGAGTATTCAAAGAAGGAGATTTAGTCCTCCGATCGGTGCAACGCACGGCGGTATGCATAAGTTGTCACCTCCATGGGAGGGACCATTCATCGTGAGCAAAGCATTGCATAATGATGCCTACTACCTAATCGACGCCAATCCTCGAAGTAACAAGGCATAAAGCCGCGAAGAAACGCGGCCATGGAATGTAGCTTTACTTCGTCCATTTTACTCATAGCATAGTATCTCAAGGTCAAGAACCAATGATGTATTAAACCTCGGCATCCAGAGCAGTGACTCGGGGACTGCCATATGTTATTTCAATTTCATCTTATTGAACCTCGGCATCCAGAGCAACGACTCGGGGACTGCCATATGTTGCCCCAGTTTTATGTTAAGCACTAAAACTCTAAGACCTCGAAAGCCTACGCAACGGTCTTATATTATTTCTGAAATTTGGTTTACACACTAGACTTCGGCGCAATAGGCAGTGACTCGGGTTCTGCCATATATTGTTCCCAAGTAGTAGTCAACCTTTGTTACAAGGAAGGTATCACACTTCGATACTCAGAATAAGAGTAGCTCAATCTTGTATGATATTCGAAGCTCACACCCAGATTAATTGGCTAAACCAAGAGAATACAAAGACAAAGATACATCCTAAAATCAGGAAATCGCAGGTCATCAAAGCAAGAATTCGGACGAAAACCAACTTAAACAAAGTTATAACAACTACAAACATATATGTCGCAATAGTACACGGCAAAATAAATTCAGGTCATACAGAAGACAGACAAATGTTCCACGTACATCGTACGCCCGGCATACCAGGGACAAGAAATAACTTAAAGGTTTTCAGCTGGAGAGGCGAGTTGGGTCAGGCCTGACGCCCGAGATAGGCGGCTCACCGAGGTTGCCTCGCCTTCCACGTGACTCCAAAGCGACTTTTCAAGCTTGAGGCCGAGGGGCATCGCCATGCAGCTTGAATGCCCAAGACTTTTGGAGGAGGATCGCGTCACCGTTGTCATCCGAGCTCGAATCGAGTCAGGAAGAAGTCGAATCATCTTCACCTTCACCTTGTTCACCGAGTTATTGTCCGATGCATCTCGATCACGACCTCATCGTCTGAATCGGGAGGAAGCTCGACCTTCATTCCGTGTATGCACGGCATACTCAACGAGCTGGAAGGCGCGAGCTTGCCGAAGAGCAACAAAAGTGGGGTCCTCAACCCAACGGGAACCTGTGCGCAAATTTCTCAGGATATCAAGAGAAATGTCTTCATACCATGACATGATAACAGTGAGGGCCATATCAGCCAATACCTACCGATTCCTCCAGAGACTTAGTTGCTTCTCGATGCCATCAATCTTTTCACCAAAATTGACACCTCATTGATATCGGAGTCCCAGAGGTATTCGCCAGAGAACATGGTAGGCTCGGATAGCCGCACTGTGTCCCGCCCATAATCTTCATCGGACCAACCGCTGCGGCGTCGACTGTCAGAAATCTTCCATCGAGTACTCGAGTCAACGTCATCAGGGACACCTCGCGCACGAGAGTTGCAAGAACCGCTTTAGAACTCACAGGCTTAGCTTCGAAAATGACTCAGAAACACAAATGCGTCAGAGGCGGCAGGGACAAAGAGAAAACATAATCCGCCGTGCTAAGAAACTTACAATGAATATAACTCATCATTATCTCAAGGTCTTTAGCCCGATGGTCTTGTTTTTTTCAAAGTGAGCGATCTCTCGCTCATTCCACGAAGTTTTCAGCCTCGAGGAGTTCTTTATTCTTCTGCAGCTCCAGAGCTAGCCGATTCTTCTCCTGAGAATTCTCGATCGACCTTTTCTAGTTCGGATTTCGAGAGAGCTTAAGGGCCTCCACCTCGCAAGCAGTAGCTATTTCATCATCCTTTTCTTTCACCGCTACCAATGAGTAGCGCTTTGTTCTAAAAAATGCAGCATCACGTCAGGCATGGGCGTGCAATCTTGGTGAGATGCTGCAAAGGTTTGTAACTCGGCTTTACCAAAGCCAAAAGAGATAAAAGAAGCTTATCTCACATTTTAAAAAGCGGAAGATGTAAGGTAAAAGGGAAACTAACCTTCCAGGCTCTTGACTTTCTTCGCAAGACGAATGTTGAGATCATTGATATTACCTGTTCACCAAAAAAGTGAGCCGACGTCTCGCATACAAAACAATAAGAATGTCGAAAATAACGAAAAGAATTATCGACTTACCAGTCTTTTTTACCACAAGGAGAACTTTCTCATATTTTTCTTCCAATTTTTGGTGCGAAAAAAGCAATCTTTGAAATTTGGCAGTCCGCCGGTCATGTGCAACCTAAACAATGGAGTAAACGATTATTGGATATTCTAAGCTAAAACAGATCCGAGTTAAGCGAAACTTAACCCGGATCTAGGTGGCTGAATATTCGAAGCTGAAACAGATCCGAGTTGAGTGAAACTTAACCCGGATCTAGGTGGCTGGATATTCGAAACTAAAGCAGATCTGAGTTAAGCAAAACTTAACCCGGATCTAGGTGGCTGGATATTCGAAACTAAAGCAGATCCGAGTTAAGCAAAACTTAACCCGGATCTAGGTGGCTGGATATTCGAAGCTAAAGCAGATCCGAATTAAGCAGGACTAAACCCGAATCTAGGTGGCTGGATATTCGGTTAAAACATATCCGAGTCAAGCGAAACTTAACCCGGATCCAGGTGGCTGGATACTCCAAGATCAACTAAATGAAAGTCAAGCAAGGTTTAAGGCAGATCTAGTCGAATGTAGATTCGAACCCTAAAGTTAAAATCAAGCTATGTAGAGCATTATTAAACTTCCAAGCAAATAACAAGTTAGTTCCCTGCAAGTTTCGAGGACTAGAATGTATAGTAGCATATGGAGAATTAATCAAAACTCCGCAAAACAGCAGTTACCTCGTTCATCTTGTTAGTATCAAGGATGATCTTGGCAGCTTGATCCAAGCGGCCGCCAATGTCGGAAAGCTAAAATGGCTGATTGATTTGATTACCCTCAAACTGATCGGCAACCTTCCAATTATTGGCATATTCCACCAGCGAGCCGAGGCTGTTCCCATTAGCCGTCCGAGTTAGGACTTTACCCTGCACTGCACAGAACCACCACGGTCAGTAGGCTTTTATGAAGAGCAAGCTGGGTACCGGCGGCCGGAGTAACGGATGTTTTGGGGGAAGCAGTTCTTTTACGCAGCACATCGGCGATACTCGGCTGAGAAGAGCCAACAAGACCTTTCTGAGAAGTGGAGGCCTTGGCGGCGACCGCTATACTTGCTTTAGAGGCATCAGTAGGAGCTGATACCTCGGCAATGGGAACAATGTCTTCGGGATCCGGAGAGATCACGGTCGCAGAAGGCACCAGGATATTAACGTCCTCGGCCGGGGCGGGAACTACTATAGAAACTGCGGGGGTAGAATGAGGCTCGGTAGAAACGCTCGGATTCATAGAGGAGACAACTGGTTCCATGGAAACCTCGGAGGGCCGAGTGGAGTCAACGTCACCAAGAGAAGTCTCAGGCACATCATGTTGGAGATATGCCCTAGAGACAATAATAAATGTAGTTATTATTATATCTTTGTGTTTATGATAAATGTTTACATTCATGCTATAATAGTATTAACAAGGAAACATTGATACTTGTGTGATTTGTAAACTTAATTTGAAGTCCCTAGTATAGCCTCTATACATCACTAGCTTGTTGGTTGATAAATGATTGTGGTTTCCCTATCATGAACATTGAGATGTTATCAACAACAAGATCATATCATTAGGAGAATGATATGATGGACATACTCATATAGATAAGCGTAGCATAAAGATCAAGTCATTTCAATAGTTCAATTGCTATATGCTTTCTAATACATTGTAACCTAATTCCTTTGACCATGAGATCATGCATATCACCTTTACCGGATGGATGCTTTGATGACATCAAACACCACACCGTAACTGGGTGGCTATAAAGGTGGCATTGAGTGTTCGGAAAGTATTGGTTGAGACACATGGATCAAGAGTGGGATTTGTCCATCCATATGACGGATAGATATACTCTGGGCCCTCTCGATGGAATGTCATCCAATTAGCTTGCAAGCATGTGACTGGCTCACAAGGGATCACATATCACGGGAACGAGAAAAGAGTACTTGTCAGTAACGAGGTTGAACTAGGTATGCACAGATACCGACGATCATAACCTCGGATAAGTAAACTATCGTGAGACAAAGGGAAATTGGTATCGTATGTAAGTGGTTCATTCGATCGCAAAGTAATCGTAGAAATATGTGGGAGCCATATGAATTTACAGATTCCTCTATTGGTTATTGATCGGAGAAGTGTCTCGATCATGTTCGCATAATTCATGAACCGTAGGGAGACACACTTAAGGATTCGACGTTGTTTGAGTAGTTATGGTATGATGAGAAAGAGACCGAATGTTGTTCGGAGTCTCGGATGGGATCCGGGATATCACGAGGTAATCCAGAATGGTCCGGAGAATAAGATTCATATAAGGAAAGTCCTGCTTTGAGTTCGGGAATGATTCCGTGTTTTCATCGAATGTTCTAGAAGGTTCCTAATGTCCCAAGACCTGAGGGGAAGGGGTACATGAATGTGTCATTGCAAGTTGGAATGATTGCATCATGTACTAAGTGTCCTCGCTGCTCCAAATAAAGGATTAAATTGAATCCTAGTTTGAAAAGTCAAATAGCTAAATTGAAAAGTCAAATAGCTAAAATTGGAAAGTGGAAAAAAAGGAGGAGGGGGGGGGGGGGGAATCCGAGTTGGGGAGGAGTTCCCTCCTCCAACCGGCGGCAACCCTCCAAGCCGAGTTGGGGAGGGACTCCTCTCCCTCCCCTTGGCCGCCGGCCCCCCTCCACCTATATAAGGAGGGGCAGGGCTCCCTCCTAGCACACACAAGTCCCTCGCCTCAAACCCTAGAAGCTGCAGCCCACCATAGCCGCCGCCACCCCCTAGGGTTTTGCCCTAGCCGCCGACTTGGGGATCCCCGGAACCCTAGCCGTCGGCTCTAGCATCCCCTCCTTGGTGTGTCTAAACCCTAGATCGCCGAGGAGCTCTCTCATACTCCACCATACTGCCCCGCCTAAGGCCTCATGAGATCTCCCCTCTACTTCCGGTACCACGCCGTTGTGCTGCCGGAATCGCGAGGAGAGTGCTACAACCTCCGCTGCCTGCTGGAACAAGGGAGAGGAATGTCTTAGTCGAGTACCGAACATGTGACCGACTGCGGGAGCGCTGCTGGAACGCAGCGCCGGAAGGATCGTCTACGCGATCTTGAGATCGGAAAGAGTACGACTACATCACCCACGAGAATCCGCTCTTGTTAAACACTTTGGAATCTTTGAGGGTAAGTTATTCCATCGACTCATTGCTACAACCTAGTAGATATATCTTGGCTTGTTTGTTTGTATGCGATAGAAATTTTTTGTTTTCCATGCTACAAAACCTACACATCATGGTGAGGGGGTGATCGATTCGGAACTGGAGGAGATGCTGCACGAGCAGGACTCGGAACCCTGGTGTCTTCGGCAGGCGGAGGAGACGGCTGCCGAGTCACACGGCTAGTCATACTAGGACCGTCGGGCTTAACGGAAAGTGGAGCACTGTGGAAATAGAGAGCGACATCAGGTTAAAAAATAGAAAGAGAGAAACTAGAAATATGAGCGAAGGGAACTTACCCTGCAATCCAGGCATGATCTTGCGCCGAGGAGGATTTGGTGCGGATTTCTTCATTCGTTTCTTGGGAACCGCCTCTGAGGCATCAGCAGGAGCCCCACGTTTCCCCGAGGTAACAGGGGGCCGGGAAGCAATAGGCTCGGCGTTGTGAACCTGACCGGCCGGATTAGCTGGGAAAGTAGAAGCCGAAAATGCATAAGAAATAGGCATTACGGCAACTACCTCAAGAACTTGGACCTCGTCCGAATCACCTTCCTCCTCGTGGGCCCAGGTCTTGCCACGAGCGCGAGCCGGGGCAGGATCCGACTTAGGGACGAACTCTTCCGAGTCCGGCTCACCAGTATCCGGGGTATTCCGGTCCGCAGGCCACGGAAGCAACAAAACTTCGGCATCCTCATTCTTCTGCTCTGCGAACCTCTGTAAGACAAGAAAAAGGAAATTAGCGAAAACTGTTACGAAAGCAATTGGAAAACAGTGCGTTATTGATTAAGTTTACCTCGGGAGGAGGACGCTCGCGTGTAAACGGTTTCAACCCCCAAGCCCAGTCCTCAGGCATCTCCGTCTTGAAGATGGCTCGGATGCGCTTAAAGATGAGATAGTTGTCCAGCTCCACGGTCGAGACTCGGTTGGGTTCGAGAGGACCGCTCATGTAGCAGAGCTTGTGTGTCCGTTTCTGGAAGGGGCAGATTCGGCTACTGATAAAGGTAGCCATCAGATCTTCGCCACGTAACCCGGCGCGGATCAGCTCTTTAAGCCGAATCTCAAAAGCCTCGGCCAAGGCGTGACTCTTCTTCGGATTATAAGTCCAATTCACCTTGGAGGGCGTACCAATGGAGATTGCAGGGAGCCGAATCTTGTCTTCTGTTCCTGTGTTCTTGACATAAAAGAAGGACTTGTGCCACTTCTTGCAGGACTCTAGCCCAGTAACACGAGGAAATACGGATTTCCTCCGAGGTGTAATGGACGCTGCTCCACATTGAGTAAGCAGTTTCTCGGAAGGATGCAGAGACTTGTCAGGGATTACGTTAGAACGAATCTGGAAGAACTTCGACTAGACATGCACGGACGGCCATAGGCCGAAGTACCCCTCCGAGGCAGAGATAAAAGCAGAAATAGAAGCGATGGCATTTGCAGGAAGATGATGCGGCTGAAGGCCGAAGTAGTCGAGAAACTCTCTAGCAAAATCGCTAAGAGGGAGACCAAAGCAGAGCGAGAAGTGCGACATAAAAACTACATACTTGCCCTCCTCGAGATCCAGAGAGGACTCGTTGCCGGGTAAGCGACAGGAGACCTCGGCGGGAATCCTCCGAGTTCGGATAAGCCACTCAATCTCGCGGCGTGTGACGGAGGAGCCCTGCCACGAGCCTTGTTCGGGCTCAGAGCCAGCATCGTCGTCCTCTATCAGGGCACTGCTAAAGGATATAGACATGAGCGCGCCGGAAAGATCGACGGAGGAAGAACTAGCGGGGGAGGAAATTTTAGAGCTACAAGGTCCCGTCGTGATTTTGCACAGGAACGGCGGCGGAGTAGCAGAGGAACCGCCGCACGAATACAAAATCGAGGCAGAGAAATCTAGGAAAAATCCTAGGCGACTCGGCCGGAAAGAACTCACCAGCGACGACGCCGAAGCTAGCGAACACGGACGAGGCAGACGGAGCAGCGCGACGGAGTCCTCGCCGTCGGAGGTTCTGATGAACGCGCGGCGGCGGAGCTGCGAACGGGCGCGGAAGCAACAGGAAGAAGAAGGGCGCAGGTGAACGAAAGGGGGAAAGTGATTCCTCCAACGCCGCACCCCTCTTTATAACCAAGCCGCTGGCAAGATAGTGGGATCGTGGCTGTGGCGGTTGGATGTATAGATCGTGTACGCCGCGCAACCACACGTCGTAGAGTGGAACCACACCAAGGGCCACACGGCAACCAAGAAAGTCACGATCCCCGACGGAAACGGCACACGAGGCGTCAGCGGCGCAGCAAAGGGTAATCGTGGTCTCACAAGAACGCTGTAGAGGAACAAAAAACTAGAGAAATAATGATGGGGATGACACGTAGGACGAGGCGTACGCGAGAAGATACGATAATACCTCGAACGAGCAATGAATAACTCGGAAACGATACAGGACGTGTGTCGTGAAACTGATACGACCCGGCCGAGGTTATCGGCGGGGCCATACCAGCTTCGAGGACTAATGTTGGGGAGATAACCCCGTATAGGGTAAAGACGGGGAGAGACGAAAGGATGTTCCCCGTCTAGTTTCCGAAGATGGTCCGAGCCGAATCATGTAGAGGTCGACCGAGATAGGAAAGGGCAGGACCTCATGGTAATGGCAAGACATTACCCGCCGAGATACTGTAAGTCTTGGGTTAGCCCGAGTAATCTTAATACGATGAAGGACAGTCGAACTACGGAGGCAGGCCAAATGATACAAAGCTTGCAGGAGAAGGAGAAGCTGAAGTCAAACCCTAGCCGGCTAGGGAGAATCGAGCGGCCAAGCGCCATGACAAAGACGCGGAGCGACAGAGAGGCGAAGGAGGTCACGGAGGAGACAGTCCTAAGCCCGAGGCGCTTGAGGAGGGCCCTCTGGAACCTTGCCGCCGTTAGGGGAACGACAGGGAAAGGGAGGCGCCGAACTACTATATTGGGACAAGCATATTCCCCGAATATGCTTGCCACGTCAACCCTAAAGGAGCCCAAGGCTCTCCTTTATAAGGGGAGGCTTGGACCCTGAAGAAGGCATCGACTCATTTTAGTACCGTTAGGCTGGAAAAGTTCTTCTCTTCTCCCTGTATACAGCTCAAGGAGCACTTGAAGCCCAAGGAAGGAGAAATAAAGATCTTTGCCTTAGTCTTTTGTGTGTAGAATCAACTACATCTTCCCTCCCCAGATCCCACTAGCATCCATTGGCCCCATACTTTAGCCTACCCATGGCATCTGTCGTGCCACCACCACGACAACCGATTTTTTCGAACACCTGATGTTGCTCAAATCAAAAAGTGTTTAACTAACGAAAGTTATCTACCATACTGGGGGATTTATTAATAAAGTTTTAGCTCAATCCGAGTTACAGAGACTCCTCACGAATTTTTTTGGTGGAGGACAGAAATCTGTTTCGGGACAACAACTCCCCAAATCTTACTTCCCTCTCATTAGAGGTCATTGTTGGCACAAAAAGCAAACAAAAAGGATAAGGAGAGGTCATTATTGAAGTAATAACTTACAAGACTCAAGGAAACTCTTGGGTTATCTCCCAACAAGTACTTTTGTTTAATGCCTCTAAGTTAGGCAAAAGAAGCAAGAAGAATCAAGTATTTTCAAATGAAGCATTACCTCTCTTGTTCTTTCCTTTCTTACCTTTCTTATTCTCTTTAGGGAAGATATGATTGCTTACTGGAGGAGCAAAGTGCATAATGCCTTTTCCCACATCTATTACCGCTCCAAGGTGTTTTAGTAGGGATCTTCCAAGTGCAATCTGTCCTTTGCCTACACATTCAATAACAAGATAATCAGTAGACACCATTTTCCCTAAGATTTTTGTGAACACACCTTCAGCCATTCCATTGGGCAATAAGGTGGCATTATTAGTAAGAGAGATTTCCTCTCCTCCTTCAGAAAGCCCCCAAAGACTCAAAGAATTATAAATATCTTTAGGCATGAGACAAAATTCAGACATGATATCACAATGAGCATCAAAAAGTGTAGTATTTATAGAGACTTCGATTGTGGGAAACCACTTTGAAGGCTCTGAATTTATGGGGAAATAATCATGGTAAGCCCTAAGCATGTGATAGCAACTATTCATAGAAGCAATACTAGTCTCAAGAGTGTTCAACCTAGCAAAAATATTTATGAAAGAGGAATCAGACTTGCCAGGTGTATTATAAATTGCAATCAACTTCTTTATGGCATCAAAAGCTTCATCCTCGGTATAAAGCAAAATATCTTTCCCAGCCACAACATCCAAAGCATATCTATAACGAAGAGCAAAGAAACTATCAATAACCAAGCAAAGACCCATCTTTGGCTCAATTTACCTCTATAAAGCGGAGATTCTAGACCAAGATTGTTTAAAACTCTCTTCACTTTTTTACTTAAAAGTGGAGATATCTTCCATAGGTGAAATAAAGATTGGTCCAAAACCAGACATTGTAGCAACTAGGGCAGGAACTAAATTTTTGTGTTTTTAAATAAAGAAAGCAAACCAAACTAGACTAATTTTTTGTTTTTTTAAAAGAGGCAAACAAAACCAAGCAAAAGAAACAAAGCAAACTAAAAAAAGTAAAGAGAAGGGAAGTGAAGGACTCCCCTAGTGAAGATGTCCTTAGCCTCCCCGGCAACGGCGCCAGAAAGACTTGACGGTACTCGACGTGGCACTTTGTTGGTAACCCCAAGCGCAGGGTGTGAAGAGCACAGCAGCAAGTTTTCCCTCAGTTGAGACCGAGGTTATCGAACCAGAAGGAGGAAGGAAACGTCACACAGGTGTTGCAAGCAACACGGAGACATGCACAACACAAACTCAAGACTTTACCCCAACAAATCATTGAGGTTGTCAAGATCACCGGTTTGCTGTAACAAAAGATTAAACGTATGATGTGGAAGGTAATGGTTTGCAGCAAGTAAACAAGTAACAGTGGAAGATGTATTGATGGTAAAGATTGGACCGGGGTCCATGGTTCATTAGAGGTGCTCTCCTTAGATAAACAACATGGCATGAAGGGTAAACAAATTATAGCAGGGCAATTTGACATGAACTGAGCAAGGCATAACAATGCAATCAACAGTTAGAAAGATCCTATGAGATTCGATTGGGCAATACAGCAAGATACATAGACCGCCATCCAACTGCATCTATGACTAGAAGTCCACCTTCAGGTTATCATCCGAACCCCCTCCAATATTAAGTTCCAAGCAACAAACAACTGCTTTAAGCAAAGTGTGTAAGGTAAACAGTCCACATGTTCCATGAACAAGAGACCATTGTTTTCTCCCTAGTATCAACATCACATCTACAACCGAAGAGATTTCTGTCACTTCCCTTGGAAACTAGAGGCATGAACCCACTATCGAGCATAAATACCCCCTCTTGGGGTCACTAGCAACTACTTGGCCAAGATAACCGCTAGCAATGGAGTGCATGCAAGATCACAAACAACACAAACATGCTAGAATCATAAATACAAAACCATTAATCAAACCAACATAATAATCTCAATATCCATCGGATCCCCACAAACACAACATGCATGATTACAAATAGATTAGATCTTGATCATTGTCACATCCCAAGATTTTCCAAATCTTGTAATGTGAAAATAAATGAATAAAATAAGACTTTGTTTGATTTTCAGAGCCAGAAGAAACTTTTTGAATTCAATTGGAACTTCAAACCCATTTGAATTAAATAAAACCTAAAGGGATTTAAAAAGATAAACATTTAATAACAGGAAAAATAAAAACATTTGGAAATACTATTTTGAAACTCTTAAATGAAAAGTTTTGTTTTCAAATGAAATAGAAGTTTATAAATAAAGAATATTTTATAAAGCCAAATTAAACCTTGGCCAAGCTTTGGGAATTAAAAACATTTTATTTTTAATAAAAATTAGCAAAGGTTTATTTAAATAAAATAATAAGGAATTAATATCCAAACTTTATTTAAATAAAAGGTTTTACCAATTTAATTGAAACATCAAAACTTATTTTACTTAAAATAAGTTTTCTCAAATATTTGATATTCCCAAATAAAACCTACTGAAGTGTTTTGGTTTTATTTTTTATTTCAAAATAAATATCTCAATAAAACAAATCCTATTTAATAATGAAAGTCTATTATATTTAATTAATAATGGATTCCAAAATAAAAGGTTATTTTGTTTTAAACAAATTTCCAAGTATTCTATATTTCCCAAATAAAACCTACAGATTTGGTTTTAGAAATATTTAGATTTCAAAAGAGGTTTTTAAATAAAACAAAACCCTATTTGATTAATAAACCCTGGTCTATTTATTTAATTATTAATGGACCCTATAGCAAAAAATGTTATTTTGGTTTAAAACAAGATTCCAAGTATTCTTTATTAAACCTACTGATTTGATTTTGAAAATATTTAAATTTTAAATGGGGATTTTATTAATTAAATCAAGCCCTACTTTTATTAAATAACTAATGATCCATTTTATTTAATTAATGAATGGGTCTTAAAATGAATAAAAAATATTATTTTATTTTGGAATTTAGGTTTATGCTGATAAACAGAACCAAGTTCAAAATTGTGAAGTGTGGTGTTTGTTTGAGTTGATTTGGTTGAATGAATCATTTGTTTGAATTTCAAATCAGTAAATTGAAAATAGAAAAGGAAAAAGAATTCAGACAGGAAAAAAAATAGAACAGCCCACCATCTGGCCCAACTAACCCAGCAGCAGCCCACCTAGCCCACCTCACCCTCGCACCCGAAACGTTTTTCTTCACCGCAGAGGCGACCCGCTAATTCACTGACCGGTGGACCTTATTCCCTCTCCCTCTATCTCACTGTCAAAGAGGACCCACAGCCACGCTGGCATCGTCTTCAAACCGCGCGACCAAATCCTTCCCCTCACTCCGCCGCTTCAGCGCGTTACTCGTGATTCAATTCGCCTAAATGATGCACTAATTCCGCCTGTTGATGATGCTCAGAACTCGCCTCCTCTCTCCTTTCCTTCCATCATCACTCCACCGAGCCCTGGTGTCCACAATTTTGCTCAAGTCTCACCGCCACCGACGAAGTTCTTCACAAATTCGCGAGCCTCGACCCTCCTACCTTCTAGCTCACACTAGCTTGATCCCCATCATCACACGCACCTACCTGCGTTCCGCTCAACCGCATGGACGGCCCCGAGCATCGGCAACGACGACACCGAGTGCGCCATTGCTCGCCATTGCTCCGCCGAGCATTCGGTGAACTCACCACCCCGCCTCTGGATCACGCACACAACATCGTCTTGGTCTTGCGATCGAACATGCTCCTGCTTCCTCAGGCGATCTGCATGACGACTCACTGCCGCCACCGTCGCTTAACTCCGACGAGCACTTCGTAAGCATCTCCACCCCTTTCCTCTCGCTCGTGCATGCAAGATCCACTCTTCCTCGTGCCTAAAAGACCTTTCATCTCGCCTCCGGTTGCCTTGTAGCCTCGCCCCACCGTCGACCGAGCCGCCGACGCCGCCACCTACTCCGGCGAGCAATCCACATCGGACCGAGCACCCTCGTCGAACCATCAAGACGTTGATCATCGCCGTGACCTTGAACCCGGTGAGCATCCTCCCTTCCTCGCTTCTCAGTATCACCGGGCGCCGCCAAGCGGAAGTCGCCGCCGATCGTCGCCACGCCGCCAGCTATTAGTCAACCTCCTGTGAACCGTCAGATCGTCATCCAGCGGCTAGGAAAGAAAGTGAGCGAAGGGATATCGAACGATCTGAGCCGCACGATGTCAATTAAATCCAATGGCCAGCGTCGCCCGATCCGGCCGAACCGGTATCAACCAGTAAAATAACGCCGCGTGTCACCTAATCGGTTTAAAAATAAATTTGAAAACAGAATTATTTGCAAACTTCAAACCTTTGTAACTTTCAAACCACACGTCCAAAAATTACAAATTTTATGTCGTTGGATTCAGGAGAGAAAGCCCTAGCCAACCATGCCCTTAGTTTAGAAAATAGTATATGTTAGTTTGCTTGATTTTGCAGATTCTTTTGTGAGCTTGTTTAGAGTATAAAAATTGTTTAAAATTGATTTTAGGGTTAAAACTTTTGCAAAATGGTTTGTTGTGACCTTACTGACCCTAGGAACCAACCCTTGGTGTTGAAAATGAATTTGGTAAAGTTTAGGTTAGATTAATTGACTTAGCCAATTTCTAGCCAATTAAAAATTGTTGAGTTTATTATGAAAATGTTTATGGAAAGAAAACTTTGGGAAAATAGTTTGGACCAAACCTACTGACCCAAAAACACCAAGTTTTGCAATAGCAACTCATTGGGTGAAAAACATAAAGTTTTGCTTTGATAGAAATAATTTTCACCACATAAAATAATGATTAGATTTAAAAATGGTTTATGGACCAAAACCCTTTTGCAAATGACTTTGCCACTTGGAAAATGACCACTTTTGACTTTACAAAGTTTAGAAGCCTAGTGGAGACCATCCTTGCAATAGAACCATCCTTTGCATACTTATGCATGACTTAGATTCCATTGCTTTGTGAATGTGAAATTGTTTGTTTGACTTTGTTTTGGAATGTTAGTTGATCTTGTGTTTGCTTGATTGACTTGTAGTGAAGTTAGAGAAGTGTGAGACTAGCAAGAACAAGGAGTGAACCTATACTCTACCAAAAAGGCAAGTGATGCTTCATACTTTTTGTCCCATTACTTTCACTATGCATTAGTGATTTTCTCTAAGTAAAACTCGCATGGATTAAGTATAGACCTTGCTATAAGAAAACCTAGTAGATGAATCCTTAGTAGGATTTTCCTAAGTTAAAGATTCCTACTACTATCAAGCTTAGCCTAGCTAATAGAAAACATGGGTAGAATATATATTCACACTATGGAAAAATATTCGAAGTCTGAGGACTTAGGTTTTGTTTAATAAAACAACTAAGTTAATGAACCTCCTGGGTGGAATGGAAGGATTGGGATATGTTGAGTGGTTACACAAGGCCATGGACTTGGGTTGTGTATCTCACTTGTGGATGGCCACCCAGGAAACAAAGAGATTTGAGATGTCAAATGTTGAGAAGCTTCAAGTGCAACCACTTGGCAATATGGGCTCTGCCATGATCATATAGGTTGCAAGAACTTAGCCATATGGACAGTGGGTGGTAGTGTTTGATAGGTTGGAACGCGTCCATTTTGGTCTAAGGGAAGGCTTCTGAAAGATCTTGTCTTGGGAAACCAAGTCTTGTGGGGAAAGTGCACCACCTCTGCAGAGTGTAAAATCTAAGTACTTAGCCATGTCCCTGGTAAAGGACAATTTGAGCATCAAGACATGGAAGCAATCAAGAATCTCATCATTCAAATTTCTAAAGTTAAAACTTGTGGATTGAACAAGGGTTGTCTGAAATCTTAAATCTTTGATTGAGAGATGCCTTGTAAAGGATCTTCAATCTTTGATTGAGAAAAATGATTTTGTCAAAACAAAAACTTAGTATTTTCAAAATGTTAAGGAAAATCTATTTTGAGCAATGCAAGCCTCAACCCCACTTAGCCAAATGCATATAGTAGATAGACTCCACTATACTAATATAGTATCACTTGCCAATACAATTCAAATGTATTGACCCTTTGTGGCTGTAACTTGTATGTTGCAGGTTTGATTGTTTTAGTGAAGATTGATTGATTAGGATTACAAAGTCTACAACCAGCATTTGCCTGTGGCACTTTGAAGATGAAGGACCCATGACTATAGTTATTCCGCTGCAATGTAATGTAATAGCCAAATGAGCTATGTTTGATGTAATAAACTTATGTGTATTCCTGGTTATAAAGTTATATTATGACCTTTGTTTCTTGATATTACATCTTAACTGTGGATGCTAGCTATTGATCCAGGGACTAACATTGTAAACACACGAGGCTCTATCTTATCTAAGATTGGGACCTCTACAATCATGAACGGAGCTCACAGGATCTATACATGAAAGCACAAAGGAGGAGATACAACCATCCAGCTACTACATGGACCCATAGTCCAAGGTGGAACTACTCACGCATCATACCGGAGAGAAGGCCTTCGGGATGATCTCCCCTCCGGCAGGGTGCCAGGAAGAACTTCAGATCCCCCCGATCTAGGGATGATGGTGGCGGCGGCTACAGACGGTTTCGTGGATTTCTGATCGGGTTCTCAGGTTTCTGCATCGGGGGCTTCTTATAGGCGAAGGGGCGAGATCGGGAGGCGGCCAGGGCCACCAAACCCTAGCTAGGCGCGGGCCCACCTGCCCCCACGCCTGGGGTGGGTCTGTCCCCCCTGCCTGGGCCCTCTTGCTCTCCTCTGGACTTCTTGTTCCCCACGAAAAGTAATTTACATTGACATTTGTCCCGTCCAATTTCGAGAATATTTCTTTACTACCTTTTTTGAAACCAAAAACAGAAGAAAACAGGCATCTGGCACTGTTGCAACTTTTTAATAGGTTAGTACTAGAAAACATGTAAAAAGCACCTCAAAGTGTAGACAAGCAAAGCAAAGTATATATAAAACAAGCATGGAACATAAAAAATATTGATACGTTTCCAACGTATCACTTACCATTGAAGAAATAATTAGCAAGCAAATTAGATATTTCCTCATTAGGAATCTTCCTTTTATTAGAGACAATATCCTTCTTATACTTTGAATAAGGAGGCAACTTAATAGCATCAGTCAAAGGAATTTGCAAAAATAAAGGTTTCATCCACTCACAAAACTTGTTGTAGTGTTCTTCCTCCTTTGACTTGTGTTTCTTACCTAGAAAAGGCATAGGTTTCTACACCCAAGGTTTTCTCTCTTTACCATGTTTATTAGCAATAAAATATTCCTCAGTGTACCTAGTGTTCTTAGTGTGATTCTCAGGTTCTTCCTCAACTTCCTCCTTATCAGGAGAATCATTTTTATCATTAACACTCTCAGTTTCAGCATCAGAGACAGATATCTATTAGGATCTACAGCAGGTTCAAGTGGTTCCTCAACTACCTTATGTTTGTTTCTCTTACGAGGACTACCACTACTTTCACCTTATTGATAATCCTTCTCAATTCTTTTAGGGTGTCCTTCAGGATATAAAGGATCTTGAGTAGCTATACCACTCCTAGTTCTAGTTCCATAAGCATATTTATCTCCTCAGGCATTAACTAGCATATACTTTTGTATATTAGCAGGTTGATCAAGTTGGGTTTGAACCATTTGAAAGTGTTTACAAAGCATTTTAATATCATTAGAAGTTCTTTCCATAATATCTTTCAACTCATTAATAGCTTTAGAGTTTTCCAATAAATGATTCTGATCCTGTTTATTAAAATTACCTTGTTTAACAATAAATGTGTCAAGTTCCTCTAAGCATTGATCAGGAGGCTTACCATAGGGAATATCACCTTCATTAAAGTGGAGAGAGTGTACCTCAATAGTAGATGAGTGGGGAATTGGCTTACATAATTCTTCTATAGGAGGCAGATTCTTCACATCTTCAGCTCTAATACCTTTCTCCTTTAGACATTTCTTAGCTTCTTTCATCACTTCAACATTTAATGCAATAACTCCCCTCTTCTTTGGTGTTGGTGTTGGAACTAGTTCAGACACAACTGGTATAGGAGTGACAGGCTCAGGTGTATTTAGCTCAGTTGAAGTCCAATCATCATAATTCTTGCTTATCTTAGCCATTAATTCTTCAGCATCTGTAGGAGTTCTTTTCGTAAAAACACAATCAGCAAAGTTATCTAGGTATGTCCTGGAATCATCAGTTAGTCCATTATAATAAATATCAATAAGCTCATTCTTAGGCAATGGACAACCAAGATGTGCATGAATCAAGGCACAGAACCTTGTCCATGACTCAGGCAATTTCTCTTCTTCTCCCTGTTTAAAATCAAAAAGTCTCTGCAAAGCAGCATGTCTAGCACTGGGAGCAAAATATTTCTGGAAGAAAGAAGCAATCAAGCAATCAGGTCTATCAATGGAACCAGGAGGTAATCTATTAAACCAAGCCCTAGCTTCTCCTTTTAGTGAAAAAGGGAAGATCTAGGTAACAAAATACTTGCGCATTTTAAAATCATCAGAGAACAACGCACTCATAGTAGAAAGCTCATTCATATGAGCCACAACACTCTCATTTTCAGTCCCACAAAATGGTTCTTTCTCAACAATGTCCAAATAGGATAAATCAAGAGAGAAATCATAATCTTTATCTTTAATATCTATGGGAGAGGTGGCAAACTTAGGATCATAGGACAGTTTAGGAATAATGGTACATCTTGCAAGGAGACTCTTAATAGCACTAGCACCATGTGTGTTTCGGCACTCTTCAAAAAATTCATCAGTGAGCTCAATGTAATCATCATTAATATCATAACTCTCTCTAGACTCAGGTGAGCTAACAGGTGTAACAGTGTCTTCACTAGGAGTTTCAGTATTTCCTAGACTAGCCATAGTAGCATCTAGGAAATGACCTAATGAACCACTCGCATCAAGCATAGTAGAAGTAACATCATGAGCATCAAAAGCAGTTTCAGATTCAGCAGCAGTAGGAGTGTGTGTGTAGCATGAGTATGTGGTAGTGTAACAAGCTTACTTATAACAGACGGTGAATCAAGAGCAACAAAGGTGTTTAGGGTTGTACCTCTTCTTGTAGTGGATGGTAAATTAGGAAACTTTCCATCACGAGAATTCCCCATGATGAAAGGAGTAGCAGTGAACAATAGTAGATCCAAGTGAACTTACAAATAAAGCTATGCTCCCTGGCAACGGTGCCAGAAAATAGTCTTGATGACCCACAGTTATAGGGGATCGCAACAGTCTTCATGGGTAGTATTACCCAATTTATTGATTCGACACAAGGGGAGCCAAAGAATACTTGCCAGCCTTAACAACTGAGTTGTCAATTCGGCTGCACCTGGAAATAGTTCTTGCTCACATAAGTTTATCAGTAGTAACATTAAAGCAACAGCAGCAGTGAAACAGGAGCAATAGTAACAGTAGCAGCAAACAGTAGGATATGAGTGGGGTAGGCATAGGGATGGATGGATGGGCGTTGCATGGACGAGACTAAACATGTAACTTCAAGATCTAGGGCATTGCAGATAAATAAGAATAAGCATCCAAGTACTAAACAATCCTAGGCATGTGCTCCATATATAGTCATGCATGCTCGCAATGAGAACTTGCACAACATCTTTTGTCCTGCTAGCCCATGGCAGTGGGGCTTCTAGGGAACTACTGACAATCAAGGTGCTCCTTTTAATGGAGCAATGGTGCAAAGCATTAACACTCTGTGAACACATGTGATCCTCACACCACAGCCATCCCCTCTGGTTGTCCTAATTTCTCTCACTTCGGGGCCTTTGGATCTGGACAATGATATGTGTAAACAACTTGCAGATAAGATCATAAACAATACTATCATAATGATTCAATAATAAGTTGAGATCTGAGATCATGGCACTCGGGCCATAGTGACAAGCATTAAGCACAACAAATTGTAACAAGGTCAAATAGCACTAATAGAGATACTAGGCACCATGCCCTAACAATCTTATTCGACTACATGATAGAACTCATCCAATCCCTACCATCCCCATGGCCTACATCGAGGGATTACTCAATCATGGATGAGGGAAACATTGATGGTTGATGGAGAGGCATTGGTGATGACGATGGCGATGATCTTCCCCAAATTCCCCGTCCCGGCAGGGTGCCAGAACGGAGTTTCTGGATCCGAATCGTGGCTTGTGGTGGTGGCGGCGCAGCGGAACTCTTTCTGGAAAAACGTCAAACCACCCTTGGTTTATAGGTCAAGGGGTAACTTATAGGCGTAGAGGGAGCCCGAGGGGGTGCCTTGGGTGGCCGCACCCCCTAGGCGTAGGCTGGGCCCACCCGTGCCTGGCAGGGGTGTGGGCCTCCCATGCCTCCACTCCGTCTCGTACTCTAGCTCCGTGGGTCTTCTGGTGAGATGGGATTTTTGGCATATTTTCCGGGATTTTTCACGATAGTTGATTTTCTGCACAAAAACTAGACACCAAGATAATTCTGCTAAAAACAACATCAATCCGTGTTAGTTATATCCAAATCACACAAGTTTAGAGGAGAAATAATAGCAAAAGTGTTCGGGAAAGTATATACGTTTTGGACGTATCACCCTCACGCTGCCTCCTGGGAGAGGGGGCGCAGACAACGTGTGTGACATAATGTGCCAATGCAGAGTCAAAGTGTGTTTGCCTGGCGGTCCCCCGGTTGCCGTGTCGATAGTGTCGCCCTATTGTGGGCCCAACACGGTGTCATTGTATGTGCTTGTTGCACGACAGTCACAACCATGGCGGTGGCTACAGATCTTTCTAACGTTGTTGCCACTATGTTGATGTTCCTTTCTGCTACGGTCAGGGATTTGCCGATGCGCCCTCTCTCGGATTGGGATCTTGAGACCACGTGTGTGTCATGGGTGGATTGTTGGCGCTCTTGGCTCACAAAGCCTTTTGGGTGCCATGCTCGAGGACGAAGGATACGACATTGCTAAAGATGGATGAGGATGAAGTACGCGTGCCTCTACCTGGCGCGCGATATGTCGCATGTGGGAATAGATACGCCGGGGATGCTCGACAACCCCTTTTTCTTAGGCAGTGGGAGCGATGTGATCCAAACTTGCACAATGCAAACAAACACACGGTCTCACGTAGTTTTTTTACCAAAATTTAGTAATACCCTATGTCCTGCTTGTTTGGAATTAAGGGGGGATCAAGTGTTTACACAGAGGTTTTCTCTCTCTTATCAAGTTGTTGTTGAGCCTAATTCATGTGCTTTACATGATTCTCTCTTAGTGTATAGTCTTGTAATGAGATATAGTCACAAAGTCCAGCATTGGGATAACTAGGAAAACATAGTAACCCAATTCTCTGACCGTGAGTGCGGTGACCCAGTATACCACTGCGTGATGTAGTACACTATAGTCATTGACATAATACCAATGAAACATCGTTCCACTAGTATTACATCCTTCAGAGTGGTACAACAAAAACATAGCAGGTCCAACACATCACTATAGGTTACAAACCATCTCTTTACAAAAGATCCAAAGAATAATCTAGGTAATATAGAGAGAAAGAAAATTCTTACAAATAAGAATAAAAAATAACAACTCAAAACCATCATACTAATAAGACTAGTATCTAAACTATTTGGATTGCAATTGCTTCTATTGCATTGTGTGTTGGGAATATGCCCTAGAGGCAATCATGTATGATGAGATTTCCCATTGTATTCATAAAGTTATTAAGTAGTCCTTGTATAAACATCTGATGTGTATCATTGAATATGTGATTCAGTTGTGGAACTATACATTCATGTTGTTTATACTAAATATCCTTGGTCATTGAGGTTGTGCTGGACACACAACTTAGACCAATGTGAAAGTTGGCTTGATGACTCGATTCCACTTGTCATGGGCATGGAGATGCTATTCCAACTTACACAGACTAGGCTAAAGAGTTTAGCGAGTCGGATTGACCCATATTGAGGTACAACGAACTAAGTTGTCATTTGTATATCTCAATCAATGTAATCCTTAGACCTGAGGTTGTTGCATAGTCCGAGTTGAGGATCACCGACTTAGGTTACACAAACGCTGATCCGAATCGGCGCGTTATAAAGCGTGGTTCGGGTCGATCGAGAATCAAGCTGCGTGATGTGAATAACCAAGATGGGATTTTGCCCTCCACCGGAGAGATATTCTCCGGGCCCTCTCGTGAGATATGATTGAAAGCATGGCCATGCACGACTCGGTTAAGTGTTAACCGAGGCGATCGGCTAAGAGTTAGTCGGGTGAATCACTTATCTCGGATCGAGAAGAGAGTCGGACTATTTAAGGGATGACATATATTCGCCTATAGTCTGACAAGGTATATCGTGAGGCAAAAGGGACTCAGACGTAAGTCGCATTGAAAAGGCAAGTCGTCATGACTCTTTGGTACTTGGGAATTGGTACGTTCTGCTAGGAGCCGATGCCGATTGATCGATTGTGAGTTGGACTCAAATCGTGTCCAAGTAACCATGAGCCTGCGGGGTCACACACTTAAGAGCGGAGCAGTTCGATTGATCCGAATCATATAATCTGGTTGGACCTAAACCAGATTAGGATCGAGTTAGTGAGTTGGACTCACGGTGACTAGTTTTATATGGGCTTTAGTGAATGGGTCATGAGCGAGCCCACGCTCACCCTATATATAGTGGAGCACTGAACCAAGAAAGGTTAATCGTTGTTCGGTTAGGTCATTCCATGTGTTGAAACCCTAGCTCCACAGCAGTCCGTAACGAACCTAGCGCCACGGCCGCTCCTCCTTGTACGTGGATACCAGAGAGGTGCGATCAGCACTGGACGATCGGATCGTGAGGACCTTTCAGACCGCATCAATCGACGCGCTTCATCGGTAATCCGCAACCGGCGTCTAGTGGTAAACCTCGTGGCCTTCTACCTCGCCTAGGTCTTGGGATCACCACGTTAGAGGAAAAGTTTTGTTTTATCTCCGCATGGCCCAACAAAGGTATCAGAGCGATAGCTTCGTTTTAGGCTCGAGATCTCGCATATGTGATATGCGAGGCTATAGATGAGATCTATGTCCTGTTTTGGTGGTCGATCTATGAGATAGATCGGTCTTGTATGAAGTTGATTGGATCAACTGCATCGGGAATGGTAGATCTGATTTCGTGATCATCTGCCGAGGTCGTGGAACGACATACCCTACCGTCGGCTTCCGCCATCGGGGTAGACTGTGACACGTAAATCCAGAAGCGGTGATCGAAGATCAAAAAGTTTGATCGAATCGGAACGATGGTTGGAATCCATGTTCGGATCGTAGATGAGATCTACGTTTTCGGATCCGCGAGGGGCGCTGCCCCTTCGATCCCCGCCCGCTATCCGGCTAGCGGGACCGCCGGCTTCGCCCTGTCGTAGCGCCTTAGATGTCGTTGCGAGTTTCACAACGCCGGTAGATATTGTATCTATGCATAACTTGTTTTTGCAGGAAGTTGTGAATGGTATGGTTCATGTGCATGTGATGTATGTGTGTAATCCATACGTGATCTGCGAATCACGGTTTTTGTCATTTGGAGCCTAGGTGCTGTCATTTTATTGTATAACGACCTGTGTGTCGGATTCTCTATGTAATTTACTTTACTAAGCTAGTGTAGCTGTTTGAGAACCCGGAAGGCATGCAAGGCGTTGTACGTGTCGGCGACATGAAGTAAGACGGCAAGTGACAAGAGTTGGCACGAGTCGGATTACAAGCTTTGTGGAGATGGAGATCGCCATGAAGAGAGCCATACCATTTCACATTATAATTGCTTTATTTTGTGTTATTGTTATGTCTCAGTTTTACCTCTATTAGATAGTCGGTAAAATTTAATCCCTCAAAGAAGGTCTAGTCGGTTTTCCATGATGTTTGCACCATCACAAGTCGGACATTTTTGGTAGTGGGCTCATAAAATTGAGGTGCTGCCAATTCTTTCCAACTAGGTGGGTTCGAGTCGGACTCTTACTGCAGAAACACTTGGTAAGCTAGACGGGTCTATCACAACGGTTGTGGGACTCGGGGAAAGGTCGGATGGGAGCCGGGCATGTGATGCCACCCGTCAACAGAGTCGCATGAGATGCGATTGACAAGGAGTTGTCTACCTAGATCACTTGGCGGCTAGCGGTGATGCTAAAGCTCACTAGCCGACTTGCTTATTTAGGATCTGAATCACTAAGTAACCATCGGAGGGTGTTGGTTCTAGTGGGAGCATAAAATATTAAAATGTTTAATATGCTTGCTCTTTTATGAATACATGTCTTAAGTGTTTTGCATATTTTACATTGTAGATCATGGCACCAAGTAGCGATACTCTCGGATATCCGGTTTTGCGTTGAGAACCATTCTTGAGAAAGATAAACTGAACGACACTAATTTTACCTTTGGTATCGAAATCGAGAATTGTTCTCAAACAAGAAAAGAAGGACCATGTCCTAGACAACCCACTTCGGATGAGCCGAATGAGAATGCAGTGTCGCAGCCCACCAATGCCTACCGTCGGCTAAGGATGAGTCCACGGATATTAGCATCTTATGCTTGCTCACATGGAACCGGACTTGCAAAAGCAGTTCGAGCATGTTGAGGCCTACGATATGATCGAAAGCCTCAAAAGTATGTTCGAGGCTCAGCGAAGACCGAGAGGTATCAAGTCTCTGGGCTTTCTGAGTTGCAAGCTTAAGGATGGTGATCCACCGAGTCCGCATGTGATCAAAATGGTTGGTTACGTGGGTCTCGGAGAGGCTTGGCTACCCCATAAGCGAAGAGTTCGCTACGGATATAATTCTGAACTCTTCCTAGTGCATATGGGCAGTTCATTTGAACTACCACATGCATGGTATGGATAAGAAGCTCACCGAATTGCATGCATGGGATGCTCAAGCAGCGAGGCGGATCTCAAGAAAGGCACCACCAAGTGTTGATGGTGCGTAATAAGGCTAAGTTCAAGAAGAGTTCTTGGACTAAGAAGAAGGCTAAGTCGGGAGGAAAGGGCTCAGGACCTGTCCCAAGCGCCTCGTGGACTAAGCCATCTCCTTCACCGGATCCACTTGCTTCTACCGCAAGGCGGATGGCCATTGGAAGAGGAACTGCAGCAAGTACTTGGCCGACAAAGCCAAGAGTGGAGGTATGACTTCGACTGTGTACACTTGTTTGCAATGTTATAGACATATATCTTCTCGATGCACCTAATAGTTCTTGGGTATATGATACGGATCAAGATTATTCACATCTCGCAACTCGCAGTGGACCGGTAAGAACTAGGAGCGTAGCAAGAGGCAAGGTTGATATTCGAGTCGGCAACAAAGCAAGAGTTGCTGCGTTGGAAGTCGACACGATGCAACTTAATTTACCTTCGGATTCATTATGGAACTAAATAATTGTTATTATGTTCCAAAGGTTGCTCATCGAAACATTATTTCGCTTCATGTTTGATGAGGCAAGGCTATGAGTCGAATATCAAGAATAATGGTTGTTCTTTGTATTTGAATGATATGTTTCACGACTTTGCACCCGTCCGTGACGGGTTATTTATTTTGAATCTTGATGGTGAGTCGGTTTATAACATAAATGTTAAAAGGTTGAAACCAAATGATCTGAATATGACTTACTTTTGGCAATCGCCGGCTTGGTCATATAAGTTGGAAACGCATGAAGAAGCTCCATGATGATGGACTCCTAACTTCGCTCGACTTAGAGTCGCTCGAGACATGCGAATCTTGCCTACTCGGCAAAATGACCAAGACACCTTTTGCAAAGAGTTGCGAAAGGCCCGACTTGTTGGGACTAGTACATAGTGATGTATGTGGACCAATGAGCACGACGAGGGTGGTTATGAGTACTTCATTACCTTCACCGATGATTTGAGTAGGTATGGATATATCTACTTAATGAAACATAAGTCGGAAGCCTTTGAAAAGTTCAAAGAATTCCGAATGAAGCAGTAATCAACTTGGCAAGAAAATAAAGTTTCTTGATCGGACCGAGGAGGCGAGTACATGAGCCATGAGTTTGATGACCATCCGAAAGGTTGTGGAATAGTTCCTCAACTTACTCGCCAGAACGCCACAAAGGAATGGTGTTTGGAAAGGCGGAATCGGACCTTGTTGGACATGGTACGATCAATGATGAGTCAGACAGATCTGCCTTTATCATTTTGGGGTTATTGTCTAGAAACAATGCGTCACACTAAACAAAGTACCATCAAAATCGGTAGAGAAGACACGCATGAGATGTGGACAGCAAAAAGCCGAGTTTGTCTTTTCTTAAGATTTGGGGTTGTGAAGCTTTTGTCAGCGACTTGGTCGGACAAGCTTACGGCCAAGTCGGATAAATGTCTTTTCGTGGGGTATCCGAGGGAAACCTTGGGTTACTACTTCTACAACCGAGAAGAGGGCAAAGTGTTTGTCGCTCGAACGGTGTCTTCCTTGAGAAAGAGTTTCTACCGGGGAGTAAGTGAACGCGGTGCAACTCGAAGAAATTCGAGAGGAATCGGCTAATAGCAAATCGGCTAATAGCGAATCGGCAAAACCTTGGAGGTTGAGCCGATCGTGGCAAGCCGAGCTTAAAAGACACGTACTACGAAGATCGGCAAGATTACGAAGTGTTCGTGATGTGTTACTTGTTAGGCGGTGATGAGCCGCAAATTATTCGGAAGCGATGGTGGGATCGATTCAGTCATGGCTTGGAGCCATGAGATCCGAGATAAAGTCCATGGATGAAAATCAAGTTTGGAACTTGGTTGATCTGCCAGACGGTGCAAGACCCGTCGAGTGCAAATGGGTCTTTAAGAAGAAAACTGATATGGATGGAAATGTTTCAATCTATAAAGCACGCCTTGTCGCGAAGGGGTTCCACCAAGTTCAAGGAGTTGATTACGAGACTTTCTCGCCCAGAAGCGATGCTTAAATCAGTTCGGATCATGTTAGCTATAGCGGCCTATTTCGACTATGAGATATGGCAGATGGATGTCAAAACGGCTTTCCTTAACGGAAATTTAACCGAGGACGTGTATATGATACAGCCCGAGGGTTTTGTCGATCCGGCTAATGCTGACAAGGTATGCAAACTTCTGAAATCCATTTATGGGTTGAAGCAAGCATCTCGGAGTTGGAATATTCGCTTTGATGAGGTAGTCAAATCGTTTGGCTTCATCAAGAGTGATCATGATTCTTGTTTATACAAGAAGTTTAGTGGGAACAAAGTAAATTTTCTAATCTTATATGTGGATGACATATTACGTATTTTTAATGATGTCCAGATGTTGCAAGAAACCAAGGAATCATTGGAAAGGAGTTTCTCAATGAAAGACTTGGGTGAGGCAACATACATCCTCGGAATCCGGATCTATAGAGATAGATCAAGGAGGCTCATTGGATTGAGTCAGAGCACTTATTTGGACAAAGTGTTGAAAAGTTCAACATGGAATCGTCTAAGAAGGGTTCTTACCGATGTCCCATGGTGTAAAACTTAGCAAGACTCGGTGTCCTTCGACAACGATGAGCGAAGTCGGATGAGTGCGATTCCATATGCTTCTGATTGGATCCATCATATGCCTTATTTGTACTAGGCGGATGTTTCCTATGCTCTAAGTGTTGTGAGCGATACCAGGCGATCTGGAGAGATCCATCGATGAGCTAAAAATATCCTAAAGTACTTGAGAAGGACTAAGGATATGTTCTTGGTTTATGGTGGTGAAGATGAACTTAGTGTAAAGGGTTACACAGATGCAGTTATCTCACCGACTCGATGATTCTCGCTCGCAATCCGGATACATGTTTATTATAAACGGAGGTCCGTGAGTGGAAAAGTTCCAAGCAAGAGGCGTGGTTCTGCGTTCACAACAGAGGTTGAGTATATTGTCCTCGGAGGCAAAGAAAGGAAGCTTTGGATGAGGAATTTCCTCATGGATCTTGGTGTGGTTCAGGCTCGTCCAATCCGTTGGACGTGTATTGTGACAACAATGGTGCTATTGCACAAGCCAAGGAACCTAGACAACACCAGAAGAACAAGCACATACTCATGCGGTACCACCTGATTCGCCAGTTCGTGGATTAGGGTGATATCAAGTTATGCAAGGTACACACGGATGCAAATATTGCGGATCCGTTGACAAAGCCGTTACCCACCAAGCATGAGGCGACTTTGAGCCATGGGCATTAGATGCTTAGACATGTGATGTCGGAAGATTGACTCTAGTGCAAGTGGGAGACTATTGGGAATATGCCCTAGAGGCAATCATGTATGATGAGATTTCCCATTGTATTCATAAAGTTATTAAGTAGTCCTTGTATAAACATCTGATGTGTATCATTGAATATGTGATTCAGTTGTGGAACTATACATTCATGTTGTTTATACTAAATATCCTTGGTCATTGAGGTCTTTGGACACACAACTTAGACCAATGTGAAAGTTGGCTTGATGACTCGGTTCCACTTGTCATGGGCATGGAGATGCTATTCCAACTTACAGACTAGGCTAAAGAGTTTAGCGAGTCGGATTGACCCATATTGAGGTACAACGAACTAAGTTGTCATTTGTATATCTCAATCAATGTAATCCTTAGACCTGAGGTTGTTGCATAGTCCGAGTTGAGGATCACCGACTTAGGTTCTGTCAAACGCTGATCCGTAACTGGGCAGTTATAAAGGCAGGGTTCGGGTCGACTGAGAATCAAGCTGCGTGATGTGAATAACCAAGATGGGATTTTGCCCCTCCACTCGGAGAGATATTCTCTGGGCCCTCTCGTGAGATATGATTCGAAAGCATGGCCATGCACGACTCGGTTAAGTGTTAACCGAGGCGATCGGCTAAGAGTTAGTCGGGTGAATCACTTATCTCGGATCGAGAAGAGAGTCGGACTATTTAAGGGATGACATATATTCGCCTATAGTCTGACAAGGTATATCGTGAGGCAAAAGGGACTCAGACGTAAGTCGCATTGAAAAGGCAAGTCGTCATGACTCTTTGGTACTTGGGAATTGGTACGTTCTGCTAGGAGCCGATGCCGATTGATCGATTGTGAGTTGGACTCAAATCGTGTCCAAGTAACCATGAGCCTGCGGGGTCACACACTTAAGAGCGGGAGCAGGTTCGGATTGGATCCGAATCATATAATCTGGTTGGGTTGGACCTAAACCAGATTAGGACTGAGTTAGTGAGTTGGACTCACGGTGACTAGTTTTATATGGGCTTTAGTGAATGGGTCATGAAGCAGCCCACGCTCACTCCTATATATAGTGGAGCACAAGAACCAAGAAAGGTTAATTGTTGTTCGGTTAGGTCATTCCATGTGTTGAAACCCTAGCTCCACAGTCAGCCAGAATCTGAACCTAGCAGCCACGGCGCTCCTCCTTATGCGTGTGGATACCAAAGAGGTGCTGCGATCAAGACACAGACGATCGGATCGTGAGGATCGCCGCATCAATCGACGCTTCATCAGTAATCCGCAACCGCGCGTCTAGTGGTAAACCTCGTGGACTTCTACCTCAGCTAGGTCTTGGGATCACCACGTTAGAGGAAAAGTTTTGTTTTATCTCTGCGTGGCCCAACATTGTGATGACCCACAAGTGTAGGGGATCGCAACAGTCTTCGCGGGTAGTATTACCCAATTTATTGATTTGACACAAGGGGTGAAGGGTTTCGCAGCATAGTAAATCAAAAAAATTCTATGGATGCGAACGGGAAAGCCAAGATCTAATCTAGGAGATGCAAACAACAAGGGGGAATAGATGACATCTTCATACCATTGAAGATTCGCACAGCGGAACGTTCGACGGAACGTGGGTGATGTAGCCGTACTCGCTTCTCCTCCTCGCGATCCGATCCGATCTAACACCACAAGTGGCGATGCCTCCGAGAGATGCACACGTGCGGCACCTCGACGTCTCCTCCTTCCTCGGTCCAGCAAGTAGGGTGGAGAGATGGATTGGATCTACAACGCGACGGCGCGGTGCAAGTGGTGGAGAGTTTCTCCGGCAGGGCTTCGCCTACGCGTAGTCGGGAGGGAGAGAGAGGAGGGGCAGCAGGGCGGCTAGGGTTATGGAGGAGGTGTTGGGGGGTGCGCCCCCAGACCTATTTATATAGAGGGGTGGGCGGCTGGACCTTTCCCCTCCGCCAAGCCCTAGGCCAGTGGCCAAAAGAGGGAGGAGTGGGGGACAAGTTCCCCCCCCTTCTAGAAGCTCCCCTAGGGTTTTGCCCTAGGCTTGGCCGGCTGGGCCCTATAGGGCTTGTGCCCCTGGCCCAATGCGGACAGGGCACTCCCTCATAGGACCATGCCCCCTCCCGGTGGGGGGGGCCATGTTCCCCCACAGAAGAAGGTTAAAGTTTTTACGGTACAACATTGGTCCCGAAGTGGGGCCCATGTGGTCCCACTCCAGGTCTTTAGAAAGTTTTTACAACAACTTGATTAACTTGAAACAATTCAACTCCAAAACTGCATTGCCTTATATGAATCTTATTCTCCGGACCATTCCGGAACCTCTCGTGATGTCCCGGATCCCATCCGAGACTCCGAACAAAAACTCATAAACCAATTATCCAATCTATACTAGCGTCGAGACACGTTAAGTGTGTGACCCTTCGTTCGAGAATATGCATATGATCTTCTATCAATAATCAACTGGGTGCTGAAACCCATATTGACTCCCACACATTCATCGATGATCATATCGGATGAACCACGATGCCAGGATTCAATCAATCCCATATATATATTCCCTTCGTCTCGCGCTATTTTACTTGCCCGAGATCTGATCGTGCACTGCCATACCTAGTTCAATCTCGTTCACAGCAAGTACTTTACTCGTTCCGTAATCCGATATCACTTTGTGATTAACTCATTAACCACATGCTTGCAAGCGGTGTTGATATTGATTACCGAGTGGGCCCGAGTATATCTCTCCTACTTGGGAGGGACAAATCCCATCTCGATACATACAACCCAACAGGTACTTTCCAATCACCTGAGAGACACCTTTATGATCACCCTCTCATAGGATGACGTTTGATGACCTCAAAGCTTTCTTACGATACCAAGGAGTTGTATTATCTAATAGTCTAAGGAATATAATATCTGACATAAGAAAAGCTTCGCAAAGATGAACACAATGACACGATCTAATTGCTCCGCTCAGTTTGGGTATGTCCATCATATCATTCTCCAAATGACATGATCTCATTATTAATCGACAACTCATGTCTATGGTTAGGAAACCTTAACCATCATTAATCAATGAGCTATTCCATAGAGGCATTGTAGCACCCCGGGTAAATCCACTACTAGAAACTGCATGTCTTTATCTATGTGCATCATCATGACATCATCATGCATAATATTTTACTTGAAACTATGTTGCGAAAGACTATTGTTTTCTGAAACTAGCCCCCCTTCTATTTCAAATTAAACCCCCGGATGTTTTCGGATATTTTGTTTGTCTAAAACTAAGTACAAAATCATTTACTAAAATTAAAATAAACAATATTTTTTTAAAATAAAACTGTTTTGATCGAGGGAGGCTGCCCGGCCCGAAAAACCAGGCAACCTACCACCCCGATCGGCCCAACCCAATCTCACCGGAAACCCTAATCTATTCCTATTATCCAAACCCTAATCCCACCTACCCCAGATCCTACCCATCCCTCTACACCACCCGCCGCCGCAGCGCTTGCAGCACACACACAAGCCGCAGCGACGCACCCAACACGCTGCAGCCACACACCACACACGCAACACCACGCACGCACACCACACCACCCCGTTCGATTTCCCCCGTCCGTCCTCTCCCCCTGTCCCCACCACTCCTGCAATCCCCGTCCCGAACCACGCGTTTCCTCCTCCCGCCCTCTGTACCGGACCAACTGGAGCCGCCGCGCCTCCCATGACCCTTCTCCCTGCAGCTTGCCGCCAGCGCCCTTCCCGTGGTCCTCCCCAGCAGGCCCACGGCCGCCTCCCTGTGCCTCGACCTTCATCCATGGCTGCTTGCCGACGGCCGCTCGCTGAGCCTCGCGGAGCTCCGCCACCATCCGACCTCGACGCCTCGAGACCGCCTCTGCCGCTTTTGCTGTTGGTCGCCTTCTCCTCTCAGAGGCCTCCCGCCATGGCGCCTCGCCCGGCCGTCACCACCGCTTCTTCGCCATGGGAGCTCGCAGTTCGCCAAGACGCTTCGCGGACGCTTTCGCCCTTCGCTAGCCGCCCGCTGCTCTGCTGCTCGCCGACCGCATCATGCCTCGCCTCGCCGCCCGGGTCTGTCACCGCCCGACTGCAGCAGCCTCCGTCAGCCGACATCGCGATCAAGGGGCCTCGCACCGTGCCGTGGTCCGCCTTCGCCGCTTTAGCGCCAGAACCGCCGCCGCCACGAACTACCTCCACCATGCGGGCCTCGCTCGCACTGCCGCCTCTATGTGTGTTAGCAAGAAGCAGTCTTGCCTGCGATGTGTGTTATCCATCTCGTTTGCACCGTTTCTGGGAGGATCTGTCTAGTAGGTTGCTGCCTGATTGGTACGGAAAATTAGTCAAGATCGCCAACGGCAACCGAAGCCATACTGATCAAGACCTTCGTCACGGGATGCCATGTTCTCCCTCCTGGACTCCGAGACCTCCATCAAAGAACCCTGAAGGTGCCCGAGGAACCACGGAACTCCAATGACCGATCCCGGCGAGCCGAAATCGAACCCTCGGCGAATCCCAAGATCTCCGGATCAATGTGTGACCCCTTTACCTCCAAGCCCTATTTTTATAAAGGATATACCTTGTTGCATATAATCATTCATACTCGCATACATATGGTGTGGTTTGGGGGCCTTATGCCGATTCACCTCATAATTAAATATGGGGTCCATATGCGGGCGAATCTAGTCTAATATTGGTCCCCATTTAAACTTGTGTAGCAAACCGATGCCATGTTTTTGCCTTGTTAAGACAACGCTTAAATTGCGGGGTATCTAAATAACTTGAACCATCTAAATAATTGTCGGGACCCCGGTTCCGCTTAATATTGCCTAATTGCATCGCAACCTTGCCATGTTATATAACATACATGCATCATGCCCGATCTTCTGTCGTAGTATTAAATAGTGCATCTGGTGTTTTCTTCTAGTGCTTTGCTTCTTCACGGATTAGGCCGATGAGTTGATGCGAGTATCGACCCGATCTTCGGACGAACCTTCGGCAATGTTTTTCAGGCGATCATTCTCCCCCTTTCTACCTATTTTACTTTTATAGTCTTTATTTCTTCCTGTTGATCTATTGTTATCTGTGTTGCGATGCTCTACTTTTCGTACCCGTGATATCCCTTGCAGCCACTATATTGCCTTGGACACCTCCTATTACCTGTTGTTTGGTAGATAGTCGGCATGCGAGTCGTAGTCACTTGCTCAGGTGTTGCTTCGCGTCGTCGATGTTTCGCCGTTGTTGGGTGGTTGACACATGCTTAATGGTGGAGATGATTATGGATTTAATTATAGTTTAATAACTAAAATTGAAGTAGGTAAATGCAGAGGCACCGGTGGGTAATAGACAATATTTCGTTTTTAACCGCTCACTGGTGTCCCGTAGGACCCCGAGTTCTTGACACCTGTTCCGAGATCGAGCGCGCTAACCACAGGTGAGGTGTGTGGGCACCCCCATCGATTAGTACCTGATTTCAAAGTACTGTACCGGGGGCCACAAAGTAGTTTGGGGATTTATTACTATTCTGTACTTATGCCATGATTTACTGCTTTATTTACTATTCCGCGTGGAGCGCTTGTACTGTTTTGGAACCCCGTGCCACGTTTTCGCGGTATCGACAAGCCCGGTCACACTTTCGGGTTCCCAGTCCGATCGTTAAATAAAAACCCCGGTCCGTCTCGGAGACCGGCCGACTTCGTTCATGGTAGCTTAGTGGGTGGCCCCCATGTGCTTGCTTTGGTCCGGAAACGCGTCGTGTCCAAACCCGTCGACATATCGTTGGGTATATGTTTTGTGATCTTGTGCCTACCGATCCGACAACAAGGGTGTAGGTGCGTGTGGAAACTTTGGTGCACCCTTAGGTTAAATCTTTTCGAGAAGCCGTGTCCGCGGTTATGGACGACTTGGAGCACAGTTCTCGATCATAGACAACTATAACTAAATTTTACTGTTATAATTTGACTTGTATCCGATATGACTAGTAATTAGCTTCACTACAACGGAATGGCTAAATAAAAGTACCAACAACTGCTGGGTTTGGGATATCTCATGCTAATTGTATCTGACTAGTAAGTGTTGCAACTACAACGGAATAGTTAACTTAAAGTGTCCACTCCTTATTATATCAGGATGACTATCTATACCTGACTAGTAATTGATGCAACGATAACTGAATAAATAAAACTGTCAACTGTGTGAGTTCCTCGGATGACTTCCTCGTTTGGTCTCGAGGGGGAAATACCAGGATGGGTATGTTTGGTGGTAGTATCAGGTTGGTTCCGAATAGATCTTTCTTATCCCTCTCTGATAGCCGACAGTTATATCGGGTCTCTATAGGTTGTTTAGTGCATGCTGTGTTGCTGCTTCAGTCCACCATACCTATGTAGGCGAGGACCGCCGAATTCTAGTCTCGCTGCAATCGGCCTCAAGATCGACCGCTCTCTTTTTCCTTTGACCTTTGTCGGCACCCCTTTTGTTTAAGCAGGTTTTGAGATCGTCGTCGTTAGCAGGGTTACCCTTCCGGCTTGGCCTGGGCAGGGTTATGGACGCCATTGGTTATTCTTCTGGGCTCTTAGCTCAATTCGCATCTTGTCCGTACTCGGACGCTGTATCGTTTTGAAGGTGATTTGGATCTTTGCATTGTATATCTGCATTGTTGACTCTTTGAGTCGCTGTTGTATATACCTGTTCTGTGGGTTCCATCGCGGACTATTGTGTAATGATATTACTTCGTTTTCCACCCGCACGAAAGTGCCTGGTGGGCACCTTTGAATCGTTTCTATGCGGGTTTGGCGGGGATCGCTGAAACTTGCATAGGGACGATTCCGAGGGTGTTACAGAGTGGTATCAGAGCTCAGCAGTTACGATACCCACTGGTCCAGCCTGTAGGATAACCTAGATAACGGCCGATGTAGAGTGTCAAAACTATTTTGGAAAATTGGTTGGATAGATCTGATTAGGTCTGTTTTTACTCCTTACCCCTCTGCTATTCTCCTCTTACCTTTGTGTGTTTTGAACCTTCCCCTTATCCTTTCTTCGAGTCTAGGAATTCTCGTGTTTGGGTTTTCGTCGTACCTTCAGGGTTTCACTTCCTCCTCTTGTAACGGTGCTTCAACATTCGTCCTTCATGCTATCCGAGGAATGTTTCATCTGTTGTACCTTCTAGTGGATCCAAAAAATCACTAAAAATTTTCTTTGTATCTTCCGGTGTTTTTCAATGCGACGACCTCATATGCATCATGTATGATGGAGAACTTACATCATCCTTTTATTTCCAAAACTTGATTGTCGAGATCTTCAGTCTGATTCTGAGAGTTGGTTGCATAATCTCCTATTCATGTGAAGAGTAATGACTACTCTTATCGTTCGCTCTTGTACATTGAATGGTGGATTGATGCAATTATACTCCTTCTATGGAAGTTGGAGGTGACTTTACCTTTCGAGACCTTTACCTTCGACTTTGTTCTCCGGAGTGCTCTCTCGACGAACGTGAGCAACGGCCCTTGTCAGTGGTGTCGCGAGGATCTACATGAAGCGAGAAGATTCAGGTCATCGACATTCTTCCCCGTACTAGGAGGCGGATCTCGAGGGCGAGATCCATTGTTAGTGGTATCGAATTGTAGCACCCCGGGTAAATCCACTACTAGAAACTGCATGTCTTTATCTATGTGCATCATCATGACATCATCATGCATAATATTTTACTTGAAACTATGTTGCGAAAGACTATTGTTTTCTGAAACTAGCCCTCCTTCTATTTCAAATTAAACCCCCGGATGTTTCCGGATATTTTGTTTGTCTAAAACTAATTACAAAATCATTTACTAAAATTAAAATAAACAATATTTTTTTAAAATAAAACTGTTTTGATCGGGGGAGGCAGCCCGGCCCGAAAAGCCAGGCCACCTACCACCCCGATCGGCCCAACCCAATCTCACCAGAAACCCTAATCTATTCCTATTCTCCAAACCCTAATCCCACCTACCCCAGATCCTACCCATCCCTCTACACCACCACACATATTGGCAGCACACACAAGCCAATGACGCACCCAACACGCTGCAGCCACACACCACACACGCAACACCACGCACGCACACCACACCACCCCATTCGATTTCCCCCGTCCGTCCTCTCCCCCTGGCCCCACCACTCCCGCAATCCCCGTCCCGCACCACGCTGCTCCTCCTCCCTCCTCAGACGACCAACTGGAGCCGCCTCTCCTCCCATGACCCTCTCTCGCAGACTGGCCAGCGCTCCTCCCCATGGTCCTCCCTGGCAGCTCACGGCAGATGCCTCCCTGGGCCTCGACCTTGATCCCGCCGCTTGCCGGTCGACGGTCGCCTCGCCGAGCCCTCCGGCCTCCCGGAGCTCCGCCGCCACCATCCGACCTCGACGCCTCGAGCCCGCCTGCCGCCTTCGCCGTTGGTCGCCTGTCTCCCTTTGTAGAGGCTCTCCCTCATGGCGCCTCCCTCCCGGCGTCACCACCGTCTTCCCTATCGCCATGAGAGCCTGCAGTTCGCCAAGACGCCTGCCGCTTTCTCGCCCTTCGCTAGCCGCCCGGCCGTCTCCATTGCTTCGCACCAGCGGCCGCGCCTCGCCTCGCCGCCCGGTCCTATCACCGCCTCCGACCGTGCAGCAGCCTCCGTCCGATCGCGATCAAGGGCCCTCGCACCGTGTCCGGTCGCCGCTTTAGCGCCAGAACCACCGTCGCCTCGCCACGAACTACCTCCACCATGCGGGCCTCGTCTGCACCTGTCGCCTCTCTATGTGTGTTCGCTAGCAGCAGCAAGCTGCTGCCCCGCGCGTGTGTGTTATCCATCTCGTTTGCACCGTTTCTGGGAGGATCTGTCCAGTAGGTTGCTGCCTGATTGGTACGGAAAATTAGTCAAGATCGCCAACGACAACCGAAGCCATACTGATCAAGACCTTCGTCACGGGATGCCATGTTCTCCCTCCTGGACTCCGAGACCTCCATCAAAGAACCCTGAAGGTGCCCGAGGAACCACGGAACTCCAAGGTCTCCTTCTCGGGTCCGAAGACCGAAACCCGAAGACCGATCCCGGCGAGCCGAACTCGAACCCTCGGCGAATCCCAAGATCTCCGGATCAATGTGTGACCCCTTTACCTCCAAGCCCTATTTTTATAAAGGATATATCTTGTTGCATATAATCATTCATACTCACATACATATGGTGTGGTTTGGGGGCCTTATGCCGATTCACCTCATAATTAAATATGGGGTCCATACGCGGGCGAATCTAGTCTAATATTGGTCCCCATTTAAACTTGTGTAGCAAACCGATGCCATGTTTTTGCCTTGTTAAGACAACGCTTAAATTGCGGGGTATCTAAATAACTTGAACCATCTAAATAATTGTCGGTACCTCGGTTCCGCTTAATATTGCCTAATTGCATCGCAACCTTGCCATGTCATATAACATACATGCATCATGCCCGATCTTCTGTCGTAGTATTAAATAGTGCATCCGGTGTTTTCTTCTAGTGCTTTGCGTCTTCACGGATTAGGCCGATGAGTTGATGCGAGTATCGACCCGATCTTCGGACGAACCTTCGGCAATGTTTTTCAGGCGAGCATTCTCCCCCTTTCTACCTATTTTACTTTTATAGTCTTTATTTTTCTTGTTGATCTATTGCTATCTGTGTTGCGATGCTCTAGTTTTCGTACCCGTGATATCCCTTGTAGCCACTATATTGCCTTGGACACCTCCTACTACCTGTTGTTTGGTAGATAGTCGGCCTGCGAGTCGTAGTCGCTTGCTCAGGTGCTGCTTCGCGTCGTCGATGTTTCGCCGTTGTTGGGTGGTTGACACATGCTTAATGGTGGAGATGATTATGGATTTAATTATCGTTTAATAACTAAAATTGAAGTAGGTAAATGCAGAGGCACCGGTGGGTAATATACAATATTTTGTTTTTAACCGCTCACTGGTGTCCCGTAGGACCCCGAGTTCTTGACACCTGTTCTGAGATCGAGCGCGCTAACCACAGGTGGGGTGTGTGGGCACCCCCATCGATTAGTACCTGATTTCAAAGTACTGTACCGGGGGCCACAAAGTAGTTTGGTGATTTATTACTATTCTGTACTTATGCCATGATTTATTGCTTTATTTACTATTGCGCGTGGAGCGTGTAGGGGTTCCAATCTTTAATAAGATAGATCCCCCTGTGTTTTACAATGTTAGTCCCTGGATCAATAGCTAGCATCCACAGTAAGATGTAATATCAAGAAACAAAGGTCATGATATAACTTTATAACCAGGAATAACATAATTTTATTACATCTTACATAGCTCATTTGGCTATTACAATACATTGTAGCGGAATAACTATAAGTATGGGTCCTTCATCTTCAAAGTGCCACAGGCAGATGTTGGTTGTAGACTTTGTAATCCTAATCAATCAATCTTCACTAAAAACAATCAAACCTGCAACATACAAGTTACAGCCACAAAGGGTCAATACATTTGAATTGTATTGGCAAGTGATACTATAATGGTATAGTGGAGTCTATCATCTATATGCATTTGGCTAAGTGGAGTTGAGGCTTGCATTGCTCAAAATAGATTTTTCCTTAACATTTGAAAATACTAAGTTTTTGCTTTGATAAAATCATTTTTCTCAATCAAAGATTGATGATCCTTTACAAGGCATCTCTCAATCAAAGATTGAAGATTTCAAACAACCCTTGTTCAAACCACAAGATTTTTAACTTAGAAATTTGAATGATGAGATTCTTGATTGCTTCCATGTCTTGATGCTCAAATTGTCCTTTACCAGTGACATGGCTAAGTACTTAGATTTTACACTCTGCAGAGGTGGTGCACTTTCCCCACAAGACTTGGTTTCCCAAGACAAGATCTTTCAGAAGCTTTCCCTTAGACCAAAATGGACGCGTTCCAACCTATCAAACACTACCACCCACTGTCCATATGGCTAAGTTCTTGCAACCTATATGATTATGGCAGAGCCCATATTGCCAAGTGGTTGCACTTGAAGCTTCTCAACATTTGACATCTCAAATCTCTTTGTGCCTGGGTGGCCATCCGCAAGTGAGATACACAAGCCAAGTCCATGGCCTTGTGTAACCACTCAACATAAACCCATCCTTCCATTCCACCCAGGTGATTTATTTACTTAGTTGTTTTATTACACAAAAACATAAGTCCTTAGACTTAGAGTGTTTTTCCATAGTGTGAATATATATTCCACCCATGTTTTCTATTAGCTAGGCTAAGCTTGATAGTAGTAGGAATCTTAACTTAGGAAAATCCTACTAAGGATTCATCTACTGGTTTTTCTTATAGCAAGGTCTATACATAGCAAAATCCATGCAAGTTTTACTTAGAGAAAAATCACTAATGCATAGTGAAAGTAATGGGACAAAACGTATGAAGCATCACTTGCCTTTTTGGTAGGGAATGGTGGTTCACTCCTTGATCTTGCTAGTCTCACACTTCACTACAAGTCAATCAAGCAAACACAAATTCAATTCACATTCCAAACCAAAGTCAAACAAGCAATTTTTCACACACAAGGTAATGGAATCTAAGTCATGCATAAGCATGCAAAGATTGGTTCTATTGCAAGGATGGTCTCCACTAGGCTCCTAAACTTTGTAAGTTCCAAATTGGTCTTTTACCAAAAATGGCAAAGTCATTTGCAAATGGGTTTTATCTCAAAACCATTTTAAAATCCATTCATCATTTTATGTGGTGAAAAATGTTTTATCAAAACAAAACTTTTAAGTTTTTCACCAAATGAGTTGCTATTGCAAAACTTGGTGTTTTGGGGTCAGTAGGTTTGGTCCAAACTCTTTTCCCCAAAGTTTTTACTCAAAATTATTTTCATAAACAAATCAATTGTTTTATTTAGCTAGAAATGGACTAAACCAATAAATCCATTCTAAACTTTTCCAAATCCATTTTGCAAATCATGGGTTGGTTCCTAGGGTCAGTAAGGTCACAACAAACCATTTTGCAAAAGTTTTAACCCTAAATTCAATTTTAAACAATTTTTCTAATCTAAACAAGCACACAAATGTTTCTGCAAAAACCAACAAGCTAACAGATACTATTTGCTAAACTAATTCCACAGTTGGCTAGGGCTTGCTCTCCTGATTTCAACGATATAAAATTTGGATGTGTGGTTTGAAAGTTACAAGGGTTTGAAGTTTGCAAATAATTCTGTTTTCAAATTTGTTTTTAAACCGAATAGGTGACACGCGGCGTGATTTCATTGGACGATACCGCTTCGCGCGGATCAGCGTTGCGGTGCGTTGGATCTAATCGATCGTGTGGTCCATAGTGCGTAACTCTTCGCGGCTAAGTGAACTAATCGTGAGCGTCGGATCTGAATCCTACGGTACAGCACGCTGTTAAGGATCCAGCTGGCGGTGGCTTATGGCGGCGCGGCAAGCGATGATGCTACGGTGGTTCTAGGAAGCGAGGAAGACGGAGTGTGCTCACCGGGTTCGCGAGGACGAGGTGGTGCTCAAGGTACTCTCGAGGAAGCAAGGGGCGCACAGAGACGGAGGTAATCGCTCGCCGGAGTCGTCGGCGGCGTCAGATGGTCCTGCTCGCGGTCGGTGTCGACGCTACAGATCACACGAAGGTAAACAGAGGGCAAGGTTAATGCGCAAGGTCGGCGATGACGCTGCGTGAATGAGAAGAGGAGGGTAGTTTGGTTTACGGGAGACGACGTCGAGAAGAACCGACGGGCGGCGGTCGGAGGTTGTCGTTGCCGATGCTCGTGGACGCCCATGGTGAAATAAAAGTGCTTGGGAGGTGCGTCTGGAGTGGGAAGCTGCTAGGTTGCAAAAGGAGGCAAGGAGGCGATATTTGGCGGAATCGACAAGGAGGTTCGCTTGAGTCGAGGAGCTCGGGAGAAATTAGAGCGGCTCGGGACGGAATTGGGGAGGAAAGAGGGGAACGAGAGAGAGTCACCGCGTTTAAGCGTGCGTGGTCGGCGTTGATCACGCGGCATTGAAGAATTGACGAGGTGCAATCAATCGGCAAGAATGACCGACGAGGTCGTGTTGAAGACGATGAATAGGAGGGTGGGGGCCTGGTCACGAGTGAGTGAGAGGAGAAGGGGTCCACATGTCGGTTGCTCATGGATTCAAAATGGAGTGCTAAACGCTTTTCTTCGAGGGGAGTTGCTTTGCTTTGGGCTTATTGGGCATTGGGTTGGGTCGACAAAACTCTATTTTTTCTCTTAATCAACCCTTTTCTTTTTCGAATTTATTTTCGCTTTGAATTTCAAACAAACAAACATTAACCAAATAAATTCAAACAACACCCAAACTTTGTAATATTGAAATTAGTTACATTCAAGAACATGAACCAAAATCCAAAATAAAATAATAATTTTTATTCTTTTTAAGATCCATTCTTTAATTAAATAAAATGTACCTTTAGTTATTTAATTAAATAGGGTTTGATTTAATTAATAAAATCACCATTTTAAATCCAAATATTTTCAAAACAAAATCAGTAGGTTTTATTTGGAAATAAAGAATATTTGGGAAACTTGTTTAAAACAAAATAACCTTTTATTTTAGGGTCCATTAATAATTATATATAATAGACTTTAGTCATTAAATCAAATAGGATTTTCTTTTATTAAAATATTTAATTTGAAATCTAAAAAAATAAAGCTAAAACACTTCAATAGGTTTTATTTGAGAATATAAAATATTTGGAAAACTTATTTAAAATAATTTAATAAGTTTTGATGTTTCATTTAAAATAGTAAAACCTTTTATTTAAACAAAATTGGATATTAAATCCTTATTAATTTATTTAAATAAAACCTTTGTTATTTTTATTCAAAACAAAATGTTTAATTCAAAAGCTTGGCCAAGGTTTAATTTGGCTTTATAAAATAATCCTTATTTGTAAAACTTCTATTTCATTTGAAAACCAAATCCTTTTATAAAAAGATTTCAAAGTAGTAGTAAAATATTTTTATTTTTCCTTTACTAAATATTTATCTTTTTAAATCCCTTTAGGATTTTATTTAATTCAAATGGGTGTGAATTTCCAATTGAATTCAAAAAGTTTCTTCTGGCTCTGAAAATCAAACAAAGTTTTATTTTATTCATTTATTTTCACATTACAAGATTTGGAAAATCTTGGGATGTGACAGCTATCTTGCTTTTGGAACCCATTACCACGTTGCCAGGTATCGACAAGCCCACCACACTTTCGGTTCCCGATCGTTTATAGCCGTCGTCACAAACCCCGGTTCGCTCGCAGACCGCCGACTTCGTTACGGGTAGCTTAGTGGGTGGCCCCATGTGCTTGCTTTGGTCCGGAACGCCGTGTACGAAACCCGTCGATATACCGTTGGGTGTATGTTTTGTGATCTTGTACCTACCTAATCTGACAACAAGGGTGTAGGTGCGTGTGGAAACTTTGGTGCACCCCTGCAGGGTTAAATCTTTTCGAGAAGCCGTGTCCGCGGTTATGGACGACTTGGAGCACAGTTCTCGATCATAGACAACTATAACTAAAGTTTACTGTTATAATTTGACTTGTATCCGACAACAACTGTTGGGTTTGGGATATCTCATGCTAATTGTATCTGACTAGTAAGTGTTGCAACTACAACAGAATGGTTAACTAAAAGTGCCCACTCCTTATTATATCAGGATGATTATCTATACCTGACTAGTAATTGATGCAACGATAACTGAATAAATGAAACTATCAACTGTGTGAGTTCCTCGGATGACTTCCTCGTTTGGTCTCGAGGGGGAAATACCAGGATGTGTATGTTTGGTGATAGTTTCAGGTTGGTTCCGAATAGATCTTTCTTATCCCTCTCTGATAGCCGACAGTTATATCGGGTCTCTATAGGTTGTTTAGTGCATGCTGCGCTGCCGCTTCAGTCCACCATACCTATGTAGGCGAGGACCGCTGAATTCTAGTCTCGCCCTGTACTGGCCTCAGTACTGACCGCTCTCTTTTTCCTTTGCCCTTTGTCGGCACCCCTTTTGTTTAAGCAGGTTTTGAGATCGCCGTCGTTAGCAGGGTTACCCTTCCGGCTTGGCCTTGGCAGGGTTATGGACACCATTGGTTATTCTTCAGGGCTCTTAGCTCAATTTGCATCTTGTCCATACTCGAACGTTGTATCGTTTTGAAGGTGATTTGGATCTTTGCATTGTATATCTGTATTCTTGACTCTTTGAGTCGTTGTTGTATATACCTGTTCTGTGGGTTCCATCACGGACTATTGTGTAATGATATTACTTCGTTTTCCACCCGCACGAAAGTGCCTGGTGGGCACCTTTGAATCGTTTCTATGCGGGTTTGGCGGGGATCGCTAAAACTTGCATAGGGCCGATTCCGAGGGTGTTACAGGCATACTAGGGATACGGTGTTGTTCACAAACCACACAAGTATTAAAGTTTCCGCTTAATACAATTCTAGCATGGAATATAAACTTTATCATGAACGAGAATTAAAATAATAACATCTTTATTATTGCCTCTAGGGCATAATTCCAACAGTCTCCCACTTGCACTAGAGTCAATAATCTAGTTTACATCTGGCAACAATCTAACACACATGGCACTAAGGTGCTGATTATGTTTTGCACGTAGAAGAGGTTTAGTCAATGGATCTGCGACATTCAGATCTGTATGTACTTTGCTAATCTTCAGATCTCCATCTGCTATATAATCTCGGATTATATGAAACTTGCGGTTGATATGCTTGGTCTTTGGATGATATCTTGGTTCCTTAGCTAGTGCTATGGCGCCAGTATTGTCACACGATATCTCCAGTGGGTGCAAGGCACTTGGAACAACACCAAGCTCAGTGATGAAGTTCCTGATCCAAACTCCTTCACTTGACGCTTCTGCAGTAGCCATGTATTCCGCTTCTACTGTAGATCCCGCGATCACGCTTTGCTTGCAGCTTCTCCATCTCACAGCTCCTCCATTCAAAATATAAACGTATCCTTTCTGAGATTTAGAATCATCCTTGTCGGTGTCAAAACTAGCGTCGACGTAACCCTTTACGACGAGCTGTTCATCACCTCCATAGACTAAGAACATTTCTTTAGTCCTATTCAAGTACTTTAGGATGTTCTTTCACGGTTGTCCAGTGTTACACTCCTGGATCACTTTGGTGCCTGCTCGTCAAACTAAGAGCATTGGACACATCCGGTCTAGTACACAGCATGGCATACATGATAGAACCTATGGCCGAGGCATAAGGCACTTTGCTCATAGCTTCTCTATCATTTACCGTAGTTGGACACTGAGCCTTGCTCAATATCTTACCTGACAACATAGGCACTGAACCTTTCTTTGCCTTATCCATTCTGAACCTTTTCAGAACTTTGCCTAGGTATGTACTATGCCTTAAAGCTATCAGGCGTCTTTGTCTATCTCTATAGATTTTGATGCCCAATATATAAGCAGCTTCCCCTAGGTCTTTCATTGAAAAACATTTGTTCAAATAACTCTTCACATCGTTAAGCATGTCAATGTCATTTCCAATAATCAATATGTCATCCACATATAGTACCAGAAATGTCACTGAGCTCCCACTCACTTTCTTGTAGATACAAGCTTCGTAGCAATTGGGAACAAATCCTTAGCTCTTGATCACTTGATCAAAACGAAGGTTCCAACTCTGAGATGCTTGCTTTAGTCCATAAATGGAACGCTGAAGTTTGCACACTTTATCAGCATCCTTAGGATCGACAAAACCTTCGGGTTGCATCATATACAACTCTTCATCAATGTTGCCATTGAGGAATGCAGTCTTGACATCCATATGCCATATTTCATAATCATGATACGCAACAATTGCTAATAAAATCCGAATGGACTTAAACATCGATACGGGAGAGAAAGTCTCATCGTAGTCAACACCTTGAACTTGTCAAAAACCTTTCGCGGCAAGCCGTGCTTTATAGACGGTAACATTAGCATCCGCGCCCGTTTTCTTCTTGAAAATCCATTTGCACTCAATGGCCTTTCGGTCGCTAGGAGGGTCCACCAAAGTCCATACTTGGTTTTCGCTCATGGACCCCAATTTGGATTTCATGGCCTCTAGCCATTTCTCAGAGTCTGGGCTCATCACCGCTTCCTCATAGTTCGCAGGTTCACTGTCATCTACTAACAAGACAGTTCAGACAGGGTTGCCGTACCACTCAGGAGGGGCACGCGACCTTGTCAAACTGCGACGTTCAGTAGTAGCATCGTCCGAAGCTTCATGATCCTTGTCATTAGCTTCCTCTATTGTCGGTGCAGGCGGCACTAGAACAATTTCAGGTGTTGCGCTACTCTCCAACTTAAGAGAAGGTTCAACAACCTCGTCTAGCTCTACTTTCCTCCCACTCACTTCTTTCGAGAGAAACTCCTTCTCAAGAAAGGATTCGTTCTTTGCGACAAACACTTTGCCTTCGGATCTGTGATAGAAGGTATACCCAACAGTATCCTTAGGGTATCCTATGAAGACGCATTTCTCCGCTTCGGGTTCGAGCTTGTGTGGCATCAACTTCTTGACGTAAGCTTCGCATCCCCAAACTTTAAGAAACGACAACTTAGGTTTAGCACCAAACCACGGTTCATACGGTGTCGTCTCAACGGATTTAGATGGTGCCCTATTTAAAGTGAATGCAACGGTTTCTAATGCATAACCCCAAAATGATAACGGCAAATCAGTAAGAGACATCATTGATCAGACCATATCTAATAGAGTTTGATTCCGGCGTTCATACACACCATTCTTGTGGTGTTCCGGTATGAGTTCAAACAATTCCGCTTGCTTTAAGATGCGTGAGAAAATCATAACTCAAATATTCACCTCCACGATCGGATCATAGAAACTTAATTTTTCTGTTACGATGGTTCTCCACTTCATTCTGAAATTCTTTGAACTTTTCAAACGTTTCAGATTTATGTTTCATTAAATAGATATACCCATATCTACTTAAGTCATCGGTAAAGTGAGAAAATAGCGATATCCACCGCGCGTCGAAACACTCATCGGTCCGCATACATTGGTATGTATGATTTCCAACAAGTCCGTTGCTCGCTCCATCATTCCGGAGAACGGGGTTTTGATCATATTTCCCATGAGGCATGGTTTGCATGTGTCAAATGATTCAAAATCAAGAGACTCCAAAAGTCCATTAGAATGGAGTTTCTTCATGTGTTTTACACCAATATGACCTAGACGACAGTGCCACAAATAAGTAGTATTATCACTATCTACCTTGCATCTCTTAGCCTCAATGTTATGGATGTGTGTTTCATCCCTTTCGAGATCCAGAAGAAATAAACCATTCATAGCAGGTGCATGACCATAAAAGATGTTACTCATATAAATAGAACAACCATTATTCTCAGATATAAATGAATAACCGTCTTGCAATAAACACGATCCAGATATGATGTTCATGCTCAACGCAGGCACATAATAACATTTATTAAGGTTTAAAACTAATCCCGAAGGAAAAACTAAGGAGAGCGTGCCGACGGCCATCACATCAACTCTTGATCCGTTTCCAACGCGCATCGTCACCTCATCCCTCACAAGCCGCCGTCTATTCTGTAGCTCCTGTTTCGAGTTACAAATATTAGCAACTGAACCAGTATCAAATACCCAGGCACTACAACGAGGGCTAGTAAGGAAAACATCAATAACATGTATATCAAATATACCTTTGATGGTGCCAGCCTTTTTGTCCGCTAAGTACTTCGGACAGTTGTGCTTCCAGTGACCCTTGTCCTTGCAATAAAATCACTTAGTGTCCGGCTTAGGTCCAGACTTGAGCTTCTTCTCAGCAGGGGCAACGCGCTTGCCGCTGCCTTTATTGAAGGGCTTCTTTGCACCCTTACCTTTATTAAAGCTGGGGGGCTTGTTAACCATCAACACATGATTATCCTTCTTGATGTCCACCTCCGCAGCTTTTAGCTTAGCGAAGAGCTCGGTGATCGTATCAGTGAAACCAATCTGATTATGAGTAACTACAAAACTTTTGTAGCTAGGAGGGAGTGATTGCAGAACCCTGTCAATCTTGAGCTCCTCTGGAATCTTGCAGTCCAGTTGCTCAAGGCGTTGAGTGTAGCCCGACATCTTTATGGCGTGCTCACTAACGGAACTCCCTTTCTCCATCTTGCAGTTAAAGAATTTCTTAGAGATCTCATATCTCTCAGAACGGGCCTGAGTCTGAAACATAGTTTTTAGTTCCTCAAGAATCTCAAAGGGCCCGGGGTAATCTTCAAAACGATTTTGAAGGTCCGATTCCATAGCAAACAACATGGTGCTCTTAATCACACCATAATCATCTTTGCGCGACTAATAAATAGCTTTCTCATCAGCCGGCGCATCTACAGCAGGGACGTCACCTAGCGCATTCTCAAGGACATAGTCCTTTTGTCCGCCAGCGATAATGATTCTCAGATTGCGGAACCAGTTGGTGAAGTTAGACCCATTATTCTTAAGCTTTTATTTCTCAACAAAAACGTTGAAGTTGAAGTTGGATTTAGCCATTTGATCTACAATATTTGTAAGTACAAATTAGACTATGTTCATGATAACTAGTTCAACTTAATCAAATTACTAGATGAACTCCCACTAAATTCAACATCCCTCAAGTTGTTTAGTGAACGTGATCCAAATTCACCACACCTAATCCAATCTTCACGAGAAGAGATGTGGTTTCAGTGGTGGACAACGAAGTGTCGATCATATCATTCATATGACTCATGCTTAACCTTTTGGTTCATGTGTTCCAAGGCCATGTCTATACATGCTAGGCTCGTCAAGTCAAACCCAAGTATTTCCGCGTGTGCAAAACTGGCTTGCACCCGTTGTATGTGAACGTAGAGTTTATAGCACCCGATCATCACGTGATGCTTGAACACGATGAAATTTCACAACGGTGCATATATGGGGAGAACACAGTTTTATCTTGATCTTTAAGTGAGGAATCATCTTATAATGCTACCGTCGCGATCTAAGCATAATAAGATACATAAAAGGATAAACATCACATGCATATAACTTTATGTGATATGGTATAGTCAATCTTCGCGCAATGATCTCCATCTTGTGCGTGTCGGCATGATCTCCATCACTCCACCATGATTTCCTCCGCCACGAATAGCAACTACAACTATTGCTAACTACTTAGCGATAAAGTAAAACTATTACATGGCGTATAAGAAGTTGACACACAGGTCATACACAATTATAAAGACAACCATATGGCTCCTGCCGGTTGTGTACTCATCAACATGAAAGTCGTGAAACATTACAAAACATGATCATTGCATACAACATACACATCACATCTTGGGCCATACCATATCACAGAAAACACTCCCTGCAAAAACAAGTTAGACGCCTCTACTTTGTTGTTGCATGTTTTACGTGACTTATGGGAGTAGCAAACTAAGAACGATTCTTACCTACGGAAAGCCACAACGGTGATATTATGGTTGCCAAACTCAGGTGTAAATCCCATGACAACTATAGTGAGAGAAACTGGCATCCACCAGCCGCATGTGTGGAACAAGCCACACGTCAAGTGCGGAGCCGGTCTCGCGAACGACGTCACGTAAAGTTGGCCTGGACCGCTTCGATCTCACTATCCCGCGTCATAAGAAGTACACAAACAAGAGGCTTGCAATAGAAAACATCAACGCCCGCAACAACCATGTTGCGTTCTACTCGTGAAACACATCTACGCATAGATCTAGCTCTGATACCACTAAAGGATTTCGCAGCATAGTAAATCAAAAAAATTCTACGAATGCGAACGGGAAAGCCAAGATCTAATCTAGGAGATGAAAACAACGAGGGGGAATAGATGAGATCTTCATACCCTTGAAGATGCAAGACAACGAACGCTCGACGTAACGTGGGTGATGTAGTCGACTCGCTTCTCCTCGCGATCCGATCCGATCTAACACCGCAAGTGGCGATGCCTCCAGAGATGCACACGCAAGACCTGACGCCTCCTCCTCGGTCCAGCAAGTAGGGTGGATAGATGGATTGGATCTACAACAACGGCGCGTGCAAGTGGTGGAGAGTTTCGCGGTGGCTTCGCCACGCTGGCATCGGGAGGAGAGAGAGAGAGAGAGGGCGCAGGCGGCTAGGGTTGTGGAGGAGGTGCTGGGGTGCGCCCACCTCTTTTTATAGAGGGTGGGCGGCCTTGCCCTCCCCAAGCCCTAGGGCGCGGCCAAAGAGGGAGGAGTGGGGGGCAAGTTTCCCCCCTTCTAGAAGCTCCCCTAGGGTTTTGCCCTAGGCTTGGCCGGCTGGGCCCTATGGGGCTTGTGCCCCTGGCCCAATGCGGCCAGGGCACTCCCTCATAGGACCATGCCCCCTCCCGAAAAGTGGGGCCACGTTGGTCCCACTTCGGAAGGTTCTAGAAGCTTCTAAGACAATACCGATTAACCCAAACAATTTCAACTCCAAAACTGCATTGCCTTATATGAATCTTATTCTCGGACCATTCCGAACCTCTCGTGATGTCCCGAATCCCATCCGAGACTCAACAAAAACTCATAAACCAATTATCCAATCTATCCTAGCCGAGACACGTTATGTGTGACCCTTCGGTTCGAGAATATCGACATGATCTTCTATCAATAATCAATGGGTCCGAAACCCATATTGACTCCCACACATTAATCGATGATCATATCGGATGAACCACGATGCCAGGATTCAATCAATCCCATATATATATTCCCTTCGTCTCGCGATATTTTACTTGCCCGGGATTTGATCGTCGGTACCGTCATACCTAGTTCAATCTCGTTCACATAAGTACTTTACTCGTTTCGTAATCCGATATCACTTTGTGATTAACTCATTAACCACATGCTTGCAAGCGGTGTTGATATCGATTACCGAGTGGGCCTGAAGTATATCTCTCCGACTTGGGAGGGACAAATCCCATCTCGATACATACAACCCAACAGGTACTTCCCGATCACGTGAGAGACACCTTTATGATCACCCTCTCATAGGATGACGTTTGATGACCTCAAAGATTTATTCCGGTACCAGGGAGTTGTATTATCTCATGGTCTAAGGAATACAATATTTGACATAAGAAAGGCTTCGCAAAGATGAACACAATGACACGATCTAATTGCTCCTCTCAGTTTGGGTCTGTCCATCATATCATTCTCCCAATGATATGATCTCATTATTAATCGACAACTCATGTCTATGGTTAGGAAACCTTAACCATCATTAATCAATGAGCTAGTCCATAGAGGCATACTAGGTACACGGTGTTGTTCACAAACCACACAAGTATTAAAGTTTCCGCTTAATACAATTCTAGCATGGAATATAAACTTTATCATGAACAAGAATTATAATAATAACATCTTTATTATTGCCTCTAGGGCATAATTCCAACAAGGGGAGCCAAAGAATACTTGCAAGCCTTAACAACTGAGTTGTCAGTTCAGCTGCACCTGGAAATAGTTCTTGCTCACAAAAGTTTATCAGTAGCAACAATTTGTAGTAGGTACAGCAAAGAAAAAGCAACAGAACAGGAGCAATAGTAACAGTAACGATAAGAGTGGGATTTGAGTGCGGTAGGCATAGGGATGGATGGACGGTCGTTGCATGGACGAGTATAAACATGTAACTTCAAGATCTAGGGTATTGCAGATAAATAATAATAAGCATCCAAGTACTAAACAATCCTAGGCATGTGCTCCAACTATAGTCATACGTGCTCGCAATGAGAACTTGCACAACATCTTCTATCCAGCCAGCCCGTGGCAGCGGGGCCTCTAGGGAACTACTGGCAATTAAGGTGCTCCTTTTAATAGAGCACCGGAGCAAAGCATTAACACTCTATGAACACATGTGATCCTCACACCACAGTCATCCCCTCCGGTTGTTCCAATTATTTTCACTTTGGGACCTTTGGATCCGGACAATGATATGTGTACAACCTTGCAGATATGATCATAAACAATACTATCATAATGATTCAATAATAAGTTCAGATCTGAGATCATGGCACTCGGGCCCTAGTGACAAGCATTATGCACAACAAGTTGCAACAAAGTCAAATAACACTAATAGAGATACTAGGCACTATGCCCTAACAGATCTTATTCGATTACATGATAGAACTCATCCAATCCCTACCATCCCCAAGCCTACAACGGGGGATTACTCACTCATGGATGGGAGAAACATCGATGGTTGATGGAGATGCGTTGGTGATGACGATGACGATGATCCTCTCCAAATTCCCCATCCCGGCAGGGTGCCAGAACGGAGTTTCTGGAACCGAATCTTGGTTTCTAGTGGCGGCGGCAGAGCGGAACTCTTTCTGGAAAACTATCGAACCCCCCTCATTTTTAGGTCGAAAGGCAACTTATAGGCGCAGAGGGAGGCCGAGGGGGTGCCTGGGGTGGCTGCACCCCCCTAGGCGTGGGGCAGGGCCCACCCACGCCTGTCAGGGGTGTGGGCCCCCTAGGCTCCTTCTCCATCTCCTCTTTTGGTTCCGTGGGTCTTCTAGTGAAATATAATTTTTGGCATATTTTCCGGGATTTTTCCTGATAGTTGATTTTCTGCACAAAAACAAGACACCAAGGTAACTCTGCTGAAAACAGCGTCAGTCTGTGTTAGTTGTATCCAAATCACACAAGTTTAGAGGAGAAATAATAGCAAAAGTGTTCGAGAAATTAGATACGTTTTGGACGTATCACATTGCTCTACAGAAATAGGTTATATGGCTAGATATTATACTCCAATCTAACCAGTAACTTCGTATTCACTATAGTTGATGTATATGTTGACTTCATTGAAGAACTTGAGCTTTTGGTGATGATTACCTTGAGAATAAGTTGATGTAGATGATGATTGCAAGTGCACAAATCGTTTGTAGCTAGTTTCGAAATAAAGATATCGATCCCACAGGGAGCGGGAGTTCTGAAGTCTAATAACTCTTAAATTAAATACTAAAATAGTAATGTTGAATAACGTTCTAAGTAACAAGATAAAATGTGAGTTTTGTGTAAAAATATATTTTTGTTTTTTTGTACAAGAGAACAATAAGTAAAGAAAAACAAACTTGAATACAGAAAGTAAGTATCGCGTATGTAAAAGAGATATGAAACTGCAATGGGGAAAAGTGTTCTCAGGGAGTAGCGGATATACCTCTAGCATTATAAAGTGTTTAAGGTAAAGATTATTATCATCAACATTCTCAACTCTGAATGTGTGGGAGGAACTCCGTAATTGGACGAATAGGCAGCAACCGCTGCTCACATCATCCTCATAACCACAACAGACAAGTAATCGATATAAATCGAATTACTGCGCTATTAAGGGACTTTATCCCATATGATGTATCCCGTGGCATGGACAATGTTTCGTGAGTTTCCTTGGTTCCCAAATTGATACGTAAGGGGTACTAACAGCTTTATAGTCTCTGTAAGTGCTAACACTCCTCCGTTACCAACAAGTAGTTCCCTCCATCAAGTCCCCGCAAGAGGCAAAGATTGAGAGGTCGACTTCTCTCAACATCAAGATGAAGACAATCTAACACATGGTCACAACGATGAATATCATAATAAACTTTATCTTATTTCAATCTCATGCTAGGGTTTCTCCATATCCCCATGAACTAATGATCTACTCACACATGGAGGTAATCAACATCATGGAAAAGACAATGTAATCTATCATAGGTGAATAGTACTTGTATAAATCCACAACGAGTACGGAAATTACAACAAGATCTAAACAAGATGTAGATGAGATGGATGGAGATGGTGGTAATGCAGCGGTTGATGATAAAGATCGATGCCTTAGCCTCCCGGATCTGCGTAGGGTGAAGATGTATCACCGGTGAATGAGCTCCCCTCCAGATCCCTTCCAAAGGTGAGGTTTCTGTGATTTCTGGTCGTTTTGTATGTCGTTTCCCCGATCTGATTGCATGAGGAGAAACTATTTGAAGAGGCGGTGACAGAGGCAACTATACGGCGAGAACTATACGGCTGGAGAAAATCTTCCCGCCATATAGTTGGTCGTTAAACCTACTGCCTCCTGCGATCGCCTCGGCTTTTCTTCCGGTGTTATTTATATTTTCCAAATTAGCGATTTACATTGTTTTTGACTCTTTTTTCACTCCAATACAACTGGTCCAAGAATTGTGTCCATCGTATCCATCATCTGTCCTGATCCTGGTGAAAATAGACATAAAACATGTGTGTGAACACCGTAAAATACCAAGATCCTACAACTACAATGCAAAATAATAATATAAAAGACGATGCAAATATGCACTCATCAACTTACCCAAGCTTAGTCTCTTGCTCGTCCTGAGAAAGTTTAGCTTAATGGATGTGATCCTCATATTCATGAAGCCGAGTCGATAAAACAAATGAGGCAGTTGCAGCATGTGTTTATCATATATGATACATAGGAATAAGTTCATGAATAGTACCTTACTCAAACCATCTGAATAATATTAGCAGGCTTTCACACCTTAGCATTTAGGAGTTCACAAAATATTACTCTCAATATGATGTAAAAGTGTTTTAGTTCGACCGAATGAGTTAGCGAGGTAGTCCCAAGCATTATAGGATTAACATATTCACTTGGGATTTAAAATCTCAAACGTCTCTTTGTCTCACCACAAGATAGTGGTGTATGCCTATTTGCTTTTTGCACATTTCCTTTTCTCTTTTCTTTTTTTATGCTCACACTTTTGTTTAAGTGTCGTGCAAAGGAGCTAGCCATACATTACACTTCGTGTAGGAATTCAAAGTTTGAGGATCTTAATTACCAAATTCCACTTGTATATGAAGCATCTTTATAGCTTGAAGACTCTACCTCGTCTTGTTCTCACTCTAATTTGATAGAACTTTTATTTTTCCCTACTTCAAGATTTCTTTCTCAACTTAACTAATTAGATAATTTTTCCCTTTAAAAATCAAACCATGAACTTACAACATATTGACCAAATTATCTTTGTATGTTCCAGTAATACCAATGGTGTGGAAGACTCCTATTGCTATCATCAAGTGCAAGTAAACATATACTCAAGCCATTCATATATCTAATGAGACAATCACAAACTCAATAATGCTTCATATATGATAATAAACTCAAAATTTCATAAAAGGGCTCGACTATTCCTGAAGAGAATTCTAATGATGTAAACTTTATTTCTAAGCTCAAACTAATGCAAAGCTGAAATAGTAATATAAAACTTATAAGATAGATTACAAGGTCTTAAAGATCTTCCAGGCTTGGAATCGAGCCAGGCGGGATCAAATAATCCCTCGCGATTATTTGATACCGTGATTATTGTAGATCACTGTGGCGCCATGACACGTGGTATTTTCTCTTCATGTGCCAACCTGAGATGGAGGGATTGATTAACAGCCTCCAGTTCTTTAATACGCAACTTGTAGAAAATATTATTCCTCTCTAGCACTTTTACTTGTTCTTTAATGAGCTCATTGTTATCTTGGAGGGTTTGTATCGCCTTAAGACTCATAGAAAAACCTGATTCGGTTGTTTGCTTAATATTTTCATCAAGTTTATCAAGATAAATTCGCAACAACCGAAGATTCCTAAGTGGCCTGTCACATCCCCGGGATTAGGGCTAGACAAATCCCAGACCTCCGTCTGAACATAAGCCTAACCTAAATCTCAAAAGTGTACAGAGGGAGAATTGATAACACAACAGTGACCCTACGACACAAAAATTATACAGCAAGCTCATAACTGAGCGAAGAACCAAAATATTACAAGCAAAGGTCACTGACCACAAACATCAAGAAACGGAAGACAGATTATGCTATTAAGTATAGCAAACTTAACAAATGGCCTAAGAGGCCTGAAGCATAACGATGACATCCAATCCATAGATCCCAGACTGCCGACTGAGAACTCCAAACTACTCGTCGATGTCAATGCCATAAAGAACTCATCTTCTATGGTAATACTTACTCTGCCGCATAAGAGTCAATGAAGCAAGGGTGAGTACAGGGTGTACTCCGCAAGACTTATGGCTGGTGGAGTTATTTTGCATAAAGCCATCTTTATTTTCTAAAACAAGAGGGAGAAGAATCTCGACTAATCACAATATTTTCAAAGGGGATAAGAGAGCGGTATCACTAGCTTTGATCATCTCTTGATATCCACCGAATCATCATCAGCTGAACCTATCTAGGATCACCCCCTTGTACCCATGAGGAAGCATCCTTAAGCACACATTGATCAACTTGCCAAGTTTCACGATTAGGTTCAAGTTCTCTATGATCTTTGAATCTGGTTTCCAAGTCGTCCATAACCGTGGACACGGCTTTTCAAAAAGATTTAACCCTGCAGGGGTGTACAAATTTACCCACACGTACCAACCGATTCTTAATGCCTAGCTCTAATCCCTCTTCCTTGGAAGGCCGACAGAGAGTGGTTGACCACGACCTTTACCTTGATTTCGCCGAGACCATGAGTCACGCACTAGGGAGATGCCACCGTAACGGGTCGAGTCCCGAAGCCAGTCCCTAATGATGTGCGCAAGGTTCAAGATTACGGATGTCGGGCATCTCTTGTTCCCGGCCACGCTTACCTACCTGTATGAATGCACCTCCTTCACCTCCATTCAAGAACATCCAAGAGACGTATGTCGAATGGAAAGCCCAAACTATGTGACTCATGGAATCTACTCGGCAAGTTAGTTGGTCGAGGGGGTTTCTGTGCCCCGTGGTCAGACTCGTCTTGGTCCATAGGCAAGAACTCAGGTCCTAGTAGTGGCAAGTATGGGACTTCAAAAACCACAACCCACCGTGGCCTCCCATACCAGCCTTAGCATGTTTAACTTTCATCTCTGACCATTCCATGCCATCCTATCATACTAGGTTCATTCGCAGCTCTGATTCATCAACCAGATGGACCAGCAATAATAACTAAGCTTGGCTAAGCACAACATATGTAATATCTCTAGCAACGCTTCACAAGCCAAACCCTAGTTCTACTAGGAGCAGTGGATCAGGGAATATAGGCTATAAAGGAAACATGCATCATATAGGATTAATCTACTCGATAAAATACTTTGGAATCGTATGCACATGGCAAGAATGTAAATACTTTGAAAGCATAGGGTTATATCATGTGTGGGGCTTCGCTTGCCTTTGACAGTTGATATCCAGAAAGCAGAGTTCCGGACATCTGGTACTTGACTTGATTACATTTGTTCAAGTATTGGTCTTCGAGCTTCGACGGTGTTGATCTCGGGCTTCGATCTTGATCTCGATATCGTACTAAATGGACTAAGAATCAAATACCGGAAAGAAGGGGAAACAATCAACACATGGCATCGATGCAATGCTCAAGCAAGGATGATGATATGCCAAGTTGAATTGCATTGAAATAAACCCCTGAGGCATGCTTGACAACTTAATCGGGGTCCCGAGGGGTATAAACCCTAATTCGGGAAAACCCCGGATTCATATGAGAGGGGTTGTTTTGTTTTTCTAATTTAACTTGTCATGTAAGTTGTATAGCAATGCATTATTATAATGCTATGAGATAGGTCTCATTTTTCTGAACATTTTGATATATTACTTGTATTTTTCTGATTTAAAATGAATTAGTTATGAATTTCTCCATTTTTAATTCATTTTAAATCATTTTTGGAATATTATAAAATAATTTACATTTTAGAAATACTTTTAATATTTTATTAAAACAGAAAACATTTTTGATATTATTTATCTCACTTACAGGGTGGACCCACCTATCAGGTAATTTCATTTACAGAAATAATTACAGAATACAATTACATAAATGATAAAAGAAAAAGAAAAAGATTATTGCACCATGCTGACGTCAGCAATGGAGCTCCTCTCAGGTCGATCTTGCTCCCGTAGATCTGCTGCACGCAGGGACTTGTGGGTGGGCTGGTTGGAAAGAGGAGGTCGAGGGGGACCTAGTAGTGGCGGCGCCTCCCCTTTTTGGTCATCGGAGAACAGACAACGGCGAGCAACTGCGCCGGTCGGCGGCGGTTGCACGATGCGGAGGCGATTGAGAGCGTGAGAGAGGAAGAGAAGAGGTGCCTGAGCACCAGAGGCTCACCAGGAGGCCAATGGTGGGGTCGACGAGGCCGGGGAAGGTCGGGGTAGCCAGCAGTGTCGACGGCGAGCGGCGGACAGAGGCGGAGATGACAGGGTCGATGGCGATGCTCCACAGCGCCGGCGGCCGATTCCTTCAGGGAGAAGATCTAGTGCGACGAGACGAAGCTTCCTGCATGCTCGGCTGGGCGAGGGGTGGCCGGATTCAATAGGGCGCCGACGAGGTCTGCACCTAGCGTTTCAGCCATGGCGCAAGGGAGCGAGGGAGACGGAGAAGAGGGGGCCTAGGGTTCGTCGGTGCCGTCTAGGGGGTCTTGTAGGCGCCAGGACCGTCGGTGGCGCACATCTTGGCACGGCCACGGCGGCGGACGGCGACGAGCACGCCACGGAGCTGCTTCCTTGTCGGGAACGAAGACGACGGCGCAGACAGGTGTCCGAACCGGTACGGGGCCGAGGTGGGATACAAGGAGTTGCGCTGAGCGGCGAGGAGGAGAGGGAGAGAAGATGGGCTCGGCCCAGTTAGGGTTAGAGACTGTTTTTATTTCGAAAACCTTTTCTTTTTCTGTTTTTGTACTTTCTATTTTGTATTTTCATTTGTAATCTGTTTTGATTATTTTCAAAATACAAAAACTTTTATAAACATTCAAAATATTTCAGAGACCCTTGTAATCAATTTGGGTTCCAAATATTTTTCTACTTTTCAAATATAGTAAAACCCTTTTGAATACATTTCAAGTAGAGAGGGAAACTATTAGGGTTTAGGGTTTTGGTGATTATTGAAAGGGTTTCGCGGCATAGTAAATCAAAATTTTCTACGGATGCAAACAGAGGGAAAGCCAAGATCTAATCTAGGAGATGCAAACAATGAGAGAGATTGGATTAGATCTTCATACCCTTGAAGATTCAAGACAATGAACGCTCGTTTAACGCGTGGGTGATGTAGTCGTACTCGCTTCTCCTCCTCGTGATCCGATCCGATCTAGCACCACAAGTGGCGGTGCCTCCGTGAGATGCACACGTGCAGTACCTTGACGTATCCTCCTTCCTCGGACCAGAAATTATGGTGGAGAGACGGATTGGATCTAAAACACGACGGCGTGGTGTATATGGTGGAGAATTTCTGCAGGCTTCAAGCAATGGGAGGAGAGAGAGGGCAGCAGGCGGCTAGGGTTGAGGGAAGGTGTGAGGGGTTGGTGCGCCCACCCCTCTTTATATAGAGGCGCAGCTAGCCCCTCCCTGTGCCCAAACCGGCCCCAAAGGATAAGGAGTGGGGGGCAAGGAAACCCCCCCTTCTAGAAGGTCTATCTCGAGTTTAAACCTCTCTAGGCCGGCTGGGCCCTATGGGGCCTTGTTCCCCTGGCCCAATGCGGCCAGGGCACTCCCTCATAGTCCCATGCCCCCTCCCGGAAGGTGGGGCCACGTTGGTCCCCTTCTGGAAGGTTCTAGAAGCTTCCGGTACAATACCGATTAATCTGGAACAATTCCAAACTCCAAAAATTGCACTGCCTTATATGAATCTTATTCTCCGGACCACTCCGGAACCTCTCGTGATGTTCCAGATCCCATCCGAGACTCCGAACAAAAACTCATAAACCAATTATCCAATCTACCCTAGCGTCGAGATACGTTAAGTGTGTGACCCTGCGGGTTCGAGAATATGCAGACATGATCTTCTATCAATAATCAACAACGGGGTCTGGAAACCCATATTAACTCCCACACATTCATCGATGATCATATCCTATGAACCACGATGCCAGGATTCAATCAATCCCATATATATATTCCCTTCGTCTCGCGATATTTTACTTGCCCGAGATTCGATCGTTGCACTGGCCATACCTAGTTCAATCTCGTTCACGCAAAGTACTTTACTGCCCGTAATCCGATATCACTTTGTGATTAACTCCTTAACCACATGCTTGCAAGCGGTGTTGATATCGACAAAGGGCCCAAGTATATCTCTCCGACTTGGGAGGGACAAATCCCATCTCGATACATACAACCCAATGATACTTTCCGATCACCGAGAGACACCTTTATGATCACCCTCTCATAGGATGACGTTTGATGACCTCGAGCTTTCCGATACCAGGGAGTTGTATTATCTCATGGTCTAAGGAATACAATATTTGACATAAGAAAAGCTTCGCAAATACGAACACGATGACACGATCTAATTGCTTCGCTTAGTTTGGGTCTGTCCACCATATCATTCTCCCAATGATATGATCTCATTATTAATTGACAACTCATGTCCATGGTTAGGAAACCTTAACCATCATTAATCAATGAGCTAGTCCTTAGAGGCGTATTAGGGACTCGGTGTTGTTCACAAACCACACAAGTATTAAAGTTTCCGCTTAATACAATTCTAGCATGGAATATAAACATTATCATGAACAAGAATTATAATAATAACATTTTATTATTGTCTCTAGGGCATAATTCCAACAGTCTCCCACTTGCACTAGAGTCAATAATCTAGTTTATATTTGGCAACAATCTCACACCCATGGCACTGAGGTGCTGATCATGTTTTACACGTGGAAGAGGTTTAGTCAATGGATCTGCGACATTCGTGATGTATGTACTTTGCTAATCTTCAGATCTCCATCATTATATAATCTCGGATTATATGAAACTTAAGTTGATATGCTTGGTCTTTGGATGATATCTTGGTTCCTTAGCAGTGCTATGGCGCCGGTGTTGTCATTAATAATATATGGGTCCAATGCACTTGGAACCACGCCAAGCTTAGTGATGAAGTTCCTGATCCAAACTCCTTCACTTGACGCTTCTGTAGCAGCCATGTATTCCGCTTCTACTGTAGATCCCGCGATCAGGCTTTGCTTGCAGCTTCTCCATCTCACAGCTCCTCCATTCAAAATATACACGTATCCTGTCTGAGATTTAGAATCATTCTTGTCGGTGTCGAAACTAGCGTCGACGTAACCTTTTACGACGAGCTGCTCATCACCCCCATAGACTAAGAACATTTCTTTAGTCCTATTTAGGTACTTTAGGATGTTCTTCACGGCTGTCCAGTGTTCCACTCCTGGATCACTTTGATATCTGCTCGTCAAACTAAGAGCATTGGACACATCCGGTCTAGTACACGGCATGGCATACATGATAGAACCTATGGCCGAGGCATAAGGCACTTTGCTCATAGCTTCCCTATCATTTACCGTAGCTGGACACTGAGCCTTGCTCAATATCTTACCAGACAATATGGGCACTGAACCTTTCTTTGCCTTATCCATTCTGAACCTTTTCAGAACTTTGTCTAGGTATGTACTCTGGCTTAAAGCTATCAGGCGTCTTTGTCTATCTCTATAGATCTTGATGCCCAATATATAAGCAGCTTCACCTAGGCCTTTCATTGAAAAACACTTGTTCAAATAAATCTTCACATCGTTAAGCATGTTGATGTCATTTCCGATAATCAATATGTCATCCACATATAGTACCAGAAATGTCACCGAGCTCCCACTCACTTTCTTGTACATGCAAGCTTCGTAGAAATGTGGAACAAATCCAAAGCTCTTGATCACTTGATCAAAACGAAGGTTCCAACTCCGATATGCTTGCTTCAGTCCATAAATGGAACGCCGAAGTTTGCATACTTTATCAGCATCCTTAGGATCGACAAAACCTTCGGGTTGCATCATCCTCTTCATCAATGTTGCCATTGAGGAAAGCAGTCTTGACATCCATCTGCCATATTTCATAATCATGAAACGCAGCAATTGCTAATAAAATCCGAATGGACTTAAACATCGCTATGGGAGAGAAAGTCTCATTGTAGTCAACACCTTGAACTTGTCGAAAACCTTTCGCGACAAGCCGTGCTTTATAGACGACAACATTACCATCCGCGTCCGTTTTCTTCTTGAAGATCCATTTGCACTCAACGGCCTTTCGGTCGCTAGGAGGGTCCACCAAAGTCCATACTTGGTTTTAGCTCATGGATCCCTATTCGGATTTCATGGCTTCTAGCCATTTCTCAGAGTCTGGGCTCATCATCGCTTCCTCATAGTTCGTAGGTTCACTGTCTTCTACTAACAAGACAGTTAAGACAGGGTAGCCGTACCACTCAGGAGGGGCACGCGACCTTGTCGACCTGCGACGTTCAGTAGCAGCATCGTCCGAAGCTTCATGATCCTTGTCATTAGCTTCCTCTATTGTTGGTGCAGGCGACACTGGAACAATTTAGGTGTTGCGCTACTCTCCAATTCAAGAGAAGGTTCAATAACCTCGTCTAGCTCTACTTTCCTCCCACTCACTTCTTTCGAGAGAAACTCCTTCTCAAGAAAGGAACCGTTCTTACATAAAAACACTTTGCCTTCGTTTTGTGATAGAAGGTATACCCAATAGTTTCCTTAGGGTATCCTATGAAGACGCATTTCTCCGCTTTGGGTTCGAGCTTGTCCGCATGAACTTCTTGACGAAGCTTCAGATCCCCAAACTTTAAGAAACGACAACTTAGGTTTCGCACCAAACCACAGTTCATACGGTGTCGTCTCAACGGATTTAGATGGAGCCCTATTTAAAGTGAATGCAGCGGTTTCTAATGCATAACCCCAAAATGATAACAGCAAATCAGTAAGAGACATTATTGATCGGACCATATCTAATAAGGTTCGATTCCGGCATTCAAACACACCATTGCGCTGTGGTGTTCCGGGTGGCGTGAGTTGCGAAACGATTCCGCTTGCTTTAAGATGCGTGAGAAAATCATAACTCAAATATTCACCTCCACGATCGGATCGCAGAAACTTAATCTTTATGTTACGATGGTTCTCCACTTCATTCTGAAATTCTTTGAACTTTTCAAACGTTTCTGATTTATGTTTCATTAGATATACCCATATCTACTTAAGTCATCGATAAAAGTGAGAAAATAGCGATATCCACCGCGCGTCGAAACACTCATCGGTCCGCATACATCGGTATGTATGATTTCCAACAAGTCCGTTGCTCGCCCCATCATACCGGAGAACGGGGTTTTGATCATATTGCCCATGAGGCATGGTTTGCATGTGTCAAATGATTCAAAATCAATAGACTCCAAAAGTCCATCAGAATGGAGTTTCTTCATGCGCTTTACACCAATATGACCTAGACGACAGTGCCACAAATAAGTAGTATTATCACTATCTACTTTGCATCTCTTAGCCTCAATGTTATGGATGTGTGTTTCATCCCTTTTGAGATTTAGAAGAAATAAACCATTCACAATAGGTGCATGACCATAAAAGATGTTACTCATATAAATAGAACAACCATTATTCTCCGATTTAAATGAATAACCGTCTTGCAATAAACAAGATCCAGAAATAATGTTCATGCTCAACGCAGGCACATAATAACATTTATTAAGGTTTAAAACTAACCCAGAAGGTAAAACTAAGGAGAGCGTGCCGACGGCCATCACATCAACTCTTGATCCGTTGCCAACGCCAAGATCACACCTCCTCATCCTCGCAAGTCGTCTATTCCGTAGCTCCTGTTTCGAGTTACAAATATTAGCAACCCAACCAGTATCAAATACCCAGACACTACAACGAGGGCTAGTAAGGAAAACATCAATAACATGTATATCAAATATACCTCTAATGGTGCCAGCCTTCTTGTCCGCTAAGTACTTCGGATAGTTGCGCCAAAGGACCCTTTCCTTGCAATAGAAGCACTCAAGGTCCGCTTAGGACCATTTGAGCTTCTTCAGCAGTTAGGCAAGTATGTTTGCCGCCGCCTTCTTGAAGGGCTTCTTTGATCCCTTACCTTTCTTAAAGGAGGGCTTGTTGACCATCAACACATGATTATCCTTCTTGATGTCCACCTCAGCCTTGACTTTGCGAAGAGCTCGGTGATCGTATCGCTGGAACCAACTGATTATGAGTCACTACAAAACTTTTGTAGCGGGAGGAGTGATTGCAGAACCTCAATCTTGAGCTCCTCCGAATTGTGCATTCCAGTTGCTCAAGGCGTTGAGTGTAGCCCGTCATCTTAATGGCGTGCTCACTAACGGAACTCCCTTCCTCCATCTTGCAGTTAAAGAACTTCTCAGAGATCTCATATCTCTCAGAATGGGCTGAGTCCAAACATGGTTTTCAGCTCTTCAAGAATCTCAAAGGGCCCAGGATAGTCTTCAAAACGATTTTGAAGTTCCGGTTCCATAGCAAACAACATGGTGCTCTTAATCACACCATAATCATATTTGCGCGACTGATAGACAGCTTTCTCATCACCAAGTAGCGATTAGGTCACCTAACGCTTTCCCAAGGACATAGTCCTTTTGACCGCCAGAGAGAATGATTCTTAGATTGCGGAACCAATTGGTGAAGTTAGACCCATTGTTTCTAAGCTTTTCCTTCTCAGCAAAAACGTTGAAGTTGAAGTTGGACTTAGCCACTTGATCTGCAGTATTTGCAAGTACAAATTAGACTATGTTCATGATAACAAGTTCAACTTTTAATCAAATTACTAGATGAACTCCCACTAAATTCAACATCCCTCAAGTTGTTTAGTGAACATGATCCAAATTCACTACACCTAATCCGATCATCACGAGAAGAGATGTGGTTTCAATGGTGGACAACGAAGTGTCGATCATATCATTCATATGACTCATGCTTAACCTTTCGGTTCTTGTGTTCCGAGGCCATGTCTGTACATGCTAGGCTCGTCAAGTTAGACCCAAGTATTTCCGCGTGTGCAAAATTGGATTGCACCCGTTGTATGTGAGCGTAGAGTCTATAGCACCCGATCATCACGTGATGCTTGGACACGACGAACTTCCGCAATGGTGCATACTCGGGGAGAACATAGTTTTTATCTTGATCTTTAAGTGAGGAATCATCTTATAATGCTACCGTCACGATCTAAGCATGATAAGATACATAAAAGGATAAACATCACATGCATATAACTTTATGTGACATGGTATAGCCAATCTTCGCGCAATGATCTCCATCTTGTGCGTGCCGGCATGATCTCCATCACTCCACAATGATTGCCTCCACCACGAATAGCAACTACAACTATTGCTAACTACTTAGCGATAAAGTGAAACTATTACATGGCGCATAAGAAGTTGACACACAAGTCATACACAATTATAAATATAACCATATGGCTCCTGCCGGTTGTGTACTCATCGACATGCAAGTCGTGAAACATTACAAAACATGATCATCGCATACATTATGCACATCACATATTGGGCCATACCATATCACATAAAACACTCCCTGCAAAAACAAGTTAGACGCCTCTACTTTGTTGTTGCATGTTTTATGTGGCTTATGGGAGTAGATGCTAAGAACGTTTCTTACCTACGGAAAGCCACAACGGTGATATTATGGTTGCCAAACTCCGGTGTTAATCCCATGAAAACTATAGTGAGAGAAACTGACATCCACCAGTCGCATGTGTGGAACAAGCCACACGTCAAGTGCAGAGCCGGTCTCGCGAACGACGTCGCGTAAGGTTGGCCTGGACCGCTTCAATCTCACTATCCCGCGTCATAAGAAGAACACAAACAAGAGGCTTGCAACAGAAAACATCAACGCCCGCAACAACCATGTTGCGTTCTACTCGTGAAACACATCTACGCATAGATCTAGCTCTAATACCACTGAAAGGGTTTCGCGGCATAGTAAATCAAAATTTTCTACGGATGCGAACAGAGGGAAATCCAAGATCTAATCTAGGAGATGCAAACAACGAGAGAGATTGGATTATATCTTCATACCCTTGAAGATTCGCACAATGAACGCTCGTCTCGAATGTGGGTGATGTAGTCCATTCGCTTCTCCTCGCGATCCGATCCGATCTAGCACCACAAGTGGCGGTGCCTCCGTGAGATGCACACGTGCAGTACCTCGACGTCTCCTCCTTCCTCGGACCATCAACTATGGTGGAGAGACGGATTGGATCTACAACATGACGGCGTGGTGTATATGTTTGAGAATTTCTGCAGCAGGGCTTCGCCTACAAGCAGTCGGGAGGAAGAGAGGAGGGCAGCAGGGCGGCTAGGGTTGGAGGGGAAGGTGTGAGGGGTTGGTGCGCCCCCACCCCTCTTTATATAGAGGAAGGGGGGCACAACCCTAGCCCCTCCCCCAAGCCCAAACCGGCGGCCCCAAAGGATAAGGAGTGGGGGGCAAGGAACCCCCCCTTCTAGAAGGTCTATCTCGAGTTTAAACCTCTCTAGGCCGGATGGTCCCTATGGGGCCTTGTTCCCCTGGCCCAATGTGGCCAGGGCACTCCCTCACAGGCCCATGCCCCCTCCCGGAAGGTGGGGCCACGTTGGTCCCCTTCCGGAAGGTTCTAGAAGCTTCCGGTACAATATCGATTAATCCGGAACAATTCCGAACTCCAAAAACTGCACTGCCTTATATGAATCTTATTCTCCGGACCACTCCGGAACCTCTTGTGATGTTCCGGATCCCATCCGAGACTCCGAACAAAAACTCATAAACCAATTATCCAATCTATCCTAGCGTCGAGATACGTTAAGTGTGTGACCCTGCGGGTTCGAGAATATGCAGACATGATCTTCTATCAATAATCAACATCGGGTCGAAACCCATATTGACTCCCACATTCATCGATGATCATATCGGATGAACCACGATGCCAGGATTCAATCAATCCCATATATATATTCCCTTCGTCTCGCGATATTTTACTTGCCCGAGATTCGATCGTTGATGCATCCATACCTAGTTCAATCTCGCTCACAAAGTACTTTACTGCTCGTAATCCGATATCACTTTGTGATTAACTCCTTAACCACATGCTTGCAAGCGTGTTGATATCGACACGAGTGGGCAAGTATATCTCTCCGACTTGGGAGGGACAAATCCCATCTCGATACATACAACCCAACAGATACTTTCCGATCACCTGAGAGACACCTTTATGATCACACTCTCATAGGATGACGTTTGATGACCTCAAATCTTTCTTCCGATACCAGGGAGTTGTATTATCTCATGGTCTAAGGAATACAATATTTGACATAAGAAAAGCTTCGCAAAGACGAACACGATGACACGATCTAATTGCTTCGCTTAGTTTGGGTCTGTCCACCATATCATTCTCCCAATGATATGATCTCATTATTAATTGATAACTCATGTCCATGGTTAGGAAACCTTAACCATCATTAATCAATGAGCTAGTCCTTAGAGGCGTACTAGGGACTCAGTGTTGTTCACAAACCACACAAGTATTAAAGTTTCCGCTTAATACAATTCTAGCATGGAATATAAACATTATCATGAACAAGAATTATAATAATAACATCTTTATTATTGCCTCTAGGGCATAATTCCAACAATTATTTCTTCCATGCATTTTAAAATTTTGATGCTCATGAATGCACATTCAAATCCTAATTAATATTTAATGAAACTAGGGTTGTTACATGGCCCTGGCGCCTCCTTATCCACCTCTACAATCTTCAGCCCGAGGGATTTCAACTCCCTCTTTCGGCGTCCTTTGTCGGCGTCAAGAAACTCTATAGGGATGGTCTTGATCTCCTTGTTTTGCTTGCTATTGCTCCCGATCTCCATATGAACTTATCTCCTTGGCTTCCCGTCCCCTGGTTCCTGGTGATTACGATTAGAGAGAAACACAATGGAAGTATATAAGGGGGTCAGAGGTCGGTAAAACTCGCGAAAAACACAAAAGTTATGCCCAAGAAAAGAATCTTAACGAAACAGGGAAAGAAATCACGAATTTGGAAAAGTCCAGCTGCGTAACGACCAACTATACGGGCGCGACCCGTATAGTTCTAGCCATATATTTGGTTCCAGGCAGATATTTCCAAAATATCCTGAGTCCAGGCAGTTAGGTTACTGACTTGGAACCGACAACCCCCATTTTTAATCATAGATGAATAAAACAAAAAATAACGGAGATGCCAGAAAGTTTAACAACCAACTATACGGCGGGAACAAATTTTCTGGCCGTATAGTTGTAGCCGTATAGTTTCCAAACATCGGAAAATTTCATGAAGGGAATACCGTATGTTGACCTACCAACTATATGGCATGAGCAAATCTTTTGGTCGTATAGTTGCGGTCATATAGTTGGTAAAACCCCTTAGAAACTTCAGAAAAATATGAGGAATTCAGAGGTAAAAATTTCAGGAGTATAAATTGTGAAAATAAATCACTTATTTAGAGAAATAAAACTTACCTTGTACTTACCGTTTATTTAGTAGGGGTGACAAGCTCCTCCAAAAACATGGACTTCATCTCTTTTGGAGGAATTGACCTTAACCCATCTAATAATTTTTGTAAACGAAAATCACCAGGACTAAAGTTCCTCTCAATAAGATTGGTGTCTTGTTGGGAAAGTATGGATATTGCATCCAATATCTTTATTTCTTATCTCTGCATAATTTGCAACTCAAATTCTTGAAGTAAAATAATCCAACATATCAGTCTTGGCTTAAATTTTTTCCTCACAAGGAGTTCTTTTAAACCATCACAATCCGTATGAACTCTTGCTTTTACAACTACTATATAAGAACGAAATTTATCGCAAGAGAAAAATACATCAAAAAGTTTTATTTCTTCCTTAGGATAATTCTTTTGAGCACTATTAAGAGTTCTACTAGTATTATATATAATATTAAATCTGCGACCTATACGTTGTTCCAGAGTTACTCCTACATCATCATCACTAGCTTCATATATTAAATCAAAAGTCATATCTCATATAGGTGGTTTAATAATAGGAACATGGGATAAAGAATATTTGAGCAGAATTAAATCTTACTCCCTTTTGCAAAATGTTAGTTAAAGGTTTAGAAATTCCTAATGAACCTTCTATAAAAACCCACATGACCAAAAAAACTTCTTATACCTTTTATAACCATAAGTTGTGGCATTATCTCTATTGCTTTGATCTTAGCTCTATCTACTTAAATACCCTTACCTGATACCTTATGTCCAAAAACTATACCTTCTTTGACCATGAAATGATACTTCTCCCAGTTTAAAACAAGATTGGTTTCTTTGCAATGCTATAAAACCTTTTTGAGATTGTCCAATCAACTAGTAAATGAAGTTCCATAGACAGAGAAATCAACCATGAATACTTTCATTATCAATTCTATAAAATCTGTAAAAATAGCAGTCATGCATCTTTGAAAAGTAGCTGGAGCATTACATAAACCAAAAGGCATGCGTCATAAGCATGTAAACCATAAGGACTAATGAAAGTTGTTTTAAGTTGGTCATCCGGATGAACATCTATTTGGGATAAACCAGAGTATCCGTCCAAGTAGCAAAAATGAGTGTGGTTTGTTAACCTCTCTAAAGTTTGGTCTATGAACGGTAAAGGATAGTGATCTTTACTAATTTCTTTATTCAATATCCTGAAATCTATACACATCATATGTCGAAAAATAGTTCTAATAAGTATCAATTCATTGTTTTCAATAGAAACAACCGTAAAATCGTGCTTCTTATGAACACAATGAACAAGACTTACACACTCACTTTCTTTTATAGGATAGATTATACCTGCATCCAGTAGACGTACTGTTTCTTTTTTTACCACTTCTTCTGTAACTGGTTTAGCACCTTCCTCCGTGAATATTGGATGGACGGCTATCATAGGACTAATGTTGGGTTCGCAGCATAAAAATAAAAAAATTCCTATGATGGGAACTATATGCACCAAGATCCATCTATTTAGATACAAGCAACGGGTGGATATACATCCATAGAATGCATACCCTCGAAAACCGAAAAGCTTTACGAGTATGAACTCGTTGGTGATGTAGTCGATCTCTTGCCAATCTCAAGATCAACACCATCGTGTCCAACACCGCAAAGCCGTTGTGCATCCGTGATCGCACACAGGTTCGGGTATCCCGACAACCTTCGAGCCCTCGCTCCACCGAAGCAGTGGAAGCAACAAATCCTTTCAGAAAAAGCCATCGAAAACATGTATCTCGCTGATCCGAGACCATGAGGAAATTCTAGAGGGGGAGAGATCCTTCGTGAGGAGGTGTGAGAGTGGAGGAGGAGGAGATGCTCCTTATATAGGGGAGGGGCAGCCCAAGGGGCTTGGCCACCGTCCATGGAGGGTGTCCCCACCTCTCTCTCATTCATGTGGGTGGAAGATCCACTTCACATAAACACACCTCCACTCACATGCATTAATTTTTCACCAAAATTAATGCAAGCTCTCATTAAATAAAACTCTTTTATTTATTTTATTTAGAATTTTGTTAATTTCATTAATTAACGAATGTTCACATAAAACTCCTTGCAACATTTCAATTGATTGGGGCAGCAGCGCATGGGTGAAATCAATCGATTCTGCTTCCGTCTGCCCATGTAGAGCCGCATCGGCACATAGCTAAAATCAATCGTACCGTGTGCCTCCAATTAGCCTGATTGGGGCAGCTTCCCAGCGGAGGCAAATCGATTTGTCCCAAATTTGATTCCCACCAGGTGGATGGGGCCAGGCGGATGACAACCTCGTAGGGGCGTCAACGGGAGCGGGAGCGCGATGGCAACCGCCGGACGGGGCCAAGGTCGGGAAGCACGGCGGCCGACGAACGGAGCCGGGGCCGGGAGCGCCACGGCCAGCGGACGGGGCTAGGGCTGGGAGCATGACGGCAACGATGACAGCGACCTCGCAGGGGCGACAACGACGACTACCACCTCGCTAGGGCTTCGCGGCTGAAGGTTCCGGACGGCCAGCAGACAGGACCAAATTTTGTGCGTGCACGATTCCGGCCACGGGTGACGACAGACGGGCCACGACTCCGTGCGATTCTGACGACGACGGGCACGAGGACGGCACAGGTGAACTTTCAGGATGGCAGTTGGGGGCTTCGCACGTGGACTCGATTTTATAGCGCGCTGGAGCGCACATATGGCGCTTTGGATAGCGCAGTATACCGCATGCATAAAAATATTTCAGCACGCTCTAGTTTACAACGACTGCTAGAGCGTAAAAAAAAGTGTATAGCATGCTATATTAGCGACTGTCGGGCGTTGGATCGGTGGGCCAGCAGTGGCAATCCATACTATGTGCTTATTGTCCTCGGGATATACCAGCATTTGCAAATCAAATTTGTTTCCATGCTAGCTTTATAAGTTGTTTTCCATAAAAAATGACTCGACTCAGATGACGCATGCGGTGCCAAAATTCCTATTTTTATACAGTACTAGCACAAAACTCGTGCGTTGCTACGTCGCGCCGTAATTTGTACATGCTAGAATGGAATATAATTATTTATAGTAAATATGTCATTGCGACGTGGTGTAATCTTAGTGTCTCAGCCGAGCCCCTGTGATCAATTTGGCCTTTCGTCCTAACCATTAATTATTTTTTTATTGAGGTGAAGTGGTTCTGGTTGACACTAAATTAAGTAATTTCGAATTTAAGTGTATATAGAAAAGGTGTCCGTGCGTGCATGGGAGAAATAAATGCTCTAGTAAACCATCCTTATTGACACCTCTCTTTGTCACCACCGTCGATGTTGTCACGTATTTCTCCTTTGCATAATGAGAACGTAAACATATCTAATAATATTACTCCCTCCATTCGAAAATAGATGTCGTAGATAAATTCCCAACATGATGGCAGGCGACAACCTTAGTTTTTATTATTTTAAAATGAATTTACATGTAGTACAAACATAATATTTTGCCAATATTTTAAAATTTAGTGTTTAAAACTCTGTACAGCTCAATTTTCCCCAACAATCTAGGGAGCATCGTAACCCTAGACTTAATTTGTCCATTTTCTATTTTTAACATAGCATGGGTTGAGAAAATATGTCTCATTTAAAGACAAATCTAAATCACTTATTTTCGAACGAAAAGAGTATAATGAGACGTGCTACCACTACTTCGCTCCTTAGATCTTACTTCCAGTTTATATACGAAAAATGCAGTTTAAATTTTCTCAAAATCAATCAAACAAACCTCAAATATGTCATTGTTAATTTAATTTGTTATATCATGTTAGAAATTGCACTCATATAGTTCTCTCCACCACATTTTTTCATATACGACGCACGCACTCACTCCCTCATATAAAAAGCCTCTCTTTTCCATCTATCTTCTTATTTGCTTTCTTCTTGGTGTTGCTTGGAGCTGGTCTATAAGGCGCTCATTCCGAGTCCTCTGGACTCTGGTTTCCTTCAGCAAAGGCGATGTTGCTTGGTTTAGATGTGCAACAGGCAACCCACAATCCCATTCAATTAGCGCTGACACCACATACTGAGTCTGGTTGCTTAGTTTATTTCTGATTAGCTTGCTAATACTAAGGCAAATTTGCAACGTATATAAACTGGTGAAGATCGATTTAAGGTAGCAGTGTGGGACTAAAATACCTGGTCCTGGTTCCGACGTGAAGTTGTAGCAGAGCCAAACGGACATGGTATCAGCAAAGCTAATCGAAAATTCTGCTGTCTCGTTGATGTTGGTCAGGCCCAGCAGAGCCAAACGGACATGCACGTAAGCCGCACGCACGTCAGGCCCAGCATGTGGTGACCTGTACGTGGTTGACCAACCATCACTGGCCCTGATCTCACAGGTCCTCACGATCTGTTATTGTCCATACGCAAGATTTGTTTATTTTCAACCGCTATTTTCACTTGAAGTTGAAGGTGGCGTTGGTGGCTAATATGTGTTTTGGTGGAAGGGCAAAACAGTCTAAAAAAGAGTTGGACCGGAAGAAACACTTCGTCTTATATATATATATACTAGTTGAGTGTCCGTGCGTTGCTACGGGTCTATTTTTTACTGAATATTGCATGAAATTTTCAATACTGAAAATCAATCAAAAAAATCTCAATGGGTCAAGACATAGAGAAGTAGTCTGTAGTATATATTTCAATCATTTTTTGTGCAACTTCTTAGTGTTCTCCGATTAATAATTTTGTTAAACCAACTATTTTTAGTAATGAAGCAAATTGTAGTTACTAAAATGAGCACATTGAACAATCCACGACAAAATACTCGTGCTTCGTGGAAATATGAGTCTATGACATAGAATAATAATCTGGATTCTATACGTTTTTATTTACTGGCTAGAAAGAGTGAAAACCAGTACAGGAGTTAGTGTCACATGCTCAGTTCTGTTAGTACCTGACTAATAAGGAGTTAGTGTCCCATGCTCAATTTTGTTAGTACCAGGCTCATGAATATTTTAGAAACATCTCCTCAAATATTCCTGTCAATTGTAACAAATATTCAATCTGGTACTGCACTCTATCTGAAGTACTACTAAAATCTAAATGGCTTCAACATGGTACCATGCAAATTATTATTCTTCAATGATCTACTTTTTGCGAGACAATAAAAAATAATTTCAAATTTATATTCTAGTAAAGAGTTGCTTAAACCGCATTGTGCACAAACAGTTGATACTTATGTGGGCACGCACACACTTGGACAAAGGAAAAATCTGATGCTGCGTAATTTAATTTAGTACCTTCTCATTTGCCTTTCTCTTCTCAAGAAGGCTTTATTTAACAAACCTTTTTGTTCTACTCCGTATCTATTATCAATGAAAGCAATGCTAACCGTCTTTCAAAAAAAAAACACACATATGGAAAAGGAGATGATTTGATCAATTAATTACTATGTGAGAATTCAAACATTTTCCATAGCAAAGAAGTCAGATTAATTAAGAAACTTCATTTAAGATCATTCTTACTCTAGTATCGTGAATACACATTAGCCACACTATACCATTTGTATTGGCAACAGAGGGAAGACCCGCTCAGCCGTATGGCGGGGCACGAAGAACCCGCCATGCGTGCTGGTGTCACTCGCCGTCAGCGTCTGGTGCGGCTGCTTGCTTAATCCCCATATCCGCAGGCAAGTACACGTTGTTTTGGTATTTCTAAATAACATATTAACACAGGGAAAAACATCAAAACTCCATAGAAAATCACATGACCCAAGCTCACTTAAGTGCGTGAATCATGAATCCCCCTCCGCCTTACCGGGTTCAGCGGCTGCAGCTTCATCTAGATGTACAATTCGTCAGTCTCCACATCAGCCTGCAAAAAATCGTTACCTTAACTTGGCACACAGACGAAGAACCACATCTCCTTCTGCACAAATAGAATTTCCTGCTCAAATGTATCAAGCTACTAAGGTATGCACAAAGTAGTGGACAATCTTATGTTCAGGCATGGATTGTACAGTAGCAACAAAATAAGTCTAGAGCACACACAGATGTCTTCCTTAATCTCACAACCACACTGTGCGGCGGTTGTGCTTCTTGTGCATGATGCAGCAGCCACATTTATAGGCACTGGATAATACATCCAGTCTTTAGCATTTTCTCCGTTCTGCAATTTAAAGAAGCTCATACTCCTTCAAATATGAAGAAGAAATCCAAAAAAAATTACTGCCTAAACACACCTATAAATCCAGCGTAGAGTGAAGTTCACAATTATTATTGGCAGGGCCAAGAAAAGTCAGACCAAGGCCTCCCACAGACTCACGCATGTAGGTCTCGGCGTCAGAAAAGTCAGAGTTGCGTCGTCCACGCAGGTCTCGTCTGCACCTCTAGCACTGCCGGAGGGGCTTCTAGCACGACCGCCCAGTCTCAGGTCTGTCACTTCCTTGCCGAACTACACGCATGACCACATAGCCACACGTGCATAGACACATCTAGCAGGCGCCGTTTCGCTGAATCGGCAGGGGAGTGCGGGTTAATTCACAGCGACTTGCTATCGATCTACACCACAATGGAGACGCCACAACCACTCGAAGTTGTTGAGGCGCTAGAACTGCTCCACCGTCCGCCATGTGAGACCATGAGAGACGATATCTGAACCAGCCTCCCATTGTCGATGTCCCTCCACAACGAATCTAGGAAACCTGCATCGTTGATTTCGTCCTTAGAGGCGGCCTTGAGATAGAGGCGGAGAGAGAGAGAGAACATCGGCCATCGAATCGAATCGAATCGAATCAAAGGGGATTGGAATGGGAACGGGGAATTTGTGGCTTACTGGCGACGCAGTCGAAGACGTCGGCGGCGGACTCACCCTCGGGGAAGCGGAAGAAGAATCGGCTGAATCGCTCGTGAGTATCCTTGATGGCGCGCATCCGCTAATCGACCTGGAAGTTGCCGAATACCTGCTCGCGGACGCGGCACTCCTCACGGGCGCCGATGACGCGGTGCCGAGGAAAGGCGGCGCCGTACATCTGAAAGAGAACCGATAGGAATAGATTGGAAGAGGGACCGATAAGAAGATGAGAGCAGCAGGGGAGAACCGAGGCACGTTGCCCATCAGCTTGAAATACTTGCAGATCGATAGCAGCGTCTCCTAAGGCGGCGACGGGTGCATCGATCGAAAAATCGAGGTCTCTTCCTTTCGCACAAGCTTCTGTATATTTATTAGGTCGAGCGATAGAGTCCCGAGTCTAGCTGCCCAGGAAACATAACCAAATCGGATCGGATAAAAACAGCCTCCATTGTACGCGCGTGCGATGGAGACTCTGGGGCGACGGACGAAACGACCGTGGCGAACGAAAACCACCGTAGCATAAATTATATAGTAATATATATATATAGGCAACGTGCCCGTGCGTTGCAACGGAGGAAAAAAATGTCATAAACATTTTTTTAATAATGACAAAATCGTCTTGTTTTAATGTTACAACCGAACAAAAAGCTAAAACTTGTAAAAGGAAATTTAGAAGTCTTTCATGGCATGAACTTCTGACGCCACATCATTTTTATCTTGATACTTGTATAACTTTCAATTTTGACCAATTTTTGTCTCTCTTCTGATTGATTGCCTCAGCTTTGTTGAGAAAAGAGACATGTACGTAGTGAAGATGCGCATGCGCCATATATATCCTGGTTCCAAAATATAGCACTTTTCTATAAAAATAAGTGTTTGAATAGATATTTGCAGCGTTTATGTTTGTTAAAGTTTAGAATTCTTGCGTTTATGCTATGTTAAAAAGAATGAAAAAAGAGAGAAAAAATTAAAATAAATGTTTGAATAGAAATAGATATTTGCAGCGCTTATGTTTGTTGAAGTTCAGATTCAGAATTCTTGCGTTTATGCTATGTTAAAACGGATGAAAGAAGAGGGAGAAAAAAAAATCAAAACTTACCGTCCAACTATCGTATGGGAGATGGATGAAGGCGTGCAGTAGGTGGCTGAAGTCGCTGTTGATGGTCGTTCTTTCCGAGAAAATCTGTTGACCACTACCTTGCAAGAACAATTATCTCGATGAAAATTTAGCTAGGTCTCTGTCTTTCGGCCGCCTCTTGTCTCTTTGATCTGTGTTTATTAATTAGCTCAGGCCAATAATCCTTTCGGTGCAATCAGGGTGGCCAACCCAATCCCTCTCGTTTGAAGCTAGGGCGTACACAGATTAGGCCAGTGCTTGTTTCTTCCCTTCCAATTCCTTTTCATATGTGAATTTCGTTGTCCCCCCCGTCAACAATATCCGTTCTTTCGGTACCATCATCAGCATATGGCGAACTTTATTCCATTCTGATTTCCAAGACAGCTTGCTGATATTATAAAAAACCTGTGAACGTTTATAAACCGGTGTTACGTATTGTAAGCAAACAAGGTGGGACTATTCAGCTCAGAAAGTCCATCGGTCTCTATCTTTTCCACGGCCATGTTCTATATGGCTGGTATTATTTTTGTGCTTGTTTGTGCGCTTATTTGGGCCAGCCCAAGATCGGATGGGCAAACGCGAAGTGGGAAGGTCCGATGGCCTAGCTAGCCAAACCCCCAGCGCCGCACGATCTTTTTCTCTCCGCTCGTTCTTTCTTTTCCGGCACGCGGCTGCTTTTTTTTTACTTACAGGTGGCATTGCTTGTAATACGTGATTTAGTGTGAGGGTAAACTGGTCTAAAAAAGTGTTGGACCGGAAGAAACACTTCGTCCTTTATTATTACTAGGACTAGGACTAGGAATAGGAACTAGGAAAGTTGCCCGTGCGTTGCACCGGAAGAAAAAACCCACGTCATGAATTTTTGTTGCGCTTGCTAGGATTAGTTATTTTTATCTCCTTCTGTCTCTGATGGTTTCCTAATCTCTTCCCCATTAGACCCACTGGCAGGCCACCGTGGCATCGGAACATGTGTTATTATTTGTGGCTCAACCGTATCTCAACATGTGCATCTTTGCTTGCTCACTGGTCGTCTTCGTGGTCTCATTCGAGCCATTTTTGTTTCACTCATCTCTTGTAATTCTGCGCCATGCATAATTCAGAAGAGAGGAGATTAGAGTAGGCGCATGTGATATTTATTAGGCCCCTGCCACCAACGAGCAGCTCCTTTACAAAATCTCGTGTGCTACTTCTCGTTGTTGCTTGCGTCCTGCAACACAGCCCGTCCACTTCTTTTTCGTGTCTGCCTTGATTCTTCACGCCTCCTACCAATCCAAAAGACCACCAGATTCCATCGCAACCAACCACTGATCGCTCATCGAGTCAACGCCAGCTAGAAGATTCACTATCTGCTTTTTTTCTTGCAAATCGTTGCAGCATTTGGACTCCAGCATGTCTCCCTGCATTACCCCATGGAGTCAACGCCCGGTTCCACCTCATCCGGCTAGGTGCAGACAACCGTCCCCGCAACTCCTTGCCAACGTCGGTTCTTCTCCTCTTGTGCATGAGCCAGATCGCCATCGACGCAGCACCATCCGACCAGCACCTGCCTGCCTCGGTGGCCCCATCGCCTTCCACCACCGGGTCAATGCGCCTTTTGCAATCTATATCTCCTACTCCCTTAGGTTCATATTAGTTGATTTAGATTAATCTAGATACAGATGTATCTAATAATTTTTAGTGCTATCTAGATAAATTTAAGTTAACTAATATAAATCGGAGGGAGTATCTCTGATCTGAGTATGAGCAAAGTACTATTATTACCAACTAATATGCATCATTTTCTAAAAAAAACTAACCTGCATCATAGACATTCTAAAAATAGTACTCCCTTGGGTCCATATTAATTGACTCAAATTTGTTTAGAGTTAAATGAATCTAGACAGTATTTAGTATATAGGTTTATCTAAATTAATTTTAATAAATTAAAGTTAATTAATATGGATTGGAGGGAGTAATGCATCTCATTGGAAGAGACTATCAGGCTAAATGTACAAACCTTGAGAAATAATGTAGTGATGATTTCCTCCATAACTCCGAACGAGCGGAAGCAACTATGATCAGATGTGACAATCGCGGCATCAGTGCGTGCAGATTGGAGTAAACAAAATTAGCGCTCCGCAACTTCCTCCGGTAGGCCATCTAATTTATTTTCGTGAAGGCTTGGACCATGTGGCAACAGTGCTTTGTGATCACGTTTAGCCTAAAAAGGTACCGTGATTAGTACGTGCCCCTACACATATGATTTATCCAAGTCTCAAGCTGAAATTAGCTAAATTGAAAAGCGTATGCTTGGTCAATTAATATCGAAACTGGAAGAGAATCAACAAAAAATACACAATTGGTATATATAGCTGATCAGTAGTTCAGTACGCACCTCTTGTTTTGTGCCGTCATTGGAGTGTCCTGCGCATTCTCGTTTACTCTCGTGTATGCATCTGTTCCAGTTGTAGCAACAATGCGGTTGATGATGTCCAGCCCTGCACGTTCCATTACATATTAAGCAATTGATTGCGTCCATGATTAGCATCTAGACATCGACAATCTACCACCGATTTTGACATCAGCAGGCAGCGGCAGCCGGCAGGTTGCTTGAAGAGTTGAGGACACGCTAGACGGTCAATTAATATACGGCTGCAGCGGCAGCGTGCATGACGGCGGTGGAATACGGAGCTGTCCGCCTGTATACTGTATGCATAAGGCAAGACCTGATTCATCGATCACTATATCCTGGATGGTTGCGTGGCCTAGGCATGAGGCAAAATTGAAACCTAAGAACGCTCTAGAAGATCTGAATACGACGCCTACGGCGGCAGGGTGCGTGAGGATGATAGAATATAGCAGCGTCAGCCTTCTTTTTTTTTCGAATTTAGGGGCATCGGCGGCTAATTATTTGACTTATGGATGACATGGTGGGTAATATAATCGGATTGATAAGGGTAAAGTCGTCTAAAAAAGTGTAGGTACTATAAGAAACACTCCTTCCTTTATTATTAGGTATAGATTAGGTATAAATATATATATATATATAATAAAGAAATAAACTAATAATATAAAAGACATATATAATAATATGTCTATTATTGTATATATATATACTATTAAAAAGATTGGGACCGTTCGTCATCCCTCAGAAAAATTCCGTCTGCCTTGAAAAGACGCTATTGCCCCTGACTGTTTAAATTTTTTACAACAGATGCCACCGCCAAGTGATACCTGTCCGGCGGGAAAAAAGTTATTCTCCTCCGCCTCCCCTCATCGTTCAACCTCCCTCCCGATTGGGATCTCTACCTGGCCTCCCTCCGATCCCTAAAACTCTCGTCCGCATCCCTCCTGCCCCATGCAAGTCTAGGAGACGCTGTCCATGGCAGCAGCCTCGCCCATCCTCGAACGATCTCCAAGCTGCACCCCTGTCGGCCACCACTGCTGCCCCCGTGCACAGCCCGGAGCGACAACCCCCGCCGCCCTGCCGTTGTTGAGGTCTCGCCATGACCGTCTCGCTCGCCGCCTGAATTCGCCTGGCGCCTCAACATCTAGCTGACCTCGACCGAGCTCCGCGCTCTGCCCCTACCGACCGACGCGCCCCGCAAGATAGCCCAGAAGGCCACGCCGCCATGCCGTCGAGGTCCGACCATCGCCCACTCCAGTAGCGATTAAGCCCGAGGAAATCAACCATCCGAGGACGGGAATGTGCGTGGTTGCGACGGTCTCGCACCGGCTGCTGTGGATTGGTGCCTTGGTACGTACGGAGAAGCAGGGTCCTGGGCGTACGCGCGGTAGGACAAGAGACTGATGCTGTTGTGCCTTCTCACCGAGGGAGCAAGCCGGCCCGTGTGCCGATGACCTGTCCATCCGCCGTCTCGTGTCAGACTCCAAGCTGCGTCTTGCTGCCAACGCCCCGTCGTCATCCGGCTCTGGCAAAGCCGGCATGCTGTTCCTTGACATGCGCGCGGACAACCGGATCTTCTCACCAATTCGTGCCGGTGTCTGAAGTTTTTGTTGTTGAGATGCTGTAGTCATCTCTGCACCCAAGGTGTTTGTGTTAATGCCAACGAGTTGAGAAAAAAAAACGGGTGTAGCTGAAGAAGGTTCATCTATTGTTGTTCATGCTTTGATAGTTGATGCAACGAAGATGCTGGAGCGGATGAGGCTAGACCTATTGGGATGATGTTATCTGCGTGCTCTTGTTGTGTTTAGAAATTCACCAATTTAATGTCAACTGAAGGTGCTGGAAAGGAGTATGTTGGGACAACTTCACCAAACTCCTACAAATATAGGTATTTACTGGCACTAACAAATGAGATTGTATCAGTTCTCATATAAATACCAGGATCTTTGTAGCTACGTAAGACATACTCTCTCCGTTTAAAAATATAAGATGTTTTAGGTTTGTGAAAGAGATGTATCTAGACACCTTTTAGTGTATAGGTTCAAATGAATCTAGACACTAAAAAATGTCTAGATACATCTCATTCACAAACCTAAAACATCTTATATTTCCAAACGGAGGGAGTACATATTATCATTGCATGTTTCTGTGACTTTTTTAACTGATCCTTTTTATGCATATATTACATCTTAACTACAGAATTATGTATGTACACATTATTATTTATAGGCCTGTAGTGAAACTATTTTATCTGATGCCAGCAAGGAGCTGCAAATGGAGTGTAGAGCATCGATGATCATGCTCTGATTTTACGCAGCCATGTCACATGTGGCTCAACGTGGATGAGCCTCATGCACTTCAGGTGGCTCTTACGATACAAAACTAGAAATTGGTGTTTGCCAAATTAGATATCACAATCAATGATTATGTATTATTATACTTCCTCTGTCTTGAAATAGATTCATCCAAATTTTGAAAAATCTAAGACATCTATTTTAAGACGGGTGAGTATAATTGTGTAGGTTATGGTTAACACAAGTTTAATCTGGATGCCATGTCCATCTCTCAAAAAACTGGATGCGAGGTCTTTTCACATTATTTTTCATTTTAACTTTACATCAGCCTTCAAGCCACTATTTCTTTTCCTATATAATGGCAAAGCGATTGATTGTAACAACTAAATGGTGATTAATCTGTGGGTTTTCTCTATTTATTGGTACATCTTTGCACTCCTTAGTTACACTATTTACTTACTTACTGCCTAGAAAACCTAGCAGAAGAACGGACATAAAATAACGAGAATGCTGCCCACCAGTTTACACAATTTTGTTTGCTTCTTCTGTTATCGATACTATGTTGGTGCATTTTTCTGAATATATAGAATGGATGTAATTTCAAAAAAGGAGCTATGCTGAAATTATATGGAGTACAGTTTCGCAAAATATGATGATCCATTAATTTATTGTATATTTATAGTGTCCCGTAGCAACGCACGGACATTCAGCTAGTATATATATACACACACTAGCAGAAAAGCCTGTGCGCTGCATCGGGAATAAAAACGATCCATATCCTACTCCGACTATAACACGTGACGCTAGAGCGAACCATCCCTAATGAAATTTCTATTTTGTGCCATCATCCTTGACGACGCTTTTAGCCCGACCATCCGATACACTTGGACACAAGAGCTATATGTCATCATCTCTAGTTCGCCCCGCTCCTCGGAGGACTTCATCTTCCTCGGGATAGGGGATTAGAGGAAGCAGCAAAAAGCGAATATTTCGTTAGAAAGGAGTCATAATGCGGACAAGATTGATTGGATTAACCCTTAACTGTAGGGGTGATTTGATTTTTTAAACATTATTTCCGTGCTAAGCTCTTTTTCTAAACTCTTTTTATTGTACCGCGTGCTGTTGACTTGACGGCTCCTTCTTCAATTATGCACCATCCCGGTCGGCAAATTGTTGGCTTCTATGGCCTTAGCTCACGAACCTGATTTGGTCACTTGCGTCCTCTAATTCCTCTTGCGTTTTCTTAACCGAATCCCGAAGATAAGAGTGAACACACAAGTGTCACTCGATCATAATGTATTAGACGAACTCAAAAGAGTGAGGCGAGACACCAAATAAGGGATCCCACGGAGTGCCGCAGTGTCCGGCACGCTGCAGGCGCAATCAGACTATTTTTATTAAGAAAATGAATGAAAGATTGCGTATAAAGATCGGCGATTCTTCATTTTTCAAAATTGGCCAAGTTACCCATTGCAAATTGGCACTTATCGAGTTTCTTAATTTTCCTCTTAATTTTTTCATGCATATGTATGAGCCCACAAACACAAGCCACGTGGCGTCTCTTAATTTTCCTCTTCTTCTTAATTTTCCTCCCACACCGTGCGTCCTCTAATTCCTCTTCTTCTTAATTATCCTTCTTTATTTTAGAGTCCAACGATATTCCTTCCTTTCATTCGAGAATGCAAATGCAACAATCCACTTTCCCTTTTATTCATGCAGGTCATCAACACATGGTGACTTTTATCCCACTTGATCATTTGGTTTTATACCAATTATTCTTGTTGCCGCTTGCTGATACTATAAGAGAATTTTTAAAGCTGGTTATACTCGTTATAAAGCAGCAAGGTAGGACTATTTTTGAACCCAAGAATCCATACGTACATACGTTGCATATTGTTCCTGAACACGGCAGCCCATACGATGACTTCCAAACAAGCCCAAAAAAATTCAAGAGAAGATTTGGTTTCATACGAATCATTCTTGTTATCGCCGGTACGTACATTGCGTGTGCTGTTAGGGCATGTACAATGCTAGAGAAGGCATGCCTTCTCTTAGCTCTCCACATCATTTAGAGAAGACACAATATATAACTTGTACAATGCATTATCTCTTATTGCTATCTCTAGCAATTAATAGAATTAACTATTTTTAGTAAAAAATTGGTTGACTAAGAGAAGGCATATGGTACAATGGAGAAAAATAGTCTTCTCTTATTGCTAAGAGATCATCCCTTAGCTAAGACAACCTCTCTCTTGCTTTCTCTCCAACCAAGAAAATCCAACGCATGGCGTAAGGGCGGCGACGCCACGTCGCATGCCTTACCCGGATCCAAGCTTTTTTTCTTGGACGTGGACTCCGTCTCGGTTCCGAAACGTAGTTTTTTTTACTCATCATCTGGATAGTCTTCGAAACGTAGTTTTTTTACTTATCATCTGGGTAGTTTTTTTCGACTGTTTTTTCTTCAACTTAGCGGTGGCGTTGGTTGTAATATGTAATTTGGTGGGAGGGCAAATTCGTCTAAAAAAGTGTTATACATTCTTTATTATTAGTATATAGATTATATTATATATTATATATATATAGATATAGATATAGATAAGAATATGAACTGCTTTCCACGAAAAGAAGAAAAAACCGCCACCACCGCACGTTCTTAAGCTGCCATTCCCGCGCGAAGTCCAAAACCCCTTGGCGCGCTCACGCCCCACCGCGCTCTTTTCTTCCCAGTTCCCACCCTCATCCCCACCCAGTTCCTCCCCAATTCCCCCCCGAATCTCATTCTTCTCCGAATCCTCCCGCAATTCGCAATCTCTCCCGATGCCGACTCTCCGCAGCGCCACGATGAGTCCAGTCCAGGCGGCCAACCCCTCCCCAACGACAGCCACCACCCCGCGCAGCGCCAAGCGCCGGCTGACCCCTCGCCGTGCAGGCGAGTCGCCCGATTCCGCTCAGTTCACCGCCCCCCACATGTCCCTGCTGGCCGGTGCCGGACCCGTAAGTTTCCCTGCCCTCATCCCACGCAGATCTGCGTAACCGCCGCTTCATTTCAATTTGCATCTCATGCCAATTCACACCAACTGCTCGACCTTGCAGACCGGCACCCCGAAGATGCTCTCGGCGTCGCCAAAATCCTCCCGGAAGCGTCTCTACGGCGACCTCGTCGCGGCGGAGAAGCCCAAGTGGAACCCGCGAGGCAAGTCTTGCTTCAGCCATAGTGACATACGCTGGTCTGTCTTGTTTGATTCTGACAGGAAACGAATGGCTTGTCCTGCAGACCCGGCGCAGATGCAGGCAGTCAAGGAGGCGTTGCACGTGGCTACGGTGCCATCGTGCGGTTTGGTTTGCCGGGACGACGAGCAAAGGCGCGTGTTTGAGTTCTGCAAGGCGTGCGTCGAGCAGGAGAGGGCAGGGAGCCTCTATGTATGCGGGTGCCCCGGTACAGGGAAAACACTGTCAATTAACAAGGTCAAGGAGAGAGTGGCGCGTTGGGCTGAGGAGGTATATCATGAGTTTTCAGTTTTCGGCCGGATTTCTTGATTTAGAGGGTATATATTTTTGTCAAAGTTTGTGACATATATGCTGCGTGTAGATGGGAATGGAGACACCTGATGATTTGTCGATCAATTGCACGAACCTAGGAAACACATCTGACATTTTTAGTAAGGTACACATTCTTGCCAAATTATGATCACAATCTACCTATTGATTCCCCAACTGATTGACCATATATGTCGTACTAATGGAGATTTCAATACAGATACTTGCAAAATTCCAGGGTCGAAAGAAGTCAAGTGGAAAATTGTCACCGCTTCAGCAACTGCAGAGTATGTTTTCCAACAAAGAATCTGCTCCAAGAAGGATGCTGTAAGAAACTATCCGTACCCACTCACACCATACTCTTTTCTTGCCATTTTGATCATGCTATCTGAACTGAATGTCACTGGTTGCCAGGTTGGTCGTTGTGGATGAGATGGACTATTTAATAACAAGGGACCGGGCTGTGCTACATGATCTTTTCATGCTTACAACCCACCAATTCTCGAGATGCATACTAATAGGTTAGGTTTCAAAAGAATCACACCTACACTACAGTTTTAGCTCCATGGAATAGAAAAGCAGTTTTATTCTGGATTTTGGCACGGTTTGCTCACTGATAGTTGTTTATGTTCTCAGGAATTGCAAATGCCATAGACTTAGCATACCGGTTTCTTCCAAAGCTTGAATCCTTAAATTGTAAGCACTCTTACCATGTTTGGCTATTTGCTATAGTGAAAATAAATGCCTCCAAGTGTTTGTTGTTGTATCCGCTGACATGCATAAGACTAATCAGTCTCTGGCATTATGGTACTATTGACAGGCAAGCCAGATGTTATAACTTTCCGTGCTTATTCCAGGGATCAAATATCCAACATAATTAATCATAGGTTAAAGGTAATTCGCGTTGCCACATGACTAATTCTGCCTTACATGTCTTTTCACATCATTGAGCTTAAAACTGTTTGCTGTTTGGTGTTATTTTACAGGTTCTTGAGTACGATGTTTTCGAACCACTGGCCATAGAATTTTGTGCCAGGGTAAGTCCAATTATCCTTAATCAGCTAGTATTTATCTGTGAGGAAGTACATCTATCTGTTTAGGTGAACACCAGGGTGTGGCTAATGAGAATATTCTATACATGCTTATTAACTTTATTACTTTATTCTGTACCAGAAAGTAGCCGCGGCCTCTGGAGACATGAGAAAAGCACTTGGGGTCTGCAGGTATTTTACTTCTTGCATAATCATATTACGTTATAATCTGTCCATCATTACTGGAGCTGAAAAAATATAAAGCACACATGCTTTTTTGAAACAATTCTGGATATGATTGATGCTCTGTACACCTGAAATGATGATTGTCCTATTGTCTATTCCAGGAGTGCTGTGGAGGTTTTTGAATCAAGACTACAAGATTCTTCTGATAAAGTATTTGGAGTTGTAAGTTTGTTAGTTCCTCAACTTATTTTTTTGAAGACCATTTAAATTACAATAAAGTCATCTCCACATCCACATCAAACCACCTTGGTATGCACATTGTTCCAATTTGTGCCTTTAGTTCATCTGCTGGGCCACATTCTACATATGTTTAATTGAATGTGGTCTGGCTATCTTGGTTTCCTTGGCCAACTGTGGAACAATATCTATGATTAGGCTGGAAAGTTGAATGCCCTTTTCTGTGCTAAATAACCTTTTGAAAGAGATAAAGATTGCCACTTCCTAATTATTATGTGACTGGTGATAAACCAATTTTGTTTCGGTGTCCCATGCAATCTAATAGAAATTCTTACAGGTGACATTTGACCATATGGATATTGCCTTGTCAAAGGTATTCAAGCCAGTGGTAGTAAACAGCATACTGTGTCTTCCCCAACACCAACAGGTAATAACCTATTTATCTTCCCATCTTCCAACTAATCTAGCTTTTGCTATTCTTCCTGAAATTTCATTCTCATTCATGCCATGTTGGTTGGCCAGATGGTTCTCTGTGCACTGGCAAATACCTTCCAGCATTGCAAGAAAAAGGCTACTACTCTAGGAGAGGTAATATTTTCTGAGTGATATTCTGAAAGAACACACTTGATCACAACATTCTGTACAGTTACGGAGTTCTAACCTGTCTATATCTTGTTACAGCTCAACAAATCATACATAGAAATTTGCAGATCAAGCCAAGTCCCAGCAGTTGGGATGCTTGAATTTTCTAACATGTGCATGATTTTGAGCGATCAGGTATGCAAACACCCATGAAACCATATGTATCAATAATACTCCAAAATATTCTCAACTTTTTAACTCAGTTTTCATTGCAGGGATACTTGAAGCTAGGGCAATCAAAGGATGATAAGCTCAGGAGAGTAACGCTTCAGATTGACATTTCAGATATCACTTTTGCATTTAAGGTGTGGACATAATTTCTTATTTCTGTAATTATACCGATATGTCTGGTTTGTTTCAGGTGTACTTATTGATTTCATTCATGATGCAGGGTAGCCGATTCTTTCAGAAGTGCCTTGACCAACCAAAGTTTTAGTGAGAAGACTATGCTTCCTTTATATGTGCATAAGTTTTCTCTCTTTATCCAAGAATGCCCAAAAAGCTCAGGTGCATTTCAAAACTGTGCAATTCTTCCTGCATCCAGTTAACTGCAGTCTTCTGTTCCCCTATCTATAGATTCCTTACAGTTCAATGTTTAATTTCTTGAATCAGGTGCTTGCAGTCCACTGTATCAAGCCATGGTAATTTTTTCAGCCAGTCCTCACTGCTGTTACCAGGATCCTTGATTTATGAAGAGACTTCTTTTCTTGCTGCTGAAATTGTACAATGACATGAGTTCTGTACTTCTCATACAATTCTTCCAAAAGATAGTTGGCTTTACTTCGATTTTTCATTTTTGTTTCTTTCATAGAAATTGATCAGGTAGCTACCCATTGTTGTACCAATAATTTATATTAGTGAGGGCACTAATATAGAGTTGGGACATTTTTCATTTGAGTTGTCAAAGCAATTGTACACCAGTGTTACTTTTACTGTAGTGATCCTTTGCCCTGTGGCTATAATTGAAACATAGTTTTGCTGAGGAAATAGGTACCTCTATTGTTCACTCATTGAAAGGTTTGATATTCTTGCAATCATTGTTTTTCAAGAAACACATATGGAAAGATCTTTAAGCTCCCATTCTGGGTATAAGAGAGGCACCCTATAGCTGCTGGCACAAATCTCCCATGGAGTTTTGCTGGTTCCTTCTGCATTTACTGGCTCTTAAGTTTTGAGGGTTCACATCAAGTTTATTCAATGTTAGTTTTGCATATGCAATGTTACTTGGTCTTTTGGCAAAATGTTGCTTGTCTAAGGGAACTTTTCCACTCCCCACATTCTATTCACACTTCATATAAAACATTTGGCCAACATGGATCAAAATATCTCTAGCCAAATTTTGTCTTGCCAGTGATTGGAAAAAAATGGTAGGGCACAAAAATACATGAACCAAACATGCCATTATCTGTTTTGATTTGTGTATATGCACATGTCTGAGAGAGTTTGCCCTTGCGAATCTTGAAAAATTCTAAATTATTTTGCTTATACATGTACTCATGGACAGCCGAATCTTGAAAAACCCCCACCTGAATATATTGCATCAAACAAGCATTACAAGACCAAGCACTTGTCCACCCTTGAGCGGGTTGACATCGTGAGGAAACAATTGGTTCGGATCTCAAGAAGAAAAGTCAGCCTGTGGATGGTTTGGCATTAAAATGCTCTATCTTTCTCTCTTGGATGCAATCTCGTCTCAGAGCTCAATAGTTTAACTCCAAGCAGGAGATTTAACAGAATCACCATCACAGATCATACATCTAAAACGCGTATATTTGCTCGGAACAAAGATCATAACACATCTAACTGGCTGAAATTGTGTAGAGAAAAGCTGAAGACAGTAGTGGCAGTAACAAACCCGTTGAGGTGACATGTAGCCGGCTCAAAGCAAAACAAAAAGTTTGGAACGTGGTGGATCTACCCCCATGGTATGCATGTGTCATATTATTGCAAGTTTCACTGGGCACACTAAATCTGCTACAGAAAATGGGGAGGTTTATCCCCTCTTCTGCCTCTCCTTCTTCCCTGGCTTCAGCTTTATAACCTCGTCCATGTACAATAGACCCTTCCCCTTGTACACCTCCGGAGGCTTGGTGGTCCGAACAGCTCCGGCGAAATGGTATACCCTCTGCTTGTCGATACCAGCGAAGCATATTAGGTTGGGTTTAAAGCAGAAGACACGGACGGCGGGCGGGGCGGTGAACTGCACTTCGTGGCTGAAGCCTAGCTTCAGAAACAACTCGCGGCCTTCGCGCTCCGTTCTCGCTTTGAAGCCGACTCCGACGAGCCTCAGGAACCGGAAGAACTTGGCATCCATTTGCAGCGAGAGAAGTTCGTCCAAGGCTAGTTAGCTGAAATGTTTGCTTCCGAGTTACCTTAACATAAGAAGGACAAAGAGTTCATCACAAAACCGAGCACTTGTGTAGAAGAACAGGACTACCGGAGTAGTATGACCATGCTGCAAAGTACAGAGAATTCGATATGTATATCGTATATGTGCAGGACTGTAAGTTGAAACAATTGTTCTCAGAACACTGCAAAACATGGTCACACTGATGGTTTGTACGTTCACGCACAATTTCCCTTGAGCGTTAAAACACAACATATGTTTTGAAATCTGATGTTAGAAAAAACACATGTTTCCCAATCTGAACTGCCACTACATTATTATTCCATTATACTTCAAATGTAGTTCCTGGCCATCAAAATGACCAAGTCATAATCAATCATAGTATAATGCCTAAGAAAACCATCTCTAATTTATTTCGGAGATGCACGTCTTCTCATGGTTCCACATAAAAAAGATACTTATTGATCGTGTCTTCCTCTTTATTGTTGATGAATCATATCGATGCAAAACAGTAGATATATAGAGACTGCTTTTAGTTAATCAATTGCCTCATGCATACACAAATTATCAATCTGTAACTGATCCATCAGAAATACTACCCCGTATTAGTCCTTTGTGTAAATCTGCTGCAGTATTCGACGTACCTCTAAGTTTAGGCGTCACCGAGTGTTCAGGGATGTGGCTGGCGGACTACAACCACGGTCACCCACGATCTCGACGGGCGAAGCGCTCGAGCGACGCTCGCTGGAACCTGCCCTAGCGGCGGCGGCGTTCGGTATGAACCGAAACTCGAACCGAAAGAAGCGTTTCAACCGCTGAGTCCTCACGTACATGTGCGTCTAGCCGTCTACAGTCTACAGGCATGACAATCGATGGCAATGGGCAGCGTTGTTGGGCTTTGGCAGGTAGACACGGAGGCCTAAGGGCATATCCACAGGGCCGATACATACGGGCCACGGTATGGGTAGGGGGTCTGGCCTGTTTGGTCGACCGCGTACAGCGGACCAATCCATTTCTCCGCGCTTGGCCATCGTCAATGCCGACGTATTTTCAGCGTCTTTCCGTCGCCACCCCATCTCCCGCCTTTCTGTCCCGCCGTTTTCCGCAAGGTTTAGGCGTTTCCCGTCGCGTCCAGGCGCAACCATAAAAAGGAGAGGTCACCGAGCTATCTTCGACCATACCCACGCCACCCACAACACAAAAAACCACCATGCCTGGCCACGGGCGTCGACCCGACGAGCGTCCCAACCCCAACGCCGGCAGAGAAGAGGGGCCAAAGCAGCCGTGGTGGTTACCGAACCCGCTGTTGCCACACGCTCTCACTACAACTACAACAGGACCACCGGCGAGCGCTTCTCGTTGGAGGTGATGAACCGCGTCTTTCTACCAGAGCACTGCCGGCGTCTTGCACTCGGGGAAGTGCGTGACGAACTCCGCGAAGCATTGCAGACCAATCCCGACGCCGCGTACCTGCGTGCCCGTCTCGTCCAAGCCGAAGAAGAGCTGCAGACGCAGGAAGCGATCTACCGTTCTCTATGGGGCGTTGCCGACCCGTAGGCGACGCGTAGCTAGAATGGCCAATGTCGGCTGATCCGTAGGCTACCTGTTGTACTCTTGTTTTGTAAATATATGTGAAGGTCGAATAAAGATTTTCATTGCAAATGGCCAATGCCAACATTCATACATACACGACGCAACCTAGCCTACTCGTCAAAGTCGGAGGAGGAGTCAGTCAGCGCGTGCTGTCGCGTTGCCATTGATGGCGCATGCTGCGGCCGGTTAGCCTTCCGCCTCTGAATCGCTGCCGCTGCATGCGTCTGAATCGGTACCGCTGACCTCATCTGAAATCAATGCCGCGGGTCAAGGTGGTTGACGGGTGGGCCAGTAGCGCGCGCGAAAAAGACGTTCGCGCTATCAGCGCGCGTTCGGGCCGACGCAACCGAGCTCCAGATTAGATGCATTGATGGGTCGGGCCGAACGCGTTTGTCCAGATGGGTCACCTCGCTTGGCGCCACGCACGGACAGTTTCGGACACGCGCAGACCGTTTTTGGTCGCCCCGGTGGAGTCACCAACAGGCGCGGCAAAAGGCACGCGTAAATAAACTGCCGATTTGGCGACCTCCAGCGGACGCGTGAAAAAGTCACGGGCGCTATTTTTTTTGCCCCGCGCGCGCTTTTGCGCCATCTTGCGCGTCAAACTTGCCGCGTCGCGGGCGCACACCCAACTGTCTGGAAGTTTCACATCCACCGCGTGTCGCTTCGCCGCCCCCGCCTCGCTCCGCCTCTCACCTCACTCCGCGCCACTGCTTCGCCTCCTGACAAGATGGCGCCCCGCCGCCGCTCGACCTCCGGCTACCACGGCGTCTGCGCGCGGCCGAGCGGCATGTTCTACGCCGAGATCCGCAGCGGCGACGAGCGCATCAGGCTCGACGCGGTCGCCTGGCGCCTCGGCCACTCCCGCCGGACGATGAACTTCCACGGCGTATGGACGCGGGAACAGGCGGAAGCGCTCGCGCCGCCGCCTCCGGCCGTCACGCGCGAGCAGCAACAGCGCCAACGCGAGCTCGAGCAGCGGCTCGTCAAGGCGGAGCTCGACGAGCGCCTCCGCCTCAAGTGGGCGCGCCAGGTCCCAGAGGACGTCGCCGTGATGGAGGCATTCTACGAGAAGAAGGAAGATGAGAAGGCGGCGAACAAGGCGAATTGCGAGGAGCGGAGGGCGAAGTCGGTGGCAAGGAAGAAGGAGAGGGAGGAGAAGGCCGCGAGGAAGGCGGAGGAGAAGAAAAACGGCGTCGGCCCGTCGACGATCGTCCTCTCCTCCTCCTCCTTCGAGTGGACATCCACTCCGGTGTCGTCGACAACTCTGGGCTCGTCGGATTTCGACCGACATTCCGAGTAGTTTAGTGTAGTTTCGAAATAAGTGGTTATAGGGTCGAAGGTTGCAATATATTTCGTATTTTCAGTTAATTTTTCATGTTTTGTTTGATGTATTCCGTATGTAAAATATGATCAAAATGTTGTTTGCGCCGTGCTGCGCGCTGCATAATGGAGCGTCAAACAAAGGAACTTTTTTAGCGCCCGAGCACGTGCTGTATAATAAAGCGTCCGGCAGGGAAAAATCAAGCACGGCGCGCGGTAAGCATTTACAACGCGGTCGTAGCGACATATAGTACGCCAGATTTTAATACGCCGGTTGGAGATGCTCTAAGGGGGTTTCGGCCATGCTCTTATCATGGTCTTATTATCTTGGCAAGGCTAATTTTTGAGTTAAAAGAGGTAGAAATAAAAAAGACGTTTGACTTATCTTAGCTAAGAGATATGATGTCTCACCACGTATTTAGGAATATCCGTCGATAAAGTTAAGACTAAAAAAACCATTGTACATCATGTTTTCTTGTCATATCAAAGTTAAGTGACATGTGTAAGATAAGACTGTCTTATCAACCATTGTATATGTACTAAGAGCATCTTCAACCGTCACCCAAGAGTCCAAAAACACTTTTTTCTTCGGCGATGCGAAAATCTCTCAGTTGGCCCTTCAGATACTAATATTCACTAGATTGGGTCGAAACTTATCCGGTGAACCCAAGCCAAACGCGACGCGCTGGGGGTCGTGGGGACCCCGACAGAAGCGAAAAAACACGTGAGCTAGCTCTGTCGACGACCCAAGCTTATTTTCCTTTTTTTTTCGTTTTCCTCCTTTTTCTTCTCACATACCCCATCTCGCCCGCCATCTGCTGTAGCTCCTGCCATTTTCACTCCCGTGCCCCTGATCTACCCTACCATGCCAACAAAAAAATTCATCGTTCCTCGATCCACCTCCGATCCTAATCATCCGAAGCAGAGGAAGCGGAGAGCAAGGTGTCGGAGATATGTCAAGCCGGGTATGCTTACCGGGCCGAATGATAGTAGACATGGAAGACCCATGACCGCCCCTTGTGGGCTTACACGAATAAACAAGGCCTGGGCAGATAATGCCCGATCCTTAATTGGTTCAGGGGAGTTACAGAGAAAACGAAGACTAAGGACTCGGAGTACAGGGCAAAAAGGTCATATTCGACATCTGCTAAGACTCATACTCCTGTACAGATTGTTGTAAACCCTAGGCCGACCATGTACAAATACAAGGAGTCTAGAGTTCGAATTTTGCAATAGGAAGACAAATATGAAAAAACTTTGCAGTGAAATTGAGGGTGATACCTAGGGTATGAGATTGGGATCCAGATCCCTAGAGTATTGCCTTAGATCTGGATGATTTGAGTGAAGAAATTCAAAGAAGGCACCGGACCCTAGCCACCATGCTCGTCCTCTGTTTATGTTTGGGTTGGGATGGGGAATGGAGACTGGGCTAGGGCCAGGACAACCCTATGCGGATTTGGCCAAGTCAAAGTGTGGCGCCTTTGTTCGCAGTGCTATGCTTATAGTCATAGGCGTTGCGGCCATGCCGGCCGGCGGTGCAGCGCCATGTTGGATGACGTTGCACGATATATTCGTTCTCTACGGGCCCGCCGCACAAAAAAGTCAGTCTTGTAAAATATTTTCTACCAACTGTTTTTTAATTAGAAAAAAAGATTATTTCTATCATTTTGCCCGTTTTACCACTTGGACACTCCCCAGCTCTCACGTTCCAGGGCTTGGAGGGATGCGTCCACACATTTCCCTGATTGCCACCCTCGCTCGCGCAAGGCCTCACCCAAGTTCCAGACCCAGCCTAACCTGGTCCAGATCCAGTCGATGTTGCGCCGGCAACCTACCCGCATCGAGCTCCGTAGCTCCGACCGCGACGAGCTCGAAGAACACCTTCGCTCCAAAGCGGCCGCCGCCGCAGCCGCTGCGGCTAAACCCACCTCCGAATCCACACCACTCTCAACCCCGCCGCCATCCAACCCTCTCCTTCGCCTTCTCCACCCGCCGCCCAACGCCGCTCCCTCCAAGCCCCAACGCATCGGCCTCTACCCCCTTGAACCCCAAACCCTAGAACCCCCAACCCCAGCACCATGGAGGTCGAGATCAAGCTCCGCCTCCCCGACGCCGCCGCCCACCGCCGCCTCTCCTACTTCCTCGCGCCCCGCCTCCTCCGCACCGACGCCCAGCGCAACCTCTTCTTCGATGCCGCCGCTCGCCCCCTCGCCGCCGCCACCGCCGCCCTCCGCATCCGCCTCTACGGCCTCCAGGATCACGCCCCCTCCCGCGCCGTGCTCGCGCTCAAGCGCCGCCCGCGCATCGACGCAGGCGTCAGCCGCGTCGAGGAGATCGAGGAGCCCCTCGACCCAACCCTCGCCCTCGCCTGCGTTGACGACCCCGCCCGCCTCGGTGGGGTTGATTCCTCCATCATCCGTCTCGTCTCCGACGAGTACGGCGTCGGTGGGGACGCCGCGCCGTTTGTCAGTCTCGGTGGGTTCCGGAACACCCGCGGTGTGTATCAGCTCGATGACGGCGAGGAGCTCGGACTCGTCTTGGAGCTTGATGAGACGCACTTCGATTTCGGCACCAACTACGAGCTGGAGTGCGAGACGGCCGAGCCGGACCAGGCAAAGGAGGTCCTTGAGCGGCTGCTTACAGTGGCTGGCGTGCCGTATGAGTACTCGCGGAGCAATAAGTTCGGCTGCTTCATCGCCGGGAAACTCCTCCCATAACTTGGTTTGTCATTTTAGCATGTCTGGATTGCTATGGAACTTTCTTCAAGCTAAACAAATTTGGGTTCTTGCAACGATTATCTTGTTTGGTGGCATGTGATTTCAGTCCTTACAAATATACTACTACTCTACTTTGTTCTGTTACTTTCTGGTCTTATTTGATAACTTGTATCCGAGAATAGCGTAGCAACACAAGCTATTGCATTCCATTCCTAGCTAACTAATTAAGTCTGTGTTTTTCGTATCTAACTACCACGGGAGGAAAGGTTGCATGTGTTGGTTTGCTGGAGTGGGGACTAAATTAGGCTCTTCCAGGACGAAAGAGGCAGTGAGAATATATTGTAATCCTTCTTGCTTGATTAATTCACCTCTGGAGGGTCCACTACCTACAGGACTAACGATCCAAACTAGGAACAAACCAAATACTATCATCTTCACCTCTAGAGGGTCCACTATATGATAGATTTGCAAGGATAGAAATTGGAGCTAGAAATATGGTAATGGTTTTGAAATATAGGTTTTCGGATCACATTTTTAAATGAGTATGCATTGCCACATGCTACTGATAGGTAAATATCCTTGCCTTGCATATATTTCTTATGCTGTTTGTTCACTGGCAGCACAGTTCGAATCTAGCCCCTTGTGTGATTTTCACTATAGTGCTCAGTATAAGTTATAGTATATATGTATATGTGTACGGAAGAGACGCACATTTCAGATATGTGACACCACATTGCTTTGTGTGTGCCACAATACAATCTGAACCTTTAATAAAGTTATAACGACTGGAACATATTCTATAGAAATACCCTCATGCATGACCTGAATTTCACTTACTAAAGAAAACACAATTGTTTACCATGCAGGAGCCTACACAAACAAGGTATGTGTGAGAGTGCCGAAGATATTTGGCAATATAGCAATTATTTCTAGGTGAACATTGAACAATTTGTCTGTGTCTGTATTTTGCCTTGACAGCAAGGCATATAGTATCAATAGGCATCCAGGGTCGGGGAAAAGAGCGAGGAGGGGGGATCAGCTGAGTGGGGGACTGAAAGGAAACATACATAGAGCTTTGTGCTTAGTTTGGTAATCATGATCAACCATTGCACATCTCTGGAACCTAATTCCAAGATCAAGAAATGTCACAATCTGCAGAATATGATTGTTCAAGCCACACTGATTTAGTATCTTTGAAATTATCTCAACTAATTTTGGTTCCAATATACTCCTGAAGGCGTGGAATTTCACACCTATATTTGGTTTAGCAAAGTATCATACTCATAGTCATTGAATTTTTATTCCTTAATAAAACCCATGCAATTTCAAGCTGCCAAGTTTTATAAAAAGAACATAATTTTAGAAGCCAAAAACTTTAGAATAGAGCATGATGTTCCTTCACCGATTTTCCATGGAAGTTTTATTGTCATAACCTGTTGCTCCCTCAGAGACTCATGAAGCTCCACTCAGGCATCTTAATCTTTCTTTTTTAACTGCATATAGTATCCATTCAAAATTGTTATTGTTTATACATCTGTAGATGCAGTTGTCATCTCCGGACTTCTGTTCCTGCTTACGAGTGAAGGACAAAGATATATTTCTTGCAATATAGGTTAAAAGAAATTTATCAGGCTGTCATGATATTAGGCAGTCATGCCTTTCGGTTAAACATAAAACACAGATTGTCTAATCATGTTAAAGTTCAAAATTAGAAATTCTTCCCCTTTCTGTTAAACTGCATGCAAATGCCTTAAATTGTGTGTTGTCATCATTGTCTAACATAGGTCTTATCATTTTATCGTTTTATAATAGAAAATTGTTTTAACGGTTCATGTTCACATATATATATATATATATATATATATTTTTTCATTTTGGAACAAATTGCAGTCAGTCGTGTGAAAAAAGAATGATAGCGAAGATCAATGCAGCAACGTGTGAACATAAACCTGTTATAATGTGTGTTTTATTGTTTTTCTAGAGCCCTTTTAATTATGTGAGGCAGTCCTAGAGGGAGGACGATATCCTCACGGTCACGGGTTTCTGATCCTCTTAATCCTTCATGGAGCTAATGCTGCTCCTTTAAAGAATCGATAAACTTGGATGGTAAATATCTTTGTGTTTTGTTCTCTTTTGGAGGTGTTTGTCGGAAAGATTTTTCTTTGAATTGATCAAGCATTATGATCTGTAAGTGCACTGTTATTGTTCTATAAGATGGGATTTATACAAGAAAACATATCATTACACTCATATGTTCACGGATGATGGTCGCCTGTGGCATGGCCTGGACCTACAGTTCTCGGCCAAAGAATGCGCCTTGTTCTTCGCTTGGACTACCATGCCGATTGGGAACAGCCAGAACACGCTGTTTTGGGAGGTTCGGTGAATACATGGCCGTGTAGTCTGAGAGACGCAAGCAGTGGACCATGGTGCAGTACCTACAGCTATGGCACGCCATCGCTCACTCCGCGCCTAAAGACGATCCTGGCCACCTGCCTCACCACCCCAGCCCCAAGGTGCTTGCAGATGTCGGAGACGATGCATCAATAGGCAGCGGCGGAACCGGCATATAAAAAATGGGTGTATATAATACACTAAATGTCACTGTTTTACTCACGTTTTACCTAATATATTTAACGTAAGTTGCTCTGTATGTGAAATAAATATAGATATATAAGGTTTTGACAAAAATAATGGGTGTACATTCTGCGTCCGCCCATGACAATAGGTACTATGGAATGATGTGCTTTCCTTGCTGAGAATGACAAGCAAAGTGAGAATGACAAGCAAAATTGCCATAGAGTGGTAGATTTTGGTTCCGACAACATAGTGGTATAAAATGATATATTTGACATGTAAAGTGATAGTTTTATGCTATTAACTCTGTTGTCGACGCTAAACAAAGATCATAACAAATAACGTAACGGCGGAGCTCAATACGCGATGCTTCCAAACGGACCAACTATCTGCAACATGTAACCACACCATGTTTCTCAATTTACATCAACATCGGCTAAAAGAAAAGTCAGCCTGTGCGGATGGTTTGGCAGAGAAAATATGTTCACTCTTTCTATATCCGATGCAAGCTCAGTAATTTACCTACAAGCAGGAGTTTTAACAAAATCACCATCACAGATCACAGTACATCTTTGAACCCAAATTTTGGAGCGGAACAAAGATCGTAACATAACAAACAACAATCTGATGCTTTGTAGAGAAAAAAAATGAAGACAGTAGTGGCAGTAACGAACACATTGAACTGCTGAAGGTAACATCTAGCCACCTCAAAACAGAAAACAAAAAGGCTGGAGTGTTGTGGTCCACCGCCATGGTACGCATGCCATATAGTACAGGCTCATCAGATGATCCACATACATTATATTAGTATATGAAGTCAGGATGTTATTCTTGCAACCCTAATTAATCCACCACAAGCAGAAAACCACATGAAATCCGAAACGCCACAAGCATGCCGTGACATCTTAAACGGCAGGCTAAAGGTGAAATGGGGATCGAGGTTTATCTATCTATGTCGATTTCTAAGACTAAACCTCTTTGTCTGCTCGTCGATGTAAAATAAGCCCTTCCTCTTGTACACCTTCGGAGGCTTGCTGATCCGAACAGCTCCGGCGAAATGGTGCACCTTGTGCTTGTCGATACCGGCGAAGCATATCAGGTTGGGTTTGAAGCAGAATACTCGGACGGCGGGCGGGGCGGTGAACTGCACCTCGTGGCTGAAGCCTAGCTTTAGGAACAGCTCGCGGCCTTCGCGCTCCGTTCTCGCTTTGAAGCCGACCCCGACGAGCTTCAGAAACCGGAAATACTTGGCCTCCATTTGGGACAAGAGAGGTTCGTCCAAAGGCTGAAATGTGTCTGCCACCGAGTTATTGTACCTTAACAGAAGGTGGACAAATTTTTTTATCACAAAACTGAACACTCGTGTAGACGCCATAAGGCAGAGGCTCGCAAGGTTTGCAAGTTCACGCACAATATCTCTCGAACCTTTGAACACAACATATGTTTTGCAATCCGATGTTAGAAAAAAACATACTCCCTTCATCCAAAAAAGGATGTCACAAATTTGTCTAAATATGCAGTATCTAGAAACATTTTAGTATATAGATACATTCAAATTTAGAAAATTTTACGACATTTTTTTCAGGACGGAGGGAGTATGTTTTGCAACATACAATGCTACTACTAGTATACTACATTGTTATTGGTTTAAAAAATGTAGTTCCTGACCACTAAATTGACCAAGTCGACAATGTCACCATTGGTGAAATTCTTTTTTAAAAAAATACGATACAAACGCAGATGCTCACAATACGTACATACACCCACCTCTATAAATACATGCACGCACACCCTATACCTATGAGCAGACCGAGCCGACGGATCTTGAAATTGACGAAGAACAGACCGACAAACTTTTTGTGTGACGAATCACCCTGGGCGGCCAGCTGGACGGAGCCCCAGGATGGCTGAGCACCGTGGCGTATGCCAGTCTCGTCTCCTGACGCCGGTGGATAGTGAGCGGCGGCGGCAGCCGGCAGCCCTAGCAGCGAGGCGCAGAAATGTAACGCTTCGTGTCGATCGATCGATTTTTTTTTTTTTTTAGGGATGATCGATCGATCTGGTATCTCGTTGGTACGGGGAAACAGCATTGCACCAGGCCATAATGGCCTTGACTGATGGGTTACTGGGCGTCCAAGAGGCTTGTCACAAGTCCAATGAAGGGCTAATTAATCAAGTAAATAACTCCGGCCATTAGAACACAAGAAACTGTGAAGTCCATTGGCAGACAATACCTAAAAGAATCATGTAACGGAGGGAGTACCATCTTAAGGTCGTTCGTCTTAGACTTTAGAAGTTTCTAGGTCCGCAGTGATCTCAGTGCCATTCGACATGGTTGTTACGTCGTCAATCAATTGCCAGAGCTCAACAAGTGATGCCACCAGGTTTCTCAATTTGCATCAACATCGGCTAAAAGAAAAGTCAGCCTGTGTGGATGGTTTGGCAGAAAAAAATGGTTCTCTCGTTCTATCTCTGATGCAAGCTCATCTCAGAGCTAAATAATTTACCTTCAACCACGAGATTTAACACAATTACCATCATAAGTAATACATCTAGAAGCACATATTTTACTGCAGCACAAAAGATTGTAACAAATACTGTAACAAGCTGATGTTGTGTAGAGATAACATGAAGACAACAGTGGCAATAACAAACAAATTGAACTACCGAAGGTAACATCTAGCCAGCTCAAAACACAACAACAAGGCTGGAATGTGCTGATCCACCGAAGGTAACATTGCATTATTATGAAGTCTAGCATGGTATTGGGCCAACCATAATCCACCACTAGAAGAAAACCACATGAAATCTGCTGCACCACAAAGTGTGTTGTGGCATCCGACAGGCTGCGTCGAAGTGAAATGGTGAGGTTCATCCATCTGTTACTTCTTTGTCTTCTTACCAGGCTTCAGCTTTATAACCTCGTCGATATACAGTATGCCCTTCCCCTTGTACACTTCTGGGGGTTTGCTGCTTCGAACCGCTCCGGCGAAATGGTGTACTCGATGCTTGTCGATGCCGGTGCAGCATATTATGTTGGGTTTGAAGCAGAAGACGCGGACGGCGGGTGGGGCGGTGAACTGCACCTCATGGCTGTAGCCTAGCTTCAAAAATAACTCGCGGCCTTCACGCTCTGTTCTTGCTTTAAAGCCGACTCCAACAAGCTTCAGAAACCGGAAAAACTTGGCCTCCATTTGCTTCCCAGTTACCTTCACAGAAGGAGGACAAAACTCTCAGAAAATTGAGAACTCATGTAAAAGAACAGTACTATAGAAGTGTGACCATGCTGCAAGTACAGATGATTCAATATGTTAAAAGACTGTAACCTGAAACTATTATTTTAAAAACACTGCAAAATATTCAGTAGAGTATATATGAGTTCATCCCATAATCTCATATCACAAAGGATGAGCCTTAACGACTTAATAACTCCCACTGAAATAACAAAAGAATGAAAACAACTACTCTGAACTCTAAAGCATTAATCAATTCCTCAATTATCAAAGGATGACCAACTCTGAATATATGATAAATCCACCAGCTTGCCCAAGGCGTAGGCTCAAAGTTGGAAGGTTCCAACAAAGTTAGTTCAGGTGTATACCCCGCAATAAAAAAGTTCAGGTGTAGAGTGCGTTGGATCAGATGAAGATTTGCCACAGTTTCTTTACTGTTGCTTTTCTTTTTCTTTACTTCTTCTGGCTACGAAAATTGGGTTGTGAGAGGTCTGTTTCAAATTTAGTCTGACTGTGTAAGACTGTTAGCCCAGTCAGGGTCACCCTCCTATATATCTTACTGAAAAGCTTGTCAAAGCCTTTTATCTAAATACCAATGGGTTCTCCTCCCTTCAAGGAAAGGTGCAAAACAGAAGATATCATTGCAGGTTGAGGAATTTAGAGGTGGGGCTTTGGTAGTGGTGAAACACTGAAATCAGTAACTGGCAAACACAGCCAAACTGGAGACGCATTCACGTAGTTTTACAGTTTTTGTAGATTCGTTCAAAACTAAAACCATTCAGCAGCTATAACTATAATCTTTGAATATGACTGCAATACTATTTGCCGCAATGAATTAGCTAGTACTCCCTCCGTTTGGGATTATAGGTCACGCACGGTTAACTAGGTTGCCCATTTGACTAATAAAATATAAATAGAATAATACAAAAATTATATCATTAGAAACTTTAGATGCTATATTTTCTAATGGTATAATTTTTGTGTTATATATATTATATTTTATTAGTCAAATTAACGACCTAGGTATACGCGTAGGACCTATAATCCCAAACGGAGGGAGTAGTGAGTAAAATGAGTAATAGAAGATGATTTTGTGAATCACATTCCGTAGCAACCCAGTTAAAGATGTACGAAGAAAAATGCGCACACATTCTGAGTCAAGATTTTAGACAAGGCACTTAATTCTCATGTGAAAATATAACAGTGACATCTACTGGCAAATTTGTATACACTCTCATACAGTAATTATGAACAGTACGATTCATAACCGAATCCTTACCCCCCAAAAAATACCATTACAGAAGAGTAACAATGAAATAGCAACTACAAAATCAAGTAAAAGCCTTACGGGTTAGGATATCATCGAATTAGGTAGCAGCGCAGCACAATACAGGTTCAGCAATTATGACACATTAAATATTTGATGAGCAGCGAGAAAATAAGGTGAGTGAAAGAGGCAGCAGACCTCACCTGGTTGAAGAAAACCAGAGCTTGAAATCTAGCCGGAGACAATAGCAGCTCAGGATCGGCGACGGCGTCTTGGGACACGGTCAGGCGGCGCGCCGAGGAAGACGCTGTTGGTAACGATGGCGCGGGGGCTGTGCAGGATACTGGACGACGGATGCTCGGGTGGGGCGGCCGGGGGTTTCAGGCGCGTGGAATGTTCACGCCGACGGGCGGCGAAGACCGATTCCGGCGGACGGCCACGGCGAGGGAGGAGTGAAGTTCGGCTGGGGGCAAAACCTAACGGCGGAGGGAGGAGTGAAGTCTAGCAAGAGAAAGCCCAATAACTCGGCTTGGGCTGGATTGGGCTTGTTTTTCCTTCTTCGAAAATGATTCTTTGCGGTCTCAAAAAAATATGATGCTTTTGCATTTCACTCGATCGTGAGGTCGAACGCAAAAAATGGTGGATTATCCCGCTGTGCTAGTGTGTGTTGTTTCGCTTATTGAGTGTTGATCTGGCTTTATTGATAAACGAGAACTATATGAAATCAAAGAAGAAACACACGTACAGAAAAAAATACTACTTCCTTCGTCCCATAATAGATGTCTCAGATTTGCAAAATTTGAATGAATCTAGACATTATTTAGCATATAGATTCATTCAAATTTTTAAAAACTTGAGACATCTATTTTAGGACGGAGGGAGTAGGATTATTTGATAACCCAGGTTCATGGAAGAATATTGATGCCGACAACTTCATCTTTTTCACAATGTGCAAGCCAAACTAACAACAAAGTGCTTGAAAAGCCACTTGAGTCACAGTTCGATAAGGTGGATCCTGGTGTACCTTCAAAACTAGGCGTTTGATCATATAAAATCCATTATGAACAGACTCCGGCAGGAGCATCCTGTGTCATTAGTAGAAAACGTGTTTTCTGTCTCGGTTTGTAAAGGCCTTTAGCCCCGGTTTTTCAACCGGAACTATGAAATCGGAACTAAAGGCCTTTAGTCCCGGTTTCCGAATCGGTCTGTAAAGTTTTTTGAATTTTTTTTCCAATTTTTTTTGATTTTTTTTTTAAATTTTTCTTGAACTTTTAAATTGTTTGACTTGTTAATCTTCCACTCCCAGTTTTAACACTAATTATACTTAATCTTAGTTCAGATCGTACTAACGGTCAAATTTCTCGGCCGGTCACCCATCCTAGCACTACTCCACCCAACACGCTTAACTTCTCCATTCCATCTCTCACATCCCACGCGAAGGACCCTTATACCTTGTTGTCAAGACTAGTATATCAATCCTATTAACTCATATCAATATGTGACACGTTTTTATTTTTTAAAATTAAGAACAACTATTTTTAGTAAACAACAATAAATAAGTAATAATAATGTTTTATTCTAATGAAAGTAAAAACTAATTAAATTAATATTTTATTCATATTTTGTCATTTATTCATTTAATATGACATAAATAATATCTTCAAATCTGTAAATCAAAATTCGACAAATAATATATCCATTATTATCAGAAAAATGCGAGGAATTCAAATATGACATAAAAAAATACTAAAATAACTTAATTTCTAAAATAATTTTTTTCTTTTCGAATTTTAAGAATCCAAAACGGTCTAAGGATGTTGAAATCAAATAGCTAATTTTTTCTGCATGTTTTGATAGTTTGTACTTTTTTTTACATCGTATGCAAAAGTTATGGCCATTTGAATTTTTCATAACTTTTTTTTGTAAATTATGTCGAAATTTATATTTGTTATTTTTCGTAACAACTAAATCACTTAATATAACTACAGTTTGAAGGATTTTATTTTTAGAATTTTTTATAATTTTTTGGCATGATTTTGAATCTAGAAAAGACGATCTCCAAAAGGATTTGTGTTCGGTTTACTGCCACGGCAGAACTTGAGAATTTTTTTTGCCCACTTTCTTTAGTCCGGGTTGGTAATACGAACCGGAACTAAAGGTCACACGTTTAATCCCGGTTGGTGATACGAACCAGAACTAAAAGGATTGGCACCGAAAGCATCTCTTTTAGTCCCGGTTGGTGATACAAACTGAGACTAAAAGTCCCGTTTGACCCAAGACTAAAGATTGCTGGCGTTCTAGCCGTTAGAACCGGGACTAATGCCCATTCTCGGGTTTAACCAGAATCGGGAGTAATGCTCCGAACTAGGATGGATGAATGGCTCTTTTTCTATAGTGTGTGCCTACAACGGTACTGAGTCCTGATCTGGCATCTCGAGTTCTCGACGGTCTCCTGCTCATATAGCGTCCACCGGCTCGCGGGGCACGAGCGATGATCCAGCAAGCCGCCGTCGCCGCCGTAGCAAGTTCGCAGCGACATAGATCGATCTGGTCTATACGTGCAGACGAGACGAGGTAAACGAACGTCAAAGATTCATGGCCGAAACGGAAAAAACAGAACTTGTAAACCATTCCTTCCTTGCTTCACACGATAGACTGTAATATGGCTGTTTAGCTTGCTTGTTAGAGCATCTTCATTCGTTGGCCGAACTCAGGCCGAAAAACGGATCGATTTTGGCCGGACGGAACAAGTTTTTGGCCTGGGTACGCCCAGTCGCCCACTCGCGTACCCAGGCCGAGTTCCTAAGTTCGGCTAAAATTCGTTAAATTTGGGCGAATTTCATTAAGTTGGGCGCATATAGGCGGATTACATCGAATTTAAACTAAACTAATACATAATAAACATAAAAAAGGTCGCCGCCGGTGCCTTCGTCGTCCTACATGCCGAAGTTGCCGTAGAATGACGTGTAGTCGGGGTCGGCCCGGCCGTCGCTGCCGCTCGGCTGGTTACAGCGGGAGCGCCCTCGATGGTCGCCGTACCTCCATGGCTGGTAGGACGGGTCTGCCTCGTCGTCGTTCAGGACGTAGAGTGGGGCGTCTTGGTAGGCGAGCTCACGCCCAGACAGCGCCCGATGCCGGGCGGGCTGCTCCTCGGCCTGCTGCTGCAGCCCGAGGATGCGTTGATGCTCCGCCTTCTCCCAGTCCCTCCTGGACCATTCTAGGATGTCCGGCGAGGAGGGCTTGACCAGCGGCAGCGGCGGCATTAGCGGCGGCGCTTCGCGGAGCGACTGCTCCAGCGTCATCTTCAAGGCGGTGTCCTCGGCCGACGCCGAGCCTTCTGTCTTGGGGCGGCGTAGGTGCAGGTGGCATGTTGGCGGCGTAGGCGCAGACGGCTCGCCGATGACGATACAGCGCGCGTGTCCGCGGCGGTGAGCGAGCAGGCGAGACGGCTTCGCGCTTCACGGCCGTCGGCGTGCGAAGCGGCGCGCTGCCGGAAGAGTGGGACGCCGAAGCGGAGGAGGACGAGCTCATGCTCTCCACCCTCCTCGGCGTCCAGTTCGCCGGAGCACGCCGACCCGTCCTGGCCGCCGGCGTCGGGTTGCGCGGGAAGCCGAGCCGCGGAGTATTTCCGCGGTTGATGTGCTCCAACACGGCGGCGAGCGTCCGTCCTGGTGCGCTCCACTAACGCTGGCGCCCCGCCGAGTTTTTGCGCGCCGGCGAGGACTCGTTCGACGGCCCCTCGTGGCGGGTGAGCTCCTGTTGGCGTCGCTCATGGCAGTTCCCCGATGAGCGAGGTCGTCGGCCATCGCTTCGGCGGGGTTGTCCATGCCGGCGATGTATTCTTGTACATCGTACGACAGCTTCTCCGGCGTCGGCCCCAGCGGGATTGGGATGCCGCCGGCGCTCAGCGTCCACCCCGGGGGCATCCGCGTGTCCAGCGGTGCCATGTACCCCTCCTCGTACAGCATGCGCGCCTCCCAAGTCTGGAGGGTGTGCCGGCCGAAGCCGTTCGCCGCAGCGCCGTCGCCGGGGTAGCGTTCGCCCATGGTGAGAGAAGGGGGAAAGTGTTGGAATTATGCCCTAGAGGCAATAATAAAGATGTTATTATTATAATTCTTGTTCATGATAAAGTTTATATTCCATGCTAGAATTGTATTAAGCGGAAACTTTAATACTTGTGCGGTTTATGAACAACACCGTGTCCCTAGTACGCCTCTATGGACTAGCTCATTGATCAATGATGGTTAAGGTTTCCTAACCATAGACATGAGTTGTCAATTGATAATGAGATCATATCATTGGAGAATGATATGATGGACAGACCCAAACTAAGCAAAGCAATTAGATCGTATCATCGTGTTCATCTTTGCGAAGCTTTTCTTATGTCAAATATTGTATTCCTTAGACCATGAGATAATACAACTCCCTGGTATCGGAAGAAAGCTTTGAGGTCATCAAACGTCATCCTATGAGAGGGTGATCATAAAGGTGTCTCTCAGGTGATTGGAAAGTATCATTGGGTTGTATGTATCGAGATGGAATTTGTCCCTCCCAAGTCGGAGAGATATACTTGGGCCACTCGTGTCGATATCAACACCGCTTGCAAGCATGTGGTTAAGGAGTTAATCACAAAGTGATATCGGATTACGACGAGTAAAGTACTTGCCGTGAGCGAGATTGAACTAGGTATGACGATGCAGACGATCGAATCTCGGGCAAGTAAAATATCGCGAGAAGGGAGGAATATATATATGGGATTGATTGAATCCTGGCATCGTGGTTCATCCGATATGATCATCGATGAATGTGTTGGAGTCAATATGGATATTGGTGATTATGATAGAAGATCATATCATATTCTCGAACCTGCAGGTCACACTTAACGTGTCTCGACGCTAGGATAGATTGGATAATTGGTTTAATTTTTTGTTGAGTCTCGGATGGGATCCGGATATCACGTGAGGTTCCGAAAAATGGTCCGGAGAATAAGATTCATATAAGGCAATGCAGTTTTTGAGTTCGAATTGTTCGGGTTAATCGGTATTATACCGGAAGCTTCTAGAACCTTCGGAAGGGACCAACGTGGCCCCACCTTCCGGGAGGGGCATGGGCCTATGAGGGAGTGTCCTGGCGCATTGGGCCAGGGGCACAAAGCCCCATAGGGCCCACCGATCCTATAGGGTTTAAATCGTTTAAACTAGGGATAGAATTTCTAGAAGGAGGAGAGTCCTTGCCCCCTTCCCTCCCTTGGCCCAAGGCTTGGAGGAGGGCAAGGCTGGCCGCCCCCTATATATGGAGGGATGGTGCGCCTCCCCTACACCTTGCCTCCAAACCGTGGTTGCCACCTGCCCTTCCTCTCCCTCCCGATTGTTTGTGGCGAAGCCTGCAGTGAAACTCTCCACCATATACACCGCCGTCGTGTTGTAGATCCAATCTATCTCTCCACCATACTCGCTGGTCAGGAAGGAGGAGGCGCCGAGGTGCTTCACGTGTGCATCTCACGGAGGCACCGCCACTTGTGGGCTAGATCGGATCGGATCGCGAGGAGGAAGCGAGTACGACTACATCACCCACGTTCGACAGGCGTTCATTGTCGAATCTTCAAGGGTATGAAGATCTAATCCAATCTCTCTCGTTGATTGCATCTCCTAGATTAGATCTTGGCTTTCCCTCTGTTCGCATCCGTAGAAAATTTTGATTTACTATGCCGCGAAACCCTTCAGTGGTATCAGAGCTAGATCTATGCGTAGATGTGTTTCACGAGTAGAACACAACATGGTTGTTGCGGGCGTTGATGTTTTCTGTTGCAAGCCTCTTGTTTGTGTTCTTCTTATAACGCGGGATAGTGAGATTGAAGCGTTCCAGGCCAATCTTACGCGACGTCGTTCGCGAGACCGGCTCCGCACTTGACGTGTGGCTTGTACCACACATGCGGCTGGTGGATGTCAGTTTCTCTCACTATAGTTGTCATGGGATTAACACCGGAGTTTGGCAACCATAATATCACCGTTGTGGCTTTCCGTAGGTAAGAATCGTTCTTAGCATCTACTCCCATAAAGCCACGTAAAACATGCAACAACAAAGTAGAGGCGTCTAACTTGTTTTTGCAGAGTGTTTTCGTGATATGGTATGACCCAAGATGTGATGTGTATAATGTATCACGATGATCATGTTTTGTAATGTTTCACGACTTGCATGTCGATGAGTACACAACCGGCGAGCCATATGGTTGTCTTTATAATTGTGTATGACCTGTGTGTCAACTTCTTATCGCCATGTAATAGCTTTACTTTATCGCTAAGTAGTTAGCAATAGTTGTAGTTGCTATTCGTGGTGGAGGCAATCATGGTGGAGTGATGGAGATCATCTTAACGCACAAGATGGAGATCATTCTTGCGAAGATTGGCTATACCATGTCACATAAAGTTATATGCATGTGATGTTTATCCTTTTATGTATCTTATTATGCTTAGATCGCGGTAGCATTATAAGATGATTCCTCACTTAAAGATCAAGATAAAAGCTGTGTTCTCCCGAGTATGCACCGCTGCGAAAGTTCGTCGTGTCCAAGCATCACGTGATGATCGGGTGCTATAGACTCTCGCTCACATACAACGGGTGCAAGCCAGTTTGCACTGTGAAATACTTGGGTATAGCTTGACGAGCCTAGCATGTATGGACATGGCCTCGGAACACAAGAACCGAAAGGTTAAGCATGAGTCATATGAATGATATGATCGACACTTTGTTGTCCACCATTGAAACCACATCTCTTCTCGTGATGATCGGATTAGGTGTGGTGAATTTGGATCGTGTTCACTAAACAACTTGAGGGATGTTGAATTTAGTGGGAGTTCATCTAGTAATTTGATTAAGTTGAACTATTTATCATGAACATAGTCTAAATTGTACTTGCAAACACTTGTAGATCACATGGCCAAGTCCAACTTCAACTTCAACGTTTTCTTTGAGAAGGAAAAGCTTAGAAACAATGGGTCTAACTTCACCAATTGGTTCCGCAATCTAAGAATCATTACATGGCGGACAAAGGACTATGTCCTTGGGAAGCGTTAGGTGACCCCCTAACGCAAGCTACGGTGATGAGAAAGCTGTCTATCGATCGCGCAAAGATGATTATGGTGTGATTAAGAGCACCATGTTGTTTGCTATGGAACCGAGCTTCAAAATCGTTTTGAAGAGTATCCGGGCCCTTTGAGATTCTCGAGGAGCCGAAACCATGTTTCGAGACTCGGGCCCGTTCGAGAGATATGAGATCTCCAGAAGTTCTTTAAGCGCAAGATGGAGGAAGGGAGTTCCGTTAGTGAGCACGCCATAAAGATGACGGGCTACACTCAACGCCTTGAGCAAGCTGGAATGCACGATTCTAGAGGAGCTCAAGATTGACAGGTTCTGCAATCACTCCTCCCGGCTACAAATGTTTTGTAGTGACTCATAATCGATTGGTTCCATCGATACGATCACCGAGCTCTTCGCAAAGTCAAGGCTGCGGATGTGGACATCAAGAAGGATAATCATGTGTTGATGGTCAACAAGCCCTCCTTTAAGAAAGGTAAGGGAGCAAAGAAGCCCTTCAAGAAGGCGGCCAAGCGCAATGCTCCTGAGAAGAAGCTCAAGTCCGGTCCTAAGCGGACCCGAGTGCTTCTATTGCAAGGACAAGGGTCCTTTGGGCATATGTCCAAGTACTTAGCGGACAAGAAGGCTGGCACCATCAAAGGTATATTTGATATACATGTTATTGATGTTTTCCTTACTAGCCCTCGTTGTAGTGCCTGGGTATTTGATACCGGTTCAGTTGCTAATATTTGTAACTCGAAACAGGAGCTACAGAATAGACGGCGGCTTGCGAGGGATGAGGTGACGATGCACGTTGGCAACGGATCAAGTGTTGATGTGATGGCCGTCGGCACGCTCTCCTTAGTTTTACCTTCGGGATTAGTTTTAAACCTTAATATTGAAGGGGTTCGTAGCATGGAAAACAAAAATTTTCTATCGCATACAAACAAACAAGCCAAGATCTATCTACTAGATTGTAGCAACGAGTCGATAGAGGAACTCACCCTCGAAGATTCCAAAGCGGTTAACGAGAGCAGATTCTCGTGGGTGATGTAGTCGTACACTTCCGATCTCAAGATAGTGTAGACGATCCTTCCGGCCAAGGTTCGTAGCCCCTTGATCGGTCACACGTTCGGTACATTGACGAAGACCTTCCTCTCCCTTGTTCCAAAGAATGGAGGTTGTAGCACTCTCTCGCGATTCCGAAAGACAACCTGTGGTACCTGGAAGTAGAGGGGAGATCTCGCAGGCTTCGCCTTTGCCGAGCGAGTATGGTGGAGTATGAGAGAGGCTTTAGTGGTCTAGGGATTAGACACACCAATTAGAAGGCTCTAAACCGAAGGCTAGGGCAATTAGAAGCTCTAAACCAAAACGGCTCTAAACCGGAGGCTTTGGCTAGGGTTTAGATTAGAGGATGGGAACTTGTTTGTCTAGAGGAGGGCCCGCCTCCTTTTATAGGGAGGAGTGCGGCCAGGGGGAGTCCTCCCCAACTCGGCCTTGGTGGCGCCCGGCTTGGAGAGGAGGACTCTCCCCAAGTCGGTTTCAACCTCCTCTTTCCTCTTTCCCTCACTTTCCTGTTTTAGCCGTTTGACTTTCAAACTGGCCGTTTGACTTTTCAGTTTGGGATTCAATTTAATCCTTTATTTGGAACAGCGAGAACACTTAGTACATGATGCAATCATTCCAATATGCAATGACACATTCATGTACCCCTTCCCCTCCGGAGTGCCGGACATTCCGGAACCTTCTAGAACATTCCCGATGAAAACACCGGAATCATTTACGAACTCCGAAACGGGACTTTCCTTATATGAATCTTATTATCCGGACCATTCCGGATCACCTCGTGATATACCGGATCCCATCCGAGACTCCGAACAACATTCGGTCTCTTTCTCATAATACCATAACTACTCAAACAACGTCGAATCCTTAGGTGTGTCTCCCTACGGTTCGTGAATTATGCGGACATGATCGAGACACTTCTCTGATAAATAACCAATAGAGGAATCTGGAAATTCATATGGCTCCCACATATTTCTACGATTACTTTGCGATCGAATGAACCACTTACATACGATACCAATTTCCCTTTGTCTCACGATAGTTTACTTATCCGAGGTTATGATCGTCGGTATCTCTGCATACCTAGTTCAACCTCGTTACCGATAAGTACTCTTTTCTCGTTCCCGTGGTATGTGATCCCTTGTGAGCCAGTCACATGCTTGCAAGCTGATTGGATGACATTCCACCGAGAGGGCCCAGAGTATATCTATCCGTCATATGGATGGACAAATCCCACTCTTGATCCATGTGTTTCAACCAATACTTTCTGAACACTCAATGCCACGTTTATAGCCACCCTGTTACGGTGTGGTGTTTGATGACATCAAAGCATCCATCCGGTAAAGGTGATATGCATGATCTCATGGTCGAAGGAATTAGGTTACTATGTATCAGAAAGCATATAGCAATTGAACTATTGAAATGACTTGATCTTTATGCTACCTTTATCTATAGGAGTATGTCCATCACATCATTCTCCTAATGATATGACCCTGTTGTTAATAACATCTCTATGTTCATGATCAGGAAACCATGATCATATATTAACCAACAAGCTAGTTTAACAAGAGGCTTTACTAGGGACTCTTTTATGTTTACAAATCACACAAGTATTAATGTTTCCTGTTAATAAAATTATAGCATGGTATGTAAACATTTATCATAAGTATGAAGATATGATAATAACCTACTTTATTATTGCCTCTTGGGCATATCTCCAACAGTCTCCCACTTGCACTAGAGTCAATAATCTAGTTTTAAACCTTTGTGTATTCAACACCTATGGCTTTCCGGTGTTGTATGTACATGATTGCTAGTGGTCAACTGATCTCCGGATCTGACACTTCCAGGTCCGTGTGTAATTGCATGTCTTTGCGTCTCTATGCATCACTCATTCTCTAATGAGATGGCTTTGTATAAATTTGGTCCTTTGGTGAGACCTTTAGTTCTTTAGGGTTAAAACATGTTGATAATATTGTCGCACAATATATCTTCATAGTATTATCCCGTTGTGAACTACACCTAGTTTGATAACAAACTACTTGACACAAATGCCCTCTTTAGCTGCTATAGTAGCAGTCATATACTTAGCCTTTTGTTGTAGTATCTGTCACAATGTCTTAACTTTGGAACTCATCCAAATCCATTATGGAACTTACTTTCCATTATATTGTGCCACCCTTAGTTTAGATTGATATAAACTTAATTTGTATTTTGTGACAAAACTAGTATCAATGTAGTACTTTTACAATGAACTAACCATCTATTTGTCACTTCTACAAACAATATATTCTTAGTTCTTCCAAAAGATCATAAGAATATCCTTACTATTGTCCAATGATCATCTTATGAATCATTCTGGTATGTGCTCACATCATTTAGAGCATAGGACATATCTGGATTTGTACATATCACAGTATGATTGATATAAATACTCTTTGTGATTTCATACATCAAGTATCAATCTATACTTGATTATTTGTTTCACTTTACCAAATGTCAATACACTTGAATATATCATCAACACTGAACTCTTTCAATCCTTTCTGTGCGACAAGAACCTTTTCTTGTGGTTTCTATATTGAACTCATTCAATATCTCGTCTATGTACTTCTGGCACAACCATATTAGCGTCTATTGATGCCAAATATTTGGGTTTTGCCTAAGTCTTTCATCGGGATGAAATTCTTAATATGTGTTTAATAAAAGATACATTATTTCCAATCAACAATATGTCTTCCACATAATGTATTAGAAACATGTCTTAGCGCTCCCACTTAATTTCTTGTAAATGCAAGCATCTTCATTGTCTCTGATGAAATTAAACTCTTTTAACAGTTTCATCATAGTGAAGATTCCAACTCCGCTATGCTTACTTCAACCATTGAAGTTTGCATATGCATTTAGCATCCTTTAAATTAACAAAGCCCTATGGACCGTGTCATGCACACGTCCTAGGTAACAATTCTATTAGAAGAACTTGTTTTGCTTATTCAACTACCATATAACAAACTTATATGTTGTGGTTGCTACATTAATCCGTCTAGACTAAATATCACTATGAAAGATCAAATCTTGTCATAGTCAACCTTTGAACATTGTTGTGAACTCTTTCCCAACATGTCGACCATTTCATAGATGAAAAACATCCATGTCTATTTCTTTATAGATCCAAACACAACTGTAAGGTCTTACACCTTTTTCGAGGGTCCTTCTAGTTCAAAACTTGATTTCTCGTGTATGGAACTATTACGGATTTTATGGCTTCAAGCCATTTGACGGAGTCAGGGATTCATCATCGCCTCTTTGCATGTAGTCGGATCATTATTGTTAAATAATGATTTAACTCTCAAATCTTGGTATTCGATTGTTCATCCGACCTACTTGTTTCAATAGGAACTTGGATCTCCGTGACCACAACCTTTGAGGTACGTAAGCCATGAGCATTGTTGCTGCCTCCGGAACACTTTTCGGCGCTTGCGCAACTCTGCACATATACCTAAGGTTCTTTTAACCTTATCAAAGTTCTATTGTCCTCCCACTTTTCTTTTCACGAAAAATTCCTTCCCAAAGAAACTTGACGTTCTAAGCGACAAACACTTTTGTCTTTGGTGTTATGGAGGGATACTCAACAGTTATTCGAAATAATCATACAAAGACAGGTTCATCCGACTTTGGTTGCAAACATCTTTCTTATGCAAAGCATACCAATGTTTTAAGAAAGGACAACTTGGGTTTTATCCCAAACCATAACATATGGTGTCATTTCAACGGATTATGATGGAGCTCTTTTCAGTGGAAAAACAATAGTCACTAAAGCTTTTAATCTTTAAAATATAATGGCAGTTTTTATGAATTATACCTTCGATCTTACCATGTCAAACAAGGTTTAATTACATATCTCGAACGCTCCATACTCTTATGGTGTTTCGGGAAAATGCAAATCCACGGAACGATTCCTTAAATCTTAGGTATTATGCTAAACTTGTAACTCAAATATCTTCCTTTATGATCTTATCATAAACTATTTATATTCTTGTTACAATGATTTTGCACTTCATCTTGAAAGTATTTGAACTTTTCAAATATTTCACACTTCATCCTTATTAAGTAAATATTCATATATTCACTCAAATTTTCGGAGAAAGCATATGAAGTTGAAATCCATCGCTCTTGACTACACATAATGAACTTCGTACAACAATATGTACGAAGTTCCAATAAGCTAGTCATTCGTTCCCTTTTGGCCTATGAAAGAAGTTTTAATTATCTCTAGGAAAGTTTCACAAGCGTCATTTGATCAAAATCAAATAGACTCCAAAATTCCATCCATATGGAGTTTCTTCATGTTTTCTTTCCAATATAATTTAAACTGCGATGTCACTTCCTAAGTGATCTTTCAATCAATTTGTCTTTCGACATTTTTAGCACTAGTTTTATGGATGTGATTTCTCCAACGAAATTTGTGAATCATCCATCTTTTATGGATTACGGCAATTATTTGAACAACCCTTTTGTTCTCATAATACCTGATAGAACAAATCTTGAAGGCAAGCTTTGATGTTTAACGAGCAACACAATAACCCTTTATTTGTTCTCAATGAACATCATCACATATTCTTTTGCTAATTACTTAGGCCACTGTAGTTCATGAATTCTGTTGTTTCGTATGACGATTCATACCAACAAATTCAGTATTAAATACTTAAGAACCACATTGTTTAATAAGCAAAGAATATAGCCATAACATGTATATCATCTATATACTTAAACTGAACAATTCTAGTCTTTTCCTTTCTGCCATATACTTATGAGATTTTCTTTCAATATTTCCTTTTACGCTTTGAAAGAATCTATCAACATCAATAGTGGAGTCATACATATGACATATAGTCCAAAGCGTGTATAGTTAAATACCAATGTCTTTGGACTTGCACTTTGAAGTAGATCACCATCATCAAATGTTTGGTGTTCTTTCAAATTCCTTTCTTTAGTAATCTCTTGGTGTAGTAAACATTTTACCTACATCAAATATTCACCCTTATCATGAAATCGTCCATGATCAAGCTACTTTTAGCTTATAACGATGAATTATGAGTATAATGTTGCTATCCAAAACCTTTTGGAGGATTAGGACAACAAGTGTCTCCAACCTTTTGCAAATTCTCATCAAATATGAGAACATGACTTTTGCCATATTATACTCTATCATGTTGTAACCAATACTTCGTTTCAGATATCACAATATCTTCCACACATCATGGTTTCTGAAACAACTCTTTCAGATCCTAGATAACCTTGATATTAAGAGAATCCTTTGAATATCAAGAATCATGGAGACAAACATGATACTTATATACTAACACTTGGAATTGTTACTCTTGATTTAATACTAATTATTAAACTTTATGGAGTAAACGGAACTTACTGAAAGTTTGCAATAGCACTTTTAATCTTTAGATTAACACTTCAAAACAATACGATACCAGTTCGTAAAGTAACTAACCAGAATTCTATAGTTCTATCATCTCAATTATAACTAAGCGCAAGGTGGTAAACGGATGCCAATGACTACAACAACTATGCAAATTCACTTTGATTTAGTTTATGATAAATTGAGTTCTAATTAATAATTAAATTAATCTAGGTGAACTCCCACTCAAAACAATATCCCTCACATTGTTTTAGTGATCTCACGAACCAAATCCACCACATCAAAACCGATCATCACGAGAGTTGATGCAACTTCAATGGCGAACAATCAACATGTTTATCATATCTATTATATGACTCATGCTTTACCTTTCGGTGATCCGTGTTCCGAGACCATGTCTGTACATGCTAGGCTCGTCAAGATCAACCTTAGCTTCCGCATAAGCAAATCTGGCTTGCTTACGTTGTATACACTCGCAGAATCTAACACACCCGATCATCACGTGGTGCTTCGAAACAACAAGCTTTAGCAACGGTGCTAACTAAGGGTGAACACTTAAGAACTTGAAATTGTGTGCTTGAGGAATCATCTTATAATGCTACCGTCGTCTACTAAGCAATACAAGATGCATAAAGGATTAACATCACATGCAATTCATAATATGTGATATGATATGGCCTTTCTTCTTTGTGCTTCCGATCTCCATCTTCAAGCACGAACATGATCTTCATCATTACCGGCATTGCATCAAGGTCAATGACGCTGCTCCATGGTTGTCTTCCACCGGCTTCAACTATTACAACTACTTTGAATAGACACGCGGGTCTAAACAGAAATTAAAGACAACCATATGGCTCCTGCCGGTTGCCGACTTACAATAAGGAACATTGCATACATCATATATAATCACAATCATGGCCATATCACATCACTGCACACCCCTGCAAAATAAAGTTAGACGCCTCTACTTTCTTTGCATATTTTACGTGGTTTTGGGGCTTTCAATAAGTGTCGTTCTAACTTACGAACAAGAACCACAACATTGATACTAGTATTGTTAATCACCCGTTGTAAATTGGATCTTAACTATGCTAGGAGAAACAGGCACCATAAAGCCACTTATGCAATACAAGTTGCATGTCAAGCGTGGAGCAAGTCTCATGAACGATGTCATGTAAGGTTAGCCCGGGTCGCTTCATCCCAACATACCGCAAGATGCAAAGTACACAAGAAGCAATCGACAATAAAAGCATCAATGCCCACAATGACCATTGTGTTCTACTCGTGCAACAGATCTACATATAGACACGGCTCTGATACCACTGAAGGGGTTCGTAGCATGGAAAACAAAAATTTTCTATCGCATACAAACAAACAAGCCAAGATCTATCTACTAGATTGTAGCAACGAGTCGATAGAGGAACTCACCCTCGAAGATTCCAAAGCGGTTAACGAGAGCAGATTCTCGTGGGTGATGTAGTCGTACACTTCCGATCTCAAGATCGTGTAGACGATCCTTCCGGCGCTGCCCTTGGAGGAGGGGCAAGGGCTGGCCGCCCCCCCTCTATATATAGAGGGCTGGTGCGCCCCCTCCCCCCTACACCTTGCCTCCAAACCCTGGTTGCCCTGCTACCCTTCCTCTCTCCCTCCCGACTGTTTGTAGGCGAAGCCCTGCAGCAGAAATTCTCCACCATATACACCACGCCGTCGTGTTGTAGATCCAATCTATCTCTCCAAAGATACTACTGGTCCGAGGAAGGAGGAGACGTCGAGGTGCTGCACGTGTGCATCTCACGGAGGCACCGCCACTTGTGGTGCTAGATCGGATCGGATCGCGAGGAGGAGAAGCGAGTACGACTACATCACCCACGTTCCGACGAACGTTCCGCTGTGCGAAGGGTATGAAGATCTAATCCAATCTCTCTCGTTGATTGCATCTCCTGGATTAGATCTTGGCTTTCCCTCTGTTCGCATCCGTAGAAAATTTTGATTTACTATGCCGCGAAACCCTTCAGAAAGGTGAGAGAAGGTTCGCCGGGCTTGTGGGTGGGGGGAGCTGTGAGAGAGTGCGAAGATCTCCGGCGAGGAATACGGCTTATAAAGGCCGAGGTGAGCGGCGAGGGCGGGAGGGGTGTAGCGGCGAGGGCGGGAAAAGTGGAAAAAGCGGGAACTTAGTGACCGCCGGTCCGTCGCGGGAGCCGAGGCGGCAATGGTGGCGCCGTAAATCGGCGACGCGTGGCCAACGCGACGAGGAGTTATTGTCCGACGGTCGCCGCGTGGTTCCGAGGATGACGACGACTCGGCTTCCGTCACTGACTCGGCGGGTCCACGCGCCGTTTTGATTTTTTGCCGATTTCGCTGAGTCCGGCGTTCCCAGGGCGTACCCAAAAACTTGGGTCTGGGTAGTCCGGACAAAAATAGCCCAAATCCGGCCGAAAACAGGTCCTTGGGTACGCGACTAGGCCAGTTTTCGGCGTCCGGACTGAAATTTGGCGTCCAGACCGGCCTCCTGGATAGGCTGAGTGGAGATGCTCTTAGGCTGGTCATAGTGCTAAGTAACTTAAACTAGTAACATGTGTATGTTACTAGTCTAAGTTACTATCTCCATAGTGCAAAATAATATATGTGTGGTATCATGCAAAGCCTCATTTATTAAATATAGACTTATTTTGTCTAAAAATATGTGATGTTATGGTAACATAGCTAGTTATCACAAGCCTCTCTCTCATCATTTAATTGTATGTCATCTAAATGTTTAGTTGGCAATACATGTATGACTATATTACTACTCAAGTTACTCTCACTATGACTAGCCTTAGGCTTCAGCGTGTACAGTACAATAGATTAGTATTTAATGGGCTCAAGTGTCGATTAAGGATTATTATCCACGGCCAGACAGTACGGGTTTAGACTCGCACGGACGCAGAAGATTCAATATCGATCAAAGTGCATGATCGTACAATCACCAGTTCACCACGACAGTGTTTAACTTGAGACAGTTTCGACAATGCTTCCAGCGATTCTCGAATAAGCTTCTCGGTGAGCTCCCTCGGAAGCCCTCGCACACTATCCGCTGTACCGACCTGCACGAACGCGGAAACCAAAATACTAGCAACTCAATTAAAACGACGAGGTGGATTTGCAGCCTTGATCGGTCTCTGAAAGAATTTTGGTACGTGAAGCAGTACGTACATAATACTTCAAAAAAACACAGTGGTCTGCTTAGGTTGGAGAAAATTTCAAAAAACCACCACATTTCAATGCAAAATACGTAAAACCCCACTGGTATTCGGCGAAATTGCAAAAATCCACCTGTTTTGAGGAGATTCTTTACAACGTACGCTGATAGTGAAATTGAGTCCGATTAACACGATTTCTGACCGACGGGATCCACTGTCAGTGCTGACGTGGCAAGGCGGAGCTCCGACATATCTATTTTGGGTTTATTTGTAAACTTTTTGTGGAACCCACTAGTCAATAATTATTTTTTTTCCTTTTTTTCTTTAGATTTATTCCCTAAATCCCACCGCCACCTGCGCCGCCCCTACATGTCGTCCTTCCTAATCCTTCCCACTCCGACCGCCCTCCCCATCCCTCCCCACTCACCGACGCCCGCCGCCTCCATACTCCGCCACTGGCCGCGCCGCCCCACTCCTACCGCCGCCTCCCACTCCTCTGCCGCGTGCCGCCTCCCCACCCGCTCCGCCGGCGCCGCCTCCCACTCGCGCACGCCGCCGCCTCCCCCACTCTCGCCCGCCGCCGCCGGCCTCACCTGATGTGCACGCTGCTCATGCTCGCCGCGCAGACGGATTGGCAGCACACGCTCCGTGAGGAGCTCAGCGAGGTCGCCGCCGACGGCCCCTCGACACGACGCGGCGCTCTCCAGACGCTTCACGACATCACCCTGAACGACAACGTCGACGACGCTGCACCACGACGAGGCACTATGGGGCGCCGACGCGAATGAGTTCTGGCCGAAGTGTTCGAGCTGGCCGTGGCTTGAGGCGATGTGAGGAGTTTCGGCCGGAGCAGTTCGACCCCGAATCTGATGGCTGGCCGTGGTGCCGGAGTATAGGCATCTTGGCAGCGAGTGAGGCCGGGTCAAGCGAGGACGCCGGCAACAGGGTGGCCGGAGCAGGGGATTCCGACGACGGAGGCATGGGACAGAGAGTATTTGGGGAAAAAAGGAAAAAAGAAAAACAAATTTACTGACAAGTGGGTCCCACAAGAATGTTTACAAAATAGCCCAAAGTAGATATGTCCAAGCCTCCCCTTGCCACGTCAACACCGACAGTGGGGCCCGATGTCAGAAATCGTGTTAAGCGGGCTAAATCGAACAATCAGTGCACATAGGAACCAATTCACGCAAAACCGGTGGATTTTTTGCAATTTCGCCGAATACCGGTGGTTTTACGTATTTCGCACTAAAATGTGGTGGTTTTTTGGAATTTTCTCGCTTAGGTTGTAGTAGTTCGGAATGTTAACCATTTACAACATCTTCGATGAACTCGTCTGGTATGTGGTGAAAATAGATCTGCAGATGGAAATGCATGCTTATGAGCTCGTTTCAGTCTCTTCTCCTAGCTTAGGGTAGTATCAGCAAGTTCTTAAGTTGCTGGAAATATGCAGCCTACCTCAGGAACATCCCAGCCCCCTTTTGTAACCCCGGCCGGTGCTCCTGCAAGTGCTCGATCACCTGAGTACGCTGTCACGACACCAGGCACAAAAAACATTGAGACGTCAGCCTGGCTGTGCCTAGATACTGTATCCTGTGCGCGTGGACGACAGGAGGTAAAAAGCTCTCGATCGATCGTTACGTTACCCTTGATGAATTCCATGGCTTCCTATTTCGAAAGGGAGGTAGCAGCATCGCATTCATTCACAAACGACGCTGTGTCTAGAGCACACGCAAATTACAAGCTTCTTATTTCGAAATAATCAAGTTCAAAAACCACTGATCAAGGACCAAAAGCACTGCCACGCTACATAGAAATTAGCATCCAACGCAAACGAGAATCAAACTATGAGAGCGGCGAGCATGTAGACGAGCGAGCACAAGGACAGCGACAGATTCTCCTCTCGGTCATTTCCACAAACACCTTGCTCACCGCACTACTTCTCTCCCCCCTCCTCCTCATCATCATCCTCATCCACCTCCACGGAAGCGTCCTCGATGGTTCCGGATTTGAGGTCCAGCGAGAACCCACCCCATTCCACCTCCTCCTCCTCCTCGCCGTCCGCGCTGGCGGCCGGCTCTAGGCCCTCTTCGTCTCTGCACGCGTCGGCCTCGCCGTCGGAGGTGGAGTACCCGTCAGGCCTCACGGGCAGGATCCGCCGCGCCATGCGCCGGTAGCCCCGGGAGTCGACAGCGCCGAGACGGGCATCCGGGTGGCGTCGGGTCAATGTTGCGGCGACAGTCATTGGCTGTCGGCGAAGGCAGGCCGCGCGCCCACTTAGCAAGGAGACCGCCCGGCGGAGCATATTGGTGGTGTGGCAAAGCCTGCACGAAAAAGTTGGCAATGAGAAGCCGTTCCTCGGAATTGAGATAAAAGCCCAAACTCAGCCCACCAGAAATATACTAGAGAGAATAGCCAAAATACCACTAGTCAAAACCGAACATGCCAAAACACCATTAGTGAAAACCAACTTGCCAAAATAACACTCGGTTCGGTTTTTCCTAGCCAAAATACCACTAGTGGCTAACGAGACTACCACCATCCAAAGAAAACACATGTGCCCTTACTTTCTCACATACTAAACTTGCTATTCCAGCACACTGACGCAACATGCATGTTTGACAACATTTTGCCTCCATTTCATAAAAAAAAAATCAGCATGAACAGTACATCACAATCTCAGCGTATTTTGACATAATTTCAGAGCAACTGGACATCATTTCAGCTGACCACCTGAACACTTCTCCACAACCGAGTAGGCCTCCTGGGCGATTCTTTTGCGTGTGGGAATTAATCATACTTACTTGCTGTACGTGGAGGATGGCAGCGAGTTAATCCTCCTGAGCGTTTCCTTTGCGTGCAGCCCGGAAAGCTGGGCTGTCGTACGGGCCGGAGGACGACGGGCGGACCAGGATCCACGCGGCGGGCGGTGGTGGGCGACGGTCGAGCCACGCGGCTACGGGCGTAGGAGGGCGACGGTCGGTACAAACGGGATCCAGGGAGGAAGAGGGCGAGGGGCGGCCAAGGAAAGTTAGAGGGAGGAGGGAGCGGGAGGGAGGCGCCGGCGTGGGCTGCGCGCCGCCATGGTCTGTCTCTACTAGGTGCGGGAGGTTCTAGTGAATATGGATAGGTTTTACATATAGGGGTAATTTTGGAATACCCAGAAAACTGACAAGGTACTAACGGTTTGACTCACGGAATTTCTTTGACATCTAACGACAGTGTTATTTTGGCAAGAAAAACCGATTGAGGGGTGTTATTTTGGCAAGTTGGTTTTCACTAGTGGTATTTTGGCATGTTTGGTTCTGACTAGTGGTATTTTGGCAAGAAAAACCGATTGAGGGGTGTTATTTTGGCAAGTTGGTTTTCACTAGTTGTATTTTGGCATGTTTGGTTCTGACTAGTGGTATTTTGGCTATTCTTTCAATATTTGATGAGTAGCGAGAAAACAACAGAAGTGGAAGACGGAGCAGAGCTCACCTGGTTGAAGAAAAACCAGATCTTGAACTCTAGCCAGAGGCAGTAGTAGCGTAGGATCGGTGACAACGTCGGTGAGGCGGCGCGCCGAGGAAGATGTTGTTGGGGACAACAGCGCGGGGCTTGTGCAGGAGACTGGATGTTGGGGTGGGGGCGGCCGGAGGTTTCAGGCGCGTGGGATGTTCACGCCGACGGGCGGCGAAGGCCGATTCCGGCGGACGGCCGCCGGGAGGGAGGAGTGAAGTTCAGCGGGGGCCAAAACCTAACGGCGGAGGGGGGTTGGTCGAATGGATGGCTCCGTCATGTCTATAGCACGAGAAAGCCCAGCAAATTGGCTTGGGCTGGTTTCATCTCACAAACCTAGGGCTTCCAAGATGTTCATTAATTACAGATCTGTGATATAGGGGAAGAGAAGAGGGGAAAGATGAGAGGGGATATGGTGTACCTGCTATCCGCCGTGCTATGGCCACTGACCACCATAGGGCGTTTGTGGAGGTTAACAGGGCAAACCGAGGGGACGGGCCGAGCTGGGCCACGCCCCTCGCCTTTCATTCTTTTCAAGGGTATCTCAGTCATTTCCTACACAGTTTGGATTTAGGGTACATCGTGTTGGGCCACATGAAGATTTGCCACAGTTCTTTCCTGTTTGCATTTCTTTTTCTTTGCTTCTGGCTACGGAACTTGGTGGTGAATGAGGTCTGTTTCAAATTAATTCCGATTGTGTAAAACTGGTAAACCCAGTTCCCTCCCGTATATCTTACTGAAAAAGCTCATCAATGCCTTTTATCTAAATACCAATGGGTCCCCCCATTAAGGAAAGGTCAAAACAGAAGACAGCATTGCAGGTTGAGGAGTTTAGAGGGTGCGGTACTGTGGTGGTGAAACACTGAAACAATGAGATAGCTACTGGTGACTAAAATTTGTACTAGAAGATGATGATTATGTGCACCTCATTCCCTATAAATCCAGTTAAAGATGAACAAAGATAAATGCGCACACATTTTAAATCATTTTTTAGACAAGAATGCAGGAATCTATGGCACATGACTCGTGCACACACATAATTCTCACTTGCAATTATAACAGTGACATCTAGTGGCGAATTCTCATACATTCTCACACGGTAATCTTGAACAGCAGGATTCACAACCGAATCCTCACAAATAAGTTATCATAACAGAAGAGTAACACTGAAATAGCAGCCATAAGATCAGCTAAAGCCTTACAGGTCACGATATCACCGAATTTAGGCAGCAGCGTAGCACGATGCAGGATCAGCAATACGCGAATGGAAATGGTTGACACCAAGTAGGAGTAGATCAAATATCTGATGAGCAGCGAGAAAATAAGGCAAACGGAAGAGGCAGCAGACCTCACCTGGTTGAAGAAACCCAGAGGTTGAACTCTAGCCGGAGGCAGTAGCAGCGCAGGATTGGTGACGGCGTCGGTGAGGCTGCGCGCCGAGGAAGACGCTGTTGGTGACGACGGCGCGGGGCTTGTCCAGGAGACTAGCCGGAGGGAGACGGATGTTTTGGGTGGGGGAGGCCGGGGGTTTCAGGCGCGTGGGTTGTTCACGCCGACGGGGGGCGAAGACCGATTCCGGCGGACGGCCACCGCGAGGGAGGAGTGACGTTCAGCGGGGGGCAAAACCTAATGGTGGAGGGGTAGCCGAATGAATGGGTCCGTCATGTCTTAGCAGGAGAAAGCCCAAGAACTCGGCTTGGGCTGGTTTGGGCTTCTTTTCTCTTCTTCGCAAAAAAGGTGGATTACCCTCTGTGCAATTGTGTGTGCTTTTTTTTTCTTATTTAGTTTTTTTTTTGCGAAATTATTCAGTTTTCATCTGACTTCATTGATAGACGAGAACCATATGAAATCAAAGAAGACCATTGAAGCGGAAATCTACGACTTCATATTTTTCATAATGTGCAAGCCGAACTAACCACAAAGCTGCTTAAAAGTCGGTTGAGTCACAGAGCGATAAGGTGTGTGCCTTTAAAACGGGGAGCTTTATCATGTAAAATCCATCACAAACTGACTCAGTGGCATGTGGCTCCTCGGTAGTATCAACTGAGGGGCTGGAATGGCAGGAGTCCTGATCTTGCCTCGATAGTTTCCTTCTCCTACCTAGTGTCCACCGGCCGGCTCGCCGGCACGAGCAACGATCCAGAGCTGCCGCCGTAGGAAGTTCGCAGCAACATAAATCGATCTGATCTACACGTCGAGCAGACGAGGTAAACGAACGGCAAGAGTCACGGAAACGGGAAAAACAGAACTTGTAAACACTTCCTTCCTTGCTTTTCCCACGATGGACTATAATATGGGCTGTTTAGTTTGCCCGTTGGGCTTCAGCGTGTACATGGATTAGTATTAAAAAAGCTATTATCACTTTTGGTACCACAATTTGCGTCTCGATTGCATTTTAGTCCCACTTCTTGTAAACTGGACACTCGGGACCCCACAACTTGCTTAGCGTTGACAGTTTTAGTCCGAACCAATATTCTGCTGACACGCGGCACCAACATGGACAAAACGGTTGCAAAAACGTTTGCACATAATAAATTTGGAGGTGTAACATTTGTAATTAGGTACCTCCTTCTATTTCTCTTCTTAACTTACCTGTACGTACAGAACTAAACCACCGGAAGTCACAGTGTCGTAGCAGAATCACTTGGCGGCGGAGATATCGACCTCGCGCACGTTTCCTGCTCCAAGTTCTTAGATCACCGCCGCCATGCATTACCGGGAGCATGGAGAAGATCCGCCGCCCTACGGTACAGCCTTCCTTCCTTCCTTCTTCTCTACTTCCTTATTCTCCCCTTCCTTCTTCTCCTATCACGGCGGTTCTTATGGCGGAGCTGGTGGTGAGCACACGATCGGAATGAGAATCGGTCTAGGGGCTGAAATCATGGGCACGTACTGTCTTGATTGACATAGCATCGTTTAGTATGGTAAATATTGTAGATTCCACGATATTTGTCGGGCGTGTGATCGCTGCTACGAAGAGCGCAAGTTCTGTTTGTCACATGATTTCATCGAAAAGGTTGTTGTTTTTGGTAATTAATGTGACTTGTATTCTTGTTCTGGTGAATGGATTGAAGTTTGAAATTTCGATCATGTACATAGGTTTTGCGTCGTGCTATGGATTTGTGGTATATGTGCGCACTTACAGTTAACTGAAGTAGATTAGTGAACACTTGTTTTGTAGTAGCATGTGTTGTACTGATTGCTCATGGAAGAAAATAGTAGCAAAATTTGGTTCTGTATAGAATTTTTTAGTTGTTCTTCTGAATCTGTAGTGTAGATGCTAAATTATGAAAGTTTATGTTTACTTTACTTGGATTGTTTTTATTCTTAGCATAGATGCTGTTTTAGTTTACTTTACTTGGTCTGTACTTAATTTGTCAAACTCTTATTGTCAATCTTTTCAATGTATTTTGCAGTACTGTTCCCAAATGAAGGCAATGAAGGAATGTTCACTGTTGAAGTAGTGCACAATGGATTTTTCTGTGGTTTAAGAGGGAATTTGGAATATGTTAGTTGTACTACTTCAAGCTTTGACAATTGTACTGCTGACACTTGGTCAACAAGATGGGTCGATGAAATTTTGAGGATCTTGGGATATAGGAGAGATGGTAGGTTGGTTGTGTATTGGTCCATGCCAGGCAAGGTCTTGAGCGAAGGGTTGGTGCTTGTTGAGAGTGAATCAGACCTTAGGCTTATGATTAATGTCAGTAAGAGAAACAAGACTCTTGTTTTGTACATTGATCACACCAATTTTTTGAAGGGTCTCAGAGAATGTGCTATTTTAAATAGACCATCTATAGGTACTCCTGCTACAACTCCTGCTGCTCATGATCCAAGTGCAAAAACTACTCATGTTGCAACTCCTGCTACTCATGGTCCAAGTTCAGCAGCTACTCAAGCTGAAACTATTGCTACTCATGCTCCAAGTGCAGCACCTGCTCATGCTCCAACTGCAGCAGCTACTCATGCTGCAACTACTGTTGCCCATGCTCCAACTGCAGCTACTCATGCTGCAACTACTGTTGCCCATGCCCCAACCGCAGCAACTCTAGCAGCTCATTCAGTAGCTCATGCTCCAACTAGTCATGCTCATGCTCCAACTCTATATGATCATGGTGAAGGTTCTAGTTCTTCTAGGATATTGCAAACCGAAGACATAGAATTTTATGAAGAAGTTGCAGAACTGGATAGTGACAGTGGTGATAGTCATGATAGCTCTTTCTTTGATAGTGACTACAATGCTGAATCGGGGGATGATGATCTATTTGCTGATAATATTGACAAATCGGTGAATGATCACAATGAAAAGGAACTATGTGGTGAAAGAGAAGATGAGGGTGCCTTGGAAGATAATGATCTTAACATTGGTGAAGGTGATAGACAACAGTTGAGCAAGGATATAAAGTCATTTAATCCAGAGGTTGACATGGATAATCCTTCTTTCCTGCTAGGGATGAAGTTCAGTGGTGTTGAGGAACTAAGAAAGGCACTTACCACATATGGCATCAGAAATAGGAAGCAAATAAAGAAAACAAAGAATGATAGGAGGAGGTTAGAAGCTCATTGTGCTCCTGGATGCACTTGGTTTCCGAAATCAGCTAATGATGCAAAAAGAACAGGTGGTTTTGTTATCACTTCGTATGAGGGAAATCACACATGTGAGGGAAGCTGGCCTATCAAAGCAATAACTTCTAGAATTCTACAGGACAAATTCATGCATGAGTTTAGAGATAACGAGAAGTTGGGTCTTAAAAGCTTGGCAGCAAAGGTTACAAGAGAATTCAAAATGTGCCCTCCTAGATGGAAGCTAAGACGGGCAAGAAAAGCAGCATTGGAACATATCCGTGGTGACGAGGTTCAACAGTTCAACCAACTTCTTGATTATGGGCAGGAGCTGAGGAGAAGCAACCCTGGATCACAAATTTTTGTTACAACAAATTCAGTCAATGATCCAGATAGCCCTGAGCACAAGGAACACTTGGCGACAGTGTACTAGAGTTATGATGCTTGCAAGAGGGGTTTCCTAGCTGGATGTAGGCCTTTTATTTGCTTAGATGGGTGCCACATAAAAACTAAATATAAGGGTGTGCTTTTGACAACTGTAGGAATAGACCCAAATGATTGCATATTTCCTGTTGCATTTGGTCTAGCTGAAGTTGAGTGCACTAGTTCATGGGAGTGGTTCCTTAACAATCTGAAAGATGACCTCAACATAACCAACACTGCCCCATGGACAATTATGAGCGACATACAGAAGGTATGCATGAACTAACAAATAATTGGTGTCATATTTAATAAAAATCAGTATTGTACCTACTGTTGTCAGATTTATGCACCAACTAACAAATAATTACATCCACATTTTCAAGGTCTAATAAATGCAGTGGAAAAGGTATTTCCAGATGCAGAACACAGATTTTGTGTTAGACACTTGATTCAGAATTTTCAGAGAGCAGGAAATAGAGGAGAGACACTAAAGAATGACATCTGGTAAATTGCAAGATCAACTTTTGTTCCAAAGTGGGAAAGAAGCATGGACAAGCTTAAGGTGGACAGCACTTCAGCGTTTTCATGGATTGAACAGCTCGTGCCAAACACATGGATAAAAGCATTCTGCAGTGAATTTTCTAAGTGTGAAATGTTGTTGAACAACCACTCAGAGGTTTTCAACAGCTATATATTAGATGCTAGAGAAATGCCTTTCTTATCCATGCTGGAAACTCTATTCTACAAGATTCTCCAAAGAACTGAGAGCAAGCAAAGAGAAGGTTTGCAGATGTCAGGAAGGATTTGTCCAAAGATTAGGAAGAAGTTGGAGAAATTTATAGAGTGGAGCAATGAGTGTCGTGTCACACCAGCTGGTAACTACAAGTACTCTGTCAGTAGCCATGAGTTTGAAAAGGAGTACCCTGTGGATTTCAAAGAAAGAACCTGTGATTGCAAGAGGTGGCAACTTAGTGTAATACCTTGTCATCATGTTGTAGCTTGTTGCAGGAAAGACAACATCAATCTAGAAAATCTTGTGCATAGTTGCTACACTGTTGACACATTTAACAAAGCATATGCATTCAACTTGACACCACTGAGGGGAAGACCATTTTGGGAAAAATTAAATGGTCCAACCATCCACCCACCTCTCTTCACAAAAGTAATGGGAAGGCCTAAGAAAAATAGGAGGAAAGCACCCGAGGAGATAATAAAGAAGGGGGTGAAAATATTTATAAAGGCAGGGGTCACAATTCATTGTTCCATATGTGGGAAAGCAAATCACAACAAGAGGGGCCACCAAAAATATCTTGATAATCTAGAAGAACAAAGGCAGAATAATATTGTGGAGGAAGATGAAGAAATTGACATCCCTTCTATTATTGAGGTACATTTTCCATTTCTTGTTCATATGTTTAATTGTTTATGCTAAAATGTCCTTACTTAATTAATTTGTGCAGCATGTTATCCCACACACTCCTAATACAACACTGGACCCTACAAACCAGCAAGATAGCATGCTATACATGATGCAAGCCGAGGTTTGAATTATCTAAATATTTGTATTTCGATCTAAAGATTCAGTTTCTATAGTGTTTCCAATGATTTCCATTTGGGCAGGACCAAGAACATGTGCCAATCCAAAGGTTAATTGGCCCACTGCCCGAGAATGCTTTTGTCGTTGTTGCCAGAGAAAGTATTCCATCATCAAGAGGAAGGGTGACAACTGCGTCCACTAGAGGAAGGTTGAGGGGAAGAGGTAGTGGAGGAAGGAGCAATGCACCTAGGGCAGCGGCTAGAGGAACTGCAGAGCAAGGCAGTAGCAGCACAAGAGAAAGAGGGAAAGGGAAAAAGAGGCCTGCAAGTTCTATTCCCGATCTCAATGAAAAAGTATTTGATCTCAATGCAGAAGAGTTTCATGTCAATTAAAATGCACCAGCTATTGATGACATTTGATATGTGTTGAGAGTTTGTCAGTGAGGTTGACTTCAAATAATAACGACGATGTTGCATTTATATAGCTTTTGATGGAATTGTGTGGATTTATATGGATTACATCCATTTATATGGGTTTATATGGTCTTCACCCATTTCTGTGGATTTATATGTTTTCCATCCATTTATATGGATTTATGTGGTTTCCATCCATTTATATGGATTTATAAATGGGCTTATAAGTATCGATTAAGGACGGTTATCCACGGTAACAAACAGTACGGGTTTTGACTCGGCAGTTCAGTGCATGAGTACAATCACTACAACAATCTTTCTTTCTTACATTACAACAAACTTGAGACAGTTTCAGACAACTTTTTGGCTGCAGCCGCTTGCTTCTTCCAGCGATTCTCGAATAAGTTTCTCCGTGAGCTCCCTCGGAAGCCCTCGAACACTATCCGCTGTACCGACCTGCACAGAGGCAGAAACCAAAGTGGCAGCGACGCAATCAGAACGGTGAGGTGGATATGCAGAGTCTCGGTCTGTCCAAGAATTAGTGGGCTGAGAATTTGCTCACTAGCTCCTTGATGAAGGGCAAGGCCGAGGGATGCATCAGCCTGAGGCCCCCAGCCACGCAGGTCATGCCTACTTCCTTGACCTGGAACACGATGCCAGGATATTCAATCTTCTTTGGTATAGTATAGGAAGTTGCTAGTACATAGCATTTCAGTACAGGTATCTGAATAAGTACAGTGGTCTACTTAGGCTGTATGTAGACCGAAAGGGCACTTACGATTTCTTCGATGAACTCGTCAGGTATGTGGTGAAAATAGATCTGCAGATGGATATGCATGATGAGCTCGTTTCAGTATCTTTTCTCCTAGCTAGGGAAGTATCAGCAAGTTCTTCAGTTGGAAATGCAGAGTCTACCTCGGAAACATCCCACCCTCCTTTTCTGTCCCCGTTGCTCAGATTGGTGACAAGAACATAGTCCACCGCAAGCGCTCGATCACCGGAGTACGCTGTCACGACACCAGCCACAAAAACATTTCGTCAGCCACATGCATAGATAGACTGTATCCTGTGCGCCTGGACGACAATCGGTAAAAATTAGCTCTCGATCGTTTGTCACCTTTGATGAATTCCCTGGCTTCCTCCGTGCTTCTCGGCCTCTCCCTGATCATCCCTTTGCTCACTTTAACCTTCACCCACCAAAAATAGAATCGAACAGTCATCGTGTGTTAAGCCTGAATTGATCAGACTGATCGATGTGCATACCTTACCTGGTCAGAAGTGATCAGAAGGGTAGGCCGATCACTGCTGCAGTCTCGATCAGCGCAGCCGTCACGGATTTTCAGTTTAATGGCCTCAGCCTACGTACAGTCCGATCAACAAGGCACCAGGATTGTATCTAAAATTCATAGCAAACTAGCAGCTGGTTCGTAGGTACCTTTGCTTCGGCCAAGGCCTTGACCAGCTCCTCCGGCTTCTCCCTCCTGATGGCCTCCTCGTCGATATCAGCGCACTGGCAGCACAGACACCAAAAACAGCCACTTCATCAGTAAGTACGCAACGCCGATCAACAAACTTAATAAGCGAACGGAGGCACTCGACCATGACGGTGAACTCGTATCCCATGTCCGACAGGATTTGGCGGCGCGCCGGCGACGACGACCCGAGTATGATCTTCAACGAGCCAGATCATGATGCAAGAGGCTTAGTTAGAGGTGATCGACTAGCTAATACTGTAACTTGAGAGATATGTGTACCTTGAATGGCCAGGAGTTGTTGTTGGAGCCGGAAGCCATGTCGAATTCTTCTGCTACAGAGCTCAGCTGAGGAATTCTGAACCGGTGCATAGGCTGGGAGGCTCACGTCCTGTCAAATAGCTCTGCTGCAATGCTGCTTCCTTGGATTCCAAGTACTCCAAGCCTTGGGAATTTGATAATACACGGAGGATGGGATTAAAACTGACCATCGCTTGAAGCTAGTTGGTCATTTCTTTTCACGGTTGACTGTTGATTTGTTTCCAGCGGTGTGCAGCCGATCGAGTGCAGCGTCAGACTCTTCCTGGAACCTTCACTAATAGTAACAAAACGTGGCTATTCGATTTAACAAATAGTTCCTTAAATTACTGAATTTAGTAGCATGTCCCGAGCTCCGGTGCTCCCTACTAAATTTTTTTTTCAAAACTGCTCCTACAAGTTAAAAAAAAATTGAAACAAAATCCTAAAGTTGCTAATGGTGTATCCCATAAACGTGCAAAATCCCCTAGTGGAAATGTCAGGAATAGATCCAAACCTCATAGATATAGATGAAAGGAGCCTTCTTCAATGTTAGGGGAGTGGGTAAAAAAGGTGCTTCCTCTTGTCTGAATGATATGATGACTAGTTATTCTTTAGATTTTATTGGTATCCAGGAAACTATGAAGAAGGATTATAAGTTGAGCTTTTTTAGGAAACTTGACCCTAGTAATAAATATTTTTGGAAATGGTCTCCTTCTATTGGGAAATCTGGAGGTATTCTATGTGGTATTAATTCTGAGTCTCTTGATGTCAATGCTTTTAAGATTGGCAGATATATGCTTCATTTTGTCCTTTGGGATAAAGTTAGGAAATGTAACTGGGGACTCATTGTGGTGTATGGAGCTGCACAGGAGGAAAATAGAGAGGAATTCCTTGCTGAGCTTGCTTCCTTTTGTCATGGAAATCTCATGCCCTATATTGTAGGTGGTGACTTTAATGTGCTGAGGCACAGTGGTGAGAAAAATACTGTGTTCATTGGTTCTCATTCTACTGATCTTTTTAATTCTATTATTCACACTCATGGGTTGAGAGAGATTTTTATGCATGGGGGAAAATACACTTGGTCCAATAAACATCTCTCCCCCACTCTTGAAAAGTTGGATAGGGTCCTGATGTCTCCTGATTGGGAAGATCTTTTTCCTCTGGTCTCTGTTAGAAAGTTGGTCAGAGATATTTCTGATCATAATGCTTTACTACTGGATACTGGTTCTAGTCCTACTCTCACAGATAACAAGAGAGAATTTAGGTTTGATGTTTCCTGGTTTAAGCATGAGGAGTTCCTTCCCTCTGTTGATAGAATTTGGAGGAAAAATGTCCACAGTTCTGATCCTATTGATGTGCTTAATATTAAATTGAAAAGATTCAAGAAGTATTTCAAAGGGTGGGGTTCTAATTTGTTTGGGCACAATAGGAAAAGGAAAATGGATCTCAAAGAAGAGTTGACTTCTATTGAGAATTTGGAGGAAGATGGTGAGCTTCCTTCTGATATTAGTATGAGGAAATCTGTGATTTTAGTTGAATTAATGAAGTTGTATGCTGAGGAGGAGTCCCATTGGTACCAAAAAGCTCATGCTAGGTGGCTCCTGGAGGGAGATTCTAACACTAGCTATTTTCATAGGGTGGCAAATGGGAGAAAAAGGAAAAACTCTATTCTTTCCATGGCAAAAGATGATGTCAATATTGAGGGGACTGAGAACATTCTTAATCACGCTACTGAGTATTACAAGGATCTTTTTGGGCCTGCTCCTGGGAATTTATTTCCTATTAATTTTGATATGTGGGGACCACATGAGAAACTTACTGTGGAAGACAATAATAAGCTTAAAAAACCTTTTTCTGAGGAAGAGATTAAACAGGCTCTTTTCTCTATGGCTAAAAATAAAGCTCCTGGTCCTGACAACATTCCCATTGAGTTTTATCAACATTGTTGGGACATTGTTAAGGATGACATCATGAGAATCTTTACTGCCTTTTATGCTGGTACCCTTGATGTTAAAAGATTGAACTATGGTACCATTACTTTGTTACCTAAAATTTCTGAGGCTAATAAGATTAGTCAATATAGGCCTATCTGTCTTCTCAGATGCATTTACAAGCTTATCACTAAGACTCTTACCATTAGAGTCGAACCCCTGTTGGATAAGTTGATTAGTGTGAATCAAAATTCTTTTATGAAACATAGGAGTATTGTGGATGGGATTATGTCTCTGCATGAGATTATGCATCATACTCATGTTAAAAAGCATGTGGGAATCATTCTGAAGTTGGACTTTGAAAAAGCTTTTGACAAAGTAAACTGGAATTTTTTGGTGGAGTGTCATGAAGCTATGGGTTTTGACCTTTTCTGGAGAGATATGTTAAAGAAAATTCTCTATAATGGTACTGTTTCTATCAAGATAAATAATACCAATGGTCCTTATTTCCAGAGTGCCAAAGGGGTAAGGCAAGGTGACCCCCTGTCTCCTTTTTTGTTTAATTCTGTTGTTCAATGCTTAACTAAGATGGTTCTTGAGGCTCAAAAAAATGGACTGTTATTAGGTTTGGCTCCTGATCTGATTGATAATGGTGTTGCTATTATGCAATATGCTGATGACAACATTACGTATGCATCCCATGATCATGAGAAAGCTCTGAATCTTAAATTACTTCTTTATTTGTTCGAACTCATGTCTGGTTTGAAAATCAATTACCAGAAGAGTGAGGTTTTCACTATTGGGGGTGATAATGATGTTGCTGCTTTTTATTCTGACATGTTTGGGTGCAAAGTGAGTCTGCTTCCTATGAAATATTTGGGGTTCTGTTACCTTTCGTGTTTAAAAATTCTAACTGGATTTTGTGGATGCTAAATTTGTGGTCAAGTTGGATGCTTGGATTGGGGTTCTACTTCTTACGGTGGCGAGTTAACTTTGGTGAATGCCTGTTTATCTAGTATTCCTTCTTATGTGATGAGCCTCTTCCTTCTAAACAAAACTTTCATTGCTAAGTTGGATAGACACAGATGTAGATTTTTTTGGCATGGGAAAAAAATCAAGAAAGGCTATTACATGGTGGCTTGGAAAAGAATTTGTAGGTCCAAAAAGAAAGGTGGACTGGGGGTTAAGAATTTAAGAAGACAAAACATAAGTCTCCTGTGTAAATGGTGGTGGAAGTTGGATACTTCTGATGGCCTATGGCAAAAACTGGTTAAAGCTAAGTATCTTAAGAGTCATAGTGTTGTCACTGTGGTGGAAAAAAGTACTGATTCCCCTTGTTGGAAGTCTCTTTTAAGGATTAGGAAGAATTATTTGGCTGGAAGGAAAATTTCCTTGGGTAATGGTAATCTAACTAGATTGTGGGTTGATCCTATTGATGGAAATATACCTTTTGTTGAGCAGTTTCCTAGTCTGTTTGATATTTGTCAGGATCAAAATATTACCATCAAGAAATGTGTTGAGATGGACTTTGCAATTCCTTTTAGGAGATCTCTTCGGGGTGTTATTTTAAGTCATTGGAATCATGTTTGTGGGGTTGTTAGATCCTTGCAGCTCTCTCGATGATGATAAGGTTCTTGGGATTTTCTTTGCAAGTAAAAAGTTTTCCACCAAATCTATGTATCAGTGGTTGGAGAGGAACCTTGCTGGCTCTAATAATAAATGGATTTGGAAAGCTAAACTCCCTCTTAAAATTCAAATCTTCATGTGACAGATGTGTAGAGATGCTCTTCTCACTAGACAGAATATGAAGAAAAGGAACTGGCCTGGATCTCCCTTTTGCTCCTTTTGCAATCAAGTGGAAACAAATGATCACTTGTTCTTCTCCTGCTCTGTGGCTAGAGTGGTTTGGGGGGTGTTGGGAACCGCCATGGGGACTAATCTGGTTCCTAATAATTTTTGGCAGGCCATGGCTTGGTTTCATTCTTTCCTTCCTCATCATGAAAAATTCTATGTGATCCTGATTGCTTCTTTGTGCTGGGCTATCTGGCTCACTCGTAACAAAGTCACTTTTGAAAATCACAAAATGCATTCTCCTAATGAGATTTCTTTTTTTGCTGGTTCCTTGCTCTTATATTGGGCAGGTTTACTCAAGGAGGATGACAAGGTGGTTCTTAACCAGGGGGCGTCCCAGTTGATGCATGTGGCGGCTCAGGTGTATTCCAGATCTGCTCCCAGGGTTTCTCCTGTTTTGATGATCACAGGCGGTCCTTGATGCGTGTGGCTCTTCTTATCTTAAGCTGTTGTCGTTTCCTGAGGACTTATGTAGTTTATGCTCTCATGCTTTTGCCGCTGAATGGTCGTCTTCTTGAAACGAATTTACGTGGTACAGGTTTTTGTCCTACAATGGCGTCTCGATGGCGGCGTTCTGATGAGGTTTCTGGCATCGCACCAACTCGCTTTCGTTTCTCCTTCCCCTTTCCTTTTTGCTTGTAACAACAGACTTTGAGCTTGGTTATTTCCGTTTAATGAAAATGGAAAGGGGTGAAAGCCCGGTTGGAAAAAAATAAACGTGCAAAATCTCAATTAGAGATGTTTTGTATCCGAGCTACACAAAAATAACAAAGTGTGACTTTTTTGTGATTTAAAATCACTGTACCATAGATCTACAATTTTCTCATTTTTATGTACCTCAAAATACATATTTTTTCGATTTGAGATTTTACATATTTGTGGTATAAATCACAGGCTACATCCTGACTTGTTTTCAGATTAAAAAAATAGAAATATGATTTTTGTTTTTTCTTAAAAAGCTAGATCGCTGGTGCTCAGCAAAGCCTCTCCTAACTCCTAACAGGCGGCGGCGGTCAAATTCTCCATATCTCAGCCGACTGATCGCTGGTTTCCTCTCCCTCCGCTTGCCGCTCCGACGGTAGGAGGGAGCGGGGACCTCGTTTCTTCGTCTTGTAGTTAGGGTTAGGGCCTGTCTGCTGTGGTGCGTCATTGTGGTGGTGGGAACGACACACGAGCAAACAGATCTGCCTCAGCTCCACTCCCACACCGGTGGCGTCCTTCACGGCGAAGGCTCGGAGTTGATGGCAACTTGTGCTAGTCGGTCCTTCAGATCGTCAGCTTGGTCTTCTCGTCGTTCTTCAGATCTGACGAGATCTGTTTCTCGTTGTTATCCGCGATAGCGCTGACGGCCGGGACAAGGTGGTTTCTCTAGAGCAAGGATGTTGGTCTGGAGGCGGCGAATCTTGGTCCAAGACAGCACGGGGATGTCCCTCGGTCGACGTGCCACAAAGACACGTGCCTCGCTGCATGCAGCAGGCCTGTTGATCGACTCACAAAGCCCCGTTGGCGATGATGCTTTTTTGGATCTTGCAATGGTGGAGGCTCGGCGCCTCTTCTGTCATTCATCTCGACGACGCTGAAGTTTGGCAGTGGCAGCTAGATTCGATGGTTACAGGAAAACCTAGAGGTCGTTTTGTATATATCAATATCTTAGTTTTCTATCTGCAATGTTTTTAGAATAATCATTTTATCTCGGTCTGTCTTTTATTGTCTACATTTGTTGCTTCGTATAACTTGCTTCGTATAATTTGTTGCTTAATAAAATATGTGGTTGCTCTAAAAAAGTGTACCAAAACAATTGCTAAGAAGACTAGCGTAGCCATACTCGTATTCTTCCATGGACACTGTTCCTTTAAGGAAAGGAAGGCAAAAGATTGTCTTTCTTCTAACTAAAAAGGTACATACCATCTAAAAAAATCTCATTGCGACGGCAAGTTCTGAAAGTTTTGGTAATCTAAAAACTTTTGGGATGGATAATAAAATATCTTAAAATCATCAATTGTTTTTGAAAGTTTTATGAAAAAAGTCATATGTTAGACCATGAACAAAAAATAAAACTAAAACCTATGATAAAAAAACTAAAATCTGTGCTCTAAAATGGCAAGTTTTGAATTTCCAATTGTTTTTCATCGGGGATTTAAAAGTAAAACTAGAAGCATTCAAGTGGCTTTAAATATCACAAATCAAATGTTAAATACCCATTGGGGTTTATATTTTCTCAAAATGAAACCACACAAAATTTTGAAAGTAATACAAAACAAGCAGCAGGTATTTTATATTTGGGAAAGCTATTTGAAAACAAATATTAAATTTTATAAATATTTTTTTGTATATATCTGTTTTGCAAAATCATTTTGGGAAAATCATATGGCACATAAATGGCATTAAAATAGTTTAAATAATTTGATTTATCAAATCTAGAGAACAAATATGTTTCAGTAAGGAATATAGAGAAAGTATTTGGTTATACAATTAAACTTTGTATAAATATTTTTGTTAACCAATTGCCCTTATGGATTTATGGTTATTCTTTAAAGACAAAACGTAGGATTTATATTTTTCTCAACAAAAATCATTTTTGGAAGTGAAAAAGAAATGCTCAACAAAGAATTTTTTAAATCCATTGTCATAAGTAAGATAATTTTCTTAAGTTTTGTTTTATGCAAAAAAGGGTTTTGTAGAAAAATCTATTTGAAAAAATATTTTGAATTGTCATAAACCCAAATCAAGTACTTTTGGTTTCCATAGAACAAAGATAACTATATTAACTTTTTGGAATATAGTTTTCCTACTCAATCAAATACAAATTAATTTAATTTTGGAATAATAATTGTATTTTTTAATAAACCTTGAAAATTTTCTTTTCTTCTGAAAAATTTAAACAAGTACAAGGAAAATCAAACACACAAATTAATATTCCAAAATTTAGAATTTTTTGGATGTTACACTTGTCTTGCAGAACTATGAGTTCGTGGCGAGGGCCACCGCTTCTTTGCATGAGACATGTGATTTCATCCCTACTTTGTATCTAAAGCTTGTGATACCATGCCTCTTTGAGAAGGTAAGAAGAGAGCTATAGGTGCCTAAGAAACATATGGGGTGCCTTGCAAAGTTTGGACAAGCTAGCATTATAGAGTAGCCTATGCATTTCTACGTGTAGATCGGTGTCCGGGACCTTGAATCCCTTGCCGTGCCACCGACAATGGAGAAGGTGCTGGTCAATAAGCTACAAATCTCGGACAAGGGAGTGAAGGTGCCCATCCAGTAGATTCTATGAATGGCACGTGCAGATTCAATGGTTCAATGGCAGCCTGGTGTTTTTTAAGGCGTGGAAGAAGTTCACTGGCAAGATAACCTTGCGCGAAGGCGGCATCCTCGTCTTCAGGTCAAGAAGAAAGGATTCATCCTTTAGATGTATAGGGCCGCCACCTATGTGGAGGTGCAGTTCTAGTGCATTCTCCATGACGAGTCAACTAGGATGAACTACTTCCATGTCTGTTGATGGATGCTTTTTTTTCATGAGGATGTAGAGTTGTGATGTTATGATGCTAGCCTGTAGAGGTTTAAGAACATCTAATTTTGTGCTAAGGTTGTGTTTCCCTAGTGTAATTAGTTGTTAGGTTGGTTAGGTATATACATGACAGCTACCTAAGTAGTGTCTACTTTCTCCCTTTTAAAATATAAGATGTTTTAGCTTTGTAAAACAAATATATTTAGATTTTTTAGTACGTAGGTTCACTCATGTTTGGAATGAATCTACACACTAAAACAAGTCTATATACATTCTTTTCATAAACCTAAAACATCTTATATTTTAAAATGGAGGGAGTACTCGTTAATCTTGTTAATCTGGTAGTGTTAATCTATTAGTATGTTTATTACTGCTTGTTCTATGTGTGTGCCTGTGATTTGATGGTATGATGGTAATCTTATCATTTTTTAAAGAGGTGAGATGACAATTGTCTGTGATAGAAATAAGCAACAAGCAGCCTACCAAACAACTAAGTTTTGCATATACTCAGCCGCAAAGAGCATTTGCTGGCAACCAACTAGCCTAGGGACGTTTGTGTCCAGAATACCCTGTAGGGCCTAGCCCAGCAAGCCCAAAATCGGCGCGTCCATGATGAATTCTCTAGCTTCCTCCGCGCTTCTTGGCCTCTCCCTGATCACCCCCATTGATCACCGTGACATGGAGTGAAGTGATCAGAAGGGTCGGCTGGTCTTGATGATACAGCCGAGAAAGAAACACACCAGGATTCAAGATTGCATCAATAGTTCATCGCAATTACTTGATATCGAATTAGGCTTTCGCCCCGCTTTATAAACCAAGTACCGGTTCGGACATACAAAGCCAAAGCGAAAAGAGAAAATACCGAACATCCTCTGGGGCCGCGGCACAACAAAGCCCAAGAGCAAAACAAAAAAAAGAGCATAGCGCGGGGCAGCGAAGGACGCCGCAGGCGTCGAAGAGGTCGGAGCCGAGAATGGGAGCGCCTTCGTCCTCAAGGCCCATAGGGTGTCATCGAAGGTCGCCTTTCACGCCGACGCACTAGGGGACTATCTGGCATGCGAGCAAGCAAAGCAAAAATAGAGTCAGACGTCCGCGTAGGAAAGATCCTCTCAATCACCATCTTGTTCATCGCAATTACTCCCTTGGATCCAAATTAGTTGACTTGGTTTTATCTAGATTTGGATATATTTAGCTTTAAAATAAGTCTAGATATATCCGAATCTAGACAAATTTGAATCAAGTAATTTATATCGCTAGAAATCAATTCAAGCATAATTGCTCCATGTGTTTCAAAATATAGGATGTTTTAATTTTTGTATCCTATAATTTTTGTGAAACAAATATATTGTTTCACAAAAGTTAAAACATACTGTATTAAATCTTGAAATCGAGGGAGTATGCGTATGCGGACGTGGAGTTGTGGTGTAGTGTTACTCTGGTTGAAGCCATGTTCTGTCTAATTATTCTCGTGCAGAGCTCGGTCAGCCGAGTATCCTGAACCGTGCAGAGGCTCACAGTTCGGAAAAACTGTTATAAGCGCGATCGGATTACAGGTTTTCGATAGGGCCGGAGCTACACGGTCTCCCACGAACCCGCCCTGGGTATGATGTCGCCGCCGGCCAAGCGCGCTCCCAAGCCTCTGACCACCATAGGCGACCTCGGGGACGACCTGCTCCGCGAGATTCTCGTCCGTCTCCCCGCGCTCCCGAGCCTTGTTCGCGCCGCCTTTGCCTGCCGCGCCTTCCTCCGCGCCGTGCGCTGCTCGCCCGTGAGCTTTCGTCGTCGCTTCCGCGCGCTCCACCCGCCCCCGGTCCTCGGTTTCTTCACCACCGGAGATCGCTCCTCCATCCCCGCCTTCGTTCCTCTCCGCCGCCGCAACGATCCGGACCTGGCCGCCGCCGTCCGAGGCGGCGATTTCTTCCTCACGCGCCTCCCGGACCAAGGCCAAGGCGATGGGAACATCGACACCGACGTCGACACCGATGACGACACCGATGACGACACTGACGACGACACCGACGGTTGGGTGATCCAGGACTGCCGTGATGGCTAGGTTCTCTTCTTCAACGGTGACGCCCAGCATGTGGCTGCCTACAACCCTCTCACACGGACCCTAGATCTCTTCCCTCAGCCGCCAAAAGATGAGATTTCCGGCCGCTCCTTTGACGAGCTCCATATCTTCTCCGACGAGGAGAAGCCCAATTCATTCCGAGTATTCTGCATCTACAGGGGCGAAGTGCTGCGCGTCACCGTCTTCTCATCGGACAGCAGGCGCTGGCAAGCCCTGGCATGGCCGGAGACCCCGACGCCGGGAAGTTTGCCACCGCGCCTTGTTTCCATGGAAAGTAAGTTCATGTACTGGAGACACTTCTCCAAACCGTACATGACCGTGCTCAACGCGGTGACGCTGCAGTTCTCCCGGATGGACCTGCCGCTGACCTTGCAAAACAGAGGAAGTGGGAGCAAGGACAATATGACTACAGTTACGGCTGGTGAGACCAAGGACGGGGATCTCTGTATTTTTGAGGTAGGTGGAGACACCCTTTCCGTTTGGCTCTGGACATCCGGTGACGATGGAGTTGGAAGCTGGGTTATGGAGGAAGATTTCTCGTTCAAGCAGGACGACGACGTAGAAGATCCTTGACCTTGGCCCTTGGGGGGACGAACGGTACTACGCCGGGAAGTCATTGAGGACACCTGACGTTGTTATTTCGGCAGCAATCCATGGCTTCGTGTACCTGCACACCAACAAGGATCCCAGCAGCTTCATGTCTTTATGCCTAGAAACACGAGAGCTGCGCAAACTCAATCTTTCTGACAAGAGGAGCAGGTACCAAAGTCTGCATCCCTACATCATGGCCTGGCCTCCTTCTTTGACCAACATCAAGGTATGGATTCTTTAATTTATGGTGCTATATACTATATGCTTTGTTATGCAATATTTAGGCCGTGTTCGGAAACAGCCCAGCTTCCTCGAATCCTTCGATCCAGCTTCCCAGACTGAAATCCTGCTCCGTCAAAGGAGTCCAGAACGTTCGGTTAACTCCTGCTCTTTTGCCTTCTGGCTGACATATGGACCCTACCCGTCAGGTTCATCCTCCCCAAATCGCTACTGAGGAGACGCAACACCTTGATACAGGTGGACGAGTAGATGGTCCAGGCCAGAGGCAAGGTCAGAGGCCGGAGCACCTGCTGAGAAGGAGGTATCGGTGTTGCCGGCAGAGGAGATCCGGAGAGGCACCGGCCGGTGCTGCTGCACGATTCGAAGGTCGGGGAGGCGACGACCAGAGCTTTTAGAGGAGGACGGGACGGAGGAGAGGACGGGGATGGTGGATTTCAGGGTCGTTCTGGACGGAGTAGGCGGGAGAACGGCGGCCGGAGGAGAAGCTCGTGATGGCCGGAGTAGGTGTGATGTAGGCAGTCTGTCCAGAGGATGCAGACAGAGTGGAGGAGAGGTGCGAGAGTCGGGGTTCCAGTGGGGAGGAAAGATCTAGGAGGTGGCCGGATTAGAGGAGGCGTCGCCGGGTTGGCTGGCCCCGGAGGAGAGAACCAGGCGGCGCCGAGGTCGCGGGATAGAAAGGGTCGTCGATGGGGATTGATAGGAATAGAGGAGGGAGAAAAAAAGGAGTTTTTTACTAGACGGTGGCATATTGTCGTTTCTGGCTGCTCCGCGGTTTGCTGATCCGCAGATTGCCGAAAGCGCTGCTCCGAGTTTTGTACAGCAAAATGGTTTGGCTTCTCGGATCTAGCTTCACGGAGTTAGGATGTTCGGTACTGCTCTGCGGTGAATTTTCGGGAAGCTGGAAGCTAGAGGACTTCCGAACACGCCCTTAATTGACCAACGGATGAATAATTTGATTCCCCAAAGAGGAAAAAAAACGTCCATTATTGGTATTCAGTAGGTAGCCTTTTTGTCCTTGATTCTTATGAAACAGAGATGATACCAAGATTCTAGCACTAGCAGTTTCCAATTCCTTTTATCTAATGTGCGTGTCGATCATGTAATATAATGTTCGTATTTTATCTTATTATGTTGTGTTACAACTTATAACAGTCCTAGTGATTTTTACATGCAGAAAATGAAAGAAAAACCGGGGAAGCTCGCACCATAAGGTATGCAGATGAACAGTCTATTGAACCACTGAATTGGGATGTTGCTGCTGATGTCCCGTTTCTGAAATCTTTTCTTTCCCTCATGTGAGAAGATGATGTTTTTTACATTAAAGTTATTGTTACAACAAAGTGAATGTGGATAATATTATAATCTAGTTGGTCGTGATTTTTTCTAAAAGTTTTAAATGCTATTAGGGTCCTACCTAAAAGATTAATCTTTCGTCTACCTAAAACCTCTAAACAAGAAATATGAAGATGGAGGCAGCACAAGCGCGTGACATGCTGAAATATACACCACCAAATTTACAGCATCTATGCAGTCTTGGTAGGCGCAGTTTCTTCCATGAGTGCCCTCGGTGTGTTGGGGGAAGATACACAAATCCGGTGAACCCCGAGGATAGTTTCAATCATTACAATCTAGAACAACTAAGATTCACCTATGTGCACCAACAACTTATGCTAAGTAATACAAGCAACAAAGTGATAACAAGATATGTATTACTTCAAGCATGAAGGCTATCACAATGTAAAGTGCATAAGTAAAGAGCTCGGGTATAGAGATAACCGAGGCACGCGGGGACAACGATATTTTACCGAGTTCCTCCCAACATGGAGTACATCTCGTCTGGAGAGGGGATGGTATCAAACCACCAACGCCACAAAAGGCCTCCCTTATTCTCCGGTGAATCTCACCCCAATGGGATCGATCCACACTCCCACTATCGGTGCACTTGTCGGTGGCAAACTGGAACCTCTCACAAGGTTGGGGCACTTCTCCACAACTTAATTGGAGGCTCCCAACAAACTCCACCAAGGCCACAACATGCAACACCAACAAACCGTCTAGGGTTCCAAGAACCCAAGAGTAAAAAGCTTCTCAACTTTCACTCACCAAATCCTTCGGGGAGAACTCAAACCGATGCACCAAATGCAAATGGCAAGAACACAAGTAGTGCTCAAATCCTTCTCTCCCAAATTCCACCAAAGCTACAAAAGCTTGTGGGGGAATAAGAGAGGAAGAACAATGAAGGAAATCCACAAAAGACTCCAAGATCTAGATCCCAAGATGTTTCCCTCACTTAGAGAAGAGATGGATTGGTGGGATTGTAGATCTAGATCTCCTCTTTCAAATCCCTAAAGTATATGCAAGAATCAAGGGAGGGATTAAAGGGGGTGAAGGGTTCGCAACATAGAAAACAAAAAATTTCCTACGATGTGAACTATATACCAAGATCTATTTATACTAGATACAAACAACGGGCGGATGTATATCCGTAGAGAACATACCCTTGAAGACCGACAAAGCTTAACGAGTCCAAACTCGTGGTTGATGTAGACGATCTCTTGCCGATCTCAAGATCGAGAGGAAGTCCTAGCGCCGCAAATCAGCAGCGCATCCGTGCTCGCACACACGTTCGAGGCACCGAGCAACCTCCGCCTCCTCGCTCCCGGCGATGCAGTGAAGCACAACTCTTTCTTGCCGAATAGCCACTGAACATGTATCTCGCTAGTCCGAGACCATGGGGATAAATTCTAGAGGGAGAGAGATCCTTCACGAGGAGGTGTGAGTGAGAAGTGAGAGGAGGGCTCCTTTTATAGGAGGAGGGAACCCCAAGGGGTGGCAGCGCATGGGGGCTGCCCCTTGCCTCCCTCTTCATGTGGGTGGACACTCCACTCACAAAACTCCTCCAAATTCCCTCCACTCAAAAGTCCACTCAAAAATCCCATTAAATTTCCACCAAATTTAATGCAATCTCTCATTAAATAAAACTCTTTTATTTTATTCAGAATTTTGTCAATTACTTTAATGACAAACATTCACAAATAACCTTGCTAGAATTCTATTTCACATGCATAACCACTTTATGCAATTTCACCAAAAACTTTCGGTATATAGTGAAATAAATTCCTGCGCTTATTTATTCTTTCGGCATGAAACTTTTGCTCCAATTGGATGTCGGTGTCTCTTAAGTGTGTCACCCTACGGTTCGTGAATAATGCGGACATGATCGAGACCCTCTCGGATCAATAATCGAAGCGGGATCCGGAGACCCATCTTGACTCCCACATTCAACGATGACTTTCTTGTGATCGTGAACCTTTTACGCTAGTATCTTAATCCCTTTGTCTCACGATATATTACATGTCCGAGATTCGATCATCGGTATCTCCATACCTAGTTTGATCTCGTCGACATGCACTCTTTTCTCGTTCTGTGATATAACATTCTAGTGATCAAATCACTTGCTTGCAAGCTAATCAATGTGATATCACCGAGAGGCCCAGAGTATATCTATCCGTCATCGGGATGAACAAATTCCACTCTCGATCCATGAGCCTCAACATAACACTTTATTAGTTCGAACCCATCTTTATAATCACCCATTACGGTGTGACGTTTGATGTTATCAAGAAACTCTTCCGGTGTTAGTGATTGACATGATCTCATGGTCTAAGGATTAGGATCACTTCGTAAGTTGTTATAGCAATATAAACTCAATGACTTTGATCGTAATGCTATACTTGGATGAATGTTCATCACATCATTACACTAATGTTGTGATCCGTTATTAACAACATCCAATGTCCATGATCGAAACCTTGATCATCTTGTTAATCAACGAGCTAGTTTATGAGAGAGGCTTAACTAGGAACTTTACATTTGTTTATTAAACACACATGTATTAACGTTTCGTATTAATACAATTATAGCATGCAAAATAAACATCTATCATATACTTGGAATACACATAATAAACACTTTATTATTGCCTCTCGGGGCATATTCCTTGATCTCCCACTTGCACTAGAGACAATAATCTAGTTACATAGTGATATATCTAACACCCATTGAGTTCGGTGTTGATCATGTTTTGCTCTAGGAGAGTTTTAGTCAACGGATCGCTACATTGAGATCCGTATGTACTTCTACAAATCTTTATATCTCCATCCTTGACATGCTCATGGATGGAGTGAAACCGGCTTAATATGCTTGGAATGCTTGTGAGACCTTGGCTCTTTGGCATTGGCAATGGCACCATTGTTGTCACAATAGATCACCATTGGGTCCAACGCTTGCCACAACTCCTAGTTCGGATATGAACTCCTTCATCCAAAGCGCTTCTGAGCCGCTCAAGCGACAACATATTACCTCCGTTGTTGATCCGCTACCACAGGTTGTTTGGAGCTCCTCCAACTAACCGCTCGCCATTCATGAGAAATACGTATCCGGATTGAGACTTAGAGTCATCCGGATCGGTGTCAACTAAGCGTCGACATAACACTTAGCGATCTCTTCTTCACCTCAGTATACAAGAAACATATCCTTAGTTCTTCTTAAGTACTTAAGGATATTCTTGACCGCTATCCGATGTTAGAACTGGATCCGATTGGTACCTACTAGTCAAACTAATAGCGTGTGCCACATCCGGTCTTGTACATAGCATGGCGTACATTATAGAGCCTATGGCTGAAGCATAGGGACTTTGTCCATTATCTCTCTTTCTTCCGAAGCGGACTTTGAGTCTTACTCAATGTCTTGCCTTGCAACATAGGTAAGAACCTCTTCTTACTTCATCCATTTTAAACTTCTTTAAAATCTTATCAAGGTATGTACTTTGCGATAGCCCTATTAGGCGCCTAGATCTATCTCTATAGATCTTTATGCCTAATATGTATGGCCTTCACCTAGGTCCTTCATTGAAAATTTCTTTGTTTAGATAACTTTTAACCTTTGTTTAAAAGTTCTATATCGTTCCGATCAATAATATGTCATCCACATATAATATCGAAATGCCACATTGCTCCCACTCACTTTCTTGTAAATACAAGCTTCTCCATAAGTTTGGACAAATCCAAACTCTTTGATCACCTCATCAAAGCGGAGATTCCAACCGTGATGCTTGCTTCAATCCATAGATGGATCGCTGAAGCTTGCACACCTTGTTAGCATCCTTAGGATCGACAAAACCCTTTGGTTGTATCATATACAAATCTTCTTCAATATTACCATTGAGAAAGCGGTTTGACATCCATCCGCCATATTTCATAATCGAAATATGCAGCAATTGCTAACATAATCCTAATCGACTTTAGCATCGCTACGGAGAGAAAGTCTCATCGTAGTCAACTCCTTGAATTTGTCGAAACCCCTTTGCGACAAGTCGAGCTTTATAGATGGTCACATTACCATCAACATCAGTTTTCCTTTTGAAAATCCATTTGTTCTCCGGCCTTTCGGTGTGAGGTAATTCCACCAAGTTCCAAACTTGATTTTCATACATGGATTCCATCTCGGATTTCATGGCTTCTAACCATTTGTTGGAATCCGGGCTCATCATCGCTTCTTCATACGTCGCAGGTCATTATTTTCATCAACCATGAAATTTATGACAGGATTTCCGTCTGACTCGGGCTGCCGCGTCTATTTGACTGCGAGGTTCGGTAGTACTCTCTTTCGGTTTCATGATCATTATCATTAGTTCCCTCTTCAACAGGTGGAGCCAACTCGGAACAACTTCCGTGCGCTACTCGCCATACTTTGAAGAGAAGGTTCCACAACCTCTTGAGTTCTACCTTCCGACTACTCACACCTTTCGAGAAACTCTTTCTCTAGAAAGGATCCATTCTTAACAACAAAAACCTTGCCCTCGGATGCGTGATAGAAGGAATACCCAATAGTTTCTTTAGGGTATCCTATGAAGACGCATTTTTCGCTTTGGGTTCGAGTTTATCCGGTTGAAGTTTCTTCACATAAACATCGCATCCCCAAACTTTAAGAAATGCCAGCTTAGGTTTTTCCAAACCACAATTCATATGGTGTCTTTTCAACGGTTGTAGGGGGTGCCCGATTTAAAGTGAATGCAGCGGTTTCTAGTGCATAACCCCAAAATGACAACGGCAAGTCCGTCGGAGACATCATAGATCGAACCATATCTAATAAAGTACGATTACGATGTTCCAACACACCATTTATTTGTGGTGTTCGGCAGTGTGAGTTGTGAAACAATTCCACACTCTTTCATGTGAGTGCTAAACTCGTAACTTAGATACTCACCTCCACGGTCGAATAGTAGAAATTTGATCTTTCTATTACGATGATTTTCCACTTCATTACGAAATTCCTTGAACTTTTCAAAGGTTTCGGACTTGTGTTTCATCAAGTAGATATAACCATATCTACTCAAATCATCCGTGAAAGTAACAAAATAACGATATCCACCTCGGCGACACACTCATTGGACCACATACATCGAATGTATGATTTCCAATAAATCATCGCCGTTCCATTGAACCGAAAAGCGGCGTTCTAGTCATTTTGCCCATAAGGCATGGCTCACATGTATCAAATGATTCATAATCAAGTGATTCTAAAAGTCCATCCGAATGGAGCTTCTTCATGCGTTTAATGCCAATATGACCTACGGCGATTACCACATATATCGGATATATCATCATTAAGTTTAATCCTTTTAGCATCAAAATTATGAATATGTGTAACATTATCATCGAGATCTAACGAAATAAACCATTCATCATCGGTGCATGACCATAAAGATTTCATTCATATAAATGGAACAACCATTGTTCTCAGATTTAAATGAATAACCACTTTGCATCAAACATGATCAAGATACAATGTTCATGCTCGGTGCACCGGATAACATTTATTTAAGTTTATGACTAATCCGACGGTAAGTGGAGAGGTAGCGTTAAACGGCGATCACATCAACGTTTGATCCATTGCCGACACGCATCTTGACCTCACCCTTGCTAGCGGTCGCATTCGCATGACCCACGATTGAGTTACAAATATTAGCAACCGGTATCAAATACCGGTGCTCTGCGAGCACTAGTCAAGTACACATCAATAACATGTATATCATATATACCTTTGTTTGCCTTGCCTTCTTATGCCGAGATACTTGGGGCGATTGCGCTTCGATGGCGATCCCCTTACAATAGTAGCTTTTCGGTATCGACTTGGGTCCAACTCGGGTTTCTTTTCAGCGCAGCAATGGGCTTGCCGCCTTACTTCCCTTCCGTTTTCCCTTCTTGTCTTTCTTGAAACCGGTGTTCCTATTGATCATCAACACTTGATGTTCCTTTTGATCTCCACTTCGCGATTTTAAGCATTGTGAGCTCGGGAGAGACTTCTTCATGCCTTGCATATTATAGTTCATCACGAAGCTCTTATAGCTAGGTGGCGAGGCTGAGAACACGATGGATGCCTAAGTCAATGGGAATCGTTATTCCCAAGGACACAAGCTTATCGGCGTAACCCGACATCTTGAGTACATGCTCACTAACGGGTGTGCTCTTCCATCATCTTGACTAAAGAACTTTTACGAAGCATTGTAGCTCTCACTGACATGTGTGTAAAATCATTTTCAACTCACCCATTGTATCAAATGCATTGCCGTTTTAAACGCTTTGAAGTTCGGCTCTAGCCCATACAATATGCCGCAATGAACTAAGTTGTGGTCCTCTGACGAGTCGGATAGACATTCTTCTCCTCGTCGGGGCATCATCAAAGGTGGGGGCCTAACGGCGCTTCTAGCACATATTGCTTTTGTGCGTGAGAGAGAATCCTCAAATTCATGGCCCATTCAATAAAGTTGCTACCGTTCGTTGCTAGTTTCTCTTTCTCCATGAACGCATTGAAATTAAAAGCGGTGGTGCCATCTACAACAGAATTTGTAAAGTTTAGACTAAGTGTATGATAGATTGAGTTCAACTAATCTATATTACGAATGAACTCCCACTCAAAAGCGACATCCTCGTGTCCTTTTGGTGATTACATGAACCAAATCCACTACACCAAGTCCGATCATCACGTGAGTCGGTATATCTTCAAAGCGAGCATCAAATGGGCATCATATCAACTATATGACTCATGCTTAACCTTTCGATTACGTGTTAGGCCATGTCATACATGCTAGGCTCGCCAAGTTAGTACCTTAGTATTTGCGTGTAGCTGTTTTACACCAAGTATGGTCGGATCCAAGAACACTCGATCATCACGTGATGTCTTGGAGCGAAAACATAATCGGTGCATACTAAAGGAAGAACACATTCTTATCTTGATATTTAAATGAGGGATCATCTTATTATGCTTAACAAAGCGCTAAACAAGCAATATAAGATGTAATCAAACATCATATGTTTATTAGTGAAATTATATGGTTCCATGAGATGATCTCTATCATGTGCATCGTGGTATGATCACTATCATACCTATATGTGTAAATCCAAAGTCTATGGATTTTACATGCTATGTGTGTTGTAAGAGTATCATCTCATACTTCTACTTACAACACTACCATATCATAACACTAGCCCAGCAACAATCTAAACTATACGCCTCTAATTTATCCATTGCAAGTTTTACGTGGCTTAGGGCTTTCGAGATAGAACCGTTCTTACCTACGAACATGAACCACAACGAGGATAATCAAATTGTTGACAACTCGCTTGCAAAATATATATTGACTATAGTAGGAGAGACAGACACCCGCTAGCCACTTATGCAAACTAGTTGCATGTCAAGCGTGGAACAGGTCTCATGTGCGAGGACATGTAAAGTTTGTCCGGGCCGCTTCATCCCACTATGCCACCAATATCCAAACTCACAAGAAAGGAGCAACAACATGATCATCATCGCCCACATACTCATATGTGTACTACCCGTGTAAAGTATCTACGCATAGATCCGCTCGATACCCTTTGAAGGGTTCGCAACATAGAAAACAAAAATTTCCTACGATGTGAACTATATACCAAGATCTATTTATACTAGATACAAACAACGGTGTATATCCGTAGAGAACATACCCTTGAAGACCGACAAAGCTTAACGAGTCCAAACTCGTGGTTGATGTAGACGATCTCTTGCCGATCTCAAGATCGAGAGGAAGTCCTAGCGCCGCAAATCAGCAGCGCTTTCAGACACACGTTCGAGGCACCGAGCAACCTCCGCCTCCTCTCTCCAGCGATGCAATGGAAGCACAACTCTTTCTTGCCGAATAGCCACGGGAACATGTATCTCGCTAGTCCGAGACCATGGGGATAAATTCTAGAGGAGAGAGATCCTTCACGAGGAGGTGTGAGTGAGAAGTGAGAGGAGGGCTCCTTTTATAGGAGGAGGGGTAACCCCAAGGGGTGGCAGGCGCATGGGGCTGCCCTTGCCCTCCCTCTTCATGTGGTGGACACTCCACTCACAAAACTCCTCCAAATTCCCTCCACTCAAAAGTCCACTCAAAATCCCATTAAATTTCCACCAAATTTAATGCAATCTCTCATTAAATAAAACTCTTTTATTTTATTCAGAATTTTGTCAATTACTTTAATGACAAACATTCACAATAACCCTTGCTAGAATTCTATTTCACATGCATAACCACTTTATGCAATTTCACCCGAAAACCTGTTTGGTATATAGTGAAATAAATTCTGCGCTTTGTTTATTCTTTCGGCATGAAACTTTTGCTCCAATTGGATGTCGGTGTCTCTTAAGTGTGTCACCCTACGGTTCGTGAATAATGCGGACATGATCGAGACCCTCTCGATCAATAATCGAAGCGGATCCGAGACCCATCCGACTCCACACATTCAACGATGACTTTCTTGTGATCCGGAACCTTTTACGCTAGTATCTTAATCCCTTTGTCTCACGATATATTACATGTCCGAGATTCGATCATCAAGATCTCCATACCTAGTTTGATCTCGTTCGACATGCACTCTTTCTCGTTCTGTGATATAACATTCTAGTGATCAAATCACTTGCTTGCAAGCTAATCAATGTGATATCACCGAGAGGGCCTGAGTATATCTATCCGTCATCGGGATGAACAAATTCCACTCGATCCATGAGCCTCAACATAACACTTTATTAGTTCGAACCCATCTTTATAATCACCGTTACGGTGTGACGTTTGATGTTATCAAGAAACTCTTCGGTGTTAGTGATTGACATGATCTCATGGTCTAAGGATTAGGATCACTTCGTAAGTTGTTATAGCAATATAAACTCAATGACTTTGATCGTAATGCTATACTTCGGATGAATGTTCATCACATCATTACACTAATGTTGTGATCCCGTTATTAACAACATCCAATGTCCATGATCAGGAAACCTTGATCATCTTGTTAATCAACGAGCTAGTTTATGAGAGAGGCTTAACTAGGAACTTTCTGTTTGTTTATTAAACACACATGTATTAACGTTTCCGTATTAATACAATTATAGCATGCAAAATAAACATCTATCATATACTTGGAATACACATAATAAACACTTTATTATTGCCTCTCAGGGCATATTCCCTTCAGGGGGAGCAGGCTCAAGAGGGTCATGAATGGAGGAGAAAGCCTGTAAAACTCGAGCAGTTGCATTGGGGAAGAAGGGCCCCTTTTTATAGGCCCACAGATTTCTGACCGTTTTCTGCCTGTTGGGGAAAAGTTAGACCGGAGATTCCGGACCAGCCTCCGGGCCGCCCATCTGAATGACCTGGGACATCCAAGACCCAACAAGACCGGAGACTCCGGTCTTCCAACACCGGAGACCCCGGACTGAGGAAACACCGGAGACTACGGGGTAGCCTCCGGACCTGGCTCCGGACCCTCATACAGTATGTCCCAGCCCTGATTCTGAAGTCACCACCGGAGACACATCCGGAAACTCCGGACTACACCGGAGACTCCGGTCAGAACCAAATAAGAGGCAAACTTCAAATGGCGATATCTAGACTTTGGAAACTCTGATTGACCCAAAACCAATTTTGTTGGAAAGAGGACAACAAGGGCTACCCAACAAAAATTGGAAATATTGGATACCACCAAGAGAGAACATTTCATGTATTATAATGTGATATACCTCTCTTGGTGAGAAACCGTAAAACCTCAAAGATCAAAAAGCAATATGATATAAAAGGGAAATCCGTTTTTGATGAAATAGAGCTTGTTATGAATATTACCACAAGCTCTAGAACCTCACATGGATAAGATCCAAATAACAACCAAGAAAGGATGATGCTAAGTATGCAAAGGTTTGAGCTCTCTTTGAAATATATGATCGAGTTACTCACTTGAGAGCCACTCTTGATAGTACGGTTGTCTATACTATAAACCAGTCTCTCCAACTAACACCACGAGACCGGTAAGAAAGAAACCCTATCAAGATCATACCTTTGCGTTGCGCATATTCCACTTGATTATGATTTGGATGGTCTTGTCCTTCTCAAGATGGAACACCTTTCTTGATTGCTCTTGTACGCACTTGCTTGATGAAGACTTGCAAGTTACTTCCCCATACAACATGGGGAAACCTTTACTTTAACCTTGTCTTCATCGATCCATGATCACCGAGGATGGCAAGCTTTAAGCATGAGATCTTCATAGGTTTAACTCTCGCATGACCAATATGTGGATCACTCTTTGAACACCTTGGTCACCACTTGATCCTCTTCACTTTCTTCTTCTCCAAACCTTGAAGCCAACATATGGTTCAAGCATTGCCTATGGAAAATTCCTACAAGTACAACTTGATACAAGCATTAGTCCATAGAGATTGTCATTAATTACCAAAACAACACATGGAGGCCCACATGTTCTTTTACATATGCACATGTGACACGAGGATTTACGTGGAAAAACCTTCTCAAGGCGAGAAGAAAAAAACCACGGGTGTGGACCAATCGGTCCACGCGAGCTTCACTATGAGAAACCTGGATACAGAGTCTTTTTTAGAACATATATACAACACACTCAGCACTCTGTCCACCGGCAACAACATCAACAGCCAGTTGAGAGAAAGATTACAACAAAACAAAGTATCTCAGTTTCTGTTCCCTTCGGTAATCAACAAACTGCTTTTATACCGCAAATCCAATCAGCACCATACGTGGTAGACAATCTAACATACGAGTATCCAACATACATGCCAAATTTCAGACCAATCGGATATCGTTTGCTTGCCCAAACTGTTTGTCTCGCGTAAATTACATTTTAGTACCACAATTAGGGCTATGGTAACAACTTAGTGCCACTTTTGCAATTTTTTGCAGATACATACCACTTTTGGGGTGAGGTGTTACAAATATGTCACTTTTTTTCTAATTGCGTTTAACAGTAAAACTAACATAATCGGATCACAATTAAGCGATGACATGGACCTAGGGCCTGTTGGCCTAGACTCGACAGTATTTTCGCCAGGACCTTACACGTCGAGTGCTTTCCGACGTAGACAACGAAACTCCGGCGAGACGCGCACGTACCAATCACCAATCCGCCGAGATACACACGTTCTGCTAGCCAAACCTTGAACGATCATGGATTAGCTAGTACTACTCACACGCAACACACGGAAAAATAGATTGGATTGCCAAAGGTTCATATCAAGCCTTGGTTTCTCTCTATTGCTTCTGCCTCGGATTTAGTATAGCTAATCTAGTAGGATTAGGACATCTAATTCCTACTCTATTCGGCTACCCGTATCTACTCGGATACATACCCGTGCCGTACGACGTGCTTATTTCTAACAATCACCTCCTAAGCACGACATGCTCTCTTCTACACCGACCTGGATTCTAAATACGCCAGCTACTTTGCGTAGGCGTTACTATTGGCTTTACTTTCGCCACTTTAGCCATCATCTTCGACATTGCTTTCGTCGTCTCTTGTGGCACCCATGTCGCCGTCTTTGCTCTTGTCGTTTTCTCCATGGCTTCACGCCGGCCGTCCTTTTTGTCCGTGCCCTTCTCCATGCCTTCACGCCGACTGTCCTTTTTGTCCGCGCCTTGAGACATTATAGTTGGTTCGATGAAGTATTTTTTCATCGATGCCTCACATATTTGATCTACTTCTTGCCGATGCTCTTGGATGCAATAGAACAAATATGTAGGAGGTAGCTCAAATTGGTTTTCTTCTAGCTTCTCTATACCATGTGAAAAGCCTCTTGATGGATCTGCACCCCCTATTGTTGAGTCTTCTTTATCTGTCTGGCCACCAGTCCACACTCTTGGACTGTCACCTTATGGCCTTGCTGGCATGTTTGCTGGGATCGCTTCAACTCGCCCTCCTCTTATAATTGCTGGGCAAACAAGTGCAGGTATCGCTGCGCATGCATCTGCACACCCTTCCAGTTCCGTATCTTCTGGCCACAGACTAGCCTTTTCTTCAAATTCTTTGTCTTCTAGGAGAATCCCTAGTGCTTCTGGCCTGGTGTCCATGGCTGGAGCAACCCCGAGGCCTTCAACGTCTTCTGGGCCCGAACTTACTGGCAAGGATAAGCTCGATTGGTCCATATTTTCTTCATACTCAAGATCCCGCGTGACGTGAAAACTTGAATATTCCGGTTCGTTGTAGCCCCAATTCCATGACTTGCCTTCCTTAAAGATTACGTCTCCCCTGATAACCACCTTATTGGTATAAGGATTTCACAAGCGGTATGTCTTTGAGCCTTCATAGCCTGTTATGATCATTGGAGTACTCTGATCCGCCACATGCGCCACGCACCCAAAAGTGCGAAGATGATCAACCGAGGGCTTCCATCCATACCATGCTTCGTACGATGTTATACCAACTCCACTCTCAGTAGATTTCATGTTCAGCAAATGCACAGCCGTATTGACCGCCTCACCCTAGAATTTTCCTGGCAAGCCTTTACTCTTTATCATGCACGTTGTCGTGGTCAACATAGTTTGATGCAGCTCACCCTCCTAATCAATGCGTAGGGCTCTTATCTTTGCCTCCACCTTGAACTCTTAGGCTTCCTTGATCTTCTCGAATGCTTGTTGAGCTTGATCTTTACTTTTTAGCAACACAATCCACATGTATTTACTATGACCATCCACCACAAGCATGAAGAACTTATTGCCAAACAAAGTTGTGGGTGAGATTTCAACGCATAGATCGCCATGAAGAAGTTCCGAGGCTTCACTTGCCTCATACGCGGCTTCACATGGAAACGGGGCACTCCGTTGCTCGTGATCCACACACGGTAGATCGTGATCCACTTGCGTCATAATCTCCATAACCGGTGATGGAGGATCCTCCTCATCCTTCAGCTCAGTTACTTCGAGCATCAGCATCATCGGTCCATCATCTCCTTCTTGGGCGATGAGAGCCCTCTCCTTTTCCTTTGGTGGTTTCCGACAATCAGCCTTGAAGTGACCGAGCTCGCCGCAGTTATGACACCTTACTTTCTTTATGTCAAACTTTCTCCGCGGCGGGGCGTCATCTTCGTCCTCTTGCCCTGCGATGTACTTTTTCGCTGGGCGTTGCTTCTCCTTGTCGCTCATGGATCCTCCTTGATTTTCTTTCGAAAGAGTCATCCACTGCTGCTTCGTGAGCATTAGGTGCTCAACCTGTTCTGGATCACCGAAGCTGATCTGAATTCTCTCATCGTGTGCCTTGAATCTTCCGACGAGATCCTCAACCGTCAATGTATTCAGGTCGAGACATTGTTCGATCGATGTGACGATCTGCATGTAGCGTGCCGACGCCGTACGCAGGAACCTTCTGACGTTCTTGATCTCATAAAAGCTCTCACCATATCCCTTGATTGGGTTGACGAGGGTAACAAATCGGGCGGCAAACTGATCAACCGTCTCGCTCTCCTCCATCTTTAGATCTTCATAGCTTTTTGTCAAAGTTTGAAGATGCGCTTCCTTCACGCGGGCATGACCTTGGTGCAAGATCTTGATCGTCTCCCATGCATCTTTCGTCGATTTATTTCCGACGAGGTGATGCATCACGTCCTTGGCACGGCGGAATAGAGCGCCGTTAACACTTGGTGATCCTTCCGGTACTTCGCGCCTTCCTTGACGTACTCGTCGCCTCCTGGATTGACGGCCTCCGAAACCTCCTGAGCCTCCATGGCCACCTCCATGTTGAGAGCCCATAGCCTGTAGTCCTTGCGATCGAGGCGCGGATACAAAGCCACCCCCACCATCTCCGTCACAGGTGCCGATGCCGAGATCTCGCCAAACTTCACCATCACCATGACCTCCTAGTACTTTCAGCAGATCACGAACGACAATCTTGGCTCTGATACTAATTGTTGGCCTAGACCCGACAGTACTTTCACCGGGACCTTACACGCTGAGTGCTTTCTGACGTAGACGACGAAGCTCCGGCGAGACGCGCATATACCGATCACCAATCCACCGAGATACACATGTTCTGCTAGCCAAATCTTAAACGATCATGGATTAGCTAGTACTACTCATACGTAGCACACGGAAAAATAGATTGGATTTCCAAAGGCTCATATCAAGCCTTGGTTTCTCTCTATTGCTTTTGTCTCGGTGTCTTTTTTACAGGGGCCTTACACACGTATATATAGAAGATTTAGTATAGCTAACCTAGTAGGATTAGGACATCTAATTCCTAATCTATTCGGCTACCCGTATCTACTCGGATACGTTCCCCGTGCCGTACGACATGCTTATTCCTAACAGGGCCCACCTATCATACCTCTCATCTACTTCCCACGCCTCTCTTTCTTCTATCGTATCCTTCTTATTCCTCTGGCAACTCCTCTCCCTACCCCTCCCAACCTTCCTGAGCTCTGTAGTTAAGCGGAAGACCTCCGACTTGTTGCCTGCATCTCCCCTGTAGATTGAAGCCAAGCTTCCCTAATCGATGCCACCATCCATGCCCTCTTCGTCGCGTGGTAGTCGTCGTTGATGTTGCCTCCGACCTTTCCTGAGCTCTCTAGCCTTCCCCTTGTATTTTTGGTTAGATCCTGCTCCTTCCGGTACTCCATGTTTGCTCTCTCGAGCACCATAGTCATTTGTCATCAATCATCATCATTTGTCGCGCGGTTGTGTCACCAGCAAGGTTTTGGTGACCTTTTACTAGTGGCACTGCGCGCTTTTGGTTCCCCTTGAACTCTGAGTCAATGCGCCCGCCAGCATAGCCATGCACGCTCCCTTCCACGTCATCCTTGGACGTGGTCGGGCCCTCGGGACCAAGGGAGATAGTAGGAGGGGTGGTGGGATGTAGGAGGAGGGGGTGCTACTGGCGGAAGGTACCAGGAGGGGTTGTCGGCGACACTGATTGTTTGATGAGAGAGAGGAGGTACATGAAGAAGGAGAAGGGATATGAGGGGATGACATGTGTGGCCAGGTCCACCTCATCAATAATCTTCACCGATAACCCCTCCTGCTACCTTCCACCGCTAGCACCCCTCCTCTTACCTCCTACCTCCACCCCTCTTTCTACCTCCCGTTGCCCCTCCTACTATCTCCCACCGATGCCCTGTGATTACCGTGGTCCTGATGACCCGACCATGTCCAAGGATGTCGTGGAAGGGAGCATGCAAGGCTACGTTGGCGGGTGCATTTCACTCGGAGTTCAAGAGGAAACAAAAGCGCACAACACCACTAGTAAAAGGTCACCAGAACCTTGTCGGCAACGCGGCCGTGCGACAAACGATGATGATCGATGACAAGTGAATATGGTGCTCGAGCGGCCAAATCGGGAGTACCAGGAGATCAGAAAGGTCGGGAGGGGTAGGGAGAGCGGTTGCCAGAAGAAGAAGGATACGATAGAAGAGAGAGATAGGAGAGAAAGAAGATGAGAGGGATGACATGTGGGCCCTAGGTCCATGTCATTGCTTAATTGTGGGTACATTATGTTAGTTTAGATGTTAAAATGCGGTTAGCCAAAAAAATGACCTATTTGTAACAGCTTGCCCTAAAAATGGTACGTATCCGCAAAAAATTCAGAAGCGACACTAACCTGTTATTCTGGCCCCAATTATGATATTAAAATGTAATTTACTCGTTTGTCTCCAACGAATGAAGAATTTGATTCCCCAAAGAGAAAGAAAAATCGTCTATTATTTTGCGAGTGGTATTCTGTACACGGAGCCTTTTTTTCCTTGATTCATATGAAACAGAGATGATACCAAGATTCTAGCACTAGTAGTTCCCAATTCCCTTTTGTCTAATCTGCGTGTTGATCCGTATATATATCTCCTTATGTTGTGTTATAATAGTCCTGGTGATTTTTACACGCAGAAAATGAAAGAAAAACTGGGGAAGCTGGCACCACAAGGTATGCATATAAACGGTATGTTGAACCACTGAATTGGGATGTTTGCTGCTGATGTTCCGTTTCTGAAATCTTCTCTTTCCTTGATGTGAGAAGATGATGGGTTTTTTAGGTTAGTAAAGTTATTGCGCAAAATATTATAATTTGGTTGGTTGTGATTTTTTTCTAAAAGTTGTAAATGCTATTAGGGTCCTACCTAAGAGAGCAATTTTCGTCTACCGCAACCTCTGAAGAAATGTGAATATGGAAGGACCACAAGCGCGTGAACATCTGCTGAAATATAGACCAGAAAATTTAACATTCTCTTCATTGGGATGGCAATCCAAGTCTTTTGCTTTGGAACATGGTTTATACCTGATACCATACAAATATCCAAAGTCCATCAAGTAGGAAAGCAATAAGCTTCTAAAATCAAATGATCCAATGGATTCTGTAACTGATATCGGAAGGAGGATCAAGTGGCTAACACACTGCAAACTAATATAGGATGTCAAAATACAATTTCAGAAGGACCAGCAAGATAAATTGAAGTGTAACAAGAGTGTACTCCTCCATCTCTATATTAACTTTTTCCTTAGTCAGCGTTTGCAATGCATATCATTTGAGAATTCTTTTAGATTCTTAGAGAAATTATGGATAACTAGATAATTCCCCGCACGTTGGAGCGGAAATTAATAGAAAAATATTTTCCGTGACACCAAAATTTAGAATAATGTGAGAATAGGGTAGGTTAAACATATTACATCGCTATTAGCAACAATGAGAACATGATTGGGTACTTGAGTGAAATATTCATGTTATTTCAAAATAGGATGAACACCACAAATTTTGATCAAGAAACTATTCTCATAAATTATTTTGTGAACACATGGATACTTTATGAAGCATCATGTGTAGAAAATTTTATGGAACATCATGTACGCAAACCATTTTATGGAACGACATGTGCACAAAACGTTTGGCAGACCAATCATATATCATGGAAAATAATGTATCGATGTTTAAATATATGTTAACGTTTCTTCTAGTCATGCTCATTTTACAAAATAGTACAATATCCAGTTATATCTTTATTGTTTCGCACTTTCCAGGTTAATCTGCAAAGGAAAGCGGTAGCTATGATTAAAGAAAATACCATTTGTCAATTTTTTGGAAAATTGAAAAGCAATACGCTGGCACCGATCGAGCAGTGAAAAGGTTCATATAAGAAAATTTTCCAATAATATAGCTTCATATGTAAACCTTTCTCATCTGGCGGTTTTATCCTTGATTGACCGATCAAACTGAACAGGTATTATACAAACCCAAAAAGGATGAACCTAGGTTTATGCCAAGACCAGCTAGAGAGGTAGACTGAGCGGCATCATCTCAGCCAACTGATGTTCTACTACTGCTTGTGCAGATCACCGCTCCACATGTTCAGCAGATTCTATTTGTCCATCTTCTCTCTTTGGCCACCATTTTGGAATTACAAATCTGCTTAGACCTTGATTCAAACCGAGAGATAAGAGGAAGTTAGAGCCAAATAGAGTTGGGATTTGTTGGAAGGCACGGCGGCTGATGCTGCTTAACCCCTATGTGAAAGTGATGAAGTAGAATCAAACAACATTAATAAATATTTTTCTACAAAAAAAACTAAAGCAAGGCTTAGTAATGACAAATGAAATACCTACTGAATGTGTTTGAGGCTGAGACTATTTTCTGAATCAAGGCGAATAAGTGACACATGATATACCTTTGAACATCGTAGAAGATGGTGAGACAGCCACAATAAATATGCCGTCTCGCATACTACAACCATATGTTCATCTTGATATATTATTGCTTCGGCTGATAGCTGCAACATCATACTCAATGACCAATATTGAAAACTAAACACAACGAATAACATTGCCAAAATCTAGAAATTGTACAACATCAAGACGAAACTGCCATGCGAAGTGAGAGGTACCTGATATGGAGGGGCAGTCGAAGCCCATGAATTCATGAATGGACTGTCAAACTACTTTGGTTTAAACCTGGCAATAGAAAGAAAAGAAAAACTGAAATCGAGTCAATCTAGATCTCATGTGATAGATGAGCCAGCAAAATCTCAAACATGAAAAGAAATAGAAAGAAAATGGGGAGGACATGAGGGAGCTCGTTCGTACATGTTGCCGAGCATAGAGGTTATTTCCACATACGCGGTATGCTGCCGAGCACGTACCACAGGGTACTGATGGAGACCATGATCCCAGTCTTCGCAACTGAAAATAATTGCTAGCAAAGCATGAACAATTTTAATATTTAGAGTAACATGTAAACCTTCACATATCAGTAAATTAAATTAAAATACGGGAAAATGAACCTTCTAATTGAAAATGGTATAAAGATTTGGGCAATACCAATTCCACCGAGGACACCTACGGGTGGGGCAGAGGCGACGAAGAGCTATGCCCAGGCGGCCTTCAATGCAAAAAATTGAAATTAGAAACACATGGGAAGGTACGTACCTGCGGTAGTTGTGAACTGAGAAGTGTGGTCAGCAGTGAGATAGCCAGCAAATAAAACCAACCATAGAGTAAAGAACATGATGATGTCAGATCTCCCGTTGAAGTGTCCAGAATATTAGAAAATTTCGCGTCGAATTGTGCAGAACATGAGGAAATTAAATATTGTGACTAAAGGAAAACACAAGACAGGAAACTGGAAGAAGACATGAAGGATTGGCTCACCGCGGCAACAGTACTCGGTCTGTGGCTGATGCCCACGGGCGAAGCGGATAATATAGTAAGAGGCATATGCCGGTCCACTTCTCGTATTCCTCCATCAATTATGTGTCGCCGCAATCAGGGGGAGAGGAAGAGAGAGCTGGACATTGATTGGGAGAGGAAGGAGAGGAAGAGATCGTGGAGTCAAGATGCGTTCGCTGAAGCGGAGAAGAAGAACAATCCTGGGCTGGGCTGGGCTAGACGTTGTTAAAACGGGGGACTTTACAGATGCAATACGTGCACGAAGTGCCAATGGTCGGTCGATGCACAGCTGAATGGAGAAGATCAAAAGTAGGTAACGGGCTGTACATAGGCTGGAATCATGGGCTATTGCATGTCGGCTGGAATATTTGCATTGCATGTGGGCTGAAAAAGGTAGCACGTGAAAGAGAATTGAGTCCGCTAGAAAAGGAACATGGTGGGTGGATGTAACGGAAGAATTTTTTATTGGCTGAGGTGGCATACCGCTGAGGTGGATAGGAGAGTGGAGTAGTTATGATGAAGTGGCTGTTTTAGATTGCTCAAATATGCTTGATGAGGTGGATAGGCTGCATGTTTAGAGAAATAAGTTAGTGGGGAATTACATCAAACATGAACAATGGGAAAATGATGTTGAGCATAGTACACATAGAATTGCCAATAATAGGTGCTTTACTCTACTGTGTTCTGTTTGCTTGTTTTGAACATGGGGCTTAAACTTTACCCCTGCAAAAGAAAGGCTTAAACTTTATCGAGGACCACCATATCCATCTAACCAGCAAAATATCCAATTTCAGACAGGGCTACTAGGGAGGGTGAGAGGAACAATGTAGAGATCAACTACAGGCTGGATTCTGCAGTAGTGGTTGTTGCAACCATAGGTTGAATATGCTGCATCACTCGTAAAAATAAGATGAGCCATCAATAGATTATCACTCTGAACATCAATCTTACGTGGAACTATTGTGAATAGAACACATGTGGTTCATCCTAAGTCCCACGAAGTAGGACGGAGTAGACGGAGTACATGCATCCAACTCGCATTGGTCAACAACGTGCCTTTGGATACCGATTCTGGTGGCGCCACCGTTAGGCAAGTTGGCACATTGTAGTACAAGGGGTTGGTCATGCGATGCGAGGGAGGAAAAAACAGGCAGGAGGGCATAGCGGCTTCGGTCCTAGGTCGCGCGAGGTAGGCCAGAGTGGAGGGAGTGTGTCGTCCTCGCTTGGTCAACGTGACATGCCAGTGAACGCCGGTTTGATCGGATGCAGTGGCGGCCGACAAAGCAGGAGGAGTAGAGAGTAGGTGGGTGTGGCGGTGGTAGCGACACCTAGGTTGAACAAGATAGAGATTGGGAGGAGCATGAAGGGGTGGAGTGTGGTGCAACCTTGAGGGAGAACGTTTACATGACCGGGGCAACGACTCCCTCGATATCGTGGATGACACCGGATTAACACGTTGTTGCGTGACGGAGCTCAAATTGTCAATTTCATGGTGCTACACCTCATGCAATACACCTCGGACCCAGATCCCCGTACGGATAGCCGGTTTATGGTGATGGTTACATGGAAACGTCATCCGACTGAGCCAGCGTGCGCCAACCTCTTGGATCTCACTCAAATCCACGTGTTTTTGCCCATAAAACACGACCATTGCCCTTCGCCTGTGTTATTCGGCTCCAATTAACCACAACGGGCCAATTTGATGTCCGGAGTAGCTTTGATTTTAGCCCACGGTGGGAGACATGATCATCCTATGACCAAAAATAACCCGACAGTACGATCCCATGACTAGAAACGTCTAGATCCTAAGAGCATGTACACCGTTTAGCTATAGCTAAGAAAAATCAAGGCTTGAGTCTAAGAAATCAAAACTGACTCCAGCGTTTAGCCCCCTTTCATGTGTCCCATTTAACAGTAAAATTATAGTTTTGCAGATTGTTTTTATATTCTAGTCATACACTGACATGTGTGGGTCCATCACTCTTTTTTTTCTTAGCTACCTGCGTCAGTACTAGACATATGTCGAAGAATTTCTTAGCTAGCACCACCCTCTCCACTGTACTAGACTCAGGTCTAAGAAGAAAAAGTGCTCTTAAACATACCTTTTTTCACATACTGCATATGCCGTAAGAGCTTCTTCTTATCCCATTATAATATCTCTAATTTATAGGTCTTTAGCAAATGGCAAAAAACTATCCCTGTCGTTGTGGGGTAGAGAATAACGTGTGCAGACGGATGGATAGTACAGTATGACATGCTGACAGCTGACTGAGTACATAGTACGGAGTACATGCATACCTTGAACAACGGGGTCCTAAATCGTTTAGGGGTTCTCTCTCAAAAAAAAATTCGTTTAGGGGCTCACGGTTCGGAAAAACTGTTAATATGCGCGGTCGGATTACAGGTTTTCAAAGAGAAAAAAGAGTGCCGGAGCCACACGGTCTCCCACGAACCGCCCTGGATATGATGTCGCCGCCGGCCAAGCGCCTCGCACGCCGTCTGACCACCATAGGCGACCTCGGGGACGAACTCCTCCGCGAGATTCTCGTCCGTCTCCCCGCGCTCCCGAGCCTTGTCCGAGCCGCCCTTGCCTGCCGCGCCTTCCTCCGCGCGGTGCGCTGCTCGTCCCTGAGCTTCCGCCGTCGCTTCCGCGCGCTCCACCCGCCGCCGGTCCTCGGTTTCTTCATCACTGGCGGGCGCTCCTCCATCTCCACCTTCGTTCCTCTCCGCCGCCGCAACGACCCGGACCTCTCCGCCGCCGTCCGAGGCGGCGATTTCTTCCTCACCCGCCTACTGGACAACGGCCAAGGCGATGGCTACATCGCCACCAACGAAGGTTGGGTGGCCCAGGGCTGCCGTAATGGCCACGTCCTCCTCTTCAACCAGAAATCCCAGCAGATGGCTGTCTACAATCCTCTCACGCGGATCCTAGATCTCTTCCCCCAGCCGCCACAAGATGAGATTTCCAGCAAATTCTATGGCGAGATCCATATCTTCTCTGACGAGGAGAAGCCCAATTCATTCCGAGTATTCGGCATCTATGAGGACGACGAGGAGCACGTCGCCGTATTCTCATCGGACAGCAGGCGCTGGCAGGCACTGGCATGGCCGGAGACCCCGACGCCGGAAACTTGGGTAGAGCGCATTCGTCCCGTTGGAGGCAGGTTCATGTGTTGGATTAGACACGTCTCTGAACCTTACATGATCGTGCTCAACACCATGACACTGCAGTTCTCCCGCATGGATCTGCCGTCGACCATGAGAACCAGAGGAAGCAGGCGGGAGTGTGTATATAGGCCTATGACTAAACTTACGGCTGGTGAGACCAAGGACGGAGATCCCTGTATTTTTGAGGTAGGTGATGGCACGCTTTCTGTTTGGTTCTGGGCAACTGATGATGATGGCATTGGAAACTGGGTTCTGGAAGACAAATTCTCATTCAAGGAAGAGGACCACGCAAGAAATCCTTGGGGGGACGACGAAGACGACCGGCGCTTCGCGCGCAAGTCATTGGGGCCACCGGACGTTGTCACAGTTGCGGGGGCAATCCATGGCTTCGTGTACCTGCACACCAACAAGCATCCCTGCAGCTTCATGTCGTTATGCCTAGAAACTGGAGAGCTGTGCAAACTCAATCTCTCCGACAAGAGGAGCGGGTCCCAAACTCTGCATCCCTACATCATGGCCTGGCCTCCTTCTATGACCAACATCAAGGTATAGCTTCTTTAATTTGTGGTGCTAGCTATATGCTGCTTTGTTATGTAATCTTTAGTTGAATAACTGTGGAGAATAGGATGAAGAACTTGATTCCCCCAAATAATATAGTCCATCCATAATTTCATGAATGGTATTATTCTGTGGGTTTTTTTCTTAATTTTTATCAAACAGAAATCGTACCAAGATTCGAGCACTAGCAGTTCACAATTCCTTTATCTATCTGTGTGCTGATGAAATAATACTAGGAAGGAAACACCTGCAAAACGGCCAGAACGAATTATAAATAAACTTTTTTAGAAAGGACAGCGATAAGACAGTATATGAAATACGGCCTACACAAAGTCTGCTTAAGATACATAGATAGAGGGTTACTTATACATCAAACGCAGTAGAATCAAGTGTTCTTTAGTACATAGGTAGAACATAGAAATTTTCATAGTAGAACAAATGTGAAAATAAGGCAGTACGGTCGCTCCCCAGATGATTTTCAGAACCATATCCTCACGAAGTTGAATACCAAGGGATGAATGGTCTTAAAACTGGTACAAAATCTCCACATAACTGTATTTATCCAGGGCATTGAGACATCATGCTACGACGATGAAGCCTTGCTTCCGTTCAGCGACAGCTTGCTGGCTAGAAAGAGTGTTTTAATACAGTACTTAAGGCCCAGTTCTTTTGGCGGCTTCTCCCAGAAGCTGCCCTACCCCTAGCTTTCTGGGGAAGCCGGTTTAAAAAAACTGCGAGACTTCTAAATTTGTTTAGGCTTAACTATTTTGGAAGTCTCATGATTTTTAGACCATTTCTCCGTAAAGCTAATGAAGGCGACTCTCGGAAAGCCCCTAAAAGAACTGGGCCTTAGATACCATATATAGTGTGCACATGAAGAATCGTAGATTCTGGGTCAAGGAGATAAGACCATTCATATTACCTGATAGTCTACAGGAATAATATTATTTCTTTGAGAATAGCACCTTGCGGAAATGGCGTTTCTGGCTGTGTTTTTCCTGCAAATTCTTTGAGGGACAATTGATAGGCAAGCAAACAGGGTGTATTAATATAAATTTAGTCGAAAAGTTCTGTTTTTTATAAAATGAAATGAGGATTACGTGGTAGAAAGTGTCTCCAATTTAGGAGCCCTAATGTATGCAGTAAACCAAAAGATAGGAGACAGGATTATAGATAGATTCAAGCAAGGAAAATAAATTTAATGTTCATCCTGGAGCGTGTATCATATTAGGGCACCTGAATGTGCACATATTATAATTTAGTTGCTCATGATTGTTTTCTAAAAGTTGTAAATGCTCTTTAGGGTCCTACGCAAGAGAGCAATCTTTGTCTACCCTAACCTCTGCAGAAGCAATCTGAAGGCTGGAATCAACACAAGCAATCTGAAGGCTGGAGGCAGCACAAGCGCGTGAACATCTGCTGAAGTGTAGACCTGCAAATTTAAAACAACTATGCAGTCTTCGTAGGCGTAGTTTCTTCCATAAGTGTGGACTGTGGCTCAACGATATCTCTGCACACAACCAAACTTTCTATCAGCGAGAAGGGCATTCACAATTTATAACATCTTACTTATATTTTACGCATTGATATCTAAGAAGCATCTCCCTTTGAACATCATTGCATACTATTCCACTATTCTGTTACAATTTTCGTTGTAAATAAAAGTACATACAACATGAATTTTTCCCCTTGAATTTGCATGCCACAGGCTTTCCAAACTCACCTCAAAGCTCCTTCTCAATGTCGATCTGGTTCGTTTGAAACCTCGGGGCTGAACTGATTTGGACTCTATGAACTAGTCTTGAATCTTTAGGTATTTCCTATTCAGTTTTGATTCAAAGGTGAGCACATTAATAATCTATATTTATAGGTTAGGCGTCTTTAGCAAATTACCAAGTATATCCTTGTGTAGGGATGGCACCCGTATGGTATGGATACGGGTAGAGCCACCCATATCATATCCTTACCCGTCTCCTACGATTTTACCCGTCACTTGTACTCATACCTGTCAACGGGTTATAAGTTTTTCCCGTACCCATCACCCTGCGGGATAAATGGATACCCGTGGGTAAAAATACCCTTTTTACAACACATCAAATCGAGAAAAATAGCAGAACTTTATAAACATTGACTTGTTGGAGAAACTTGGAATAGAGACGCCAATAGTATGGCTGTAAACCTACCAACGACTCACCAAGTTGCGATGGATAGAAGAAATATAAGATTGATACTGATCGCTCGAGAACCATGATGTGATTACATATCACATATAAAGAAGATACTGCTGGGAAAAGGCTTAGCGCCGTAGCACCCTTAGTGGCGGAAAAAGAAAGTCCGTCGGTGGTAACAGGTGACGAGCAAAGAAAAGACCGTCACGTGTAGGTTGTGAACTCATCCCCACGGAACATACCAATGAAAAGAAAAATAAATCGGTCGTTGCTACGTGTTTCGTGAACAAACCTGGGGGCGAAAAAGCAATGACAATGGACGACAAAAGAGTAGTCGGTCACTAGTTCGCTCCAAAAACTAACGACTCACTTGTTTTATCCTTTGTCGTTGCTTAGACGTATAGCGCTCGACCTTATATAATTTTTTCCTTGTTTGGCTCTAACGGTTAGTAGCGAAAATTGCATTATGGATTTGTCAGCTGGACATGATGTACAAGTGGATAACAAATAGACCATACGTCGCTTGATTATGGCCTTAAGTACATACCTTCGTGGTTGATGTGTTGCGTCATGTTTTGGTTGTTCGCTATATGAGTGACTGTCTATGTCTTGAACGTCACGGGAGCTAGTGGGCGATTTTTCATCAAACTCTCCTTCCATTGTAATTAAATACCAACACTCAAAGACAAGGTCAACAATAATTGCGGTTACAAATTCCAATCGATCATGTGCTCCTTGAAAACAACAAGAAAGAGGGTACCAAAGAAGGGACATAATAATTTCACGGCGGAAGTTAGATGACACACATATTTGCGTGTCCCTGTCTCCTCTTCTCTGTTGCGCTCTGAACATAATTTTCTCCATCATCAGGTCAGTTAATCGAAATCCCTAGTTCTTCTTTATGTGTGTATTGCATTCTATTCATTATTTTGTCGGCATTCTGAATCCTTCATATTGCCCATCACTTTTAATCATAGTTTAAAAACCCGGACTGGTTCATTGGTCCGATCGGGAAAAATCGGAACTGACGGCTTCACTGATTTTTTAAGAGGATGTAGCCCAAACAACAAAAAAACCAATGAAAAAAGATGTTGCAAGAGGAATAAAACTCGCAACCTTCTGCTAGATAGAAATAGCACCACATAACACCTAATACCCCTTGGACTCTCCATGTTTTGTGATTACTTTATTGAAATATAATCTATATGTACCTTCTATGGTCATTTTGTTTAGAAATTTGCTTGATTTTTATTTTAAAATAATGGTTATTTGTCATAATCGAACAGTATGAACCAGTTGTCTGACTAGCGAACTAGTCACCTCATCAGTTCACTCACTGGTCCGTCTATTTAAACTATGCTTTTGATGCGGTTGGCATGATCTGATTGATGATGTTATGTCCACTCTGGAGCATCAGTTGTTATGATGATGTTTTTTCTCCTAACGATTTATACTCTATGCTGTTTTGCACAACCCATAATTTGATCGGGAGTGTACGGTTTAATATAGGAGCCATATTGGACTTGGATTCGTATAAGTATTTCATTTTGCTAAAAACATTTCATATTTATCCCACTCATCATGATGCATTATTTGAATAGACGTCCGCCATGCATTTGAGTACAGAGCTCTCAATCGAGTTCCATGGAAAGAATAAGATATCTATGATATACACCAATTTAGCCGATCAAGTGGAGGTGACCATCGTCCAATTGGACAAAATTTTGGAGAAAGATCATAGATTTGACAAGATAGTTGGACTAGACGTGGAGTACATTCGGCCTAGTACGATGCAAAAGGCTATCGTCATTCAGTTATGGATCGGCTATCGCGCCCTTGTGTATCAAATAATCCATGCCGATAGGCCGTGCCAAATGCTTGATTCTTTCCTGAGCAAGACGAACTATACCATTGCCGATGTGGACATTGATAATGACGCGGACATGCTTAGCGGTGTTCATTTTAATGTTGGTAATTTTGTGGACATCCAGAGTAAGTGGAGAGTTCCCTAGAAGCCAACAACAGATAATAACAACAAGGATGGCTTGGCTGCCTACGCCGGTTCCATCATTGAAAACTTCTACTTGACAAAAAAGAAGGAAGATTTTACTTGGAGAGATCACTATTTTCTTATCGGTGGCGCCCACTGATCGATAAGCACCTAAACCGAGAAGAACCTAAAATATACAGACATGGATGCGTACGCCACCTTTGAGACATTCCATCGGCTCGCCATTTACGAGAGGGGTATTGAAATGCTTAAAGGATAAACATAACAGCAGAAGCAAGCAACAAGCGGAAGAAATGGAGACCGGAAGATGAAAGTACCTATAGTTATTCATGTTTAATGTGTTCAATATTTGCAAGGGAAAAAACTAATGTGTGTAACTAGTATGTATACCTTATGTTAAAGTTGTTTGATATGTGAACAAATAACCTATAAGTGGAATGAACTAGCTAATTATGAACTATCCACTCGTGCTATGTGTAACAGAAAGAGATTTGTATTAAAAAACATAGGTGTCAACTCTAGCAGATATAAACACATGGATGACAACATATAATCCATAAACGTAATAGAGTGTAATGCTACTACTTTAACACAAAAAAATTATTCTCACTTCAATACTCGCCACAAACACAGAAATATCATGAAACACAGTTGAGACAAACAACAACAAAACACAACTTTGGTCTGTTACAAGCTTCAAATCAAGTCACATGTCATCTGCTTTGAACTTATTCAAAGGACCGGCCTTTCCCTTTGTGTTCTTATATGGCACCCAAGGAAGGGTCTTCAGGTACTTGGCAAGGGATCAGTGTTGTGGCCTAACATTGGGACTCTTTTTGTTGTCATTGCCAATGCATTCAACATGCTTCAAAACGTTTGTGTAAGACTAATACATTCAAAATATTTCTACTTTTCCAAGTATTTTTCTTCTTGTTTTGCTTCGGAATCTAACCAATCTTGAAATAAAACTACCATATCTAAGTTTGTTTTTAGCAGAAACCTTTTTTCTGTCTTTTGACGCAGAAAATGATGGAAACAAATTCTATAAAAATTCCACGACAAGATTCATGGAAAAGAAGTTGGTGAGCCAAAGAAATGCACCTGGGACCACCAAATAGTACAACTGGAGCGACCTAGGAAGACCGCGCCAGCCATGAGCTTTTAGCCTTCGACAAGATTTGTCTTGTGCCCTATTTTGGCGTACCTCGTTATATACCCCCAAAACATACCCTGTCAGGAGGTGAGAGATTTTCACAAAACATAGCACCTCCTTCAGAGATTTTCACAAAACATAGCACCTCCTTCACCACAATCTTCGTTTTGGGGATTTTGACGCCTTATTCACCACCATCATCGTGAAGATCATCTCCGTCAACCATGTGCTTGATCTCTATCACCATGTGTGAGTAGTTCCCTATAGGCATGTGCGGTGGATGGAGATTGGATGAGATTGATCATATAATAATACATAGATGCTGAGATTTGATGTGCTTGTCTTCAAGATATTTTTGTATGCGTGTTGATGCACTTTTTCTATGTTTAATGCTTGTTATTAGGCAAGTGTGACCTTTTATTGCTCTGTCATATATATTAGTTTGGTATCTATCTACAAAGTGTATCACCTGTTATTTTGTTAAACCTGAGAACCATAAGGTGATAGTTAGGGAAAACAAGGGGTATGTTATAATCTAAGTATTATGTGTATTCATGAAGTGTTAATGCATTGTTTCAGGATATTCAAAAGAGTAGACCTTAATTACATGTAGTTCCAAGTTGGCCTTGGTGAAATGGTCATATAGGACAATAGATGTTATGCAAATTCTCATTATTAGTAGGCATAACTATATATGGAACACACACCTACACACAACCGAGTTTGAGTCAAGAACCATGTTATTTATATTTTTATTATATGATCACTTAAATTCATGCAACACCTCGCTTATCACCTCATTCCTATGCTTTTAGCCGCTGAAAATTATAAGCTCACTCCTTCTCGTGAAACCTGTTGCTAGTGTTTACTGTTTTGTTTCAATATTTTGATTCAACTGCTGTAACCACCACTTTCTTTTTGAGAATATCTATACATAGGTGTGGTTGAGAGTGCCTTCTCAATTGTTAAAGTCTTGTATTCTTGAGTTCCCCCTGTATCGAACTATAAATTTGGGTAATACTTCACATCGAAGATTTTAGTGATCCCTTGCACTTGAGAGTATCAAAGACGAGTCCTCATTCAGGAGATCCCACTGGCATCGATATCCATGCCAATACACCTTGGTGTATCATTCCTCTATCTCCTTGAGTGATGTATCACAGTATTATTCCGTTTCATCACTACCAAAAGTGTGATAAGAATCATATTGCATGCAAATTAATATAATATATTCAAAATATTAGTACAAGTTGAAATACAAAACTTTATTATATATACAACGTCAAATATTGAACTACAGAATAATGACATGGCCAGAACTCTAATAGAGGGTACATAAGAAATAACATCAATGCAAACAACACCACATATAGGTAATGGTGTGTGCAGTTAGCATTCAACAAATTAGATAGTCAAGGCATATCATCATCCAATATAGGAGTATCTAAATTGATTGATCAAGGCATAACACCGTCAATCAAATATAGTGCCCCTACTTTATAAGCAAAATAAATGATAAAGCTTTTCACATATGAACAACCAAGGAATCAATGATCACATTTATGAAATTTTGAACATATCCGAATATCTAAACCGTGTAGATGAAGTTCAGATAGATTACAAAGAAAGCAAAAGCGTAGGATTAAAAGTAAACAAACGTAGGATTAATTAACTAGATCAAACTTTTGTTGTAGGATTAATTAAAAAGATCTAACTCTTGTTGTAAGATTAACTAGATCAGTACCGACCTCAGATGAATCCTACTTCTAGGAATCTTTGTTCTTGGCGATGACAAAGTCGTCATGGGGAGGATGCTCGTGGAAGGGTATCATGTATAAATTCACATGGATGTCGTCGTGCAGCTACTGGGTGGAATTGATGAAGCTATGGGAACCGTCTTGGCCTACTTCTCTGCTCGTGGGGATCGTCATTGGCTGCTGGGTAAGGAATGCACGATGGTGGAGTGGATGTTGTGGTGGGAGGCGTCGGGCAGTGTAACTCGAAGGTTAAATAGCGATATTTCGATGGGGAAGCAAAATAGCCAGGTATAATGAGTGAGGGTCCCAAATAACTATTGATAGTCCCAAATAACCAGCGATGATCAACCAACATGTCAGTACAACCTGCAAGGCTGAGATGACAGTAGCAAGCTTTCTAGATATTATCTCGTGGTAAAAATAGACAAACATGCAGGTATTATTCTTGTAACTAGTATATGCAGTAATTAAAACCTACCTACCGCTCGTTTGATGAACCTTCTCCCTACCGCGCCTTACTCTTGACGTCTCCCACCACTCCATCTTGGCTCCTCTCCCACCCCAAAGCTAGCCATGGTTTGCTGGAACTACCAGCTCTAACCAAAACTAGATCAAGGATTTCTCCTAGAGATTCTAAACAACCTACAACCCTAAGTCGGCCACCCATGAGACACCACCATGCATGCCGAAACCTACTGACCACCACCCCCTACTGAAGCCAGATATGTACCTCTAGGATGATGATACGTCGTAAACGTAACTATAATTTTTTATGTTCCATGCTTGTTTAGTATCCACTTTACTTTGCTTTGTCTATACTTTGAGGTATTTTTATATGTTTTCTGGGACTAACCTATTAACAAGATGCCACAGTGCCAGTTACCTATTTTCTGTTGTTTTTGGTTCCAGAAAAGTCAGAAAATGAATATTCTTGGAATTGGACGGGACAAAAGCCAAAGTCAATATTTTACCATGAGGAACACGGAGCCAGAAGACGATACGGAGAAGGGCCTCGAGGGGGCCACACTCCCTGGCCACGCGGCCAGACCTAGCCCATGCCTAGGGGGGTGCAGTTGCCTCGGGCACCCCCTCGGCCTCCCTCTTCGCTTATAAGAAGCCCCCGATACCTAAACCCTAAGGACCCGATCAATCTTCCACGAAATAGTCCGTAGCCGCCTCCACCATCGTCCCTAGATCAGGGGGATCTAAAGCTCCTCCCGGCACCCTGCCGGAGGGGAGAGATCATCCCGGAGGCCTTCTTCATCACCATGCTAGCCTCCGGTATGATGCGTGAGTATTTCCACCTTGGACTATGGGTCCATGTAGTATCTAGATGGTTGTTTCTCCTCCTTTGTGCTACCATGTTTAGATCTTGTGAGCTTCGTTCATGATCAAGATCATCTATTTGTAATCATGCATGTTGTGTTTGCAGGGATCCGATGGATATTGATTACTATGTCTGTGTTGCTTTATATCTTGCATGCTCTCCATTTCTAGTAGCTATCTTGGCCAAGTAGATGCTAGTGACTCCAAGAGGGAGTATTTATGCTCGATAGTGGGTTCATGCCTCTATTTAATCTAGGAAAGTGACAGAAATAACTAAGGTTGTAGATGTGTTGTTGCTACTAGGGAGAAAACAACAATCTCTTATTCATGGAACAAGTGTATTGTTTACTTTACACACATTGCTTAAAGCAGTTATCCGTTGCTTCCAACTTAATACTGGAGGGGGTTCATATGATAACCTGAAGGTGGATTACTAGTCATAGATGCAGTTGGATGACGGTCTATGTATCTTGTTGTAATGCCCAATCAAATATCGTAGGATCATGAATGTCGAGTATTGCATTGTTAAGCCTTGCTCTATCCTGTCAATTGCCCTGCTGTAATTTGTTTACCCAGCATGTTATGTTGTTTATCTTAAGGAGAACACTTCTAGTGAACTATGGACCTCGGTCCAATCTTTACCATTGATACATCTTCCACTGTTACAGTTTACTTTCTGCAAGCCACCATTACTTTCCACACCATACGGTTAATCCTTTGTTTTCAGCAAACTGGTGAGATTGACAACCTCACTGTTCGTTGGAGCAAAGTCTTGAGTTTGTGTTGTGGAGGTTTCCAAGTTGCTAGTAACACCTTTGAGTCGTTTCCTTCCTCCTACTGGTTCGATAACCTTGGTTTCTTTCTGAGGGAAAACTTGATGTTGTGCTCATCATACCTTCCTCTTGGGGTTTCCCAACGAAGCTCTACAGTGATCTGAGCCGCATCAGATGAGCACACCGGTGCAACACAGATACAAAGTTAGAATAGGCTGAGACGCAACTCGAAGTGTGTCGTAATCCATGCCACCGGCCAGCCCAACAGTCTTCCCCATTGTTGGTGTGCGAGGAACGATGCCCTCTTTCGAGGGATCGGTTACGTGTTTATAGGATCGGGAAAAGCCCCACGATCGGTGGCAATTACATCGAGGGTGGCAATTACATCGAGCGTTACAGGGAGAGAAATAGGCCAAGAAGAGATGGGGACAGAGACCGATTGGTGTACTAAACCATGTCAGTTAGAGTCCTTACAATTTATGATTGTCACCCATGATTGACGCCTTGTGTCGCCACCCATGAAGACGACGACCGCTTGTATCCCGCAACGAAATAGCAGCCACACCTCCTGCGCGAAACCTGTTGTCATCGCCCACAACCGACTCGAGACCGCCACCCCGATATTCAACCTCCTCCACCTGCATTGTAATCATCCCAATGGCCCTCACCGCCCTTTGGGATGTAGGGGACGCCACTGCGGTCAAGGACGAAGGCAATGGTGGCACGCCGCTTAGTGTTGAACTTCGAGGCCGCTTGGGCTTTGCTCCCCCAGGCCTCCCCGAGGGGTGACACGTGGGTTAGGCGAGGAAGAGAGGGACGGGAGGGGAGAGGCGAGTGGCGATGGGGAGTGCCTGGCAGCAGCGGCGTGAGGGAGGAATCCTAGTCGTGGGGGAGCTACCCTTTTTCATACTCTTTATTTGTAGTGCATATATATTATTTCTTTTTTAAACAGAGAAGTAGAGCATAGTATTTCAATGAACTCGTTTGGTATGTTGCGAAAATGTATATGGAAACAGTCGATAGAATCATTGTGAGTTTTACTGTCGTTTTCGTAGGGAAGAAGTATGTTCTGATGCTTGAAGCCTCCTTTTGTATGCTCGAAACACAATTCGTCGAAGACGCTCGGTGACCTGAGCACGCTGACACATCCATGCATGTGCATCATATGTGTGTTGACAAGAATATCATATCAGAAACTCGACCGTTGCCCTTGATAAATCCAGTGTCTTCCAACTCGATTCAGTTTAAGAACAGCTCTAGGAGACCTCCTAAATGTGTGGGATGTAAAACATACGGGCACAGAATGCGGGATATGTTCCACACGAGACAAAACTGGCACCGTGTATTTTAAATTTGCATAGTTCATGCAATAGGCAAACAATAGATGCAATATCTCATAGTTTTACATAAAATTATCATCATCCTAAACCGAAAAGTTGTGTCATCCTCTCATGATGCGGAAGGTGATCACATCAACCAACACCGTCGTCTCCAAGGTCACCTAAGGCACCTCCACCGCCACTACCACTCCTTGGAGACTCATCAAGACTATTTTCCAATCCACCACCTCTAGCTGGAGAAACAACACCTAGAAGAGATTGATTTATCTTTTACATTATCTCCATTCTTGATAGCTTCCACCACTCCAATCAGGGGCGAAGCTCCCCTTTGGACAAGGTATGGAAGCTGCCCTACCTTGAATTTTGGCAAAAATTCACATATATATATATATGTATGTTTCTCTTCGGTACAGATACGTTTTGAGCAAAATCCGTACATTCTGAAGAAAATCCAAATGAAAACGCTAACATGGGCTGAGTTGGAGTAGTTTTGGCTCCTAGTTGTCCACTTCTCCGGCTCCACTCTCCAGGTACAGTGTCCGGCTAGGGATACGCTCTTGTAATTTCTGTTCGACTCGTATTTGATATTGTCTGATAAGTAGGCTCCTACTCTACGAACTTGAAAAATTCTTTCTTATTTCATACTGAGTCTTTTTAGTGTCGCTGGTTGGAATTGGAATGGAGTACATTATCTAGATTTGTATATATATCTAGTTAAATATTTAGACAAGATGTATTCGTATCTAGACAAAGTTAAAACTATTAATGCTTTTATTTTAGGTTTGAGGGCTAGCATCCTTTCTCAAATATTTTCGTACAATTGACTCATAAGCGATCTGTCATCTGCCTAGGCCTGTCTAGGCTTTGTCGAATTTGTGGTAAAGATGGACAAGGAAGTAAACCTACAAGCTGCAGCTACGAAGGGGGCATGTATAATTTTTGATTTTGTGGTCAACTGAACTCAGTCCTGATTAAACTATTGAAGGATGTTTGATTTTGTTTTCAATAATTCAATTGCAGATTTTCAAAAAGAAGGTAGAGCTATTTTATTTCTTGAGACTTTTAGACGGTATTAAAGCTTCATTATTGGTATGTTTATATTCTCTACTTGGATTCAAATATGTCACTATTACCATTATAATATCGTGATTATGCTTTTACAATTTTGTTGAAATGATTTGAAATTGTTTGCATCAATTTTTTAATGTTTTAGTGTTTGTCCGACCTCAATTTTTTTTGTCCTTCGCCACTGACTCCAATTGATGTGAATCCATTTTGCTTGGATCCATCATCATGGTATTTTTCTCCTCAACAACGAGCTCCTTCATTTATTTCTTCTCCTCTAGTCGGATCCTCCTCTCCTCCAATTCGTACTTGCGCTTGACATCTTCCTGAAATGCTTCCCGCCTTGAAAACTTCATCTCATTCTCTTCTTCTCGGTCATGATCGTCTTTGCCTCCAATGTGTTCATCATCATTGCTTCTTTTTACTTCGTCGTTTCATCAATATTATCCCTCAAATTTGATGCTTCAAATTCAAGGTTTAGCTTCTTTTTGCCTTCTCGTTTCTATCTGACTTTCCCTTGTTCCTTTCTCCACTTTCTTCATCACTCTCATCATCCAATTGAAGCAAGGCCCCTTTCTTCAGTGGTTCTTCTTGCTCTCTCGGCCTGCACTTGTCAACATGCTCTAGCAACTTCCCACAATGTTGAAGTGTAAAGGTTTCCCTTTGGATCCAACCATAGATTTGTAGCTTTCTATTGTAACATGTTCCTAAAAATCACAAAATAAGTGAATTTGTTAGCATCATGATCAAAAAATAAATGTATTTGTTAGCAAAATGAGTTGCACAATTCACTCACATAGTTTTTGATAGCTATGACACTTGGAGATGATTGTCACACTTTCTCCATAGCTCCACTCCAATGGCTACAACAAGTTTTGACCACATCCTACCGTACTTGTTGGGATCTATACGAGCGAACGGTTAGTGAAGCAACCCGAGGCATGACCTTGAAGAATTTATCTTTGATCCTTTGCCAATAATGCTTCCCAATTTAATCTGCACGGGCCACTGCAATGATGGATGCTTGCAACCATGCCTGCACCAAGAAAGTGTCTTTGATTTCAGTGTAATTCACCACTCGTTTCTCCCTCGATGATTGAGAAGAATCAAACACCTCCTCCTCAGTTTCTTCCAACTCATTCTCACCCCTCAACCTCCTCACCGTCCAAGCCAACCAAATCGAGTTGCGTCTCCGTAATGTCAACCTCCCTCTCATTTAGAAGATTCACAAACGAGAATAGAACTTCATGTATATTATAGCTACATTATAAAAAACTCTAAATGCATGAAGCAAACAATTCCTGCCACCGCTTCGGGAAGATTTCGAGTTTTGTACCTTATGGACCTATGACGAACACGTTTCCAGTAGCATTTTCCTGTGAGCCCTGGTGCGATGTGCGGCCCGCTTCTTCTTTGACCCATCGCCCATAGGCTTCGCCGCGCGAGGACGTGTCTTGGGCACCGGGGAGGCAACACGGATTGCCTCTTCCGGCTGGGCCACCGAGGCAGCACCGACAGCTGGTGGGGCTAGTGGGACGACGTGAGTGCCCTAGTGCTTTCTCTTCTTATCATTGGTGACAATCAACTATGCAACCGCGCTAGCGGCCAGGGCACCCACACTAAATGCTGGAGTTGCAGAAGGCGGCGGCTGAGGCTACACGACCTCACTAACAGTGGGCGGGAGCTCGGTGAGGTCCATGGCGTCGACTGCGGGACGTGGCGACGCCGAAAAACGAGTGGAGGCATAGGTCGGTAGCGGCAGTTGCGTGGAGGCGGGAAAGGAAAGACCTGAAATGTCTCTTGCGCCCAAATATCTCCAAAAGTAAAGAGCACACCCAGTTTGGCCGCGCAACCCATGTATGTAGAGGTTAGGCGCGATCCCCCCCCCCCCTTAATTTTTTTTCTGAGTTGCGTGTATTGACGGAATATGCTCGTCGCTATTTTTCCATGAAAAACCGAAAATAAGTGGTTATTTTATGGATCGCGCAGTTTTATGGGATCGCTAGAGTTGCTTTAATAGTGTCTACACACTTCACATTAGGGTTGCAAGTGGCAACCCACATAGGTCTGTGAAAGTAAAATTTAGTTTAAATTCTAATTTGATAGAAAAAAACTACAACTAGTCTAACCAATTTGTTTTGACTAGTACATGTGTACCTTGCATATGCTGAGAGAGCTCCGTCCGCAAATAAGTGTACTTATATATTTATCTTAAGTCAAATTTTGTATAGTTTGACCAATTATTTTGAAAAATATAGCCACATTTATGAAACCAAAATAGTATCATTAGATACTAGAAGTACTATTTATGATACCAAAATAGATGTTGAAAGCGTCTAAATTTGGATGAATCTAGATACTAATAGTGTCTGGAAACATCCAAATTTTAAAAAGTTTGTGACATCTATTTTAACACGGAGGGGGTATATCAATTTGATGTCATATATGTTGCTACTATATAAGAGCAACTCTAGCTGATACTGTAAATAGACAAACTGAAAAACATGAGTACAAGCGACTGTACTCGTGTTTTTTAGTTGAGAGCTTCGCGGCGCAGATCAGTGCCTATAAATACAAAATGATAATTTTAAAATTTATAATTTCAACTGCTCGTGGCGAAATCCATGTTCGATCATCACATACATACATATATAGGGATCAAATGCTGTTTGCATACATACAATAATTAGTAGCTAATTATATGCCTAGCCGCTGCGGCGTTCACATGATCCAAATGGAGCTCGACAGCGAGCTCCATGACGCGGAGTAGCTCCAACAGCGGCAAGGAGATCACTCGCTAGAGAGGTCGATGAGGTCGGCAAGCACCACAGCGCCGATGTCCGCCGCCAGTGGCGGAGGACGGAAATAATCCGAGGTAGGGCGAACTAAAAAAATGATGTAAATATCAAAATATCCTCGAGAACAGTAGTACATATGATGCAAACATAGTCACTTAATGCAATAAAAATAGTAACATATTTGATTATAATTGAAACAAAAAATATTAATTGTCAAAATCTTCTGTATTTTACGGATGAAGGCTTTTATCCCTTGCTCGATTTAGCATATCATCAAGTAATGGAGAAGCAATCATGAAAATATTTTTGTGCAACTCGGTCTTAATGATCTTTGCCATCCAAAAAGGCCTTTCAACTTTTGCCGTCGCCACTAGTAAAAGCAATGACAGGTCAACAAGACGATAAACCGTATGAAACATGATGTGTCATTCAAAAAGATAATTTCTAAAGTCTTTAATTCTGCGCATATGAATAACTGTAAGTTGAGAAATCTTATTCAGGTTAAACCTATATAATGAATCACTTGAGTCAAGCCAAGAAGTTTTGAAGCAACGGTAAAAATAGCTCATCAAAGAAAATTGGTTGTAATAGAGTCTATAATTAAATAGAAGATGTCCACAACATTAAAATAATCAACAATGACCTGGTGTCTTTCCTCTTTTAATGATTTTCACTCATTCTATTACCATTTCATCCATACCTAGGGTCGTGATATCATTTTCTGCGTGAATTCACATCTTTCAGGAGGGCTCCAAACCATCATTTCTCTAAGTGAACAAGTAATACTCACATCCTTCACCAATAGTATTAACTAAAGTGATACAATTAGAATTTTAGATCAATAATTTATACAAAGGAAAATTATATCCATAAGACATTGCTTAGAGTCAAATTTACTATGAATTAGCTATTACAAAGAAAATATGAATTCAAACTATACTACACCTACTCTTTATTTCACTACGAAAACAATTTTGCGCAGTGCTCAGTAAAACAAACATAACTTTCTCACATGAAGTCTGTTTTTAGTGTACGACCAGTCAAATTGTTCAGGAAAAACATGCGCATCTAAAGGTGTTTGCCAAAAATCAAGGTAGGGCAGCCGCCCTACCTTTCCCTACTGGGAGCTCCGCCCCCGCCGCTTCCTCCCTCGCGACGCGGTGGTTCACCGGCTCCACGACGCGACAAGCCTCCTCCTGCTCGCAGATGAGCTCGTGCTCGCAGTCGAGCTCCGACTCGCACAGGAGCATCTCCACCACGAGGCGCTCCTTGTCAGAGTCGTGCGCGTAGTCGGCCTGCACGACGACCTGGGCGCACGGAGGGAAGGGCGAGCTCCACTCGACGGAGGACGAAGGAGAGGGAGGAGTGCGGCGAGATGAGCCTTCACCGGCGTACGTGTACCTGCGGAGGGGCTTTGAAGCACCGCGAGAGGGGCGGAACCACCACGACGCGTACGCGCGCAGCAATGGCGGTGACGACAAGTCGCGGTTGCACCACTAAGAGCATCTCCAGCAGCGGCGCTAAACTTTGGCGCTGTAAAACAGCTTTGCCGCGCGCTGTATCATGTTTGCCGCGCAACTTGGTTCGCCAAAAGACAGGCGCTGTAAAAACACGTTTTAGCGCGCGCAAAAAAAATAAGCGCAAAGACAGGCGCTGTAAAATGCAGCGCGCGCGCCCAGCAAACAACAAAATGCAATGCAAATGATCAAACAAAGATCAAACACACACAATAAATCAAGAATAAATAGTTCAAATATTCATACAACATCAACACAAATGAATAGTTCAAAGTACCTATGCACCATCACCACATACAACAAGCATACAACAAATGTATCTCAAAGAACATACAACAAACAATGGAGAACATCACTTTCCTCCATTCCAAACCCACCACTCCGCCATGACATCCTTTTGGAGAGTATCATGCACCTCATTTATTCGAATGGCATGGTAGGAGGCAAGGAACCGGGCTAGCCTATCTTCCCTCCTTCGAATTCGGACGGGTTGTCCCACATGCTCATAGTTGTAGTCGAGGTCTTCCTCACCACGCTCATCCTCTATGATCATGTTATGCATGATCACATAAGCCATCATGATGTACCAAAGTATCTCTTGATCCCAAAACCGAGCCGGTCCACGCACAATAGCAAATTGAGCTTGCAATATCCCGAATGCTCTCTCCACATCTTTCCTTGCCGCCGCTTGTGCATTATGGAAATCCACTTCACACTTGCCTTCGGGATCCTTGACCGGCTTCACAAATGTCCTCCACCTTGGGTAGATGCCATCGGCAAGGAAGTAGCCATAGTGGTATGTTCTGTTATTTGCCACAAACTGCACTCGTGGAGTTTCACCTTTAGCTATCCTTGTCATGAGTGGTGACATTTGGAGAACATTGATATCATTGCAAGATCCGGGCATCCCAAAAAAAGCATGCCAAATCCATGTCTCATAATCGGCCACGGCTTCAAGGATGATGGTGGAATCCTTCTTGTGGCCTTTGAATTGTCCATGCCAAGCCGCAGGACAATTCTTCCAACTCCAATGCATACAATCAATAGAGCCAAGCATCCCGGTGAACCCACGGCGCTTGTTTTGCTCCAATAGCCTTGCCGTGTATTGAGCATTGGGGGATCTCAAGTACTCCTCCCCGAACACTCTCACAATAGCCACGACAAAGCGGCGAACACAAAGAATAGCGGTGCTCTCCCCCATTGCCAAGTGGTCATCAACCAAGTCCGCCGGAATACCATATGCCATCATACGCAAGGCGGCGGTCACCTTTTGGTATGTGCTATGCCCAAGCTCTCCGGCGGCATTCCTCCTTTGCTCAAAGAACCGATCAAACTCCATGACACTCTCGGCGATGCCCTTGAACAATCTTGTGCTCATCCTAAACCGGCGCCGGAAGTAGCGCTCGGGGAAGATAGGCTTCGCGATGAAATAGCTTCTCATCAATTTGGCATGCCCTTCCAACCTCTCCCTCCACAATATCTCTCGCCCAATCACGGAACCACCATGCTTCGGCCGCTTCATCCTCGCCCGCACGGCCAAAATGATAACAAGGTCTTCCTCTTCTTCCGCATCCCATTCTTTGTCGGACTCTTCCCTCGACCGGCGGCGCACCATCTACATATGACGGCTACATCTAAAAATGGTATCCTAGAACAAGAAGGCATGGCAATGGAGGTGAGCACATACCTTGGTGGGGACTAACGCCGGCGGTGGCGCGGGAGCGACGGTGGACGGCAGCGCCCGATCTGAGTCTGTGAGCTCGAATCGGCGAAGTTACCGGTGCTTTCATGTGGCGAAGCGGCGCAGTATGGCTGTCGTCGATTAGCATGAAGCGCGATCCTGGTAATGGCGACTATGGTAATGTATTGGCGGTCACTAGCGTGGATTTGGAATGGGGAATGGCCTTGAGGTGAAATTTCAGCCCGGTAGCACTCGTGTTCAGCGTCAGCGAGAGGCTCTAGATCTAGCGCTCGCGATACGCAAATAAGGCACGCTGAAAATTTATTTTGGGCGCGCGTTATTTTAGCGCCGCTGCTGGAGCGTCGAAAACAAGGCGGCGCACACTAAAAAATAGTTTTTTGGACACGCGCCATATTTAGCCCCGCTGCTGGAGATGCTCTAATAGATTTATCTAGATTTAGATGTATCCAGACATGTTTTAGTGCTAATGTATTTGAATTTAGATAAATTTAAGTAAACTAATATAATCAAAGGGAGTAGTAAAAGATATAAAAATAATAATATCCGACACTGATCCTCAACCGTGCAAGTTCGGAAGAACGTTATATGCGGTGCGCGATTGTATTACTTCCACGAACCGCGTTGGATATGATGGCGCCGCCGGCCAAGCGCGCCGCACGCCCTCTGACCACCATAGGCAACCTCGGGGACGACCTCCTCCGCGAGATTCTGGTCCGTCTCCCCTCTCTCCCGAGCCTTGTCCGCGCCGCCCTTGCCTGCCGCGCCTTCCTCCGCGTGGTGCGCTGCTCGTCCTTGAGCTTCCGCCGTCGATTTCGCGCGCTCTACCCGCCGCCGGTCCTCGGTTTCTTCATCACCGGAGGGCGCTCCTCCATCCCCGCCTTCGTTCCTCTCCTCCGCCGCAACGACCCGGACTTCGCCGCCGCCGTCCGAGGCGGTGATTTCTTCCTCACCCGCCTCCCGGACCACGGCCAAGGCAATGGTTACATCGACACCGACGACGACGACACCTCCTCCCGTTGGGATACCCAGGACTTCCGTGATGGCTACGTCCTCCTCTTCAACCCGGACGCCCAGCAGGTAGCAGCCTACAACCCTCTCACGCGGACCCTAGATCAATTCCCCCAGCCGCCAGAAGATTGGATTTCTGGCCATTCTTTTGTCGAGTTCTGTATCTTCTCCGACGAGGAGAAGCCCAATTCATTCCGTGTATTCGGCATCTATGAGGACGACGAGGTGCACGTCGCGGTCTTTTCATCGGACAGCAGGAGCTGGCAGGCATTGGCATGGCCGGAGACCCCCACGCCGGACAGTCAGTTAGAGCGCATTGATGCCGTTGGAAGCAAGTTCATGTATTGGATCTGGAGACACGTCCCCAGACCTTACATGTCCGTGCTCAACACCGTGACGCTGCAGTTCTCCCGGATGGATCTGCTACCGACCTTGAGAATCAGAGGAAGTGGGAAGGGCTATAGGCGTATGAGTACAGTTACGGCTGGTGAGACCAAGGACGGGGATCCCTGTATTTTTGAGGTAGGTGAATGCACGCTTTCTATTTGGTTGTGGAAATCTGGTGATGATGGCGTTGGAAGCTGGGTTTCGGAAGAATATTTCTCGTTCAAGGAACACGACCACGCAAGAGATTCTTGGGGGAACTACCTGCACTCCGGGTGGAGACCGGACGTTGTTACAGTCGCGGCAGCAATCCATGGCTTCGTGTACCTGCACACCAACAAGCATCCGTGCAGCTTCATGTCTATATGCCTAGAAACTGGAGAGCTGTGCAAACTCAATCTCGCCGACAAGAGGAGCGAGTCCCAATATCTGCATCCCTACATCATGGCCTGGCCTCCTTCTTTGACCGACATCAAGGTATAGCTTCTTTAATTTGTGGTGTTATATGCTCTGCTTTGTTATGCAACCTTTAGTTGACGATCTGTGGAGAACGGATGAAGAAATTGATATGCCCGAAGAAAATAATCCATCCATAATTTTGCGAATGGTAGTATGTGTAGGTCTTTTTCCTTGATTTTTATCAAATAGAAATCGTACCAAGATTCGAGCACTAGCAGTTCATAATTGCTCTGCTTTGACTCATTTTTTTTCCTAATATCCTTTTCTTTTTATTTTGACTTAGATCAATGTTCTATTGTTAGTACAACACTATATGTTTATTTCTGCGCGAATTTCTACCCAACAACCAATTTGACACTAAGGATATTGTGCTTTCCTGTACTTTTGGCAGATTATCCAACCATCTAGATTTAGATTCTCAATATGTATGCTGACGTAATAATACTAGGAAGGAAATGCGGCAATACGCTTGCTTGCCCGCAAAACGGCCAGAGAACGAATTATAAATAAACATTTTTTAGAAAGGATAGAGATAAGACAGTATGTACAATACGGTCTAGACAAAGTCTGCTTAGATACATAGATAGAGGGTTATTTATACATCAAACACAGTAAAATCAAGTGTGCCCAGATGGTCTAAACAAATTCTGCTTTTGTACATAGGTAGAATATAGTATTTTTCACATTAGAACAAATGTAAAAATAAGGCAGTACAGTCGCTCTCCAGATGATTTTCAGAACTATTTCCTAGCATAGTTGTATACCAAGAGATGAATGGTCTTGAAACTGGTACAAAATCTCCACGTAACTGTATTTATCCAGTGCATTGAGACATCATGCTAGGGTGATGAAGCCTTGGTTCTGTTCGGCGACAGCAAGCCGGATATAAAGAGAGTTTTAGTACAGTACTTAGATACCATATATATGGTGCGAGTGAAGAATCATAGATTCTGGGTCTAGGAGATAAGAACATTCACATTACCTGATAGTCTGCAGGAGTAATATTATTTCTTTGAGAATAGCGCCTTACGGAAGTGACGTTTTGGCTGTGGTTTTTCTACATGTTCTTTGAGGGGCAATTGATAGGCAAGAAAACAGGGTATATTAATATAAATTTAGTTAGTGATAAAAAGAGAGCGATGATTTTTTATAAAATGAAACGAGGATTACTGTGGTAGACATTGTCTCCAATTTACGGGCCCTAATGTATGCATTAAACCAAAAGATATGAGACAGGATTGTAGATAGATTCAAGTAAGGGGAATGAACTATAATGTCCCTCCTGGAGTGTATCTTACTTTCTACAATTATCAGTCATCCTCTTATAGTTGTCAACACAGGTGTCAAATGCTCCGATATTTTTCTATTAAAAAGGAAGAACAAACATCATAATAATATATGTGGTATAATTTTCAGGGGTTACAATTAATTGTAGCACAATGAATTGATCACATCCACCATAGGAGAAAAGCTCAGGTGCTAGCAGTGCAAATCCTGTTTCATGATTCTCCATGATAGCATCTTCGGTACAATACTTATAAACTGGCATAATATATTTCCAACTTCTATAACCAGTACATAGTTAGCAGAAAGGACTCATCAAGGAGCAAACAATTAGCAAAGTAAAGAGAGATGGTAGCTTCCCTAAACTGCTTAATCACACTGCTGACCTTGTCATGTCCTCACTTTCAGTCGAAAGCAATTAAGAATAAAATGCTATTACCGACAACATTCTCCAAAAAAGAAACAAATGAACCTTTTGGAATAAGCAAGGTGTACATCTGAGATTTTTGTCTATCTACATGCTGATGTAATAATATTCGTATATCTCCTTATGATGTGTTAACAACACTCCTGGTGATCTTTACATGCAGAAAATGGAAGAAGAAAATATGGGGAAGCTTGCACCACAAGGTATGCAAATGAAGAATCTATTGAACCACTGAATTGGGAAATTGCTGCTGATGTTCAGTTTCCGAAATCTTCTCTTTCCATGATGTGAGAAGATGATGGTTCTTTTACGCTAAAGTTATTTTACAACACAAGTGAATGTGCACATATTATAATTTATAGTTGCTCATGATTTTTTTCTAAAAGTTGTAAATGCTTCCCCATATTTTATCAGATGGGCAATCTTCGTCTACCCCAACCTCTGAATAAGCAATCTGAAGGCTGGATACAGCACAAGCAATCTGAAGGCTGGAGGCAGCACAAGCGCGTGAACATCTGCTGAAGTGTAGACCAGCAAATTTAAAACAACTATGCAGTCTTCTTCGTAGGCGTAGTTTCTTCCATTAGTATGGACTGTGGACTCAACGATATCTCTGCACAACCAAACTTCCAATCAGCGAGAAAGGCATTCACAGTTTATAACATCTTATATTTTACGCATTGATCTAAGAAGCATCTCCCTTTGAACATCATTGCATACTATCCCATTATTCTGTTCCAATTTCCGATGTAAATAAACGTACATACAACGTGCATTTTTTCCCCTTGGATTTGCATGCCACAGGCTTTCCAAATTCACTTCAATGCTCCTCAGTGTCGATCTGGTTCGTTTGAAACCTCAGGACTGAACTGATTTGGACTCTCTGAACTAGTCTTGAATCTTGAGGTATTTCCTTTTTTCGGACAATTTTTTTCTTCCGCTTGTATCTCAGGATACGTAGTATCTTCTTAAAACTTCACAGGCACACATACAAGACATGAACATGTATATATCATAAAAGTTATTCAGTATTTTTGTGCCAAGCAATCTGAAGGCTGGAGTACATATATTTGTTTACTCTCATATGTATGTTCACACTAAAACGTGAATGGACATATGCGTATCTAAACAAATCTTGGCCACTTAATTTAGAACGAAGAGAGTACAACTTTCTCACAACGCTTGTTAAGAGCCCAATAGGCTTCGACAGCATTTTTCTGCAAATCTAACTATTTCGCTTCCAGCGACTCTCTGATAAGCTTCTCGGTAAGCTCCCTCGGAAGCCCTCGAACACTGTCCGCTGTACCGATCTGTGCAACCAAGAAAATTAGCCACGGAAGCAGAGCAGCGAGCCGGGTCACTATCGCTAGTCAATGGTCTCTATGGACGAGAGGGGTTGTCGGGAGATGAGAAGAGCTTGCTCACTAGTTCCTTGATGAACGGCGACACTGATGGATGCGTCAGCTTGAGCCCTCCAGCCACGCAGGTCATGCCTTCTTCTTTCAGCTGCAACACGTTACAGGATGCAATCATGTTCACCTCCCTGCTTCTTGGTACAGAAATCAGTACATATATACTACCTCTTTTAGAAATATAAGATGTTTTAGATCTGTGAAACAAATGTATCTAAACATATTTTAATGTGTAGATTCATTTGAACCTATACACTAAAAAATGTCTAGATACATTAGCTTCACAAACCTAAAACATCTTATATTTCTAAACAGAGGAAGTATAAGCAAGTGTCCTTGTGTGTTACTTACGATTTCTTCGATGAATGCGTCTGGTATGTGGCGAAAAATGATCTGCATATGGAAACACACACGGCGAAATCATTTGCGAGTTCCAGTGTCGTTTTGACAGGGGATGCAGCAGCAGCAGCAGCAAGTTCAGACTCGAGAAGTTAAGCTAGGTAACCTCAGGTATGTCCCATCCCCCTTTTGTAACCCCGGTGCTCAGGTTGGTCACCAGAACGTGGTTCACCGTGAACGCTCGATCACCCGAGTACGCTGACAGAAAACATCTTGTCAGACTGTATCTTAGGGGCGTCGGCGACAAGATGGGAAGCTCGATCGGTTACCCTTGATGAATTCTCTGGCTTCCTCCGCGCTTCTCGGCCTCTCCCTGATCACCCCTTTGCTCACCATGACCTGGTCAGAAGTGATCAGAAGGGTAGTCTGGTCTCCACCGCAGCCGTCAGCAAGGTTCAGTTTAACGGCGTCGGCCTTCAGACATACCCCAGAATTTAGGATTGCATTTCTAGTTCATCGCAGTTTCTAGCAATCAATTCAGAAGCATCGATTCTGATCGAGCCGTAGCTGGTAGGTACCTTTGCTTCGGCCAGGGCCTTGACCAGCTCCTCCGGCTCCTCCCTCCTGATGGCCTTCTCGTCGATGTCAGCGCTCTGGCAATACAGATACCGAAACAGCCACTTCATCAGCAAGTTCGGATCAGAAAATTGTTACTAGCATTCTACATAGCTTCACTCGATCATGGCGGTGAACTCGTATCCCATATCGGACAGGATCTCGCGGCGCGCCGGCGACGACGACCCGAGTATGATCTTGAATGGGCCGCATCATGAAGCAAGAGACCTAGTTAGAGGAGATCGAGACTGACGGATGCTGATAAGACAGAGATATATAGGTGTACCTTGAACGACGGGGAGTCGTTGGAGCTGGAAGCCATGCCTAATTCTTCTACCGCAGAGCTAGATCGATCGATCCGCTGAGGATTCTGAACCGTGCAGAGTCTCAGAGTTGCGGGCTGTATGCTTGGGGGCTGCTTCCTTGGGTTCCAAGTACCTCATCAAGCGTCAAGTCGATCAGATTTAGAATTTGGTGGTAAAGTAATGTGTAGAGTGGGATGGGGGTTCCATCGTTCTCCTCCCCTGCGTTTATCCCAAAATCGCCTCAAATTTTGATTTTGCTGCAAAACGGTCCGCTTTTGCTACATATGTCCCCGCTTTTTGCTTCCGAAGCAAAAAAAAAATGGTTCGTTTTAGAAATAGAACGTCTCGTCGGAGACCTCGCCGGAGACCATGCAGCAAAAAATTGTGCTAATGCAGCAAAACTGACTTCACCGGAAACTTTTTTTGCTGCATGGTCTCCGGCGAGGGTCATCAACGACTTGTTTCCGACGATGTCTCCGGCGAAGTTTGTTTTGCTGCATTAGCACTTTTTTTTGCTGCATGGTCTCCGGCGAGGTCTTCGACGAGACGTTCTATTTCAAAAACGAACCCTTTTTTTTGTTTCGAAGCAAAAGCGAAACATATATAGCAAATGCGGGATATTTTGCAGCAAATGGACACGTGTCAACACGGGACGCCTAGCACTTTCCTATTTTTATTGAGGGACGAGTGGACTGAGAGTAGGTCGTCGGTAAAGCTAGCACTACGCCAATTCTTTCTTCAGAGGAGTACGTCGGTTCTGTTGACTGTTGACCCATCGACGTGGCAATGTGCAGCTCCCAGACTTCCTGGAACCTATTTTTAATACAGTACAGGAAGTATAAAGTTCGCAATTTAACAAATCGTGCACTTAGTTTACTGTTCAGTTGCAAATTAGCACTATGAAAATTGATAGAAGTCATACTGGTATTCGACCCGGTGATAATTTTCGTTTTTGAAAGAAAGGAGGCAGGAGATTCTCTAACCAAAAAAATTGTTGGTTACTCTACTTTTCTTTATAAACACCAAGTACCGCGCAAACATCACTACCGCACACACATCGAACTACTCCACATATACCTCACAAAACATATGCAGAATTTCAAGATTGATGAAGTCCCCAGGTGTCTCACTATCAAAGGGAACATTGGCTCCAAATAAAATTCTATTTTCCTGAGACACACGTGATGCATGCACATAACCATTCAGACTTTTCTAACTTTACTAAGCATAATCCTCATAAAAAAAGTACACTTAGCATGAAAGCAAAGGCATCCATGTTCTATTGTCAAATAGGTAAAAAGTACTCCAACATACGGATGACATGTAGAAACACTATAAACAAACTCGAGTTGGGTATGGAGTCTAGGAGGAAATATGAAAGCAAAATGAGACGAGTCTAAACATTGTCCATGCATGACATGGAGGGTGTTGAGGGGCAGAATGGACAAAAATAACCCAAAGTTAAAAGAATTTCACAAAATAAACTCTCGGTGAAAGAATTTCACAGAACTTATCCTTTTAGGTAGCGCCTAACGCAAAGACGCTATGCTCAACGGTGTAATGACTTTTCGAAAGGCGCTACACTCTTTGCCAACGTGGCGCGTCACTGTACGTAGCATAACGTCTAACTGTAAGGCGCTACACTAGTCTATATATAAAATGTCCATATCTATTTGATTGAGAACTGTGGTGGCTGAGTTGGTTGAAGTCTTTGTTGCTAGCTTAGTAGGTTGTGAGAACTCCCCAAAACCCCACTTTTTATTTATATTTTTCAAAGGCTGCAACTTTGGTTTTGTTGCCGTACGTTTGAAAATATATTAATTCTAGCATACTTATTTATTTTTTAAAAATAGAAACCGAGTATGCAAGTTTATAATCTGTTTAAATTAGTTATTTTTATTTTTCAAAGGCTGTAACTTTGGTTTTATTGCCGTACGCTTTGAAAATATATTAATTCTAGCATACTTTTTTTTAAATAGAAACCGAGTATGCAAGTTCATAATCTGTTTAAATTAAAAAAGGTGTTTAAATTTAAAAAGCCTAGCGATTGTTTTTCCCATTTTCCACGTTGCTGCATTACTACTTTATTACTACTCTATATTTTTTCCCATATGGTGTTGCTTTAGAGGTCCTTGTATTGGAGTATTACTCTTCTTAGAATTCTGCTTCTTTTATATATCTGGTCCTGAATATGCACAGAATCTTTATGTAGAGAAACAGGGACATCTCTGTCCCTGGTTCCATTCATCATGAAACCATGTGATCAGGTTCTTTAGAGTGGAGCCTAATATTTTACAAAAGAACCACAAAGGTTTACGTCTCTTTCTCTAGCTGATTAACCTAATTACGTGGAGCCTACCACATGTATCGATATCTAGCACAACTGGCACTAGCGCACGGATCAGCCACAATCTCTAATGCTTTGGGGGATCAAATTTGTGCTAGCTAGCTACTTATCATCAACCGATCATCGTTCCATATGTTGGCTTTTGTGCGCCATCATGAGTTGATCTTCGGACGTTTGACAGAGCAGATTGCATCAAGGAACCGATTCTCCATGCTCTAGCGCCATGGCCCATGACTTCTCCTAGATCCCGCATCGACGACGTCCTAGGAGCACACATCTAATTCACTCCTATCTCTGCCACATAGATCGTTGCTAATTCGCTCCTATCTCTACCACATAGATCGTGGAGACCGCAACAAGACCGACGAACACACGAAGTATGCCATCAACGTGACCTGCCGGCCGAGATTATGAACTTGCATACTCGGTAAAAAAAAATAAGTATGCTAGAGTTAATATATTTTCAAACGTACAGCAATAAAACCAAAGTTGCAGCCTTTGAAAAATAAAAATAAAAAGTGGGATTTTGGGGAGTTTGAACTCATGACCTACTAAGCTAGCAACAAAGACTTCAACCAACTCAGCCACCAAAGTTCTCTATCAAATTGATATAGACATTTTATATATAGAATAGTGTAGCGCCTTACAGTTAGGCGCTATGCTACGTATAGTGACGCGCTCACGCTGGCAAAGAGTGTAACGGCTTTTCGAAAGGTGCTACACCGTTGAGCATAGCGCCTTTGCGTTAGGCGCTACCCAAAAGGGTTAGTTCTATAAAATTCTTTCACCGAGAGTTCATTTTGTGAAATTCTTTTAACTTTGGGTTATTTTTGTCCATTCTGCCGTGTTGAGGCGAGTCGCATTCTATTACGTATAGGAAAGCATCATCCAGATGCACTAAAGTCTCCTGCTAAAGGATCTGTCATGTCATGTTTTTTCATTGATCTTGTTGTTTGGTTAGCCTTGAGTTAGTATATCAATACTTATTGTATAGCATCATTAATGGCTAGGAAAAATCGGCAGTAAAGATAGAGATCTCTCCCGCGCTAAAATGGCTAATGATCATTGATGACTAGGAGAGACCATCTTTGCTCGGGTTTCAAATCCAAGTAGTTGAGTGCACCTATAAGCACAATTCATGAAAAATAATGTACATTATTATAATTTGAGAAGATAACACCTAAAGGCATCTAAAGGTCACCTTACGATTGTGATACTATCTGCATTGTTAATTCAAACTTTCAACCTACAAAATAGAAAAACTGAGAAATTCACAAATGGTCATGTGAGGTGATTGGCGAAATCTCATAGCAAAATAAAATCCTTAGTCATTTTAAAAAAAGATTGATATAATTTCTAATTCACAGTTGTCCCATCTATTTGGGTTATGTGCACCCTTCTACCAAATAGTTAAGGTCTTCAATAGAAATGTTAAGGATTTGTAGTTATGAGAAACCATAGCCAAAATTGTGATGGCTTTGTGCAATTTCCTCCTTCAGTACATATAGTGGTATGTTACAGCCATCTCCATCTCCCATGGAGAAAACTTTGTGCTCTCAAACTCAGTTGCAGCTTTTACCTTAAAAAAAGAAGGAAGTATGTCTAAAAATATATGAAAGAAAACCAGTCATGTGCATATGATCATCGTAGTAAGTATGTGCATTTTTTTCATGAGACAACATGTTTGTGCATAGAAAGGATCGACAAATCATAACCGCTCTACCGAGGAGTTATTCCAATTTTAGCCTAAATTGACCACTCATGGTCAAAACTATGGTGAAATTCAAACTTTCAACCTAAAAATAAAAAACAGATAAATTCATAAATGGTCATTTGAGGTGATTGGTGAAATCTCATAGAAAAATAACCAATCTCTAATAATTTTTAAAAAGTTTGACGTAATTGCTAATCCATAGTTGTCCCGTCTATTTGGGTCATGTGCAACGTTCTATAAATGTACTAGAATAACAACTTTTTCATGCAAGGAATTTATCATTTTTCTATAGAGCAACGAATTACATGTTTTTTCACCAAAAGTAAGTCTACATATAATGCTAAGTGATGCACATGTGTGACTACTTGGGAAACTATCAAGAAATGCGAAGTAATGTTTTTTACATGGAACAAGAAGGGCTTAATTAGCAGTTACCGCATCTCTCATCTTTTATTTCCATGAATAGAGTTTGCATTGACTAAATATATTGCATCCATACGGTACAACCATCAAGAGTTTACATTCCTCCACATTTCTCATATCTTTATACATCCAAATTATATCCACGTAAAAAAAGTTAGACCAGCCATTGATGTTTAGAGTTGTTTCACTACTTACTGAAAGTTAGCAAATCATTCTACAACAAACTAAGGAACCCCTTTGACATCTTCTACATGATCTACATGTCAATGCAAAATGGCATTCAAATCGAGTCTTTCTCATCACTTGAGAATATGTATAGCACAAAATATAAAAGAAAGCAGTTTTGATGTGTTGTAGGGGTGGATCCACTTTCACTGATTTCTTGTGGGAAGATTCCGTAAGGGAAGAAGAATCAGAGGTACAGCCTGGTAACTTTGATTTCTTTCGAAATGTCATTACGAGAGTAACAAAAAAAGAATAAGGTGTATAGGAAGGTGCGAACCCCAAGGTTAAAACATAAAGGGAACTAAAAGCTTCGCCCTTCCCTTCTGAAATGTGATCAATTTTTTTTTCGACTTGTATCAGGGCATGACAATAAAGATAGCCAACCACTCATGGTTCGCTCATTAGTTGATACGAGGAAGGTATTAGCAAGCGAGGAATGCTTTTGGGAGATTAAAATAAGAAAACATGGGAATGTAAGATTGGAGTGGCATGTCCACTTGAATCTTGTACGATTAGAAAACTACATGATTTTGGATCAAATCTTGTTTGTTTACACAGAAAAATCAAAGGTAATATAAAAAAAGGTTGGAGTAGATGGAAATTACGCCCAACTAGAGTGTAAAGAAATCCTTTGAAGGAATTCCTTGTTTGGATCAAACGGATTTTATAAACTATTCTAAGAATTCAAATCCTACGAAAATCTTACTCAGTTCTTCTGAATCAAATGAGCCCTTAAGGCCTGAAACCCCATGCTGAATCCGTAGACAACCTAGAGAACTGATGCATCTTAGCAGTCAGATGGAAAAAATAAGTAAACATCGTGTGCAAACTACCATGATTCATGGTTGCAAGGTCAATGTTCATAGGAGGAAGGTATGCAAGGTAGAGATGCCCATCGTGCTAAGCGATTCAAATTCAGAAACTTGACTGCGACTTGGTGAGGTGATCGAATCATGAGTACAAATAAAAAAATGTACTTAGCATTTCGTAAAAAAAAAAAAAACGAGTAGCTAGACGCTTCCGTTCAATCTGATCGTTTGGCAGGGTCGTGTGAGGTACAGTCTGAGCTGCTGCACTGCCCGTCTGTTGCACAACTGGCAGGGCGTCAGCTTTTAGCTGGCCCACCACGTCTTGACTACCACGACCTTGTCACGACTCACGTGACCACATCGCTCGCTCTCCTCGATCGACCATCTCCCCTACACGCCTACACCTGGTCGACTCCTGGTCACGACGCTGGGCCCGCCATGTCATTGGCTCAGTAACCATCACTCACGCGCGTCCCACGCGGCGTTCCGCCGTATCACCTCTCCTCTCTGGTCGTCCTTCACGAGCGCGGCCATGCCCGGCCCCACTCCCAACTGCCTCAGCAGGAGGTCGCGAAACGACAACACGGCCGGACCCCACATGTCAGCGAGTACTTTATGAGATTCTCTTGCCCAAGAAAATGGAACGGGAAGAAAAAGAAATTCAAAAAAGTTCTTCTTCTCGCGCAAGAAGGCGAGGAGAGAGCAGCGCACGGAAAAACCCTGACAAAACCCCGGGGGACGCGCCGTAGCTGGCCCACTGGTCAGCGTCGCACAAGAGAGCACGCAGCCGCTTAACGCCGCAGAAACCGGAGCTCGCGGGTCCCACTCGTCAGCGAAGCTCTGCCGTCCCTCCGCAGCTTTCGTGAATTGCAAGCCAGCGTCTGAGCGTCCCGGGCTATAAAGCGAGCCCAGCGCCTCCGTTGCCAGAGAGCATTCTCCTCTTCCCGTTGGTTCTAGGCCCCTCCTCCGTCCTCTCGACTCCGTCTCCGTCCACCAAGCAAGCAAGGCGAGGCGAAGGGGTTGCGTCGTTCGTCCGGGGAGGCGTGATGGAGAAGGGGAACGGCGGCGAGAAGAAGGTGGAGGTGGGGGCCGGCGGCGAGAAGAAGCCGGAGGCGGCGCCGACGTGCTTCACGAAGACGGGCGGCGACGACGCCACGCTCCTCGACACCACCAAGGGCTACCTCAAGCAGCTCCAGGAGACCTCCGCCGACACGCACTGGAGCTGCATCAAGAACAGGGCCCGCCTCGCCAAGGAGTACGTCGCCGAGAAGACCAGCTCGGTAACCAACTCCCCCTCCGCTTCTCCCTGTTCGGTGATGGATGCGCTCGTGGTTTTGCTTGCTTGCGTCGTTTGCGTGTGTTTCCTTCGAGTTCGAGTCTCGTTTCGTTTCCATACGATGAATACTACTAGTGTTCACCGGATTTTGTAACGCGTGCTCGCCATAGCGGTTAGATCTGCCGCTTGCTGTTGCGAAATGTTGGATGGTAACGTTGCTAGCGTACTCTCGGTTCCTCTTTTGAACTTGCGAACGGATCATGGGCGGCAAATCGGCACGCATGTTGTATAAATTGTGCTGTTTTTTCCTTTTTTTTACTGGCAACCATGGGTATTATTTTCTCCGTGCGGTCTGCAGGAAAATCCTGCGCATCTGTGGTGTGGTTCTTGCTGCGCTATTTATTCAGCGGTAGCAAGTTTGTGCAGTTCGGGTGTCGTAGCGATTTGGAAGATCCTTGTCGTAGCGTTTTGTTGTTTATGCTGTAATGCCTGTTCTTTGTTTTGTTGGCAAATCGTCATGGTATATATAGACGCGATTAACCTTGCACACCCATCCGGATCTATCCATTATAGCAGCATGTTTTTGTTTTCCTCTGCCGTTTCCTCTTACTAGAAAAGGCATGCTGCTCGTTACAGGAACCCAAACATTCCTTGTTCGAAAAAGAGTTGCTCTGATCCCGACTGTTGGTAATCTTGTTAGCTAGTCTATGGGTTATTGGATTCTGTTCTTATAGCTAGTCTGATGCTGCTGTGCACGCTGTTCCTGGATTCTGTTCTTATAGCGTTGGCAGTTGTTCTTGCGATCTCCTGAAACTTAGGCGTGGATACCGAAATTAGCACCCGTTTGAGTTGTAATCTACTGCTTTTCCCTGATTGCTACCGATGCCATCTTTTGTGTAGCAGTAATCTAAACATTCAGTGCAGGTTGTTCTGTTCGTTCATTGCGTCTTCTGTCAGACTTGATTTGTGTTCTGACGGCTAATGTTCCTGTGCTTCGTGGCAGGTGTTCGGCAGGAAGAAGGTGGAGCCCGAGGTGAAGGGCAATGAGACTCCGGCGGCGGCAAAAGGGGAGGGGGCGAAGCCAGCAGCACCGGCCGCGGGGGGCGAGTCTCGCTGAAGCGGAGGGCGTCCTGAACTCGTCCGTCCGTGATCGTCGACTTAGAGAGAGAAACCTGAGAGCTGTGAGGAGGTCTTTGTCTGCTTAGTTTTCCCCTGCGTCCTTTCGTTCCTGCTTAGTTCTAGTTTGGACATGGTTGGCTGAGCGATTCTGCAACCGTTGTGTAAGACCTGTTCATCGTGGGATCTTGATCCGTCTGAGACAATCTTTATCTCGCCATCGTCTGTGGCATGTTTTGGTGATCCATATATCTGTGCTGGTTCCCTGTTTGTGTCTTTTTGCTGGATGTGTTCATTGTGTGTTCTGCTGGGAAGCCTGGATGGAGGTGGGTTCCCTTTTGTGGCTGTTCCTCTGTTAATTGTGGGGAATGGGGATGGCAGATGGATCTGCTCCGGTGATGTCTCTATTAGAGTTGTGGTTTTCTGGTTAATCTTGACTTGATGCCACTACTACTCTGAGGGAGTTGGTCACTTCGTATCTTTTTGCTGGATGTGTTCATTGTGTATTCTGCTGGGGAGCCTGGATGGGGAATGGGAATGGCAGTTGGATCGGCTCCGGTATGTCGCTGATTCATCTTGATGCTACTACCACTGTCAGTTTAAGTTTTTTTTACGGTCACACTGTCAGTTTAAGTTGATGGTGTGATGCTCTGTTCAAGCGCATCACGTGCCTGCTTGTTGAGTTAAATGAGTTGCAGATTCGTCTGAACTCCTTACTTCCCGCAGTATGGCACATTTGCCACGGTGTAATCAAATTGTTTAGGGATGAGGAAATTAATTTTTCTTTAGTTTACCTGTTTGTCATATGAATGATGTTTTTCCAATATGATGGCATCCTAGCGATTTAAACAAAATACACCGGGCCCTGGAAGAGTTAATCCAAATTATACCTGTTTGTCATATGAATGATGTTTTCAAATATGATGACATGCTAGCGATTTAAACAAAATAAACCGGGCCCTGCAAGAGTTAATTCAGATTAATCTCAACAGTTTAACCGTGATGGATAAACAAGTGTAAGAACAGAGCAAAACTGCAACACATCAAACCTGCCGTTCTGTGAAAGAACGGTTAATTCTAGTTTTATTTTATAATAATGCGTTAAACCTTCTTTCGAAACCATGCTTCATGCTGCTACAAGAGTAACCTTCATGGAAAATACAGTCGCGGACGCAACAAACCTTCTCGATGATATACAAGAAAATCATGCTCAATGGCATGTCGAAAGATAAACTCCGAGAAAAGTAAGCTTCACTAATGAGAAAACAAACAAGGAGCTTACGACTATCTTGATGAACTCACATGTATAATCAAGGGTATAGAAGAAATTCCCGTCGGTGCCATAGCTGAAGCTAATATTAAAAAGTAGGTTTTATTTATCGTAACAACTATAACTCTGTTTAAATGAATCAAGACTTCGATTCAAATTATTAAAAACCATATGCTAATCATGCAGAAAATTATGTTAATGACGATGGAGTTAACAAGAGTAAGTGCCAGGCACTTGAAGGTACCCTTAAATATTTTATCAATTATCACTGCTAAAACTGAGCAAAATAATGCGTTTACCAAAATGATTATAGCTCATGATGCTAGCCTTGGTCAAATGACCTATAATTTGTTAGGGCACCGCTAGGAATCGGCCTCCGTTATTTTGCTTTCCATCGGATCAGATTCTGGCCATATGATTCGCACTTCGCAGCGGTCTGGCTGTTGGATTTCTACCAGGTCAAGTGCATGGGAATAGCCAACTGACAACGTACGGTTTCTTAAATAGTGGTCCGATGACGTTAATCATGCCCGTAAAAGATTTCCGTTAATCAGGTTGCCCCCCCACTTCCTCTTTCTAAAACAACCTCTGCGTCCCACTCCCTCGATTGTTTTCAAAACAATCTATCTTAATTCCCGTTGCTTCCTTGTATGCTTCCGATCCATATATTCATGCATGACTCATATACCACAGTCGATGCTTCCAGGTCATACCATATACTTTTTTAATCATGCAATGAACATGGGTCCAATACAAGCTATGCTTCATAACTCGGTCACGTTTTCTCAAGGCAATGTCAGGATTCGGTTCTACTATATATGAAGCCATTCATTTGCATTTTGAAACACCATTTTTTAATTGTTGAAGCATGGAGAGTGTTGTCGTAATGTGAGTGTACAGAAGGAAGTATATTTCTTATGATTGAAGCATGTCACATGTAATATTGCATTACTGCTGCCGTGATATTGAGCCATTGGAAAGACAGTTTGATGTTCATTGAAACATGAAAAAAGCAGTATCGAAGTATTGCTTATTGTGTAGAGAACGGAGCCCATAAATATGTACTTGGAAACATTTTGTACAAAAGTTTGAAACATGTCAGAAATCATACAAAAGTACATATGCGGTACCAAACCCCAGGAAGCACATATCACACAAACTAGAAAACTTAATACACAACCATCAAGCATGGCATATATGACAAGGGAAGCACGGTATTCCCACGACCAGATGCAAGTTAGTCACGTCAAGGAATAGGTGGCATCATGGCATGAAGCATCCATGCACCCCGTTAATTCCACCAGCATAGTTGTCGTAGTTCACAGTGTTGCAATCAAGTTCTTTGCTCCTTCCCAAGATTGGGAACAAATCCGACAATGACATCGGACACCACTAATGGAGCATGGAGTTGCCGCCTCGCTGCAGCAGAAAAGTGTGGCTCTGATCGGAATGAGCAACCTTGTGGATTTCTATGATGTAGATGAACATGATCTTGCTGCAAATAAGATATAAGATTAAAATTACGATACTACTTGAGAACAACAACCAATCTGCAAGCGTACATCAAAAAAACTGCAAACGTACCTTTCCTCACAAAGAAGATCCAACTTGGCACTCTCCTAGAAAACTCCATGGCCATGGCTGATGGTGCTTCTTCTATATGCCCATGACGGCTAGTCCTGTAGAGCGCCGAAGCTTGTCCGAATCCATACAAACGAGGTGAATGGGAGGGAATGGCGAGGTGGAGCACGGATCTGTGGATTGAGGTGTAGGTCGAACTGACTAACTCACGGGGCAAACGATAATGTGATGGATTTTGTGAACGTAATTAACGGGGCGTAATTAATTGGCGTAATTAACGCGGCGCAACTAATGGTAGTTTATTTCTTTTTAGTGAAAATAACAGACTGCTATAGGCCATCCGATGCAGGGAGGAATCGATGGCGTCGGATGGGTCCGACGAGTTGTTTCCCACCGGACTACGATATGTAGTATTTACCAATTTGTTTGGCTTAAGAATGATGTGTCGGTTCTCCAAGAACACACATATAATGTTGTAACATTCCGAAGAATGGGAAAGGGAGAAAATGGTCGATGTTGAATTTGTGCATTTGCATATCATACATATGAAAATGAGCAGGAATTTAAACATTTTGATTATATGAGTGTTAGGTATTGAAAGTTGACTCTAGTGTTGAGTTTGACTCGAATCAACACTAGGATTTGAAGTTCAAATTTCAATTCTGGTTTGAAAGTGAAAATAATTCAATCTTAATAACATGATCATTTATATACACACATTCATGTACAAGCAAGTGATATTTAGAACAAATTTCAAACATTTGATCTCAAAATGGAGGTTTGGACTATTCAACCTTGATATCAAGTATATAAGGAATACAAATACTTAAAGGAAAGCATAATAGTAAAAATGAACACAAGATAATACACGAATAAGCTTTTTATTCATTTCAATGTGGTTACAAAGTTGAGTGTTACAAAAAAATTAAAATAAACTTACAAACAAAAGCAGAAAACCCTAGAAACTAAAACCTATCTACATCTCCATCTTCTCATCTCATCTCTATTCCTCTCATCTTCCACTCTTGATTCTTGCTGAACCTGCAAACATCATAAGACAAAAAAGACTATTTCTATGGTTAACATGTTGGTTTAACCCAAGGGTGGAACCAATCAATTTGGAATCCAAAGAAGAATATCTGGAACTGGTCCTGAGATTTTTAGGCCTAGGAAGATTAGGCAAATAGAAATAAAAGTAAGTGTGAAGTAAACCAAAAGAAAACAATAGTAATGGTTAGGTTTACCAACATGAGTACCACATAGTGGAGTAGTAACAAAGCTCTCTGTGACAAAATCAGTAAGAGCAAACAGTTGTTCAAGAGCAAATTACAGTAGAACTCAACACCAGTAATCATAAATAGGAACAACATTAGATAGTGAGAAACTACATTATCATAGATACACAACAACAACAAAAATACCATATCCCAGGTTAACAAGTCTGAAATGATATCATTGTCTAACAGGAAATATTCTGAAATATCCCAGGTTAACAAGTCTGAAATGATATCATTGTCTAACAGGAAATATTCTGAAATATCCCAGGTTAACAGGAGCCTTCCGTGATGTTGAAAAGGTAAAGTGAAGCACAGAAAAACAACACTAGCAATTTGTCAAATGTTTATGTGGAGCAAAAGAACGGCGAAACTGCAATACGTCTAAACTGTGAATTTCTGTGAAGAGTGAAGACAAGACTGATGGAGGGACGGTTGATCTCTGCAGCAAGCAAACAAGACTGATGGCACATGTTGGAGGAATCGTTTGCTAGTGGCGACCGAGGAATCGGCAGGCCGCAGGCGCATGAATCCATGTGCTCCCGATTCCCATTCAAGGCTGGCGCTCCCCGATGAGCGCGGATTTCCACTTGGCGGCGACATCCTCCAGAGCCCGGCGCGACGACCCTTCCGGCGACAACGCGCGCGCCGCCGCTTGCTGCACCTTCTCAGCGCGGCGCCTCACGGCGCGCCCATTATCCCCCTCCATGAGCTCCTTCACGGCGGCCGCGACTTCCTCGCGCGCCACCATACCGCCGTCCTCCTGCGCGCGCGGCCGCAGCGCCACCCCGAGGCTGTCCTCCAGAAGGAGCGCGTTCATCGTCTGCTCCGTGTGCAGAGGCCACGCCACCATCGGCACGCCGGCAACCGCGCTCTCCAGTGTCGAGTTCCATCCACAGTGCGACACGAAGGCCGCCGTCGCCGGGTGGGACAGCACGCGCACCTGAGGCGCCCAGCCCGCCACTGCGAGGCCCCTGCCCTCGGTCCTCTGCACAAAGCCCTCGGGAAGCCATGCCAGTGGGTCATCGCCGTCGCCGCCGGCCCTGAAGGAGTGAGAGAGGCCATCCAGGCTTGGCATCCGCACCACCCAGAGAAACCTGTGGCCACTCGCCTCTAGCCCGGCGGCAAGCTCGGCCGTCTGCTCCACGGACAGCGCCCCACCGCTCCCGAAAGAGACATACACCACCGACTTCGTCGGCTGGCGATCCAGCCACTCTAGCAAGGGCGACGCGCCTGCTGCTGCCTCGTCGTCGGAGTTCGACCGGACCAGCGACCCCACAGGGAACACCGGCGGGAACGCGCCTCGGTCCGCCACCTGCTTGAACGCTTCCACGGTGCCCGGTTCCATCTCGTGGAAGGTGTTCGCCAAGAAGCCGTCGGCAGGTCCGCGCGGCGCAGCGACAATCTCCCGGGCATCTCGAGAGGCTCCGGGAGGTCGCGGTATTCTCCAGGGGAAGCGTCGTCGTGGAGCTCAACCAGGCGGTACATCAGGTAGAGAAAGTTCATGCTGGTGGTGACGAAGATATAGGCCGGGACGCCGAGCTCGGCGGCGAGGGGGAGCGCCGTGAAGCAGAGGAAGTCCGGCACCAGTGCGGCGATAGGGGTGGTGGAGCTGATGGACAGGAGCAGGGTGCGGAGGCTGGGGAGGGAGCGCCGGATGATCTCCACGAGGACGGTGCCGCGGAAGGCGTCGGCGGGGAGGTCGTCGGTCTGGACGCCCGGGAGCGCGGCGATGCCGACGGAGGCGGGGAGACCGCTGGGGAGGGCTTGCGGGTCGGAGAGGCTGCTGAAGGTGACGAGCGTGGCCGCGAAGCCGTGGTGCTCGACGAGATGCCGAGCGATCTCCCCCAGCGGTATCAGGTGGCCGGCGTCGGGGCTGGCCAGCAGCACCACGTGCGGCCGCGCCGCGGACGGAGCTGACGCGGAGCCTCTGCTGGTCAACGACTCCATCACTTGCCATGCGTAGCAGCAACGATACAGGGGGCAACACGTACGTACGTGGCCGGTTTTATAGTGGCCCATCTCTACCGGGGGCGACCTAAACGTGTGATCGAAACTATCAGTGCGACGTCTCGGCGGGGTGATCCATCCGGCGAAACGCGTCTGGATCGACCCATTCATACGTCTAATTTGGTGCTTGGTTGCGTTGGTATGGAGACGCGTGGACAACGCGGACTTCATGCCAGTTGCCGTCGCGGGCCAATATGTAAGAGAGACATTCATTAGATTAAGTCTGCCAGTTACAAAAAGGCATTCAAACTAATTAGGAGGGATGCTACTGTTACTACCGCTGGAGGAGGAAGGCACGGCGGCTACTCGCCGCCGTCGGCACGGCCGTCGGCCCCGTCAATCGCCGCCCTAGCTTTTTAGATGGCCCGCTGCTGGACATGTGCGCGGATACGGTCGCGAGCCGCCGCCTTGCCCTCCATCTTCTGCCGGTCCTCCGTCGCCCGGTTCGCCAGGGCCTTGTCCATCTCGGCGGTGCAGTGATCTCTCGCCTCCTGTTGGGCGAGCACCTCCGCCGAAGAAGGAGCCGAGGCCGAAGCCAGGATCGGAGCCGGAGCCCAGCACCATTGGGGCCGAAGCCCAGCGCCCATGCTATCTGCACGGGGATGGCGAGCGGCACCTCCAGCTGGTCCACCTCCTTCCCCTCCTCCTCGTCGTCCACTGCCTCCTCGGTGTCATCGGCGTCGACGAGACCCCACGCGGCCTCCGCCTCAGCGGTCAGAGCCACGCGCTCCTCCTCTGTCGTCGAGTCGACGACGTGCTCGCGCTACGCCTCTTCCGCGTCGCTGCGTGCTTTGGCGGCCTCCTTGGCCACCACCTCTAGCCTAGTCATGGTCGCCTCGTGGCGGATCTCGTGAAGAGCCGCTGATGCGGCCTCCATGGCCACCGCCTGCACCGTCTCCTTGGCGGCGACGTGGTGTACGTTGGTCACCGCCTATTGGGCAGCCACCATTGCCGCCACCTCCACCACCTGCTGCAGTGCACCCTCGGCTACATTGCCTTCCTTCATGAAGGCCAGTATGTTATGGAGAAACCCCTTGGGGTGGCCCGATCTTTCACGAATTTCCACGAGAAACGAGGGAAAAGTGGTGGACGGGGGAAGAAGGGATGAAAACTGAAGGGTTTCGCGGCATAGTAAATCAAAATTTTCTACGGATGCGAACAGAGGGAAAGCCAAGATCTAATCTAGGAGATGCAAACAACGAGAGAGATTGGATTAAATCTTCATACCCTTGAAGATTCGCACAATGAACGCTCATTCGAACGTGGGTGATGTAGTCGTACTCGCTTCTCCTCCTCGCGATCCGATCCGATCTAGCACCACAAGTGGCGGTGCCTCCGTGAGATGCACACGTGCAGCACCTCGACGTCTCCTCCTTCCTCGGTCCAGCAAGTATGGTGGAGAGAAGGATTGGATTTACAACATGACGGCGTGGTGTATATGGTGGAGAGTTTCTGCAGCAGGGCTTCGCCTACACGCAGTCGGGAGGGAGAGAGAGAGGAGGGCAGCAGGGCGGCTAGCTTTGGAGGGGAAGGTCTGGGGGGTGGTGCACCCCCAGCCCTCTTTATATAGAGGGGTGGGGCGCATCCCTAGCCCCTCCCCCAAGCCCAAACCGGCGGCCCCAAAGGAGGAGGAGTGGGGGGCGAGGAAACCCCCCCTTCTAGAAGCTCTATCTAGGGTTTAAACCCTCTTTGGCCGGCTGGGCCCTATGGGGCCTTGTGCCCCTGGCCCAATGCAGCCAGGGCACTCCCTCATAGGCCCAGGCCCCCTCCCGGAAGGTGGGGCCACGTTGGTCCCCTTCCGGAAGGTTCTAGAAGCTTCCGGTACAATACCGATTAACCCGGAACAATTCCGAACTCCAAAAATGGCACTGCCTTATATGAATCTTATTCTCCGGACCACTCCGGAACCTCTCATGATGTCCCGGATCCCATCCGAGACTCCGAACAAAAACTCATAAACCAATTATCCAATCTATCCTAGCGTCGAGACACGTTAAGTGTGTGACCTCGGTTCGAGAATATGCGAGACATGATCTTCTATCAATAATCAACAATGGGTGCGGAAATCCATATTGACTCCCACACATTCATCGATGATCATATCGGATGAACCACGATGCCGTGATTCAATCAATCCCATATATATATTCCTTCGTCTCGCGATATTTTACTTCGAGATTCGATCGTTGCATCGCCATACCTAGTTCAATCTCGTTCACAACAAGTACTTTACTCGTTCAAATCCGATATCACTTTGTGATTAACTACTTAACCACATGCTTGCAAGCGGCTTTGATATCGACACGAGTGGGCCCAAGTATATCTCTCCGACTTGGGAGGGACAAATTCCATCTCGATACATACAACCCAATGATACTTTCCGATCACCGAGAGACACCTTTATGATCACCCTCTCATAGGATGACGTTTGATGACCTCAAAGCTTTCTTCCGATACCAGGGAGTTGTATTATCTCATGGTCTAAGGAATACAATATTTGACATAAGAAAAAGCTTCGCAAAGACGAACACGATGACACGATCTAATTGCTTCGCTTAGTTTGGGTCTGTCCACCATATCATTCCCCAATGATATGATCTCATTATTAATTGACAACTCATGTCCATGGTTAGGAAACCTTAACCATCATTAATCAATGAGCTAGCCCATAGAGGCGTACTAGGGACACGGTGTTGTTCACAAACCACACAAGTATTAAAGTTTCCGCTTAATACAATTCTAGCATGGAATATAAACATTATCATGAACAAGAATTATAATAATAACAGCTTTATTATTGCCTCTAGGGCATAATTCCAACAGTCTCCCACTTGCACTAGAGTCAATAATCTAGTTTACATTTGGAAACAATCTCACACCCATGGCACTGAGGTGCTGATCATGTTTTACACGTGGAAGAGGTTTAGTCAATGGATCTGCGACATTCAGATCTGTATGTACTTTGCTAATCTTCAGATCTCCATCTGCTATATAATCTCGGATTATATGAAACTTGCGGTTGATATGCTTGGTCTTTGGATGATATCTTGGTTCCTTAGCGAGTGTTATGGCGCCAGTGTTGTCACACAATATCTCCAATGGGCCCAATGCACTTAGAACCACGCCAAGCTCAGTGATGAAGTTTCTGATCCAAACTCCTTCACTTGATGCTTCTACAGCAGCCATGTATTCCGCTTCTATTGTAGATCCCGCGATCACGCTTTGCTTGCAGCTTCTCCAGCTCACAGCTCCTCCATTCAAAATATACACGTATCCTGTCTGAGACTTAGAATCATCCTTCTCGGTGTCAAAACTAGCATCGACGTAACCTTTTACGACGAGCTGTTCATCACCCCCATAGACTAAGAACATTTCTTTAGTCCTATTTAGGTACTTTAGGATGTTCTTCACGGTTGTCCAGTGTTCCACTCCTGGATCACTTTGATATCTGCTCGTCAAACTAAGAGCATTGGACACATCCGGTCTAGTACGCAGCATGGCATACATGATAGAACCTATGGCCGAGGCATAAGGCACTTTGCTCATAGCTTCCCTATCATTTACCGTAGTTGGACACTGAGCCTTGCTCAATATCTTACCTGACAACATAGGCACTGAACCTTTCTTTGCCTTATCCATTACGAACCTTTTAACTTTGTCTAGGTATGTACTCTGGCTTAAAGCTATCAGGCGTCTTTGTCTATCTCTATAGATTTTGATGCCCAATATATAAGCAGCTTCACCTAGGTCTTCCATTGAAAAACACTTGTTCAAATAACTCTTCACATCATTAAGCATGTTGATGTCATTTCCAATAATCAATATGTCATCCACATATAGTACCACAAACGTCACCGAGCTCCCACTCACTTTCTTGTAGATACAAGCTTCATAGAAATTTGGAACAAATCCAAAGCTCTTGATCACTTGATCAAAACGAAGGTTCCAACTCCGAGATGCTTGCTTCAGTCCATAAATGGAACGCTGAAGTTTGCATACTTTACTAGCATCCTTAGGATCGACAAAACCTTCGGGTTGCATCATATACAACTCTTCATCAATGTTGCCATTGAGGAAAGCAGTCTTGACATCCATCTGCCATATTTCATAATCATGAAACGCAGCAATTGCTAATAAAATCCGAATGGACTTAAACATCGCTACGGGAGAGAAAGTCTCATCGTAGTCAACACCTTGAACTTGTCGAAAACCTTTCGCGACAAGCCGTGCTTTATAGACGGTAACATTACCATCCGCGTCCGTTTTCTTCTTGAAGATCCATTTGCACTCAACGGCCTTTCGCTAGGAGGATCCACCAAAGTCCATACTTGGTTTTCGCTCATGGATCCCAATTGGATTTCATGGCTTCGCCATTTATCGAGTCCGGCTCATCATCGCTTCCTCATAGCTCGAGGTTCACCGTATTCTACTAGCAAGATAGTCAAGACAGGTTGCCGTACCACTGGGAGGGGCACGCGACCTTGTCGACTGCGACGCTCAAGAGCAGATCGTCCAAGCTTCATGATCCTTGTCATTAGCTTCCTCCATTGTTGGTGCAAAGCTTGAAACAATTTCAGTGCCGCTACTCTCCAATTCAAGAGAAGGTTCAATAACCTCGTCTAGCTCTACTTTCCTCCCACTCACTTCTTTCGAGAGAAACTCCTTCTCAAGAAAGGAACCGTTCTTTGCGACAAACACTTTGCCTTCGGTTCTGTGATAGAAGGTATACCCAATATTTCCTTAGGGTATCCTATGAAGACGCATTTCTCCGCTTTGGGTTCGAGCTTGTCCGGCATCAACTTCTTGACGTAAGCTTCACATCCCCAAACTTTAAGAAACGACAACTTAGGTTTAGCACCAAACCACAGTTCATATGGTGTCGTCTCAACAGATTTAGATGGAGCCCTATTTAAAGTGAATGCAGCGGTTTCTAATGCATAACCCCAAAATGATAACGGCAAATCAGTAAGAGACATCATTGATCGGACCATATCTAATAAGGTTCGATTCCGGCGTTCAGACACACCATTGCGCTGTGGTGTTCCGGGTGGCGTGAGTTGCGAAACGATTCCGCTTGCTTTAAGATGCGTGAGAAAATCGTAACTCAAATATTCACCTCCACGATCGGATCGTAGAAACTTAATCTTTCTGTTACGATGGTTCTCCACTTCATTCTGAAATTCCTTGAACTTTTCAAATGTTTCAGATTTATGTTTCATTAAATAGATATACCCATATCTACTTAAGTCATCGGTAAAAGTGAGAAAATAGCGATATCCACCGCGCGTCGAAACACTCATCGGTCCGCATACATCGGTATGTATGATTTCCAACAAGTCCGTTGCTCGCTCCATCATACCGGAGAACGGGGTTTTGGTCATCTTGCCCATGAGGCATGGTTCGCATGTGTCAAATGATTCAAAATCAAGAGACTCCAAAAGTCCATCAGGATGGAGTTTCTTCATGCGCTTTACACCAATATGACCTAGACGGCAGTGCCACAAATAAGTAGTATTATCACTATCTACTTTGCATCTCTTAGCCTTAATGTTATGGATGTGTGTTTCATCCCTTTCGAGATTTAGAAGAAATAAACCATTCACAATAGGTGCATGACCATAAAAGATGTTACTCATATAAATAGAACAACCATTATTCTCCGATTTAAATGAATAACCGTCTTGCAATAAACAAGATCCAGAAATAATGTTCATGCTCAACACAGGCACATAATAACACTTATTAAGGTTTAAAACTAATCCCGAAGGTAAAACTAAGGAGAGCGTGCCGACGGCCATCACATCAACTCTTGATCCGTTGCCAACGCGCATCGTCACCTCATCCCTCGCAAGCCGCCGTCTATTTTGTAGCTCCTGTTTCGAGTTACAAATATTAGCAACTGAACCAGTATCAAATACTCAGGCACTACAACGAGGGCTAGTAAGGAAAACATCAATAACATGTATATCAAATATACCTTTGATGGTGCCAGCCTTCTTGTCCGCTAAGTACTTCGGAAAGTTGCGCTTCCAGTGACCCTTGTCCTTGCAATAGAAGCACTCAGTGTCCGGCTTAGGACCAGACTTGAGCTTCTTCTCAGCAGGGGCAACGCGCTTGCCGCCGCCTTTCTTGAAGGGCTTATTTGCACCCTTACCTTTCTTAAAGGAGGGCTTGTTGACCATCAACACATGATTATCCTTTTTGATGTCCACCTCCGCGGCCTTCAGCTTTGCGAAGAGCTCGGTGATCGTATTAGTGGAACCAATCTGATTATGAGTCACTACAAAACTTTTGTAGCTGGGAGGGAGTGATTGCGAGAACCACAATCTTGAGCTCCTCTGGAATCGTGCATTCCAGTTGCTCAAGGCGTTGAGTGTAGCCCGTCATCTTAATGGCGTGCTCACTAACGGAACTCCCTTCCTCCATCTTGCAGTTAAAGAAATTCTCAGAGATCTCATATCTCTCAGAACGGGCCTGAGTCTGAAACATGGTTTTCAGCTCTTCGAGAATCTCAAAGGGCCCGGGATAGTCTTCAAAACGATTTTGAAGTTCCGGTTCCATAGGAAACAACATGGTGCACTTAATCACACCATAATCATCTTTGCGCGACTGATAGACAACTTTCTCATCAGCCGGTGCAGTTGCAGCAGGGGGGTCACCTAACGCTTTCCCAAGGACATAGTCCTTTTGACCGCCAGAGAGAATGATTCTTAGATTGAGGAACCAATTGGTGAAGTTAGACCCATTGTTTCTAAGTTTTTCCTTCTCAGCAAAAACGTTGAAGTTGAAGTTGGATTTAGCCATTTGATCTACAATATTAGAAAGTACAAATTAGACTATGTTCATGATAACTAGTTCAACTTTTAATCAAATTACTAGATGGACTCCTACTAAATTCAACATCCCTCAAGTTGTTTAGTGAACACGATCCAAATTCACCACACCTAATCCGATCTTAACGAGAAGAGATGTGGTTTCAATGGTGGACAACGAAGTGTCGATCATATCATTCATATGACTCATGCTTAACCTTTCGGTTCATGTGTTCCGAGGCCATGTCTATACATGCTAGGATCGTCAAGTTAGACCCAAGTATTTCCGCGTGTGCAAAACTGGCTTGCACCCGTTGTATGTGAGCGTAGAGTCTATAGCACCCGATCATCACGTGATGCTTGGACACGACGAACTTTCGCAACTGTGCATACTTGGGGAGAACACAGTTTTTATCTTGATCTTTAAGTGAGGAATCAACTTATAATGCTACCGTCGCGATCTAAGCATAATAAGATACATAAAAGGATAAACATCACATGCATATAACTTTATGTGACGTGGTATAGCCAATCTTCGCGCAATGATCTCCATCTTGTGCGTTCCGGCATGATCTCCATCACTCCACCATGATTGCCTCCACCACGAATAGCAACTACAACTATTGCTAACTACTTAGCGATAAAGTGAAACTATTACATGGCGCATAAGAAGTTGACACACAGGTCATACATAATTATAAATACAACCATATGGCTCCTGCCGGTTGTGTACTCATCGACATGCAAGTCGTGAAACATTACAAAACATGATCATCACATACATTATACACATCACATCTTGGGCCATACCATATCACGAAAACACTCCTGCAAAAACAAGTTAGACGCCTCTACTTTGTTATTGCATGTTTTACGTGGCTTATGGGAGTAGATGCTAAACGATTCTTACCTACGGAAAGCCACAACGGTGATATTATGGTTGCCAAACTCCGTGTTAATCCCATGACAACTATAGTGAGAGAAACCGACATCCACGACGCATGTGGAACAAGCCACACGTCAAGTGCGGGCCGGTCTCATGACGGCGTCGCGTAAGGTTGGCCTGGACCGCTTCAATCTCACTATCCGCATCATAAGAAGAACACAAACAAGAGGCTTGCAACAGAAAACATCAACGCCCGCAACAACCATGTTGCGTTCTACTCGTGAAACACATCTACGCATAGATCTAGCTCGATACCTTTGAAGGGTTTCGCGGCATAGTAAATCAAAATTTTCTACGGATGCGAACAGAGGGAAAGCCAAGATCTAATCTAGGAGATGCAAACAACAAGCGAGATTGGATTAGATCTTCATACCCTTGAAGATTCGAGACAATGAACGCTCGTCGGGCGTGGGTGATGTAGTCGTACTTGCTTCTCCTCCTCGCGATCCGATCCGATCTAGCACCACAAGTGGCGGTGCCTCCGTGAGATGCACACGTGCAGCACCTCGACGTCTCCTCCTTCCTCGGTCCAGCAAGTATGGTGACCCCGCGGGTTCGAGAATATGCAGACATGATCTTCTATCAATAATCAACAGCGGGGTCTGGAAACCCATATTGACTCCACACATTCATCGATGATCATATCGGATGAACCACGATGCCATGATTCAATCAATCCCATATATATATTCCCTTCGTCTCGCGATATTTTACTTGCCCGAGATTCGATCGTCGGTACCGTCATACCTAGTTCAATCTCGTTCACAGCAAGTACTTTACTCGTTCCGTAATCCGATATCACTTTGTGATTAACTCCTTAACCACATGCTTGCAAGCGGCTTTGATATCGATTACCGAGTGGGCCCGAAGTATATCTCTCCGACTTGGGAGGGACAAATTCCATATCGATACATACAACCCAACAGATACTTTCCGATCACCTGAGAGACACCTTTATGATCACCCTCTCATAGGATGACGTTTGATGACCTCAAAGCTTTCTTCCGATACCAGGGAGTTGTATTATCTCATGGTCTAAGGAATACAATATTTGACATAAGAAAAAGCTTCGCAAAGACGAACACGATGACAAGATCTAATTGCTTCTCTTAGTTTGGGTCTGTCCACCATATCATTCCCCAATGATATGATCTCATTATTAATTGACAACTCATGTCCATGCTTAGGAAACCTTAACCATCATTAATCAATGAGCTAGCCCATAGAGGCGTACTAGGGACACGGTGTTGTTCACAAACCACACAATTATTAAAGTTTCCGCTTAATACAATTCTAGCATGGAATATAAACATTATCATGAACAAGAATTATAATAATAACAGCTTTATTATTGCCTCTAGGGCATAATTCCAACAGTCTCCCACTTGCACTAGAGTCAATAATCTAGTTTACATTTGGCAACAATCTCACACCCATGGCAATCGAGGTGTTGATCATTTTACGTGGAAGAGGTTTAGTCGGTGGATCTGCGACATTCAGATCCGTATGTACTTTGCTAATCTTCGATCTCCATCCGCTATATAATCTCGGATTATATGAAACTTGCTTGATATGCTTGGTCTTTGGATGATATCTTGGTTCATTAGCGATTGCTATGGTGCTGTTGTCACACAATATCTCCAGTGGGTCCAATGCACTTGGAACCACGCCAAGCTCGATGATGAAGTTTCGATCCAAACTCCTTCACTTGACGCTGCGGACCATGTATTCCGCTTCTCGTAGATCCCGCGATCACGCTTTGCTTGCGACTTCTCGACTCCAGCTCCTCCATTCAAAATATAAACGTATCACGTCGAGATTTAGAGTCATCCTTGTCGATTGTCGAAACTAGCGTCGACGTAACCTTTACGACAATCGTTCATCACCCCATAGACTAAGAACATTTCTTTAGTCCTATTTAGGTACTTTAGGATGTTCTTCACGGCATCGATGTTCCACTCACGGATCACTTTGATATCTGCCGTCAAACTAAAACCTTTGGACACATCCGGTCTAGTACACAGATGGCATACATGATGGAACCTATGGCCGAGGCATAAGGCACTTTTATCATAGCTTCCTATCATTTCTGGTATGGACACTAAGCCTTGCTCAATATCTTACGACAACATAGGCACTGAACCTTTCTTTGCCTTATCCATTCTGAACCTTTTCAGAACTTTGTCTAGGTATGTACTCTGGCTTAAAGCTATCAGGCGTCTTTGTCTATCTCTATAGATTTTGATGCCCAATATATAAGCAGCTTCACCTAGGTCTTTCATTGAAAAACACTTGTTCAAATAACTCTTCACATCGTTAAGCATGTTGATGTCATTTCCGATAATCAATATGTCATCCACTTATATGACACGACGCCCCCCCAGACCCCCACTCACTTTCTTGTAGATGCAAGCTTCGTAGCAATTTGGAACAAATCCAAAGCTCTTGATCACTTGATCAAAACGAAGGTTCCAACTCCGAGATGCTTGCTTGATCCATAAATGGAACGTCAAGTTTGCATACTTTACTAGCATCCTTAGGATCGACAAAACCTTGGGTTGCATCATATACAACTCTTCATCAATGTTGCCATTGAGGAAAGCGATCTTGACATCCATCGCCATATTTCATAATCATGAAATGCAACAATTGCTAATAAAATCCGAATGGACTTAAACATCGCTACGGAGAGAAAGTCTCATCGTAGTCAACACCTTGAACTTGTCGAAAACCTTTTGCGACAAGCGTGCTATAGGGTAACATTACCATCGCGTCCGTTTTCTTCTTGAAAATCCATTTGCACTCAACGGCCTTTCGGTCGCTAGGAGGGTCCACCAAAGTCCATACTTGGTTTTCGCTCATGGATCCCAATTCGGTTCATGGCTTCCACCATTTCTCGAGTCCGGGCTCATCATCGCTTCCTCATAGTTCGTAGGTTCACTCTTCTACCAACAAGACAGTCAAGACAGGTTGCGTACCACTCGGGAGGGGCACGTGACCTTGTCGACCGCGACGTTCAAAGACATCATCGTTGAAGCTTCATGATCCTTGTCATTAGCTTCCTATATTGTTGGTGCGGTGACCTTTGGAACAATTTCGGTCTTGCGCTACTCTCCAATTCAAGAGAAGGTTCAATAACCTCGTCTAGCTCTACTTTCTCCTCCCACTCACTTCTTTCGAGAGAAACTCCTTCTCAAGAAAGGAACCGTTCTTTGACAAACACTTTGCCTTCGGTTACGTGATAGAAGGTATACCCAATAGTTTCCTTAGGGTATCCTATGAAGACGCATTTCTCGCTTTGGGTTCGAGCTTGTCGGCATCAACTTATTGGCGTAAAGCGCATCCCCAAACTTTAAGAAACGACAACTTAGGTTTAGCACCAAACCACGGTTCATACGGTGTCGTCTCAACGGATTTAGATGGAGACCTATTTAAAGTGAATGCCGGTTTCTAATGCATAACCACAAAATGATAACGGCAAATCGGTAAGAGACATCATTGATCGGACCATATCTAATAGGGTTCGATTCGTTGGACACACCATTGCTTATTTGTGGTGTTCGGGTGGCGTGAGTTGTGAAATGATTCCACTTGCTTTAAGATGCGTGAGAAAATCATAACTCAAATATTCACCTCCACGATCGGATCGTAGAAACTTAATCTTTACATTACGATGGTTCTCCACTTCATTCTGAAATTCCATGAACTTTTCAAATGTTTCAGATTTATGTTTCATTAAATAGATATACCCATATCTACTTAAGTCATCGGTAAAGTGAGGAAATAGCGATATCCACCGCGCGTCGAAACACTCATCGGTCCGCATACATCGGTATGTATGATTTCCAACAAGTCCGTTGCTCGCTCCATCATCTTTGGAGAACGGGTTTTGATCATCTTGCCCATGAGGCATGGTTCGCATGTGTCAAATGATTCAAAATCAAGAGACTCCAAAAGTCCATCGAATGGAGTTTCTTCATGCTTTATCGCAATATGACCTGAGCAAACGATTACAAATAAGTAGTATTATCACTATCTACTTTGCATATCTTAGCCTCAATGTTATGGATGTGTGTTTCATCCTTTCGAGTTTTAGAAGAAATAAACCATTCACAAGAGGTGCATGACCATAAAAGATGTTACTCATATAAATAGAACAACCATTATTCTCCGATTTAAATGAATAACCGTCTTGCAATAAACACGATCCGAAATGATGTTCATGCTCAACGCAGGCACATAATAACATTTATTAAGGTTTAAAACTAATCCGAAGGTAAAACTAAGGAGAGCGTGCGACGACCATCACATCAACTCTTGATCCCGCCAACGCGCATCGTCACCTCATCCCTCGCAAGCCGCCGTCTATTCCGTAGCTCCTGTTTCGAGTTACAAATATTAGCAACTGAACCGGTATCAAATACCCAGGCACTACAACGAGGGCTAGTAAGGAAAACATCAATAACATGTATTTCAAATATACCTTTGATGGTGCCAGCCTTCTTGTCCGCTAAGTACTTCGGACAGTTGCGCTTCCAGTGACCCTTGTCCATCTTGAGCTCCTCTGGAATCGTGCATTCCAGTTGCTCAAGGCGTTGAGTGTAGCCCGACATCTTTATGGCGTGCTCACTAACGGAACTCCCTTCCTCCATCTTGCAGTTAAAGAACTTCTCAGAGATCTCATATCTCTCAGAACGGGCTTGAGTCTGAAACATGGTTTTCAGCTCCTCGAGAATCTCAAAGGGCCCGGGATAGGTTTCAAAACGATTTTGAAGCTCCGGTTCCATAGCAAACAACATGGTGCTCTTAATCACACCATAATCATCTTTGCAGTGATAGACAGCTTTCTCATCGGTAAGCGATTGCAGCAGAGGGTCACCTAACGCTTCCCAAGGACATAGTCCTTTTGTCCGCGCAGAATGATTCTTAGATTGCGGAACCAATTGGTGAAGTTAGACCCATTGTTCCTAAGCTTTTCTTTCTCGGCAAAACGTTGAAGTTGAAGTTGGACTTGGCCATTGGATCTCAAGATTTGCAAGTACAATTTAGACTATGTTCATGATAAATAGTTCAACTTAATCAAATTACTAGATAAACTCCCACTAAATTCAACATCCCTCAAGTTGTTTAGTGAACACGATCCAAATTCACCACACCTAATCCGATCATCACGAGAAGAGATGTGGTTTCAATGGTGGACAACAAAGTGTCGATCATATCATTCATATGACTCATGCTTAACCTTTCGGTTCTTGTGTTCCGAGGCCATGTATGTACATGCTAGGATCGTCAAGCTAGACCCAAGTATCTCTGCGTGTGCAAAACTGGCTTGCACCCGTTGTATGTGAGCGTAGAGTCTATAGCACCCGATCATCACGTGATGCTTGGACACGACGAACTTTCGCAACGGTGCATACTTGGGGAGAACACAGTTTTTATCTTGATCTTTAAGTGAGGAATCATCTTATAATGCTACCGTCGCGATCTAAGCATAATAAGATACATAAAGGAATAAACATCACATGCATATAACTTTATGTGACATTGTATAGCCAATCCTCGCGCAATGATCTCCATCTTGTGCGTTCCAGCATGATCTCCATCACTCCACCATGATTGCCTCCACCACGAATAGCAACTACAACTATTGCTAACTACTTAGCGATAAAGTAAAGCTATTACATGGCGTATAAGAAGTTGACACACAGGTCATACACAATTATAAAGACAACCATATGGCTCCTGCCGGTTGTGTACTCATCGACATGCAAGTCGTGAAACATTACAAAAACATGATCATCGCATACATTATACACATCACATCTTGGGCCATACCATATCACAGAAAACACTCCCTGCAAAAACAAGTTACGCCTCTACTTTGTTGTTGCATGTTTTACGTGGCTTTATGGGAGTAGATGCTAAGAACGATTCTTACCTACGGAAAGCCACAACGGTGATATTATGGTTGCCAAACTCCGGTGTTAATCCCATGACAACTATAGTGAGAGAATCGGCGACCACCGCATGTGTGGAACAAGCCACACGTCAAGTGCGGAGCCGGTCTCGCGGCGGCGTCGCGTAAGGTTGGCACGGACCGCTTCAATCTCACTATCTCGTCATAAGAAGAACACAAATAAGAGGCTTGCAGAAAACATCAACGCCTGTAACAACCATGTTGCGTTCTCTACTCGTGAAACACATCTACACATAGATCTAGCTCGATACCTGAAGGGTTTCGCGGCATAGTAAATCAAAATTTTCTACGGAGGAACAGAGGAAAGCCAAGATCTAATCTAGGAGATGCAAACAACGAGAGATATTGGATTAGATCTTCATACCCTTGAAGATTCGCAATGAGCGTTAACCGGGCGTGGGTGATGTAGTCGCATCGCTTCTCCTCCTCGCGATCCGATCCGATCTAGCACCAAAAGTGGCGGTGCCTCCATGAGATGCACACGCAGCACCTCGACGTCTCCTCCTTCCTCGGACCAGCGAGTATGGTGGAGATAGATTGGATCTACAACACGGCGTGGTGTATATGGTGGAGAATTTAGCTGCAGGCTTCACTACAAGCGATCGGGAGGAAGATAGCAAGGCTGCTAGGGCTTGGAGGAAGGTGTGTGGGGGCGCACCACCTCTATATATAGAGGGGAGGCCAGCCCTTTCCCTCCTCCAAGCCTATCTCTAGTTTAAACAATTTAAACTCTCCTTATCTAGAAATCCTATCTCTAGATTTAAACGATTTAAATCTCTCTAGAATCGTTTGGGCCCTATGGGGCCTTGTGCCCTGGCCCAATGCGTCCAGGACACTCCCTCATGGGCCCATGCCCCCCGGAAGGTGGGGCCACGTTGGTCCCCTTCCGGAAGGTTCTAGAAGCTTAGCAATACCGATTAACCGGAACAATTCGAACTCCAAAAACTGCACCGCCTTATATGAATCTTATTCTCCGGACCATTCCGAACCTCTCGTGATATCCCGGATCCCATCCGAGACTCCTAACAAAATTCATAAACCAATTATCCAATCTATCCTAGCGTCGAGACACGTTAAGTGTGTGACCACCGGTTCGAGAATATGCGGACATGATCTTCTATCAATAATCAATGGGTGCAGGCACCCATATTGACTCCCACACATTCATCGATGATCATATCGGATGAACCACGATGCCAGGATTCAATCAATCCCATATATATATTCCCTTCGTCTCGCGATATTTTACTTGCCCGAGATTCGATCGTCGGTACCTTCATACCTAGTTCAATCTCGTTCACAGCAAGTACTTTACTCGTTCCGTAATCCGATATCACTTTGTGATTAACTCCTTAACCACATGCTTGCAAGCGGTGTTGATATCGATTACCGAGTGGGCCCGAAGTATATCTCTCCAACTTGGGAGGGACAAATTCCATCTCGATACATACAACCCAACAGATACTTTCTGATCACCTGAGAGACACCTTTATGATCACCCTTTCATAGGATGATGTTTGATGACCTCAAAGATTTCTTCCGATACCAGGGAGTTGCATTATCTCATGGTCTAAGGAATACAATATTTGACATAGGAAAAGCTTCGCAAAGACGAACACGATGACACGATCTAATTGCTCTGCTTTGTTTGGGTCTATCCACCATATGATTCTCCCAATGATATGATCTCATTATCAATTGACAACTCATGTCTATGGTTAGGAAACCTTAACCATCATTGATCAATGAGCTAGTCCATAGAGGCATACTAGGGACACGGTGTTGTTCACAAACCACACAAGTATTAAAGTTTCCGCTTAATACAATTCTAGCATGGAATATAAACTTTATCATGAACAAGAATTATAATAATAACATCTTTATTATTGCCTCTAGGGCATAATTCCAACAAGCTTTTTATGACGAAGGATTTGAAGGACCTCCTTAACATGAGTAACATGCTCCTCTAGTGACTTGCTATAGACAAGGATGTCATCAAAGTAAACAACAACACTCTTTCCAATGAGAGATCTCAAAATATGGTTCATGAGGCGCATGAAGGTAGATGGGGCATTTGATAAGCCAAAAGGCATAACTAACCATTCATAGAGACCAAGCTTGGTCTTGAAGGCGGTTTTCCACTCATCACCTTCGGCCATGCGAATTTGATGGTAACCACTACGAAGATCAATTTTCGAAAATATAGTGGCTCCACATAACTCATCAAGCATGTCATCAAGACGCGGTATAGGATGTCGATAGCGTACGGTGATAGCATTGATTGGACGGCAGTCCATGCATAACCGCAACGTATCATCCGTTTTTGGAACTAGAATAACGGGGACCGTGCTTGGGCTAGTGCTTACTTGGATCAAACCTTTGGAGACAAGTTGGAAAACAAAAAATTTCTATCGCATACAAACAAACAAGCCAAGATCTATCTACTAGATTGTAGCAACGAGTTGATGGAATAACTTACCCTCGAAGATTCCAAAGTGTTTTAACGAGAGCGGATTCTCGTGGGTGATGTAGTCGTACTCTTCCCGATCTCAAGATCGCGTAGACGATCCTTCCAAGGCTGCGTTAGCGCTCATGATCGGTCACACGTTGTACTCTCGAAGACCTTCCTCTCCCTTGTTCCAAAGGCAATGGAGGTTGTAGCACTCTCCTCGCGATTCCGTAAGACTGGCAGTGTGCAGGAAGTAGAGGGGAGATCTCGCAGGGCTTCGCCTTAAGCCGGAGCGAGTATGGTGGAGTATGAGAGAGTCCTCGGTGTTCTAGGGTTTAGACACACCAAGGAGGGGATGCTAGAGCCGGCGGCTAGGGTTCCGGGGACCCCCAAGTCGGCGGCTAGGGCAAAACCCTAGGGGGCGGCGGCTATGGTGGGCTGCAGCTTCTAGGGTTTGAGATGAGGGACTTGTGTGTGCTAGGAGGGAGACCTGCCCCTCCTTATATAGGTGGAGGGGCCGGCGGCCAAGGGGAGGGAGTGGAGTCCCTCCCCAACTCGGCTTGGGTGGTGCGCCGGCTTGGGGAGGATGACTCCCTCCCCAACTCGGTTTCACCCCTCCTCCTCTTTTCCACTTTCCAAATTTAGCCGTATGACTTTTCAATTTAGCTATTTGACTCTTCAAACTAGGATTCAATTAATCCTTCATTTGGAACAGCGATGACACTTAGTACATGATACAATCATTCCAATTTGCAATGACACATTCATGTACCCCTTCCCCTCCGGAGTGCCGGACATTCTGGAACCTTCTAGAACATTCCCGATGAAAACACTGGAAACATTCTCCAACTCCGAAACGAGACTTTCCTTATATGAATCTTATTCTCCGGACCATTCCGGATCACCTCGTGATATCCCGGATCCCATCCGAGACTCCGAACAACATTCGGTATCTTTCTCATAATACCATAACTACTCAAACAACGTCGAATCCTTAAGTGTGTCTCCCTACGGTTCGTGAATTATGCGGACATGATCGAGACACTTCTCCGAACAATAACCAATATAGGAATCTGGAAATTCATATGGCTCCCACATATTTCTACGATTACTTTGCGATCGAATGAACCACTTACATACGATACCAATTTCCCTTTGTCTCACGATAGTTTACTTATCCGAGGTTATGATCGTCGGTATCTCTGCATACCTAGTTCAACCTCGTTACTGATAAGTACTCTTTTCTCATTCCCGTGATATGTGATCCCTTGTGAGCCGTCACATGCTTGCAAGCTAATTGGATGATATTCCACCGAGAGGTCCCAGAGTATATCTATCCGTCATATGGATGGACAAATCCCACTCTTGATCCATGTGTCTCAACCAATACTTTCCGAACACTCAATGCCACCTTTATAGCCACCCAGTTACGGTGTGGTGTTTGATGTCATCAAAGAATCCATCCGGTAAAGGTGATATGCATGATCTCATGGTCTAAGGAATTAGGTTACTATGTATCAGAAAGCATATAGCAATTGAACTATTAAAATGACTTGATCTTTATGCTACGCTTATCTATAGGAGTATGTCCACCATATCATTCTCCTAACGATATGATCTTGTTGTTGATAACATCTCAATGTTCATGATAGGGAAACCACAATCATTTATCAACCAACAAGCTAGTGATGTATAGAGGCTATACTAGGGACTTCAAATTAAGTTTACAAATCACACAAGTATCAATGTTTCCTTGTTAATACTATTATAGCATGAATGTAAACATTTATCATAAACACAAAGATATAATAATAACTACATTTATTATTGCCTCTAGGGCATATCTCCAACATTGGTTTATTTGTCGTTCTATCTCCTTCGTCTCTTCCGGGTTTGTGCGATACGCGGCGCGATTTGGGAGTGGGGCGTCGGGTATGAGGTCGATGCGGTGCTCGATTCCACGAAGAGGAGGAAGGCCATGAGGAAGCTCTTCGGGAAATACATCGTGGAATTCCTGCAAAATAGCCATCAAAGAAGGAGGAACATTTGTCAAGTCATTAGTTCCTTGCGCTAGTCCCTTGCATACAAGGACATAGTGCAAGATGGATGGATTGTTCCGCACTTCTCTCATCTCACTTTTGGTGGCAAGAAGAACACGCATAGTTTTTCCACTCGAGTTTGGCTTGTGGCACTCCCTCACTATGGTGTAGTTCTCTTGCTCACCACTCTTCTCACAAGGTGTTTTTGTGTATTGCGCCCTCGCTAAAGCCTTTGCATTGTCCGCAATTATTTGGCTAGGAGTCATCGGTTGCAACACACAAGTTTTATCAAGCCATTTGAAGGTATAAATGTTTGAGTGACCATCATGCAAAGCACGCTTGTCATATTGCCATGGCCTTACGAGCAACATATGGCACACCGTCATTGGGACCACGTCACATTCCACCGTGTCCTTGTAGGGTCCAATTGAGAACGTTATGGAGACGATGTGCTTTATCTTGACGGATCCTTGGTCACTTAGCCATTGTATATGGTAGGGGTGTTTATGCGGATGGAGGGCGAGGTTGAGTTTCTCACACAATTCCGTGCTTGCAAGATTGTGGCAACTCCCTCCATCGATGACAACTTTGATGGACTTCCCATTGATGCCGGCACGAGTTTGGAAGATGTTTGATCGTTGGTCTTCATTCTCATTGGCTTGAGTAGTTAAGACCCTTGTGACCACAAGCGATGGACTTGCGTCATGCTCACACACAAGAAGTTCTTGGTCCTCTTCCAAATGTTGCCTTGCCATGGATTCCTTGACCCGTGCATCAAACTCTTCTTCACTCAAGTATTCTTCATCACCGTTGTCATGGATGAATAAAACTTTCTTGTTTCCACATGCGGCCGACTTGTGTCCTTTGCCTCCACACTTGTAGCATTCACCATTGAATGGTTGTTCATCCCTTGTGTATTTGCCACTTGGGGCTGTTTTCCTTGAGGGAGTGTTGGCTTGAAGGTAAGCTTGGTGGTACTTGAGGAGCTTCCACTTGGAGTTGTTGGAGTAGTGGTTGATGCTTGCTTGTAGGTGAAGTACGTCTTTGGCTTGTTATACTTAATGTCCTCTTGCACTTGACGCTCGGCCTTTGATGCGATGTACACAAGCTCAACCATGTTGTTGTACTTTTGGAACTCGGTGATGCGCTTTATTTGATGGTTCAAGCCATTGAGGAAGCGTGCCATTGTTTGTTCATCTTGCTCTTCAATGTTGGCACGGATCATGTTGAGCTCCATTTGCTTGAAGTACTCTTCCACAGTCTTTGTCCCTTGACTAAGCGTTTGAAGCTTGTTGAAGAGGTCACGCGTGTAGTGCGAAGGAACAAAGCGGGATATCATATGGGCCTTCATATCTTGCCAAGATGATATTGGAGGCTCTTCTTTTGCTTCGCGAGCAAGTTGGACTTGTTCCCACCAAAGGTTGGCATACTCATCAAACTCGAGGGATGCCATGGCCATCATCTTCTCATTGCTATAGTTATGCATGCGGAAGATCTTGTCAACCTTGAGTTCCCACGAGAGATATTATTCGGGTTCATTGGAACCGGTGAACTTGGGCATGGTGAATTTGAGCTTGCTGAAAGTTTCTTCTCCATTGCGGTTCCGGTTGCGGCGGTTGCCATGATTTTGGCGGTCATCATCATCATCATCCGAGCTCTCATGGCTTGCTTGGTGATGGTTGCATTGCTCTTGCGGTTGTTGAGGTGCCGCGTTTGGTGGTGGAACTTGGTTTTGACGACGAGCTTGGGATGCTTTCTCGTGTTGTTGGCGCGGTTGATGCCGAGGAGCATTGTCTTGCGCCATGTGGCGAGGAGGACGTCGAGCCGCATGCGCAATGGGCTGCTCTCTTTCTTCTTGATGTGGGGGAGGCTCGTCATGGTGATCATGTTGTTGACGTGGACGTTCATGTCGACGATGACGCCTTGGTGGATCTGCGAGTGCTTCACGCCGACGGTGATCTTGTTCGTCCACTTCGGATGCTTCACTTGTTGTTGAAAGTACATGTCGACGGCGATGGGCTTGGTGGTCCATGTGAGGTTGCTCTTGTTGAATCACAAGTGCCCTTGGTTGTGGCCGGTTCGCATCACGTCTTGGAGGTCTTGCGGAAAGGTCACTATCATAGCTTGACGTTGCGGCGTGTCGCGGAGATGGTACCGCTTGAGAAGAGCTCATGGATTGAAGGACGGGTCCATCCCGGTGCCTTGAAGCGTGACGGCGAGGTGCACTTGATTCACTTGAGGAGTGCCGAGATGAGCTTGGATCGCGCGAGCGTGGCCTTGCTAGCCCATCGATGAGGCGTTGAAGCTTCTCATCCGTTGAGGGAGGGCGTGACCAAGAGCTTCATTTTGATGACCGAGGTTGTGTTGCATGGCATGCATTTGGCCTCGGACTTCTTCGAAGCGGTTGTCGATGTTCTTAAACTCGACGCGGGCTTCGCTAAATTGTTCATCTTGGCGCCACTCAAGAACTTCACAACGGTAGTTGAATTCTCCTCGGACCTTCCAATGGTCCCATCTTGTCATGAATTGTGTGTCGTCCTCCGGGGGTGGTGGTTGGGACGGCTCTCCATTCCTGTCCATGATGCAAAGCCGACAAGGGTTGTATATGGAGAAAAAGGGTGAGTAGAGTTAGCCTTTTACCTCACCTTGGAGATTATATCAAACCAATTGCCACACAAATGAGCGAACAGCGTGCAAAGTGAAATGGCAAAGAAACTCACACACAAATATGCTACACTCTCAAAAGCTTTTGGTGGAAGGTTAGGATTGTGGAAATCCAAACAAAACGATCCAAGCAAAAGGTTATTGTTCTAAGTGGTAAAGTACCAAAGATAAAAAGCAAAAGGATACGATCTACAAAAACACGGAAAAACGCACACATGGAGAAAAACGGGGTTAGCACGACTATGAAAATGAGCACAAAAGGTCCTAACGAAGACTACGCTCGGTTGTCGTGCCAACTCAAGGAGAGACCACAACTCGTTTGCCAAAAGAGGATAAGCAACGGATTTGTGCACTTGCCTTGGTGCGCTCTTTTCCTCTCTCTTGTTGGCTTACAAGCTTGGTATTCTCTTTGTATTGGGAGACTATGTATCTTTCTATTTTATCTTTTTCTTTTCCTCTTTTTTTTTTGCTATGCTACTATGTTAACTTTTGTATTTGACCTCACACTCTCACTTTTCAATGGCAAGTGCACAATGCTTAGACAAACACAAAATGAGTTGATCTCATAGGATAGATACACACAAAGGAAGATATGGGGCTGTCAAAGTGGCGTAAGTTATACCTTTGGTATTGTTGACGACTTGCAACCGTTGGTGGGGATGATGTTCGAGTGTCACGGTGTCGTTGAGCGCGTGGTGACTTTGATGCGGAAGCTTTTGTTAAAATTGCGACAAACACGCGAAACACGAACAAGTGAAGAGGAGAAGTCGAAAGCAGTTGAGGCGTCAGAAAAAGAAACACGGTCGGCGGGTCGTACCGCTTAGCAACGACGGTAGTATCGGCGGTAGTACGCTTGTGCGACCGTAGTACCGGTGACTTATGTAGTACCCGTCAGACGGTAGTACCGCCAGGCGCGGAACAGGAACGAGATCAACTTGACAAAATCCTCAAATTCGTGGTGATCTGACCGAAAGGCTGGGCTAGGAACAACAGGGGTTATAGATCGACTCCAAAAGCAACAGATCTATGGACCAAAACCACGAAAAACTCACCAAATCCAAAGATCGATCCGAAGGCAAATTGGGGCTCTTTTTGGTGGGATTTTTGATTTTAAGGGGGATCAAAGAAAAATTGGGGGGAAATTTCGTGATCAACCGTGATCTGATACCAATATGTTATGGAGAAACCCCTTGGGGTGGCCCGATCTTTCACGAATTTCCACGAGAAACGAGGGGAAAGCGGTGGACGGGGGAAGAAGGGATGAAAACCACGAACACACGCACCCAAATCACGATACACGCCGATATCTCACGCCGGTGGCAACCGGTCCAACATAATCCCTAGGATCGGTGTTGGGCGAAGCTCTCTCTCCACGCCAACAACGGGGGACGAGGTGCTTGGTGAGACCTTGACGACTTCGGGGCGAGAAACCGAGAACCCAAGGCCTTGTACAACTTGAACGCACTAGGCAAGATCCAAGAGGAGGGTGGATGATAGGGTGCCCCTTGGTAGGAGCATGAGACCAATAGATTGAAAGATCCTCAAAGGGGTGTCCTTAATCTATTATCATCCAAGTCTAGGGTTTACAATATAGGGTGGGGGCTATATATAGGCCAACCACATAAACAGGGGTAGTTTCGGAACGAAATGGGAAAATATAGAAAGGTGCAGTGGGCCGGGCCGATGCGTTCGGTTCGGTCGGGACCGGTAGTACGGTCAACCGTAGTACCGTCGCAACCTGTAGTACCGCTTCAGCAGGTAGTACCGCTGGAGGTCCTGGAGCTTGATCGAGTCGCCAAGATGAAGGGCGGTAGGAGTGGGCGGTAGTACCGCCCACCGGTAGTACCGGTTCCCGGACCGGTAGTACCGCAAGCGTCTGGGGCGTGAGGTGGTTCTTCCTGGAGCGTCCGGTAGCGGGGTCCGGAAGTACCGCTTGTACCGGTAGTACTGGTCGCCTGATCCGGTAGTACCGCTTGAGTCTGGCAGCGCCTAGTTGCTTCCGCTTCGGTTCCTTCGTCCCATGGGTCTTTCTCTTCGTACCTGATGATGCACAGTGTATGCGTATGAAGTAGCAAGCCATCCAGGGGTGTATCGAAATCACACAAGGAAAGGAGCGAGTTAACCTTGGCTTGTAGGAGCTTAGCTCGGGCGCGAGTCATTGGTCCACTGGAAGGGCTATGTGTTGTAGATGGAGGTGCGTCCGTAGGACGGGCTGCATCACAGCACCTGCGCATCGCCCATGCACCGGACCAGCATTATGGCCTCGAGGTGCACCTCGTCGACCTTCACGTCCAGGTAGCGGGCGTGGCACATCTTCCGGATCTTGGACCATGTGGCGATCTTGCGGCAATGCATTGCTGATGGAGCTTTTTCGGCGGCTGGTTTTCTCTTGGTTTAGAGCTTGTTGTCTCCCCCGCGCCAACGACCGTCTTTTATAGACCGTGGCGGAGGCGTTAAACGGACTGGGATGCGTGGGAAGTTTTCTCGTCACGGGAAGCGAGGCGCGCGGGGGAAACGATGGCGGGAAACGCCGGCCCCGCGCGGGAAGCCGCCGGCCCTGACAGCCGACGTCGCGTCGCCAACGTCCCATCGGGAGGGCGTCAACCGGTGACAGCGGAAGGGAGACAGACAAATGGATCGGGCCGCTGTGCGCGCCTGGCCGGACAAGCCAATGCCCCCTACTCATAGTGACCGCAACCCGACCAAACGGATAGAAATGGACCATTTAGGGTGACCGTTTGGATCGGCCTGGTGGAAATGCCCTAACCCTGTCGGCATCAGATTTGAACATGTGACTATGATTGATGCTAAGTACTCCGTACCAATATATATTTACAAGTTGAATCATTTCCTCTTAAGCCTTGTTCGTTTGCCTGGGGTTTGAACGGGTTTCACGTGGATTGGAGGGGATCAAATCTCATGCAAGTCAAAATCCCCCTTAATCCCCGTCAAACCACTCCAGTCCACTTCCCAAGTGGATTAACGGAACAAGTCATTAGTGAGTGTCTAACACAAAGTAACAGTGATAGAGACGTAACACAAGACACCGACGGGTTCATCAGCGAGCTTCTTCCGTTAGGCGGGAGCTTTTCAGTCGTGGTAGTCAAAATCATCAGGATCTTCAACTATCTATCTTCGACATACCAACACATCACACTTGCCAATGTATGGAAAAACTCTTGTGAGCTGTGAGCAGGGTTTAACATTTTGGTAGAGAATTTGTTCTCCTCAACCGAGATTCATAATTCTCGTGAAATTCAACAACTTTTTTGATGAACCCAACAAAATTCACAAACCTCCAATGAAATTTATGAAAAAAAATTATCGAGAATTATAAAAAAACTGTTTTCGAAGTATATAGTTTTCAAATTCAACCAGTTTTTGTGAAGATTTCGTATACCGCCCTCTACCGAGATCCACCAATTTTTTATGAACATTGCTCGCAAGTTTTTTTCCCAAATGAAGGCCAGACGCCCCTAACTTCCATAAAGAAGTCGCACATGCAAGCGAAACAGTGTCATGTTCAGAATTATTACAGACCCTGGGGCAAAATCACACCCAGACGGCGGAACAACAAAAATTACTAACAATACTCTAGCTTAAAGAAAAGAAAAGACTAACTATCTAGAGCAAGTTGTTACCACCATAGTCTAACTTTGCTTGAAAGTTGGCTGAAAGTTTTAAATTATTAATGTAGGCTTAAACATCTAAGGTTTGGAGATGCCTCTTTCAGTGGGAGGCGACGTTCCCGTCGACAGCGAGACGTTCCTGGTGACTTCGTCAATCTCAAGACCCGATCCACCAGCTCAGTTTTTCAGAGGTGCTTATAGGGTAGGGTATGCGTGTGTATATTCATAGGGGTGTGTACATGTACGTGTTGTGAGCATGTGCGATTGTATTGTGTTTCTCAGAAAAAATAAAAATAAGAGAGAAACAGAAGTACAGTAGCAAACTGTCAATAGAATGGCAAAACTGCAATACATCTAAACCTGTGATTTTTGTGAAGACAAAGAAGCAGAAAATGGTAGGAGGCAGGGTTGAGTTCAACAGCAACCATAGAGAGCTGACGGCACAGTTAGGAGATGAAATGGTCGTGTCGTGCGTGTGTGTCTGTGATCGGTTGAAAGTGGCGACTGATCAGGGATTGCGATTTGCGAAAGGCGGGAATGAACGGGAAGGGGAACGAATGCACATGCTCCGAATTCAACACGACTGGCGCTCCCTGATAAGCGTGGCTTTCCACCTGGCGGCGACATCCTCCAGCGCCTGGCGCGATGACCCTTCCGGCCTCAGCGCGCGCGCCGCCGCTTGCCGCAGTTCCTCAGCTCGGCGCCGCACGGCTCGCCCATTCTCCCCCTCCATGAGCCCCTTCACGGCAGCCGCGACCTCCTCGCCCGCCACCACGCCGCCGTCCTCCCGCACGCGCGGCCGCATCGCCACCCCGAGGCTCTCTTCCAGCAGGAGCGCGTTCATCCTCTGCTCCGTGTGCAGCGGCCACGCCACCATCGGCACGCCGGCCACCGCGCTCTCAAGCGTCGAGTTCCACCCGCAGTGCGACAGGAAGGCCGCCGTCGCCGGGTGGGACAGCACGCGCACCTGAGGCGCCCAGCCCGCCACTGCGAGGCCCCTGCCTTCGGTCCTCTGCCTGAAGCCCTCGGGAAGCCACGAAAGTGGGTCGTCCCCGTTGGCGCCGGCACCGAAGGAGTGAGAGCGGCCGTCCAGGCTTGGCATCCGCACCACCCAGAGGAACCTGTGCCCGCTCGCCTCTAGCCCAGCGGCGAGCTCGGCCGTCTGCTCCACAGACAGTGCCCCGCCGCTCCCGAACGAGACGTACACCACCGACTTCGCCGGCTGGTGATCCAGCCACTCTAGCAAGTGCGACGCGCCTGCTGCAGCCTCGTCGTCGGAGTTCGGCCGGACCATCGGACCCACGGGGAACACCGGCGGGAACGCGCCTCGGTCCGCCACCTGCTTGAACGCTTCCACAGTGGCAGGTTCCATCTCGCTGAAGGTGTTCGCCAAGAAGCCTTCGGCGAGGCGGTGTCGCTGGCCCGCCGCGAGCAGCCGCGCGTAAACCGGCTCCTTACAGGAACGATACCCGTCCGGAAGATCCGCGCGCCGCAGCGACAGCCCTCCGGGCATCCCGAGAGGATCCGGGAGGTCGCGGTACTCGCCAGGAGAAGCGCCCTCGTGGAGCTCCACCAGGCGGTGCATCAAGTAAAGGAGGGCCACGTTGCTGGTGAAGAAGATGTAGGCCGGGACGCCGAGCTCGGCGGCGAGTGGCAGCGCCGTGGAGCAGAGGAAGTCAGGCACCAGCGCGGCGATCGGGGTGGTGGAGCCGATGGAGCGGAGCAGGGTGCGGAGGCTGGGGAGGGAGCGGCGGACGGTCTCCACGAGCACGGTGCCACGGAGGGCCTCGGCGGGGAGGTCGTCGGTCTGGACGCCCGGGAGCGCGGCGATGGCGACGGAGGCGGGGAGACCGCTGGGGAGGACTTGCCGTTCGGAGAGGCTGTGGAAGGTGACGACCGTGGCCGCGAAGCCGTGGTGCTCGACGAGACGCCGAGCGAGCTCGCACAGCGGTATAAGGTGGCCGGCGTCGGGGCTCGCCAGCAGCACGACGTGCGGCAGCGCCGTGGACGGCGCTGGCGCGGAGCCGGCACTGACCAGCGACTCCATCACTTTGCCTAGCTGCAATGGTACCATATCGAGGAAAGACGTGGCCGGTGGCCCGTTGTTATAGGAGCAAGCATCTGGTCTAAACATGCGACTATAATATTATAGTACCAAAATAAATTCAAAAGTGAATCGCTCCGTCAGAGAAACACGCACACCACCAATATAGACACGACACAAGACACCGATGGGTTCACAAGCGAGATTCTTCCCAGGCCCAGGCGGGAGTTTTCGGGGGCGTGGTTGTCCAAAAAGCATCACAGCATCTACAGTGAAACATCAAAATCTAGATGTCTATATGTCTTAGTTTTTTAATGGAACGTATGTATATAAGACGTCTATATCCTCTCATCTCCTCTCCAATATCTCAGTAATTTTTTTATAACTACCTTTAAAATTTTGAAGCAATATTCAGTAGCAAACAAGACAACATGATTATCAATAGAAGCAAATATTTGTGTATTATGCAGGGATATAAGCAACTAGCTGGGCTTCGGCGCGGCGGCACGCCGCGCCATTGTCGTTGCGAGTCGATGCGCATCCATTTGAGGTGACTGTATTGGCTAGCTTTAAGTAACACAGATAGATAGATCTAAATATCGTTAGTTCGAGCGTGGTGTTACGAAACGCGGGGGACCATGTATGATAAGCTTGATGATTGAACAGTTAGCGGGGCTAGCTTTAAGTAACAAAAATACATAGATTTAAATATCGCTGGTTCGAGCGAGTTGTTACGAAACGCGGGGGACCATGTATGATAAGCTTGATAATTGAACAGCTAGCGAAAAAAAAACACACAGGCGAGATAAGTGGTGTTTACATAGTAGATGGTACAGGCGTGGATAGATCGGCAGTACCTAGGGTCTAGACATTAAATTGTCTTTGACAGTCCATCTGAAGTACTATCGAACATGCCAAATGCTATCATCATCGGTCTACTCGTGGTCATCACTGTCGTCATCCGAAGACAGAATAATGATAAGATCATTGGACGCATCGAAGGGTGTCGCTGCCGTCTTCTTAGACAGGGACTCTTTCTTCGAGGGAGAGACCGACGTGCTGGCGAGAGCGGCACGCTGATCTTTGTTCATGAGCAGCCAGTCAAAAAGCTGCTTGTTAGCCCTGTAGAAGGGGCTGTCCTTCCACTTGTTGTTGGGGAAGGTGTGGTGATGCGTCGCCGTGGACTCAGCGACGGCACCCGCGAGGGCTTGAAAGCCGTCGTGGCAGGTGTGGCGATGGTGTCCTTGTGCTGTGGGGGCGAATCCGTCTTCCTCTGCCTTGGGGATAGCAGCGCCCATGAGGCGGGCGTGCTGTTCTTCGAGGCTTGGCTGGCGTACCTCTTCAGCTCGGTGGCCCATGTCGGGCAGATGGTTCTCCGTGTCATCGTCCACCTCGGCGTCTGCCTCCTGAGCTCCCTGGCCCATGTCGGGCTGCTCGTTCCCGGTGCCATCGTCCACGTCGCTGTCTGGCCGCGGTTCGTAGTCTAGCTCTTCATCCTGCATGTACCCTTGATTGTCAGTGTTTAGGCTAGAATGCCCATAGGTACCGGAGTGCACAGGACTATGACAATCATTGGGTGAGAGAGGTTCGGAACTATGGCGAGGAGACGTAAATTCTGGAACATGGAGTGTAAGATAGGTGGGAATGCGGTGAGGCCACGGATACGGCTGGATAAGACTCGGCGGGGAGGGGTGGCCGAGCGGAATGTAGTCAGGACCGGCAGGAAATTGCACGGAGACGTGTGGCGGCGACGGTGGAACACCAACCGGAGTATAGACAGGGCTAGGAGGCGGCGAGGCGTGCTCGCTTCTTGCCTCGACGGCGCCGCGCTTATTGTCAGACATACGTGGATCTGGATAGTGGGTAAAGTGAGGACGGGATGGATATACTGGTAAGACGATGCAAATAGTAGGGAGACGGGGCTCTATATATAGAAAGCGGCGACGACATCTACAGGAAAGGAGTGTATGCATGTGCACGCGTTGCAGTGCATGGCTACCACGTGCACGCCGTTATCTGCTCGATTGGAGGCGTGCAATGCAGCGAGGTGCGCACGCTACGCGAGGATTGAATAAATAAAACACGAGTGGCTTGGGTAGCCGTTTATATGTAGCCAGCAGACGCGTGGTCTAATCAGCAGACCGATGCAGGACTATTTAATTTACGCGGTGTGTGCGGTGTGTCGTGTAGCCTATGTTTGGACATTGTCAGAGCATCCCTTCGTGTAGCCTGGCAGGCTACATATAAAATCGGCATCTCTCCAGCGCTGTCCCTGCATGCACGAATCTAGTCCTCTAATCTATGTACTCGACGTGATTAATTATCTCCTGGTCTCTCTCGAAGGCACACGTGGCTTTTATCTCTCACTTATGCGCAAAGGTCGGCAATAACTGATCGTACTAATTTCTCTGCTAGTTTTCTGATTATTGCCTTGCATGTGCCGTGCATGGCCAATATTTGGCCGCCACAGAATAGTGCCCCGCACGCCGCGGCGTGTTAGCGCTGATGAACCTCCCGCGGCGTGCCCGATTGCAGTATGACAGCCATTAAGTGCCTGCATATATTATATTAGTTAGTACTAATATATAGGGAGCCTTTTCCATATTTGCATGCAGCACTTTTCCATGCTCGCATGTGCCAATAGTAATACCTGTCATTCAGGATTGTATGTCGAAAGAGTGTATCCATATGGGGTCGTTGTATGTTTTTTAATTAGCAAGTGAACACACGGATAGAATGGAAAGGGGTGGAATAATTTACTCAAAGGGTACATAGTACATACTGTCAACGAGTACATGGAGGTGAGGACAAAGAGGAGTACACAAGCGACTAAATAACGAGTACATGGAGGTGAGGACAAAGAGGGGTACACAAGCGACTAAATAGACAGGAAGCGAGCAAAGTAATAAAAGACATAAGGAGAGCAAACGCGAAGCATATGCAAATTGTACGATAGAGTTGGCACGATGCATGCGAAAGCGAACATGGCCATGAATCACGCGTCTAAACGAACAGATGCACTATCGGCGTCTGTCAACAGGTGGTGTACATCGCATGCAAACTCTTCGAGGCGCGTCTGGGGTGGGTCGGAGCCAATGTAAGTAAGTTCCAGGTCGGTGGAACGGGAAGAGCTCCCACGCGTGCCAAACACACGTGCGGTAAAAGGGAGTATGTCGGTAAACTTGGCACAGATCTTCTCGAGAATCTTCATCCGTCTTACGTACTCTTTCTGGGTCCTGAATGTCTCTTGCCTAGCCAGCTTGATGTGAAACTCCTTTGTGCGAGCCCATTCCTGTCCAGTGGCGAGGCTGGATCTAGCGGTGCAAAGAGCACCGTAGTTATAGTCATCAATAGCCACATTAGCATGAGTACATAAATAGTCTAACACGGCCTGAGCCGCACTCTCTTCAGCAGCAGCAAGGGAGTGGCATGGCTGGCCGTGAAAGAGACGTCGGCGTGCATGGGGTTCGCCAGATCGTCTAGGTAGATCCATATCTACCCAAGCTGTGATGGCCCTTGTTGCGCCACGCTCGTAGCCAGTTCTGTGTACGTTGAGACCCAACGTGGACGCCATGCTCTGTACGATGGTGCGGCGTGGCACACGAACCACGGCAAGAGGCTGTAGGGAAGAGGAAAAAAAGAAGAGAAACAGAATATATTAACAGGTGCAATGACAAATGTTTGGTAACGCTTAGCGGAACGATGGGATGCATCTAGCTCACCTCTTGCCGCTGCCCATTCGCTTCTTGGCTGGGGAGCTCCATACTGTCTGCTCGCGTTGGCCTGGTCCTAGAACAGTACAACGACTGGAAGAATAGTGTGGCCAGACGTGGATGAGTTGCGTGTAGATGGAGTGGCGTAGGTCCATATTTATGGTAGAGAGCAACCTGCACCTGCATGGACAATGACCCGCCACCTGTTGGTTGAGCCGACACTTGGCCAAACGTACAGCCGCAGGGCCACAAGTGGCGCTCATGTTCTATTGCACGAACGGAGCGGTACGCGGGCATGGCACTGTTCATACGTGCTGGGTGAGTTCGCCAAGTGGTAGCTCGCACGGCACGTGGAGATAGCCGCCTGCACGGGTGGAACAGGTGGAGGGCATGGGCGCGCGGTGCGCCGTTGCGCCGTATTTGTTTGCAGAGCGTACGAAATGGTAATGAATGGCCACGAGGGCCACACTTTTTTTTAATAAACGGATGAGACAGAATAGCAATTAAGCAAACATCATTGCAACATGGACGCAAATTGGACAACAGTCGGGTGATATAGCAGCAAAGAAGAAAAAAAGAAATGCTACAATTGGTAGGCTGATTGTAGGACCGGCCCAGTCTGGATAATACTTTATCAGCACGCCTAGATTGGACAATACTTTATCAGCACGCATATCTTATCTTGTGGCGCCTTAGTTGGACATGAACCGACGGAACCGCTGATTATTCCTACAAAAAAGAAAAACACGCCGCAGTCAATAAAAAGGGTGCTTTTCAAGGTAAGCATATATACCACTCAGACTAAGCTTACGGGTGTGAAGTTAGTACGTCCTGCGTACGGCTGGTACGCATGTAGAGCCGCCTGGACCGTGTTGGTTGTGCCTTAACACAGGGAGCGCTCTGCCGGCCCGACGAGGTGCTCCGGCTGATAAATAATAACATTAGTGATGCACCGTCCCAAAAAAAAACGGCTAGTCCGTTGAGAAGAAGCAACACAGGAGGTCATAAGTGATTAAGAACCATACGGAGGGCCGCATAATTAATATCATTAATAACGATGGCTCCGGTCGCCATGATTTTTCGTATCGCTTCTTCGGCCGCTTCCTGTTTTGCGTCCTCTTCTTTGAGGCTCGGTCTGCTTGAAACCATTTCTGTTATGGTCTGACGCGGATCTCCAACAGCAGGAACCTCAAGGCTAATCCATGCAGTATACTTGCCATCGTACCCCCTTTCTAATCCTTCCGAGTGGATGGCAAAACCAGCTGTTTCGCTGACCTCTCCTAGAATCCTCCTGCGGTTCAAAGTGATAATCTAAAAAAGAAAACCCGGAAGAGATACAGAGAAGTATTAGCGAGAGAAGAGTACAGAGCACATAGCACGCAAATAGGTAACTCTTTAAGCTGCCAACAGCTCACCGTCGATGAGCCTAATTATGCATACCTGCTGCGGCCGGGCTGCCATGGTGCTTTCAGCCAGAAGTATGATACGAGAGGGTTAGAGACCGTTAGAGCCTTTTTTATAGGCGTGTGAAGTAACACAAATACAATCACGGCAGGGAAAGCTACACACGTGCCTTCCATGCGCCACACAAAAGGACATGCGTGCGACAGGTCGCCCCTACAGTGACGACACGTGGCGCGGTTCACCGTGCATGCAGCCTCGGGGTGTGTAAACCAGGCGGCAATTGCTATTTAATTCATTACCCTGTACAGCTGTAAGATCAGCGCGCCAACGCGTTACATTACCATACATATGTGCACCTCCAATTAGTTAGATAGCCCGTCGAGAACGAAATGAAAGTGGTCCATGCACACATTGTACAATACAGTAAGCCCAGCACGTCAGACGGCTTCGAATTTGGACATGGATATTATATGTGCCTCAGGAATAAGACAGCAGAAAAAAAAAAAAACATACGCCCCCCTCGAGCCTATTTATGCAGTAGCATGCACCCCGCCCCATTCAACCGTGTAGTGCCTCTGTTTCTTGTTTGCTGTTGCTTTTCTTCAGACAGTGTGTTCCGGCCTCTCATGGAAAATAGGACCGTCAGCGAGAGTAGGCCTGCTTACACTCGTCTATCTCCTGAGCGGTACTGGATGACACTAATCTTTACTCTGTTTTACTTGTTTCAGGGGAAGAGAGGACACTTGCTCATGTTTCCCCGTGCCTCATTCTTCGGGAGGTGGTGAAAGGCACTGGTTGCGCAAGACCAGTGTATCGAACAAACCGTGTGAACGGTGGATATGTGAGCACCGCGGAGACGACGGCTAGCAGCGGCTGCCATCAAGAATGCAAGAGGGTGATATGCGTTGAAGGTCGAGCAAGTGGAAACGTCCTGGCTGCGCAACAAGATGCGGCAGCACGGCTGATCAATGAGCTTAGGCGCAGATGCGGAATAGAGGCGGTGGATGCGAACTGGTCAAATCTACGTCGAAAGAAGAAGCAACTAAAACATCTTCGGGCGTGTATGAGCCTCGCCGCTAGGCGGAACGGCAGGCTTTGCATGTCGCTCGATGCTCTTGCAAGAGAAAACATAGAGCTTCGCGCGTCCCTGCAAGCCCAGACAAGAAGGAACACAGTGCTTGACTTAGAGAACTACAAAATGAAAGAACAGGCAGCGTCGATGGAAGTGGGATGGGAGGAGACCATCGAAGAGTTTTCTGTTTTTTCTAGTATCTGTGATGATGCATGTTCGCCTATTGACTATAACAAGATCGTTGTATCGTGTGATGGACTCTCGTTAGGAGAGAAGGCAAAGCAAAGCGTAGGGCGTGCCAAGGGAAACTTGGCCGCTATAGTAAGGCAAAGGTAGTAAGAAGGAACAACCTGTGCCGTAATAATAATCGTAAAGCCTGAGTACCTCTGTCAAAATCATATATTCACTTCAACACAAAAGATACAAGCATAGATATGGGCAATTTCCTGCAAACGAAGAGGCTGCAAATCGTGGCTCGGTGAGAGAATATATTGAAGTTGTAGAGGCGTTGTCATAGGCACAGGTATATAAACAAAGAAGAACTAAATCTAGTACGGACACGCACGAGACACAACACAGATGCAGGCTAACACGAGAGGGCAGTAGTTAACCTGTATCAAGAAAACAAACATACGAGTAGAAGGCAAGGGAATTCAAAGATAACAAGAACCACGGGTTTCGGACAAGGCAGAACGTTTTTTTCCTTGGTTATCTACGTGCACAACATATAAAGCTACATAAGACGGTACTTTTTGTTCCTTGGTTATCTACGCAACGCTCATACCTTTGTAGCGGTATCACATGAAGGGTACAGAATAGAATATCATATAAGGAGGTGCAACCACATGTACCAGCAGGCATGCAAGCTACACGTGGCGCCGCGTCAGAGAGAAAAAAGTAAAAAAAAATGAACAGAAAACAAGGTAGGTGGCCGAGGCACGCAAAGGAGCTACATTCGTGCAGTGAAATAGGCACGCCGAGAACAAAAAAGTAGGAAACCCATCTATCGTAAAATCACAACCAAACAGAGCACACGAGATATTTTATTACAGAGCGACACGTAGACTTATAGAAACACAAGCAGCTAGCGAATTACAGTACCAACAACATCAGATAGACATAACGATCGTCGGAAAGACAGGAGATGGGACACACATAATCTATGTGTTAAGCCGTACAGTCCAAATATCAGAGCCATGTTGTACGTCCACCTGAAGGATTGGTGCCGGTGAAGAAGTTATACAAATCTGAAGACAAGTATTGGATACGTGTCTGAGGTGGAGCTGGTCCACTGTAGAGTACGCTAGCAGCGGGACAGCGCATCCGGGAAGACGATCGCCGGAAAGGCAGCATATCAGAAAAACGAACACACATGTTGGCCAATGCATTCATCTTTTTTTATACTTCTTCTCCACCTTGACTTTTTCTTGGATCACCACATCAAGTTGAGATTCCAGATCCTGCACGTGCTGGCGAGACTGAAGAGCACGGGCTGTTGTCGTAGACAGGGCGTCGTAGCTATAATCATCAATAGCCATATTGTGGTAGGTGCAAATATAAAGTAAGGTCTCCTGGGCAACACTCTCGTCAGCAGCAAACTGGCTAGAACATTTGCTACCAAAAAAAACACGTGTTTGTAGTCGGTTTTCACCGAGCCGACGTGGCAGATCCACCTTAAGCCACGAAACAAAGAAACCCGACGCGTCTATGTCACAGCCGGAGCTGTGAATAATGAGATCCATTGCGGCTAACATCTCATTTAGTATGATGCGGCGTGGGATACGGACCAACGTCGCCTCCTATGGAACAAACTAAAAGCAGACGTCAGTATTAGTAAGAACATTGCTGGGACTAAAGAAAAAAATACAACAAAAACGAATGTATATTTCACAGTCACCTTAGGATCTGTATGATCGCCTATGGCAGCAGTTTCAGTCATACCGGCCATTAATCTGTGTCTGCTTATGCTGTCGATCAGCGTCAGACCTAGAGTAGCGTAAGAGTCTGCTGTGTGCATCGGCGCTTCGACTCCGAGGAGCTATTTATGCAGCGAGCAATCACTACTGCACTGACGCGCGGCTAATTCCTCCTGCACACATGCAAGGGGGAGCAGAAGGACTACGTACACGTGGCACAAAAAATGGGCACCACGGCAAGAACCTTACATAGATTCCAAGACAAGAGCTAAACGACAAGACTGCATCAAATCGACACGCTAAAAGAGGCAGCAGCATGCACCCATCGATTGAATAGTTTTAACTGCATTAAAAGAGGTAGCTAGCTACTGTGCCAAGAAGAAAAGGACAGACCGCATTAAAAGTGCAAACATGTAATTGCTGATGCGTCAGAGCATGGGCACGCGGTGGAACACACAGGGTAAAACGTTACACGTAACGTGCCGCTTAGCAAAGGCGCATAGGGTAGCATAAAAGAGCAATCAAACGAGTATCAATAAACGAGGAAGAAATCCGTGCATGCATGAGACGTGGCGACCGCAGCAGCTGGCCCGGGTAGCAGGGCAAGCACGCGTAATAATTTGAGTATTTCCACGCAGGTCCGAGACACCGAGAAAGCGACAACACAGCTCTGCACGATGACTCGCATCATTGGACGTATACGCGGACCCAAGAAGGCACGCACGCCTGCACAGGGCTGCACGCGGATCAAAGTACGCATGCGTGTCTGTAACCTGGCCGCATGCACCGCATGCATCTGTCACATTTGGACGCGCGTGCTGCCACCGCATGCATCTGTCACATTTGGACGCGCGTGCTGCCAGCGCATGCATGCATGGACTGCATGCTCGCTGAGCGGTGCTAGCTGGCAAGAATGGCCACGCATGCAAGACGCGTGTCGGCAAAATGTGGCGCGCAGGACAAGCGTCGAACGATTCGATGCAATAAGTTAAAGCGAATACGGTATACCGATTACAAGTGGCTGCATGCAAGAAATCAAACACAACAACCGCACATTACAAGATTGATTTATTATTTGATAAGGAAGCAGTCTAAAAAAGTCTATTATTTGACAAGGAAACAAACTAAAAAGGATCAGAGAAATGGGCATCCCCGGCCCTTGCAGTAGAGCTCGATCCTCCGAAGCAATGACCGCCGTCACGCGTAGCAGGTGGTCCAGTTCCATCCACCGCGCCATCCCAAATAGCAAATTCGTGTTTTCGCTTAGTGGATCCACCGCCCACGTGATACCATGGAATACCTGTAATGACAGGCTCGCGATCTACAACTTCCTGAACATGGACCAAAATCGTATGTTCAAAAGTTGTTCTTTTCTCTAGTGACCGAGGAGGCGAGGGCCAATCTGTATATTGAGACGAAGGATCCATACACTGAGACGAAGGACTAAACGTATCTGATACCTCGATAACATAAACTTTAGGAACGGCAGATGGATCTTTCATCCAAGCAAGACAGCTTATAGTCCGTTTGTCAGTGGAAGGCAACACCTCGTCTAAGTCCCCACCTAGACAATTAGTTAAACGGACAAGCGTGTCTATATCCCAGAACTCCTGAGGTAGCCCATCAAAACAAAGCTTCGTAAAAAAGGCAAGCTCGGATGGCGTGCCGCCCCGCCCCCTAGACCAACGTGCAAAAGAGAGAAAGGTGCTACCACACCGCATATTCCGCGAAGCATCCATAACACGGGTGCAGTCTTCAGAAGAAACGAACCTAACAAGAAAGTCATCAGGCGGAGGAGCAACCTCCACCATCAAGTCGCGTCGACGCACGCCACAACAGCGCTCGATCGCCGTCAGAACTTGCTCCGGTGAGATGGCCACCCGCTCACCTAGAACGGTCGCGAGAAGAGCATGCCCACGAAGCTCGTTCTCTCGAGCGAGCATGCCGCCGGTACGCCCAATAACACATCTCCCGGTCAAGGGACGTAACTCTGGATCGCCTCGCCGAAACAGTTCCTCAGGAAAACTACGAAAGCCAGCCATGGGAAACACGAAAGCGAACGCAGAAAGATAGGGTTTTAAAGCAAGGAGAAACAGAGTGACCGGCACAAGCGGGTCGCACGTCGCAACAGTAAATAATGACACGTGTTGATGCACGTGGCAACGGTGCACACATACAGAGCGCACGTGCACACCACGTGGATATCAGGACGCGCGAACATGGTGACGCGAAGCATAAAGCAAATAAACATCTTAAGAGGACCGCAACGTCATAAGAATTACAACAGAGGGCTACATTACATAAAAAACAAGCATACAACACGTAGACTCGGGAGCGGAACGCATGCCGTGGAATTCAAGCGGAAAGTTGCAAAGAGCTACCTAAAAAATACAGGATTACAGCACACGGACTCAACACTCAAACCACCCTTACATAGAAGGCTAAGTAAGAGATTTTATTGTAAAACGAAAGACGCCAACTGAGCAGGCAGCACCAGATAGATAACGGAACACACAACCTGCAAAAAAGGCAACCTTTAGAAAACATAAGCATATAACTATACGTACTGTACATATACGTTCGCACGTCAATTTTATATGTAAAGGACAGAACACACTAACTGGGAAAAAAAACATACCACGCACTCAAATAGGCGGGAAGGGCTAGTCGAGCTCGTCCACTGAACGCTCGGGCCTGATCTTGGTGTACTCAGGACCGAGTAAATTATGAATAAGGAAACAAGCAAGTTGTTCTGGACGTGTGACGGGAGGCATGTTTCCGGTATACTCAAGCTTTCCTGTAGACACATCGGAGGGGACAGCAGGAGTTTCAACTACTTTTATCGGAAGAACATCATCAAATGCGGTACAGGCATGGGCAAGATGGCTAAGCATAGTCTCTTTCTCAGCAAGGAGCCTATCCCTTTCGGATGACACGCTTGCGGATCTAGCGTCTCTATATGTGGCCTTAAGGCTGGCAGTGCGTGCAGCAAGGGTAGCAACGCGAGCATCAATTTGAGCGCCGCAAAGGGCCTCATAGTTGATGTCATTGATGGCCAGTTTACCAGCAGACATAATTCTTTTAATACATTCTACAGATGCACTCTCGACTGCGTCCTGCTCATTAGATGATGGTTTACCATATACCATTTCATCACATGAGTAAGACAGGTCGCTACCAATGGGTATTTGGAGGATAAACCACCCCGTGTACTTTCCGTCGGGCAAAGACTGAACACCCTCGGAGTGTACAACGAGTCCAGTAGACAGCTCTACTTCCCTGAGAATCCTCCTACGATTCAAGGTGATGACCTAAATGCATATATATAGGAGAAAAAACAAATATGAGCATACCAAATAATAAACAAGGGAGTGAATAAATTATAAACAAATAGAGCACACACCTACTGCGCATCACGGAGCATGTTTCCTAGGAGGCCTCTACACTCTCCGTGAAACACAGATGCAAGGCGGTCAAGCCCTGGTGTCCCTTTTATAGGAAAAGTTACGGTTAATATATGTAAAGCGGCCAGCTGGCGGCAAGTAACTCGTGGAACGCCACGTTGCAGCGCAGACGCCAAGTGGAGGACGCACGCTGCATTCAATTGCACGTTGCCTCCATGCACCGATACACTGGATGCAGCCATCGGCCTATTATTATTATAATATCAAACCAACAGACCTTGCGTGCCATAAACTCAAACCGACAGGTCTTGCGGGCCACATGGTCGAGTGAGACAAAGCACGACCTTGCGTGCCATAAACTCAAACCTGCCACGTAATAGGAGCGAAGACATTTGTGGAGAGGGCTCTAAACAGAGAAGAACAGGCGGTACATAAATCAGTGGATGAGAAATCCTGCACTGAAACGATACAAAGTACCCAACGAGAACTTACAAAAAAGGTGGTAAGAAAAATACACAACAAGGACTGCCTCGAAACATAGATAGAAAAAAAGGGTACACAAGTGATAAGAAAAGTACGAAATAATCTAAGCGCGTACATAAACCACGTACATAGTGTATCTCAATTAGCGTGAACAGCAATGGAGACATCTATTGCTTTCAACATGGCGATCTCTTGAGAAGACAACACACTTAGATCAACCAGCTCCAAGGCAATGCATTTAGCACGGACACACCGTGGTATCCTTTTTATCTTCTCGCACCAGACCAGACATTTGTAGGAAACAACTGTTTTCCCGAATGGGCTGAGGTTATCCTGTAAAAGCGTCAGATGCTTCTTCACCATACAAAAAGGGCTCAATATATACTCCACTACCAACGGTGTACAAAGGTTGCAAAGAAGACCAGTTAAACTTAACTCGGCAGTGCGCAACATAACAAACCTAGTAGAGGCAAACTGCGGAGACCAAGGCTGCAAAGTGACATCGCCAGCAGAAACCTCTCGGCTGAACAGCCCGCACACCATATCATAGAGAGAACAAGCCGGAGGCGGGCCGGAAGCAGACAAAAGAAAGGTGGCGGCATCTAGTTTCCTGACCTTCACACGGAAAAAGAGCACATCGTCTAATATATCCTCCACGTTTTCAATATAAGAAATATCTGTACCCGGACGCGGAGACATGATCACCATTCTAGATAGCACCTCAACCAGAGAATCATCCACCAAAGAATGGGAAATATGACATTCAGCACGAGGAGGGGCAGCATCAGCAGATCCAGCACTGTCCAGATCGAAGGACTCATACGGCATTGTACCTTGACCATAAGCATATCCCTCAACAACCAGCGAAACAGTATAGCAGCTAAGAAAAACTGAATTTGCTGCTACGTCTGCCAAGGGAGAGGGGTCATCTCGTTCACTAACTTTAACTCGGATGTTCTCTGGAATGCGGATGTGGCTCTGAGCCCGAGCATAGCAGCAAAAAACGGAAGGATCCTGCATGAGCTCAGTCTCAGGTGGAACATGCTCTAAGCCACAGTACGGGCCCAAAATATGCTCTACAATGAGACGCGAGCGCAGATGAAGCGGTAACCCTGTAAGCACCACGTGAACACGCCGATCGCTTAGCAGCCTGAGAAAGCGTGGCATGGAATCACGGGCATTAAAAAGGTAAGGCACTCCATCGATAAGAAGTGGAGCGTCATTCCCAGTTAACCTTATAGCACGCAGTGCGTGCTTATGGTAAACAAAGGACACAAGGATATTCTCTTCCGTGGCCATATGGACAGACATATGATCGCCAACACCAACTCTATCCCTGAGAGCGTCGACAGCGAGAGCCGGAGACACCCGTCCAAGGGGAGAGACAGGTTCCAGCGTAAAACAACAGTGAAGGGGAGCACAAGCCCGCGTGGCTTGCTGAATATCACCGAGAAATGTCTCTCTCAATAAAGGTCGTCCGTGAGACATGACAAGGAAAAGGAGATCACAGCCGCCAGCAGAAAGAATCTAGAAAAAAATCCAACACACGGTCAGTATAGCGAACTCAAAATAAACAAAACCATACCATCGAGGAATGCTGATATAGAGGGGAAGAAAGACGTAACAAGAGGGGTACCTAAGGAGATTCACCACTTTTGCCTCCACCGTTTTAGAGCAAGAGAAAGCCAAGAAAAACAAGGCCAGGCTAACTATATAAAGCCATCAAGACAACGCAGCGCTCGGGAAAACAGGGACAAGGGCTTGCATGGGAGCCACGTACATATAGTTATCTGCATGCATGCGCTTGCCAAACGGACGCGTGGCCAATAGCGCAGCACGCACGCAGAGGAAGCAAGGGTGTGCAGCACTCAATACACATGAGAAGGACGAAAAAATGCGTGGCCATAAAGAAAAGACAAAGAAAGTCCAAACCAAGCAACGGTTTGGCACTAAGCAGCGCGTCTGGTCCTTGCGATGCCTGGGAGCGGCGCGGTCTCTCGAGCAAACACATGGGACGATTTATTAGAGGACAGGCAGGCGGTGACGCCCCTGTCGTAATACGTTAGTAAACTATCAAGAACCATGGGCGGATATCTTTTTCCCGTGATGCATCAGTAACCTACAAACAACCAGTGCACACGCTGGTAAAAAACGAGGGAAAAAGGAAGGAGACGCAAACCAAAGTGAAAATCTACGCAGACGGAAAAGGCAAGTACAATAGTAGCACGCGGATTGTAATACGCCGATATTAAAATCGACCAGGACGCACCAACAGTAAACAAGTCGGGGATTCTTACAACATGAAGAGTACATATGCGTGGAATACAGTAGCATGCCGTACAAGGCCACACCACACAGTTTACCAAGAGACACACTGCATACATCACTAGGACCACAGGAAGACATTGCGTACATGATGAGCAGATAAATAACGCTCCATGCCCATCTACAGCGCAGACGTACACAGATCAACCCAAAGCCCAAAGCCGCATCTACTGGTCGTTGTACTGTAGCTCCTTCGTGGCGGCACTGCAAACAAAATAATAAAACCAAGGAAAGAGTGAAAAGGTGGAAAATCGCCAAGGATAGCAAGGATAGCCAAATACACATAAATCCAAAGATACATATAAAGTCAATGCGCACAAACCTCTTCCTGCTCTTGCTATCCCTAGAGGAGGAAACAACAGCTTTACGTTTGTCTTGCTTGCAGGTATTAGGACTTATTACCTGAAATGCAGAAAAGAATGAACACCCAAAGCAGAACATCGCAAAAAAACACTATACATAGAAAAGGCAAAAAAGAACGGACCACCTCCGAACAAACAGGAGACTCCGAAGGGGTAGACTCGATGCGAGGCGGCGGTGTTGACTCAAGGGAAGCTGATGGTACAACGATGGCGACAGGGCTTGCAGGCAAGGGCGCAATGGAAGAGCCCGACACAGTAGCACACGAAGCAGAGGGCACTTCCAAAGGACGAACAAGAGGTTCAATAGACTGGACCATAAAATAAAGGTAATCTCCGTCAAGAGAATCGTCCTTCGGGGTAACAATGACAGCAAATTCCTTGCCCACAAGTCCTAACAAATCAGGAGGCATGTGATCTGCCTGACCCCTAGTGGTAGCGATAAGAACAAGGGCTTCTTTGCCGATAGCAGACTCAGCCCGAGGGCCAAAAAGAGTAAACTCGGCAAAAGGAGAATCACCCTGGTGACCAGCAGAAACATCAACAGCGTTGACAAGCACCCTGTACCTACAGAAAATATGAAGAGATATAGCACGAGGCGCGCGTACAACAAGAGGGCATCACACTGTAGGAAAAAAATCCAGCAACACAAACCTCGGCAAAGGTGTGGCGTTAGGACACCTAGAACAGGTATAGCTACCAGTATCTGACCTTGACAGCTTCTTCCAGCAGTCTTTGCAACTCATATACCACCACTCCTTCCCCGTAGACACAATCTCAGTAACGCGAATACTGAACTTATATCGTTCACCCTAATGGGAGAAAAGTGAGAGAAATTAATCGAACAAACAGCTACGTAAATAAGAACCGGCAAAGAAATAGACATTTCAAAGTAGAAATCAGCAAGAAGCATGTCCAACAAAATACACACCATGATATCACAGGGGTCAAGTGAGGAAAGCTCGGCAATAGTAGCATCGATAGGATCACTTTGCTCCCGAGGACTGCCTTCCAACTCAATTTGATGGGGAAGGGCCCGGGTACTACAAATATTTTACAAAAATACAAATAAGAAAACAAGGAGATGAGAACCGGGAACACCTGAAGGACAGGCCCAGCACAAGGCGCGCACAAAAGAGTAATAGAATGACAATCATGAAAGAAAACCAGAAATTACAGAGAAGAGCCTAACCTTTCTCTAACAGCAGCCACCTCAGGAATCGGTATATTAATATACCATTTAGTTGCAGAGGTTCCTTTGAATGCCAACAGGCCTAGCAAAGAAGTAAGCAAATTTGGCTAGCTAAGTACATAGTAAAACAGTAGCACCGTAAGGTAGTTCAGGGAAAATGAACCCATACAATAGCAAGGAAAAAAAACAAGGGGAAAGAACAAGTAAATGTCATAAAATACCAGAGAAATGACCAACGGTCGTGCCTACGAACAAGGCAACAACTGGTTCCTCAGCAGATGTAGCACGGAGACCGTCAGCGTCAAACGCGTGGGCCTGTTCTCCCTAGAGTGTAACGACAGCAGCCTCACTACGTAAGAAAAAGGAAACATCAAAAGCAATATGAGGCCGCTAACCCGATCTAAACGCAAATAAACAAGGAGCGATGCATGCTTTCACAAGGAAATAGAACCTTCCGTCCGAGATATAAATGTGCCGCTTGTCATGCCTAGCTGTTCCGGATGAGGGCAAAATGTTGCTAACTTTTGTGATCAAACCAACAACATCTGCACATAAGACAAGAACTTGAAACGCAACAAAGAAACATTAGAAAGAAGGGAAAGAAAGAGAGAACAAGAGGAAGCCTTACCCGACAAGACGACGTTCTCATCTGCCCGGGCCGACAGGACAACAAACGGAAGAGCAGTATAGGCAAAGATAGGAATATTCTCAGGCTGAGGGAGCACCTCATTTAGAACAGTGCGTTGAGTAAAACATATTCTAAGCGGATGGTCGACCGCCCTGTAACTCCTCTTTGGTTCGCATAAATTAAACCTTTCAATCACGTAAACAGATCCCTCCTTCAGCTTATCCATAAATAAGTCCAGCCGTTTGTTAGGGATCATCCCCTCCATCGTACCGCCCTACAAGCATACACATCCCGTTGACAACGCTTGAAGGAAGATACAAGAAAGATCAAAAGAACAAGGTAAGGAGCTATGCGCAAACATCGCATATAACAGAGAAGAACAAAGGAGGAAAGGCTAACCTGACGATCAACAACAACAAAGTCAACCTCATAGAGCTCTTGTTGATCTGCACTTCTAAACTCCCAGACCCTAGCCATCCGTACAACGATTCTCCATTTGTATGAATTGCGCGACACATCCTTCAACAATGAGCCTTCCATAGCTTCGAATCACCTGTTGGCCAGATACACGGCATCAACCCAACAACCCAAGAGAGGAAAAAAGAACACATACGATCAAATTAGTGGAAGAAGAGAGAAAGAAAGAGAGGACTCACCAGAAAATCCAACAACAAAGAAACCAACACGCTGAAGAGAGCAAGCCAGCAAACCCGTAAGAGCACAAAGGCACCAAAGCAGGAAAGCAAAAGAGAGTCGAGAAAAAACGAGGAAATAACAAAGCTACTGCGAGAGAGAGAGGAACGCACAGCAACACGTGTACACACAGTCCTGCCGTACGCACGCATGCACCACGCCATCTGTCGTGCAGGCCGGCGAGCACTGTCGGTAGGCCCCACCATCACACGCGGAGAACACATGCAGTAAGGCTGCTTCATCGTTTCTAATGCATGGCGCCTATCAAATAATAGAGGACAACACGTGGAGAAAAAAACTTAAAAAGTAAGACGAAAAACACACCCGTCAATAGAAGAACGCATACTGACCAGACCACCAATCAGATTTTAAATAATTAGCCAGGGAGAAAAAGGAAACAACACTATTTATTCTGTCCAAGGACAAACGACGGAAAAAAAGGGGTAGTAAATCTAAAAGAACGGACGGCCGAACAACTTTAAGCAGTACAGGCAGGCCCAGCGAGAAGGAAGGAATCGCCAAAATCTGGTCTGACGCACCGACCGCCAGAACTCAAACATCGTGATCCTCGCCTGATCGCACGAACCGCTTGTAAACAGTTCTATTGACTCACCAAGTACGGCCCACTGTTTTTGGTAGCACCGGCCTTGACATTCCAAACGGTGGCGCAGTAAAAAAGGAAAACCAATGAAGCAAGAAAAGAAAAACATTTTTCCCCTTCGGTCAGAAAGGGAAGAACAACATTGTTTTTTCTGGGCAAGAACTGCCGGTAAAAAAAAATACCCATTGTAAAAACCAGGCGAAACATTTTTTTTAGATAGGATAGGTAGGCGGGGCGTCAACAAACGAAGCGCCGAAACCTGGACGCCGGCAGTACACGTCGTAATAATAATAATAAAAACCCACCAGTCACTGCTAACATAGACCAAACAGCCTTACCCTTTTTGGGTCAAGCCGTTTGCTATTAAACAATATACGCTCGATTTATCAAGCAGGGCCCGGTCTACTTGTTAGCATTGGGCCGAACAGCCCAGCTAGCACTGCCGTATAATAAAGGTCAGCGGAGTAGGCAAGCTGACAAGGAGTGGGTGGGAGCATTCACTGGCGCAGAGCTGGAAGAAGAAGCGGGCGCGTGATTCCAGGTCCATTCTATCTTCTCCCTCTCCTTCCTACCTTCTCCGTCCTATCTCTCTGACCTCCGTGCGCTCGCTGTCGTATGATTCCGTACAGCGACCTAGATTAGGAAGAGGAGACCGTTCCTACCTAACCAGATTAAGAAGGTCGGACCAGTCGAGAAGAGACAAGAGGAAGGGGGCTCACCATCGCAGCTGTAAGTTTAATAACCAGATCATCATGTATAAATTCTGTACAAATTTTCTTTTCCATGGTTCATAATGCGATGAATCATATCCTAGGCCGCACTCTTAGTTCGTTTGGAAGATAAATAATCAGCTGCCGTACAGATCTCCTGCAGATCCTATAGTTAACTCTGCTTCTGCCCCATATATTCGTACAGAGGAGACCGCTCGTGTCTATTAATAGATCTATATCTTTGGCACACAGACTTTCCTCGCATGAATCAGATATGCTCCATCGTTTCGTTTGCTTAGCAATATTCTACTGAATCCATGAGTTTTTTTTTCGTGGAGTAACCTTCTATTTCTCTCTGCGGCCACTGTACTCTCTGTAGCTTTTCTAATCTCCTTTCCTAATTTTCTCATGACGACTGTATTGCTCCTACTCTCCTGGCCAGCATAGACAGACACAGTCTACGGAAGGACACATTTATCTACTGTAAATACTGTAAGATATGAAAGGGCACTTCTCCCAGGCCTGGAACCATGTTTCTGTAAATTAGGCCGCATAACCATGTTTCTATAAATTAGGCTACATGATAACAGCACTTACCATTTCACAACTTTGTCTACCAGAGCTCGGAAAAAAAAACTTCATCTACCTACTTATATTTAGTTTTTAGTACCAGGTGAATGCATGGAATTCTTCTTTTTTGTTATAGCTTCCTCCTATAAATTAGGCCATATGGTAAGAGCACTTACCATTTCACGACCTGGTCGACCTACCTACATTCAGTTTTTTTTTCCGCACAACAGAAATGCATGTTTTCATTAGAACTTTCTTCTCAACTATTACCATTCTCCTATTAGGCAGCATGTCTTCTGTTGCGCCAGAGCAGTCCAGGCCTCAAGTCTGTCGCCTCGTTATGAGGCAGCTTGGTGCAAAACCTGGTCCAGTCAGTGACATATTCCTTGTGAAGACAGTATTTTGGCACGACAAAACTGGAATTTTCAACGCCCTGCATGTGCTTAACAAACTGATTGGCAATGAATTCAAGTTTGTTGTGAACCAAAGCTTTGAATGCCAGCTATTTGTCAAATGCACAACTCGTGCTGCTAATGAAAAGCTTGAAGATGCACTCCCGCGTACATTTAAGTTCGACAACCTGCAGGTGAGAATCATCAAGCTAGCCAGGATTGATCTGCTGCCATTTGACAAAGACATTTATTTGCACGAAACAATTCAGATGTTTTCTGCGTCATGCGGGACACTATCCGTGGATGAGCAGAGGTCTATAGGGTATCCTGTTGGATATTCTGATATTCTCATGGACTTAGAGTCAGTCCAGAAACCCACACTGTCAGAAACAGCAATGAATATCCTAGGCGTGGTAGAAGGGAAGAACAATGGACTAATGAGAGTGAAGCTGAAGCACATAGTTTCTTCAAAGTTTATTCCGCATGTGTACTTTGTTGTGCCGTGGATCCAAGAATACAAGTTTGTTGTTGACCAAAATGGTGCAATGTATATCAAATTTGACAACCAAGAGCATGCAGACACAATGGAAAAGAGTCACTACTTTGTGCACGGTGTTTCTCTGAAGTTTTACTCAGTTAAAACAGTGACCAAAGAGAACTATCTGCATGACAAGGGAAAGAAGTGTCCGCTATACAGTAGAACCAACAAGGAGGACCACTTCGAGCGGCATGGTTTTACTACTATTATGTAGTAAAGATCACTGCATCTTCTACGTGGGGGCAGCGTGGGCTTCTCTTTGTGGGCAGCACAAATCAGATAGCCTTTCTTTTGTCTCCTGATAGCAGCTTTATTTCTAATGTTTCCTCTGAAAGACATATATTAGTATGACCTGCTGCGCGTGAAACTTATTCCTATATTTTTTTAGGGCGCCAAATCAACGGTCAAATCAAATCTATCCCATAAGATAGTGTATGTTTTTTTATGCATCAAACTTATTCCCTCGATATTCAGTGGCATGAACCCGTGGTCTTCCAACTATTAACGTGTAAGGAACCAGTGTGTATTTTCCTTTACTGGTCCATAAAACATGGGCCGATCTGAAGACGTCCTTTTCCCTTCACTGATCCATAAAACTGTAATCGAGCTCCTTTACTGGCTCAGAAAACTGTAAGCAGCATGCACTTTCATAGGGACCCAAAATGGACACGTGGTTAATTTGTACACAGTAGATGACGAACCCGCTAGTAGGCATGCCTGAACGGGAAAACGGGAGGGAAAAACCCACAAAATGCAAGGGAACGGAAGGAAAAAACACATGCGTTTGACCACTAAACATGTAAAACAATATATGTGAACAACCTGCGAGCCCACGTATGGAAAACGACGGAGAAGAGAATATTTTTAAAAAAGAGAAGTTACAACCACTCAACAATCTCCTTGTAGACTATATTCTTGGTCTGAGAAGCCGGCTTGCCATCGTCATCTTCTATAAGAATCTTAAGCCCGGCTCGAGAAGTAACGCGAGAGATGACCACATATAACTGACCATGAGAGAACACTGGGCTACGGAGATAGATACATACTTTAGAGAGAGTCTGCCCCTGGCTCTTGTTGATTGTCATCCCATAACAAAGACGCACAGGAAACTGACAGCGGCGCAGGGTGAACGGCCACTTCAAACCAAGAGAATTAAGAACAATCCGAGGGATGCACACAAGGGCACCTCTGTTAGACCCAGTAATAACTTCGGCTTCTAAGACCCTCTCACCGAGTCTCTTAATGAGAAGACGGGTACCATTGCAAAGACCAAGAGACCGGTTAATATTCCTAAGCAACATAACAGGCACGCCAACCTTGAGACTGATAACATGCTGTGGAAAATTACTAAGTGTGATAGAGTGCAAGAACTCAGGTGGATAGAGCAAATCTGCATCGCCGACGTGATCAGTCGACTTCGAAATAGAGTCACAGCTTAAGTAAGTCCTGCCACATCCAGGTACCCGAGCAAACATGTTCTCGTTGATCTCGTCAGCAACTGTATTAGTAGGACAGACTATAGCGCGCTGCGACAAGTAAGCCGGATCACCGTACCTGCAGATAGAAGCAAGGACAAGGAAATAGAACATATCAGAGAAGCACCACTAACACGGAATCAAGGGATCGCAACGAATAGCAAGAGTCGGCACACCTGAAGAAGAAGGAATCATATACGCTCTGGAACACTGCACTTAGATTATCAGAAGGAGGGCGTAACAAAAGGTCATCCGGTACAGAAATCCACGAAGGAGAATCTTCACCGTCCCTGGCACGAACAGAAACATCACCATTACCAATATCAAGAACCCACTGTGCAAACTCAGAACATTCTTCCCTAACCTCCTCCGACAAATTAGGGCTCAATAAGCGCATATTAACCTCAAGCTTTCTTATCTGAACATGCTTCCAGAGTGGCGACATAACAAGGGAAGCATCGACGATCTCGTGCCTAGCTCCACCCTCAATGACTGGCAAGACCTGTCGAAAATCACCACCGAAAACAACAGCCTTCCCACCAAAAGGAAGAGACGCCCTGCTATCATCCACAGCGGACAACACATCCCTAAGACTACGGTCTAGTGCCTCAAAACAATGTCGATTCGTCATAGGAGCTTCATCCCAAAGGATCAATGTGGTCTTCTCAAGCAATGAAGAAAGAGTAGACCCTCTAGATATATTACAGAAGCTACGATCGGTGATATCAATAGGAATCCTAAATCGAGAATGTGAAGTTCTACCATTCGGCAGCAAGAGAGAAGCCACCCCAGAAGATGCAACGGCCAACACAATATGGCCCTTTGATCTAAGGCTGGTAATAATACAGTTCCAGAGAAAAGTCTTACCAGTACCACCATGGCCAGATACAAAAAAAACCCTGGGTCTATCACCGGCAATAGCTTCCATAATCTCACTGTAAATGCGAGCTGATCAATGTTCATACTGGCAAGCAGGCCGGCGGCTCTGAAGGCGAGATCCTCCTTATCATACCTGCTCTCCTCGGCAATCAAACGGTTATGTGATACACTATTAGCAGGAACAACACGGGAAGAAAGGCTGAAAGACGCCAAGCAAGAACCATTCCTAGCAAACATTAACGACAAATCACGTAACAGCTCATCCTGAATACAGATATCTGAAACAGCAGGACCAAAATCACCTCCGAGAGAGAGAGAAACCCTGTAAGCAATGTCTTCAGCCATACTGGACCAATAACGATCAAACAAAGATCGACCATTAGCCACCTCACAGAACAAAAGCACCGTCATAAAAAGGTGCCTGAGCTGAAAAGGAGAAGCCCAGCCAATAGCCTCATCAAAAAGCTTAAACCATTCCTGGTCATCGCCAACCAAACCCCGCGCCTGACAAGCCTCCTTGAAAGTAGCATATGTAACATCATTGTGGCAACGAAGATCATCAAAGCAAGTTGCCCCAGGCACAACCATCAAGAGCATACGCAAAAAAAAGAGCTCGCCGGTACCTGGATGGACATGGTAGACTCTACCAATCTTATCCCCAAGAGGCATACCACGTGCTCTTCTTTTCCACACCTTAGCCCCGCTGTCCCAAGCCCAGTGGGAAGGAAACTCAACATAGGTAAGAGCCCTAGCGTCAGCGTGCCTCTCATTAACAGCAAACCATTCAGTAAGCATAGTTTTATTAGCAGCAGGACTATCCAGCAAGGAACCAAGATCATCATTCTCACCAAATATCACCCTGTTCATACTAGGCATGTGGACCACGAGCCTCTCAACAGATGGCTGGCGGCCATGTATATCAAAAGCAAACAATCGCCAGCACACGCAGAAAGGTACCTAAAAGGGGAAAAGGAAAAAAAAACACGGTTAACCCCAAAAGGGATGTGAAAAACAAGGAAAGTACTGGACAACAATAACAAGGGGAGCACCTGCACTTAACAAACTCGTCAATCTCATTTCGACCAGCCGGAACAGAAGCACCGGCAACAGACGAATCCTGGTTACGCTCTATAACAGAAGAGACGTCATGGACGGCAGACGAAGAAACAGCAACGACAGTCTCGGAAGGTGCACCGCCCTGGAAGCGGACACGTGCCACATCATGTCCCTTAGTTATATACTTAAATAAATATTTCAGCAAGTTAGTCTTGTTGCACCACTCAACATTGATATGTGCATTAAACCTCTTGAGCAAACCCAAATTGTAAGGCACCACCCACTTGTTGTTTAACTGTATAGTACCCTTATTCCTTAGGACGAACCGACCATCATCGCGCCGCCGATAGACAGGAAATCCCTTATCATCAATTATTGTCTCATCATTAAACTCCTTAGGAAAACGCTTGGAACAAACACCCTCCTTCATACAGGGACACTTCTTATTGAGATCGCCGCATGGCCCATGAACCATAAACTCATCAACAAGAGAATACCCCAAAGGATCAACCATAGGATCAGGAAGCTCCGCAGATATAAGCCCATCAATCAAAGAGGAAGTAGGGTCTTTAGTATTCCTATCTAACCAAATAAGGGTATGAGTATGAGGAAGGCCCCTCTTCTGGAACTCAACAACATAGAGATCTGCAGAACAGGAAAATAAAAAAATGTTAGGCTTGAAAAGAAAAAAGAATAGAAAACAGAGAAGACAACAATAGCAGATAGTCCACCCACATGCTTTGATGGGGCCAAATAGAGTCCCGTCCTTAACATCCTCCAAAAACTCCATGTATTTCATGTGGAAAACACGGGTAACAACATCAGGACGATCAACTGCACACTGACCAGACTCAGGGGCCAATGCGTCAGCAATTTCTTGCCATTTAGGATTGCACGTAAATGTAATAAAAAGATCAGGAGCACCGTGGACACGGCACAAAGCGATACCATCCTGGTAATTCTGTACCATGTAGCGAGGTCCACCAGTAAAGCTAGAATGCAATATATACTGAACTCCCAAGTTCTTACCAGTAGAACTACCTTCCCCCATAGCATCTGATATGCCCTGATAAGTCTCAGAACGAAGAGTATCTTGATTGAAAAAGTGATAAGCAAGCCTGTTACCCTCAACACAAGCATAAGCATTGACAATAATCTGCTGGCTGAGACGGCCGCAGCAAATATAAGGGTTAGGCTCACCCTCACGGTAACGTAAATAATAAGAATAAAACTCAAGCATGGAAACTTCGTCACGAGGCGAAGAATGTCCAGAAGAAGAGGCAGAAGGGCGAGGCAACCGTGCAGTAGGCGACAAGAACCTGCGTATGTACTTAATACCAAGATGGTAACTCTTATGACCATAAGGAAAAAGAAGAGGATACTGCAAAGCCATAAGAGACGGATTCAGAGAAGACACGTGCTTTAGCTCATGAGATGTAGTCTCAACAACAACATCAAACCTATTAGACTCTGGGGTCAAATCTCCAACAATAAGAGCGGCAACCTCACCAACGGTAGGACCAGAATACCTAGTACCGTGGGAACCACCGGAATCACCGAAGAATCGGATCGAAACTTTGGAAACGCCAGATTCACGGGCCCTACGCCGAGCAGTTCTGAACTTATCAACAAGAGGATTATGACTATCAAGCATACCAGTTAGCTCCTTGACAATGAGGGGATCAGCAGAACCAGAGTCATCGCCGTCGGAATCAAACATATCCATCCTATGTTGCACTTCATCGGCGGTATCAATCATGTATATCTGAGCAAACTGAGGCCTGTCAGTACCAGAAGGAAAAAGACATCCAATCCGATGGTAGACACCACCAGAAATCTTATAAACATATGGAGCGCTGCCAGAATTAACACTCTTGTCGACATCAGCGCCAAGGTAAGTGAAGGAAAACATAGAATTGTAGTGTCTAATGAGACGCAAGAAATGGTTGGACACGGTGCCACCGTCAAAACGAAGAAACTCTTTAAGAGGAGAAGGCCAGTCCATAAATCCGGGCAAAGAAACCTTTCCTCGCAAACAACACCCAGAATAGACAGGCATGCATCCCTTGCCCCTTCTATTACTCTTGGCACGCTCCAAGTACCAAAAGGAAGCGTCACACCGATTGCAACAGTAAAGAGGAGAACCATAATAAGACCGACCAACGTGAAGAGCTGGAAGAAGACAAGGTCGTCAAAACCAAAACGATAAGAGGACAAAAAAACGAAGAGAAAAAACGAAGAGGTCACCTTTCAGCAAAGCGATACTGCGCTCCGAGAACGGAGGACCCCCAAGGGAAACTGTGAGCATAGAACAAAGGTTAAAAAAACGCGCTGCATCAACGGTGAAAGAATGCAGGAAAAGTAGCGAGGGAGCATACGTTTTATCTTTTGACGACGGTAATCAAGTATGAACCTCCTAATAATACGATTATTAGCAGCACCCTCCGGATGGAACGAAGGCACAGGCAAAACTGCACATTGTAGAGTCTGTTAGCCAAAATAACGGGCAATACAGTAATAACGCGATGCAAAAATTCAAACAAACACCCTGTGCCACACGCACCACGCGGCGTAGAACAAAAAGAGGGCCGAGACGACCAATCACCGGGACGAATAAATAGTCTTGGAGACAAAAACAAACGAACCACAGCCAAAGAATCTGCCGACCGCCCAGGACGCATACGATTGGACGGGCCTGAATGGACAAACCCAATAATCAGAAAAAGGGAAAAATGTGAGAACAAACGTAAAATTAAAAAAACAAATAAAATGGAACGCACGTGCAGCCGACAAAGAAACGCCAGAGAAAACCGAAGCACTCTGGTCAGAAAAGGAAGCACCGCACGAGGGCACCAACAGAGGAGAACCTGCAGAACCAACAAGCACACGTCAGAACGCATACACAACACAAGCAAAAACAACGCACACAGAAACAACATAGAAAACCAACCAGACACAGCAGGGCGCTTCCCCAGTCTAATCGCACGTCGACGGGAGCGCGCATCAGAATCAGTAAACGGTGGAAGCAAACCTGCCCGAGCTCAAAAGAGAACAACAACAACGCACATAAAATAACAAAAAAACACGAACGGAGGAAAACCCGCCGAAGCTCAAAAGAGAGCAACAACATCGCACATAAAATAACAAAAAAACACAAAGCAAAATCCAAAAAAGAACGAACCAGAGGAAGAAGGCGACGCAACACCACGAGTAGCAGGCTCGACGGCGACGTCTCCATCGACGAGAGAAAGAACCGAAGCACCACGACCACGACGACAACAGCCAGCCCAACCACCACCACCAACAGCAGAAGAAGGAGAGCGCATAGAACGCCGCTCGTGCACACCGGAACACGTCGCACCATCAGCACGGCCACGCCGCCGTGCTAGAACACCCCGACCCCCACGGCCGCCACGAGAAGAATCGAGAACCGGCGCTTCCATCCCGCCACCCTCCACCACAATGGGGGGAGAACCGCCACGCCCACGCAGTCGGCAACAACCGCGGCTGGCACACGAAGAGGCCCCAACACGACGACCACCACGACCGCCTCCTGAAGGAACCCTATCCATGAGGAGGAGAGCAAGAAGGCAAGAGAAAACGAGAGAACGAAAAGAATATATATATAGCCATAGAAGAACATGCGAGATGGAACACGGCGATCCCTTGCCGATCCACGTGTGCACCACGCGTCTCAAGCTAAGAGAGTAAAGCACAAATGGCAAAAGAAGGAGAAAACATGATGCATGCATCCAAAAAAACATGATGCGATGAAGAAGATGCCAACTGCTATGATGACAACGCACGGACAAAAGACGAACAGGTGGAGATGAAAACAACCGATACGATGACATCGCATAGTAGACAGTATGGGATGAGGGGAAAACAGCCACACAAAAGACAAGAGGCATGATGACATTGTACAGAAACAAGGGGAAAAAATTATAGGAAACAGACAAAAGAGATCACATAAAATCAACGCCAGCCATGCATGGACATGACCACGCCTACCAATTGGATACAACGCCGGTCAACTGCATGCAAGGCAGCAGCAAACAATATAGCTAGGCACACACCAAGAAAAGGGAACTTTTTTCCCCAAAGCAATGACATGTAGGCCAACCAAGGCATGCAAGAGCAGGACAAAATGATACGATCACCCGATAAGCACACACAGACGAGTAAAATGACACGTGCCAGCAGGAAATAAACCGATCGGCTGCTCCAAAAATCTGAGAAAAAAGAGACGTTAGTTGGTTTAGGATTGTTATATATGTTCAACACCCTATCTCTATATTCTGTATCGATGCACAAGCAGCAACAAGTTCAGTACTAGATGGACATCCTCTCTTCAAAATCATCAGAGTAGCTGCAACCCTCCACCATGCCCTTCCGCTGCTCCTCCCCAACCGACGCCATGCCCATTCCCATTCTCCTCCTTGTCCGCCGCTAGGCCCGACGCCTCACGCGACCCCATGTCCCCTCCACGCCCGAGCCTGTCCCCAACAGGACCAGATGAGACCGTTCCTGGCTACACTATAGAGTACATGGAGCTGGCGAGCAGAGGGCCGACGACCTCGCACGAGTGCCGCCCGCATCCTACGTCTCCAACTTCTCCGGATGGGCGCGGGAGTGAGCTCCTGGGTCGATAAGTTGCTTTGGACGGCCGTGACACCGTCGTCCATATATGGACGATGGATAGCAGGTTTGGGAGAAGGTCTAAATTTAGACGTCCGTTTAGACTAGCCACTAGGAAGGTTTTTTTCATCCACGGTTGTCTAAATCGCTTTAGACGGGCATATAGACGAGCCACTAGAGATGCTCTCAGGATCTTCCTCTGATTCAGACGACGTGTCTTGGACATACCAACACTTGACATAATAGTCTCCAAGAACTATTGTGAGCTGTGAGCAGTGTTTAACATTTCGGCCCGTGATTTGTTCTCCTCGACCGAGATTCACAACTTTTGTGAAATTCAACAGATATCATGATGAGCCCAACAAAATCCACAGACTCTCCAACAAAATTTAGGAACTTTCTTGACCAGAATTTGCAAAAACACAGTTTAGAAGCATGTGGTTTTCAAATCCGAGGGTTTCTTTTGTGGAGATTCCGTGTGCCACCCTCTATCGAAATTCACCATTTTTCATAAAATTAGATTAAAAGTTGGCTGAAATCCTGACGCATGGTACAACTAAGGTTTGGTGTCACTTATGAGTGTAGGCTTAAACAACTAAGGTTTGGGGCCTCTGAAATCCTGACGCATGGTACAATCGATACCATACTCATATCAACAAGTTATAATTTATTTTCTGTTATTCCCGGTGCACACGAGTGAGAATATAAAGTGTGAATACAAGTGTTTGTTTAGGGCAGCCACAGCGTGCTCGTGGCCAAAATTTTCAAGCCTATACTTTTTGGCATCGATACCAAATTAACTCGCAAGCTTAGCGGTTACCAATTCTTCCTTAACAGGACCCACTGCAGATTAAAATGCTACTAAAATACCTACGATCTCCGTGACAATACAATATTTTATTGGATAAAATGGATTTAGCATTGGAGCACCAAGGTGCTCCGGTTCCCTCCTCTCTCCAATTTAGAACCACCTGTACAATGTATATGAAACTAGTTCTAAAAGCTAAAAGGTCAATTTAGAACTAGATTTGGCTACACATTGTGGCTGCTCTTATGGGACCAGTCTAGAGATCCTAGTAAGTAATCAGGAGTGACACCCTCGGGGCATGGTGGACGGGATGTTACAGAGCCGCCTCTTGCGGAAGTAATCTTCATATAGTCTTTCAAGATGTGCGTTTATCATTTTGTCATTTTCCAAGAAACTGAATCTAGGTTCTTTAAAGCAAGGTGCCAACCCTTGGCTACACCTTTTTGTTTTTCTTTGTATATTAAAGTTTGTGCTCCTGAATAGTACGACTCGCACTGTTTCACTTTCCTCCCTACCAAACAGGTGTTTAGGGCAGCGACCCATGTCCCTCCATTGGCGAGGTGGCAGGTCCCCAATCCCCGCCCACCACTCCATCGATGGTAGAGGGAGGAGACATCAGTGCTTTGACTACAACATGTACATATGGTCAACTTTATGTTTAATTGTGGCGTGGCATCAAAACACGGGGATAACACCACATTGCCTCGTTCTTTCGCAACCTTAACAGAGCTCTAATTCGTAGAGCTTAGTAGCATGTCGCACGGTATGGTTGTGTTGTTGGACTTAGGTTCCAACGAGTTTATGGTTTGGTTGCAGGGGTTTGACGCCCTGTGTGTCGTTTGTCTCGGCCTTTGCTAAAATGTTGGTGTTTTCCAAGTTGTGTGGATTGCCACACGGGGCCTTCTTTTTCTTCTTCTTCTTCTTTGACCTCTCTGAATAAACATGACAACGCCCTTGATCATGTAGATATGAGGGAGTTAATTGATTTAAACTACTCCCTCCGACACATATTAGTTGACTTGAATTTGCTAAAATTTGAATGAATCTAGACAATATTTAGTATGGGAGTGTCTAGATCTCAGGCGCCTGAGAATTAGTTATGTCTAAGTCGCTGATGTCATCCTAATATTTGTGCTAATTCTCAGTTGCAACCTAATTGCAACTTATAAGATTTGTACTAGTTCTCAGTTACAACCTAGTTGTAACTCATTAAATTCTCAATTACACCCAAGTTGCAACTCATGTGTAGCACGAATCACGAGGTAAATCAAACGGTAAAAGAGACGACTGAGACTTAAGAAGTTCTCAGGCGCCTGAGAACTAGCAAATCCGATTTAGTATATAGGTTCATCCAAATTTTAACAAATCCAAATCAACTAATATGGGTCGGAGGGAGTATCATAATTGGGGCCATCGGAACGGGTCAGTACCACTTTCAGTAATTTTGACATGTCAGTACCAATTTTAGGATATAAGCGTTGCGAATCGGACTAATTCACGACTAAGTGCACTTTGACATGCTTTCTGACGGCTCGGGCCTAGCTGTAAGTGCCGAGGTGGCGCCACATGGCTAGGAGAAGCTGAGGTATGTTATTTTTTTCTTCTTTTTTACTATTTACTGCCAGCGGGTTCCATCCGTCAGCCTCACAAAATTTCCCCACCCACCTTCTTCTTCATCCATCCCGTCTTCTATTTTACTATTTACAGAAAAGGAAGCGCAGCGGCAGGAGCATCTCTTCTTCACGGTCGAGTAGTGAGAACCCCTCGGCCCGCCGCCTCGCCGGGCTGCCATCTCCCCCGCCGGCGTGCCACCCGAACTGCGCAAGAGGTTCCCCGGCTGCGCGGCGCTGGTGCAGCACGCCTGCACTGTCGCCCGGACGAAGAGGAGGCTTGCCCATCGCGTGTTCGCCAATGCCGTCGGCCGCCTGTTTGACTGGGGCGCCGACCGCACCATTCCGGTAAATGTTTGTTGCTTGACCTGTCGAAATCTTACTCAGTATCATGTCCATCACATTGCTGAATGTTTTGTTGCAATTATAGGAGATCCAGGGAGATTCTGGCAACGAGAGGCGTCTGATCAAGCTGGGGACTTGGATGCTTCTGAAAGCACGGAGATGGAGGTGGCCTGACTTAGCTGTCAGCTCATCATGCTTCATTAGATATTCGGCTTGGTCAGAAAAATACATGTGATTTGGTTGGATTCAGTGATAGGCTCGACAGCAATTTTTCAACATCTGCATCTGCATGTAATCCAGTTCGATACTTCGATGTGCGATAACCTGGATGCTTGTTTTTTATCATCTCAGTTGGATCTGGAAGTTCCTGATAGCAGTGCATCATATTTTAGGTGATTGCCTGCAGTGTGAATGATGCGCTCCTGGCACCGCCGGACGGACAGCCGCGGGGGCTGCTTGACGGACAGCGGCGACAACGTCGGTGGCAGGTCCGAGGCGAGGAGGTCGCGCGAACGATCGAGGGTGTACCAACGGGATGAGGAAGAAAAGATTGGGGGATTTGTGAGGCTGACGGGTGGGACCCACTGGCAGTAAATAGTAAAATAGGAGAGAAAAATAAAACATAACATAAGATATGTCTTACAGGTGGGCTTCCATCTCAGCTTCTTCTAACCACGTGACGTCAACTCAGCACTTACAGTTAGGCCTGAGCCGTCAGAAAGCGTGTTAAAATGCTCTTAGTCATGAATTAGTTCGATTTGCAACGTTTGTATCCCAAAATTGGTACTGACATGCCAAAATTAACGAAAGTGGTACTGACCCGTACCAACAATTCCAATTATGGTAGTTTTATCCAATTTACTCGATATGAGTAGATCTCAGCAGAGGTTTTTTTTTGGGAGGTGCTATACATCACCTTAAGTGCTCTCTATTGGTGTCACTGCATACCCCCATGCCTTATTGGGCTTGGCCGATCTTTCTGCCTTCAGGATCGTAACCGATTCCGCTTCGTGATCTGTTCTATCGATCGTTTATTATACTCTCTCGGATCCATATTAATTTTCTTGGATTTGTTAAAATTTGGATGAATCTAGATACTAAATAGTATGTAGATTCATCCAAATCTAAGTCAACTAATATGGGTCGGAGGAAGTATTAAGAAAGCTGGTATCTACTGAATTCATTCCGCACAATATAAAAAAGACTTGAACTGATAAATAATAAAATCTTGCTTGCTAAAAATTCTAAAAATAAACATTTTCCAAAATTTGACTATTTTTCAATATCGAACATTTTTTAAAAATGAACATTTTTATACTCTAAAAACATCTTCAGAAACTGAACGTCTTCCAATTCTGAACATTTCAAACTCTAAACATTTTCAGGATCCGATTTTTTTTCAAAATTGCAAAAACATGAAAAGAAAGAAGGAAACCGGAAGAAAACCAGAAAAAACTGTAAACCAAAAAAAGCAACGCAAATCTGTATGGACCTTTGTCCCTTACGACGGAAGGAAAGGAAGAAGTAGTAACTGGGCCGGCCCGCCTATGAGCGTTGAATAGGATTTGCCGTTTTTCTTCTCGTTGTTTCCGGTGCGCACCGCCGGTGTTCCACGGTCCTTTCCCATCCCGCAAGAAAGAAAGCGCGAGCCGCTTCGCGAGAGAGAAATCAAGAACGACCGTCACCTCCTCCCCCTCTCCAGTCCCCTGCAATTTCCTCCTCCTCCTCCTCTTCGTCGGTCCCAGCCAGGCGCCTCCGTCACCGCTTCCTCCACACCGACCCTCGCCGGCTTCCCCAAGGTAGCAGAATTCGATCCACCCTTCTATTTACCAGTATATCCGATCCGCCTATGCTTGTCCTTCCTCGCAGTACGCTGTGAGATGGGATGTGATTTTGCGCAGCCAAGGCTTGTAGCCTGTCTAGAGTACTACGACGCGACACAAGCATAGCCCTTTTTCTTTTACTGCAAGAGCGAGCGCAAGAGTATGCGCCCGCTAGCTGTTCGTCGAAATTCCCTTGCGGGGTGCCTAGTGCGTCCCGGAACATTTTCTTGTTCGGATTCCTTGTACCAAACGTTACCTGTATCTCGATTGTTTGGCCTGAAGGTATCGGACTTCGTCGGGATTCGAGTTATCTTAGGATGAGAAGTAATACTCTGTCGGTAGTATTAAGTTAACAACCTGCACAAGGTGTTGCGCCGTGGATTGCTGCCTGTCGAAAACTCTGTTATTCCTCTCTTTCCATATTGTCCAGCTCGTGAGGATTATAGCAGCGACTTGATCCCTTGCTGGACAGGCTGAGGTGAGGCCTGGACCGCGCCGAGCCAAGCATCTCGGATATACGAAGAGTTAGTCCAGTTTGATGGCGACAGATCCACACATCCGGATCAGCTGGAGATGGTCGTCCAGATGCAGATGGCCACCGGGCATTCGAGGAACATGTGCTGTGCTGATTCTAGGTTCCGGATACAAAGCGGGCTGAAGTAACAGTTCGGCCATCCCTGTTGCAGCAGCTTGTCCGTGCACCAGAGACTGTTTTGCAGAAGTCATGCAAAAAAAACTTGCATTTGGATGGCGCCCATGCCTCCCACACAAGAGCGCGAATGGTGCTGTGAATTCTGCCCTCAAACTGCAGACGATATGCTGAACTGGCCGAGTAAATGTTGTCCTTCCGACAGTACCTTAAATGTTTGGTTTATTACTTAGCTTATATATCTGCCATCCTACTGCTTTATTAGCTTCTTGCATTCTTGTGTTCTTTGCTGTGCTCTGACCATTGTTAGATTCTTGGTTATACTGCTCATCCAAAGTCACTGCATCAACATGGTGGTTGATACCAATAAAGAGAAGTGCACCATCTTTGCCCAAAGCACATCGGCTTATACATGCTCTTGCAGAAAAAATCCAACACACTTTGAGGGATATCTGAATTATCTTAGTCATAACCAGCCTTTTCCTATAATTGATGATTTGTTGTTCTCCAACCTCAACCCCCCTGGTTTACCTAATCTTTTTTTTGGGTGCAATTTAAGTGAAAAGGATGGCAAGTTGTTTGTTGCTTCATGGATCATGAATCACTACATGGTTGTTCTGAAATATTTAATTCGGCAATACCGCTTAATATTCATTTTTTATTCCTGCATAATTTAGCAAAAATCACTTCAATACTTAAACTGATGGCGTCCCTGCATATGTGGTTTTTTTGCAATCCATTGTGACACTCCATTTGTAAAACGATATTTCTCCAAATGAACCATGATAGGTTCTCTAGAAGATGCATCTTCGATGTAAGCAGTTTATATAGATCTCATGAAGGCATCTATAATATGCTTATATTTTACTCATTTTCTTAGTCCTTCAACCTTAAGTATGCTGATGAAGGTATCTGCTGTTCATTATGCGATGTCAGTTGTAAAGCGCCAATATTTCTTTCGCTATTTCACTTCAGTTTTCTTGTTTAGTACTTATTCAACAGATGATGTCAAACTAGTGGTACTATATTCATTATTTTGTTGCATCTATCTGCTTTGAGTCACTAATGTCTCTGTCCATTCCGGGTCCCAAGATATAGATTACCACTGTTCCGTGTTTTCCATAATTCTTCGCTGCACTCTCTTCAATCTCATTTTAAGCCTTTCCAGAGTAGTCTTTGTTTCTTCAAGTATATAAATGCTCTTTTAGTTTATACTTGTGGTAGGTAAATATTTGATCTGATGGCATGCGTCCTTTAGCTTATGAAACGCTTATGTCCATTCCCTTATACAGTGTGAAGATAGCCATGAACACACAGTATTTGTCTCTGATATACATATTGCCTCTTTTTTTGGAATATGTGTACCAACAGTTTCCTCGTTGCTTTGTTGCAGCAGCATTGAGATGGATTCCAGCAATGCACAGTCTGAAGGTTCACAGCCATCTGTTCCCAAAACTCCCGCCATGGCATCGTGCCGGAAGAAGAAAACGGACGACGCTAGCTTCCTCGAAGACGTGAAAGAGCACCTGGACGAGTTCATCAATGCCTCCATGGACGAGCACAAGACCTGCTTCAAGAAGACCATTTCTAAGGTAGCACCAGTTCTCTGCAACTTACGCCGTACTGCCATTTTTCGTCTGTATGTTGGTGATTAAGCCTTATTTTTTTGCTTTGGGTTCCTCAGATGTTTGGGATGTCAAAGATGGTTGCGGAGCGGTCCGCTGCGGCTAAGGAAGCTGAGGTCGAGAGCGTTCTGCCTCTTCAGACCAGTGTGTCCCAGTAGAAGAAGGCTTGGTTCCTATATCGGCAGTCTATCTAGTGCCTTGTATGAGAAGCACTATACTATAAAATTCGTGTAACAAACGTTTGAATAATGGCCACAGTACAACACCTGGGCTGGTGCTCTGTCAGGTTCATCTTTTTTTTCTCTCGAGGGGATGTCAGGTTTAACTCTGCTTGGGCTACTACCTCGCTTTGCCAGTTTGGGCTGAGAAGTGGAATAGAGCCCACTAATAAGGAGGACAAACGCAATAGCTCTTCCGCTTGGGATGGGCCGATTTGTGCGCAGGTCCTGACTCGACTTGCTCGTGCGCTTCATCGGATGAGTTTCGACCCGCCAAAAGAACAAAAAGGCCTGTCCGTACTAAGCCGCAGGAAAAAAAAAGATCCTCGCTTTTTGGTCACCTGAACCATTTTTTTTTGGGGGGAAACCTGAACCATGGTTTTGCTCCCTACTTCTCGGTGAAGCTCCATTAAACTCGGAACGGAACCGCGTCTCGTGTTTCATGTGAAAAAACTGAACGGAATACAGTACAGGGGTAGATAGACAGAAGGTTGTTTAGTTTAGTTTAGGGCCACACCCTACAGAATTACTACACGTCTCTATCACTCGGGAGTCTGCGACTGGGATCCATCATGTCGGCCACGGGACGAGTGGAGGTGAATTGACTGGGCATAGCCCGTTGCCTGGCTGCCCCGGCAAGCAACGCGCGCATCGGCAGCCCCACCAGGAAATGGCCCGCGACGGCGCGACGCCACACCACGCCACTACCGGATGGCCGACGACCGCGCCGCCCTTTGACCCTCAAGTGCTTTCCTACACTATAATTTCCCACCTCGCAGTCACCGTTTTCAATAGGCCGGCGGTCGCCGACGGCTTTCGGCGTCCAGAAAAGCTTCGGTTTGGTTTCGGTGTCCTGTCTGTCTGTCTGTCACGGTGATGTGATCTTTGCTTGCTTCTTTCTCCTTTTCTACTGTATTTGCTTTGTTCCTTTTCCCGCGCGCTCGCGGCGGGTGTTTGAACTTTGAACAGGATAACACGTCGCCGTCCAGTCCGGTTGCGGCGATTGATTAAATCCTCCGGGCGCCTCCCGAATGCGATCGACGGCGCGGGGCTGCATATATATATATATATATATATATATATATATATATATATATATCTATATATATATATATATATATATATATATATATATAAAGAACGGATTTGTTAAAGCGTGATGGCGATGTAACTGATTTATTATCCAAAGGAGGGCGAGCTCCCACTTTACATATCTAATCTAGTAACTAACAACATATGGATGGATCACACCGTACGTACTCACCGGTTGCTGATGATGAGGGCATGTTTACGTGACGTGGACCATGCGTGTGGTGTGCTGTTTGCGCTCGAGTTGTTGAGATGCGTGTCGAGCGTAGACCTGGAGTGCTCCGCGATCAACCGAACCGATCCACTGTACACACCAAGAAAATGTTCCGGTGGTTAAGAAGAGTGCGTATTCAACAGGCAAGTAGCACTGCCCATAAACTGAAAACCCAGTAGTCTTTAGTCAACTCAAACCAACCAATTTTATTTTGGAAATGTACGAAAGAATAAGCATGCACGTAACCTCTTGAATAATAATGGATCAGATTGCAGACACGCGAACTAATCCTTGCATATAGTACAGCCTTTGAACAAAGAGGATGTGAGGACTACATCTACATGTAAAGCTCTGCAGCCGTCTCATCATATGGGCTCCTTCGTCGTTAACTCCCAAAACACCAACCACGACGACTAACCCGCAGATGTCACACGACCCCCGAGTCTACCATATACCCAATTCTCGTGCGAATCATTGACACCTTCTAGCCAGCCGGTTATTAGGTTAACTAGTTGAATGCCCGTACGTTGCTACGGCCGGTTGAAAATTCTACTTTGCAATATCTAGTCACGGGTCATCAACATCTCTCTTTGAGTCCTGGTGCGCCTCCCAGACGCAGTGCCTCCCTTCTATTAGGACGCCGCCTAAGCGTGCATCTGACGATGTTCTTCTTCCCCTCACTGTGAACATCTCTCATCGTCATGCTCATTGCTATTGACCTTCTTCGCGTGACTCTCTAATGCACGAAAATATGGTGTATTAAAATTATCTGTAAATACATCTGAAAGAGCGCATATGAGTTATCAGCGAAACCAAATATAGTGAACTTGAAGCTCTTATATATCTAAATGAATGAACAAAAAATAGAGAACCCATCCAGCGAGTAAAAATCAATTCAGCTATATATATATATATATATATATATATCAATTTTTATGCTTTTGTAACATCGCCAAAATGAAATAATATGAAGATATTTGAACCAATCAGTAAATCAAGCAACATACGTTGGCTGATTGTATGTCCTTAACTGAACATAACAGTGCAATACATGCAAGATAAGAACAAACGGAGCTACTTAAATGAACTGGTGATGTCCTTATCATGTCCAAATGAAACTACATACTCCACTATTATCGGTCAAATCCACTACAGACTCGATCAAAGTAAGATCTCCTATCTTCTAAACTAATAATCTAAACAAACCAAAGCATATGTTTCAGAAGAAATCCTTGCTCGTGTATCCACCAAGCAGCATCACGCAGCAATGCATACCCATGTCGAACTCGTCATGCTTTAAAAAGAACCAAAAAACGATTAGACTTGCTGCATGTAGCCAAGAAACGCACTCGTCGTTGTTGTGGAGCCTCGAGGGAAAAGAAAATCCAGAAAACTCGGGATCCATGCTCACATGAAGGCGGATACCGTGACCCCTGCATCTGCCCCTTCGGACTCCTCCGATCATCGGAGTCCAATGACCTTGGATTCAGGGATTCAAGCCAGTGTCTCAATCTTGGCTTGTCCATGCCTTCTCGCCATCAGCGAGCATGCGGTCCGTGAGAAGGCTCATCCAGCCCACGGCGCCGAGATTTGGGGTACAGAACGACTTCCCAGCCATGGTCTCTCTGCGCGGCCGTCCAAAAAGCGGATCTGGGTCGACCGCGACAGGGGATCTAGGTTGCCGACGCGGTGGGATTGGTCGCCGACGCGGGGTAGGGGGATCTGGGGCGACGGCGGCAAGGGATCTAGGTCGCCGGCGCGGGGTAGGGGGGATCTGGGTCGACGGCGGTAGGGGACCTAGGTCGCCGACGGGGGGGGGGGGGGGATTCGTCGCCTGCGGCGAGAGAGGACCGGTCGTGTGCCAGTTTTGTCCCACATCGGTCATAAAGGAACGAAGGAAGAAAACTTAAAACGGACGGAACGAAATGTATTAGGACGAACCTACCTCTAGCAAAATTAGATTTCATGTTATGTCCAAACATGTAACTAAATATCATTTCAGTATAATTATCATTTTCAGTATCATATCAAAAGGTTCTAAAATATGAGAACTATAATCAATACAATACAAATAACTAAATCTTCAATTCTACATGGATTATATGTGTAATACATCAATCCATATAGTAAACACAAGTCATATGCCACACTACTTCAAAAGAGTGACACATGACCCGTCCAAGTTACTCTTGTAAAGAATTACTGATTTTAGATATTCCCTCTGTCCCAAAAAAAATGACTTGCATTTGTCTAGATTCACATGTTTCTAGACTTGTTTTAGTGTGAGATACATCCAAATGTAGACAAATGTAAGTCATTTATTTTGGAACGGAGGGAGTATTACATTTCGATGTTTCGAGGCACACGAAATTGTCCATGGAAACAAGTAGGTAAATCAGTCCATTTACCTGAATCACGTCAGCTAGCTCAACTCCTAGGTAATCATACTTCAGAGCATACATTCACCAGATGGATGGTTGGCGGGATGGTTGGCTACCAGATGTTTCTCCTAAATCATGGTCTCCAAGATTAATAGGAAGCATTCTTAAAAAAAAAGATTAATAGAAAGAGAAAATTCGAATTCATTTCAATCTACAACTCAAACACCAAGTGTTGACATCAACAACGATAGACGCCTACCATGATGTGGCTGCCGATCAGCGGTCACACCAGGCATGGAGCTCCTGAAGGACAACATCCCCATGTTGTACCCTTGTCAGCGTCCCTCCTTTGCTCGGGCCTTCCACATCTCGTCACTCTACTTCCGCTACTCCACCTGCCCGAAGTAACATTTGATAAGTTCCTCTTCTGCATTTTGTCAAACAAATGACATGGATTCATTAGCTTCACGAAGCTAAAACATCTTATATTTTGAAACGGAGGGAGTATGTGGTTAATTCTGATGGAGGTTGGTCGACACTTAGCACAATATGGGAAGAACAAAATCCTTTGAGAGAGGTTGGTCGACAATATAGTAAGTACAAAATTTGTACAAAATCATGCATCGTCCTCCACCTGCACGAAGTAACATTTATTGGTTCCACTTCTGCATTTTGTCAAACAGAAGTAACATTTATTGGTTCCACTTCTGCATTTTGTCAAACAGAATCCTGAAGGTTGTTCTCATATGGGTTTCATCTGTTGTTGAAATAGCCAAACACAGCAAAACTTAAGTCAATGTAATGAAAGATTGAGGTATGGATTTGAGGAGCTAAGTGCTCTGAATCATGAAATTGGTTTAGTTGAATTGACAAGGAGGGAGGATGACAGAGACCTACGCAGTTGCTGGAGGGAGATGGAAGATGGTTATCGAGCAACAAAATCGAACTGTAGGCGGCAGTGCTGGCATGGTCGGGGGCGTCGAACCTGAGCGCTCGGTCTTTTCGTTGGGTCTAGCTTGGTGGCTGCCTTGGCGATGATGAGTACGACACAAGACTGACTAATGTGTAGAGCAGTGTAGAAGAGCAAGTAAGCCACAGGCGAAAAAATTTCATTTGAGAACACAAGCTAGAATACAGGATCCATTAAAGCAAAAGAAAACATGGAAATCTCTGCTAATACAAATAGACATAGATAAAAGAAATCAAATTTGCTACAGGAGTCTGAAGCTTATGAATCAGCAAAACCATCTTGACCAGCGGAAGAACGAAGTATCGCACATTAGATCACCATAAAAATACTAAATTCGGATCCGGTGGTGAAGCTCTAGGCCACCACGCCAAGATCTAGGGTCGCGGGGAAAGGGCCCGTACTCACCGTGCGGTCCCTGCGCTCTCGAGACGGCTCGGTCTAGACTGGTTCCACGAGTACAGGCCCTCCCCACAGCCATCCTCGTCGATTCCTGGCCCGACCTGCCGGATTCCGGCCAAGAACAACTCGCTGGAAGTGGATGTCGTGCTGGATTCCGGCCAAAAATGGCTCACCGGATTCGACATTGAGCTCGTGCGGGTAGATGCGACGCCGACGACGCAGTCTTTGCAGGAGAGGTCGACGGGGTCGAGGCGGAGGCTCACGGTCTTGGGACAGATCAAGCGCGCATGTGGCGACGGGGTGGAGCTAGCGGCGGAGGCTCGCGGTCCTGGTACAGAGCAGGGGCGCACGCGGCGGCGGGGTGGAGCTGGAGGCGGAGGCTCGCCATCCTGGGGCAAAGAAGGGGCGCACGCGGCGGCGGCGGGGTGGAGCTGGACTTGGTCCGGCAGGAGAGACCGACGGTGTTGATTTAGTTAGCGTTGGCAGTACACGTTATTTGGCCGAAGATACAGGGGCAAAATCGGAAAAAAAAGGTGAACGGAAAAACTGGAAGGACTAACCTACCTGGGAAGAAATTAGTAGATAGATTATTGCATACTACGTACACGTATGTACGCTGTACGTACCCATCGGTGTACTGCCCATGTGGATACTATATATACGTACACGCGTACAAACAGATGTACTACAATACTACATCCATGCATCGCGCAACTGATTGACTCCAATGTCTGCAAGCTGCCAAAGTGGTCGCTGCATGTCCAAATGACACACATGTAGCCGCCTTCAATACACTTTTTGGTAAGTTGGCTTCGTCTCCCGCAAAAAACAAATACTAGAAGGAATGGGCTTCGTGTATATTTCTCACAGTACTTACGCGTACGTCGTCAGTGCTTGGGCTGGCATCTGGATCCGTACATTTACGTGGTGTCCCGGCACGTGCATGGCATGTGCCATGCATAGCCTCTGCCGTACCTGCCACCGCGCCAGTGTGCCGCACATTCAGGGTGAAATGTCTTTTTAATGTGTGCACGGTATGAAGTTAGTGACACCTCTTATTTTATCGTGGGTCTTTTGGTGAGCATGATCATGTTTTTTTTCCTTTTAATTGACTCGTCGTTCACGGGTCAGATAAGAAACATATTTTGTGTCCTTCTAAAAACACATTCAAATTAGTACCTAAAGAACTTGACCGTCCGATGAAAGAATATGTTTTTAAACAACGGGTACATCAACACCTAAACTAATTTTCCCAAAAGGTTTCCTATTGTTGGCACTTATAGCGGTTTTATTTGATAAACGTACATATGTTCACAGAAAAATCAGCCAGAGAGGCCTAGTTTGTAAACTATGTACTTATGCTTATTCTAGCCGCTAACGAAAAATGTAGAGATTTCGTTTCAAGGAAATGTAACACAATCATTCCACGTATGCCCAGGCCGTTCCGAATTTAATTACTTGTACATTTGTGCTATGGTTCGTGATCGTAGGGACAAAGAGTTTGTTGTGGGGAGGAGGATAGAAGAGTGACTTAAGAGCTGCTGCAAGTACGTGTTTTAGGCTCCATTTGCATTTGCAGGTTTGGACGGTCCCAGTAATAGATGCCTCGCCAACTACCTAGCTAGTTATGCAAAGCTAGCTAGATCCCGGTTTTTACCATCTGAAAACATTGAGAAACCAAATTCCGGATCGGTAGCAAGGCTATTTGGGTCGACAGAAACAAACATTTTGGATCTGACAGAAAGCATTATATCTACAGTATTTTATATAAAAAGAGTGAGAACATTGAGTAGTACTCCCTCCGTCCCAAAATAGATGTCTTAGATTTGTCAAAATTTGGATGAATCTAGACACTATTTAGTATATAGATTCATTCAAATTTTGACAAATTTAAGACATCTATTTTGGGACGGAGGGAGTACTTAATATTCGTGTAGCTGACCATTGATCTTTTTTTCAAAAAGAAAAGGTGAGACAATTAATTTGAATCCCAATTACTAGTCCCAAGTAGATACGTGACATTATTATTTCCCGTTTGATGGCTTCGTCAAACCGGCAAGCCCGGCCAAGCAACCAAATGATGAACAAATGGTCCTTGGTGCTCATGCGCTAATAAATTTCCGTTTTATGTCACCTGGCCTCGATCGGCTGCGCCGAACTGGTCCAGCACGGGGAGGATTGAAGTTTTGCTGGCGGGAACCTCAACTGTTTTTGGTCCAGGTCCCTGCAGGTGCTCCAGCAGTCCAGATCGAGGCTGTTCCTTGATAGAGCACTACGCCTACCTACCTACCATGGTCCCTTTCAAAAGGCACAACGAACAGCCATCTCCATGCACCCACGTACTACCTCATGAGGAAATATCTGCTCACTCAGTTTTAAAATATAAAATGTTTTAGCTTTATGAAATAAATGTATTTAAACTAGTTTTAGTATATAGGTTCAACTCATGAATCTACTCCATCCGTTTCAAAATATAAGATGTTTTAGGTTTGTGAAGAAAATATATCTAGACTTGTTTAGTGTGTAGATTCACTCCAAACATGAGTGAACCTATATATACTAAAACTAGTCTAGATACATTTTCTTCACAAACCTAAAACATCTTATATTTTGAAACGGAGGGAGTATACACTAAAATAAGTCTTAGATAAATTTAGTTCACAAACGAAAAACATCTTATATTTTGAAACGAATGGAGTATTAACCAAAGAGAGCTGAAGAGCTGAGACACATATTTTAGATTTTTTGTATTCACATTCAAGTGTCACAAATTATTATGTATTATTTAACATGTTATCGATTTTTTGGATTTCTATGTACAGATGATCCCGCTCAAACTTTTGCGCCCTCTCTCAAAATTTATTTTTGTTCCACCCGCTGCCCGCAATAGCGTAGTTTGTAGCGTAGTAGTTGTGTGTGTGCGTGTGTGCGTGTGCGTATAAGAACTAGCTAGCCGCAATCGTTTGCGCTCACGAACAATTGTAAAGAAACTGTTCAAAATACATCTTATATATAAACAAGAATTAGTCCTATTTTTTTTCATTAATGAGACAAAATGACTCATTTGATGAATTGAAGTACTCAAGTAGGAGTACTATGAGGTGTAACTCTCGAACATCACACAGGGCCGTATAAAAACGACGCCGCCAACCCAACAAAAGAAAGTACGAAGACGGTGCTAATGTGGTGTGCTGTGTTGTTGACGTGTAGTGTTTTTTTTAGTGGGAGATTGCTGCTTTATTAAGTATCAGATGCGTCAACACAACACGTGTTGTTGACGTGTAGTGTTGAGCACGCTTGTGCACTCTCATGTGTTAATCCCGATATTCTTAAATCGAACAATAGTGTACAGACATATCCGAAATTATACAAATTTGCGACATCTATTTTGTAATAAAGAGAATAATATAATTTTATATCTTGAAAGTTTATTGTGGTTTTTTACATGTTGCAATGTCACTCTGTATGTAGTCTGAATTTCCCGTTTCAGTTGTGATCATCACTTTAGTCCTCGAATCAGGTTTTCGTTCAACTTTATAAACAAAGCCACAACGGCCGAACCGATACAAGGTGATAAGGAATTAAGGGAATCCTCTTACAGAGCAGATTAAAGATAAACAAGAGAAAACAAGAAGCGTCGAGCTTGCCACCGGAACCTGAGAGAGACCAAACACACCGGGGCTCCACGATGACCCCCCAAGAGGACGCTAAGCGTCGCCTTCATCGAGACCAAAAGGTCAAGGGTTTTCACACGGATCTCAAGTGTGGAGACGGTTATTAGAGTTATATTTATGTTGGCCTTTGGCCTTCTGCATATTGATCTTTAGCCTCCCACTTGTACTCAGGGACGGAGACAGGGGGGGACGAGGAGGGAGGGAGGGGGGGGGGGGGGGGGGGCTTAGCCACCCCCATGGTTTGAATTTTGTGAAGATCTCTAGACACAAAACTCTAATTTCTTATTGATTTAGTCAAGTCTGCCCCCCTCGTGTTAATTTTGCCCCCCTCAAGGTGAGAAGCTGGCTCCGTCCCTGCCTGTACTTGTATATATGATGGATTTTGCCTCCTGATAATATTAGATTGCTCTTTTCCTAACATGATATCAGAGCAAAGGTCTCGAGATCGAGTCTTGTATGGCGCATTTTTTCCTAAAAATGACAGGTGCCCCTCCGTACACGTGTTGGCCTATTGAACCATACCTCTAAGTTTACACGTGTTGACTTGTCTTCCGATTACACGTGAGGAGGGGTGTTGAAGTGTATAAGTGGATTTCCTACCACTTTCCATCAGATCGGTCTTTTGGAATAGCTGGTTAGTGCATGAAGCTTGAGATGGTATCAGAGCCTACGGTATCAGATCGGTCTTTTGGATTGCCTAACCACAACGACGCCATCAAGAGGGTTACAACCCCTGCAGGGGTCACCGCCGTTGGTGCCATAGCGCAAATCTTTCGACTGGAAAAACAATCGAAACCACAAATGGTATATCGGACCATGCAAAGACCCTGAACCCGTCCTTCACCACAAGATCCGGGAGTTGTCCTTGCTGAAGCGCCGGCAGCACCAGGGTCCCCCGACGCCCGCTCCTCGCCACCCGTAGAGACGCCTGTGCAGTCCACCTTCTGGGTCGTTGCCCCGACGTCTGAGATCCTGCATCCGCGTCTTAGCACAACACCACCACAAGAGGTCCACCAGATCGGGCATGAAAGCATGGTGCCGGTCAGCCCTCAAACAATGCAGTACATCGCTCAAGACGCACCCGCAAGTTGATCTATGTAACACCCCGTCTACTGGGCCCCGGGGATGTCACTCCCGGTAGCTTAATAGGATATCTAGACTGGCCCCACAGACCAACACTAGTCTTTTCTGCGCACTTTGTTCTCACTCATAAGCACCCGGTACCCACTTCCCAGTCGGCACCCATCCTATAATTGCTCTAGGCCAAGCACGCTTAACCTTAGAGTTCTTTTTGAATAAGCTTCCGGAAAAGAAGTTGCAACTTGTTGGTATGAGTATCCTATCAATCCTATTAAGTCATGTGCTTGGATATCAAAATCCGCAGAGCCCCAAAGGGGGGGCGAGGTGGCCTCCAGATCACCCGGATTCGGCACTCGAGTTGCACCATGTCTCGGGGGTGGACTCCATGCCCCCCCTGAAACCTAGCACGTAGGGCCTAGCTAGCCCCTAATCTGGCCAGATCTGGGCCAGGGCCGGAGCTCCGCATCGCCGGCTAGCGCCACCCACATCCCTTCCAAGAGCCTCTCTTGGACCATCCACGCCACCTCATTCTCCCGGTGAGCCGCGTCGCCATCGGGCGGGATTTCCCTGTTTGGTGCGCCGCATAAGGGCCATCGCCAATGTCAATCCATTGGGAGCCACCTTCGCCGTGCAAGGACGCCTACCTGCAAGGCCACCATGCTGCCGAGGCCGCACCGATCCGCCCCTCGCTGAGCTTGCCGCCCGCCATGGCTCGTGACATAGCCTCCATGCACAGGGAAAAGGGATGCCCCGCCACCGCCGCCCAGGCTTCGGCCGGCGACGCCGTCCGACGACGACGCGGACGAGGGGGTAGGTGGGTGCTGCTCGGGGGTTAGGGTTCCCTCCTCATCGCCCACGGAAGCGACGCGGGAGGAAGAGCGGTCCATGTTTTTTATCATCACTTTACTACTCTCTTCGTCTCAAAATAGACGTCGCAAGTTTGTCTAAATTTAGATGTAGGGAGTATTACTATATACATTAAGGGCCAAGATTGTATTGTTATTTTATAATAGTATCATTGTCCTATCTGTTGTGAGTGCCATGAATTGGTCATGATCTACGGCTCTCTGCCTCATCGACGACTGGCTGGCATGGTTCGTGTACGGCGGAATGATTGCATTTGGAAATTAGATCGTCCCAATACTTGTTCGTCCTTCGCATGAGGCTGGAGCCAACGAGTAAATCGTCCATCCATCCCACGGGACAAGACAATGCCATTAACGTCTTCTTCAAGTGCTTCTAGCCCCAGGGTCAAACGACTCTGGGCGGAAACAGTAAATACGGCGCATGTGGCAGGTTCCGCCATGACGCATCTCGGTCGGAAGGACGCATTTTCCAATCGAATTCTTCGGCGCCTGTGTTGGACAGGATTTGCCATTATACTGCATCTTCCATTTTATAATATAATATGTTTTAGTTTTATAAAATGAAATATATCTTGGTATCTTCTGGTGTGAAGGTTCACACTCTGAATCTACACGTTAAACAATATTTAGATATATTCGTTTTATAAAAGTTAAAATATTTTATTCCCTCATACTTAAATTAGTTAACTCAAATTTTTCATATATGAATGAATCTAATACTCCTTTCGAGCCATATTAGTTGACTCAACATTTGTCTACATGCAGATGCATATATACTAGATATTTAACAGGATACATACAAATCTAGACAAACTTAAGTCTAGTAATATAGGTTAGAGAAAATACTAAATTATATACTCCCTCCGACTCATATTAATTGACTTGGATTTGCCTAGATTCAGATGTATCTAGACATGTTTTAGTGCTAGAAATATTCGAATCTAACCAAATTCAAATCAACTAATATGAATCGATGAAGTATATAAATCTAAGTCAACTAATTTAGGTCAGAAGGAATATTATATTTTAAAACGAATTAATCGCACAACTGCATGGACAGGTCTTTATTGATTCCACGTGGCTCGCAGCTACTGGACGCAGGAGCAAAAACAGCACCCACCATCCTTTTTTTTTCTTGGAGGACCAACGTTTAGCACACCACAAATTCAATTCGTATCATCAAGTACATTCCCGTGGAGTGATCCAGTGGACTCCCGGTGAAAGAATTAAGCAAACAAGCAACAAGCCCCCATCTCCCCTTCTTCTTCCTCGTACCGCGCGCGATCATCAACACGCTGTGATGGCTGCAGTTCACCGTGTAATCCTGCTAGCTCGATCGTACCCTTTCGCGTTGTGATTTGTGTCAAGTACAGATGACAGTGCTTATCCTAATGACGGCGAATTAACCTGCCAGTTGTCACGTGGTCGAGGCTTGTTTATGTAGCTAAGCTAACCTCTTGTCGCATTCGGGGCTCGCTTGTGGTTCATTGATCTAATCTTCATCATCACCACCATTGGTCCCATCATCCATACACTTTCACCAACTGATCTCTGAGGATGCTCTCCTTTTGCACTTGAAAAAAGAGAGGAAAAAATACTAGAAAAAACACCAAACATTGCCACAAATTAGGAAAAAATGGGGATGAATCCCTCCCTTCAAAAGTATAAGAGAAATAGTTTTTCCAAAGTCAAACTTCTTGACCAAGTATATAGAATATCATCTTCCGCGGTGACAAAAAATGTATGAATTTACACTCGTGATAGTAGTACTAATTTCAATTCATTTTTTTATAAACTTGGTCAAATTAACATAGAAAAAACATGGAAAGGAGGGAGTGCTTTGTTTCAAGGAAAATGATAAGACTAAGGCATAGCCCAGTGGTTGGGGTGGGGTGATGCACCCCTGCCCGCCAAGGTTCAAGTCTCAGTACTTGCATCTGGGCCGTACGCATATTTCTACTATATCAACAGGGTTTTGGGTTTCTCCCCTTAATAAAGCTATTCATCTTAATGATAAGAAGGAAAACTTCGGAACTATTATTAAGAAATATATACTTCAGTACTCAACTTAATTTACTCGATTAATAAAATTTGCAATGATCTTTATGTTGTAGTATGCACCATTATTTTTTATGGTGAGTCGTATGTGTCACGCAAATAAGAATTATACATGATCATGACTCATTTTTCTACAATTAGAAATATCACCATTGAGTGGTTTCATGCAAGAATTTCTACATCATAAGTCATCAACCGCAGAAATTTAGTACAATAATGCATGGAAATACAAAGAAAAATGCTCTCTTGAAGTTTACAAGTATATTACCTTATTAGTTTTACATGTGTTCTAGCCTTCAATTCAACATTATTTGTCTTGCCAAAAAGTATTGTTGTTTTGATCGTTTTTCTATGAATCCATATGTTGCTCATCATCAAATTTCATGTTATTATTAAATAAAATGTCTCTAAATGTTTTAGATGGCATGCACATCTTGAAGCATAGACCCCGAAACTACTTAACTAAATAAGTATCACTCAAATAAAACTTTGCAAGCACATACAGAATACATGCATACAAATAGAATTGGAGAGCACTCAAAACGTAATAAATACAATTACAAAGCTAGAAGTATGGGAGCCATCACATACATTTCTCCACAACCTTTGGATGGATAGTTTTGAAAATTTTAGATGGTTCAGATCTGAAGTTTCCTAACCCAAGCTTTTTTATATTGGCGTAGAAAAGCTATCAACATGCAAGGCACTAACTTTGATTATCTAGAATGTTCACAAAAATCGGTCAAACTAATGTAATACCTCATCAAAGTTTTTTATGAACAATGTTTCATAATTTATGTTTTTTTTAGAAATACGGATAGTCAAACACATTGTTTTGAATATTCATCTGCACTCCGGTATATGTAAAATTTCATGGGTGTATTTTGAACGAGGGAATATGTCTCATGGATACAACGAATACTTCTCCCTGAAAGAAGTACTATTTGACTTTTTCTATAACACAACATATAGTTGTTCTCTCCATTATTGGGAAGTGACTTGAACTTTTCTCTATTCTGTTATTCAAAAGATAGTCTCAGCTGGGCTGACTTCAACAAAACTATAAACCAAAAAACATGTTGACCATCTCAACTCTGGTTATCATTAGGTAGGTTGATTTTTTAGATAATGACCATTGACCGATGATAGTTGAATAAAAGGACACCGCAAAAAGTAAACTATCACGCTGTTTAAATTTTTAGCTTAGGAAATGTACTAATGCTTTCTACTTGCCACATTCGTATTTCTGTTGGAATGATCCAAATTAATATAAAATAAGAAAGGTTATGTTTTGTTCGGAAGAAATGGACAAAATATTAACACATGGTATATCCGTGTTGGATGGTCGGTATTGCACATGGTACGAAGTTCCATGTAAACAGTTGGTGGCAGGATGTACAGGTCCGTAGGGTCATCAGCTTAATTTTTTGTTTGTGATTTGACCTCGTATTAGTAGGGAGCAAATTTCTTTTAGAAGAAATTTCTCCGAGAGAAAAATGGGGAGAACTCAATGGGTCTTCAAGTGCCAATCGTCAACGATGCTACGTTCAAACTCGAATTGAAATAGTAGCACCAGAGGACTTCATAGCCATTTTGACTTCTTTTTTTGCGAATAGCCATTTTGACTTTGTATAACCTTCGGGAGTACTTTTTCAAAATAACTATTTTCTCTGTTTTATAATATAAGATGTTTAGTTTTTGTGAAGATAGTATATCTAAACGCCTTTTAGTGTGTAGGTTCAGAGAGGTTCACTACGAATCTATATACCTTAAACATCTTATATTTTAAAACGGAGGGAGTAATATAGTAATATTATACCAATTTCTGCCTTGTTCTCTTTTTCTTTAGCTGCGTCTGCTCTCCTTAATTAGAACGGATCAATGTGGCTGGCTTTCCACGGCGGCCACAACAATTACAAGCTACCAGGAGCGGCCTTTCCGTGTGTGTGCCCACGAGAACAACTTACAGTAAATCAAGGTTCCTGTCGTCACACGGCAAATGCAGTGAACAAGTTAAAAAAAAAAGATGAGATTCGGGCAATGCCGATCCCCTAATCAACGCAAAACCTCGCTCACGGGAGGGAGTGCATGCAACAAGAACCTCGATAAGTATGAATTTCGGAAGAAATAAAAGCTAACACGGTATTGGCGACAAGAAGAACACGTGACGACAGACCACGTACGGCGTTGGCGGTGGTGGGCAACCTGGTTCTGCACGGTTAGGCTCCAACAAACCGCATCCACAGACAGACCGCTATGAAGAAGGGCACGAGAACGCTACGACGGGTGGTGCCTTCAGGCTTCAGCTGCAACTAGCAAGTGACGATGATGCCAACGAATAAAAATTAACCGTTCCCGCAGCTAGCAAGGTTGCTCGATCGCTCACTGATCATCGCCTAATAAAAGCGACGTACGCGTAGGCGCATAGCCTCGCTCGCTAATTGGTTGCGTACGTCATCACGAATCCTCAACGCAGTCCATGCCTACTACTACTGATAAAAAAAATGGTTAATCCGGACAGTAGGCGGCGAATCATTAGCATCCATCTACTCTAGCAGCGCAACTTAATCTTCTATTGCAGCTGCTCGGACAAAACAAGAGTAAGGCCACAAGTCTCACCCGAAGAACTTAGCTACAGCCCGAAAGAAAGACCAACTTACATTGCAGCTGCTCGGACAGTCGACCCAGCTCCGCCATCAAATACTCCTCTCTGGCTGCACCACGGTCTGCTTTGGATTTCCAAACGTCAGCGCGACCGCGTAACCCAAGCAAATCCCTCTCCAAGCTGCGCACGCGATCTCGAAAAAAAGCGAGCTGCGAGGAATCATCCAATGATGTTCGCAAGGGCCTTTCGGATGAAGTGTCAACTGGGTCAGCACCCGAAGAAACCTATAGCAGCAGAAAAAAGAAGGCACACAGACATTCAGTCAAGGATAGAGCACAACTCGAAGGAATTCATTAAAATATATAAGGCCACTACGTGACACAAGGATGGTACTACAAAAGATATTTACAAACAAAAGAAGACTCCAAACTACCCTACGTCTACTATGCCTCAGGTGCAGGACACTGAGTCGCCTCAGAACCAGACTGCCTAACTTTGGCCTCGCCCTGCTGCCGCAGTGCGTACTCAGACAGCAAGTCTATGAGCTTGGGCCCATATCGTCTGCAGCGAGCGGAGTAGGCGGCGAAAGCTACCTCGGATCCATCCGCAGCCGTAGGCATCCGAGAAGTAATCTGGGGCGGGTCCAGCTCCGCCCCAGACGCCATGGCCATCGCCAGCCCGACGGCCGCCGATGCCTTTACGCTGCGCTTATGTACGCTGCGGCCGACAGAGCCTCTGCCAGGCATCCACATCTTCAAAGTGCGCCGGGAAGAGCTCTGGTAGAAGCGACCAAGGACCTCTTCGCCTTGGCAAGGGAGTTGGCAGCGGTCACGGCGATCTTCGACCGCTACGATGGCGTCATCCAGAGCTCCATGCTCGAGCACGCTGGTCGAACTCGATGCCTGCGGCATCTGAGAGAAAAAAAGAAGAAAACATGAAGAAAGGCAGCATAGAAGAAGATCCGTAGAAAAAGAAACAAGTCCAAAAGCTTGTACTTACTCGAAATAACCTTGGCAGCAGCCATGATCTTATCTGCCACCCCTTTTTCACGAGCAGCCGCAACGGAGGCCACCGCCTCACGCTCACGTTCTGACCTCTGCAGCAGACGCGCTCTTTCGCTTTCACACCTCAGCTCAAGGCGCTCTTCGCACCGGCCTTCTGCTCCGATTGGCCAAGGCTCTTCTTCAGAGCATCGACCTCACGGAGAGAGTCGTTATGCTCCTCTGCATTTACAAACAAGCAAGTGTCAAAAAACAAGACAAGGAAAAGCAAGAGAAGTACTACAAGGCAGACAAATACCTTGAAGCTGCCCCAGTTTCGCCTCCAGCGTCAGGCGTTCCTCCACCAGCCGCTTGGCCTCTTGGACAAAAGGCTGCAGCAACAGGCAATAGCAGTAAGAACAGGACTTAGGGGCTACGCCCAACAAAAAGAAGCATAAACAAACATGGGCATACGAAGACACTCGGGGGCTCCCCCCGTAAGATCAAGCAGAACAAACTTACGTGCTCCGAAGGCGAACCCGTAGGCCCGCCTGCGAAATTCTGGAGCGCAACCACCAGCCTCTCCTGCACAGGAGGAACTGGCGCAACGTCACCCGAAGTCGCCACAGTCTGAGGAGGAGGCGACGCAATGTTCGACTCCCCCATCATCTCCTGCCCACCATCACTAGAGCCGTCGGAGGATTGCTCTGCACGGCCAATCAACACAGGTGCAAACACCATCAAGGAAAAAGGGTAACAGTACAAAGAAAACTTATGAGCCCAATGCGCTCAGGTCGAAGATGGGAGAAGCCCTTCGGGCCCTCTTCTCTTCCTTCTTTTCTTCCTTATTATCCTCCTTCTTTTCTTCCTTCTTCCGCTTTGCTGGCGGGTGCGGAGCAACAGCTCGCACAGGAATGACAGGAAGAGGAGAGGAAGAACCCCCATGAACATCATCATGACACTCAAGGCCCAGAGGATTTCTGGGAGTCAGAGGAGTCGAGGCATCCGAAGACTCGCTGGAGCTCCGTGATCGCTTGCGCGAATGGTCCTCACTCGACTCGTCCACATCCTCCGCTGGAGATCGCGCTGACGGTAGCTCGAACACGGAGTCCACCACTTCATTATCCGGGGCATTCGGATACCTTTCGGGCAACGGTGGTGCCATGCCCGGCACTTTGAAGCTCTACAAGATGAGAAGGAACTTTGTCAGAAAACAAAGGAAACACATACACAGTCAACAAAAACAAAAGGAGAGCACTACGTGCGCAAATCTACACCTTCGGTACGACCAACGTCGAAGAAAAGGGAGGATTCTGCGACTTCCCCGGGATTTCTTCGTCGGCCTTGAACTTCAACAGCGCCCGAAGAGCCTTGTCAAGTTCCACCTCGGAGATTTTCTCACTCAAAACCCTCGTCGGATCACGGCGCCCAGAGTAAAGAAACATCGTATGCGCCCTTGGAGAGGCTGCACCCGACGCTCAAGAAACGTCCAGATGACGTCGACACCGTTCACCTCCTTCTCAGGAATCAGTTGGAGATCCTCCACCCGACGGTACAGGGCCTCTATCTCCGCCACCTCACCGTCTAAGATTTGGTTTTTCCAGGATCTTTTCTTCTCAATCAGTTGGGAGGGGTCAAAAGGAACGAGACCAAAATCTTGCCCAGGCAGTACGGAGTCACGGATGTAAAACCATTTCCTCCGCCAAGATCGGATGATTCGGACATGGAAAAGGAAAGGAATTGCACATTGGGACCGAGGAGATGATGAAACCCCAATGGGATACACACCATCCGAACTGCATCGCCTCTTCATGGAATAAAGCTTCCGGAAGAGGCCAAAGTGCGGCTCAATGCCAAGCCAACACTCGCAAAGCGTGATAAAGCACGCAATGTGGAGAAGGGAGTTGGGAGAAAGATGATGGAGTTGAACCCCATAGAAAAAGAGCAGTCCACGAAGGAAGTCATGGACTGGATACGAAAACCCACGCAAGATGAAGGCAACAAACATAACCCGATACCCAGATGGGGGACGGGGGATTACCTCATTGCCGGGGAGTCTCACGGCCGTCGTGTCTTGCGGGATCAGGCTCCGCTCGCGCAGTTTGCGGAGATCGCTCTCCCGCGTCTCTGATCGCCGCCAGCCACCATCGGTGACGCGAGCAGCGGCGGTGCTCTTCTTGCCTCCGGCGGCGCTGGTCCCAACCGCAGATGAGGGCTTATTTGTTTTCCCCATGGCGCTGCAGCGGTGGTGGCGATGACAACGCAGAAAGAACGAAGGAAATGTGGAAGAAAAGCTCCGCGCGTAGCAAGAATCGCTCAAGAACAAGGAGGTAGCGAACAGATGAACTGGTGCGGTGAAAAACAAACCATGATTTCACCCAGGATTATAACAGCGAAGACGACGCACGCAGGCCGTCCATCGAGAAGACCTAACGCTAACGGTAGATCTGTCCGTACACGTGTCAATACCACAACGAACCGTCGTTACCACGCCGTCCACTACGCGCGGAAATCGAGGAGGCGCCGTAATCATCTCCACGCCCCGCGTGACCGGTCAATTCAAAGTCAGCAAGTGGGACCCACTCTTCGTCCCGTCAAGTCATCTCTGGCGTAGCAGACGCTTGAGGTCATCGATCGTAAGCACTGACGTCATCAAAAGCTACACTAGCACCACTTCGGCTCCACAGCTAAGAGTACTCACTCGAATCTACGATTCGACTAAATACTCGGGGGCTACTCCTATCAGGAGCGCTGGCCGCGCACCCGACAGACAAATGAGGACAAAATTACTTCTCTGAGTCCTACGTCGAGTCTACGACTCCACTACGGACTCGGGGGCTACTCCCATAGGGAGGATGGATTTAAGCATCCAAAAAATTTCGAGTCCTGCGGACCTAATGATTGAAACAATACTTGAACTAAAAGTCTCCGTTCGAGTCTACGACTCCAACAGACACTTGGGGCTACTCCCATAGGGAGCGCTGGTCGCGCACCCTATAAAATCTTCGACTGCGATCTTCCGGATCCGCATGCAAAAACTTTTTTGGCAACTCTGCCCCAACAAAACGCTAAGTGAGTAACAATCTCCTTGACCACCCGAAACACCTCCGAGGTGATAAATGTTCGGATGCTGCGTCTGCGACGCAAAGATAAGACCTACAGATATCATCTGATGGCCTGGCAACGCACCTGACTGCGCTCTGCTAGTATGAATCCCGACGGACGCGTTGGGTACACCAATTAAAATCACTGGAATTCCACTCCTATAAGTCCTCCGCGGCCTGAGTTGAATTACGCCAGCATATGTTCCAGGTTCGGGTTAAGGGACCCGAACCTGAAGAAGATCGTGTTGTTTCGTTCTAAGACAGTTAACTGACCCTGATCCGTCTGGTGAGTCAGGCTCACGCATCAACAATCCCTACACACATATGCTAATAACATATAGCTGTTCCCGAAGGATGGAAGAGTCCTCAGCCGAATCTACGATTCGACTGAACACTCGGGGGCTACTGACATGGTTATACCCTACGGGTACATAACTTCATCATACCTGGTCCAGCCCAAGGAAGGCCCACAGCAGATATACGCTGGCCCATGAAGATTTTCAGGTGGCCAAGGCCCATGACGCCTTCGGATCCTTGGAGAGCAAGACTAGAGGAGATAGGAAATTCAAAGGGGTAAAACCCTAGAACTTGTAACCGACTAGGACTACGCCCCGGGACCTGCCTAAGTCTATATAAAGGCCAGGAGGGCACGTCCTAGGAAAACTCGACTCATACTTTCGCACACGCATCCACGCCAGATCGAATCTGCGCACCTTGTAACCTTCGATTCCGCCGTAATCAAAGAGCAGACAAGAAGGAGTAGGGTTTTCCCTCGAACACAGGTAAATCTTGTGTCCCCTGGTTGCTTGTCTGTTAACCGTGCCACGATCTCCAGCATCCCCATCTTCTCCAAAACCCAAGTCCATAATAATGGGCATTGACGAGATTAAACCTCGTCACCAAGTGGCCATGTCCCCGGTGGCATGCTCGGTGGCCGGTGTTCTGAGGTTTAGAGTCGTCTGTGGAGCAGAAGGACCCAATCATGTTTTCATTTTATCTCTAGGGTACCTTTTGCAATTTGTCAGCACTTGGTTGTAATCCCCACTTTTTCATGGGTCCCTGCAGTATTTTTATCCCACAGACCGAAATGAAGCTTCCGGGTCCTTTGGCCCCGCCCCTTGTGCAAAGTAAAACCAAGAGTATGGCAATGCCCTCGTCGTGGTGGCTATGGTTTCCAGACCTAACCCGCAGGGTTGCAGGGGATGAGTCGTAAATCCACGACGTTGTCACCTCCGTTCACGGTGGTGCTACCAACATTTTGTGCATCGACCTAGAGTAGGTTGGATCTCCTCGTCCGGCCTTCTCCTTCTTGTCCTCGCTAAACGTCTGTGTTTCAGATCGCTACGGTCGTCGTCTAATGGCAACATCGGTGACATACGGGTGTGGCGATGCAGAGAAGGTGTTATATCGAGCGAGCTGACCACTTGCCATCAGCCTGTGGGGATTCCAGACGGCGAGGAACCCCCTCCCCTTTGATTTTGTTTATAATTTCAATTTTTATTTGATGTTTTTTATAAGGACCGACCTTGTATATATATTTTTGTCTATCCTAGTGAGGTATAGCAAATATGTATGTGTCAATTCGATACACACATACACATAAGCTGCAAAAAAAAACCATAGTGCCACATTAAATCTCCTTAATACAGTCCAACATATAGGACTAGTCCATTGTGGAGAGTAATTCTAGTGTCATGCATAGGGCACCACTCTATGTTACTACCTTCATAGTTCATAGTATAATACAAAATAATATCATACTCACTCCATCCACACATAAATGAATTAACAAAATTCACATATATCTAGACATATTTTAGTTATTTGAGACGAAAGGAGTAAAATGTTCAGTCAATTTGCTCGTAGTCTCAATTTTTCATAAAAACTGTGATATTATGATCCCTTGTTTCATCCAAATACTGAACCCACACAGATTTTTAGGGCCACACACTTAGGGCACGTACAACCGGGGCGCTTACACCCAGCGCTAGTACGAGATTCCCGGCCGTTACGGTTGATTCCGGCCTGATCCTAGGAATTAGCTACAAATCGACGCAAACTTAGCAGTCGAGCGTTTCGGGTTTTTTCTCCCGCACCTTCCCAGTGACGGGAGCGATGCACACGAATAATTAGCGCCTCAACTAGCGTCTTCCGCTGGACTCCAAGACTCTTAAGTTAATTATTTAGCTGAATTGATTTTTTTTTATAACACAAGCGTCTACGTAAGAGCCTAGCATTATACATGCCCTTAAAGTTACACGTCTTTGTCACTCAGAGGTTGGGATGTCGGCCACCGGAGGTGAATTGACTGGGCATAGCCCCGTTGCCTGGCTACCCCGGCAAGCAACGCGCGCATCAGCAGCCCCACCAGGAAATGGCCCGCGACGGCGCGACGCCACACCACTACCACCACCCGACGACGACCACGCCGCCCTTTGACCCTCTCAGCTCCTTCGAGCACTTTCGTACAGTATGCTTTTCCCACTTCGCAATCACGGTGCACTCAGCGATTTCTCACCTCGCCGCTCAATAGGCCGGCCGGCCGGCGGTAAAAGGTTCGGTTTGGTTTGGTTTGGTTTGGTGTCTGTCTGTCACGGTGATAGTGATCTTTGCTTCCTTCTCGCGCGCTATAGCTCCCGGTGGGTGTTTCAACTTTGAACAGGATGATAGCACGTCGCCGTCCGGTTGCCGGGCGCCTCCTGAAGGCGACGGCGCGAGGCTATATACTCCTATAAATAACGGATTTGTTAAAGTCGTGATGGCGATGTAACTATAGTAATTTATTATCGGAAGGAGGTAGCTCCCACTTTATCTAGCAAAGAACATACGGATGGACGGAAGCACGGTAAGACCATATATATACTCACTCACCGGTCGGTCGATGATGATGCTCCGCGATCAACCCATCCACTGTACCATGACACCTTCCGGTGGTTAATACTAAGAGTGCGTATGGAACAGGCAAGTAGTAGCACTGACCATATGAACTGAAACCCAGTCTTTAGTCAACTAAAAAAAACAGGACAAGGTACGAAAGAATAAGCATGAGACGTAAATAATCTTATGTCCACAAAAGGTCAAGAGGCTGGCGTGTACTAACAATCTAGGACTACTGCATCTCCGATCCCCTTCAAAATTTTAAAATATCCAATTAATGTTGACAAATTGCACTAATTATACTTGCAGTATTATTATTTTTTATGACTTGCTGGCACTAAACTAGTACTACTAGTACTATTGTACAACTCCTGCTGATGCCAAGGCTAGCAGGGAACTTGGATTAGTATTGCACTTGAATGGATCAACAACCGAACACATGCATGCGAACTAATCCTTGCATATTCAGGCTTTTTTTTGCGGGTATATGCATATACAGGCTTTGAATAAAGAAGAGGGTAATGTGACTGCAATCTACGTCAGCATGTAAGCTGCAGCCGTCTCATCACTACCTGGGCTCCTTCCTTGGCTCCCAAAATACCAACCACGATGATTAATCCGTTCATACTCCCTCGATTCCGGATTATAGGGCTAATACGTTTAAAAAAACAGTTTGATAGTAAATTTGATTAACAATATATAAATCATATGTCATAAAAAATGTATCATTGAAAGTGTATTTTAAATATGAATCTAATGATATATTTTTTGTTAAATATAGTTTGTATTTTATTGACCAAATTTACAATCAAACTATTTTTTTGAACTACGTATTTGCCCTATAAAGGTGAACGGAGGTAATACCACAAATCTCCGGCCGAGTCTACGATGTCCAAATCTAATCTCGTGCGAATCATTGCTGGCACCTTCTGGCTGGCCGCTTAGGTTAATTATTATTGGACCCGGTTTGTCTGAATGACTAATTTGAAAATACAACCATGCATCAGAGTGTCCCTCCTGGCAAAACCATACGCCCATGCCTATACCAGGGGAGGGGTTACGACACGTACGCTGCGAGCAGCGCCAGACTAATCATTCTAGACAAGACTTACCAGTGGTCCAGTGCAGCTATGTATATGCGCGGTACAATGTTCGTATAATCATATTCATACAACGTACGTGATGCACGTACGTACGCTGTACCCATCGGTGTACTGCCCATGTGGATACTACGTACAGCGACACGTACAAACAGATGTACCATGCATCGCGCAACTGATAATTGACTCCAATGTCTGCACGTCCAAATGACACATATGGCCTTTAATACGCTTTTTGGTACGTTGGCTTCGTCTCCTGCAAAAAAAAAAAGGACTAGGCTTGTTGGTGTATGTATATTTTTTCGTGTGCTTCCGCTGGCAGCTGGATCCGTACTTTTACGTGGTGTCCCAGCACGTGCATGGCATGTGTGTGCATAGCCCCTACCGTACCTGCCACCTCGCCAGTGCGCCGCACAATCAGGGTAAAATGTTGTTGTTTTTAACGTGCACAGTTTATACATGTTTTTCTCAGTTTCAATCAGTCCAGATTTTACAAAATACAATAAAACTTGATGATATGTTACCACACAAATCTCAAAGCAAGAGATCAGTGGAGAGAGGCATGCACGCCACAATCGTGGCGTTCCACAATCAAGTCGCTAGGGAACATGATCACGGAGAGATAGGATACACTCTTAACTTGGGTATTAGATTTCACGGTAGGGTGAGAAACAGAATTTGTTATTTCCCCTAAAAAGAGAATTTATTGGTTAGAACCATTTAAAAAAAAATGTACTCCCTCCGTCCTAAAATAGATGTCTCAAATTTGTCAAAAATTAGATGAATTTAGACACTATTTAGTATATAGATTCATTCAAAATTTAAAAAATCTAAGACATCTATTCTTGAACGGAGGGAGTACAAAAACGAAACATCTTAGTTTTCAGCCCTCCCGTAGTCCCCTCCCTCACCCTCCAACACCCCGCCTCCTTCCACTCTCAGTTCCACCCCTCTCGTCCCTATCGATGGACGAAGTCGGCATGCCGGATGGCGACGACTAACCATTTCTCCCTTCGATCAGTGGTCTTTGAGCCTAAGGTTTCGTGGCGGTGTGCCCAGATTTAGAATGGTCGACCTTCAAACCTAGCTCCGCGAGAAAACGAAGCAGTGTGAGGGAGCGAGAAAGCGGTGGCTTGGTTGTACCCCTAGCGGATCATAGTCTCTCTTGCTATCGGTCGACACATCACCGACAACGAGTAGGTGACCAGTTCTTAGAAATGCAACACTAGCCTTGAGCGACATGTTTCCTCCTGTTTGCTCGCCTAATATGGCCGCCATGGTCCCTCGCTGGCTGGCATCTCCATAGTTTGACGATGATGATGCAAAACTTCTCTCTCTACAGTGGTGCTCTTCCTCCGTGACTTGCTACCCCATCTCTGATATGTCCCTGCTACGACGATGTTCTGAGACCTAGAGTCACGAGTCGGGGTAAAACCCATGCTCGACGAATACAAGCGCTAACAACGGTGACACCCAAGGGTGAGCATACCTTCTTAGAGGATTTTCTATGGAACTTATTGTACCTTCACCTCGTCGAGCACGAGGGAAACCTTGGGTCCGATTCATCGGACTAGGCGGTGTCGTCATATTATCGATCCCTCTCTAGAGGTGTTGCATGGGTTGCCCGTGGAGTTCACAGAGTATCAGTTTGAGGTATTGTCCTCTATGATCTCACTAGCGAGGCTCATTGTCAACATGTTGCTTTAGCATGGGTCCCACGTAGACATAGAGTGTGAGCCTCTTGAGTGTATGTCCTTGATGATGTTTCCTAGACACACATTCACCGATCTTGGCTTCGCCTTGCCACCCTCTTGCCGACTCGTGCTAGGCACATGGGATGGCTTGTCGACGTGAACAACCATTGAGTCATGGTCATGTTATGGTGGCTTCTGACAATAGTTGTGACATGACCTTGAACCACTGAGGCTAGACAAGGCAAGGCTTTTTGTCATTGGAGTATGAAGTTAGTGACACCTCTTATTTCATCGTGGGTCGTCTGGTGAGGATTGTCTTTTTTTCTTTTAGTTGACCCGTGGTTCACGGGTCATATAAGACATATATTGTCCTTCTAAGAACACATTCAAATTAATACATCCCTAAAGAACATGACTATCTGATTACCCAATATGTTTTTAAACAACGGGTACAACAACAGCCTTGTGAGGCAAAGTGGATGTCCGGTTTCTGATCTTGAACTCATTTTTCCTAAAAGATCTTCCATTTTTGGCACTTATAGCAGTTTTCAAAACGTACATATGTTCACAGAAAAATCAGCCAGGGAGGCCTGGTTTGTAGACTATGTACTCATGCTTATTATAGCTGCTAACGAAAAATGTACTTACTACTTGGCTACATGAATTTTTACTTTATACTAGTTCGTTTGAAGGAAATGTAACACAATAATTCCACGTGCCCTGGCCTTTCCGAATTAATTACTTGTACATTTGTGCTACGGCTCCTGATCGTAGGGACAAAGAGTTTGTTGTGTGGAGGATCGGGGAAGAGTGACTTAAGAGCTGCTGCAAGTGTTTTGGGCTCCATGTGCATTTGCAGGTTTGGACGGTCCCAGTAATCGATACCTCGCCAACTATCTAGCTATGTATGCAAGCTTGCTAGATCCCCATTTTTACCATCTGAAAAAAACTGAGAAACCAAATTCGGGGTACTTAATATTTCGTGTGTATATATGAGCTCACAATTGATTTTTTTTCCGAAAAGAGTGAATTCCACTTTTTACCCTCTATTTATGCATTTGAGACACTAATTATCCTATTTATAAAAGTTGTACTCAAATGTCCCATTTAAGAAAATCATGAGCATGATTTTGCCTTATTTTAGCACTTAACACGTGTTCTTGGATAAGACTGACATGTTGGGACGATGTGCCGCAACAAAATATGTCAAGATCGAAGGATGTCGTTGTCGATCATATATATCCTTCTCTGCACCAAATGTTCTATTCTTTGTTGCCATCTCGATAATTTTGAGGTTTAATCTTCACGTTACACCTTGTCCAATAGATATGCATCAGAAAATAAGAGTTTAAAATTTCCGAACATGATAATTTAGATGAATTTTTACTACATAGGGTAATTGGTGTCATAAATGGACAAATAGAGAATAAAAAATGAAATTCACTCTTTCAGAAAAAAAAAGGTGAAACGATCAATTAGAGTCACCAATCTCCCGATTGATGGCTTCGTCAAACCGGCAGGCCCGGCCAAGCATCCAAATGATAAACAAATGGTCCTTGGTGCTCATGCACCAATAAATTTCCGTTTTATGTCACCTGGCCTCGATCGGCTGCGCCCAACTGGTCCACAACAGGGGAGGATTGAAGTTTTGCTGGCGGGAACCTCAACTGTTTTTGGTCCAGGTCCCTGCAGGTGCTCCAGCAGTCCAGATCGAGGCTGTTCCTTGATAGAGCACTACGCCAACCTACACCAACCATGGTCCCTTTCAAAAGGCTCTCTCTCTCCATGCACCCACGTAGCACCTCAAGAGGAAATATCACCCAAAGAGAGCTGAAGGCCTGAAGAGCTGAGTGCGTTCAAATGTCACAAAACATTTTGAATTACTAAACATATTTTGATTTTTAGATTTGAAAGAAAATGCTCCCGTTCAAACTTTGCGCCCCTTGACAAAATTTATTTTCGCTCCGCCCATTGATTATTGACACTAGTGTAGTTTGTAGCTTACGTGTGGTGGTTGGATATATAATGTGCGTCGAGTTTACAGGTGTATGGTACAGAAAGATATATGATATAGAATAACGGGCGATCGTCTGATGAGAATAATCTCGAATAGTACCATGGCCATCATATTCGAATGTAAAGCAAACCCAAGTATCAAATATAGTAAGGATGACCAAACACACATCGTGGTTCGGCCCGGAAGACCTTGTCGTTGTCGCCCGCCACGATAATTTTTTTGATATCGGCGTCGAAGACATAGTTGTGGTTTGGTGCTAATTTGACAATATAATTTGTGTAGCATATATATAACTGCTAGTACTTTAACGATTAAAATTAATGATCAAAGTTACTCAAAATATGTGTGAACCAATAATAAACCAGAGAGCGGGACTAGAAAATCTGAATAGGCGTAAATGACTCATTTCATAAATTGAAGTATAGTAGGGGTACTATGAATAGGCGTAACTCCAACATCGCAGGGCGCATAGAAACGAACGCGGCCAACCCAGCAAAAGGAAGTACGAAGACGGCCGGTGCTAATGTGGTGTGCCGTGCCCTGTTGACGTGTAGTGCTGCGCACGGTTATGCACTCTGCTGTAGTCATCTGGACCTTCTTAAATCGAGCTTCTCAGCAGTTTCTTGTGGTAGTATGATGATGTTGCAACGTCGCTTGATCTGTACGTATTCTGAGTTCTTCGTTTCAGTCGCGATGATCACTAGACCACTATTGTACGGTTCAGTATATACATTATGGGCCAAGATTGTATTACTCGGTCTGTTGTCGGTGCCATGAATTGGTTGGCCTCGTCGACGACTACTTGGCATGGTACGAGTACGGCGGAATGATTGCATTTGGAATTCAATTCGCCCCAATACTTTTTCGTCCTTCGTGCCATCTTAACGTCTTCTTCAAGCGCTTGCTAATGTAAGATCATCTCCACTACCATTCTCAGTAGGGCTTTTCCAGACCCAATACCATTCTTCAAGTGATTGCATTTGGAATTCAATTCGCCCCAATACTTGTTCGTCCTTCGTGCCATCTTAACGTCTTCTTCAAGTTCTTCTAATGTAAGATCATCTCCACGGGTGTTGTATGGTATAGAAAGATGCATGATACATAATAACGGGTGATCTTCTAATGAGAATAATCTCGAATAATACCATCGCCATCATATTCGAATGTAAAGCAAACACGGGTATCAAAATATAGTAAGGATGACCAAACATACATCGTGGTTCGGCCCGGAAGACCTTGTCGCTGTCGCTCGCCACAATAAAAAAAATTGATATCGGCGTCGAAGACCTAGTTGTGGTTTGGTGCTAATTTGATAATATAATTTTTGTAGCATATATATAACTAGTACTTTAACGATTAAAACTAATGATCAAAGTTACTCAAAATATGTGTGAACCAATAATAAACCAGAGAGCAGGAGTAGAAAATCTAGCTAGCTATCCGCCGTTTCTGCATAACACTTGGAAATTTACCCTCGAAACAAAAGTTACCGCCGTAAGACAAGATGACTCATTTCATGAATTGAAGTATATAGTAGGGGTACTATGAATAGGCGTAACTCCAACATCGCAGGGCCGCATAAAAACGACGCGGCCAACCCAGCAAAAGGAAGTACAAAGACGGCCGGTGCTAATGTGGTGTGCTGTGCGCTGTTGACGTGTAGTGCTGCGCACGGTTGTGCACTCTGCTGCAGTAATCCGGACCTTCTTAAATCGAGCTCTCAGCAGTTTCTTGTGGTAGTACTGTATGATGTTGCAACGTCGCTCGATCTGTACGTAGTCTGAATTTTTTGTTTCAGTCGCGATGATCACTAGACCACTATTGTACGGTTCAGTATATACTTCATTATGGGCCAAGATTGTATTACTCGGTCTGTTGTCATTGTCTTGTCTTGTCTGATTGTCAGTGCCATGAATTGGTTGCTCTGCGCCTCGTCAACGACTGCTTCGCATGGTACGAGTACGGCGGAATGATTGCGTTTGGAATTCAAGTCGCCCCAATACTTGTTCGTCCTTCGTAATACCATCTTAACGTCTTCTTCAAGTGCTTGCTAATGTAAGATTGTCTCCACCTATCATTCCTAGAAAAGCCTTTGCGATTTTTTCATTCCGGCAGCGAAAATTCGTCCACCTACATTTTCATGTGGCCAGCTTTTGCTAGATTTGACCCATTTTATATCTAGAATTTTCAGGCCGAGCCCAGAGAGCTGGGACCGCCTATGAAACGATAGATGAAGCATATTCAGCAAAAAAACCCGAGTTGGTGGCCCGTCCTATCCACGTATAAAACCGAGTCATCCTTATACCGTCGCCTCGGCTTCCACGACGGATCGCCGGGCAATGACCGTCTGTCTCGTCGGCCACGCGCAGCCGTAATGACGCGCCACCGCTGACCCATCTTTTCGTCGTTTCCACTTTTCCCATCCACGCCGCTACACCCTCCCGTCTTCGTTGTCCTTTCCTCTTTCGGCTATAAATGTTGGCTCCCTTGCCGTCTCCCAAAGCACACACCTTTGACGCTGAGAAGAAGAACTCGGCAGCGGCAATGGAGGAACGCTACCCCGGCTACCCAGCGGCGATGAACGGCTTCGGTCGGCGTTCTCTGCAGCCGTGGGAGGTACGGCTGCTCTATGCCACCGGCTACCTGGCGCCGCCGGACTTCCGGTGCCCACCGACCTGGAAGCTCAGCGCGGGAGGCGTGCGCGTGCCGCCGGTGTCAGAGAGGTCCTACCTCGCCAAGGAGATCTAGGCGGCCATCGCTGCTATGAAGGATCTGGAGCTCGCCGAGGAACCCGACAACCTTTTCTGCTGGGAGAATTTCTTTGCCGAGCGCCGGAACCAGAAACTGGCCGCCCACGAGGGGGAGGTCCCTCGCCGAAGTGGCACAACTCTGTGGGACGACATCGGTGGTGGAGCGCACCAGGTCGCACCTTGGCGGCCGTCCTCGAGCACATCACCGCCGGTGATAGCCCTAAATTGGTCTATGATCCGCGCTCGCCACCTTTGGCCTCCCAGCGTCATGCGGCGGCCACCTGGCTGCCAAGGAGGATGGCCCGCCTATCTTCGTCGTCCTCGACGTCTGCGTCGTGCTCATCCAGCTCGGCGCCATCACAGTCGCCGCGTGCCATGCCTCCACTCTGTCCGGTAAAGCAAAAGGTGGAGTCACCGATGCGCTTATCGTCGCGCGTTGTTGTTGCTAGTCGGCCACCTTCGGCTAGCGAGGCCGTTGTTGCGCATGCCGAAGCCCGAGCCGGCAGACTGGGCCGTCCCCGTCGACGAGGACGCGTTCGTCCTGAAGATGGCATTGCAACGCTCCCTCAATGACGTGCCACCCATGCAGACCCCCGGCGTGTGCGTCTAGTCTAGGGTGGACTGGGAGCGGGAGGAGGCCGAACGCATACGGCGTATGCACGAGCAGGCCGAGCGTCAGGCCACGTGCGACGCTTGCTAGCAGAGCGCCTACCAAGGCGCGTCGCTCATCGTCCTCAACGACGACAAAGACGAGGTTGGGCCCTCATCGCAGCCGTGACGCTGCGGCCCGCGGTGACGCCAGGACAGCTCCCGGCCACCGCAGCCGCCAAGCGACGATAACGGGCCTAGGACGCCGACTACACGTCCTTCTACCGCCACTTCGGCATATGATTGACGTGCCTGTCTGTTTCGTCGTCGACATTCCCTATAGCCAATTTCAGTAAAAATTCAGGTATATATATAAATTTGATATAATATGTACGACTTGTTTATATTTTATGCAATTGACTAAATTTCGCCTTGTGAAGGGTGAAAACTCGACCCGGGAACGTAAATAAAAAACATCCGTTCCCAAGCGGAATGCTATATTTGTCCAACACTAAATAACGCTGCAATCTTGCATGGAAACGCCGAACAGGTGAGAGATGCTCTAACGCAAGCCCCAGGTCAAACCATTCTGCGCGGAAACAGTAAATACGCCGCATGTGACAGGTTCCGCCATGACGCTTCTCGGTCGGAAGGACGCATTTTCCAATCGAATTCTTCGCCCACCTCCGCTGGACAGGATTTGCGTACGTGCTCACACAACTGCATGGACAAGTCTTTATTGATTCCACGTGGCTCGCAGTACTGTACTGGTACTCGGGCACTGGCAGTACCAGAGCAGCAGGAGCAAACAACACCCACCATCTGGACCAACATTTAGGGCGCCACTAGTTCAATTCGTATCATAAAGTATTTCCCTGGAGAACTCTCCCGGTGAAACAATTAAGCAACACCTTGGCTCTCGTGTCGTTCCCGCGAGCGACCGAGAGCCCCTGGCGACGCCCCTTCCTAGCTCCTCCCCACCTCCTCGTCGTCGCCAGAGGGCGTCGCCGGGCGAAGCCCGCGCGGCGCGGGTGGCGGCGGCGCTGGCTTTGGGAGGCGTCGTCTTTGGTCGTGGCGGCGGGCGCGCAGAGCTCCGACCTCGGCGTGGCGGCTTCGTGTCCTGTGCATGCTTGCGGCGGCGGCTCCCTGGAGCTGTCTCGGCGGCGGGCGGCGCGAGCTCTGCCCTTGGCCCACCGGTGGAGGTCGAGGGCGTGGACGGGCACGGCGAGCGTATCGGCGTGCGGCGGCACTGCGCACGTACTGCCCATGGCAGAAGGATCCTGGCGTGGAGATGGTGCTCCCCTTGAGTTTGGGCCGGGACGGGGGCCCTTGGGCCCGTTCGAGCCCATCGTCCATGTCCAATATCTGGGGGTCTCGGCAGCCAAGGGGCCTGCTGGAGGTCGATCTGGCTCTGCTTGAGCTCCCTCCTGTCTGGTTGCAGTAGTGCTGGGTGTGCAGCCGCCCTGTGCCCTTGCTGTCTCGTGTCCTCGCAACGATTTTCTCTAGTGGCGAGATGCAAATTGGGTACGCCGGGGCGGCGGCCCTGGGTGGCGGGAGTCCCCTTGGCTGTCGGGCGAGCCAGGGACTCAGGTGCTGGATGGAGACCATGATCGTGCAGACGGTATGGTGGCCGGCGAGCTGCGTGCTTTGACGGCGGCTCCAGGTGAAAACCCTAGATAATTGGATCGGGCGATGGCGGCGCTGCTGCGTCGTGCTCTTTTTGAAGACACCGTCTTGGAGCTCTTGGAATGTGGCTCTTCTTCGGTGGCGTGGCCTGGTGTCTGGGGTGTTGTTCGTCGTGGCGGTGGTGTGGTTGCCGTCTCGGCGGTGGCCCGACCTCCATGTTGGAAGCTAAAGGCTTAGCCGAGGGGAAACCTTGCCTTTTGGGCGACGACGGCGGCGTCTACGGATGTCGTTCCCTTGTTGAAGGCGTCGCCGCGGTGCTTTCGGTATCTCTCGTGCTCCAGGTGAAAACCCTGATCCTCGGATCGGGTGGTGGCGACGCTCTGGTGTCGTGCTCTTCTTGAAGACGCTGCCTTGGAGCTCTCGACGTGTGGCTCTTAGACGGTGGTTGTGTCTCCCTCAGCAAGGCTTGATGCGGATCTACACACCCGGGTCTTCTTGGGGCTCCCTTGGCGCTGCTTGGGGGTTTGTGGGCAGCTCGGTTCGGGTCCTGGAGGTGGTCGGCCTCTGGTGGCGTTGCTGCAACGATGGCGGGATCTCGACGGCACGCGTGAAAATGGCTCGCCCTCCGGGGAGCTCCGACCCGACACTGTAGACGTCGTGCGTTCGCTTTCCGCGTTTGTAGTAACTGAAGGGTTTCACGGCATAGTAAATCAAAATTTTCTACGGATGCGAACAGAGGGAAAGCCAAGATCTAATCTAGGAGATGCAATCAATGAGAGAGATTGGATTAGATCTTCATACCCTTGAAGATTCAAGACAAATGAACGCTCGTCGAACGTGGGTGATGTAGTCGTACTTCTCCTCCTCACGATCCGATCCGATCTAGCACCACAAGTGGCGGTGCCTCCGTGAGATGCACACGTGCAGCACCTCGACGTCTCCTCCTTCCTCGGACCAGAGAGTATGGTGGAGAGATAGATTGGATCTACAACACGACGGCGTGGTGTATATGGTGGAGAATTTCACCTGCAGGCTTCGCCTACAAACATGGAGGGAGAGAGGAAGGTAGCAAGGCTACTAGGGTTGGAGGCAAGGTGTAAGGGGCGCCCAGCCCTCTTTATATAGAGGGCGGCCAGCCTTGCCCTCCTCCAAGCCTTGGGCGGGCCAAGGGAGGAGGAGGGGGTGTGGACTCTCCTTCTAGAAACCCTATCTCTAGTTTAAACGATTTAAACTCTCTAGGATCGGCTGGGCCCTATGGGCCTTGTGCCCTGGCCCAAAGCAGCCAGGACACTCCCTCATAGGCCCATGCCCCTCCCGGAAGGTGGGGCCACGTTGGTCCCCTTCCGGAAGGTTCTAGAAGCTTAGGTACAATACCGATTAACCCGGAACAATTCGAACTCCAAAACTACATCGCCTTATATGAATCTTATTCTCGGACCATTGAACCTCTAGTGATGTCCCGGATCCCATCCGAGACTCGAACAAAAACTAATAAACTAATTATCCAATCTATCCTAGCCGAGACACGTTAAGTGTGTGACCTGCGGGTTCGAGAATATGCGTACATGATCTTCTATCAATAATCAACAATGGGTGCGGCACCCATATTGACTCCACACATTCATCGATGATCATATCGGATGAACCACGATGCCGTGATTCAATCAATCCCATATATATATTCCCTTTGTCTCGCGATATTTTACTTGCCCGAGATTCGATCGCTTGCACTGGTCATACCTAGTTCAATCTCGTTCACGCAAGTACTTTACTCGCTGTAATGCGGTATCACTTTGTGATTAACTCCTTAACCACATGCTTGCAAGCGGTGTTGATATCGATTACGAGTGGGCCCAAGTATATCTCTCCGACTTGGGAGGGACAAATCCCATCTCGATACATACAACCCAACAGATACTTTCCGATCACCGAGAGACACCTTTATGATCACCCTCTCATAGGATGACGTTTGATGACCTCAAAGCTTTCCGATACCGTGGAGTTGTATTATCTCATGGTCTAAGGAATACAATATTTGACATAGGAAAAGCTTCGCAAAGATGAACACGATGATACGATCGAATTGCTTCGCTTAGTTTGGGTCTGTCCATCATATCATTCTCCAATGATATGATCTCATCATCAATTGACAACTCATGTCTATGGTTAGGAAACCTTAACCATCATTGATCAATGAGCTAGTCCATAGAGGCGTACTAGGGACACGGTGTTGTTCACAAACCACACAAGTATTAAAGTTTCCGCTTAATACAATTCTAGCATGGAATATAAACTTTATCATGAACAAGAATTATTATTGCCTCTAGGGCATAATTCCAACAGTAACTGTATTGGCCTCTCCGGCTGCTCGTGCTTCTGGTTGTAGCCTCGTTGGATGCCCTTATATGTGGGTGGTTTGATCTCGCTTGTAAGCTCGATGCAGCATCTTGTATCCTTTCGCCGTTTAGCGTTATTAATTTAACGCCGGGCCTTTTGGCCTGTTATTTAAAAAAAAGAATTAAGCAAAAGAAGCAACAAGCCCCTTCTTCTTCCTCGTACCGAGCGCGATCATCAACACGTGTGACGGCTGCAGTTTAGTATACTCCTACTCGTCGTACACTTTCGCGTTGTGGTTTGTGTCAAGTTCAGATGACAGTGCTTATCCTAATGACGGCCCAGTTGTCACATGGTCAAGTCTTGTTTATGTGGTAACCTTTTGTCACATTCGGGGCTTGCTTGTGGTATCATTGATCTAATCTTCATCATCAGCAGTTATACCATAATCCATGCCTCACGGCTTCCGGACTGCTGCACGAAATGCCTGGCGGCTTGCAAGGACCCCGTGTTTTGTTATATGCGGATGATGCAGCCATTTTCTTGACCCCTACGGAGCTTGACGTTTCAGCCCTCGCTAGCATCCTTTAGGGCTTGTTTGATTCATAGGATAGGAAAAATAAAGGAATAGGAAAACCATAGGATTGCAATGTCATGTCCACTTCAATCCTGTAGGAACCCACATGCAACAAAGTTTGTTTGATCCATCAAAGGATTCTAAGAAAGAGCTTCGGGTGGATGTTAGATTTCCTATGCAATCTAGTGCAAAGGATTTCCTAGGAAAGTTTCCTATAGGAATCAATCCTACAAATCAAACAACCACCATAGGAAAATTTCCTATAGGATTTAATCCTACAAATTTCCTATACAAATCCTTTGAATCAAACATGCCCTTAGAGTTTTGGGGAGGTCTCTGGAGTCTGGCCTAGTGACTAATGTGGCTAAAAGCTCTGTTGCTCCGACTCGTTGCGCCGAATTTGATCCTGAGTCGGCCTTGGCAAACTTCCCAACTGCTACCGTCCAATTTCCCCTCAAGTACTTGGGCATGCCCCTTTCGCTTGGCAGACTAAGACGGGCGGATCTCCAACCTTTCATTGATAAGGCGGTGGCACGCCTGAACCCTTGGAAGGGAAGATTTTTGAATTGGGCGGGTTGTACCGCTCTGGTGAAGTCTTCTCTCTCCTCCATGCCGATCTTCTTGTTAACAGCTCTGAAAGCTGACAAGGGCATCCTAAAGGCTTTCGCCAAGATCAGTCGAGGAATGCTATGGGCTTGCAAGGAAGTTGATCGTAGGGGAAATGCAAGGTCAACTGGCAGAAGGTCTGTCGCCCCAAGGAGCTTGGCGGCCTGGGAATTCTGGACTTGGAAAAGTTCTCTCGTGCGCTTAGGCGTCGTTGGCTGTGGTACGAATGGACGGCACCGGAAAAGCCTTGGGTTGGTTATGAAACCCCCAATGATGCCTCCGATAGAGACCTCTTCAATGCCGCTACTCGGGTAACCATTGGTGATGGTGCTAAGGCTTCCTTCTGGTCATCCTCCTGGCTTGATGGTACTCCTCCGGAGGACCTTGCTCCCTTGATCTTCAAAGCCTCTAGAAGAAAGAACCGGACAGTTTGGGACGCTCTTGAGGACCAAAACTGGGTGGATGATATTAACGTAGAAGCGTTCACGGTCGAACACCTGGAGCAATACGTCCGCCTTTGAGATCTTCGTTCGGCGGTCCAACTTTCCCCGGGTACAATGGACTCCATAATTTGGACCATGACGCCCAATGGATGTTACTCAACCAACTCCGCCTACAAAGCTTAGTTCCTGGGCTCTTTGCCTTGCTCCTTTGGGAAACTTGTTTGGAAAACTTGCCCCCCCCCCCAAATGCCGCTTCTTCGCTTGGCTCGCCGTCCAGAACCGAATATGGACCGCCGACCGTCTTGCCAAACGCGGGTGGCCTCACCAACCTACTTGTCAGCTATGTAGATGTACCCCCGAAATAGCGCGACATATCCTCTTCGAGTGTCGCTTTTCCAAGAGGATCTGGACTGCCGCGGCTTCATGGCTCTCTTGCCCAGATCTTACTTGTTGCCTGGGATCGGCAAGACCTAAGGTGCTAGACTACTGGCACGCCATCGCCAAATCTCCCACCTCTTCTCCCAAAGGTTTACGAACCGCCCTCATGCTTATCGCTTGAGAGATTTGGAAAGAAAGGAATGAGAGAGTTTTCAACAATAAATCTTCTCTGCCTTCGGTCATCATGCACAAGATCAAGGAGGAAGGAAAGGATTGGATTTTAGCCGGTGCGAAGAACCTGGCGGAACTTGTGGGTTGACTTTTCTCTCTTTTCCGGGGATTTCTATCCCCTTTCTTTTTTATTTTGTTGGCGCTAGCCAATCCTTGTTTGCTCCTCCTATATCAATATAAGGCAAAGCTTTTTTGCCCCGTTACAAACTAGTGTAATTCTCGCTCATGTCTTAAGTCAAATATTTTAAAGTTTGACTAATTTTATGGAAAAATATAACAACATTTATGACACCAATTTAGTATAACTAGATCAATCTTGAAATGTAGTTTTTCACATCATACATGTTTGATGTCATATATGTTACTACTTATTTCAATAAAGCTGGTCACTAGTTCAATTTTTTTGCCTTAGGACAAGAGCTAGAAGTGCACTTGTTTGAGGATGGAGGTAGTACATTTTCACCAACCGATCTCCGACGATGCTCTCCTTTTGTACTTGAAAAAAGAGAGGAGAAAATAAGAAGAAAACACCCAACATTGCTACAAAATTTGAAAAAACTGGATGAAACCCTCCCTTCAATAGTATAAGACGTATAATTTTTCTAAAGTCAAACTTTTTTCAAAGTTTGACCAGGTGTATAGAATATCAACTTCCGCAATGGAAAAAACTATACGAATTTACACTTCATGATAGATGTACCAATGTCAGTACGATATTGTAGATACTAATATATTATTTGCAAACTTGGTCAAATTAATTTAGAAAAACCTTGGGAAGGAGGGAGTGCTTGGTTTCAAGGAAAATGATAAGAAGCCAAACTTCAGAACTATTATTAAGAAATATACTTTAGTACTCAACTTAATTTACTCAATTTAAAACAAAATACAATGATCTTTAAATTGTAGTATGCACCATTCTTTTTTGTGGAGGGTACTATACGTGTCACCCAAGTAAGAATTATACACAACAATGATTCTTTAAATTGCATCAAATTGTAGTATGCAAGAATTTCAACATCACAAGTCATAAACCGCAAAAAGCTAGTACAATAATGCATGGGAATACGAAAAATGCTCTGTTGAAGTTCACAAGTATATTAGCTGATTAATTTTACATGTGTTCGTACCTTTGATGCAATATTCTTTGCTTAGCCTAAAAAGTATTGTTGTTGTCGAAATGCATGTTGTTTTGATCGTTTCTCTATGAATCCATATGACGGTCATCATAAAAAAATCTAAAATTTCATGGATACAACGAATTATTCTCCCGAAGCAGGTGTTATTTGACTATAATTTCTATAACACAATGTATACATACTTGTTCTCTTCATGATTGGGAAGTGACTTGAACTTTTCTCTACTCCGTTATTCATAAAGATTGTTTAAGTTGGGATGACCTAACAAAACTATAAACCAAAAAAGTATGTTGACCATCTCAACTTTGGTTATCATAGGTAGGTTGATTTTTTAGATAATGACCATTGACCGATGATAGTTGAATAATAGGACACCGCAAAAGGTAAACTATCACGCTCTTTAAAATGTTTATAGCTTAAGAAATTAACATGTTGAACTAATACTTTCTACTTGCAACATTCATTTTTTCCCGTTTGAAAGATCAAAATTAATTAGAAAAACATTCATGTTTTGTCTGAAAGAAATGTACAAATAATAATACATACTTCCTCTGTGCGGAAAAGATGTCACACAATTTTCTAAATTCACATTTATACATATAGTAAAATTATTTTAGGCACATGCAAATTTAGGCAAATCCGCGACATCTTTTAGGTAAAGTGGGATCCCCGTTGGACGATCAGCGTATTGCACATGGTATGAAATTTCATAGAATTAGTCCGTGGTAGGAGGTATAGGACTGCTGGGTCAGCGCCAACCAACACCTTAATTTTGTGTGTTTGTGATTTGACCTCGTATTTATAAGGAGTATATAGTAGTATCTTCTAAAAGAATTTCTCTAAGAAAAAAGAGAGGGGGAACTCAATTGGTCTTCGACTGCAAATCGTCAATGCTACGTTCAAACTTGAAGTAAAATAGCACGAGAAGACTTCATAGCCATTTTGACTTTGTATAACCGGCTGGAGTATATTATTTTCTGCCTTGTAAGTCTTCGCTCCTTTATTGGAACAGATCAATGTTATGTTGTGGCCTTCCATGGCGGCCACCACAACTACAAGCTACTAGGGCCGGCCTTTCCATGTGCAGACGAGGACAACTAACAGTAAATCACGGTTCTTGAGAGCATATGTACTCCTCCATCCTAAAAAGTTGCATAAATTTATATATATTTTTTGATATGTTTTAATATATAGATATATGCGAACATAAATCTACGACATCTTTTCGACATTGGAGGGGTACAAACTTTGGGCAATGCCTATCTCGGACCAGACGGTCAGCTGCAACAAGCAGGTGATGATGATGCCAACGAATAATTAAGTATCCCCGCAGCTAGCAATGTTGCTCGATCGCTCACTGATCATCGCATAAATAGTCAGTACGCATAGCCTCGCTCGCTAATTGGTTTGCGTCATCACGAATCCTCAACGCACACCTACTGTTTTCTCTTTGAATAAGAATCCTTGCCTATACTGATTAAAAAAAGGTGTTAATCCAGACAGTAGGCGGCGAATCATTAGCAGCTAGACTGCTCTAGTAGCTCAACTTAATAATCTCCTACGGAGTGTGTTGTACGTGCACAACGTCTCGCTACTCTATAGCCCTATCGTTTTTAGTGAGTATAGGAGGAGTACTCAAATGACCCTGCCGCCTGCCGGCCTGCTCCTATCCGTTAGGCTGAGCCTGCTATTACTGACGCTGATAAGCAAACGTAGTAGTACTGTCACTGCTGTACCGCCTACTAGAATTAATCAATTCGGCCTCTTTTTGACTCACAAAACACGCTATTTTTTTTAAATAATACAAATTCTTTATAAAATTTCATGAATAATACATAAATTTAAGGAATGTCAAATCTAGCGCGGCCTCGCGGGATTAACTCCTGACCAGTACGTGTCGGGTGTTGAACTCCCGACCAGTCAAGTCGGGGTTAAACTCCCGACCAGTTGTGCCCCGAATAGAATCTTGCAGTGGAAACCTATGCCTAGTTACCAACTGGTCAGGAGTTCAACCCCTGACTGGATTGGTCAGGAGTTTAACCCTCGACAGGTATTGGTCGAGAGTTAATCCCACGTGGCCGCACTAGATTTTAAAATTACCAATTTCATGTATTATTTATGAAATTTGCTGCTACCACCAACGGAAACAAAAGGTGCAAAGACCAGTTCATATACTACTCTCGTTTGTCCAAAAATAAGTGTCACAAATTTATCAATTACAAATGTATTTAGTATTAAAATGCCTCTTATCTGAACGGACAAAATATATTCCTAATCAGGTTAAATTACGTTAATTCGTATCTTGGTCTTGTGGTCTTAGCACGACGACTTTTCGTTTATCTACTACAACAAGTTTTATCCGTCTTCAATGATGGAGGGCGACGGCGGAGACGTACCTTCGACTCGCGCTAGTGATTCTAGTCGTCGCTAGTGGTCTAATGCAATATCTATAATTTTTATCACTTTTAGACCTTGTTATACTGTTGTTAATGATTTTTAATAAATTATCGGAATTTCGCAAAAAAAAAGTTAGGTTAACTACCAGGCAATCATGCATGCGTGACTGGTGCATGCATGCATGCATCTCAGGATCAGTTGGGGCATACACTATACTACTGTACCAGTGGACTCGTAGTTGGTATAGTACCGGTGGGCGGTAGCTAGACAGATCTCACTCCCTAGCTACTCGATCGATCGACCAAGCACCTAAAATTCGTGCCTATATTAATTAAATTAAACTACTACACGGATCGCTCGCTCTGCAACTCGGATCCCAATCATTCGAGTGGAGGCCGTTTTGGGCGTAGAATATTGTTGTATCCACCTTGAGCACAAACTATGCACATGATACACAGGGGAAAGACACACGACACGATATGGGCAAGGCTAGCATGCATATGCCTCGTGCTCGATGGGGATCGATACCAGTTGCTCACCCGGGGGAATCAAATGTTGTTGAGCACGATAGATTTTCCTCCGTTTGAAATATAAGATGTTTTACTTGTGAAGAGAACGATTCAGACTTTAGTGTCTAGATTCACTCTAAACTTGAGTGAACCTACGTACTAAAAATAGTCTAGATACATTTGATTCACAAAGCTAAAACATCTTATATTTTGAAACGGAGGGAGTAGCTCTTACGTATGGGGTTTCCAAAAAGGAAGAAGAAAGGCGTGGAGCTTTAGTCGATCTCCCTTTTTGAGAGAAAAGAAGAGTAGTATTTTTATTTTCTAGAGAAAAAAGTGGATTCGTTTCATAGAGAAAGTTGCATTCATATAAGAAGAGAAGCGTACCGACACCTGAGTTCAAAACCTTACGGAAGCGAATTAAGATTCCTATTTATACCTGAGGAACACGCTCTCCTGGTACTCATGCAATTTATCTTGAGGACCAGGCTTGGTGCTTAACCAAGTTTAAAAATCCTGATACTCATTCTTAATGGTTGTGTGCATTCTTAGTTGGTGCAGAGGCGGGAAAGTGAAATCCTTCCTCCATTTTAAGACCCAGACGGACACCTACCAACCCCTCCTCCTCCCGCACCCGTGCGGCGGCGCCGCGCCAGGCGGCCTCCCCTCCCCGCCGAGCCTCCCTCCCGTGGTCTCTCCTTCCCGTCGCCGCCATCCGGATCATCGCCAGACAAAGACCTAGGGATGTGGCGGCAGCGGCGTCCCTGATCGCGAACTGGCGGGAAGGCGGCGGCGTCCGTCCCGGCTAGTTTGGCGGTGGTGTTGCGGCGAGCGGCGGCCGGTGATCTGGGCCTAGCCGCGATCTGTCCCATACGTTGGCCTCGACGCCGGCGCCCAGGCCACTCGGGCCTTGTCCGTGACACTAGGGTGCTTGGGACATCTGTCCCCGACATGGTGGTGGTGGCCTCCTTCTCCGTCGGAATGGTCGGCCGGGTGGTCTTGTCGTCTTGCGGCGGATCCTGCTAGTTTCCGGTGGGTGGCGTGGGGGCTGCTGGCTCGGTTTCGATAAAGGAGGTGGTCCTGGATCCCTCTCAAGCCAAGACGATGATCTGCCGGATGTTGGTCTCCATTGATCTGGTTTTTGTGTCGTGTTCCGGAAGACTCCACCGGCGAACTCCATAAGTGCTATCATGCCGTGAGTTTGCCGGAAGGATTTAATTCGGTCGTACACCCATGTTTTACCCTAACCGTTTGGTTTCAGAGGGTGTGCTTCGAAACTTTTTTGGTTGTTATTATCATGGGCATGATCTCGTTCCATGTTGCTGACAGGGAAAGTCATGGAGACCGAGATCTAAGGACAGACAATGGTGGTTCGAGTCTGGATGGTGATGAGGAATTGGCTAGGTGACTTGTGAATTGGAGCAGTAGCATGCAAGTGGGGGCGACTGCATAGGAGAGGTTCATGGTCCTACCTCTTAGGGTAAAAAATCAGGGTCTGACCTTAATTGGTTGTGCCTGGCAATGGTCTTGTTGAAGGTATTGTTTTGAGAGTGTGGACTTTCTTCAGGGTGAAAACCTAGATCTTTGATCGGGCGATGACGGTGTTTGTGCACTATTTTCTTTTTGGCGGCGTCGTTTTTGGAGAAGCTAGACTTCTGGTGCTATCTTGGTGGTGGTAGTACTACAGTTTGAATGGATGAGTCACTGTAGCGGGACTTTTTTTATATAATTCTTCTTTCTTTTTTTTATGTGTGCGTCCGTGTGGCCTCTAAGGCAATGCGTTGTTGCAGAGGCTGGGTGTAATTCATATCATCTGATATTAATATATGCTTTTTTCCAAAAAAAAAAAGAGAAACATACATCAGTTTTTTCCCTGCCTTTGATGCAACAGAAAGAGACACATTTTAAGTTGTAACCGGCCATAGCCTTTGTTTTCATGAGCAACTTGTAGTCCCTTCGATTCATAATAAGTATAAATTTATACTAAAACAATCAAACTGATTATGAATCAGAGGGAGTACGAGTTTACTGAGTAGGGATTATTATGGGAAACTAGCTATGCTACATTACCTTGAACCGATAGACTTTTTCGCTGATTTGTTTTTGAGTTTTCTCCGGTGTCCTGTCACTTCTTCCAAAGTTAGAAAACTAAAAATACAAGGAGTTGGTCAAGATTGACCATACCCCTTCATTCTCTCCAAACCGACGGGTGATTGGTCAATTCTTGGAGAATTTTAGCATGCGGCCCGAAAGTTAAAGCGCCAAGGCAACACGGGGTGCGACTTTGTCGGTATTGAATCGCGATACTCACAGTTGGCATACCAAATGCTCAGAGGGTCTTTTTGGTATGAATTCAACAAAACATTTGAACATGAGAATATCGCTAACGCCCGTCAAATTGGGCCCCTCCTGTCAGTTTTGACCGTTAAGTCATTGCCATCCTGGCTGCCATGTAGACTTGCAGCGTTGGCGCCCTCGTGTTCAAACATTCTTTTTAACGCGGTCTTCTTCTTCCTCAAAGGGGTGATCCGTGGTCGTCGTCATGGCGCGGAGCTGGGAGTGAATTCCTTCAGTGGCAAGATCACCTAGCCAAACCTGATCGGCCCCGCCCTCCTCCTTCCGAACCGGAGCTCGACCCATGGCATGACACCGGGACGAGATTTCGGTCATATTGTCGTCCTGCAGAATCTGAGCTCGCCGTGGCTGAAATGGATCGTATGGGCACCTAGAGGAGGGGGTGAATAGGTGCTAACCAATTTTTAATACTTTTTCAATTTTAGGCTTGACACAAAGTAAATTCTCTAGATATGCAACTACGAGAATTTCCCTATATGTAACCCTAACTACTAAGCATGTAAAAGAGTAGCGAGGAAACCGTAGTGGTGCACGCGGAGACACAAGGATTTGTTTTACCGCAGTTCCTTCCTTGTTAAGGGAAGTACATCTGCGTTGGAGGGGTGGGCGGTTCTAAGACCACCACGCCACAATAGACCTCACCCTATTCTCCGATGGATCTCGCCACGAGAGGCCTGATCCACCTTCTCCACTATTGGATCCCTTCGAGGCGGGAACCGGTTCCTTTTACAACACTATCGGGGCACGCACCCACAACCGAATTGGGGGATCCCGAGATGACAACAAGTTGCCACAAGAACAAGGTTTATCAATATAAACAAAAACGAGGATCTAGATATTTGCAAGAAATACTAGATCGGAGGTTCTCCAAATGAATGGAGAGGAGATGAAGCGCTTGATTGCTGATGATGAAGATCGAGTTATCCTCCTTCGATTCCCCAAGGGATGGGGCCTTTGGGTGGATCTAGGTGGAGCACTCTTGGATGAAGCTTTAGATCCGATCCGGTCTTTTCGAGATGAATCAAGAGTTCGGGAGGGGAAGGCTGGCTTAAATACCCTCCCTAGATCCGTCACAGACAACTTTGGGGCGGATTATCCGCTCACTTGGGGATTATCCGCCTCGAAAACTCCGCCACAAGGCGGATTCTCCGGGAAACTCCGCCTCTCTGGGGCTTGCGCCTTGGTGAAGCTTGGTGAAGATCTTGGGGCGGATAATCCCCCCGAGGCGGATTATCCGGCCAAGCCGGAAAGTCCGGCCAAAACTCCGCCCCCTCTCTGGGGCTTGCGCCTTGGCGATGAGCAGGGGGCCGGATTATCCGGACCCGAGGGCGGATTATCGTGAGGCCGAAAATCGCCAAAATTCCGCCCCTTCCAGGGCTTGCTTGGGCAAAGGGAGGGGCGGATTATCCGCCCCCAAAGGCAGAGTTATTTTCCCTTTATTCTCAAATAGAGCTCCAACACTTCAACACACATTAAATGATCCTTGGTATTGTTATCTAACACACAAAACACTAGGGATTAAGAAATGTTCTTTCAATCTCCCCCTTTTTGGTGTTAGATGACAATACTAGGATTTGCAATAAAACCGGCAAATGCCACCTTAAATAATGAAAGACGCTCCCCATAGATGTGTGCATATTTAAGATTTGCATTTGAATACAAATACACACACTAGGGAGAACACTACTTTAAGGTTTGGGAAATACGGTCATACCACCGGGATGAGAATATAGCCAAAGCATACATAGATAATCCCATGAATCCATATGCCATCAAATATGCTCCATAATTCCAGAATTCCATGGGGTCCATAATAGATAAATCCAGAATTCCATGAATACCAAACACAGTACCAAACTGTGGAGCACGACATAGTCTTACATAAACAAACACAAATAGCAACTGAGTTCACGCTAGAAAAGGCACAAGCAAGCAAATAAAAACGACTAAAATCGAAAGGCTTGTGCCCGACCCTTGCAAATCCACGAGGCCTAATAAAACTACTTCTCCCCCTTTGGCATCGAAACGCCAAAAAGGAAGAAGAGTGATGCTAACGCCCCTGGAGATCACTCCTCCTCATCCTTGTCGTAGGGGGAGAAAGGCTTGGGTTGAGAGCATCAAACTGAGATGGTACTACACATCCAAATTTGCAAGAATCAAATCAATCAAAAGCCAAATGTGAGTGTGTTTTCCATAAGAACAAGAGATATGCAAGAAAATCCAACGGGACCCATGAAAAACCAACTCTTCTCAAGGAAGAGGGCGGTGGCCGAAGCCACCATGTTGGAGCGCATGGCATGACACCGCGAAGATGTATCTTGAGTTCAAAACCAATGCTCATCGATGACCCACATATCACAAAGTGATATTAAAGGAAATGATTTTACTTGCTTTTGGCATTATGGGGGGAGGGTTGGCCCAATCAATTAGGACCACACTCCCCCTATGTCTATGCCCGCATCTAAACCAAATACATGAATAAGAGCAAGTGAGTGTGCAAGGGTAGTCAAGCCAAGCTCCTTGAATCTATGATATTTAGCTCATTCCTCAAATAACAAAATCTTGCTTCATCAAGAGGCTTCGTGAAAATATCAGCAAGTTGGTTCTTCGTGCTCACAAAGGATAGAGCAATATCTCCACGAGCAACATGATCCCGAATAAAGTGGTTGCGAATCTCTATATGTTTTGTTCTTGTATGCTGCACGGGATTGTAAGCAATTTTGATAGCATTTTCATTGTCGCATAAAAGAGGCACTTTGTCACAATTGACACCATATTCCTTTAAAGTTTGCCTCATCCATAAAAATTGAGTACAAGCACTTGCAGCAGCAACATATTCAGCTTCGGCGGTTGAGAGTGAAATAAAATTCTGTTTCTTTGATGACCAACACACTAGAGACCTGCCCAAGAATTGGCATGCACCAGAGGTTGATGTCCTATCATCTTTGTCACCAGCCCAATCTGAATCAGTGTAACCACATAGAGAGAATCTTTAACCCTTGGGATACCATAACCCAAAATTTCGGGAATGAACCAAATATCGGAAGATTCACTTGACTGACACTAAGTGGCTTTCTTTAGGAGCGGCTTGGTACCTTGCACACACTCCTACACTTAACACGATATCGGGCCTAGATGCGCAAAGGTAAAGGAGAGATCCGATCATGGATCGGTATACCTTTTGATCCACGTCTTTACCCTTGGGATTGAGCTCAAGATGACACTTTGTTTGCATTGGGGTAGCAACACCATTGAGATCCGTCATCTTGAACCTTTTGAGCATGTCTTGGATGTACTTAGCTTGATTAATAAAGGTTCCCTCTCTAAGTTGTTTGATCTCAAATCCAAGAAAGAACCTGAGCTCACCCATCATGGACATCTCAAACACTCACGGGTCATAAGTTTCGAAAATTCATCGTTAAAAGCTTGGTTAGTAGAGCCAAAAATAATGTCATCTACATAAAGTTGGCATACAAAAATCTCCCCATTAAACTTCTTAGTAAAAAGAGTGGGATCGATTTGCCCAACTTCGAATCCACGGTCTAGCAAAAGGTCTTTAAGGTGCTCATACCACGCACGTGGGGCTTGTTTAAGGCCATAGAGCGCCTTATCGAGTTTGTAGACATGGTTCGGAAATTTGGGGTCCTCAAACCCCGGGGGTTGCTTGACGTATACTAACTCATGTAGAGGACCATTAAGGAAAGCGCTATTAACATCCATTTGTTGTAGTTTAAAATTATGATGGGCTGCATATGCAAGAAGGATACGGATGGACTCAAGACGAGCCACAGGAGCGTAAGTCTCGCCAAAATCAATTCCTTCCACTTGAGAGAATCCTTGAGCCACGAGTCGTGCTTTATTCCTAACAACAATGCCATTTTCATCCTGTTTGTTGTTGAAGATCCACTTGGTGCCGATAACATTGCGGCAATCCTTTGGTTTTTCTACAAGCTTCCAAACTTTGTTGCATTCGAAGTTATTTAATTCTTCATGCATTGCACAACCCAATCGGGGTCTTCAAGAGCATCAAAAACCTTCTTCGGTTCAACCATGGAAATGTGAGCTTGATGATCACAGAAGCTTGCAAGTTCTCTTCTAGTGGATACCCTTCGTTGTAGATCACCAACAACCTTGTCAAGAGTGTGACCTCTTAGTTCAAGGTTCCGATCAGCACGAGCCTTGCGACGAGCCTCAATGTCCTTATTGTTTCTAGGAGGAGTGGATTCAATAGTTGTATCCTTGTCTTGATTACTGCCCTGCCCTTGACCTTGGTCTTTGTTAATGCCAGAATATTGTTGCTGAACATTTTCTTCAGGCCCGGATAATCTACCCCTTGGAGGAGACGGACTATCCGGCTTGGGAGGTGAAGTACCAGAACCATCTTCCTGAGAATGCCTGATGGGAGTTGGAGACCCAGGGCCAGATAATCCGCCCCTGGGGGCCAGAGAATTCGGCCTGGGAGCTTCAGAGTTGTTGACTTCTCCTTCGGATCCTCTGGAACGAGTTGGAGTGCCAGGGGCGGATTGTCCGCCCCTTGGAGGGGGCGAATAGTTCGGCCTGGGACTACCAACTTGTCCAGGGGACAGATGATCTTCAGCAGATTGTGGTGTTGGTGCAGGATTGTCTCCAACATGTGGTGTGGGAGCTTGTTGATCTTGTGTAGATGAGGGCTCCACATGTGTGGAGCATTGTACTTCCCGATCCGCCACAAGGGGTTCCTCAATGGGGCGGAAAAATCCCACGCCCATTCTTTTTATGGCATCTTGGGGTATTTCAACATCTGCATCACAAACATCAACTTGCCCTACAAAGGACCCGTTATTTTCATCGAACTCCACACTACAAGATTCTACAACAATCCCAGTGAGCTTTTTGTAGACTCTATAAGTGTGGGATTCGACACCGTAACCAACAAAAATACCTTCTAAAGCCTTGGATTCAAATTTTGACAAACGGACACCTTTAATAAGAAAGAAACACTTACACCCGAATACCCTGAAGTATGATATGTTGGGTTTGTTACCGGTAAGTATTTCATATGGGGTCTTGTCCAAGATCTTTCGAAGGTAGAGCCGGTTTGATGAGTGACAAGCAGTGGATATGGCTTTAGCCCAAAAATTATAAGGAGACTTGAATTCAGCTAGCATAGATCTTACCATATCCATCAAAGTCCGGTTCTTCCTCTCGGCTACACCATTTTGTTGAGGGGTGTACGCAGCGGAATATTGATGTCTAATCCCCTCTTCGCTAAGAAACTCATTTAAAGTGTAGTTCTTGAATTCGGAGCCGTTGTCACTTCTAATTGCCAAGATAGGAACATTGTGTTGACGTTGAACTTCATTGGCAAAGTCGATGACAGTTTGTTGAGTCTCACTTTTCAGCTTGAAGAAATATACCCATGTATATCTTGAGTACTCATCGACAATGACCAAGCAATATTTCTTCCCACCAAGACTTGCATGAGAAGGAGGACCAAATAAATCCACATGAAGTAATTCCAAGATCCTCTTTGATGACACAATAGTCTTCCTCTTGTGGGGAGAGTCATGCATTTTTCCTTCAACACAAGCCCTGCAAACACGATCTTTGGCAAAAGAGACATTGTCTTTTAGTCCAAGGATGTGGCCACCCTTCTGGAGACTTTGCAAAGTTCTCATGTTGACGTGGGCTAAACGGCGATGCCATAGCCAGCCCACTTCGGCCTTTCCGCATCGGACCCGAAGTGGTTTTCCCTGAGAAGTCCACCACATACAGGTCATTTTCGACGTATCCAACGAAAGCGACCGTTAGAGACCTGATCCACAAGAGTACCACCAAATCATCATCGATAAAAACAGCAAAACCCATCTTGCCAAGGGCACGAACATAAAGAAGGTTGTAACCAAGGGTCTCAACAAGCATGACGTCCACGAGAGAGATATCGTGGGCAACCACAACCTTGCCAAGACCCAATACCTGAGATTTTGACTTATCACCATAGGAGACTGTGATATTATCATGATTTGGACGCATCTCCGTGATGATCTCCTTGCTTCCGGTCATATGACTAGTGCAGCCACTATCCAGCACCCATTTCAACCCACTGGAAGCATAGCCCTGCAAGAAAATTACTTCTTGGTTTTAGGTACCCATTTTTCAATGGGTCCTTTCATGTTAGTAACAAGGGTCTTTGGGACCCAAATAGACCAAGCAATATATTCATCAAAAGGACCAACATAATAAGCATAAACATCGCCATAGTCATCACAAAAGAGTTCATAATTCGGATTGTGAGACCCTGCAAAACCAATATTATTAGTCTTGTCTTTTGTGACAACCTTCTCAGCAGTGCTTGTCTTTAATTGCACATTCTTGGTCTTGGTCTTCTTGGTTTTCTTCTTCTTGGACTTGGTGATATACCCAAGTCCCTCTTTACCATGATTTGACCTTTTCTTGCCAAGGACTTCATCAAGCACACCTTTTTTCTTTGTAGTGATGTCCTTGATCACTTCTTTTTCCACACTAGCATTTTTCTTGTTACTATATGTTGAGTTAGACGAGCTAGGAGTATCATATTTGGCCAATCGACTTTGAAGCTGATCATGTGACTCATTGAGAATAGAGAACTCGTTTTTCAACGCCTTGTGAGCATTGTCAAGTTTCTCCAATTCCTCGGAGAGTCTATCATGAGCAGCCCCAAAGTCAATCCTTTCCTTCTTTAACTTCTTTGCTTTGGTGATAGCATTGTCACGTTCCTTAACAAGTTTAGTCACAATTTCTTCATGTGACTCTTCCATAGACTCGAGCCTCTCTTCAAGAGAGACCCGAGCTTCTTCTTCTTCAAGAGCATTTTTTAGGGATGCAATTTCCATTGCATCCTCCCTTTCAATTCTGCCCTTTTCTTCGAGGAGTGCTTCGTTTTGGGCCAGCTGATCCATGAGAGCTTCAAAACGAACTTTGTGCTCACCTTGCAAGTTAATGTAGAAATAATCCAAAGCAATAATCTCTTCTTTAACCTTAAGACTAGTAGGATCATCCATGTCTATCATAGTCTTGGGAAAAGAAGAGTTAGAAGAAGTTACCTCAGAGCTTCGTGCCATGAGGCAAGTAGCATTCTTGTTGATGATGTTTTCGTTCGTAGAGTCGAAGAGAGATGTTTATGTAGATGTGGTGGCTATAACAGCCACCTCTTGAGAGCTATCGTCCTCGTCCTCATCTTCACTCCCCGATGAATATTCTTCTTGAGCCACTAGAACAATCTTTGGTTGCTTCTTGAAAGGAGCATTCTTCTTTACAAACTGTTTCTTACGTGGAGCTTTTGATTTGTCCTTGAAAATGAGTCTTCCTCCATTATCCTCTCTACTTTGATATGGACACTCACCACTGCGTGCCCGGTCACCACAATTAAAGCATGTTCTCAGCTTGGGACCATTTTCTTTTCTTCCATAGGCTTCACTCTTGCGATCTAGTTCAGCTTTAGCCTTGGCTGGATCTTTCCAAAAGTTTCTTGCATAAAGTGCCAAGTATTGTCCGTGGATCCTTTTTATATCTTCGGGACAGTCCAGACCTTCTACCGCATATTCACCATGATCAATCACACTAGTCTTCAAGGCCATGTTGACCCCCCTTTTGCATCCCCATAGCTCGAGCATGAGCATCTTCGCCATTCTTGGCAGCCACTTTGAAGGCGGACATTTCTTGCATTACCTCATTGGATGACATGAGGTGATAGTTATGCCTACCTTGGAGACTTTTCAAATCTGTGGGCTCAAATGGCATAAGAGCACTGACATACTTGCGCTTGATCCAAGCATCATCAACATGAGCTGCACCGTGGTTTCTGAAGGTTGTGGCTATTGCCTTGATCCTCCTATACATGTCCTCGTGGTCTTCTCCATCCATCATATAAAATCCTTCAGCTTCATTGCTCAAGGCATCATATCTATTACTTCTCATACTTTCATTTCCGATGAAGAGCTCGGTGAGGGCATCCCAAGCTTCTTTAGCCGTGCTAAGATGCTGAATGTGTGGCATGTCCTTGTCACCCACACCAAGCTGTATCATGTGTAGAGCTGTAGCATTGAGTTGGCTATCGACCACTTCTCTTCTTTTGAGATTGTTAGGGTTTCCAACATGAAGACCATTTTCGATGATCATCCACAACTCTATGGAGGAACTGCACACATGAGATTTCATCAAAAAATGCCATTGAGAGAAAGTAGATGCAGAAAGTTTGGGTGGATCACCCCTATTATGTATATGTGGGTGAGGGATAGGCGGATCAGGGGAATACACATGAGAAACCTCATTGTATCCATCCTTACCGCTATCCTTTTTCGAGGAGGAGCTCTTGCTAGTATCATCACCAACCACTTCGTTATCTTTGGAAACAGTTTTACCCCTTTCCTTGGATTGCAGAGTGGTATCCTCCGAGTTAGATGGAGGTGATGTTGTGGATGTGGAGAGACGCATTATCAATTGACGCATCTCTTCCATCTTAGCCTCCATTGAACTCACCAATGTTGTTTCCAACGTCTTGAGATCGTTCATGGTGACTACCTCCGGAGCATCACTCCCATCTACCTTGGAACCCATACTTCTCTTAGGCGGTTAAGCCCGAAATAAGAGCCGAGGCTCTGATACCAATTGAATGGATCGTATGGACACCTAGAGGGGGGGGTGAATAGGTGCTAACCAATTTTTAATACCTTTTCAATTTTAGGCTTGACACAAAGTAAATTCTCTAGATATGCAACTACGAGAATTTCCCTATATGTAACCCTAACTACTAAGCACGTAAAAGAGGAGCGAGGAAACCGTAGTGGTGCACGCGGAGACACAGGGATTTGTTTTACCGCAGTTCCTTCCTTGTTAAGGGAAGTACATCTGCGTTGGAGGGGTGGGCGGTTCTAAGACCACCACGCCACAATAGGCCTCACCCTATTCTCTGATGGATCTCGCCACGAGAGGCCTGATCCACCTTCTCCACTATTGGATCCCTTCGAGGAGGGAACCGGTGCGTTTTACAACACTATCGGGGCACACACCCACAACCAAATTGGGGGCTCCCGAGATGACAACAAGCTGTCACAAGAACAAGGTTTATCAATATAAACAAAAACAAGGATCTAGATATTTGAAAGAAATACTAGATCGGAGGTTCTCCAAATGAATGGAGAGGAGATGAAGCGCTTGATTGCTGATGATGAAGATCGAGTTCTCCTCCTTCGATTCCCCAAGGGATGGGGCCTTTGGGTGGATCTAGGTGGAGCACTCTTGGATGAAGCTTTCAGATCTGATCTGGTCTTTTTCGAGATGAATCAAGAGTTACGCAGGAGGGAAGGCTGGCTTAAATACCCCTCCTGATCCGCCGTTGCACAACTTTGGGGCGACTTGGCGGATAATCCGCCTGAAAACTCCGCCTAAGGGCGGATTCTCCGGGAAACTCCGCCTCCGTGGGGCTTGCGCCTGTGAAGCTTGGTAAAGATCTTGGGGCGGATAATCCGCCTCGACGGGCGGATTATCCGCTGGCCGGAAAGTCCGGCCAAAACTCCGCCTCTCCGGGGCTTGCGCCTGGCGATGAAAGGCGGATTATCCGCCCCGAGGCGGATTATCGTGAGGCGGAAAATCCGCCAAAATTCCGCCTTCGGGCTTGCTGCTTGGGCAAAGGGAGGGGCGGATTATCCGCCCCTGGTGGGGCCGGATTATCCGCCCCCAAAGGCAGAGTTCTCTTCCCTTTATTCTCAAATAGAGCTGCAACACTTCAACACATATTAAATGATCCTTGGTATTGTTATCTAACACACAAAACACTAGGGATTAAGAAATGTTCTTTCAGTGGCCATGGTCGCACCCGCACCATCCACGACGCCTTACTTTCCCAACCCCAAGGTCACATCCACTCTGTTCGGCACAATGCCAATAAGGTGAAATTCCATTCAGTTTTCTTCTTGTGATTGTGGTACAAGAACATGTACCGATATGTTGTTTACTTTATTTTAATTTGAAATTAGTAGTTCCGTGATGAAGAAAAAGAGAGAACCTAAATGGAATGACGATAAAGATCATAATCTATAGTTTGCATTGCATCAATAAAGGCTCGTTGACGAAACATGTTACCAAGAGAGTGGAGTTCATCGGCCATTGCCAAAAATATGGGAAGAAATCCATAAGCGATTGAATGCAAATACGCAAAGAGAAGCTAATCCATGTCACCAATCATCAGTAGGTGGCACATTCTAGTGATGCATTTAAATACGTACACCATGTATCATTCATAACAATGACATTGTTGACAGCCTTGCTAGCTGTTTGTATGAGCTATTCATTTTATATGATCGTGGCACCTTACTTTCGTGGATAGTAAATTTGAAACTGCAATTAACTTAAAGTGATTGTTATCCCAAGAAAAATGTTTGGTATACATATGACCTTCGTCTGTTCTATGCTGCAATTCTGCTATTGTGGGCTGGAAAAGAAAAATTGGGCTTCAGTGAATATTATGCAGTTAGGCATAACTTAGTCTTACACACATAGTATTAACTTGTTATTACACAAATAAGCAAAGCGGTCTTACACAAATAAGTGTAATTGAATCTTGACCAAGGAAGTATTTACTTCATAAAACTAAGAGGGAAACTAAAGATAAAGATAAATGGATCTGCCAATTGAGCACTAGGTCCCTGGAGCTGGTGCTATCGTCGGAACAAACCAGAATGCTGTGTTTGTCCGTCTCTTATTCTCTATCAAATTGTACAACCCCACTGCTGAGCCAATGGTAGGCACCCTTCCCCCGACGCGAATTTAGCTCCAGGTCGGATCTAGAGTGTCAACATAATAAACGTGTGAGTGCGCAACAAACACACAATCTGCTATCAACACTGGAAGTGTTGGCACCTCAACAACACCAGCATGTTCTTCCTGGACTCCAATAGTAGCTTCAGCAAATATTTCGCCAGCTTCACCAACAACAGCATTAACAAGTATTTGGTCAGCTTCACCAGAACAAGACTAGTTCTTCGTCACCCACCACCAGAGCAAGAATAAGATCGTGAGCCGGGCCGCTCGAGAAATTACAGGTTGAACAACTTCAGGGGCTCCGACGAAGAAAGGGTAGTTGATTCCAAGAAACAGAGATTGTCCCTTCATATTGTCGACTCTGCTTTAGACCTATTCTACTGGGTCTTTTGATGGACATGTGGACCTCGAGAAAATGTGACACCACGATGATGGGTATGAAGAAAGTGAAGAGTTTCGCAGCATAGTAAATCAAAAAAATTCTACGGATGCGAACGGGAAAGCCAAGATCTAATCTAGGAGATGCAAACAACGAGGGGGATAGATGAGATCTTCATACCCTTGAAGATTCAAGACGGCGAACGCTTCAACTAACGTGGTTGATGTAGTCGTACTAGCTTCTCCTCCTCGCGATCCGATCCGATCCAACACCGCAAGTGGCGATGCCTCCGAGAGATGCATACGTATGGCACCTCGACGTATCCTCCTTCCTCGGTCCAGCAAGTGGGGTGGAGATATAGATTGGATCTACAACACGACGGCGTGGTGCAAAGGTGGAGAGTTTCTGCGGCAGGGCTTCGCCTACGCGCAGTCGGGAGAGAGAGAGATCTGGAGGGCAGCAGTATGGCGGCTAGGGTTGAAGGAGTGGGGAAGGAGGGCTACGCCCCTGCCCTCTATATATAGGGGGCTGGCCGGCCCCCTTGGCCCCTCCTCCAAGCCCTAGGGCGGCGGCCCCAAGGGTTGGAGTAGGGGGCAAGTTTTCCCCCTCCTTCTAGAAGGTTTCCCTAGGGTTTTGGCCGGCTGGGCCTATGGGGCCTTGTGCCCCTGGCCCAATGCGGCCAGGGCACTCCCTCGTAGGCCCACGCCCCCTCCCGACAAGTGGGGCCACGTTGGTCCAACTCCGGAAGGTTCTAGAAGCTTCTAGTACAATACCGAACAATCCGAAACAATTCCGAAATCCAAAAACTGCTTTCCCTTATATGAATCTTATTCTCCGGACCATTCTAGAACCTCTCGTGACGTCCTGGATCTCATCCGAGACTCTGAAAAAAACTCATAAACCAATTATCCATTCTATCCTAGCATCGAGAGACGTTAAGTGTGTGACCCTACGGGTTCGAGAATATGCAGACATGATCTTCTATCAATAATCAACAACGGGGTCTGAAAACCCATATTGACTCCCACATACTCATCGATGATCATATCGGATGAACCACGATGCCAGGATTCAATTAATCCCATATATATATATTCCCTTCATCACGCGATATTTTACTTGCCCGAGATTCGATCGTCGGTATCAGCATACCTAGTTCAATATCGTTCACAGCAAGTACTTTACTCGTTCCGTAATCCGATATCACTTTGTGATTAACCCTTAAACCACGTGCTTGCAAGCGGTGTTGATATCGATTATCGAGTGGGCCCGAAGTATATCTCTCCGACTTGGGAGGGACAAATCCCATCTCGATACATACAACCCAACAGATACTTTCCGATCACCTGAGAGACACCTTTATGATCACCCTCTCATAGGATGACGTTTGATGACCTCAAAGCTTTCTTCCGATACCAGGGAGTTGTATTATCTCATGGTCTAAGGAATACAATATTTGACATAAGAAAAAGCTTCGCAAAGATGAACACGGTGACACGATCTAATTGCTCTGCTTGATTTGGGTCTGTCCATCATATCATTCTCCCAATGATATAATCTCATTATTAATTGACAACTCATGTCTATGGTTAGGATACCTTAACCATCATTAATCAATGAGCTAGTACATAGAGGCATACTAGGGACAGGGCGTTGTTCATAAACCACACAAGTATCAAAGTTTCCGCTTAATACAATTCTAGCATGGAATATAAACTTTATCATGAACAAGAATTATAATAATAACATCTTTATTATTGCCTCTAGGGCATAATTCTAACAGAAAGTTGTGTCCTCGTATGTTCTATTGTATCACCAACGCTGGTTAGTGCTCCCCTGATATGAATCCACATGAGTTCAGTATCCTGGTTCCTATCGCCTCTGAGAGGTGCAAGGAACCAACACCGTGATCTAAGATCAGCATCTACTACTGTATCTTCGATCATGGGAGCTAGAATGATGCGCGGTGCTGCATGTGTATCTGCGTGTTACCTGCAGTCAGTAAGCAGAATTTTGAACGGAAATTTACATGCTATATAACACCATGACTCACCCCAGGTGAATGGATCCCTAACACGCATGTCTCCGCTAGGTTTAGTGACCGTATAAATGTGTTGCGGTGTGTCGAAATAGTAGCTGGAGGTGAAGACGGTGTCGACATATTTCTCCGGCCGCAGACGAGGAACCACATTTTGATTAACATCAGCGGGGCTTTGAGTCATACCACCCTGAGCTTGAATAGCAGGGGCACTAGGAGTAGAAGTAGCTTCCAGATCCACTATTCTACATTTCAGGAAAAAAATTTAAGCCTTTGGACACCGTTTCAGCAACCGGACATCTGTCTGTCATGCTTTATAGTAACCTTTCTGTCTTGTTCATCCATCCAGCTGAACCTTGCAGTCTGTGTCGACCCATTTCAATATGTTTACGTACGACAACAACCATACCAGGGATAGTGCAAATCCGCGTCGGTGCTTCTTTAATCGCGACACAAGTACCATAATTCCACTTGGCCTTCACATTTGCTAATTGCGGTTGATAGCCACCGACGCGTACCGAAACCATGTAACGTGTCTCTGGGGGACCCTAGTTGAAAGAAATTTAGGAACAAAAATAAGAGCTTGTCTGTCAGCGCTCTTTTAGATCAATAGACAGTTAGCAGTTATAGTTAATGCGAAAAGCAAAGAGAAGAGTAGCTCGCCCGCATGTATCCAACACTTTTTTCAGGGTATGATGATCCGTCATCCCTCGTGCTGCTCAGCTCGTCCAGCGGCGGAGGCGGGCTAGAGCCTCGAAACGGTGGGCATAGCATGCGACATTAGAGCTCGGGATCGGTGAGAGGGTGCAGCAACTTGGGGCTAGAAGGCAAATGTCCCAAGGAATCTGATGGCGCCCAGTACTTGTCGTGGGACGCTTCGTTGGAAACTCCAAGAGCAAGGTATGAAGCAACACAACAGCAAGTTTCCCTTAGTAAGAAACCGAGGTTATCGAACCAGTAGGAGGAAGGAAATGTCACACAGGTGTTGCTAGCAACGCGGAGACCTGCACAACACAAACTCAAGACTTTGCCCCAACGAAACAGTGAGGTTGTCAAGCTCACCGGTTTGCTGTAACAAAGGATTAAATGTATGGTGTGGAAGGTAATGGTTTGCAGCAAGTAAACAGGTAACAGTGGAAGATGTATCAATGGTAAAGATTGGACCGGGGTCCATAGTTCACTAGAGGTGCTCTCCTTAGATAAACAACATAGCATGAAGGATAAACAAATTACAGCGGGACAATTGACAGGAACTGAGCAATGCAATTACTAGCCAGAAAGATTCTATGAGGTTGATTGGGAAATACAACAATATACATAGACCGTCATCCAACTGCATCTATGCCAGAAGTCCACCTTCAGGTTGTCATCCGAACCCCCTCCAATATTAAGTTGCAAGAAACAGACAACTGCTTTAATCAAAGTGTGTAAGGTAAATAGTCCACATGTTCCATGAACAAGAGACCGTTGTTTTCTCCCTAGTAGCAACAACACATCTACAACCGAAGAGATTTCTGTCACTTCCCTTGAAAACGAGAGGCATGAACCCACTTTCGAGCATAAATACCCCCTCTTGGAGTCACTAGCAACTACTTGGCCAAGATAATCACTAGCAATGGAGAGCATGAAAGATCACAAACAACACAGACATGATAGAATCATAAAGATAAAACCATTAATCAAACCAACATAATAATCTCAATATCCATCGGATTCCCGCAAACACAACATGCATGATTACAAATAGATTAGATCTTGATCATGAACGGAGCTGACAAGATCTATACATGAAAGCACGAAGGAGGAGATACAACCATCTAGCTACTACATGGACCCATAGTACAAGGTGGAACTACTCACGAATCATACCGGAGAGAAGGCCTTCGGGATGATATCCCCTCCGGCAGGGTGCCGAGAAGAACTTCAGATCCCCCCGATCCGGGGATGATGGTGGCGGCGGCTACAGACGGTTTCGTGGATTTTTGATCGGGTTCTCAGAGTTTCTGCATCGGTGGCTTCTTATAGGCGAAGGGGCGAGACGGGGAGGCGGCCAGGGCCACCAAACCCTAGACAGGCCCGGGCCCACCCGTGGCCACACCTGGGGGGGTGGGGGGGGGTGGACCATCTGGCCGGCCCCTACGACTCTCCTCTGGACTTCTTGTTCCCCCCGGAAAGTAATTGGCTTTGACGTTTGTCCCGTCCAATTTCGAGAATATTTTTTTACTAACTTTTCTGAAACCAAAAACAACAGAAAACATGCATCTCGCACTGTTGCAACTTGTTAATAGGTTAGTACCTGAAAACATGTAAAAAGCATCTCAAAGTATGGACAAGTAAAGCAAAGTAGATACAAAACAAGCATGGAACATCAAAAATTATAGATACGTTTCCAACATATCAGAATCGTTCTAGGTGGAGGGTGGATTTCGCCACTGGCGACGCTAGGGTTCATGCGAAGGAGGGAGTGAATTTGTGAATTATTTTAACGCTCTAAGACGTGGGGTCTAGTTCCTCGTTTTTCCTACGTGGTTGCCGACTTGGCGCTTGCGTCACAGACAGATTAGTGACATGGCGGTTCCGAAAGTCTCCTTCACGGGGCAATTGACGAAAAATTTGTATTTGGCAGGGGTGAAACGAATTTGGCTCGAAATTGACCTTCTTAGTGACCGGCATCCCAAGTTTGTGAACCTGGCGATTACACAAAACTTGGACCTCGCGTTACACTCGCACGGCAAGTCGGACCCCACATGTTGAAATCTCTCAAGCCTTGGCTTTCTTGTGTTTTCAACTTTTTAAGTTTAGGATAAGGAGAGGACACCGATGCACACCTCCATAGTTGACCTTTTTAGGTGTTTTCGGTATTTTAGTTTCAAATTAATTGACATATATTTATTTAGTTTTATATTTATATGTCCATACTAAAAACCCATCTAGTAGATGATTAATTTAGGACATAGGAAATACTCGCTTCGCCCAGAGCGTCACATGTTTAACAAATTTAATACGTATATTTTTAGTGTCTCTGCCGGAGGAGATTCGCGCGAGCTTCAAAATTTACAGCCAACGTCAGAGTTGCTCTTATGGCGTATACATGAAATCTTTCCGGTTGTCGTTTCGACCAGGTTATAGCCGAATTAGAGATACACGTTGATCGATTCCGTGCACAGAACACATAATAAAGCCCTACATAGAGGGGCGCGCAAAGCTGTCAAAGGTACAAAATCATCAAAGGACAAAGAATCGTTCGTTCCCTCATAATACGACGTCCGTACCATACCATACCCGTGAGGTCCGTGCCCGTGAAGCGTGGAGACGCGCAGGACGCGAGCTAGCTAGCCGGAGACGTGCCGGCCGGTGATGACACCGCAGCGGAATGGGGCCGGCCGGCCGTGTTCGCCCGTGCTCCCAGGGCGCGGGGCAGTGGATGCCATGTCGCCACGCTTGACGTATCTTTGCTCCACCCTCGCTGGGTGGACGGTGTACAGCAACCTTTCCTATCAAAACCTACTCCCTCCATGTTGGAGCTGCCCACTCCGTTCACTAATCTAAAATATTTTGTCAAACCATCTTAGTTCTGTTGAGAATAGTATAATATATTGTCCAACTCGCTTTATCAGGTGGGCCTCTTGGTTTAGATGTCTAGCATATCAAATCAACTCGTTACACAACTAATCATTTTTACTGATTTTTGCCAGGCATAATAAGGTCATACACGTCAATCCCCAAAAGTACTATGCATATTTTACAAGATATTTATTACTACTCCCCTTCCTCCAAAAAGAAGATGTCGGAGATCTTGCTAATTACAAAATAATAACAACAATAATAACTTAAAATCCTATTGCAAATTTCCCATTTTCAAACTAGTCAAAGAAATGTACACGGGAGATATCGTGTTTGAGCGATCTACCAAGACTTTCTGTCGATCGACCTAGGAAGGGAATACTAGCTCTCCCCTCCCCCTCTGCCCCACCTCTTCTTCCTTGAGAGTCGTTCCAGCGCTGCCGGCTCCCCTCCCCTTCTCCTCCGGCTCCGGCTGGAGTGGATGGGGTGGGAGATGCTGGTCGTTGTATAGCAGTAGTTGTAGATGGTCTGGCCTCATGCCGGTTTTGGGATGGATGCCCGTATTCGAAGGAGGTGCTAAGGTTCTGTTCAGCTAGATCCATGGCATCATAGGGTTCCTTGTTGGTCTTCTCTTTGTCCATGGTGGGTGAAAGGTGACAACGGCGACCACCGCTCTCCTCAATAAAGCTGTGTTAGATGCTGGTGTTGAGTGGAAGCAGCCAGATCTGAGGGCCTCTCTAGACGGCCGTGGCAACGGGGGGATGCGGCCTGGTTCTGGTAGGCGGCAGCGACACACCATGTCTCTGAGCTACTCTCTAGCGCTATCGAGCGGCGCCAAGAGGTCGCTAGGCTCCCCCTCCTTGGCGCTGCAGTCGATGCAGTCACCGGCGGGTGGAGCAGACTTCACGGCTTGGCCATAAAGCTCGAGAACTTCTTCGCGGTGTTGACGGCGACAAGTCCCCCTTCCAGATCTCGGCCTGCCGTGGTGGCAAGGGAAATAAGGGAGGAGGGAGGAGGGCCTAAAGTTGCCGATGTTGGCAAAGGATGAGGCTGCCTGGTGTCCTCAGGTGGCGATGTTGCGACTCCTCCGGCGTTCTCCAAGCGGAAGCAATATGCCAACTGCTAACCTTGGCCAAGAAGATGGACACGCCGAGCTCGAGAGGCCTCTGTGCCTGAGCTTCTTCAACTTCCGTCGGCGACCTATTTTCTCCCTCATCGCGGCATCCTGTGTCGACATCGGCCCAAGTGGTTCGTCCCCGATGCCGACGCTGGCGGCCGTGGCTGGAGGAGAGCTTGATGCGGTGTGCATGACTCGATCACGTTTGGCGCATTCCTGCAGGGTGCAACGTGCAAAGCTAAGGGGCCCCATTATATTTTTCTTTTTCTTTTTGGTCCTTTCTATAAATTGTACCCACCGCTTTGATTAATCGCACTATCTGGGTCCTTCAGGACCTATCCTGGTTCAAAAAAAAAACACCAAGACTTTCTGTCATCCAAGTGTGGCAAACCTTTACTTGTCAATGCGAGAGAAACATATTCATGTGCACAAAAAACATAATGCCACATTAATCTCCTTATTAATAGAGTCCATCCAACTAATGGTGTGGCCTACCCAAATTATGACTCTCCTTTTGTAAACAAAAACCCAACATGAATGCTCATGCCCCAATATAGGAGGGACAACTAGACACGCGTAGGACGCCACCCCTGCAACCTTCCACATTACACCGCACCAACCGATACCGCCCACCATGTCTACAAAGTACACGCGCACACCCTCAAGCGTCACGAGCAGGGCAGGATGGATGGATGGATGGGCACACACTCAACGACACAACACGCAGGGCGCAGCGCAGGAGAAACGCAACAACATCAGAGTCGTCCACCCGCCCGCCGCCGCCCGTGGGCAGCCGTCCACCAGTATCCCGCCGGCCGCACGCGGCAGCTCGCCCGCTCGCTCGCTTGCTTGACTGAAACCACCACCTCTCGTCCTCGTTGACCCGTCCCGTCCCGTCGCAACCGAACCGGGTCCCCCGAGCCGAGTCGGAACACCCACTTGACCCGACCAAGACCAACCCACCGCGCACCACGCCACTGCCCGCGATCGATCGGAAAGCCCCCCCAGACGTGGCAGCACAGCGCAGCGGAGCGGAGGGATCGCCTTTCTTCCATTTAAGCCCCCCCGGAAAATTTCGAAACCATTTAAACAGCTTCCTTAAACTACTCCCCCAAAACCCCTCCCCACGATATTACCTGCGCCTTCCTCTCCCATCTCCCCCCGCCCCCTCTCTGCTTTTCTCTCTCTTCCCCGGCTCCGGCCACCACCGCCGCCCGCGCTGTACGTACTCCTCCGCGTGACGCGACCGGAGGCGCCGGCGCGGCCGTGGCGTGGCGGAGGAAGGAAGGGGAGCGTGTGTGTGTGGTTTTTTGGTTCGCATCGGCGGGGAGCAATAACTGGGCGGCAGTTGGGGGTGTGTAATTCGGAGGGCATTGATGGCGGAGGAGCCCCGGAGGGTAGTAGCAGTAGTAGTGGTTCCTGTACCTGCGCTGTAGTAGTAGCTCTGCGCCCCGCCCCTCTCCTTTATTGCGTTTTTATTTCCCTCCCAATTCCATCCTGCCCTCGCCCTGGCCTCCTCCTCCCCAATTCCACCCACAGTTTCAACGCGCACGGGCAGGGCAGCCGCTGTAGCCTACTACTACTAGGTCCGCACCCGTTGTCGCGCAGGCAGGCATGGGCAGTGCCGGCGGGTGGTGGAGGAGGAGGTGACGATGCGCGCGCGCGGGCACTGGGCGGCGCCGCTGCTGCTGCTCTTACTTCTGGCGGCGGCGGCGCCCGGCGCCGTGCTCGGGCAGCAGGGCAACCTGACGTCGCGGGCGGATCTCGCGGCCCTCTACGCGCTGCGGGGCTCGCTGGGGCTGCGGGCGCGGGACTGGCCGCGCCGCGCGGACCCGTGCTCCGCGTGGGCGGGGGTGGGCTGCCGGGGCGGCCGCGTCGTCTCGCTCACCCTCGTCGGGCTCAGGCGCACCAGGCTGGGCCGCCTGGCCCCGCGCTTCGACGTCGACGGCCTGCGCAACCTCTCGCGGCTCGAGTCCTTCGCCGCCGCCGGCTTCGCACTCCCGGGCTCCATCCCTGCCTGGCTCGGCGCCGGGCTCGCGCCTACCTTCCAGGTCCTCGACCTCTCCGCCTGCGCCGTCACGGGGGAGATCGCCGCCTCGGCCGTCGCCGGCCTCGCCAACCTCACCACACTCAACCTCGCCGGGAATCTGCTCTCGGGGCAGCTACCGGCGACCGCGCTGGCGGGGCTCGCGCGGCTAAGGACCCTCAACCTCTCCGGCAATGCCTTCTCCGGCGCGCTCCCTGACGCCGTGTGGTCGCTCCCGGAGCTGAGCATTCTCGACGTCTCCCAGACCAACCTCACCGGCGCATTGCCGGGGGCAGGGCTCGTGCCGTCACCCAGCGTGCAGGTGGTAGATCTATCTGGGAACCTCTTCTACGGCACCGTGCCGGACTCCTTCAGTCAACTCTTCAGCAGGGTGGCCATGGCCAACATCTCTGGGAATTACTTTGACGGCAAGCTAGGCGTGTCCGGTGTTGCCGGTGGAAATGTGTCGTCTGCGATGAATTGCTTCGTTGACGTTGCCGGGCAGCGGAGCCAGGAGGATTGCCGGCAATTTTACGCTGGGCGTGGGTTGCCATACGATGGGCCGGTTCCTGCGCCCGCACCACAGCCTGCGCCGCCTGCTGGTACGAACAAGAAGAGGCACAAGAATTTGAAGTACATACTGATTGGCGCGATCGGTGGCGGGGTCCTGCTTCTTGCCGTGGTTGCAGCCGTTGTGTTCTGCGTTGTGTGTTCTCTGAGGAGAAGGGGTGATCAGAGGGAAGGTGGGGCTCCAGGTGCACCGTCAGGAGTGCACGGGAGTGCAAGGGCTTCAGCAGCTACTGGTGGCGCACAGCCTACTGCTTCGCCAACAAACATGGCCAAGGTTGGTGATTCATTTGCTTATGACCTGCTCGCCGGTGCCACCTCAGGGTTTGCGGAGGAGAGGCTTATCAGGCACGGTCACTCAGGCGATCTATACTATGGTTTGCTCCAAGACGGGACTAACGTGGTCGTGAAGAGGATCACTTCCCGTGTGGTTAGGAAAGATGCATATATGACGGAGTTAGATTTATTTGCTAAGGGTTTGCATCAAAGGCTGGTGCCGTTCATGGGCCATTGCCTTGATAAGGAGGACGAGAAGGTTCTTGTATATAGGTTTGTTCGGAATGGTGACTTGTCAAGTTCGTTGCATAGAAAGCCAGGGGAGGAAGAGGAGGGAATGCAATCGTTGGATTGGATAAAGAGGTTGAAGATTGCAACAGGGGTAGCTGAGGCACTGTGCTACCTTCATCATGAGTGTACTCCACCCATGGTTCACAGGTATAAACTTCGTATATATGCTAAATTTCTTCCTGTTTCTTTGAGTATGGTGCAAAATGGTCAATTACAGATTTGAGCAAAAATGATATTTTATCTTAGAGAGGATCTTAGTCCTTTTTTCATTGTGATGATCATAGCGTGTCATTGAGTGCTGCCCCAACATTCTCCACCTTCTGCATTTCATTGTGGGTGTTATGACAATTCATATTTCCTTGTGTTGGTACTGGGGTGGTTAAGCGATGGGCACCACCATATGTCCCAACAGAATTGGTGACAGCTAGGAATGCACTGGCCAGTGGCCACGTACTTAATGGACTGGATATTGTTGAATCTGTTTTGGTTCTATATATACTACGTTCCTAACCTTATTTGAATATCAGAAAATGGACGCGAACAGTGTTATTATTTGTTTGATTAATTTTCTAATTTGTTGGAGATATTTTTTGCTGACGTGTAGTGCCATTTAATTATTTATGATATTCCGTTTTGATAGATTCATGTCTTTAGGTTCAGGTTAATTGTACGTCCCTCCTTGCAGAGTTCCTTCCATAAATAAAATGTCCATGCTTATCTATTACTTCATCATTTCATCTGATGATCAGCTCTAGTATGATTTGTGTGATCTCCTGAACAACTATCAATCACCACAAGATCCATTTACCACATCAGTTGGTTGGCAGTCTATTTGCTTTTTCTTCAGTGGATTTCTTGTTTGTGAGATCATGCATTTTCCCATCGATTGCTATTGAAAAGTCTCTTCTATTAAACTGTTGAAAAATCATCCCACCAGTATCATTATACAAAAGGGTAAGCAATTTTGTGGTGTTCTCATTTTACCGGGAGCATTATGTTTTGGTGCCAACATGGCAAATGCAATAAGACCGTGAGACAAATAGCGATTGTTGAGCTAACACCATGAATTTTCTGATACAGGGATGTGCAAGCCAGCAGTATCCTCCTTGATGATAAATTTGAAGTGCGTCTTGGAAGTTTGAGCGAGGTGTGTCCTCAAGAAGGGGAAAGCCACCAAAATGTCATCACAAAGCTATTAAGATTCTCGTCGTAAGTTTCTGTTCTATCACTGCATCCGTAGCTCATGTATCTTATCCATCCCAGCTAGTATGAACACAAAACTTATGCTTTAAAAAAAATCAGTCTCAGTCTTTGTGTCCCTCAAGACTCGAGCTCCTGTTGTTGCTCCATCTTCTTAAGTTGATCATGTCTATCTTATTTGCTAGCCAGTGCTCAGTCTTTCATGTGTCTGGACTAAAAAAATTTGTTTCATATGTTACTGCATCTGTCCCGTGGATTTGATTGCAGATATTTATTTGCTAAGATCGGTAGGGAGCTATTAAATCATGTACCTGCTAACTCAAACATGGGTCAAATTAGTTTGGAAGGACGTGTTCAACTTGAGCATTGCAGTAAACTAAATATTGTAGCCAATAACTATATGACATTTTTTGTGAAAATGCTTGTTATACTCTTGTTACTCATTGAGGATGTAATCAGATCAAACTATCAGAAATCAAAATGATCTGAATTAGTTGATGCATACAATTTGGTCTCACTTACTTTTTTGGTGCCCGTGGGATCCTAGTATACTTTTAACAGTCACCATATTGCTGCTCTTTTTAAGGAGTTTCTTTCTATGTTATATAAAACCCCCTCCAGTTTTTTAATGATGTATTGTTCTTTGGGATGCAGGACGGCGGATCAAGGTTCTTCTGGTGAGTGCATCCACATACAACTGCATTGATTTCAAGCATTTTCAGCCTTGACAATATCTCCAGTTTTTAAATGTCTTTTAACATGGCACCATTGTCTAATGTAAACAGGTTCTCCGTCTGCAACGTGTTCATATGATGTCTATTGCTTTGGAAAAGTTTTGCTGGAGCTGGTGACAGGGAGACTTGGTATCAGTGCATCAAGTGACAGTACAACAGGTGATTGGCTTGATAACACTCTGAGGTACATCAACATTTATGAGAAAGAACTCATGAGCAAAATAATTGATCCATCCCTCATTATCGACGAGGATCATTTGGAGGAAGTCTGGGCAATGGCAATTGTGGCGAAGTCTTGCTTGAATCCTAGGTCCTCGAAACGACCACCAATGAAATATATCCTAAAAGCACTAGAGAATCCCTTGAAAGTTGTAAGAGAAGACAACGGCTCTAGCTCGGCCAGGTTGAGGGCCACATCTTCAAGGGGGTCGTGGAATGCTGCATTCTTCGGTAGTTGGCGGCATAGCTCGTCTGAGATAGGACCTTCAAGGGATGACCACATGTTTAAACGCTCAGAGACGATCAAATCATCTGGAGGGAGCAACGGCGAACATTCTTCCTCCCGCAGGAGGCAATCTAAGGAGATCTTCCCTGAGCCGTCTGGCTCTCGTGACACAGAGGATTAAGGATCTTCAGTTGCTTCCATTTGTGGTCCTTTGGGTTAACAGAGGTTTGCTCTGTTGAAGCTCTGCTGCCAGCGCGGGAATAAATTCTTTCAGCTGAGAAGCCAGAGGGCGAATTCGCCTGCTGCCAATGGCTTCACAAGCAGCATACTGTCGCCAAGGCACCATTTTTTGGGTTGGAGTGTGTGGTGATCGAATGGAGGTTGGTGTACCCTGCGTGGTGCACTAGCACTGTCTAGACGATGGTGGAGCGACTTTGTTTTCTCTCCATCTTTCTCTTCTTTTTATCCCTTCTCATGAGTAAAGAAAAGATGTCGAGCTGATTCTTTTTCTCCTTGCTACTGTAATTGATTGTTTCATTTTGATCATAGCAAAAAAAAATGTTCGTTCCGTTCATGGTCTTGCAAATATTTCTCTCCCGTGTCAGTTCATGTTCGGCTTATGCGTTGTCATTTGTCTGGAGAGAAAACGTCATCCGGGCCCAGTATCAAGCCCTGGGAAAAGGCCAAACTGAGATAGCTACCTTCCGGAAAAGGCCAAAACTGCAAATGTCCGTTTGTGGTATTCTGGCCCAGCCCATTTGTGCTAGCAGGAATACTATAATGTAAAGCGCTTGTAGCTCAGTGGATAGAGCATTTGTTTCCTAAACAAAAAGTCGAAGGTTCGATCCCTTCCTAGCGCAAAATGCATTTTTTTTTGTATTTTTATCTAGATAGTAGATAACAGTTGCAACACACGACGACATGCGTGAGATCTTGCATCTGCCGGCGTGTTGCCCTCTTGCGCCTCTCGGTCACCTCGACGTCTCTCATCAGTCCCAGGTCTCGTGTGAGCGTGAGACTGACGCCTAACAGCTACCGCCCAGTTTCTTGGTCCTCCTATCAGGCATTTCGTCGCACAGTTGGCGTGCAGCAGAGGTAGGAGGAGCCTCTCTATCCTTCCGTCGGTCGGAGTTGGGCGGCCCAAATGCCATCGCGAGGGGCAGCGCGGTGCTGGAAGATGTCACGACTCACGACGCCCATTTGCGCCGCCTTTTGCAGCAGTGCCGTCGCAGGCATGCCGCGGGCGGCTTCGCGTTCTGTTGGCCGTCGAACACAGACGGCGCGTCGCTCCTCTGCGGCCGGCGTACGCTCTGCGTTGTCGCCGATCCGCCCAACCATGCATGGGCGTCGCAGCTAGGCACGATGTGTGGTCTGTCTTCGATCTTCAGGGCAGAAGCTCCACTGCTCGTCGCCCCTGCTGCCAAGGATGGAGTCGATCTATTCTTGCGTCCGTAGGCACGGCACGGCGTTGAGTGTGTCAAGAGCTCTGCCACTCTGCCGCCGCAGCTGGTCACAAGTGACGACTCCTGTCTTACTCTTTTTTGAGTGGGCTTCTGCCTGTGGGTAGACGGTGTGCGCCGCGACCTCTGTCTGCACTTACTGGCATTGGGCTCGCTTTCCTCTATTTTTGAGTGGGCTTCCTCTGTTTTCTGGGCCAGCCATGCTCTACTCCCCAAATGAATTATCTTCCTTACCCTCAAAAAAAAAAAAAAGAATTATCTTCCTCTGTTTTTGAGTGGGCTTCTGCCTGTGTGTAGACGGTGTGCGCCGCGACCTCCGTCTGCACGTACTGGCATACCGTGAGCTGCCACCGTGAGTACCTACTTCGCCTCCTTGGGTTGCGCTTGTTGCACGACCCTCTGCTCTGCGTGTGTGTTGGTTCCTGAAATTGAACCATCTAGAGTATGTCACCTACTCCCTCCGTTCCCGAATATAAGACTAAGTTACCCTCACTCTCGCGTCCCAATTTTTCGCTCCTGTGTCGGCTACACACCGCTCGCTTCTTTCCCCTCCGTGGCCCGCGTTGATATGGTTATACCATATGGGTACACGATATTAGTATATCTGGTCCAGTCTAAGAAAGACCCACAAGAATATATGCGGTCCGCGGAGACTTTCGGGTGGCCCAAGCCCATGACGTCTTCGGATTCTTGGAAAGTAAGACTGGGATAGATAGAATTTCAAAGGGATAAACCCTAATCTGTAACCGACTCGACCTGAGGCCTGAGACCTGCCTACCTATATAAAGGCTACGAGGGCACGGCGAGGAGGACGACTCACAATCAACTCATACACACCTCACGCCAGATTGCAACAGGACGAGTCATACGACAGCATCAGCTGCAACTCAGATATGTGCGCCCCCCATCAGACGAAGAAACCTACGGTTCCGAATCCGAAAGGTGAGGCAGCAGCGATCCTATCCGCGAGCGCTACCAGTGCGTCGTAGTCATCCAAGGCGAGGTGGAACAACCATCAGGTTCGGGTGCCCACGTACCGCCACCCAATCCACCGCCCAACCCACAGGCTGGGAACGGAGGAAACGAAGGAAACGAGAGGCAGCCGCCCCTCCAGCCCAACGAAGGTGACGCTAACACCTTTAGAAGATCAACCTCAACGAGGATGGATGGCGCCAGGCACGCGAAGCCGTGGCAGGCAACAAGATCTTACCTGTGAATGCTTCACGGGACCTGTTGATGACATACTACCTGCTCCTCATCGGCGAACACAACCGACACGTAAAGATGCAGGAAGATCTCGACAAACACAAGCAGGCGGCTTCGGAGTCTAGCGCACGACGAGCTGCGCTCTCCGCCGCCGGCGGATCCAGCTCGCATGGCAACCATGCCAACAAGCATCGCTCTCGCATAGAACACATGGACCCTACCGCACGTCGCGAGGTCACCAAAACCCTCAACACGTCCTTCATGGCGATGGAAGCCAACGACACCGTTAGGCTGAAAACGCCCCAGGCTGCGATCATGGCAGCCACGACTAATCTCGCGTCTGATACGTCAGAAACGTATCTATAATTTTTGATGCTCCATGCTTGTTTAGTATCTACTTTGCTTTACTTGTCTACACTTTGAGGTTCTTTTTACATGTTTTCTGGTACTAACCTATTAATAAGTTGCAACAGCGATGCCTTTTACGCTATTTTTGGTTTCGAAAATTTAGTAAAGAAATATTCTCGAATTGGACGGGACAAACGTCAAAGTCAATTACTTTCCGTGGGAACAAGAAGTCGAGGAGAGCCGGAGGGGCAGCCAGAGGGCAGACCCTCCCAGCGTCCCAGTGTGGGCCTGCACAGCTAGGGTTTGAAGCCTCGACGCCTCGGCCTCCCCCTTCGCCTATAAGAATCCCCCGATGCAGAAACCCTGAGTACCCGATCAAAAATCCACGAAACCATCTATAGTCGCCGCCACCATCGTCCCTAGATCGGGGGAGGCGGGGTCTGAAGCTCTTCCCGGCACCCTGCCGGAGGGGAGATCATCCTGGAGGCCTTCTCTCTGATATGATGCGTGAGTAGTTCCACCTTGGACTATGGGTCCATGTAGTAGCTAGATGGTTGTATCTCCTCCTTTGTGCTTTCATGTATAGATCTTATGAGCTCAGTTCATGATCAAGATCTAATCTATTTGTAATCATGCATGTTGTGTTTGCGGGGATCCGATGAATATTGAGATTATTATGTTGGTTTGATTAATGGTTTTGTCTTTATGATTCTATCATGTCTGTGTTGTTTGTGATCTTGCATGCTCTCTGTTGCTAGAGGTTATCTTGGCCAAGTAGTTGCTAGTGACTCCAAGAGGGAGTATTTATGCTCGATAGTGGGTTCATGCCTCTAGTTTTCAAGGGAAGTGACAATAATCTCTTCGGTTGTAGATGTGCTGTTGCTACTAGGGAGAAACCAACGGTCTCTTGTTCATGGAACATGTGGACTATTTACCTTACACACTTTGCTTAAAGAAGTTGTCTGTTGCTTGCAACTTAATACTGGAGGGGGTTCGGATGATAACCTTAAGGTGAATTTCTAGTCATAGATGCAGTTGGATGGCGGTCTATGTATCTTGTTGTATTTCCCAATCGAATCTCATAGGATCTTTCTGACTAGTAATTGTATTGTTATGCCTTGCTCAGTTCCTGTCAGTTGCCCTCCTGTAATTTGTTTACCCTTCATGCCATGTTGTTTATCTAAGGAGAGCACCTCTAGTGAACTATGGACCCCGGTCCAATCTTTACCATCAATACATCTTCCACTGTTACTTTTTTACTTGCTGCAAACCATTACCTTCCACACCATACGTTTAATCCTTTGTTACAGCGAACTGGTGAGTTTGACAACCTCACTGATTTGTTGGGGGCAAAGTCTTGAGTCTGTGTTGTGCAGGTTTCCATGTTGCTTGCAACACCTTTGAGACGTTTCCTTTCTCCTTCTGGTTCGATAACCTCAGTCTCTACTAAGGGAAGACTTGCTACTATGCTCATCACACCTTGCTCTTGGGGTTTCCAACGAAGCGCTCCACTTCAACACCGGGCGCCATCAAGTTTTCTGGCGCCGTTGTCGGGGAGGCTAAGGACGTATTCACAAGGGGAGTCCTTCACTTCCTTTCTCTTTACTTTGTTTTTAGTTTGATCTGTTTCTTTTGCTTGGTTTTGTTTGCCTCTTTTCGAAAAACACAAAAAAATTAGTCCTGCTCTAGGTGCTGGTCTGTTATTGCCTTGCTTGGTTATGATTTCTATCAATGGATGGTTTCTTTGAAACTAGTTCTTATTGGCAAGGTGGGTTCACGGAAGAACAAAAGTATTATTATAAGGAACACCGTTTTTCACAAAAAGGGAAACACTTATGGGAACAAATTGATAAGTTGAATACTATTGCTAGAGAGGTGTGCTCCACTTATAATGTTACTTATTGCTTTGATAAAGCTTGTTGCTGCAGGAGGTATAAACACCAACCTTTTCAATGTGAGTATAATGATAATGTTACCATATCTTCTTATGTTAAAGGAATTTATGACTTTTATGATGTGGAGCAAATTCAAGAATTTATTGCCTTCAAGGGTGCATTTGAACTTGCTAGTTTGCTTGAAAATACTGATGATGCACCATATAAATATGAGGTTTATGAGATACTTAAGTTTTGCTTTGATAATTACGAGGAATAAAATGGCTATATTCTTGAATATTTTAATAGGCGTTTTCCACATATGGAAGAGACTAATGCCTTGCAGGAGCCTATGGAAGAAGAAATTGCTAAAACTGGAAGCTCATTAGATGAAAAAGAGGAGGAGAGTGATAAACAAAGGGAGGAAGAATGGATCTTCCCATGTTTACCTTCTAATGAGAGTAACTCTTTACCTCTTACATTATTTGATTGTCCCCCATGCTTACCAAAGGAGGATGAATGTTATGTTCCTATGGATCCTTTTGAAATATCTACTTTGGGTAAAACCTGTGAAGGTTTTAATCCCATTATTTTTGAGCTTGATAGAAATTATGTGTTTGTAGATCATGAAAAGCATGCTTTATGTGATAGCTATATTGTTGAGTTTATTCATGATGCTACTGAAAATTATTATGATAGAGGAAAATATGGTTATAGAAGTTTTCATGGTACTGAAACACCTCTCTATGTGCTAAAAGTTTTGAAGTTACCCTTGATTTATCTTCCTATGCATGTCACTTTGTTCTTTGTGAATTTATTTCCTTGCAAGATTCCTATGCATAGGAAGTGGGTTAGACTTAAATGTGTTTTGAATTTACTTCTTGATGCTCTCTTTTACTTTAATTCATATTTCTTGTGTGAGCATCTTCTCAAACTATTGAGCCTAACTTAAAGGCGTTAAAGAAAAGTACTTGTTGGGAGATAACCCAAGAGTTTCCTTGAGTATTGGAAGTTATTACTTCAGTAATGACCTCTCCTTATCCTTTTTGTTTGCTTTTTTTGCCAACAATGACCTCTAATAAGAGGGAAGTAAGATTTGGGGAGTTGCTGTCCCGAAACAGATTTCTGTCCTCCACAAAAAATATTTGTGAGGAGTCTCTGTAACTCGGATTGAGCTCAAAATTTGTGAATAAATCCCCCAGTATGTTAGATAACTTCCGTTAGTTCAACACCTTTTGATTTGAGCAACGAAAGATGTTCTAAAAAATCGGTTTCTACCTGCTGGTCTGTTTTGATAGATTTCTGCCATTATTTGCATTTGCTTCTTATTGATTCCTTTTTGAGTTCCTTTTGGGAAATTGAGCTTTTTTAAGGAGTTGCTACAGTAGCTTGTGTTCTTAGTGAAAAGCCTTGCTGTTCCAAAGCTTTGCCAGTGGTCTAATATCATTTGAATAAGCTAATGTTGCTAATGAAGATTATGTGAAGTTTTGTATGAAGGAAAAATTTCAGGTGTAGAGAGAGAATGATGTAATGAGATGAAGAATGGACAAAAGATCAAGCTTGGGAATGCCACCATGGTGTCACCCCAAGAAATATCCAAGAGGTACAAGCGTCAAAGCTTGGGGATGCCCAAGGCATCCCCTTCTTCATCAATAAAAAGCTCAGGTATGTCTAGACACTTCACTTTAATTGTTTCATGCACAGTTGTGTTGTTCTTGGAGCGTCTTAGTTTTCGTTTTCTTTGCTTAGGTTGTTTAGTTTGCTTGAATAAATTAGTTTGGACCCCCATTCTCGCTGTGTTGTTTTGCAAATAAGTTTGCTTGGTGTTGGAAAGGAGTAGTAAGTTCTTGCTTGAAGTGCAAGAGGAGCTTGCATTGATCGTGACTTAGACTTTAGCATGACATTCTAGGTGTTGTTTTAGTATTATGATTAGTGATTATTGTTGTAGCATGTCTTGTTCCAAACAATTGGGATTGCTTAGTGTGTCTTGAAGAAATTATGCGTTGTTTTAGCATGCAAAAGCATAATATTGTGGTATTCTCCTTTAATGCTTTGCTTGGATTGACTTGGCACATGCTTACACCATGTTATGACTATGACAAGTCACCATTAGCCTCTATGATCATTTAGTCCTTGACTTGTAGTACCACCCCTTGCTTTGATTAGTATGCTTTGTTGCACTGCATGATTATGGCCATTATGCTCTCTTAGTTGGTTGCTCCTAGTCTTTTGCTAGCGTCCACTTGTATGAGTAAGTTCTACTCATGCTTCCAACTCCCAAGAAACCAAGTTATTCCAAAGTGTCCACTATAAACTCCTATGCATGGTGTGTTTCACCATTCCAAGTATATTCTTGTTTTCAACTATCTTCCAATTAAAAAACTATTTTGTTATGTGAAAACTTAGTGATTAAAGCCCTCACGAACTTGATGGCACATTTTGTTCTTTGCCCCTAATAAACTTGAACCATTGTGACAACTTTGTTGTATATGCTTGCACTTATAAGTTGTAATTAGTAGAACCGTGCTGTCACGGGGAACGTTTTCAACATTGCACTTGTACTTTTGTACTCAGTTGATATCATGCTCTTTTGTCTATGGATGTCACCGGTGTGAAATGAAGAGGGAACTTGTAAGTCTATGGAGTTTGTATTCTGTGTTAGAGAAACGCCTGGTCTGCTAGCCTAAGACATGCCTAATCATGGTGGAAACTTGCAGCATCACCATAGTGAGCTATCTATGAAGCATCCTCAATAAAAAGCTATGCATATGGTAAATAAAAAAGATTGCTGAGATGCTCATTGTCTGATTGCCTTGTCATTTTGGTTATGGGAAAGCTCCTATACCATGTACAAGGGGTACCCCGTTGGTGGTTCTGAATGATACACAAATACTTACAATGACAAGAACTTGCCTGGGCCCAAAGTTGAGTATCCATGAGGTGTGGCCCTCATATTCAAGGGACTTGAGATTGCCAACTTATACTTCGTCAAGCATATACTCCAACTTTGCCACTTTAACCTTAACCACTTCAAGATTCTTATGATAGGGGCAATAATGAGGGCTGAAAGCTAACAAGTACCATAATTTTTGGAAGCTCTTTTTGAGACTTGTAATCCCTGCTTCCTTTATAAAAAAGGCCTTTCTTCCACCATTATTTGAGTCTCCACCTTCTACCTTTAGGCACCATTAAGAGAGCATAGTTGTCATTCTGTGTGCAGTGTTCCAAAGCTTATTAATTGATGCATATTGTGATATTACTTGTCCTTGTGCTATTTGTTTCTAGTCACCCTTGTGAACTTTGAAGGTGTCCTATGCATCTATATTTGCTACTCTAGGAGGGACAAGGTGATTGCCACTATGCTATGTTTCTGTATGTGAAACAAACAAACATTTTTCAATGCATGTTATTCATGATCTTTGTTTGTAGCCTTTCATGTTGCATGCATAGTTACTATGTCCTATTGTTAGAACTCCATTCTTTCATTCACATGTTTAGATTTCTTTGATCCCAGCTCTCAATGCTTGCAAATGGTTGGATCTTTATTGTGAGGGTGCATGTCACCTAAAAAATTATTCTTTTTATCACTTACCTACTCGAGGACGACCAGGAGTTAAGCTTGGGGATTTTGATACATCGGAAACGTATCTATAATTTTTTATGTTCCATGCTTGTTTAGTATCTACTTTTCTTTACTTGTCTACACTTTGAGGTTCTTTTTACATGGTTTTCGGTACTAACCTATTAACAAGTTGCAACAGTGCTAGCTGCCTGTTTTCTGCTATTTTTGGTTTCAGAAAAGTTAGTAAAGAAATATTCTCGGAATTGGACGGGACAAACGTCAAAGTAAATTACTTTCTGTGGGGAACAAGAAGTCCAGAGGGGAGCTAGAGGGGCCAGACCCCACCAGGCGCGGCCACAGGTGGGATCGCGCCTGGCTAGGGTTTGGCCGCCCTGGCCGCCGCCTCGGCCTCCCCCTTCGCCTATAGGAAGCCCCTGATGCAGAAACCCTGAGTACCCGATAAAAAATCCACGAAACCGTATGTAGCCGCCGCCACCATCGTCGCTAGATCGGGGGGATCTGAAGCTCTTCCCGGCACCCTGCTAGAAGTTGTCTGTTGCTTGCAACTTAATACTGGAGGGGGTTCGGATGATAACCTAAAGGTGGACTTCTAGTCATAGATGCAGTTGGATGACGGTCTATGTATCTTGTTGTATTCCCCAATCTAATCTCATAGGATCTTTCTGACAAGTAATTGCATTGTTATGCCTTGATCAGTTCCTGTCAATTGCCCTGCTGTAATTTGTTTACCCTTCATGCCATGTTTTTATCTAAGGAGAGCACCTCTAGTGAACTATGGACCCCGGTCCAATCTTTACCATTGATACATCTTCCACTATTACTTGTTTACTTGCTGCAAACCATTACCTTCCACACCATACGTTTAATCCTTTGTTACAGCAGACCGGTGAGCTCGACAACCTCACTAATTCGTTGGGGCAAAGTCTTGAGTCCGTGTTTTGCAGGTTTCCATGTTGCTTGCAACACCTTTGAGACGTTTCCTTCCTCCTTATGGTTTGATAACCTCGGTCTCTACTGTGGGAAGACTTGCTGCTGTGCTCATCACACCTTACTCTTGGGGTTTCCAACGAAGCGCTCCACGTCAACACCGGGCACCATCAGCATCTCATCTGCCTCTAGCAGACGACCAGAAGATGGCCATGCACAAGTTCGCACTAGCCGGACTCGGGCTCATCGGAGCTGCGCTCCACGACGAAGCTCTTACGGAGCCGAAAAAGAAGGCTACGGTCAGATTCAACCGCAACCCTACACCATCATCCGACGAGGACGATCATGATCTGCCTCGACGTCGAAAAATCCCAAGACGTTGCAGCAGCGACTACGACGCTCGAAGAAATATCGCTCAGTGCAAGGTCGACAAGACGCGCGCCAAGCGCGCATGCTAAACCGAATCCGAGGAAGAAGACGATGGAGAACTATGTGGAGCCAGATGCTTCAGCAGATCCGTTTGGCTCACACGGATGCCAAAAAATTTCAAGCTCCCTTCGGAGACTCCGAAGTTCGACAGAACATAGGACCCAAAAGCCTGGATCAGCGACCACCTGTCATCCATCAAGCCACGCGGTGGTAACAGGAACACCGCATTGCAATGCCTTCAGCTACAACTTACAGGCGCAGCTCAAATCTAGTTCAGCAGCCTGTCCTCAGGCTCCATCCGAAGCTGGGAGGAGCTGACATACAGTTTCATTCGAAACTTCAAGGGCACCAGCAAGAGGCCAAGCTCGATCAGGGAGCTACGGGCCTGCACCCAACGAACGGGCGAATCCATTCGCTCGTACATACTACGATGGTCTAACATCAAGAACTCCGTTGCGCACATATCCGAGGAGAGGACGATCGACGCCTTTAAGGATGGTGTCAAACACCCAAACTTCAAGGAGGAACTCGTGCGCATCAAGCCCAAAACGCTCGACCACCTCATGGACATCGCCAACAGGTGGGCATATGGCGAGGACTCCCTCCACCGAACACACTCGGATGACAAGGACGACTATGGCCGCAGGCGCGAACGCCGTAGCAAGCGAAGGTCATGCGTCTACGAAGACCATGACGGACCCGACATGGTTGTGGCTGGCTACGCCGACCATCGCAACGACAACAACCGCGGCAGCGGATACCGTGGAGGCAACTTCTGCGACGGAGGACGACCCACGCAGACATGGCAACGCCGCAACCGTGACGATGGGCCCTTAGCATACGACAAATTGTCGGGACCTTGCACCATCCACTTCTACATCGACTAACATGATGGAAAAAAGAAGGCCATCCACATGCTAAAGGATTGCAGCGAGTTCCAGAAACTCAACGAGGGCCTCACCTAGATGCAACGCCAGATCGTGAACCCTAGGTTTGGGCCTGCACCCGCACCAGGTGACATTGCCCACGGAGCTCCTCCACTACGACCCATAGGACCGTCGAATCCAGCAATCGCACCTGCGCAAAACAATGGCATAAACGGGTACCTAGCGCCAAAAGGGTCCCTAATGATCCAAAAGGGGCGCCTAACAAATAGGGTGAAAAAGAAGATCACCCGCCAAGTCAGCCTGGCTATGAATGCTCCACCTGCCATCCCTGAGTACCTCAGTTGCTCGGAGTCCTGCATCACATTCGATCGTTTAGATCATGCTGCCCTGGTGCTCAAGGCGCAGATCAGAGGATTTGAGATGAGTCGCGTCTTCATGGACGGCGACAACGGCATCAACCTGATGTTCGCAAGCACCTTAGCAGCAATGTGGATCCTGCTGTGCAGCCTGGAACAATCCGACACGATGTTCCATGGCATAGTCCCAGGAAAGGGCATATATCCCCTAGGCAAGATATGGCTCGACGTCATCTTCGGCAAGCCCGAAAACTTCACGTGCGAGCGGATGGAGTTCGAAGTGGTGGACTGGCCATCACAGTACCACGCCATTCTCCGGCGCATGGCATTCGCAAGATTCCTGGCAGTACCGCACTATGCGTACTTGCTACTCAAGATGCCGGGACCCAGGGGCGTCATCACCTTACAAGGCAGCTTCACCCGCTCCAACCACTGTGACATAGACTTCAAAAGAATCTCCCAGTCATTCGGCATGCAGGAGGAGCTCACAAGGCTCCGAGACGTGACAGACAACGGGGCACCCCCAGTCTCCAGGCAAAACGCACGTGACATGTCGTTCGACTCCATAGTCAACACGAAAAAGGTGTAGGTCCACCCAACGGACGCCTCCAAGATGGCACTGATCGCCAACGACCTCAGCCCTGCATAGGAAAGCGCACTCGTCGAATTCCTCCGTGAGCGCTGGGAAATCTTCGTCTGGTGTCCTGCGTACATGCCAGGAGTTCCCAGGGAATTCGTCGAGCATGCACTCAATGTGTTTCTGGACGCCAAACCCGTCAAACAGTCCATCCGACGATTGTCCGAGCCACGAGCCAAAGCCGTCGGAGTCAAAGTCAACAGACTGCTCGATGCTGACTTCATCTAGGAGATCAAGGAGAGCGAATGGCTAGCCAACACTGTGCTGGTCCCAAAAAGGATATGGACATCCTACGGATGTGCGTGGACTTCACGTTGCTCAACAAACATTGTTCCAAGGACCACTTCCCTCTACCGCGGATCAACCAGATCATCGATTCAACTGCAGGCTGCGAGAAACTCTCCTTCCTCGATGCCTACTCAGGCTACAACCAGATTCGACTGAAGGTCAAAGACCAGGAGAAAACGGCGTTCATCATGCCGTTCAGAGTATTCTGCTACAACACCATGCCCTTCGGGCTGAAGAACGCAGGTGCCATGTACCAGAGGTGCATGCAGGCATGCCTAAAAATCCAGATCGGTCGCAACATCCAGGTCTATGTCGACGACATAGTCATCAAGACCAAGGAGGCCAAGACACCGATCGACGATCTCCGCGAGATGTTCGATAACCTTGATGACTACAGGATCAAGTTGAATCTAGAAAAGTGTGCCTTCTGCGTCCCATCTGGCCAATTACTTGGCTACTTCATCTCCCAGCGAGGGATCGAGGCGAACCCAAAGAAAATTCGGGCCATACTAACAATGGAGAAGCCGAAGAACCTCAAAGATATCCAGCAACTAGTTGGGTGCATCGCGGCACTGAGCAGAATCATCAGCCACATGGGTGAGAAGGCCCTGCCTTTCTACCAGCTGCTGCGCAAGGCAAACAAATTCGAGTGGACACCCGAAGCAGACGACGCATTCGAAGATCTGAAGCGACTGCTCTCCACCTCACCAGTTCTGGTCACGCCAAAGGAACGCGAGCCTCTACTGCTATACATCGCATATAACAACCCTAGTTTTACTAAATAGACATTAGGGTTTGAATGTGCATTCATGAGCATCATCATTCAAAAATGCATGAAAGAAAATAATCACAAAACCCTAACTCTAATCTTGATCCTCCTCTTAAATGCATCCAAATGGATTTTGAATATTTTGAAATAACAAAAATATTTGGAACCCAAATTGATTACAAGGGTCTCTGAAATATTTTGAATATTTATAAAAGTTCTAGTAATTTGAAATGGTTCAAAACAGTTTTGAAATTCAAATGCAAAAGAGAAAAGTCAAAACAGAAAAAGGAAAAACATTTTAGAAAGAAAAACACATTCTCTTCCTCTCTAGGCCGTAGCCCATCTGTTCTCCCTCTTCTCCCCACCGCTTAGTGCGCAGCTTTGCAGCCCAACTAGGCCCATCTGCAGCCCACCTTGGCCCGTACCCCTTCGAGCCTTTCCTGTTCGTCGTCTTCCTCACGACAGGGAAGCAGCTGTCTGGCTGCTCCGACGCCGCCCGATGCCGCCGGCTGCTCCGCGATGCCCGCCGCCGCCCTGGTGATGGATAAGATCACGCCGAAGCCCTCCTTCCATCCTCATCCTCCCACTCCCCCTAGCGCTCGCTCCCTCTCTCTGCCGAGCTTCCTGAAACCCTAGCCCCTACTGCCGCCGTTCATCCCACCGCTAGGAGCCTCCCCGAGCCCCGCCGATGTTGCGTTGGGCTTTGCCTCGCCGTGTTGTGCATCCCTGGAAAATGAATCAGCCCTGCTTGGCCATAATCGAGCTCTGCAACACCTTCTTCCCGAGCTCCGGCCGCCGTCCGTGTCGACGATTCCGGCTTCCCCTCGCTCCATCGACCTCACCACCGTGCTCCTGGTGAGCAGCTGGTCCTCGTGGGCCCTCTCCCTTGCTCCTTCTCGCTCTCTAGCCCCCTCCCCATCGACCACCTGCCTCTGCCACCGCTCGCCGTCGTCGTGCTCCCCTCTTTGGTGACCCCCTGCAAGCGGCGCCGCCAGTTTCTGGTAGCCCTCGTCGCGCTCGTTCCAACACGATATCTCTCGCAGCCCCGCGCGCTCCCTTTCTCCCGCCCTGCAATCGATCTGATAGGATCTCCATGGATGACGTCAGCATGACGTCACCATGAGGCAATAAACCTTTTCCTTTTGTTTTATTATTTTTTTAGTAAATGTTTTCTGTAATTATTAAATCCCTGATAGGCGGGTCCACCCTGTAAATAATAAAATAATATAAAAAATGTTTATGTTTAATAAAAATGTTAAAGTAATTTCAAAATGCAAATTGTTTTATAATATTCCAAAAATGATTTCAAATGAATTAAAAATGGAGAAATTCATAACTTATTCATTTTAAATCAGAAAAATACAAATAATATATCAAAATGTTCACAAAAATGAGACCTATCTCATAGAATTATAATCATGCATTGCTATACAACTGACATGACAAGTTTAATTAGAACAACAAAACAACCCCTCTCATATGAATCCGGGGTTTTCCCGAATTAGGGTATGCACCCCTCGTACCTCGATTAAATTGTAAATCATCGTCTAGGGGTTTATTTCAATGCAACTTAACTTGTCATATCATCATTCTTGATTGAGCATTGCATTGGTGCCATGTGTTGATTGTTTTCCCTTCTTTTCGGTGTTTGATTCATCTCCGGTAGAGTACGATATCGAGATCAAGATCGAAGCCCGAGATCAACACCGTCGAAGCTCGAAGACCAATACTTGACCAAATGTAATCAAGTCAAGTACCAGATGTCCGAAGCTCCGCTTTCTGGATATCAACTGGCAAAGGCAAACGAAGCCCCACACATGATATAATCCTATGTTTTCGAGCATTTCAATTCTTGCCATGTGCATACGATTCCAAAGTCTTTATCGATAGATAGAGTAACCCTATCGGATGCATGTTTCCTTTATAGCCTATATTCCCTGATCCACTGCTCCTAGCATAACTAGGGTTTGAGCTTGTGAAGCGTTGCTAGAGCTTTTATATCTGTTGTGCTTAGCCAAGCTTAGTTGTTATCGCTGGTCCACCCGATTGATGAATCAGAGCTGCGAATGAACCTAGTATGATAGGATGACGTGGAATGATCAGAGATGAAAGTTAAACATGCTAAGGCTAGTATGGGAGGCCACGGTGGGTTGTGGTTTTTGTAGTCCCATACTTGCCACTACTAGGACCTGAGTTCTTGCCTATGGACCAAGACGAGCGTACAGCCACACGGGGCCTAGAAACCCCCTCAACCAACTAACTTGCCGAGTAGATTCCATGAGTCACATAGTTTGGGCTTTCCATTCGACATACACATCTTGGATGTTCTTGAATGGAGGTGAAGGAGGTGCATTCATACAGGTAGGTAAGCATGGCCTAGAACAAGAGATGCCCAACATCCGTAATCTTGAAACCCACACACATCATTAGGGACCGGCTTCGGGACTCGACCCGTTATGGCGGCATCTCCCTAGTGCGTGACTCATGGTCTCGGTGAAAGCAAGGTAAAGGTCGTGGTCAACCACTCTCTGCCGGCCTTCCAAGGAAGAGGGCTTATAGCTTGGCATTAAGAATCAGTTGGTACGTGTGGGTAAAGTTGTACACCCCTGTAGGGTTAAATATTTTCGAAAAGTTGTGTCCACGGTTATGGATGACTTGGAAACCAGATTCAAAGATCATAGAGAACTTGAACCTAATCGTAAAACTTGGCAAGTTGATCAACATGTGCTTAAGGATGCTTCCTGAGGGATCGAGGGGGTGATCCTAGATAGGTTCAGTTGATGATGATTTGGTGGATATCAAAAGATGATCAAAGCTAGTGTTACCGCTCTCTTATCCCATTTTAAAATATTCTGATTAGTCGAGATTCTTCTCCCTCTTGTTTTACAAAACAAAGATAGCTTTATGCAAAACAACTCCACCAACCATAAGTCTTGCGGAGTACACCCTGTACTCACCCTTGCTTCGTTGATACTTTTGCAGCCGAGTAAGTGTTACCATTGAGGATGAGTTCTTCACGGCATCGACATCGACGAGTAGTCGGCAGTCTGGGATCTATGGATTGGACGCCATCATTATGCTTCAGGCCTCTTAGGCCATTTGTTAAGCTTGCTATACTTAATAGCATAATTTGCCTTCCGTTGTTTGATGTTTGTGGTCAGCGAGCTATGCTTGTAATATTCTGGTTCTTAGCTCAGTTATGAGCTTGCTGTAATAATTTTTGTGTCATAGGGTCACCATTGTGTTATCAATTATCTCTCTGTACACATTCGAGATTTAGGTTAGGCTTATATCAGACAGAGGTCTGGGATTTGTATAGCCCTAATCCCGGGGGTGTGACATCGCAGCCACACACCAGGTGGTAAGCACTGTACTTGTGGTCGAACAACCCGAAGAAGGCAAGACCCATGGGGTCCAACGCCCAATCTACTACCTCAGTGAGGTACTGACCCCAAAAAAGCAGAGGTACCCTCACTACCAAAAGCTTGGCTACGGCGTATTCATGACGGTTCGTCGGCTGAGTCACTACTTCCAGGAGCACCAGATAATGGTCGTCAACGAGGTGCCACTCTCCAACATTCTGAATAACCCCGAAGCCACGGGACGCATAGCCCCATGGGGCATCGAGCTATCCCCTCTAGACATAGTCTATGAGCGGCGCAAGGCCATCAAATCTCAGGTCCCCCCTCACTTCCTTGTCCACTGGATGGAACTCGAGCTACCGGATACTCCGGATGTAACATCCTAGCATTAGAGCTTAGAAATAAGCTGAACATAGATGTGTGCATTGCATTCATGCATAGAAAATCTGAATAATTTTCGCGCTTTTAAATAAAAACTTGTCAAAGTGATTGAAGCTTCTCTTAACTAGATGGAATTGAAGTAGATCATCAAGTTGACTGCGATAAGTTTCAATATGACCTTTGCTAAAACCTTATTTTGGGTAAACAAGATTTGATCTAAGTGTAGATCAAATGTAATAAAATTAAACCCTAATACATTACTTAGTGATTTATATTTGATCCTTAGGTGATCCTATCATAGTATTCATTACAACAACTCATGAATACCAAGTTATAAATATAACTTAAGTAAAAGGAATGTAACAACTAAATCTGAAATCTCAACTATTTATACCATGAACATCATGATAATACTTAACCTTAACTTTTTAGTGAGTTTGAGTAGGAAAGAAACCAATTCAAGATTATTCACCATATATCTTTCTTTCCATATCAATCTTTATCATCTCTAATGAAACCTATCTTTATATCTGTTGTTCATCAATGTTGAGTAATCACCTCTGATTCACCAATTCTTAAACCTATCAATTCTTCATCTATCAACTTTTGACTTTATCATAACAATCACTCTAAGTCCTTAGATAATGAAGTAAGAAGAGGTAGATGGTAATGCTAGTATTAGATATCATCTGTAGGATGGGAGTGATTGAAGGAAATCAAATCATATTGGTAACAAAGAAGATTACAAGGATGAATCCTAAAGATAGATACCAAGGAGTAATTCTATTGGATTAAGTAAGCATAGTCTATGAATAACATCTCTTAATCCAATAGAGATACTAAGAAGGTAATTTCAATACAACTGTAAGGTTGTATTGATAAAGGCCTTGGTTATCCAACTGGAAACCTAAGCCATGTATGATTAAAGGATTAGAATGATCATGCCTTACTCACCAATATTGAATGCTTATACCAAGTATAAGTGACATTGGTGGATAAAACATGATTGAACCATAGTATAGATATATTATCCTAGATTAGCCATGACAAGTCATGGTAATATAATGAGAGGTTGGAGTATGAGATACTAGAATCAAGTAGAGATATGATAGTATGATTAAGATGATGCTAGAGCACCTTGAATTAGAAAAGTAGTATCTTCCTCTTGGGAAATACTAAACACTTAAGGAAAGTAGAATTTGATATATACATCCATTAGAGTAATGTTAGTGATGGATGATTAAGGAAGAGTATGAGTGAAGTTAGAAGTAACTTCTTGAAGGATTGGAGATTATCAGCAGTAGAATAGTTGATTTAACCAAGTATGGATATGAGAAGATTATGAAAAGTTTTAGTGTCAATCTCATTGATTTACAAATGGATTTAGGAGGAGAAATAGTATATCTAGGAAAGGAATTCCTTAATCAGAAGTTCAAAATTATGAAGTATGGAATATAGAAATCCTTGTTAAACACTAAACCCTAAATCTAAAACGAAACCTAATATCCACTTTCTATGGTTGATCTATCATCTTCTTTCCACAATGCCTTATAGGAATGTTTTCCTATAACAAATCAATTAAGCACATCTTTTCTCAATTCTAATTACCATAACCATATGTGCTTAGGAGTATCTTTATCAATTCTTTCTCATAAGTCATTCTAAAAAATCACCCCACTGTTTGTAAAAGGGTAACATCATTCTGATCACAAACATAAAGACAATGTGTTTAGCCATTAATCTTCATTCATATCAACAAAAGAATACAAATGAATCAAAAACCCTAAAACCCTAGGTCAAGTAATTATAATTTCAAACACAATTAGTACTTAGAATTTATGTATCAAATAATTATGAAGGATCACTATATATATAAAAGTTTCTTTAATATTATAAATCAATAAGAATTAAAACTCATGGATTAATATTAATACATTCTTTAATAAGTTTATGAGTATGAGATAAATTAAATGCATATCTTTAGTTATATTAAACCATTACAATTACACTTATATAGAAGAAATAAAAAAACATTTTATAAGTTCTTCCTAAATATATATATTTATATTAAAAGGCAAATCTCTAAAAAACCTAGTTGATGCATATTACACTCAATAAAATAGTTTCCTATTAGTTTAAAATTATAAGGAAATCAAGAAAGATATCAACACCACTTATTTTCCAATATTCCTGTATTATTTAATGTGCTCTATAAAAATTATGGATATTTAAATCCATATAAAAATTCATATTTAAAAGGGTTTAAAGAAAACTGAAAATAAAAAAATTTGTTTAATAAAAAAACTGAAGCTAGAGTAACAGCCAGGCTGTCCCACTTCTCCCTTTCCTCTCCCTGTCGCCCATGAGCATTGCCTGCGACCCACTTTGGCCCAAACAGCAGCCCACCTGGACCGATACCCCTTTGTCGCCCTCTTTTCTTTTCTTCTACCATGTATGACGCCGAGGCGAGAGTTTGCGGTCGGCGTCGGCGCCGTCCCCGCCTCGTCGTGATGCCCGCTGCGAGGAGATGCATGCTACCGCCCTAGACGACGTCTATAAGATCCCCTCCTGCACAGAGATGAACCCTATCTTCTCCTCTTCCCCCATTTCCCCTCTGAGACGGAACCCTAGCTCGCCGGACCCCTCTGTCTCTGTTGTCTCCGGCTGTCCCAGGCCAAGCTAGGACCACCGTCCGACTCCCCTCGCTCGGCTTGTTCATCCAAGCCCTCTCCTGTTCGTGCGCACGCTTCTAGACGCCTGAATCGAGACCGTCGTCCGCCGGCAGGAGCTTCTTCTCGTCGTCGATCTGCGCTCAGCCACATATCGTCACCGGCATATACATGCTCCTGGTGAGTTTCTGACTCTGCCGGTCGTCTCCGATCTGCTGCTCGCTTGCTGTGCTGCTGGCCCACGTGCACCTGCCGTTGCCGCTGTCGTTCGTTGTTGCCGACCATGCTCCGGTGGTCAAGATCGAGCGGCGCCGCCCGATTTTGGTCCAGCATGACGCACCGCATCGAGTACGCGCAACCCCGCATTCCCTCTCGCCCTCCTGTGTCGTTCCCCGCCGTCGTCTGGCTCGCTGGCCGGCGTGCCGACGTGGCGTCGACGTGGCCATGGCCCATCTGTCATTGGTTGGTAGTAGGAATAGAAACGGTAACAAATGCATTTACTAATCTGGGGTATGCCATGTGGCAACTGGCCCACTGGTCAGGGACCCTAGATTAGTTTAGCTCAGGTGTGAAAAGTTTAGTGTCTGTTTAGGAAATAATTAAAACAATATAAATTCAAATATCAATATTCCAGAAATGAAATAAAATGATTAAATCTTGTAAATTTGATATGTTTGTTTTATAAATCAGAAAAATACATATAATATATGAAAATGTTTAGAAAAATAAAAACTACAACTTAAAACTATTATCAAATATTATTATGATGATTATTTAAATAAATAGTATTTAATAAAGGTTTTATAAATAATAAAACTTTGAAAATTCATATTTTTTAATAATGGTAAATGTTAAAAATATAAATAAAATACCAAAAATCTTAGAAAAATAAGAATTATAATTTAAAACTATATTCATGCATTATTACTCTACTTAATCAAATAATTTTTATTTATTAAGTCTTTATAAAATAATAAGTATTATAAAAAAATCATATCTTATTATTTTTAAATCACAAAAATAAGTGTAATATACCAAAATGATCACAAAAATAACACCTATATGTTAAAAATATAATATTTCACTTTGGAGTTAAATAAAAAGTTAAACACTTTCATAACTTGAATTTAAACCTATTTCCTTAATTAATAATTCATATAAAGGTAAATAAAATTTGTTAATAATTCTAAAAATTAGTCAATTGAGTCTAATAAATAGTATTAGTCTTAAGTATTAGTAGTGTGCATTTAAAATGAATTAACACACTTTAAATACCATTTAATTGAATTATCCTTCAACCATAAGTGCAGATTATTTTATAAAAGGATTATTATTTAATATAAAATCTCCAAGAATAATTTGTAGGGAAATAAAACCCATTCCTTTATATTAACCACAAGTTTATAAACAAATCAAAACACTATAAGTGAGTTCATAAGTAATAAATAATATTGTTTACTTATTCACAAGCCTTAACCACACCTTGTAGGGAAGTAAATCCCTTTATACATTTATAATGTAAAGAAACCACTACCAACTAAAAATAATACCATTCCTAAGTAACTTTAAAGAAACATTATAAAGTGAACCAGGTATAAGTATAACAAGCATTAGACCTAAAGTACATATATGAATTTAAAGTTAACTTTAGTCTACAAGACTTCCAATATAATGCTAAAACCTTGTTATGTGTTTTATAGTTAACTTTGATCTGTTATAATTAAGTTGTAAAGCATCTCAAATCCAAACTATTCAAAAACAAACAACATCAATCACATTTAATTAATCACAGATATTGTTTAAACCTTAGTAAGGAAATCTTTTCTTCAAATGTTACTCTTCTTGCCACTTCAAAAAACAGATAACAACTAATCAGAATCACATTACTTTATGCTTTACTTATATAATAAAAATTTTAATACTTAAGTTCTTTATAAATGCCATTACTTGTAAGGTAAAATATGAAGATAAGGCCATTCTTATAAAAAGTAGTCTTTGAGTAGCATTCCACAATTGTGTATCTCATTGTTTTATGATATTGTAAATACATGTTGTTTCACACACACTCACAAGCCTTAGATAAGAAGCACATGTGTGAAACTTAATCTAAAAGGGCAACACATTCCAAGGAAAACCTTTCCAGTATCCAAACCCTAGAACAATGTTACCTCGGGATTCGAGTTTACGAAGTTGCATTACATTACTTATGCATAATAGCATCTTGCTTCTTTAAACATTAGTCCTTACTGGACCAATGATGCTGATTTCAGATATTGGATATTTTATATTGTCTTGAAGACCGTGAGTGCATAATCTTGCAATCACAAAAGGAAAGTTCACCCTTACTCATGTGCTTTGATTATTTTCTGTAAAGTATTTTACAAATCCAGTGTTGTCATCACCTGCATTTGAAAAAGGTCAGAAAACACTATTTTTCATGATAATGTGACTATAGGTTATTTACCATGAGGTAATAGCCTACTATAAGAGTTCTGGTGGTAAAGGAACATATTATCTAGGACTTAACAACCAATGTCGCCAGTGATTCTTGCGCCGTATATTACGCGTTGACCATGATATTTGGAATGGGACGGAGAAGTCAGCTGTATCTTTTCCCTCTCGCATGGAGCCGTATGTGCGGGTCGTGGCTGTTATCACTTGTAGCGTGCATATTATATGGTAATTCGTAGAGGATATGCAGCATATGGGTGGGATCCCTCAATGTCCCACGATAGTTCCGGCATCTGAACGGTCTGTACTGCCAATTGCCGTAATTCAATAGGTGGGCTGGCGTACACCTAGGAGACATGCGGGGTCACGGAGAAGGCAGTGATTGTCTTGGATCTTAGTCTGGGCCTCACACCAAGGAAGTGTGAACGAACCTGCAATTCGGATGTGCAACAAAGCTAAGATCTCTCATGGGTAAAGTGACACACCTCTGCAGAGTGTAAGAACTGTAACTTGTTACTCCCTGTTCCGGGAAGGAGCTGCGAACGTGGTGGGAAAGGAACTCCATGAAAGTTCTGGTAAACCCGTGAAGGCTGATGGACATAGCTTTTCAGAATAAAAGCAACCTTTGAAGAAATGTTTACGAAAACTTGCATTGCCTACGAACTATGGTCTGTGGCTATAGTTATAGTGCATCAAACACTCCTTTTCTAGTGAATTTGCTGAGTACGCTCGTACTCAAAGTATCTTCTTAACCCTTGCTAGGTTCTAAAGCCAGTATAGACGACGTCTGCATCAAGTTATGCTCCAGGAATCATCATCAAAAGCTAAAGCTCTTCAATGAAGTCAAGTAAGTCAACATATATATCCACTCAAGTGAAGATGAAGTTGCCGATTAGATAAGAATAGAATCTCTAGCCATAGAACCTACTTCTGTAGAGTATTGCAATAGTAGCAATGCCAGACCATTAGTTAAAATACTAGTCTTATTAGTATGATAGTTTTTGAGTTGTTTATCTCTGATCTTCTTTGTAAGAAGTTTCTTTCTCTCTCTTTAACCTAGAGTGTTCTCTGGATCTTGTGTAAAGAGTTGAGTTGTAACCTATAGTCATGTCTTGGACCTGCTGTGTTTCTGTTGTACCACTCTGAGGGATGTAATACTAGTGAACAGTGTTTCATTGGTGTTATGTCAATGACTATAGTGTACTACATCATGCAGTGGTATGCTGGGTCACCGCACTGGACATGACGCAATCCTGGACGATGCACTTCGACGGATCCAAGCACGAGTCCAGAGCAGGGGCCGCCGTCATACTGGCGTCCCCCCAAGGTGATAAGATGAAATACGTCCTTCAGATGAAATTTCGCGCCTCCAACAATGAGGCCGAATACGAGGCCCTCATCCACAACATGAGGATGGCCAAGATCTGCGGCGCAACGCTCCTAGTCATCTACGGTGACTCGGACCTTGTCGTCCAGCAAATGATGAACGAGTGCGACGCCCGTGCCGCTAACATGATCGCGTACCGCGCACTCTAAAACTCACTTGAAGGAGACTTCGACAGCTGCGAGCTCCGCCATGTTGGTAGGGAAAGCAACGAGGAGGCCGACAAACTCGCCAACATCGGCTCCACTTGCGCACGGCTGCCACCAGGCGTGTTCCTCGAACAAATCTTCATACCCTCTATCAAAAGGAAATTCCCCAAGGGATCACCCAAAGAAGCAGAGCACTTGGGGGCTGCGCTACCCGAAGGACAGGAAGGACCCGAAAAGATCGACACCGAGGTTGAGCTGGTCAGCCTGATACAGGTCATGGCAATAAAAGAAACATGGACACAGCCGTACCTTCAGTACCTGATAAACAGAGAACTACCTGATGACCCGATGGACGCCCGACGCATATCTCGTCGGTCCAAGGCCTTCACCATAATCAACGGCGATCTGTACAAGCATAGTATTTCGGGTGTACTCCAAAGGTGCGTCACCATGGGTGAAAGCAAAACCATCCTCCAAGACATCCACGAGGGCATCTGCAGTCATCATGCAGGCATCCGCGCCCTCGTCGCCAAATCTTTACGAGCTGGATTCTACTGGCCAAAGTCCATGAATGATGCTAAGGATATCATCCAAAGGTGCAATGGCTGCCAAAGGTTTTCGGACAAGCCACACACACCAGGGTCGGAGCTCAGGCCCATACCGTTGGCCTGGCCCTTCGCCCAATGGGGCCAAGACATGATGGGCAAATTGCCCAAATCTTCGAAAGGAGGCCACGTCTACCTCCTAGTCGCAATCGACAAGTTTACCAAGTGGGTCGAGGCCATGCCTGTCACCAACCAAAAGGGCAAAACAACCGTCAAGTTCTTCGAGTCCATAATCTACAGGTTTGGCGTGCCGAACAACATCATCACGAACAACGGCTCGAACTTCATATCACAAGAATTTCAGGACTTCTGCGAAGGACTTGGCATCAAAATATCATACGCCTCCGTGGCGCACCCGCAGACCAACAGGCAGGTCGAAAAGGCCAACGACCTCATAGGTGGCGGCATCAAGAAACGCCTACTAAGCCCACTCGAAAGACTTGCGGGAGCCTGGACAGAGCAACTACCCTCAATCCTCTAGATCCTCCGCACAACGCCGAATAGCTCAACTGGCTACACACCATTATTTATGGTGCACGGAGCCGAAGCCATGCTACCCGCAGAAGTATGCCACAAGGCCCATGGGTCGTTGCTTATAACGAAGCCGAATCATCAGACGCAGTTGAAGACGCCGTCAACACACTCGACGAAGCATGCGAGATTGCCGCGGCTCGCTCAGCGGTCTACCAGCAGAGCCTCCGCAACTATCACAGCCATCTGCTGCGCCCAAGGTCCTTCGTCAAAGGCAACCTCGTCCTGCGACTCAAGCAAGAGCGGTCGAAAAAGATCGAGTCACCCTGGGAGGGACCCTACATCGTCACCGAAGTCATCCCAGGTGGTGCCTACCGCCTCAAGGACGTCAAGTCAGGAGTCGAATACTCCAACCCATGGAACGTCGCACAACTGAGACGCTTCTACCCCTAGCTATCTTTTTACTTTCAATAAGGCTACTAAGCCAAGGCTACTCGGCTGAACAAATGTACCTCCTCGTTATGATATGAATAAAATCTAAGTTCCTCGTCCAAATTTTCTTTCACCACGAATTACTTTTGGCTATAACACGCTGGAGGGCTACGCCTCACCTCACGACTTCGTCGACTGAGAATAACGCATGCAACCTGAGTAGCTGACCACGCCAGGCTAACGAAAAGGACATGCACTCAACAAGTGCACTACGTGCTAACACAAATAAACTTTACAAAAAGGGCGTAACAAGCCCACTCAAATATATACAAGTTTTACATCTATCTTTTTACAGGTCCTATCTATTCTAAAGAATCACGCGTGCCCGATGCTCAAAGAAATCTACGATCTCTTTGGCATGCTGCCTAACAGCCGCATAATGCGGGCGCATATCCCAGAGGCCACCTTCTGGTCGAAGGGGCAACCCAGTCTCCACAGCCTCGAGGTCGACATCAGGGCGATGCACCGAACAAGTGAAAGGGCAGCCTTCACCCCCGCAACGAGTTGGTGCTGCATCAACTCCCTCACGTGACCCACGTCTCGAAACTTCGATAGCAAACCCCAAATAGTGGAAGGTGCCTCGTACAGGGGGACATGACATACATAATCTATGCCAAGAAAGTCTTCGCCTGCTTCAACACCCGAGAAACCTGGTGCACAAGATCATGTACCGTCGCAAGGACCATGGCCCGGTCACGGTCCATCCAGAAGAAGCCGCCAACTTCCAAGTACTGTTGGGTCAAACAATTGATCCGAACTGCAACACGCTCCTTCTCCTCCCTAGGGACAAGGTTGTCACCTGCAGAAAACTCAGAGTAAGGCAACACGCAAACAAGGCGCATCCGAAGACGAGCAGCAGCTCAAGAAAACTCACACTGTAGTTGCTCGCTCAACTGCCGCAACTCCCCCATCAGATACTCCTCCCTGGCGGTAGCTCGCTCCGCCTTCTACTTCCACATGTCCGCGTGGCCTCGAACGCCAAGGATCTCCTTCTCTAGGCTGCGGACATGGTCACGAAGGAAAACATGCTTCGACGCATCATCCAAAGATGAGCGAGCCTGAGGAGCAGTCGAAGTATCCACGGGAACCTCACTCGAAGGTCCCTAAAAAAAGCAAGTAAGGGTATGAACATCACAGACATCTTTAGCAACAACTCGAAAATATAATTTATATACATAAAAATCCACTGCGTGGCACAAGGAGACATTGTTCATCAGCAAAAGCTTACAACAAGAGGAAGAGGATAAACTATCCTAAACTACAGCACCAGACCTATGCATCAGCATCCGGAGTGGCTTCAGAGCCTAAGTGCCTGCTCTTGGCCTCTCCCTGCTGCTTTGCTGAGTACTCCGCTAGAAGGTCAATGAGCTTCGGCCCATAACGCTTACAGCGGGAGGCAAAAAGAGCGAATGCTACCTCTGAGCCGCCAGGAGCCGTCCGCATCTAGGAGGTCACGTGCGGCAGATCCAGCTCCGCTCCTGAGGCCATAGCCAACCCCATGGAGGCGCTGATGCCCTTCTGCTTGCACTTGTAGGCTGCAGGGGCGTCCTCCGACAACTCATCCGCCAGAGCGTCGACATCCTCAAGAGCAGCGCCCTTGGGAACGATCTCCCTGTAGAATCACCGGAGCACCCCCTTGGCTTTCGCCATAGAATTGGCAGCGGTACGGCAGCGATCTTCGACCGCTGCGGTAGCATCATCCAGCGTGCTCCCATGCTCCAGTGCACCGCAATCAAACGCGATGCATGAAGCATCTGCAGAAAATAAGAAACAAAAAGCGGAATGAGAATGCGACAAGGAGCGACCGAAAATTCAAAGATCAAATCCAAACACAAGATACTCACCAGAGAAAGCTTTGGCCGCATCCATCAGCTTCTCAGCCACCTCCTTCTCATGCACAGCCGCAACAGTTGCGAGCTTCTCCTCGCGATCTGAAGCCTCCCGCTGCAGGCGCTCCTTGGCCTCGACAACATCAGCTAACTCCTTTTGCAGGCGCTCCTTCGCATCGATAGCATCTGCAGCCTTCTTCTCCGCTTGACCGAGGCTCTTTTGGAGAGCGACCAGCCGGCAAAAAGCCGCATTATTTTCATCTCCAAAGCGCTAAAGAACACACATGAGCAACGCAAGCTATATTCACTCAACAGACGAAACAAGACAAGACCAGGCAAAACACGAAGCTATTGCATACTGGCCTCCAGCGCCAGATGCTGCTGGACGAGAAGGTTTGCTCTGCGCACAAAGGGCTGCAAGAAAGAAACAAAACAATCAAAGAAGCATCATAAAAAGGGCTCGGGGGCCGCACCCCGAAAAGAGCAAAGCATTGAGCAAAGTGACCAGAAAAGGCTCGGGGGCTCCCCCCGGTCAATAAAGTAGAATAACTTACATGATAAGACGGATACTCCGAAGGTCCAGGTGCAGTCCTCTGAGTCAAGACTACTCGAGCCTCCTGTGGAGAGGGGTTCGGAGCATCACCCCCAGAGTTGGCCACCGTCTGAGAGGGAGGGGCCATCGGCTTCGACTCCACTACGGCCTCGTAAGCAGCATCACTAAGAGATCCCTCCGAGGAGTGGATGCAAAGAAAGTATTGATCAAGACAAGAGGAAAAGTTGCACACACAAAGTAGAGAACAAAAGCATCTAAAACCACTTATGAGTCAATGTCACTCAAATTGAAGACGGGCGGCGCCTTCTCCTTCTTGTTCTTCTTAGCCGGTGGCTGCGGCACCACGTCCCGAAGGGGCACAACCGGGAATGGTGAGGAAGGAGCGCCGTCATACTCGTCGTGGCGCTCAAGGAAGGATGGGCCCCTAGGAGTTGTCGGAGTCGATGCATCCAAAGACTCGCTCGGACTCCGCAGCCGCTTTCGGGTCTGCCCCTCGCTCGCCTCGGGGGCTTCATGAGTTGGCGATTGCGCCGGTGGAAGCTCAGACTCGGAGTCCACAACTTCGTTGTCCGGTGGAACTGAAAACTTTTCAGGCAGAGGTGGCACCATGCCTGTCACCTTGAGCTCCTGCACACCAAAGACATCAAAGATCGTGATTAGTACCAACAATCAAAAGCACAATCACTCGAACAAAAGCGCAGCGTGCATGTCGCAAATCTACACCTGAGGAACTGGTCTCGTAGCACTGAAGGGGGGCGTCAACGACTTCCCCTAAAGGTCCTCCTCGGATTTGTACTTCAGCAGCGGCCCAAGAACTCCATCGAGGTCGCCGCGGGACAACTCCTCAGCTGAGACCCTCGTCGGGTCGTTGCGGACAGTATAAAGGAACATCGGATGCGCCCTCGCTTGGAGCGGCTGCACCCTACATTTGAGGAAGGTGCGGATGATATCCACACCATTAACCTATTTACCAGCTTCCATCTGGAGTGCCTCCACTCGAAGGTAGAGCTTCTCCACTTCCTCCGCCTCGCCTGTCGGGGGGTTAACCTCGGATAGGTCAGAGATGGGGAAAGACAGAGGTACTGTCCCCGTCTGGTTTCCGAGCTACGGCCTAGGTCGGCCGAATCATGGATATGTCGGCCGATAAACGGAGGCAAGAAGCCCATGCACAGGTATCAAGTAGTTACCCGGCCGAGCTAATGAGAAAATCGGCCGGGTTATCCGAATGACCTTCATGCAGGTAAGGAACGGGCCGAGTAACACAAGGTAAGGCCGAGTGATACGAAGCTTGCAGGAGAAGGAGAAGCCCAAGGTCAAACTATAGCTGCGGGCTAGAAGGAATCAGAGCAGAGCCAAGCACAAGAGACAAGGATGCACAACGTCAGAGGGGCAGAAGGAGGTCACGGAGGTGACAGTCCTGGAGCCCGAGGCACGCAGGAGGGGGCCGCTGGAACCTTGCCGTCGTTAGAAGGACGACAGGGAAAGGAGGCCGCCGAACTACCAATTTGGGACAAGCATATTCCACGAATATGCTTGTTCGTCGACCTAAGGGCACCCAAGGCGCTCCTTTATAAGGAGAGGCTTGGACCCTGAGGGAGGGATCGACTCTTTGAGCACCGTTAGGCTAGGGAGATTCATCTTGTCCCCCTGTATTCAGCTCAAGGAGCATTTGTAACCCATCAAGAGAGAAATAAAGTTCATCACTTTGGCAGCTTGAGTGTAAAGACAGTTGCATCTTCCCTCCCCAGATCCCACTAGCATCCATTGGCCCCATACTTTAGCCTACCCATGGCATCTTCCGTGCCACCACCACAACAGTTGGCGCCCACCGTGGGGCAATCAGCGGTGCTAGCTGGAGTTATGATCCGGACGGGAAACTTCATCAACACCGGCGAGCGCGTTGTTTCTGGCTTGGTCCAGAGATTTGGTCTCTGCGACTATGTCAGAGACAATGCAGGGAGCTTCAGGGGGAAAACCCCCCCGCGCAACGGGATCTTCATCGGCCTGGGCGAGCACAGGATCTACGTCGGCGTCGACATCACCGACGTTTATCCTCACCAAATTGTTGTTGCAGGGGAACCACCTCGAAGCGTGGCGAGCAGTCCATCAGAGGAGCATCAGGCGGGCAGCGTCGAGGTGATGGTCGCAGCAGGGACTCAAGCGGGAGCAGCATTAGCCGGGTCAAGCAGAGAACCCACGCAGCGCATGTGGTCCGCCTAAGCGGATCACGCCGCAAACCGCCGAGGTAATTCCACGGTGACCAACCCGGCCGAGCCGCATGACACCACCCAAAGGCACCCAGAGTGAGGGGACCACCTGCGGAGACCAGAGAACATTCTTCAGGCAACTATAGAGAACTTAACCACACCTGTAGCGCCGATACTTGATCCGGCAAATGCTCAGGCAGAGTTAGAAGAAACCAGGCAGAAGGTGCTGGTAGAGGCCAAAAAAGTATCAGCCTTGCGGGAATCCTTGAACAGGACCCTGAGAGAATATGCGAAAGCTAATAAGCTTGATATCGCACCTGAGCGGGTGGATGAACTAAGATTAAGAGGTAAGAACCTCATGAATGATATTAACAAAGAGCATGAAGCTCACAGGCGAATCAAGCGATTTGGGTTTGCCGAGGTACAAGACCGGCGAAAAACCGAGCGGCAAATGTCGCAGCATTGGAATTAGAGGATTAAGGGAAGCTCGGCGAAACAACAAGAAAGAGTGAATGAGCTGGTGCGCGAACCAGCAAAATGAGGAAATGCTCGAGCCAACCCGGCAAGACCAGGGGCTTCACGGATGGTTCATTCGGCAGACACACCTTTATCTGCAGCAAGGCCATCACCTGGAAACAACGCTAGAAAAGAAAAAGCAGTAACTTCAGGGAAGAGGAACAAACAAATTGTTCCATATGACCCGGCAATAGCTGGCAAGGCAAATGAGAACAGAGGCAATGCAAGCCGAGGTAATAGTGGGGAGAGAAACCACGGCCGCATGGAAAAGGACGTCGGCGGCCGAGGTAATGGGGAGCACGGCAGGAAAGAACCTGCAAGAGACAATCATGAAAACCAAACCCCGGCCGAAGTAAGAAGAGAAGTGCCGCTCAACCAGCAACCAAGACATGAGCCTCGGCAGGAAAGAGAAGTGAGGCCAGCTCGCTACAATCAGATGAATGAAAGGTATAATGATGGATATTCCGAGGTAGAATACGCAAACCGGTGGAACAATCATTATGGGATGCGGATAGAATCACATGCAGATTTGCCGACAAATGATGCAAGAGTAAAGTTGGATCGGCTATACCGGTCCGAGCTATTGGAAGAGCAAGGTCCACCAGGTCCGCATGTTTGGACCAAGGATCATGGGCAAACCACCGTGCAATTTCCGGTTGGCAAGAGGCACAAAACGCATAATGGAAGTACCAAACCACAAGACGGTTGATTGATTATGCCACCTGTGAAGATAGCAGGTGGCCATCTGAGATGGGCTGTGCGGTATGTTCCACAGATGTTGGAAGGACCAGCCAGGGTATGGTTGAATAATCAACCAGCTGGCAGTATCAACTGCTGGTTGGATTTCGAAGAGATGTTCGTTAGCAACTTCACCAGCACATACAAGAGACCGAATAGACCACAGCAACTAGCCATGTGCAAGCAGAGGCCGAATGAAACAGATAGAGAGTTTTTAACTCGATGGTGTAACTTGAGAAACTCGTGTGAGGGAGTTATCGAATCGCAAGCAATCGCTTGGTTCGCGCAAGGCTGCCGTTATGGCAGCGTACTGTGGCAACGCCTGCAGAGAGATATGCCAACCACACTGGCAGAAACAATCAGAATAGCGGACTCCTATGCATTGGGTGACCCAACCCAACCGGAGTTAATGTCGGCAGACCATCGTGAGAAACAAGACCAGCACACGAGAGAATTGGCCGGGTCATCTAGGCGTGATTTCAGAGGAAGAAGAAGAGAAGAGAGGCCGGATTATAGATATAATTCGGCCCAGGTGGCGGCTATATCACAAGATCAGCCGAGTCACGGAGCAATTCAACGGCAGAAAAATGGACCTCAATAGTGGACATCAAGGAATGAAGGAAAGAGGCAATGGACCCCAGAACAAAAGAAGCAATGGCAAGAGAGGCCGAAGTATACGTTCGAATCCATGTTGGATCAGCCGTGTAAATTTCACACATCAAACCCGTCTAGACCAGCCAATCATACAACCCGGCGCTGGATGAAAAATGCGATGGGGAACCCGGGAGTTCGAGCTCCCCATCGGTGCTGACGGCATCGGCAGATTAATCGGAGCAAATACACAAAGCGATGCTGCGCCCCTCCTCAGATAACGGATCGGAGGATGCGTGCATCAAGTAATGAACGAGGTGACGGAAGGATAAATCCGGCAAATCTTGGGACGTAATGATTACGAGGAACATCACGGTCTTATTGTGTGTTCACGGCGTAGCACAGACAAGCAGAGTGTGCAGCGCCGGCATATGGAAATGAATGCAGTCGTACCAGCAGTGCCAAGGTACCAGCCATGGTATGATCAGGAGATGACCTGGAGCATGAGAGACCACCCCAGAATAATGCCGAGTCCAGGATCATACGCACTTGTGTTGGATCCGACGTTTGTGGGACCAAGCATCAATGTGAAATTCTCAAAAGTACTCATCGATAATGGAAGCAGTATCAACATCATGTACAAAGATACCATGCACAAGCTCGGAATATCAGAATATCTGCGAGTCCACGAGGACAACTTTCCATGGGATAGTGCGGGGCTTTCATGTGAGCCCATCGGTAAAGTCCAGTGGACGTGTTATTCGGTACAAGGGATAACTGCAGAGCGAAAATTTAGAATTTGAGGTGGTTGATCCGGAAAGTTGTTATCATGCTTTACTCGGACGGCCTTGGCCAAATTCATGAGCGGTGTCATATAGGTTATCTAAAGATGAAGTTACCGGACCACAAGGGGTGATAACGATTGCGAGGATTACAAGAAGTCAATGGGTGTGCTTGGGGTCAAATCTGGCGAGTCATTGGTTATAGCAAGAGAAAGAAAAGGATCCAGGAAGTAGCAGCCCTCGCTCAGTCAGCACAATTAAGCATGCCGGCACTGGCCAACCCTCATGGCAGTGTTTCTTTTCAGCCGACCAAAGAGACGAAGAAATTTCAGATTGATGAGCAGTTCCCAGAGCGCACTGTTACTATTGGTGCAGGCCTTGACGCTAAATAGGAAGGCGAGCTCACCAACTTCCTCCGTGAGAATCGGGACATATTTGCATGGTCAACTCAAGATCCGCAAGGTGTCGGGGAGTTGGTGAGCACTCTTTAACGTCGAGGCGAGCACGGCCGGTGAAGCAACCTCTCCGCCGCTTCGAAGACAGGAGAAAAGTAATAGGGATGAAATAGCTCGGCTTCGCACCGGGTTCATCATGGAAGTCTGTATCCGGATTGGTTATCAAATCCGTGCTGGTAGAAAAGAAAAAGATGACCCCAATGTAGCCATTGTGTGGCGAATGTGTATCGACTACACTAACTGAACAAGGCATGTCCGAAAGATCCTTTTCCTTTGCCTAGAATAGATCAGGTCATTGACTGACCGGCCGTCGTGCTGTTATCATTTGTAGACGCGTATTCGGTTTCCACCAGATACCGTTAAATCCGCCGATCAAATAAAGATGCATTTATTACCCGTCACGGGGCTTATTGTTATCGCACAATGCCATTGACTGCGAAATGCAGAGCAACCTATCAAAGGTGTATGCAAAAGTGCTTACATGATCAGATAGGAAAAAATGTACAAGTATATGTGGATGACGTAGTCATCAAAACTAAGGAGAGCAAAACCTTGCTAGAAGATATACGGCAAACTTTCGCGAACCTGAGAAGGTTCGAATGAAACTTAATCCAGAAGTGTACATTTGGCGTGCCGGCGGGAAAATTACTCGGTTTCCTTGTGTCCAGCCGAGGTATCGAGGCTAATCCAACGAAGATAAGAGCGATAGAAAGAATGGAATTGCCGAGATGCTTGAACGACGTACAAAAATTCACGGGCATGCGGCCTCGCTTAGTCGATTTGTATGTCGGCTAGGAGAAAAGGCACTACCACTTTATCAGCTGATGAGAAAGTCGGACAAATTCAGCTGGACTCCCCAGGCGGACCTTGCATTTCATGAGTTGAAAAAAATGCTAGTTACGGCACCCATTTTAGCTTCTCCATTATCGAAAGAACCTATGCTACTCTATGTAGCGGCTACCAATCGAGTAGTTAGTACTGTGGTTGTAGTGGAACGACTTGAAGAGGGTAAGTCAGTTCAGAGGCCAGTATACTATCTGAGTGAAGTATTATCCACTTCAAAGCAGAATTATCCGCATTATCAGAAGATGGCTTATGGAGTATATATGTCGGCAAAAAAGCTTAAGCATTACTTTGAAGAGCACCCCATCAAAGTAATCTGTGAGGCACCCATAGCCGACATATTGAACAACAAAGATGCGAGTGGCCGAATAGCAAAATGGGCGATCGAATTATCACCATATGCTCCACAATTTGATAGAAGAGATGCGATCAAATCTCAGGCTGTCGCCGACTTTCTCGTAGACTGGGCCGAGGTGCAATATGAGCCACCTTGCAGATCCAAATTCGACAATGCATTTTGATGGTTCCAAACTAAGGAACGGTTTGGGAGCAGGAATAGTGCTAACCTCGCCTAAAAAAGATCAGTTGAAATATGTCCTGCAAATACATTTTGCCGCATCCAACAATGTAGCTGAATATGAAGCACTAGTTCATGGATTGAAAGTAGCAAAAGAAATTGGTATACGCCGAATCCTATGCTACGGTGACTCGGATCTGGTAGTACAGCAAGTATCGGGCAGTTGGGACGCATTAGATGCTAATATGGCTTTATACAGATTCCATGTGCAAAAGATAAGTGGATATTTTGAAGGATGTGAATTCCACCACATACCACGGGCAGAAAATGACGCTGCTGACACATTGTCAAAATTAGGATCAACTCGGCAATCAATCCCGCCAGGTATTGCCCTGGAGCACCTCAGGAAACCGTCAATAAACCCATCACCGGAGTCCAAATCAATCTTTATCCCGGCAAGTTCTGCAGAGAATCATACGCCAATGGAGGTAGATCCGCAGAAAGATTCAGAGTCCCTAAAGAGAGGGATAGCCGAGGTAATAGCAATCATGGAGAGAGCCGAGGTATATACGTCGGCAGAAAACATGGAGATAGACAGTGGGATCACTGCAGAGAGAGTAACGCCAATATGGGCGCAACCCATATTTTCGTACCTAAAAGACGCGGTATTGCCGAGTAATGAAATATTAGCCAGACAAACAATCAGAAGATCAAAAGCATATACAATCATAAACAATGAGTTATATAAGAGAAGCGTAACAAACATATTGCAGAAGTGCGTGAGTTCCACAGAAGGTCAGGAAATCCTTCTAGACATACACCAAGGAGAATGTGGGCACCATGCCTCATCTCGCGCTTTAGTAGCCAAGGCTTTCAGGCATGGATTTTACTGGCCAACGGCGTTAAAAGAGGCAGAAGAATTAGTTAAGAAGTGCAATGGGTGTCAGAGATATGCAACCAGAATACATATGCCGTCGGCCGAATTAAAAACAATACCCATCACTTGGCCATTTTCTGTATGGGGTTTAGACATGGTGGGACCTTTCAAGCCGGCGAGAGGAGGAATGACCCACATCTTGGTTATGGTAGACAAGTTCACAAAATGGATTGAAGTAAAACCAATCAAAAAATGTGATGGGCACACAGCAGTGAAATTTCTCAAGGATATCATCTTGAGATACGGATACCCACACAGCATTATTACAGATAATGGCACGAATTTTGCAGAAGGAGCCTTCGCCAGATTTTGCCAAGAGAAGCACATAAGACTAGATGTTGCCTCGGTGGCCCACCCAGCATCCAATGGGCAAGTTGAAAGATCTAATGGACTGGTGTTATCGGGAATAAAACCACTTGTTGAACCATTGCGGTCGGCAGGATGTTGGATCAAGAAATCCCACTGTTATGGAGCCTCCGGACTACTCCGAATAGATCAACAGGTTACACCCCATTCTTTCTGGTGTACGGAGCAGAGGCCGTACTCCCAGCCGACATAATCTATGACTCGCCAAGAGTTGCTCAGTACACAACCTCAGAAACAAATGAATTAGCTCGGCAAGATGCCGTAGACCTGTTGGAGGAAGCCAGGGAGTTGACATTATCACGATCAGCCATTTATCAACAGAACTTACAGCGATATCACAGCAAGAAAGTGAATCCAAGAGTATTCAAGGAAGGAGATCTAGTCCTCCGACTGGTGCAGCGCACGGCCGGCATGCACAAATTATCACCCCCATGGGAAGGACCATTTATCGTGAGCAAAGCATTGCACAACGATGCATATTATCTGATTGATGCTCAATCCCCTGGAGAGAACAAGGCAGACAAAGCTGGTGAAGAAACGAAGCGCCCCTGGAATGTGGCTTTACTTCGGCCATTTTACTCGTAGCGTTCCATCTCAAGGTCAAAATCCAATGGTGTATTTGCATCTCGGCACCCAGAGCAGTGACTCGGGGACTGCCGTAGAATATATTGATGTCATATCATGTATTTCAAGCCTCAGCACCCAGGGAAGTTACTCGGGGACTACAATATGTTATGTTATTTCATATTATATGTTTGAACCTCGGAACCCAGAGCAGTTACTCGGGGACTGCCATATGTAATGATAATTTCGTTTGAACCTCGACACGCAGAGCAATGACTCGGGGACTGCCATATGGTATATTTCTTTCTTTCGCGTTACATACTTGAACATTGGCGACCAGAGCAAAGGACTCGGACCGGCTGCCAGATGATTGTGTTCCTTTCATGTTACGAATATGTACCTCGGTGCCAAAAGCATTGACTCAGGGACTATCATATGATATGTCAAATGCGTATTCGCACTTAAACCTCGGCATCTAAAGCAACGATTCGGGGACTACCGTATGATACCTCAGACCTATGCTGAACGCAATCATAGCAGTTTTCTACCCCCTCCGAAGTGTGATTTATATAAGGAAGTTCCGGACGGTAAACGATGATCCAGCGATTGTTGCTTGCTCCCACAACGGAGTAGTTAACTTATATTCAAAACAGGTCAATAGTGTAGATATTCAGCGCTAGTGCTTGGATAAGACCATCAAAATAACGGCAAAGTTGAGCCCTAAAAAATGAAGAAAGTACGAGCCAGCAAGGCAAGAATTCGGACGAGCATCCACTTAACAAAGAATCTCAGCAACACATAGCAAAAGAAGTTCGAATCATACGGGTTGACAAAGTTTTCGTCTACATTATGCGCCCGGCATACCAGGGATCACAAATAACCTAGGCGTTGTTCGTTGGAGGGGCAGCTCCTTGCTCAGGTGCGGGGCACTCCGAGGTAGGAGGTACTTCGACTGAGGTCGCCTCGCCATCCGCCGACCTGTGTAACCTCGGCGGTATCACGGTTGTTCAGAGGCGTCGATGCAGCGGTAGAATGCCGGTGCCTTTGGAGGAAGACCGCATCACCGTTGCTATCTCGAGCTTGAGTGGAGCTATTGGATGTGGCGAATCATCTTCACCATGCTCGGTGAATCATCACCGAAGCACCTTCACCGCGACCTCCCCGATCCGGAGAAAACTTGTCCCTTCATTCCAAGTGTGCACATCGGCATACTCAACAAGCTGAAAGCTCGGGCTTGAAGAGCAACAAAGGTGGGATCTTCAACCCAGCGAGAGCCGATCGCGATTCCTCGTAATGTCAAGAGAGATGTCTTCATACCATGACATGATTACGGTTAGGGCCATGTCGGCACCAGCATGCGCAGCAGATTCTCTCCAGAGACTCAGCTGTCTCTCAGATGCCATCAGCCTTGTCACCAGTAACTTGACGTCATTGATATCGGGAGTCCCCGAGGTATTTGGCCAGAGTGCATGATAAGCTCGGATAGCGGCCTGCACCAGGTCCCGGCCCATAATTTTCATCGGACCAACTGCAGCACCAACAACAACCAAGAAATCCTCCATCGAATATTCAAAGTCAACAACAACAGGTTCACCTCGACGAGCGCGAGCTGCAAGAACAGCTTTAGAACTCACGGGTTTGGCCTCGGGGAAATGATCTACGCAAAACATGGACGTGTCAAAGGATAGCAGCGACGACAAAGAAAAAATTCAGTTCGGCCAGGCCAACTAACTTACGATGAATAAAGCTCATCATTATCTGCAGGTCTTTGGCCCAAGCAGCTTTACTCTTCTCGAAACGGGCAATTTCCTCGCTCAAACCACGAGTTTTAAGTTCGGCAGCTTCGAGGAGTTCTTTGTTCTTCTGTAGATCCAGAGTCAGCCGATTCTTTTCCTCGGCAAATTCTTGGTCAACCTTTTCTAGCTCGGACTTCTGAGAGAGCTTGAGTGTATTCACCTCGGATCTCAGGCGAGCTATCTCATCATCTTTTTCTTGTAGTTGCGCCGAATGAACTGCGCTTTGTTCTAAAAAATGAAGCATCACGTCAGGCATGGGCACGCAATCTTGTTGCGACACTGCAAAGTCTTGCAACTCGGCTTTACCACAGCCCAACGCAATAAGGAAACTTAGCATAGATACTAAAAGGAGAAGGAGTGAAGTAGAAAGGAAACTAACCTTCCAAGGTCTTGATCTTCTTTTCAAGGCGGATATTGAGGTTATTGATATTGCCTATTCAACAAGAAGTAAGCCGGCGTTCCGCGGACAAGTATACGAGAAAGGTGGAAATAAGGAAAACGAACTATCGACTTACCGGCCTTCTTTGCCACGGGCAGAACTTTCTCGTACTTCTCTTCAAGCTTGCGGTGCGAAAAAAGCAACCTCTGGAACTCGGCGGTCCGTCGGTCATGTGCAACCTGAGCAATAGAGCAAAATGATAAAACAACAAGTAGAAGCTATACCAGATCCAAATCAAGCAAAGCTTAATTTGGCTCTAGGTGGCTGGATATTCAAAGCAATACCATATCCGAATCAAGCAAAGCTTAATTCGGCTCTAGGTGGCTGGATATTCAAAGCTATACCAGATCCAAATCAAGCAAAGCTTAATTTGGCTCTAGGTGGCTGGATATTCAAAGCAATACCATATCCGAATCAAGCAAAGCTTAATTCGGCTATAGGTGGCTGGATATTCAAAGCAATACCATATCCGAATCAAGCAAAGCTTAATTCGGCTCTAGGTGGCTGGATATTCAAAGCTATACCAGATCCAAATCAAGCAAAGCTTAATTTGGCTCTAGGTGGCTGGATATTCAAAGCAATACTATATCCGAATCAAGCAAAGCATAATTCGGCTATAGGCGGCTGGATATTCAAAGCAATACCAGATCCGAATCAAGCAAAGCTTAATTCGGCTCTAGGTGGCTGGATATTCAAAGCTATACCAGATCCAAATCAAGCAAAGCTTAATTTGGCTCTAGGTGGCTGGATATTCAAAGCAATACCATATCCGAATCAAGCAAAGCGTAATTCGGCTATAGGTGGCTGATATTCAAAGCTATGCCAGATCCAAGTCAAGAAGACCTTAACTCGGCTCTAAGTGGATGGATAATCAAAGCTACACAAAATCCGAATAAACTATGAACTAGATGGCCGGACTAACAAACCTTAGAAATAAAATTAAGTCAAACTTCCAAGCATACAACAAGTTATTTCCTTGCAAGTTTCGGGGACTAGAGAATAGGGTAACATCTGGAGAATAATTTAAGACTCAGAGATAAAATAATTACCGCATTCATCTTGTTGGTGTCAATAATAAAGGGCAAAGATGGTCAAAACGGTCACGATATCGAGCTGGAAAGGTTGGTTGGTGGATTGCCTTCAATTTGATCAAAGATTCCGCTTATTGGCATACTCAACTAGCGCCCGAGGTTGTTCCCGCTTAGTCCGAGTTAAAACTTTACCCCGGGCAGGCGGTCCGACCACGGCAGTCGCAGGGCTCTTATGAAGAGCAAGCTGACTGCCAGTGGCCGAGGTAACAGTGACTTTGGCAGATGCAGCTCCCTTGCGCAGCGCGTCTGCAATACTCGGCTGAGAAGAGCCGGCAAGACCTTTCTGAGAAGAAGTCTTGACGGCAATAGTACGTTTCTCCTTAGAAGAGGCGTCAGCAGGAAGTTGCGTCTCCGAAGTGGGGACGGAGTCCTTAGGACCAGCGGAGGATAAGCTCGCAGAGGGCGCCGGAGCAACGACCTTTTCGGCCGGGGTCGGAATGACCGTAGAAACTGCCGCAGTAGATGGAGGCTCAATGGTAACGCTGGGGCCCATAGAGGGGACAGCTGGCTCAACGAAAACATCGGAGGATCGGATCGGATCCAAATCAATGGGAGAAGTCTCAGGGGCATCACGACAAACAGGCGACGTATTTGGAGCGGGGGGAGAAGCAGGACGAATAGGACTAGGGATTCAGGTGTCATCAACGGGAGGAGGAGATGGCGGCCGAATCGGACGGCTAGTCATACTAGGACCGCCGGGTTTAACAGACAGAGGAGCGCTGTAAAAATAAGAAAGAAGATTCGTCGGTATGGGAAACAGAAAAGGAGAAAACAAGAAATATAGGCAAAAGAACTTACCCAGCAACCCCGGGCATAGTCTTGCGCCTGGGAGGATTCGGAGCGGATTTCTTTATTCGCTTCTTAGGAACTGCCTCCGAGGCACTAGCAGGAGCCCCGCGCTTCCCCGAGGTAACGGGAGGTCGGGAAGCAATAGGTTCGGCGTCGTGAACCTGACCAGCCGGATTAGCTGGGAAAGTAGAAGCCGGAAATGCATAAGAAATAGGCATGGCGGCAACTACCTCAAGAACTTGGACCTCGTCCGAATCACCTTCCTCCTCTTGCGCTGGAGTTTTGCCGCGAGCTCGAGCCGGAGCAGGATCCGACTTAGGGACGAACTCCTCGGAGTCCGGCTCACCAGTATCCGGGGTACTCCTGTCTGCGGGCCAAGGGAGCTGCAGAACCTCGGCGTCCTCATTCTTCTGCTCTGCGAACCTCTGCAGGACGAGGAGAAAGAAAATCATGTAAACCAGTCTCTAGGAATCGAGGAGAAATAGAGTAATGAGGATTAGGCATACCTCGGGAGGCGGATTGTCGCGGGTAAATGGTTTTAACCCCCAAGACCAATCCTCAGGCATCTCGGTCTTGAAGATAGCTCGGACGCGCTTATGAATAAGATAATTGTCCAACTCCACGGTCGAGACTCGGTTAGGATCGAGAGGACCACTCATATAGCATAGCTTGTGGGTCCGCTGCTGGAAGGGGCAGATCCGGCTACTGATAAAAGTTGCCATCAGGTCTTCGCCGCACAGCCCGGCCCGGATCAACTCTTTTAGCCGAATCTCGAAAGCCTCGGCCAAGGCATGAGTTTTTCTCGGGGGTGAGCATTATATAGCCGAAAAGGATGCAGAGATTTGTCGAACGACGTTGGAGCGGATGGAAGAACTTCGACCGGACATGCACCGACGGCACAGTCAAGTAACCCTCCGGCGGAGATGAAAGCAGAAGAGAAGCTATGGCGTTCGCAGAAGGTGGTGCGGTGAAGGTCAAGTAATCAAGGAATTCTCTAGCGAAATCGGAGAGGGAGACAAGCCGCGGCAAGTGAGACATGAAACCACATACCGCCCTCTCGATAATCGGAGAGGATTCGCCGGTAAACGGCAGAAACCTCGGCAGAATCCGTCGTTCGGATGAGCCATTCAATCTCACGGCGGCGTGATGAAGAGCCACCGCCACGATCCACGCCGGGCCGAGCCGCGTCATCGTCCTCAACAAGAGCACCGCTAACGAGCTAGACATGGGTGCGCCGGAGAGATCGCCGGAGGAAGAACTGGCGGCGGAGGGGAGCTTAGAGCTACAAGGCCCCGTCGGAACTTAGCACGAAAACAATGGCGAAGAGAGGAGGAACCGCCGCCTGAGCACGAAAACGAAGCGGATCGATCTAGGGCAAGATCTGGGCAAGATGGTCAGAAAGGACTCACCGGCGGCGGACCCACAGCCGTAGAGCGCGGGCGAACGACGCGACGGAGTCCTCACCGGCGGAGGCTCTGGCGGATGAACGGCGGCGGAGCGGCAAGAGAGCACGCAGGCGAAGGGAAGAAGGAGAGCGGACGCGAGCGATAAGGGGAAAGATGAACCCTGCGGGCACGTTTCCCCTCTTTATAGACGAGCCACGAACAGGGAGTGGGATCGTGGGTGTGGCAGTTACCTGTGTAGATCGTGGGAACGGCACGAACGCACGACGCTAAGTGGAGCCACACCAACGGCCACAGACAAAGAAAAGTTGTTACGATCCCGAGGGGAGCGGTACACGAGGCGTCGCGGCGGCGGTGCAGCAGGAACATGGTTCACTGTAGCTTGTCAAGAAAATCGTAGAAGGACCTAAAAACTAGAAGAGCAATGATGAGGTGACACGAGGGACATGGCGTACAATGGAAGGAACGAGGAAACCTCGGACGAGGACATAGCTCGAAACAAGACTCAAGAAAGTAATGAAGTGATATAACCCGCCAAAGCTATTGACAGGCCACACCAGCCGGGGACTAATGTCGGGGTTAACCTCGGATAGGTCGAGACGGGAAAGACAGAGGTACTGCCGTGCCTGGTTTCCGAAGCTTCTAGTCGGCCGAATCATGGATATGTCGGCCGATAAACGAGGCAAGAAGCCCATACAGTATCAAGTAGTTACCCGAGCTAATGAGAAAATCGGCGGGTTATCCGAATGACCTTCATGCGTAACGGGCCGAGTAACACAAGGTAAGGCCGAGTGATCTGAAGCTTGCGGAGAAGGAGAAGCCCAAGGTCAAACTATAGTCGGGCTAGAAGGAATCGTGAGCAGCCAAGCACAAGAGACAAGGATGCCTGGCGTCGGAGGGGCGTAAGGAGGTCACGGAGGTGACAGTCCTGGAGCCCGAGGCACGCAGGAGGGGGCCGCTGGAACCTTGCCGTCGTTAGAAGGACGACAGGGAAAGGAGGCCGCCGAACTACCAATTTGGGACAAGCATATTCCACGAATATGCTTGCCTCGTCAGCCCTAAGGGCACCCAAGGCGCTCCTTTATAAGGAGAGGCTTGGACCCTGAGGGAGGGATCGACTCTTTGAGCACCGTTAGGCTGGGGAGATTCATCTTGTCCCCCTGTATTCAGCTCAAGGAGCATTTGTAACCCATCAAGAGAGAAATAAAGTTCATCACTTTGGCAGCTTGAGTGTAAAGACAGTTGCATCTTCCCTCCCCAGATCCCACTAGCATCCATTGGCCCCATACTTTAGCCTACCCATGGCATCTGCCGTGCCACCACCACGACATCGCCCTCCAAAATATGGTTCTTCCAAGACCTCTTCAGGACAATTTCTTGGGAGGAGTCGAAGGGAGCAATGCCAAAATCTTGCCCGTCCACTGTGGATTCGCGGATATAAAACCACTTCTTCCGCCAGTATTGGACGGACTCGCACATAGAAAAGGAAAAGAAAAGAACAGTAGATCGGATGGAAATGACGCAGCCGCCGAGCGGATAGACTCCGCCGGTGCCGGACTGCCTCTTCATGGAATAGAACTTCCAAAAGAGGCCAAAGTGCGGCTCAATACCGAGCCAACAGTCGCAAAAAGTGATGAAACAAGCAATGTGGAGAACATAATTGGCGAAAGATGATGAAGCTAGATGCCATAGAAAAAAAAAGCCCACGAAGAAAATCGTGGACTCGAAGAGACAAGCCGCGAAGAATAAAAGCGACAAACATCACCCGAAACCCTACGGGTGGACGGGGGATTACCTCATCGCCTGGAAGCACCGTTGCCTCCTTGTCCCGCGGGATCAATCCCGCATCACACAACTTGCGCAGATCAGCCGCGCGCGCCTCCGTTCGCCTCCAGTTGCCATCAGCAATGCGCGAAGCACCGGCAACCTTCTTGCCGACGAAGTCGGCGCTCGAACCCGTTCCGATGGACGTCTTCTTTGACTTCACCATCGCGAAGCATCGATGACGGCAGTGCATGCAGAGAAACAAAGAGATAAAAGATCGGAGAATGTCCAGTGCGTGCGAGGAAGTACTCGTGAAAATGGAGGCAGTGGTGGAGGCAAATGGCAAGGGATGAAAACAAATCACTATTTTCCCCACGGTTAGAAGGATGAGGACGATGAGCAGGAACCGTTCATCCAGAAGCCCTAACGCTAGGGACAGATTTAACCGTCCACGTGTCAACACAGCAGTGAACCGTCGCTCGCACTCCGTCCACCACGCACGGAAATCAAGGAGACGCCATAATTCTCGCCACGTCGCGCATGACCAGTCAACTCCAAGTCAGGACGTGGGACCCACGTTCGTCCTGTTACGTCACCTCCGGCACCATAGACGGTTGAGGTCACCGATCGTCAACAATGACGTCATAAAAAAGCAAGCTAGCAATGCCTGGAAAACTTCGGATAAAAGTCAAGCACTTATTCGAATCAACAATTTGAACAACTACTCGAGGGATACTCCTATCAGGAGCGCTGGCTGCGCACCTGAAAGAAGATTGAAGAACTGCACTATCTTCGAGTCCTACATCGAGTCTATGACACCACTAAGGACTCGGGGGATACTCCCATAGGGAGAACTGATCAAGCATCCGAAAAAATTGTGTCCTACGGACCTAAATCTCAACCAACTGAACTAAAGTCTCTACTCGAGTCTACGACTCGGGGACTACTCCCATAGGGAGCACTGGTCGCGCACCCTATGAAATCTTCGACTACGATCCTTCGGATCAAAATGCAAAACCCCTTCTGGCAACTTTGCCCAAATCAACGCTAAGAGAGAAGCATTCTCCTTGGTCACCCGAAACGCCTCTGCGGTGATAACATTTCGGATGCTGTGTCTGCGACACAAAGATAAGACCTACATATATAATCTGATGGCCTGGTAACGCACCTGACTGCGCTCTGCCAGAAAAAATACCGTGTCAACAGACACGATGAAAATCCTGACGGACGTGTTGGGTACATCACTCAAAAACTACTGGGATTTGACTGCTGTAAGACCTCAGCAGCCTGAGTCGAATTACACCAGCATCTGTTCCAGATTTGAGTCCGGGGACTCGAGTCTGAAGAATATCGTGTTGTTTTGTCCTATAACAATTAACTGGCCCTGATCCGTCAGGAGAGTCAGGCTCACACATCAACAATCCCCACGAACTAAAATCATTCTTTTGTGAACATGACCAACAGCACCCGAACGATTGAAGAGTCCTCGGCCGAATCTATGATTCGACTGAGCACCTGGGGCTACTGACATGGTTATACCCTACGAGTACACAATATTAGTATACCTGGTCCAGCCCAAGGAAGGCCCACAAGAATATATGCGGCCCGCGGAGACTTCGGGTGGCCTAAGCCCATGACGCCTTCGGATCCTTGGAGAGCAAGACTGGAGTAGATGGAATTTCAAAGGGGTAAACCCTAATCTATAACCGACTCGACCTGAGGCCTGAGACCTTCCTACCTATATAAAGGCTAGGAGGGCACGACGAGGAGGACGACTCACAATCACCTCATACACACCTCACGCTAGATTGCATCTGCGCACCCCTGTAACTTTTGGTTTCGCCGTAATCAAGAGTAGACAAGCAGGAGTAGGGTTTTCCCTCCGGGGGCCTGAACCTGGGTAAACTTCATGTCCCCGTATTGCTTGTTTGCTAACCGTTCCACGATCTCCAGCATCCCCATATTCTCCAAAACCCAAGTCCATAACAGTAGGCATTGACGAGATCAAACCTCGTCACACGTCGCTGCCCGTCATGACCCCCGCACCCTTCCTATCTTCACTGTCTTGCTCCCCAAATAAATCCCTCTTCCTCTCAGTACCCACCGTGGTTTGCTCCCCGAAGGTGTTGGAGATATGCCCTAGAGGCAATAATAAAAGTGGTTATTATTATATCTTTGTGTTTATGATAAATGTTTATATTCATGCTATAATGGTATTAACCGGAAACATTAATACTTGTGTGATTTGTAAACTAAATTAGAGTCCCTGGTAAAGCCTCTTTGTAATACTAGCTTGTTGGTTGATAGATGATCGTGGTTTCCCGATCATGAACATTGAGACGTTATTAACAACAAGATCATATCATTAGGAGAATGGTATGATGGACATACTCCTATAGATAAGCGTAGCATTAAGATCAAGTCATTTCAATAGTTCGTTTGATATAAGGTTTCTGATACATAGTAACCCAATTCCTTCGACCATGAGATCATGCTAATCACCATCACCAGAAGGATGCTTTGATGACATCAAACACCACACCGTAATTGGGTGGCAATAAAGGTGGCATTGAGTGTTCGGAAAGTATGTGTTGAGGCACATGGATCAAGAGTGGGATTTGTCCATCCATATGACAGATAGATATACTCTAGGCCCTCTCAGTGGAATTTCATCCAATTAGCTTGCAAGCATGTGGCTGGCTCACAAGGGATCACATATCACGAGAACAAGAAAAGAGTACTTATCAGTAATGAGGTTGAACTAGGTATGCAGAGATACCGACGATCAGACTTCGGATAAGTAAACTATCGCGAGACAAAGGGAAATTGGTATCATATGTAAGTGGTTCATTCGATCGCAAAGTAATCATAGAAATATGTGGGAGCCATATGAATTTCCAGATTCCTCTATTTGTTATTGATCGGAGAAATGTCTCTGTCATGTCTGCATAATTCATGAACCGTAGGGAGACACACTTAAGGATTCAATGTTGTTTAGTAGATATGGGATGTAAGTAGGGAGACCGAATGTTGTTCGGAGTCTCGGATGGGATCCAGGATATCACGAGGAGATTCGGAATGGTCCTGAGAATTAGATTCATATTAGGAAAGTCCGATTCCGGAGTTTGGGAATGATTTCGATGTTTTCATCGGAGAGGTTCTAGAAGGGTCTAGAAGGTTCACCGGACCGGAAGGGGAATGGTTCATGAATGTGTCATGGTTAAGTGGAATGATTGGATCATGTCCTAGGTCACTTGGTTGGGCATTTACGAGAGAGAAATAAAGCTCTAAATTGAAAGTCAAAAGGGCAGGTTTGAAAAGTCAAACTGGAACAATGGTTTCCTAGTGGAAGAAGGAAAGCGTCCTTCTTTCTCTCCAACTTGGGTTCGGGGAAGGATTCAAAATCCACTTGACATGGTTATACCCCGTGGGTACATGATCTCAGCATACCTGGTCCAGCCCATGGAAGGCCCACGGCAAATATACGCCAACCCATGAAGATTTTCGGGTGCCAAGGCCCATGACGCCTTCGGATCCTTGGAGAGCAAGACTAGAGTAGATAGGAAATTCAAAGGGGTAAACCCTAGAACCTGTAACCGACTAGATCTGTGCCCGGGACCTGCCTAAGTCTATATAAAGGTCAGGAGGGCACGACCTAGATCTCTCTCTTTTATACTTTCGCATACACACCTCCACGCCAGATTGCATCTGCGCACCCCTGTAATCACCGGTTCCACCGTAATCAAGAGAAGACAAGCATGAGTAGGGTTTTCCCTCCGGGGGCCTGAACCTGGGTAAACCTCGTGTCCCGTGTTGCTTGTTTGCTAACCGTTCCGCGATATCCAGCATCCCCATCTTCTCCAAAACCCAAGTCCATAACAATGGGCATTGACGAGATCAAACCTCATCAATTGGCGCTGTCTGTGGGAACTGGGGACGCTGATTGTGCGATCGTGACGGTCCCAGCCCGAGCGATCTACAACTCTGCGGTGACGGAGAGTCACCTCCTCTTCGGCGCTTTCAACTTCACCGCCCACTCACCGGCCACCATGAAGTACTTCGAGCCCGTAGGCGATGGACTCGAGATCCTGTTCGGGAGCTTCTACTTCCAGGTGGGGCAAACCGGCACCCTCCGCCTCCCAGAGCGGGTGCCCGTACCATCAATCAGGCCCGCTTCATGGGCCCCACACCCTGTGCCACGCACATCATCATCAACAGATGAGTCATACGACAGCGGCAGCTGCAACTCCGATCTGTGCAATCCGCCATCGGATGAAGGGACCTACGGTTCCGTATCCGAAAGCTGCGACAGCAGCGGACCAATCTACGAGCGCTACCAATGCGCCGTAGTCATCCAGGGCGACGTGGATCAGCAAACTCCCAACCCGCCGCCCAACCCGCCACCTAACTCGCAGGACCGAAACTGCGGGAACAGAAGAAGCCAGTCCCTCCCACCCGAAGGGGATAACTCCAGCCATGTCATCCGCCTTAGCAAAGAAGGATGGGCCCAGGCACGCGCCGTCGTGGCGGGCAGCACGATCCTGCCTGCAGACGCCTCACAGGACCTGCTGATGGCATACCATTTGCTCCTGATCGAGGAGCACAAGAAGCAGGTCAAGATGCAAGAGGTGCTTGACAAACGCAAGCAAGCAGCCTCGGAGTCCAGCGCGCGATGAGCTGCGCTCTCTGCCATGGGCATCGGCTCCAGCTCGAACGGCAACCACGACAACAAGCACCGCTCCCGGACGGAGAACATGGACCCCAAGGAGCCGCGTGAGGTGACCCGAACCCTCCACGCATCCTTCATGGAGATGGATGCTGATGGCAACATCACCCCGAAGACACCGCAAGCTGCGATCATGGCAGCCACTGCGTACCTCGCGTCCCACCCACCTCCGGAGGGGGACCCAAAAAGAGCCATGCACAAGTCCGCACTCACCGGACTCAGACTCGTTGGAGCTGCGCTCCATCAAGAAGCTCCTACGGAGCCGAAAAAGAAAGCTACGGTCAGGTTCGACCGCAGCCCCACTCCTTCATCCGAAGAAGAGGACCATGACCTTCCTCGAAGGCACAAGAGCTCGCGTCATTGCAGCCGCGATTACGACGCCAGAGATGCACTCACGCAACACAAAATCGATAAAGCGCGAGCCAAGCGCGCATGCTCGTCTGAATCCGAGATGGACGAAGACGAAGGAGAACTCTGCGGAGCCCGGTGCTTTAGCAGATCTGTCCGACGGACACGGATGCCGCGAAATTTCAAGCTTCCTTCAGATACTCCGAAGTTCGACGGCACAGAGGACCCAAAGGCGTGGCTCAGCGACCACCTGTCATCCGTCAAGCTGCACGGTGGAAACAAGGAAACCGCCATGCAATGCCTTCACTGCGGTAAAGGCAAAGATCCGGATCGGCTTAGACCTATCTTCAGGATCCATCCGAAGTTGGGAGGAGCTAGCTTATAGTTTCATCCGAAACTTCAAAGGCACTAGCAAGAGGCCCGCCTCGATCGAGGAGTTGCGATCCTATACTCAACGAACGGGCGAATCCATTCGCTCGTACATACTACGCTGGTCCAACACCAAAAACTCCGTGGCGCACATCTCCGAAGAAAGGGCCATCGACGCCTTCAAGGACGGCGTCAAGCGCCAGGACTTCAAGGTGGCACTTGGGCGCGTCAAGCCCAAGACACTCGACCACCTCATGGACATCGCCAACAGGTGGGCCGACGGCGAAGATTCCGTCCACCGAGCATAATCGGAGGAAGAGGACGATTACGGCAGACGACGGGAGCGCCGTAACAAAAGGAGACCGCGCGTCTGCGACGATTGCGACGGACTCGACATGGTCGCGGCCGGCTACGCCGATCTCCGCAACGACGCCAACCGCAACAGCGGCGGATACCGCGGAGGAAACTTTCGCGAAGGAGGACGCCCAACGCAGTCGTGGCAGCGCCGCGGCCGCGATGACGGACCCTCGGCATACGAAAAAATGTCGGGTCCATGCACCATCCACTTCAACATCGACAAGCAGGATGGTAAGAAGAAGGCATGCCACATGCTCAAGGACTGCCGCGAGTTCCAAAAGCTCAGCGAAAGCATGGTTCAGATGAGGCAGCAAGCTCCACCCCCTGGATTTGGGAACGCACCCGCACCAGGAGAGATAGCGCATGGAGCTCCTCCACCGCCACCCGTAGGAGGCCCGAACCAACCAGTCGCACCAGCACAGAACAATGCTGGGCACGGGTATCCCCTGCCTAAAGGAGCGCTGATGATCCAGAAGGGACACCCCACGAATAGGGTGCAGAAGAAAATCACCCAACAGATCAACCTGGCTGTGACAACTCCACCCGCCATCCCTGAGTACCTCAGCGGATCGGAGTCCTGCATCACGTTCAGCCATTCGGATCACTCTTGCCAGATCCCTCGCCCAGATCATGATGCCCTGGTGCTGGAGGCGCATATCGGAGGTTTTGAGATGAGCCGCGTCTTCATGGACGGCGGCAGCGACATCAACCTAATGTTCGCAAGCACTCTAGCAGCAATGCGGATCCCGCTATGCAGCCTGGAACAATCAGACACGACGTTCCACGGCATCTTCCCAGGAAAAGGCATATTCCCCCTGGGAAAAATACGGCTCGACGTCATCTTTGGCAAGCCGGACAACTTCCGATGCGAGTGGCTCGAATTCGAAGTGGTGGACTAGCCATCACAATGCCACGCCATCCTCGGGCGCGTAGCATTCGCAAGGTTCTTGGTCGTACCACACTACGCATACCTGCTACTCAAGATGCCAGGACCCAGGGGCGTCATCAAGGTCCACGGGAGCTTCACCCGATCGGACCACTGCGACAGGGACTTCAACAGAATCTGCCAGTCATTCGGCATGTAGGAGGAACTCGTAAGGCTCCGCGAGGTGACGAACAACGGGGCACCCCCAGTCGCATGACAAAACGCACCTGATATGTCTTTTGACTCCACCGTCAACACAAAGAAGGTGCAGGTCCACCCGACGGGCGCCTCCAAGACGGCGCTGATCGCTAACGATCTCAGCCCCGCATAGGAAAGCACGCTCATCGAATTCCTCCGTGAGCGCTGGGAAATCTTCACCTGGTGTCCTGCGGACATGCCAGGAGTTCCCAGGGAATTCGCCGAGCACGCACTAAACGTCTTCCCAAACACCAAGCCCGTCAAGCAGTCCATCCGGAGACTGTCCGAGCCGCGGGCCGAAGCCATCAGGATGGAAATCAACAGACTACTCGCTGCAGACTTCAACCGAGAGATTACAGAAAGCGAGTGGCTCGCCAATACAGTGATGGTCCCCAAAAAGGACACAGACATCCTGCGGATGTGCATCGACTTCACATCGCTGTACAAGCACTGCCCAAAGGATCACTTCCCTCTTCCTTGGATCGACCAGATCATCAATTCGACCGCAGGATGCGAGAAACTCTCCTTCCTCGACGTCTACTCAGGCTACAACCAGATTTGACTCAAGGTCAAAGACCAAGAAAACACGACGTTCATCACGCCGTTCGGAGTGTTCTGCTACAACACAATGACTTTCGGGCAAAAGAACGCAGGTGCTACGTACCAGCGGTGCATGCAGGCATGCTTGAAGGACCAGATCGGTCGCAATGTCCAAGTCTATGTCGACGACATAGTCATCAAAACCAGGAAGGCGAGAACACTCATCGACGATCTCCGCGAGACGTTCGATAATCTTGACCGCTACAGGATCAAGCTCAACCCCGAAAAATGCGCCTTCGGCGTCCCATCGGGTCAGCTGCTTGGCTACTTCATCTCCCAGCGGGGGATCGAGGCGAACCCGAAGAACATACGGGCTATAATGGCCATGGAGAAACCGAATAATCTCAAGGGTGTCCAGCAGCTCGCAGGGCGAATAGCGGCATTGAGCAGGTTCATAAGCCGTATGGGCGAGAATGCCCTGCCATTCTACCAGCTACTACGCAAGGCAGACAAATTCGAGTGGACACCCGAAGCGGACGACGCATTCCAAGATCTGAAGCGACTGCTCTCCACCTCGCCCGTCTTGGTTACCCCAAAGGAACGCGAACCCCTACTGCTGTACATAGCAGCTACAAACCAGGTGGTGAGCACCGTACTAGTGGTCGAGCGACCCGAAGAAGGCAAGACCCACGGGGTCCAACGCTCAATCTACTACCTCAGCGAAGTATTTACGCCAACAAAGCAGAGGTACCCCCACTACCAGAAACTCGCCTACGGCGTGTTCATGACGGCTCGTCGGTTGAGCCATTATTTCTAGGAGCACCAGGTGATGGTCATCAACGAAGCACCCCTGAACAACATCCTGAACAACCCGGAGGCCACAGGACGCGTGGCCCTGTGGGGAATCGAGCTGTCACCCCTAGAAATCATCTACGAGAAGCGGCTCTCAATCAAGTCCCAGTTCCTCCCGGACTTCCTTGTACACTGGTTGGAGATGCAGCTGCCAGACACCCCAGACATGTCGCAGTCATGGACGATGCATTTCGACGTCTCCAAGGGCGAAGCTAGAGAGGGAGCCGGGGTCATACTGACCTCCCCACAGGGCGACAAGATGAAGTACGTCCTTCGGATGAAATTCCGAGCTTCCAACAACGAGGCCAAATACGAAGCCCTCATCCACGGCATGAGGATGGCAAAGATCTGCGGCGCAACTCGCCTGGTCATCTACGATGACTCCAACCTCGTCGTCCAACAGACAATGAATGAGTGCGACGCACACGCCGAAAACATGATCGCGTACCGCGCACTCTACAACTCACTCGAGGGAGAATTCGACGGCTGCGAGCTTCGGCACGTTGGAAGAGAAAGCAACGAGGAGGCCGACAGACTCGCCAACATTGGCTCCACCTGCGCAAGGGTGCTACCAGGTGTGTTCCTCGAACAGATCTGCGTGCCATCCATCAAGCGGAAATTCCCCAAGGGATCACCCGAAGAATCAGAACACTCGGGGACTACGCTACCCGAAGGTCATGAAGGACCCGAAAAACTGGACACAGAGGTCGCCATGGTCAACCTGATGCAGGTCATGGCAGTTGAAGAAACCTGGACACGGCCATACCTCCAGTACTTGATAAACGGAGAACTACCTGATAGCCCGACAGATGCCCGACGCATATCTCGCCGGTCAAAAGCCTTCACCATCATCAATGGTGAGCTGTACAAGCGCAACATTTCGGGTGTACTACAAAGATGCGTCACCATCGGTGACGGGAAAACCATACTTCAAGACATCCATGAGTGCATCTGCGGCCATCACGCAGGTAGTTGCTCCCTTGTCGCCAAAGCTCTACGAGCTGGATTCTACTGGCCAACGGCCATGAACAACGCAAAAGACATCGTCCGAAGATGCAAAGGGTGCCAAAGGTTCGCCGACAAACCACACGCACCCGGGTCAGAGCTCAGGCCCATACCCTTGGCCTGGCCCTTCGCCCAATGGGGCCTCGACATGATTGGCAAACTGCCAAGGTCCTCGAAAGGAGGGCACGTCTACCTCCTGGTCGTAGTCGACAAATTCACCAAGTGGATCGAAGCCATGCCGGTCACTAACCAAAAGGGCAAGACTGCCGTCAAGTTCGTTGAATCCATTGTCTGCAGGTTTGGCGTACCGCATAGCTTCATCACCGACAATGGATCGAACTTCATCTCCAAAGAATTCCAAGACTTCTGCGAAGGCCTCGGAATCAACATCACATACTCCTCTGTGGCGCACCCGCAAACGAACGGGCAGGTGGAAAAGGCCAACGGCCTAATCGGCGCTGGCATCAAAAAGCGCCTCATGAGCCCACTCGAGCGACTCGCCGGAGCCTGGACGAAAGATCTACCCTCCATCCTATGGAGCCTACGTACCACGCCAAACAGCTCCACCGGCTACAGGCCGTTCTTCATGGTGCACGAAGCCGAAGCCGTGCTACCACCGGCAATCGCCACAGGCCCCGGTCGCTATAGCGAAGCCGAGTCCACGGTTGCACTCGAAGGCCGTCGACACACTCGAAGCACGAGACATAGCAAGCTCGATCGGTGTACCAGTGAGTCTCAAGAACTACCACACCGGCTGCGCCCAAGGTCCTTCGTCGAAGGAGACCTTGTCTTGCGACTCAAGCAAGAGCGACCGAAGAAATTCAAGTCACCATGGGAAGGACCCTACATCGTCACCGAAGTCATCCTAGGTGGCGCCTATCGCCTCAAGCACGTGGAGTCTGGAGTCGCATACTCCAATCCATGGAACGTCGCACAGTTGCGATGATTCTACCCCTAGCTACCTACCCCTTTACTTTCAAAAAGGCTATTCAGCCGAACAATGTACCTCCTCCATTACGATATAAATAAAGCTAAGTGTCTCGCCCCAAAAAAAATTTCTATTCGCATTTTTACTCCATGCTACAAACGCACTCGGGGGCTCCCCCACCTCACGATTTCGTCGACTGAGGATAACACGTGTACACCTGAGTAGCTGACCACGTCAGGCTAACGAAAAGGACACGTATACAAACAAAGCACTACGTGCTCAAACAACAACCAAACCTTTATAACAAAGGGCAAAACACGCCCAGTCAAATATATACAAATTTTACATCTATCTCTTTTACAGGTACTACCTACTCTGAAGAATAACCTGAGCATGCTGCTCAAACAGATCTACGATCTCCTCGGCATACTGCCTTACAGCCGCATAATGCGGACGCATATCCCACACATCACCATCAGGCCGAAGTGGCGGCCCAGCCGCCACAACGGAGAGATCCACATCAGGATGATGCAGCCTAACAAGGGACAGCTCAGCCTTCACCCCTACGATGAGCTGCTGCCGCACCAAATCCTTGACATGATGCACGTTCTGAAACTTCGACAGAAGACCAGGAAGGGTTGAAGGTGCAGCATCCAGCGGAAACATCACATGCAGAACCAACGCGAGTGAAGTCTGCACCTGACGAAGCACCCGCGATACTTGGTGAACGCGATCCTTCAACGTCGCAAGGACCATGGCACGGTCACGATCCATCCAGAAGAACCCGCCGGCTTCCATGTCCTGTTGAGTCAAGCAATTGACCCGAACAGCAACACACTCCTTCTCCTCCCTTGGAGCAAGGTTAGCACCTGCAATACTTGCACAAAAGTAAGATGCAATGCCAGCAGGCGCATCCGAAGAAATGGGCAACAACTCGAAAAACTTACACTGAAGCTGCTCGGATAATCGAAGCAATTCCGCCATCAAGTACTCCTCTCTGGCAGCACCGCGACCCGCCTTGGATTTACAAACGTCGGCATGGCCACGCACCCCAAGCAACTCTTTCTCGAGACTACGAACACGGTCTCGAAGAAACGCAAGCTGCGACGAATCATCCAAGGACGGCCGCAGCCGCGCTGCAGGCGAGGTGTCAACGGGATCAGCACCCGAAGGACCCTAGATCAACAGAAAGGCAAATACATGAACACGTAGACGAAGGAGCACATAACTCAACAATTTCATTAAGTGCATCAAAAGCCACTACGTGGCACAAGGATTTGTTCATCAAAATAATTACAACAAAATAGACTACAACTACCCTACAGCTACAACGCCTAAGACGCGGCACCCTGAGTAGCCTTGGAGCCGGATTGCCTCGCCTCTCCCTGCTGCCGTAGCGCGTACTCGGCCAGCAGATCAATCAGCTTTGGCCCATAACGCTTACAGCGAGCAGAATAGGTAGCGAAGGCTACCTCGGATCCATCGCCAGCGATGGCATCCGGAAGTGACTGGGAAGGTCCGCCCAGCCGCCAAGGCCATTGCCAGCCCGACGGATGCACCGATGCCCTTCTGCTTGCGCTTGTACGCCGCAGGTTCTTCGGCTGACAGCGCCTCCGCCAGAGCATCAACATCATCAAGGGTCGCGCCCTTGGGGACAAGCTCCTTGTAGAAGCGCCCAAGAACCTCCTTGGCCTTGGCAAGCGAGTTGACGACGGTGCCACAGCGATCTTCAACCACCGCAGCAGCATCATCCAGAGCACTCCCGTGCTCCAGAGCACCACGATCAAACTCGATGCCTGCGGCATCTAAAACAACAAGGAAGAAGAGTGAACGATAGCACAACAAAAGAAAGACAAGGAAATCAAAAGAGGACGGCGAAGATACTCACCCGAAACAGCCTTGGCAGCCGCCATAAGCTTGCTGGTCACCTCTCTCTCGCGCGAAGCCGTGGCGGTAGCAAGCTTCTCCTCGCGGTCCGTGGCCTCCCGCTGCAGGCCCTCCTTAGCCTCGGCCGCAGTGGCCAGGCTCCTCGCGCTCGCCGCTTTGGCGACCTCGGCCTTCTTCTCCGCTTGACCGAGGCTCTTTTTGAGAGCATCAATCTCACGAAGGGAGGTGTTGTGCTCCTCTGCATTCAAATAATACAAACGTTGGATAACAGGACAAGAATAAAAGAAGAAGCAAACATCAAGGCATAAAAGTACCTTGAAGCTGTTTGAGGCTAGCCTCTAGCGCCAGGTGCTGCTGGACTAGTCGTTTGGCATCCTGCACAAAAGGCTGCAGGAAAAAGACCTACTAGTCAAGAGAAGGACACGGGGGATACGCCCAAAAGAAAGAGCAGAAGCAAAATACACACACGAAAACGCTCGGGGGGCTCCCCTCGAGACCCGAAGGAAGAACAAACAACAAAACTCCTTTACAAATGCTCGGGGGCTTCCCCCGTGGCAGGAAGCAGAACTACTCACATGATACGATGGCGACTCCGAAGGTCCGTTTGCAGCCTTCTGAGGCGCAACCACCTGAACCTCCTGCAGAGAAGGGTCTGGAGCAGCGCCTTCAGAGGTAGCCACCGTCTGAGGAGGAGGAAACGCGATTTTCGACTCCCCCATCATCTCCCGAGCACCATCACTGGAGGAGTCGTTGGAGGAGTGGCTGCACAAGGACAAATTAGCACAAGTACAAAGTAAACAGGCAAGGAAAGGCAGTGCAGGACTAAAGAAACTTACGAGTCAAGCTCGCTCGGGTTGAAGACAGGAGGGGTCCTCCGGACTTTCTTCTCCTCTTTCTTCTCTTCCTTCTTTTCTTCCTTCTTCCGCTTCGCCGATGGGTGCGGTGCCACAGCCCGCACGGGAATTGCATGAATCGGAGAGGAAGAGCCTCCATGGGCATCACTGTGACGTTCAAGACACAGCGGATTCCTAGGAGTCGGAGGACTCGAGGCATCCGAAGACTCGCTGGAGATCCGTGTCCGCTTGCGAGTATGGTCGTCGCTCGACTCGTTGGCCTCTTCAGTCGGAGATCGCGCTGATGGAAGTTCGGACATGGAATCCACCAACTCATTATCTGGAGCATCCGGAAATACTTCGGGTAATGGAGGCGACATGCCCGGCACTTTCAAGCCCTGCACACGAGAAGAAAATTTGTTAGCAAACAAGTGAAAATACAATGTAGTCGAAAATAGCGCTACGCGCAAAGATCTACACCTGTGGAACAGGAAGGGAAGCAGAAAACGGAGAAGCCAGCGACTTCCCCGGGATATCCTCTCCAGCCTTGAACTTCAGCAGCGAACGAAGGGCCATGTCGAGATCTCCCTGGGAGAATTTCTCAGTCGAAACCCTAGTCGGATCACGACGGCCAGCATAAAGGAACATCGGGTGCGCCCTAGCCTGGAGTGGCTACACCCGACGCTCAAGAAAAGTGCGGATGATATCCACACCGTTCACTTCCTTCTCCGGAATCAACTGGAGATCCTCCACTCGACGATAGAGAGCCTCTATCTCCGCTACCTCGCCATCCAAGATCTGGTTTTTCCAGGACCTCTTCGGCTCGATCTTTTGGGAGGGGTCAAAAGGAGCAAGACCAAAATCCTGCCCAGCCACTGTGGAGTCGCAGATATAAAACCATCGCCTCCGCCAGTACTGGACAGATTCGGACATGGAAAAAGAAAAGAAAAGCAGATTGGGTCTGAGGGAGATGATGCAACCACCAATGGGATAAACACCATTCGAACCAGATTGCCTCTTCATGGAATAGAGTTTCTAGAAGAGATAGTGATAAAACAAGCAATGTGAAGAAGAGAATTGGGGGGAAAGATGATGCAATTGGACACCGTAAAGAAAAGGCAGTCCACGAAGGAAGTCGTGGACTGGGAAGGAAAAGCCGCGAATAATGAAGGCGAGGAACATAACCCGAAACCCAGCGGGGGGACGGGGGATTACCTCGTTGCCTGGGAGTTTTATGGCCTCCCTATCCCGCGGGATCAAGCCCCGCTATTGAAGCTTGCGGAGATCACTCTCCCGCGTCTCCGATCGCCGCCAGCCACCGTCGGTGACACGGGTAGCGGCAGCACTCTTCTTCCCTCCAGCAGCGCTGGTACCAACTGCAGAGGAGGACTTCCTTGGTTTTCCCATTGAGCTACGGTGGCACCGGCGGTAAGGAGGTAGGATGGAAGAAGGAAATGTCCTAGGATATTCCAGCGCACAGCAAGAACTCTTAGAGAGCAAGGGAGCAGTGAAACAAGAATGGCCGCGGTGAAATCAGACTAATGTTTTCCCCCAATGATTATAAAGACGAAGATGATGCACGGCAACCGTCCATCGAGAAGACCTAACGCCAACGGCAGGATCTGGCCATACACGTGTTAGCATCGCAACGAACCGTCGCTAACACGCCGTCCACTACGCGCTGAAATCGAGGCGACGCCGTAATTATATCCACGCCGCGTGTGACCGGTCAATTCAAGGTCAGAAAGTGGGACTCATGTTCATCCAGTCAAGTCATCTCTGGCGCAGCAGACGCTTGAGGTCATCGATCGTCAACATTGACGTCATCAAAAGCTATACTAGCAACAGTCACAAATTCTTCGGCTTTAAAACTAAGAGTACTCACTCGAATCTACGATTCGACTAATTACTCGGGGGCTACTCCTATCAGGAGCGCTGGCCGCGCACCCAAAAAATGAACAACACGATACAACACTGAACTGTTTCTTTGAGTCCCACGTTGAGTCTACGACTCCACTACGGACTCGGGGGCTACTCCCATAGGGAGGATGGATTTAAGCATCCGAAAAAATTTGTGTCCTACGGACCTGACACTGAATAACAGCTGAATTAAAGTCTCTGCTCGAGTCTACGACTCGAACAGACACTCGGAGGATACCCCCATAGGGAGCGCTGGTAGCGCACCCTATAAAATTTTGACTGCGATCCTTCGGATCAGTACGCAAAAACTTTTCGGCAACTCTGCCCCAATTAAACGCTAAGTGAGTAGCATTCTCCTTGGCTACCCGAAACACCTCCGCGGTGATAAAATTCGGATGCTGTGTCTGTGACGCAAAGATAAGACCTACAGATATCATCTGATGTCCTGGTAATGCACATGACTGCGCTCTGCTAGTATAAACCAGTGCCAACAGGCGCGATGAAAAATCCCGACGAACACGTTGGGTACATCAATTAAATTCACTGGAATTCCACTCCTCTAAGTCCTCCGCGGTCTGAGTCGAATTACGCCAGCATATGTTCCGGGTTCGAGTCGAGGGACTCGAACCTGACGAACATCGTGTTGTTTTGTCCTAAGACAGTTAACTGACCCTGATCCGTCGGGAGAGTTAGGCACACGCATCAACAATCCCTACACATTTTCTCTTGAAAGACAGGGTTGCGCCCAAAGGATTGAAGAGTCCTCAGTCGAATCTACGATTCGACTGAATACTCAGGGGCAACTGACATGGTTATACCCCGCGGGTACACGATCTCAGCATACCTGGTCCAGCCCAAGGAAGGCCCACGGCAAATATACGCTGGACCATGAAGATTTTCGGGTGGCCAAGGCCCATGACGCCTTCGGATCCTTGGAGAGCAAGACTAGAGTAGATAGGAAATTCAAAGGGGTAAACCCTAGAACCTGTAACCGACTAGATCTGTGCCCGGGACCTGCCTAAGTCTATATAAAGGCCAGGAGGGCACGACCTAGATATCTCTCTTTTATACTTTCGCATACACACCTCCACGCCAGATTGCATCTGCGCACCCCTGTAATCACCGGTTCCGCCGTAATCAAGAGCAGACAAGCAGGAGTAGGGTTTTCCCTCCGGGGGCCTGAACCTGGGTAAACCTCGTGTCCCATGTTGCTTGTTTGCTAACCATTCCGCGATCTCCAGCATCACCATCTTATCCAAAACCCAAGTCCATAATAATGGGCATTGACGAGATCAAACCTCGTCACCACTCTCCCCAACTTCCCTCCCTCTCATAAATAGAGGGGAGGGGATGCCCCAAAGCACCATAACCAGCCCTCCCCACCTTGCGCCGCCGTCACCGCCGCGTCGCCGCCCAGCGCCGCCTCACGCTGCCGCCGACTCGTCGCCGTCGCCCTAGCCGCTGCTGACTCCACCTCCTCCTCTCCGGCCTTCTAAATCTAGATCGCCGGAAACCCTAGATCCACCATAACCCACACCGGCTTAGGCGAAGCCCTGTGGAATCTTCCCTCTACTTCCTACACCATGTCGTCGTGCTGCCGGAATTGCGAGGGGAGAACTACAACCTCTGCTGCCTGCTGGAACAAGGGAGAGGAAGGTCTTCATCGAGTACCACACGTTTGACCGACTGCGGAAGCGCTGCCGAAACGCAGCGCCAGAAGGATCATCTACGCGATCTTGAGATCGGCAAGTGTACGACTACATCACCCACGAGAATCTTCTCTCGTTAAACCTTTTTGGAATCTTCGAGGGTGAGTAATCTAATCGACTCGTTGCTAAAATCTAGTAGATAGATCTTGGCTTGTTTGTGTGCATGCGGTAGAATTTTTTGTTTTCCATGCTACGAACCCTTACAGTGGTATCAGAGCCGTGTCTATATGTAGATCTGTTGCACGAGTAGAACACAATGGTCATTGTGGGCCTTGATGCTTTTGTTGTCGATTTCTTCTTGTGTACTTTGCATCTTGCGGGATGGTGGGATGAAGCGGACCGGTCTAACCTTACATGACATCGTTCATGAGACTTGCTCCACGCTTGACATGCAACTTGAATTGCATAAGTAGCTTTGCGGGTGCCTGTTTCTCCCAACATAGTGAAGATTCAATTTACAACGGGTAATTGACAATACTAGTATCAACGTTGTGTTTCTTGTTCGTAAGTTAGAACGACACTAATTGAAAGCCCCAAACCACGTAAAACATGCAAAGAAAATTAGAGGCGTCTAACTTTGTTTTGCAGGGGTGTGCTGTGATGTGATATGTCCATGATTGTGATTATATATGATGTATGCAATTTTCCTTATTGTAAGTCGGCAACCGACAGGAGCCTTATGGTTGTCTTTTAATTTCGTTAAGACCTGCGTGTCTATTACTCAAAGTAGTTGTAATAGTTTATGATGGTGGACGACAACCATGGAGTGGAGCCATTGACCATGATGCCATACCGGTGATGATGGAGATCATGTTCGCGCTTGAAGATGGAGATCGGAAGCACAAGAAGAAAGGCCATATCATATCACATATTATGAATTGCATGTGATGCTAATCCTTTTATGCATCTTGTATTGCTTAGTTCGCGATGGTAGCATTATAAGATGATCCCTCTCACAAAATTTCAAGTTCTAAAGTGTTCATACTTAGTAGGCACCGTTACTAAAGCTCGTTGTTTCGAAGCACCACGTGATGATCGGGTGTGTTAGATTCTGCGAGTGTATACAACGGGAGCAAGACAGATTTGCTCATGCGGAAGCTAAGGTTTGATCTTGACGAGCCTAGCATGTACATACATGGTCTCGGAACACGGATCACCGAAAGGTAAAGCATGAGTCATATAGTAGATATGATGAACATGTTGATTGTTCGCCATTGAAGCTACATCATCTCTCGTGATGATCGGTTTTGATGTGGTGGATTTGGTTCGTGTGATCACTAAAACAATATGAGGGATATTGTTTTGAGTGGGAGTTCACCTAGATTAATTTAACTATTAATTAGAACTCAATTTGTCATAAACTTACTCTAAACTATTGCAAATATGTTGTAGATCAATGGTGGCCCCTACCATCAATTTTAATGCATTCCTAGAGAAAGAAAAGTTAAAAAACAATGGAAGCAACTTCGCGGATTGGCTCCGCAACTTGAGGATTGTCCTCAATGCTGGTAATTTGACCTATGTGCTGGATGCACCGCTGGGTTACCCACCTGCAACTGATGCTACCGATGAGGTGAAGAATGTTTTCCTCACTCGGAAGAATCAGTACTTCATAGTTCAGTGTGCTATCTTGTACGGTTTGGAATCGGAGCTTTAGAAAAGGTTTGAGAACCATGACCCACATGATATTGTCCGTGAACTCAAAATGATATTTGAGGCTCACGCGGCAGTTGAGAGTTATGAGGCTTTTGAAAAGTTCTTTAACTTCAAGATGGAAGAGGGAAACTCTGTTAGTGAGCACGTGCTTAAGATGTCTGGGCACGCAAGCAAGCTTCAAAGCTTGGATATAGTGATTCCTAATGCTTTAGGGATTCACCGTGTCCTCCAATCACTACCACCAAGTTACAAGAACTTTGTGATGAACTACAATATACAAAAATGGACAAGTCGTTTCCCGAACTCTTTTGCATGTTGAAGTCTGCGGAAGTGGAGATCAAGAAAGAGCACCAAGTGTTGATGGTCAATAAGACCACCAAATTCAAGAAGCAAGGCAAGTCTAAGAAAAAGGGAAACTTCAAGAAGGGCGGTAAGAAAGTTACTGCGCCGGCGAAGAAGACCAAGGTTGGGCCTAAGCCTGATACCGAGTGCTTTTACTGCAAGGGAGAAGATCACTGGAAGCGGAATTTCCCTAAGTACTTGGCGGATTTGAAGAACGGAAACATCAAGAAGAAAGGTATATCCGATATACATGTTATTGATGTGTATCTCACTAATACTCGTAAAAGTGCTTGGGTATTTGATACTGGTTCGGTTGATCATATTATTAACTCGAAACAGGGGCTGCAGAATAGACGAAAACTAGCGAAGAACAAGGTGATGATGCGCGTTGGAAATGGATCAAAGGTTGATGTGATCACGGTCGGCACGCTCCCCCTGACTATACTTAAATAATTGTTATTTGGTGCCTGTGTTGAGCATGAACATTATATCCGGATAATGTTTATTGCGAGACGGTTACTTGTTTAAGTCTAAAAATAATGGTTGTTCAATTTATATGAGTAATATGTTTTATGCACAAACACCTTTGATAGCTGGTCTATTCTTGTTGAATCTTGATTGTAGTAATACACATATCAATAACATTGAAGCTAAACGTTTGATATTAAGCGATAACTCGACCTATATGTGGCACTGTCGTCTTGGTCACATTGGAGTGAAGCGTATGAAGAAACTCCATTCCGATGGACTTCTTGAATCACTTGATTTCGAATCACTTGAAAGATGCGAAGCATGTCTGATGGGTAAAATGACTAAGACTCCATTTTCTGGTATGATGGAGCGAGCTACAGACTTATTGGAAATCATACATACCGATGTGTGTGGTCCAATGAGTGTAGCATCGCGCGGTGGTTATCGATATGTTCTTACCTTCACAGATGACTTGAGTAGATATGGGTATATCTATTTCATGAAACATACGTCCGAAACTTTTGAGAAGTTTAAGGAATTTCAAAGTGAGGTAGAGAATCAACGTAACAAGAAGATTAAATTTCTACGAACTGATCGTGGAGGTGAATATCTAAGTTATGAGTTTGTCGAGCATTTGAAGAAATGCGGAATACTTTCACAATTGACACTGCTGGGAACACCACAATGTAATGGTGTGTCCGAACGTCTGTGTGTGAGGACATGTTTGTGTTATGCTCCTATGCTACTATAATATGTGTTAGACCTATGTTTGTTATCTATGTTTAGTACCTATTGCCTGTCGTTAATGCTTTACTCGTTTATCTTACTGCACATAGTCAGGGGGAGCATTGTTATATCTCATTGCAAATATTTCCATGCAAAATCACTTGTTGTCATCGAACACCAAAAAGGGGGAGATTAAAAGGACATTTATTGTCTTAATCAGTTTTGGTGTTCATTAACAACTTCTAGATCATTTTACAGTGTGTTAATGTCTACAAGATGATATAATGAAAAGTGAAAAGGACTTTGCCCTGTGGAATTGTCCCTGCAAGAAACTACAAGTTTTAGGGTTTTCCAGACCGAAGTCTCCGGTGTGAAAACATCGGAGTCTCTGGTGTCGTCTGGAGTTTCCCCAAAAGTCTATGGAGGGGACTCCAAAAACCTGCCTGGGACAATCTGTATGGGGGTCCGGAGATGGACCGAAGATAAATCAGATTCTTCGGTGCGTTCACTCAGACCGGAGTCTCCGGTGTGGAAACACCGGAGTCTCCGGTGTACAACAGACCGGAGTCTTTGATGAGTTTCTAGAGGAGGTTTCTCCAAGTCAGCTGAGACGTTCTGTATGGTGGTCCGGAGACGGACCGGAGATCGGCCGGAGTCTTTGGTGTAGACCGGAGTCACCGGTGTGACAACTGGTCTAACGGTCAGAAAACGGTTCAGACCAGTAGTCCTATAAATAGGGGACCTCATCCCCTTCCTCCAGCTGCTCGAGCCTGCCAAGAACACCACCTCCACCTGAGCCACCAAATCACCAAGATCTCTTCATCCAACCATCCAAAGTCATTGATCTTTCGAGGAATCGAAGGATGAGGCCTTGATATATAGCTTCACCAAGAGAGATCTTCATTTCCCCCTTATTCACTTGACGGCCCCTTTCTCTAGTGTTTCATTGGAAACCCTAGCTCTTGATTTGGTTCTTACAGGCTTGTCTTTGATTGTGAGACAGCTTTCTTGCATTTGGGAGCCTCCAATTCAATTGTGGATGTGTGCCTCGAACTTGTTGTAAAGGTGTCGGCTTCCACCTTGAAGGTTTCCGATATAAGTGGAAGAGGTGAATCAAACCCATTGGGGTGAGGTTCATCGGAGAACAAGGAAGGTCTCTCGTGGCGCTGGTGGTTTGAAACCACCCCTCTCAAAATGAAGACCTACTTCCCCTCAAAAGGAAGGAACTTCGGGAAACAAATCCTTGTGTCTCCGTGTGCTCCACTTTGGTTACTTCTATCCTTTACTGCACTTTACTTATCTTGTTCTTGCTTAATGTTTGTGCTAGGTTGACATATAGGTAAATTCACCGTAGTTGCATAATCTAGAGAATTTACCTTTTGTGTCAAGCCCTAACTTGAAAAAGAGTAAAATTTGAATTAGCACCTATTAACCCCCCCCTCTAGGTGCCCATACGATCCTTTCAGGCGCCATGTCCTCCCGTCCTTGCTAGGTTTTTGCTAATGGGGAGCTCGGACGAGAGGCTTTATGTTGTCGTATGGTTTACCGTCGCGCTCCTGATCTCCGTCCATCGTGGCGGTGAAGCTGCTCCTCTAGGGCTGGTGTGATGCAAAAAAAATCAGGTGATTATTGCTGCAAATTAAGGGGAAGAGGGGCCAGTTCAGCACTAGGCACTCATTCGCTTGACGGACCTGATGGCCACGTTCAAGATCATGCCCTATCAAGTTCAATATCATGCCATGTCTCTCTAAGGGTATCACACAAATGGTGGTGTTCTGCTATCGCTAGCTCATACGGCTAAATTGCAAGGTAAACACTTCCCTCTGTTTGTGGTGTGAGAAGCCAGCTCTGGACTGATGGTACATTGATTTTGCGTTGGCGGTGTTGCTTTCATTATGTTCCATTTTGCTTTGTCTTGGTAATCGCATAGGAGATGCCGCTATAGATCTAGCTCATGCTAATTATGCTCGCATCATACATCGGTCGTGAAAATTTCCTTAGCCATTATAGCTTGTTGCTATTGCTGATGCTTAGGGAAATTAAGCTATGTGGAGTATTTTAGGAAAAAATGTGAGTAGGATCAGTAATAGTAGAAAAATATGAGTACGAGTAATTGACACTAATTGGAGCAATGCTTGTGCATTTTATAATATTGTTTATCATGATTTGTGACACTACAGTTTAACTGAACCTATAGTTCTCTGACTATTGGATTAAAATTGAATGTTAGTACACCTAAGATTTGTGATGATGATAACACAATAATGTATGCTCAAATAAGCTTTAGATATCGTTGCTTGTTTTAATAAGCAAAGTATAATATAGTCCACCAACAAAAGTGTTGTTATGTAGTTTGATTTAGTCTTCAGTTTTCACTACAGTTTATTATTGGAGCATTTTCGTTGCTTGTGTAAATACATTATGAATATATATTGATGTGAATACATAGGATAAGTATTGTTGTATCTCCCCATTGACATGGTTATACCTCACGGGTGTACAACATCAGCATATATGGTCTAGCCAAAGGAAGGCCCACTACGAGATACGCGGCCCATGGAGTTTTCGGGTGGCCCAAGCCCATGATGACTTCGGATCCTTGGAGAACAAGACTAGAACAGATAGAATTTTGAAGGGTGTCAACCCTAATATGTAACCGACTCTACCTATGCCCGGGACCTTCCTATCTATATAAAGTCCAGGAGGGCACGACGAGGAGGATCTCTCAACTCACCGCATACACACCTCACGCCAGATTGCATCTGCGCACCCCTGTAATCTTCGGTTCCGCCGTAATCAAGAGCAGACAAGCAGGAGTAGGGTTTTCCCTTCGGGGGCCTGAACCTGGGTAAACCTCGTGTCCCCGTGTTGCTTGTCTTTTAACCGTTCTGCGATCTCCAGCATCCCCATCTTCTCCAAAACCCAAGTCCATAACAATGGGCATTGACGAGATCGAACCTCGTCAATTTGCGTCGTCTGTGGGAACTGGGGGCGCTTATTGTGCGATCGTGACGGTCCCAACCAAAGCGATCTACAACTCCTCGGCGACAGAGAGTCATCTCCTCTTCGGCGCCTTTGACTTCACCATGCACTCGCGAGCCACCATGAGGGATTTTGATCCCATAGGCGACAGACTTGAAATTCTATTCGGGAGCTTATGCTTCCAGATGGGACAAACCGACACGCTCCGCCTCCCAGAGCGGGTGCCACCACCATCCACCAGGCCCGCCTCATGGGCCCCGCATCCCAGTGTGCTACGCACATCGATGCTAACAGACGAGTCGTATGATAGCAGCAGCTGCAACTCAGATTTGTGCGGCCCTCCATCAGACTAAGGAACCTACGGTTCTGGATCCGAAAGCTGCGACAGTAGCGATCCAATCCGTGGGCGCTATCAGTGCGCCGTGGTCATCCAAGGCGAGGTGGAGCAACCACCAGGTTCGGGTGCCCACGTACCGCCACCCAATCCATCGCCCAACCCGCAGGCTGAGAATGGGGAAACGGAGGAAACATGGGGCAGCTGCCCTCCAGCCGAACAAAGGTGACGCTAACACCTACCAGAAGATCAACCTCAACGAGGATGGATGGCTCCAGGCACGTGAAGCCGCGGCGGGCAACAGGATCCTACATGTGAATGCTTCACGGGACCTGTTGATGGCATACCACCTGCTCCTTATCGATGAACACGACCGGCAGGTCAAGATGCAGGAAGAACTCGACAAATGCAAGTAGGCGGCTTCAGAGTCGAGCGCGCGGTGAGCTGCGCTCTCAGCCGCTGGCGGCTCTAGCTCGCACGGCAACCATGCTAACAAGAATCACTCTCGCATAGAGCACATGGACCCCACTGCACGTCACGAGGTCACCAAAATCCTCAACACGTCCTTCATGGCGATGGACGCCAACGGTGTCGTTACGCCGAAAATGACAGAGGCTGCGATCATGGCAGCCACGACTTATCTCGCGTCTCATCAGCCTCTAGCGGACGACCCGAAGATGGCCATGCACAAGTCCGCACTAGATGGACATGGACTCATCGGAGCTGTGCTCCACGACGAGGCTCGTGTGGAGCCGAAAAAGAAGGCTACAGTCAGATTCAACCGCAGCCCCACACCCTCATTCGACGAGGACGGGCACGATTTGCCTCGACGTTGGAAGAGCCCAAGGCGTCGCAGTAGCGACTACGACGCTCGAAGCGATCTCGCTCGGCGCAAGGTTGACAAGGCGCGCGCCAAGCGTGCATGATCAATTGAATCCGAGGAAGAAGACGACGGAGAACTGTGCGGAGCCAAATGCTTCAGCATATCTGTTCGACGCACACAGATGCCAAAAAATTTCAAGCTCCCTTCGGAGACTCCGAAGTTCGACGGGATGCAGGACCGAAGGCCTGGCTCAGCGAACACCTCTCATCCGTCAAACTGCACGACAGTAACAGGAACACTTTCGTACAATTCCTTCAGCAGCAGCTGACGGGCGCCGCTCGGATCTGGCTAAGCAGCCTCTCCTCAGGCTCCATCCGAAGATGGGAGGAGCTGGTGTATAGTTTCATCTGAAACTTCAAGGGCACCAACAAAAGATCGGCCTCGATCGAGGATCTACGGTCCTGCACCCAAAAAAGGGCGAATCCATTCGCTCGTACATCTTGCGCTGGTCAAACATCAAGAACTCCGCTGCGCACATCTCCGAGGAGAGAACAGTTGACGGCTTCAAGGACGGTGTCAAACATCTAGACTTCAAGGAGGAACTTGGGCGCATCAAGCCCAAGACGCTCGACCACCTTATGGACATCGCCAACAGATGGGCAGATGGAGAGGACTCCCTCCACCGAACACATTCAGATGATGAGGATGACTACGGCCGTAGGCGCGAACGACGTAGCAAACGAAGGTCGCGCATCTACGATGATCGTGACGGACCCGATATGGTTGCATCTGGCTACGCCGACCGTCGCAACAACAACAACCGCATCAGCGGAGGATACCGCGGAGGCAACTTCCGTGATGGAGGGCGACCCACACAGACGTGGAAATGTCACAACCGCGACGACGATCCCTCGGCATACGACAAATTGTTGGGCCCTTGCACGATCCACTTCTACATCAACAAGCACGATGGTAAAAAGAAGGCCAGCCACATGCTGAAGGATTGCCGCGAGTTCCAGAAACTCAGCGAATGCCTCACCCAGATGCGACGTCAGATCATGAACCCTGGGTTCGGACCCGCACCTGCACTAGGTGACATCGCCCACAGAGCTCCTCCACCTCCACCAGTTGGACCCGCAAATCCAGCAATCGCACCCATGCAAAACAACGGCATAAATTGGTACCCAGCGCCAAAAGGGTCCCTGATGATCCAAAAGGGGCGCCCAACAAATAGGGTGCAAAAGAAGATCACCCGCCAAGTCAGTCTAGCTGTGACCGCCCGCCCGCCATCCCTGAGTACCTCAGTGGCTTGGAGTCATGCATCACATTCAGTCATTCAGATCACCCCGCCAGATCCCGCGTCTTCATGGATGGTGGCACCGGCATCAACCTAATGTTCGCAAGCACCTTAGAAGCAATGCGGATCCCGCTGTGCAGCCTGGAACAATCCGATACAACGTTCCACGACATAGTTCCAGGAAATGGCATATATCCCCTGGGTAAAATATGGCTCGGCGTCATCTTTGTCAAGCCCGGAAACTTTAGGTACGAACGACTGGAGTTTGAAGTGGTGGACTGGCCATCACAGTACCACACAATCCTCAGGCGCGTGGCATTCGCAAGATTCCTGGCAGTACCACACTATGCGTACCTGCTACTCAAGATGCCAGGACCCAGGGGCATCATCATCGTACAAGGCAGCTTCACCCGCTCCGACCACTGTGATAGAGACTTCAACAGAATCTCCCAGTCGTTCAGCATGCAAGAGGAGCTCACGAGGCTTCGAGAGGTGACAGACAACGGGGCACCCCTAGTCTCCAGGCAAAACGCACCTAACATGTCTTTCGACTCCACAGTCAAGACAAAAAAGGTGCAGGTCCACCCAACGGACACCTCCAAGATGGCGCTGCTCGCCAATGACCTCAGCCCCGCATAGGAAAGCGCGCTCGTTGTATTCCTCCATGAGCGCTAGGAAATCTTCGCCTGGTGTCCTGCGGACATGCCAAGAGTTCCCAGGGAATTCGTCGAGCATGCACTCAATGTGTTTCCGGACGCCAAGCCCATCAAACAGTCCATCCGACGACTATCCTAGCCACGAGCCAAAGCAGTCGGAGTCGAAGTCAAGAGACTGCTCGACGCCGACTTCATCCGGGAGATCAAGGAGAGCGAGTGGCTAGCCAACACCGTGCTGGTCCCTAAAAAGGACACGAACATCCTGCGGATGTGCACGGACTTCATGTCGCTCAACAAACATTGTCCCAAGGACCACTTCCCTCTACCGCGGATCGATCAGATCATCGATTCATCTGCAGGTTGCGAGAAGCTCTCCTTCCTCGATGCCTACTCAACTCTCCTTACTCAGGCTACTCGAAGACCAGGAAAAATGGTGTTCATCATTCCATTCAGAGTGTTTCGCTACAACACCATGCCCTTCGGGCTGAAGAACGCAGGCGCCACATACCAGAGGTGCATGCATGCATGCCTGAAAAACCAGATCGGTCCCAACATCCAAGCCTATGTCGACGACATAGTCATCAAGACAAAGGAGGCCAAGACATTGATCGACGATCTCCGCGAGACGTTCGATAACCTTTATCATTACAAGATCATGCTGAATCCAGAAAAATGCGCCTTCGGCGTCCTATCTGGCCAATTACTTGGCTACTTCATCTCCCAGCGAGGGATCGAGGCGAACCCGAAGAAAATCCGGGCCATACTGACATGGAGAAACCGAAGAATCTCAAAGGTGTCCAGCATCTAGCTGGGCGCATCGCGGTGCTGAGCAGATTCATCAGCCGCATTGGTGAGAAGGCCCTGCCTTTCTACCAGATGCTACGCAAAGCAGATAAATTCGAGTGGACACCCGAAGCAGATGATGTATTCGAAGATCTGAAGCGGCTGCTCTCCACCTCGCTTGTCCTAGTCATGCCAAAGGAGCACAAGCCTCTGCTGCTATACATCGCGGCCATGCATCATGTGGTGAGCACCGTACTCGTGGTCGAACGACCCGAAGAAGGCCAGACCCATGGGTCCAACGCCCAATCTACTACCTCAGCAAGGTACTGACCCCAACAAAGGAGAGGTACCCTCACTACCAAAAGCTCGCCTACGGCGTATTTATGAAGGCTCTTCGGTTGAGCCACTACTTCCAGGAGCACCAGATAATGGTCGTCAACGAGGCGCCACTCTCCAACATTCTGAACAACCCCGAAGCCATGGCACGCGTCGCCCTGTGGGGCATCGAGCTATCTCCTCTAGACATAGTCTATGAGCGACGCAATGCCATCAAATCTCAGGTCCTCCCTGACTTTCTCGTCCACTGGATGGAACTCCAGCTACCGGATACTCCGGACATGACGCAGTCCTGGACGATGCACTTCGATGTCTCCAAGCGCGAGGCCGGAGCAGGGGCCGGCGTCATACTGACGTTTCCCCAAGGTGACAAGATGAAATACGTCCTTCAGATGAAATTTCGCGCCTCCAACAACGAGGCCGAATATGAGGACCTCATCCACGGCATGAGGATGGCAAAGATCTGCGGCGCAACGCGCCTAGTCATATACGGTGACTCGAACCTCGTCATACATCAGACGATGAACGAGTGCGACGACTACGCCACCTACATGATTGCGTATCGCGCGCTCTACAACTCACTCGAAGGAGACTTCGACGGCTACGAGCTTCGGCATGTTGGAAGGGAAAGCAACGAGGAAGCCGACACACTCGCTAACATCGGCTCCACCTGTGCATGGGTTCCACTAGGTGTGTTTCTCGAACAAATCTGTGTACCCTCTATCAAGCCGAAATTCCCCAAGGGATCACCTGAAGAAGTAGAGCACTCAGGGGTTGCACTACCCGAAGGACAGGAAGGACCCAAAAAGCTCGACACCGAAGTCGACTTGGTCAGCTTGATGCAGGTCATGGCAATCGAAGAAACATGGACACAGCCGTACATTCGGTACCTAATAAACAGAGAACAGCCTGATGACCCGACGGACGCCCGGCGCATATCTCGCCGGTCCAAGGCCTTCACCATAATCAATGGCGAGTTGTACAAGCGCAGTATTTCGGGTTTACTCCAAAGGTGCGTCACCATCGGTGACGGCAAAACCATCCTCCAAGACATCCACGAGGGCATCTGCGGTCATCATGCGGGCAGCAGCGCCCTCGTAGCCAAAGCTCTGCGAGCTGGATTCTACTGGCCAACGTCCAGGAACGATGCTAAGGACATCGTCCAAAGGTGCAACGACTTCCAAAGGTTCGCAGACAAACCACATGCACCAGGATCGGAGCTCAGGCCCATACCCTTGGTCTGGCCCTTTGCCCAATGGGGCCTCGACATGATCGGTAAACTGCCCAAATCTTCGAAAGGAGGCCATTTCTACCTCCTGGTCGCAGTTGACAAGTTTACCAAGTGGGTCGAGGCCATGTCCGTCACCAACCAAAAGGGAAAAACAACAGTCAAGTTCTTCGAGTCCATAGTATACAGGTTCGGCGTGCCGCACAACATCATCACGGACAACGACTCGAACTTCATCTCAAAAGAATTCCAAGACTTATGTGAAGGCCTTGGCATCAAAATATAATACGCCTCCGTGGCGCACCCGCAGAACAACGGGCAGGTCGAAAAGGCCAATGGCCTCGTAGGTGCTGGCATCAAGAAACGCCTACTCGGCCCACTAGAAAGACTTGCGGGAGCCTGGACAGAGGAACTACCCTCCGTCCTCTGGAGCCTCCGCACAACGCCAAATAGCTCAACGGGCTACACGCCATTCTTCATGGTGCATGGAGCCTAAGCCGTGCTACCTGCAAAAGTATGCTATAAGGCCCCACAGGTCGTTTCCTATAGTGAAGCCGAATCATCGGCCACACTCGAAGATGCCATCGACATACTCGACGAAGCACGCGACATCGCCGCAGCTCACTCAGCGGTCTACCAGCAGAGCCTCTGCAACAACCACAACCGTCGGTTGCGCCCAAGGTCTTTCGTCGAAGGCGACCTCGTCCTGCGACTCAAGCAAGAACGGCCAAAAAAGCTCGAGTCACCCTGGGAAGGACCCTACATCATCACCGAAGTCATCCCAGGTGGCGCCTACCGCCTCAAGGACGTAAAGTCAGGAGTCGCATACTCCAACCCATGGAACGTTGCACAACTGCGACGCTTCTACCCCTAGCTACCTCTTTACTTTCAGTAAGGCTACTCAGCCAAGGCTATTCAGCAGAACAATGTACCCTCTCGATTACGATATGAATAAAATCTAAGTCCCTAGTCCGAAAATCTCTTTTACCTTGCATTTACTTTCTGCTATAACACGCTCGGGGGCTATGCCTCACCTCACGACTCCGTCGGCTGAGAATAACGCATGTAAGCCTGAGTAGCTGACTGCGTCAGGCTAACGAAAAGGGCATGCATACAACAAAAGCACCACGTGCTAACACAAATAATATTTACAACAAAGTACACAACAAGCCCACTCATTCATATACAAGTTTTACATCTATCTTTTTACAAGATCTACCTATTCTAAAGGATCACGCGCGCCTGATGCTCAAAAAGATCCACGATCTCTTCGGCATACTTCCTAACAGCCGCATAGTGCGGGCGCATATCCCAGACACTACCATCTCGTCGAAGGGGCGGCCCACTCGCCATAGCCGTGAGGTCGACGTTAGGGCGATGCATCCGAACAAGTGAAAGGGCAGCCTTCACCCCTGTAACCAGCTGGTGCCGCACCAACTCCCTCACGCGACCCACGTCTCAAAACTTTGATAGAAAACCCAAAAGTTTGGAAGGTGCCTCGTCCAGGGGAAACATGACGTACAAAATCGATGCTAAGGATGTTTTCGCCTACTTCAGCACTTGCGAAACCTGGTGCACACGATCCTATACCGTGGCAAGGACCGTGGCCTGGTCATGGTCCATCCAGAAAAATCCGCCAACCTCCAAGTCCTGTTGGGTCAGACAGTTGATACGAACTGCAACACGCTCCTTATCCTCCCTCGGGACAAGGTTAACACCTGCAAAAACTCAGAGTAAGGCGACACACAAACAAAGCGCACTCGAAGATGAGAAGCAGCTCAAGAAAACTCACACTGCAGTTGCTCGCTCAACTGCCCAGCTCCCCCATCAGATACTCCTCCCTGGCGATAGCCCGCTCTGCCTTTGACTTCCACACATCCGCGTGGCCTCGGACGCCAAGGATCTCCTTCTCCAGGCTGCAGACGCAGTCATGAAGAAAAACAAGCTGCAACACATCATCCAAAGATGGTCGTGGCTGAAGGACAGTCGAAGTATCCACGGGAGCCTCACCCGAAGGACCCTAAAGTCAAGAAAGTAAGAATAATGAACAACACAATTCACTGAAAATATCTCGAAGCATCATTTATATACATAAAAAAGCCACTGTGTGGCACAAGGAGAAATTATTCGACAAAATATTACAGCAACAGAAGAAGATAAAGCTAGCCTAACTACAGTAGATCTAAGCGCCCGCATCCGGGGTAACCTCAGAGCCAGATTGCCTGGCCCTAGATTCTCCCTACTGCCTCGCCAAATAGTCCGCCAGCAGGTCGATAAGCTTCGGACCATACCGCTTACAGCGAGAAGCGAAGAGAGCAAAGGCTACCTCAGAGCTGTCTGAAGCCGCTGGCATCTGGGAGGTGATGTGCGGAAGATCCAGCTCCGCTCCAGATGCCATAGCCATGGCCAGACCCATGGAAGCATCGATGCCCTTCTTCTTGCACTTATAGGTCGCAGGGGCATCCTCTGACAGCGCATCCGCCAGAGAGTCAACATCCTCGAGGGCAGCACCCTTGGGAATGATCTCCTTGTAGAAACACCGGAGGACCTCCTTGGCCTTAGCAAGGGATCCAGCAGCAGTGCCGCAGCGATCTTCGACCGCCGCAGTGGCATCGTCCAGAGCACTCCTGTGCTCCAAGGAACTGCGATCAAATGCAATGCCCGAAGCATCTGACGAAAAGAAGAACATGCATGAATCAAATAAGGACATGAAGACAGAGAAGTCAAAAATCCAAAAGAACAATACGCATGCAAAGCACTTACCGTAGAAGGCCTTGGCGGCAACCATCAGTTTCTCGGCCACCTCCTTCTCGTGCGCAGCTGCACCAGTTGCGAGCTGCTCCTCGCGATCCGAAGCCTTCCACTGCAGGCGCTCCTTGGGCCCGGCAGCAGCAGCCAACTCCTGCTGCAGGCGCTCTTTCGCCTCCACGGCATCAGCAACATGCTTCTCCGCGCGACCAAGGCTCTTTTGAAGAGCATCCAGCCGACGAAGGGCCGCATTATTCTCATCTACAAAGCATCAAGAACACACATGAGCTACACAAACTACATTCAGGCAATAGACGAAAACGACAAGAGCAAGTAAGACACGTACCTTGAAGCTGTTGTATGCTGGCTTCCAGCACCAGATGCTGCTGGATGAGAAGGTTCGTGCTGCGCACAAAAGGCTGCGAGAAGAAAAAGAAGGATAACAATTAGCAAACATCATAAAAAGGGCTCGGGGGCTATGCCCCTAAAAGAGCAAAACATTGGACAAAGCGACTACCAAACGGCTCGGGGGTTTCCCCCAGGACAAAAGGAAAGTAACTTACATGCTCAGACGAAGACTCCGAAGGTCTAGGTGCAGTCTTCTGAGTGACGACCACTCGAGCCTCTTGCGGAGAGGGGTTCGGAGCATCGCCCCCAGAGTTGGCCACCGTCTGTGAGGGAGGGGCCATCGGCTTCGACTCCCCCACGGCCTCCTGAGCACTCTCACTAAAAGAGCCCTCCAAAGTGGCTGCAAGGAAAAAATTGATCAGGGAACGAAGAAAAAATGCACATGCAAAGTACAAAACAAAAGCACCCGAAACCACTTACGAGTCAATGTCGCTCAAATTGAAGATGGGCGGCGCCTTCCCCTTCTTCATCTTCACCAGCGGCTGCGGCGCCACAGCCCGAAGGGGCACAACCAGGAATGGTGAGGACAAAGCGCCGTCATCCTCGCTATGGCGCTCAAGGAAGGATGGGCCCCTAGGTGTTGGCGGCGTCGAGGCATACGAAGACTCACTCGGACTCCGTGCCCACTTTTGGGTCCGCCCCTCGCTCGGCTCGGGGGCTTCCTGAGTTGGCGAATGCGCCGACGGAAGTTCAGACTCGGAGTCCACGACTTCGTTGTCCGGCGCAACCGAAAACTTCTCGGGCAACGGGGGCACCATGCCCGCTACCTTGAGCTCCTGCACATCAAAGGCATCAAAGATCGCAATTAGTACCAACAAATCAAAAGCACAAGCACTCAAACAAAGACGCAACGCGCATATAACGAATCTACACCTAAGGAACTGGTCTCGTAACACTGAAGGGGGCGTCAACTACTTCCTTGGAAGGTCCTCCTCGGACTTGTAGCTCAGCAGCGGACGAAGAACTCTGTCGAGGTTGCCGCAGGACAACTCCTCAGCTGAGACCCTCGTCGGGTCATTGCAGCCTGTGTAAAGGAACATCGGATGTGCCCTCACCTGGAGAGGTCGCACCCGACGTTTGAGGAATGTGCGGATGATATCCACAATGATGGGGATGTGCCTACCGGGGTATACCCAGCAGGACGTTTCCGACTGGCCCAAGAACTGGCGAGTGGGCCTGCAAGACGGCGACTGGATCAAAGCCCGGCGTGGATCCAAGCGACTGGAAACTTAAGGCCCAGGCGAGTAGATAGGCCCAGTCGGATTAGGTTAAACAAGTACCGAAGCCTTAACTGATTCGGTTGAGATATGTAAACCCTAGGGGAGGTGAGCCTATATAAACCTCCCTGCGGGGCGTGTAGAGATACGTTCCATCATATACCCAAGCGACTCACCGCCTAGCCGCCGAGCTCGCCCATTGTACCACCTCCATAATACAATCTAGCAGGAGTAGGTCTTTACCCTCCGGAAGCGAACCTGGTAAAACCTCGTGTCTCCGCCTCATCTCGCACCGCAGATGGATGGCCGCTTGCCCCTCGTTCTCTACGCCACGCCGATTGCAGCATCGTCGTGACCATTCCCACGGCAGTGGCGCCACCGTGGGGCACGCCGGTGTTCTGCGGCGAGATCCAATCTGCCCATCAACGACGGCCGCCACCGCCGCATGATAGATATTGGCGAGATGCTCCAAATCTTGCCAAGCAGCTATGTCGGCGGCGCGACCGTCACACCTGGCGTGATCCCGCTGGTCGACGATCGGCCTCTTCGCCCTCACCGACGTCATCGTCTCGGAGGACTCGGCTCGCATCCGCGAGTCTCCACCACGCGATCGGCTCTCCGAGAGCCAGATCCGCACGATCCATCGCCTCGCCTCCGAGTACAACTCGGCCCACAGCAACGTGGCCGAAAACTCAGCGGCCGCAGAATACGCGGCCCTCAACGACGACGCCGACTCGGCGACCCCGGCGTCACTCGCCGGATCCATCACCGCGGCTTCACCCGCAGGCTCCATCACCCAGGTCTCCAACGTGGGAGACTTTGAGGACCCCTCCATCCTCGGGATCTTCGACTTCGACTCCGGGTCGAAAAACTCCGCTGACCTCCGCGACGGAACCGGTCGCCACGCCGCGACCTACATGGCGACCGGCACCGAGCCGCTGGAGGACCCCTTCTCCACCCCAATCCCTCCTAACGCCACGGCGACGGAGGTCGAGGAACTCCGCTCAAATCGGAGGCGGTCGCATGAGCAAGCCGAGCGAAAAATTTCGCCTCGGCGGTGTGGCCAGAGCTATCGCGCTACCACCAGCCGGATCAGGTCGCCTGAACCCCACCGCTCAGGCGCGCCTGAACTTCGACGACGAAACGACCCGCGTGGCGGCGCGACCGCGAGCGAACGCGCCACCAGAGGAAGCGCGCCCCGCCAGGTCGACGGCGATGGCGCCCACCCACCCAACCGCACACCTCCTGTGGACCACCGCGGATAGTAGTCTCCTCACGGGAGCGAGAAGCAAACGGCCTCCCACTGTTCTCCACCCCGATGGACAACCTCGTGGCAGGCCGAGCAGCAGCCGACAACATCACGGCCACCGGCGACGGCGCGGCCTACGATCCAAGATACGTCAGGCCCTGCTCGCAAAGGCCGTCGAGCAGCAAAACGCGGGCGCCGACTCGCAGGGTCGAGTGTACTCGTGTTCTTCGGGAAGCAGAACGGCCTCAAGCGGCCGCCCAATGGCGGCAAACACCCTCAACTGCCCACCACCAGAGCCACTGCATCTCCAACACCGACCCGCGAACGCGGCACTCTCCACCAACGACCCCAGGCCAGCGACCAACTTCGTCGCCGCCAACGGTCAACCCATCGACGCCCGCACCCACATCATCAACCCATCGGTTTCTGACTGGCTCAAGAACTGGCGAGTGGGCCTGCAAGACGGCGACTGGATCAAAGCCCGGCGTGGATCCAAGCGACTGGAAACTGAAGGCCCAGGCAAGTAGATAGGCCCAGTCGGATTAGGTTAAACAAGTACCGAAGCCTTAACTGATTCGGTTGAGATATGTAAACCCTAGGGGAGGTGAGCCTATATAAACCTCCCTGCGGGGCGTGTAGAGATACGTTCCATCATATACCCAAGCGACTCGCCGCCTAGCCGCCGAGCTCGCCCATTGTACCACCTCCATAATACAATCTAGCAGGAGTAGGTCTTTACCCTCCGGGGGGCGAACCTGGGTAAAACCCTGTGTCTCCGCCCTCATCTCGCACCGCAGATGGCTGGTCGCCCTTGCCCGTCGTTCTACTACTCACTGCCGATTGCAGCATCTGTCGTGACCATTCCCACGACACACACCATTGACCTCTTTGCCAGCTTCCATCTGGAGTGCCTCCACCTGAAGGTAGATCTTCTCCACTTCCTCCACCTCGCCCTCCAGGATGTGGTTCGTCCAGGAACCCTTCCGGACAATATCCTGAGAGGAGTCGAAGGGAGCAAGAACAAAGTCTTGCCCGTGCACTGTGGAGTCACGGATGTAAAACCACTTCTTCCAGTATTGGACGAACTTAAACATATGAAAGGAAAATAAAAGAGCAGTAGATCGGACAGAAATGACGCAACCACCAAGCAGATAGACTCCGCTAGAGCCGGACTGCCTCTTCACAAAATAGAGCTTCTAGAAGAGGCCAAAGTGTGGCTCGATACCGAGCCAGTACCCGCAAAAATTAATGAAACAAGCAATGTGGAGAAGAGAATTTGATGAAAGATGATGGAGTTGGATGCCATAGACAAAAAGAAGTCCACAGAGAAAATCATGGACAGGGAGAGAGAGGCCGTGAAGAACAAAGGCGACAAACATCACCCGAAACCCTACGGGTGGCCGGGGAGTTACCTCGTCGCCTGGAAGCATCGTTGCCTCCTTGTCCTGCGGGATTAATCCCGCATCACGCAGCTTGCGCAGGTCAGCTGCGCGCGCCTCCGTGCGCCTCCAACCGCCATCGGTGATGCACAAAGCACCGGAAAATTTCTTGCCAGTGGCGGCAGCGCTCGATCCCACTCCAACGGACATCTTCTTCGACTTCACCATCGCGGAACATCGATGACGGCGGTGTGCACGCAAGAACGAAGAGGGGAAGGATCGGAGAACGTCCAGTGCGCGCAAGGAAGAGCTCGTGCAAATGGAGGCAGTGGAGAAAGCAAATGGCAAATGGTGAAAACAAATCATTGTTTTCCCCACGGTTATAAGGGTGAGGATGATGAGTAGGAACCGTCCATCTAGAAGCCCTAACGCTAGAGACATATCCCACCGTCCACGTGTCAACACAGCAGGGAACCGTCGCTCGCACACCGTCCACTTCGCAAGGAAATCGAGGAGACGCCATAATTCTTGCCACGATGTGCATGACCAGTCAACTTCATGTCAGAAAGTGGGACCCACGCTCGTCCTGTTACATCACCTCTGGTGCCGCAGACGGTTGAGGTCACTGATCGTCAACAATGAAGTCATCAAAAGGCACGCTAGCAACGGCCGGAAAACTTCGGATAAAAATCAAGTACTTATTCGGATCTATGATTCGAACAACTACTCGGGGGCTACTCCTATCAGGAGCGCTGGACGCGCACCCGAAAGAAGATTGAATAACAAACAGCTCTCGAACTTCGAGTCCTATGTCGAGTCTACGACTCCACTATGGACTCGGGGGGATACTCCCATAGGGAGGACTGATCAAAGCATCCGTTTTTTGTGTCCTATGGACATGAAGCTCAAACAACTGAACTAAAGTCTCTGGTCGAGTCTACGAATCGAACAGACACTCGGGGGATAATCTGTAACACCCTCAGAATCGACCCTATGCAAGTTTTAGCGAAACCCGCCAAACCCGCATAGAAACGATTCAAAGGTGCCCACCAGGCACTTTCGTGCGGGTGGAAAACGAAGTAATAACATTACACAACAGTCCTCGATGGGACCCACAGGACAGATGTATATACAACACGACTCCATGAGTCAAGAATACAGATATACAGTACAAAGATCCAAATCACCTTGAAGACGATAGAGCGTCCAGCTACGGACAAGATGCAAATGGGGCTAAGAGCCCGGAAGAATAACCAATGGCGTCCATAACTCGCCTGAGCCAAGCCGGAAGGGTAACCCCGCTAACGACGCCGATCTCAAAACCCGCTTAAACAAAAGGTGCCGACAAAGGGCAAAGGAAAAAGAGAGAGCGGTCAAGATCGAGGCCAAGACAATGAGGCTAGAATTGGCGGTCCTCGCCTACATAGGTATGGTGGATCAAGCGGCAGCAAAGATGCACTAAACATCCTATAGAGACTCGATACAACTGGCGACTATCAGAGAGGGATAAGAATGACCTATTCGGAACCAACCTGATACTACCATCAAACAAACCCATCCTGGTGTTTCCCCCTCGATACCAAACGAGGAAGTCGACCGAGGAACTCACACAGTTGGCAGTTTTATTTATTCAGTTATCATTGCAGCAATTACTAGTCAGGTTTAGATAATCATCCTGATAAAATAAGCAGTGGGCACTTTTAGTTAACCATTCCGTTCTGGTGGCCACACTTACTAGTCAGATACAGATAGCATGAGATAAACCCAAAACCCAGCAGTTGTTGGTACTTTTATTCAGCCATTCCGTTGTAGTTGCAATACTTACTAGTCAGGTACAATGGTCGCAAGCGACAACTCAAACAAGCAATTGTGGGCAGTATTATTTAGCCATTCCATTGTAGTGAAGCTGATTACTAGTCATTATAAAGTCAAATTTATGGCACTACTTTAGTTATGCTTGTCTATGATCGAGATACTGTGCTCCAAGTCTTCCATATCCGCGGACACGGCTTTCAAAAAGTTTTACCCGGCCGGGGTGCACCAATAGCAACACACGCTCGATCAACCTCGGAAAAACCAAATCAAAACCCAACGAGGCTTTCACGACTGAACAATCACAGGATTCAGAAATATTTGAGGGCCACCTTAAAGTAGAACCCAACGAAGACGGCCGGCTCGAGACGGACTTAAGGTTGTGGGGACGGCCAGAATCGGGAACCCGAAAGTGTGGCTTGTCGACACAGCATGGAATCGTGCCACGATCCTAAATAAGACAAAGTGTGCTCCTCGCACAATCGTAAATACAGTAGTAGCATGGCATAAGTACAGGATAGTAAATAAAACCTCAAACTAGTTTGTGGCCCCAAGAAATAAGACTGAATCAAGCTCTGGCTCAGGGGGGTCCCATATACCTCCCGAATGTGGATAGCGCGATAAATCAAGGAACATGTATCAAGTACTCGGGGTCCTACGGGACACAAGTGGGCGTTCGGAAACCAAATATTTTCTATCACCCACCGATGCCTCTGCTTACTTCAGTTTTAGTTGTTAAACAGGAATTAAAGTGAACGAAAAGTAAAGTCATGATCAACTCCAACAACAACATGCGGCAATACATCAACAATCGTGTAATCGACGACACGCAACAAGACTTGAGCAAGTTTATCACGACGCCAAGTCCAACTATCTACCAAACAATGGTAATAGGATGTGTCCAAGGCAATATAAGGCGCAAGGGATATCACAGTACGGAAACTAAAGCATCGCAACACGTATAGCAATAGATCAACAGGAGGGAATAAATACTATAAAAGTAAGATAGGTAGAAAGGGGAGATGCTCTTTGAAAACATTGTCGAAGGTTCAACAAGATCGCTAAGCTCACATCAACTCAACGGCCTTATCCGCGAAGAAGCAAAACACTAGAATAAACACCGGATGCAATATTTAATACACGGCAGAAGATCGGCATGATGCATGTATGATGTATGGCATGGCAAGGTGCGATGCAATTAGGTCATATTAAGCGGAACTGGGGTCCCGACAATTAGATATATGGTTCTAGTTGTTTATCTACCCCGCAAATTAAATGTTGTTTTAGCATGGCAAAAGATAGCACCGGTTCGCTACACAAATTTAAATGAGGCCAATATACGACTGGATTTGCCCGCATATGGGCCCCATATTTAATTATAAGGTGAATCGGCACAAGGCCCCCAAACCACATACAAATATGCATGCGAGATGAACAATTAAATATGCAGCAATTGGTTATTACATTTATAAAATAGGGCTCGAGAAAGGGGCACACATTAGGGTTCGACAGATCTTGGGGATCGAGGGGTTCGGGGTTGGTCTCAGGGTCCAGGGTTCGACGGAAACGGCGGGAGCGGAAACAAGGCGGAGAGCTTGGCGTTCCGGGAGGGGAAGTTCTCGGTGTTCCGTGAGGTAGACATTGTTGCATCCGTGGTCCTCGGGCATCGGATCTGGGGGAAGTACTTGTCGCATCTACCGTCCTCGGGTTTGCTTCAATCGGGTCCATGTCGGAGTACTTGTCGTCCCATGTGGAATCCTTGTCGATCTGTGGCGATGATCTCAGGTTCGGGTCTCCGGGGTTCAGGGGCCTCGGCGTCCGGGGTGAAGTACTCGGCGTCCTCGAGGAGTACTTGTCGCACATGTGGTCTTCGAGCTCCATGACGATGATCTTGTCGTTTTGATGTCGGGGTCTTGAAATCCGTGAAGAAGGCCTTGTCGCCCTGGGGTGAAGAACTTGTCATCCCGAGGGTCCGTGGCTTGGGCGGAACGTTCTATGGATCCGGGGTCGAAGAACTTGGTGTCCGTGAAGGGCACTCGGCGTTTCCGTGTCAGCGGCCTTGGCGGTATCGGGTTCGGTCTCCGGATCCGGGCACGGTCTCAGCGTTCCGTCTTCGGTGTCGATGGCGAACTCGGGCCCGATACCGGGGGTCCTACGGATTTATCTCGCTCGATGTCGGTCTTGTCGAGGCCTTGGCAGGGGCTTAGCGGCGGCAAGACGCTGGGCACGCGAGGCAGCAGCCGCAGGCGGCCGGGTCGGCCATGGCGGGGCGGGGCGAGCTGCTGGCGGCGAGGCGGGCTCGCAGGAGGACGTCGGGGAGCTCGCGGGAAGAAGGAGGACTGACTGCCGGCGAGGGTGGAGGCACACGCGGCAGAGGAGGAGGCTCGGGGCGAGGCCGAGGGAAGGAGCAGAGGCGGGGGGAGCTCCAGCGGCGGCGACGCGCGGAGGAGGCCGGAGCTCGCGGGGCGGTCCGGCGACGCAAGGAGGAGAGAGGGGCGACGGTGCATGGACTGGAGGCGGGGGTGCTGGCGGTGGCGGCCGCGTCCGGGGCAGGGCGGAGAGGACGGAGCCGGTGAGGAGCTCGGGCCCAGTGGCGGTGGCGGGAGGATGCCGAGGCGCTGGGAGATGAGGCCCATGAGGTCGGGCGCTGGCGGAGGCTGGGAGGTGGAGCGTGGCTGGTGCACCGAGCAGAGGAGGGAGAAGGCGGCAGGTGAGCGTGGGGAGGGAGGGGGCTGGGGAGGAAGGTGGGGGGTCCGGCGGCGGCGAGCGCATGGCGCGCGGAGGAGGGCGGCCTCGGCGCCTGGAGGAGGAAGGAGGAGCGGTTGGGGACGGAGAGGGTGAGCGGCGGCGGCGCGGGGGCGAGCGGAGCGCCGGCAGAGAGGGAGAGGGTGGAGAAGGAAGGGGACGGGAGAGCCGGGGCCGCATCGGGCGGGAGGTAGAAGACGGCCAGGGGGCGTGGGCGCCAGGCGCGTGGGGGAGGCGGGTCCCGCGGGGGTGGGACCCGGCTGCAGCGTGGCGTGCGTGTGTGTCGTGTGGTGTGTGCTGGGATGGGGTCGGCAGGGGTGGGTGGTTGTGTGACCAGGGTGTGTTGGGTGGCAGGTTGAGAGAGGGTGGGTCTAGGTGGAGGGCTAGGATTGGTTAGGGGAGAGAGGGGAGCTGAGGTGGCGAGAGGCTATAGGTTGGGGTGAGGTGGAGGGGGGTGTGGGTAGATAGGTTGGGTGAACTTAGGAATTAGAGGGGCTGATTAGGTGGACCGTTTTTGGTTCTGGGGGTGGTCGTTCAGGTCGGGTCGGCCCGTTCGACTGCCCCCACTAAAAAAATAATTAAACATTTTATTTGTTTTAAATGGGCCGTTTGCACACCGATAGTAGCCAAAACAAAATAATCCGGAGACCCGGGTTTTGCGTTTGAATTAAGATGGGGCATTTGAAAACAAAATAGGTTTTTCCGCAATTAGTTTTATACAAGCAAATGCAAGATGATGACGATGCTCAAATGCAATGCGGCATGATGACATGAGCATGAGGTCAATATGATGCAATGGACAAAAACTACGCGATTTTCTAGTAGTGGTTTTGCAGGATGCCACATAATCCCATAGGGAGCGCTGGCCGCGCACCCTATGAATTCTTCGACTGCGATCCTTCGGATCAAACACGACAAAAACTTTTTCTGGCAACTTTTCCCAAATCAACGCTAAATGAGAAGCATCCTCCTTGGCCACCCGAAACACCTCCGCGGTGATAAAATTTCAGATGTTGTGTCTAGGACGCAAAGATAAGACCTAGAGATATCATCTGATGGCCTGGTAACGCACCTGACCGCGCTCTGCCAGAAAAATACCGTGTCAACAGACGCAACAAAAATCCTGACGGACGCGTTAGGTATATCACTTGAAATATCACTGGGATTCGACTCCTATAAGACCTCAGCGCCCTAGGTTGAATCACGCCAGCATCCGTTCCAAATTCGAGTCCAGGGACTCGGGTTTGATGAAGATCGTGTTGTTTTGTCCTATGACATTTAACTGACCCTGATCCGTCAGGAGAGTCAGGTGCACGCATCAACTATCACTGTGAACTAAACATTTGCTCTTACAAAAAGGTCAAACCGCACCCTAAAGATCAAAAAGTCTTCAGCCGAATTTACAATTCTACAAAATACTCGGGGGATACTGACATGGTTATACCTCACGGGTGTACAACATCAGCATATACGGTCCAGCCCAAGGAAGGCCCACTATGAGATACGCGGCCCATGGAGTTTTCAGGTGGCCCAAGCCCATGATGACTTCGGATCCTTGGAGAACAAGACTAGAATAGATAGAATTTTGAAGGGTGTTCACCCTAATCTGTAACCGACTCGACCTATGCCCGGGACCTGCCTATCTATATAAAGGCCAGGAGGGCACGACGAGGAGGATCTCTCAACTCATCGCATACGCACCTCACGCCAGATTGCAGCTGCGCACCCCTGTAATCTTCGGTTCCGCCGTAATCAAGAGCAGACAAGCAAGAGTAGGGTTTTCCCTCCGGGGGCCTGAACCTAGGTAAACCTCGTGTCCCCGTGTTGCTTGTCTGCTAACCGTTATGCGATCTCCAGCATACCCATCTTCTCCAAAACCCAAGTCCATAACAATGGGCATTGACAAGATCGAACATCGTCACCCATCTTCTGAATATAGAGTACTACCATAGAATATAGAGTACTCCATGCTGTAGTATAAGTGCTGCTGTATATCATATTGTCTTATTTGATGTCGTGACAGCTCTTGTCTCCTATCGTAGTTCATCTCTGAGAAGATCCACTAGTAGATATGCAAGTACTCCTCTTCCAGGGTGAGTTTTCTCCCCTTTTTGTCCTCCCTACATACCATTTATTTTATTTTAGCACAGTACAATTAGGATATTCGCCTTTTATTAATATCTTGCCGAAGAATTTGGTTCATGAGTTGGACTGAAGTAATTTCAAGCTTGTGTTGAATGCCACATCTTGCTGAAGATTATATCTCTGAATTTGTTTGATGTCTGTGCAGAGGGAGTCTTGTACGCAAAGAATGACTATGATCTGTACCCTTTGGTTCATGAGTCTTGTTAGAAAATGTTCACGTGCATAGGCTAGTACTGCTAGAACAAGTTTTGTTCAATCATAATTAATCATGACCTGTTGTGATAGTAGTAATGTTAAACAAGTAGGGGTATGGTTGTCGTTTCTTTACTTTGTCTCACTTTCTGTTTCTTTGCTTGCATATTTTTGGCTTGCCACTTCTTCTCTTGCATCTTGTATTTTCTTATTTTATCCTTTGCCTCTTCTTCACTTGCTTTGTGTAACTTTCTGTTTCTTTCCTTCCATCTTTTTCACGTGCCACTTCTTCGCTTGCATCTTCCACTTGCTTATTTTTCCTTTGCCTTTTCTTCACTTGCTTTGTGTCACTTTCTGTTTCTTTGGTTCCATCTTTTTTGCTTGCCGCTTCTCCTCTTGCATCTTCCACTTGCTTTTTTTCCTTTGCCTCTTCTTCACTTTCTTTGTGTCACTTTCCGTTTCTTTGCTTTCATCTTTTTTGCTTGCCGCTTCTCTGCTTGCATATTACACTTGCTTATTTTTCCTTTGCCTCATCTTCACTTGCTTTGTGTCACTTTCTATTTATTTGCTTCCATATTTTTTGCTTGCCGCTTCTTTGCTTGCATCTTTCACTTGCTTATTTTTCCTTTGCCTCTTCTTCACTTAATTCGTGTCACTTTCCATTTCTTTGCTTGCATCTTTTTGTCTTGCCGTTTCTTCGCTTGCATCTTTTACTTGCTTCTTTTTTCTTTGCCTCTTCTTCACTGGCTTCATGTCACTTTCTATGTCTTTGCTTGCATCTTTTTGGCTTGCCTCTTGTTCCCTTTCTACTTGTTCACATGCCTTTTCTCGATTGCTTCTAGTACGATTAATTTGGCATTCACATAAACTTGTGCTGGAATTTTGAGCCTTATAGGTAGTCGTCCTAGGTTCTCCAATCTATCATTGCCCACATGGGGGGGATCGTACCCATTTCCTCCTCCATGATTCATGACTTGGATCATACATTCCTATAGACTTAGGAATATCTTATTTAGTTTATAAACCTCATATTCATCACACTCTTGCTCCACACCTTGAATGAAATCCTGTAGAGTTTTAAGGATTTTATATCAGTTAGAGACTGTAGGGACCTAAAATACCAAAGATCAATAACATTCAAATCTGGGTTTATTGCTGGCTGTTGAATCAGCTTCTTGGCCAGTCCAGTTTTAGCCACAAATTCTATCATAACCTCTTTGAATGCTTGATCATTTGGGAGAATATGAGGTGTTGCATTATCCTGTTGTATTAGGATTGCCTGCCCAATATCATCCGTAGGCTAAGCTGCTACTATAGCAGGCAATACCTTCTCAACGATGAACTCTCTCATGACATCCGTATTCACTTTGATTGACTTTATTTCCAATGTCCCTTTTGGTATGTTGTCACTTCTTCTTGATGCTGGTATTTCCTTCACGAATGGCCATATACCTATTTTTCCTGAAAATATGACATTACCGACATTATTGAATCTGGGTCTAGCAACGGCAGTTTGGAACATTACTTTTCATATGTAATTTTTGTTCTATATAGATCTTATAGGTACATCTTCCTCTGGGAGAAGGTAGTAATTTATGTCTTTCTTAGTCATGTAGAACCATTTTTCATCGATATCACCATATTATGCATATAGGTGAATTTTGGAGTCGCGTCTCCTCTAGTTCTTTCATCAATCATTGACATAAAAAATTCTAGCCTCTCTTTCTTGTTCTTTTTTTTCAACGCTGGCTCCAAAGAATTTGATTGCCTCTTTGAAATATCCATGGTGAATCTTCTAAACAATGTAGTAGGGATTACTACCAATTTCCAAGCAAGAGATCTGATTGTTGATCTCTGGTTTAGTGGGATGGTGCGGACAATGGATAGGTCAATATTTGTCGATTTTCTTCCACATCTTCGTTTTCTCTCACTAGAAACATCCATCTCCAAACCATTGGCTAGCTATCTCATAGCAGTCTTCCATATCCTTTGTATTATTTGCACATTCACCTTGAAAAATGATGCTATATCCTTCTTGTCATTTCTGTCAAACTTGCCACCGGTCTTCATACATTGGAAATGCATTGCTATATAAGCAGCAATGTTGTCCCTGTCACTTAGTGATTTTCTGTGCCTAACTGCTCACTTTTCAACTGGTTTTTGTTGGACATCTATTTGTACATCTTGTTCATCCATTTGTACATCTTGTTCTTCTTGCACATGCCCTTCTGCATCAAAGTAGAGTACAATTAAACTTGCTTATCAAAGTAGAGTAAAGAATTAAACTGCATGATTGTGCCTTTATTGGAGAATTTTATGAAACTCTTTTATTTCTGGCAGTATAGTGAAATAGGTCCTATAGTCTTTAGTTTTCACTATAATTTATTATTGGAGCATTTTCTTTGCCTGTGTAAATATATTGTGAATAAAGGACAATCTTAATCCAGGAGACGAGATGAAGACTGTAGGTGATAACTCTGAAGGAGTATCAGCCATGGTTCAGGGCATATTGCAGTGCAAGTGGCGGAGTTCAATCCATCCGGAGTCAAACTCTACCTCGACGATGCTAGGCAAGTTCATGATGTTTATCCTGTATCTACCCTTAATGTGCATCCCATCTTATGAAATCTAAGTAATTTTAAATTCAGTGTTTTTTAGTAGGAGTATATACTATACTTTAAACTATGTTGACATGCGGCTGAGTGTCGACCAAGGCGACATCGGGAAGTGGTCAACGGACAAGACAGAGGTGACAACGACACTAGCAGACTAGCAAATATAGGTATAGTGATCCAATTTCCCGAATTTCGCCTTTGCATTGGATTGGAACAAAAATAAATATTTATAGTACCTGCATTTTGATCTTCAAGTATGACGCCTTCTTCATGTGGACTAAAATTTAGGTCCGGTAGAACCATGGCTTGGTGATCTGATGCTACTGGGACATGAGGAGAAGGAGCCAACAAGGAGAAGGAGCCGGCGAGGAGCAACGAGCCTGGAGGTGCTATCCCTCGCCTTCTCCCCTGGCCAGGGCGGGATCATGGATGGTGGGATCTTGGCCAGGGCGAGGCTTGTCGTGGGCGGCGCTGGAAAGTTGGGCCGAGGCTGGTGCTTGGTGGCTCTAGCTTGGGCGAGCAGGTCCTGGGCGACGGGGCGCCAAGGGAAAGGCTGGTCTTGGGCAACGCGGGGAAGGGAGAAGGCGTCCTGGGCGACGACGCGGGGAAGAATGGAGCCTGCGGGACTTGCGGATCCTAGGCGACTAATGATGCTCGATGTGGCACCTCGTTGGTAACCCCAAGCGCAAGGTGTGAAGAGCAAGTAGCAAGTTTTCCCTCAGTTATCGAACCAAAAGGAGGAAGGAAACGTCACACAGGTGTTGCAAGCAACGTGGAAACCCGCACAACACACACTCAAGACTATGCCCCAACGAATCAGTGAGGTTGTCAAGCTCACCAGTTTGCTGTAACAAAGGATTAAACGTATGGTGTGGAGGATAATGGTTTGCAGCAAGAAAACAAGTAATAGTGGAAGATGTATCAATGGTAAAGATTGGACCGAGGTCCATAGTTCACTAGAGGTGCTCTCCTTAGATAAACAACATGACATGAAGGGTAAACAAATTATAGCAGGGCAATTGACAGGAACTGAGCAAGGCATAACAATGCAATTACTTGTCAGAAAGATCCTATGAGATTAGATTGGGGAATACAACAAGATACATAGACCCCCATCCAACTGCATCTATGACTAGAAGTCCACATTTAGGTTATCATCCGAACCCCCTCCAGTATTAAGTTGCAAGCAACAGACAACTGCTTTAAGCAAAAGTGTGTAAGGTAAAAAGTCCACATGTTCCATGAACAAGAGATCGTTGTTTTCTCCCTAGTAGCAACATCACATCTACAACCAAAGAGATTATTGTCACTTCCCTTGGAAACTAGAGGCATGAGCCCACTATCGAGCATAAATACTCCCTCTTGGAGTCACTAGCAACTACTTGGCCAAGATAGCCACTAACAACGGAGAGCATGCAAGATCACAAACAACACAGACATGATAGAATCATAAATACAAAACCATTAATCAATCCAACATAATAATATCAATATCCATCGGATCCCCGCAAACACAACATGCATGATTACAAATAGATTAGATCTTGATCATGAACGGAGCTCACAAGATCTATACATGAAAGCACAAAGGAGGAGATACAACCATCTAGCTACTACATGGACCCATAGTCCAAGGTGGAACTACTCACGCATCATACCAGAGAGAAGGCCTCCGGGATGATCTCCCCTCCGGCATGGTGCCGGGAAGAACTTCAGATCCCCTCGATCTAGGTACGATGGTGGCGGCAGCTACAAACGGTTTCATGGATATTTGATCGGGTGCTTAGGGTTTCTACATCGGGGGCTTCTTATAGGCGAAGGGGGAGGCCGAGGAGGCGACCAGGGGCCCCACACCCTTCCTAGGCGTGGGCCCACCCCTGGTCACGCCTAGGGGGGTCTGGGCACCCTGGCCCACTTCTTCGTCTCCCCTCTGGACTTCTTGTTCCCCACAAAAAGTTATTGACTTTGACGTTTGTCCCGTCCAATTCCGAGAATATTTCTTTACTAGCTTCTCTGAAACCAAAAACAGCAGAAAACAGGCAACTGACACTGTGGCAACTTGTTAATAGGTTAGTACCAGAAAAGATATAAAAAGCACCTCAAAGTATGGACAAAGCAAAGCAAAGTAGATACTAACAAGCATGGAACATAAAAAAATATAGATACGTTTCCTACGTATCAGCGACACGGGAAGGGAGGCTGCCGGGCCAGGAGATCCTGGGATTGGGCGGCGACTCGGAGAAGAAGGGGACGGGAAATGAATTCGAGCGATCGGGGCCAGCAGATCCTAATGTATTTCAAAATTCTAGCGATCAGGACAAAAATGTACTTTTACACAATTTCACCTGGTCGGAATTCTTATATTACGGAACGGAGGGAGTATTTGTCTTCCATATCGGACTCTTATAGATTTGTACTCTCAGTTTACCAATATCCATATGTTCGATGGCTTCAATGAAATTGGTGTAAATCGAAGAACATACTCTCTGTTTCTTTTCATGCATCTTTTTGTCTTGCCGCTTCTTCGCTTGCATCTTGTACTTGCTTCTTTTTTCTTTGCCTCTTCTTCACTTGCTCCGTGTCACTTTCTGTTTCATTGCTTGCATTTTTTGGCTTTCCCCTTGTTCCCTTGCTACTTGTTCACATGCTTTTTCTCGATTGCTTCTTGTACGATTAATTTGGCATTCACATAAACTTGTGCTGGAATTTTGAGCCTTTTAGGTAGTTGTCCTAGGTTCTCCAATCTATCCTTGACCACATGGGGGGGATCATACCCATTTCCTCCTCCATGATTCATGACTTGGATCATACATGCCTGTAGACTTAGGAATATATTATTTATTTTATAAACCTCGTATTCATCACACTCTTGCTCCACACCTTGAATGAAATCATGTAGAGTTTTAAGGCTTTTTATATTAGTTAGAGACAGTAGGGACCTAAAATACCCAAGATCAATAACATTCAAATCTGGGTTGTTTGCTGGCTGTTGAATCAACTTCATGGCCAGTCGAGTTTTAGCCACAACTTCTATCACGGACTCTTTGAATTCTTGATCATTTGGGAGAATATGAGGTGTTGCATTGTCCTGTTGTATTAGGATTGCCTGCCCAATATCATCCGTAGGCTAAGTTGCTACTATAACAGCCAATACCTTCTCAATGATGAACTCTCTCATGACATCCCTATTCACTTGGATTGACTTTATCTCCAATGTCCCTTTTGGCCTGTTTTCAATTCTTCTTGCTTCTGGTATTTCCTTCATTAATGGCCATATACCTATTTTTCCTGAAAATATGACATTACCGGCATTATTGAATCCGGGTCTAGCAACGACAGTTAGGAACATTACTTTTCCTATGCAATTTTTGTTCTGTATAAATATTATAGGTACATCTTCCTCTAGGAGAAGGTAGTAATTTATGTCTTTCTTAGTCATGTAGAACCATTTTTCATCGATATGCACCATATTATGCATATAGGTGAATTTTGGAGTCGCGTCTTCTCTAGTTATTTCATCAATCATTGACATACAAAATTCTAGCCTCTCTTTCTTATTCTTTTTTTTCACCGCTGGCTTCAAAGAATTTGATTGCCTCTTTAAAAGATCCATGGTCAATCTTCTAAACAATGTAGTAGGGCTTACTGCCAATTTCCAAGCAAGAGATCTGATTGTTGATCTCTGGTTTAGTGGGATGGTGTGGGCAATGGATAGGTCAATATTTGTCAATTTTCTTCCACGTATTCCTTTTCTCTCACTAGAAACATCCATCTCCAAACCATTGGCTAGTCGTCTCATAGCAGTCTTCCATATCCTTTGTATTATTTGGACATCCACCTTGAAAAATGATGCTATATCCTTGTCATTTATGTAAAACTTTCCACCGGTCTTCATATATTGGAAATGCATTCCTATATAAGCAGCAAATCTGTCCTGTCACTTAGTGATTTTCTATGCCTAACTGCTCGTTGTCCAACTAGTTCTTTTTGGACATCTATTTGTACATCTTATTCATCTTGGTCATCCATTTGTATATCTTGTTCTTCTTGTACATGCCCTTCTGCATCAAAGTAGAGTAGAGTATCAAAGTAGAGTACAATTAAACTTGCTTATCAAAGTAGAGTAAAGAATTAAACTGCATGCTTGTGCCTTTATTGTCGCATTTTGTGAAACTCTTTTATTTTTGGCAGTATAGTGAAATAGGTCCAGTAGTCTTTAGTTTTCACTATAATTTTGTGTAAATATATTGTGAATTAAGGACACTCTTAATCCAGGAGACGAGATGAAGACTGTAGGTGCTGACTCTGAAGGAGTATCACCCACAGTTCATGGCATATTGTAGCGCAAGTGGCGGAGTTCAATCCATCTGGAATCAGACTCTACCTCAACGATGCTAGGTAAGTTCATGATGTTTATCCTGTATCTACCCTTCATGTGCATCCCATATTATCAAATCAAAGTAATTTTAAATTCAGTGTTTTTTTTGAGTAGGAGTATATACTGTACTTTAAACTATGTCGACATGCGGCTGAGTGTCGACCAAGGCGGCATCGGGAAGCGGTCAACGGACAAGACAGAGGCGACAATGACACTAGCAGACTAGCCAATGTAGGTATAGTGATCCAATTTCCTGAATTTCGCCTTTGCATTGGATTCGAACAAAAAAAATAAAGATTTAGAGTACCTGCATTTTGATCTTCAGGTATGACGCCTTCTTTAGGTGGACTAAAATTTAGGTCCGGTAGAACCATGGCTTGGTGATCTGATGTTGTTGGGACCTGAGGAGAAGGAGCCAACAAGGAGAAGGAGCTGACGAGGAGCAACGAGCCTGGAGGTGCTATCCCTCGCCTTCTCCCCTGGCTAGGGCGGGATCGTGGATGGTGGGATCTTGGCAGGCGAGGCTTGTCGTGGCGGCTGGAAAGTTGGGCCGAGGCTGGTCTGGTGGCTCTAGCCTGGCGAGCAGGTCTGGCGACGGGCGCCTAGGGCAAGGCTGGTCTGGCGGCGGAAGGGAGAAGGCGTCCTGGGCGACAACGCGGGGAAGAAGCGATCCTACAGGACTTGCGGATCCTAGGCGACACGGGGAAGGGAGGCTGCCGGGCCAGGAGATCCTGGGATTGGGCGGCGACTCGGAGAAGAAGGGGACGGGAAATGAATTCGAGCGATCGGGGCCAGCAGATCCTAAAGTATTTCAAAATTCTCGCGATCAGGGCAAAAATGTACTTTTACACAATTTCACCTGGTCGGAATTTTTCGCCAGCGTCTTATATTACGGAACGGAGGGAGTACTTGTCTTCCATATCGGACTCTTATATATTTGTACTCTCAGTTTACCAATCTCCATATCTTCGACAGCTTCAATGAAATTGGTGTAAATCGAAGAACATACTCACTTTTCAGTGTTATCTTCTTCTTGTTGATTGATAGTATGTGCTTATTTCAATAATAATAAGTTAATGATCATTTTGTTGTTTTTCTTCTACTTGAAGAGGCATTGGCGAGTATATAGTATAAAACAAGCCAATGCCTTGTCAAGTTGTTGTTATTTTTGTTGGAACACCCCCTGCCGACTGACCGGTCCCGGGGCTGTTCCACGTCGAAGGAGAAGACTGGGAGAAGGCACACACAGTACAAAGTAGATGAAACAGAGAACTTTTATTGATGTCTTTCTCGGTAACCCACGTACAAAGGTTGTTCCTCTATTTATAGGCAAAAGGGGATACAATACCCACATGGGCCAACCCTAGCCTGGTAAAGGCCACACCGAGTGGGCCTCTACCGGCCCGGTTTCCCAACACTCCCCCTGGGTATCTTATCTGTATAACCATGGCTTAAAACTTCGAAAAACCCAGTGGGAAAAATATGGAGAAATGCACACGGTATACTTCTTGCTATGTTGCACGAATTGCCTCATTAAAAACCTCATGTGAGAAATTTCATAAAAACTCACTAAGGGAAAAAGAGTATAATTCACTTAACTATAAAGTTAAGTACTCAATCATCGGGATTAAGATTTCAGCGATGAGTTTGTGAAGATTCTCCTCCTGAACCTTGCATCTCCCTAAGTCTCATCATGCCGATCCCTCGGACACATCTCTCGAAAGAAGACGCTGGCAATGATTTAGTGAACAAATCAGCGAGATTTTCACACGACTTAGTATGCAAGACTTTCACTTCGTTCATCTTTTGCAACTCATGTGCATAGAAGAACTTGGGGTTTATATGCTTTGTGACATTGCTCTTCACGTAATCCGTACGGACTTGTGCAACACAAGCGGCATTATCTTCATAGATAATTGTTGGGGTTTGTACGGTATTCAGTCCACATGACATCCGGATGTGATCGACTACGTCGAAGCCATACACATTCTCGTGATGCTTCATATAATGCTATGATTTTGAGTGGTTCGTCAAGTCGACACAAGAGTTTGCTTAGACGATTTCCGTGAAATAGCTGTTCCACCACAAAGGAAAACATATCCGGTCTGCGACTTGGATGTATGCGGTCCGAAAGGTACCCAAAGATCTGATAGCCTACAACAGATAGGTCTTGGTTCTTTTGGTAAAACAAGCCAAGGTCCTTTGTCCCTTGTATGTACCTAAAGATGTCTTTAACGCCTTTCCAATGCCGCTTGGTAGGCTCGAGCAGACTTGCAAGCAAATTGACGAATGCAATATCCCGCCGTGTACAATTTGCAAGATACATAAGTGCGCCAACTGCACTTAAGTAGGGGAATTCCGGTCCCAGAATTTCCTCCCCCTCTTCTTTAGGCCTGAACGGGTCCTTGTCTTGCTTCAAAGATCTTCCCATCGGGTCTTAGAAGGATATGCCTTTTCAAACCCAAATCGCTCCAACACCTTCGGGTGTAGGCCGACGGTGAACTAGAATCCCAATAGGGAATGCTCAAGTTGCGCATCGAGGCGTAACTTGGTTTTGTCTAAGTCTTTCATCTCAATTCCGACATCGTAGGAACTCGCTTCCTCAATCTCGTGTACCGATTATATTCAAATCGTCCACGTACACCGAGATAATACAGAAACCATCCTGGGATCTCCGTATAAAAACACATGGGCAATCTTCATTGCTCGTGTAGCCCTTCTCATGAAGGAAATCGCTTAAACGATTATACCACATCCTACCTGACTGTTTTAGTCCATACAATGACTTCTTAAGCTAAACACTGTATAAGCTCCTGTTTGCTCTATCCTGGTTCGGGACAGGGATACCTTCTGGTACTTTCATGTATATGTCCGAATCCAAGTTACCATATAGGTAAGCGGTGACAACATCCATTAGTTTCATTTTTAAGTCCATGTTTACTGCCATTGAGATCAAGTATCTAAAGGTAATTCCATCCATGACTGGGAGTAAGTTTCCTCAAAGTCGACACACGGTCGCCGAGTGAAACCTTGAGCAACGAGCCTTGCTTTGTACCTTACTACTTCATTATTCGTTTCTCTTTGAACAAAAACCCATTTATGGCCAAGGCGAATATGGGGAGTTAGATAAACAGGTCCAAATACCTCTCTTTTGTTTAACGATAATAATTCAGCAGATTGCCTTCGCCAATCTTTCCAATCCGACCTTTTCTTGCAATCAGCGGCGTGTTAGGCTCAGGGTCAAGATCTATGATTGAAGCAATTTTCTTGGCAAAATTAACGTCAACATTTGCCATGGCTCGGTTGTATGACTCGCCCGAATTAACATAGTTAATGGCCATTTCGTCATGGAGTGCATCAGGCACATCCTCTTGCTCCACCGGATTTCCCAATCCAGGAGCTAGGTCCTTTAGCTTTCCCGCTCCGATGTGTGCGCACACAACTTCGCTGGGTATTTCCGATATAGGAAAGTTCAAGTCCGGAATTTTGTGCACTGAAATATCCGTACTCGTGCCAGGTCTCAACTGGCTCCCCTCAACAGGGGTAGTCTGTAATAAATCTCTCTTATCCTTTTTCTTCGGGCGTCCCCGGGTACTTGGGATTTGAGAAACCGGAATCCGCGTCCTCTTAGGCCTTGGAGCAGGAGCGGGTATACCATCATTTTTCTTTGGTATTTCAACCCTTTCCGGTGCATTGCGTGCATGCACATGCGACTTTGTCACAGTCTTTAAATCACTAAAATGATCGGGCTTGATTCGCTAGGAGTGCAAATCTAGTATCTTTTGGACTTCTCTATTAGTCTCAACAAAGGCAGTCATGAGCGTGGATCCCGTGGCTTTCCACGTGATTTCTCGACTTTTGTCATCCAGGTTGATGACCTCCCCAAAGTCGGGAAAAGATCCTCGTCAAAAATGCGACAAGAACGGGCCGTGTGACACCCGTCAAGGGGTCCAAGAACCGATTATGGACACGCCTCATAACCAACGATATCCCGACTTACGGGCGGTCCCATTGCCGATCGCTGGGGTGGTGGTATAGGTACATATACCTGGCAGCCAAACCTACGTAGGTGGGAAATTTTCGGTGCCGACCCTTGCGCAAGTTGGATGGGAGAGTGGATGTTGTAGGCCGATGGTCGAAAGTTGATGAGATTAGCGGCGTGTAACACGCGTGTCCCCAACATGTAGTTGGTAAATTACAACCTCAAGGAGTGGTCGGCAATGAATTTAATCCTTTTAATCAATGCCTCCATGAGTCCATTTTGAGTGTGGACATGCGATGCGAGTGCTCAAGTTTGATTCCGGTTGCCATGCAATAATCATCGAATGCCTTTGAAGTAAATTCTCCGTCATTGTCCATTCGAATAGACTTTAAACGATAATCGGGAATTTATTCCTTATTTGTATGATCTGGAGATCAACTTTGCAAAAGCATGGTTCCGTGTTGACAGGCAAACATTGGACCATTTAGAGGAAGCATCGATGAGCACCATGAAGTACCAAACGGCCACGAGAGGGGCTGAATTGGACCACATATATCCTTGAATGCGTTCCAAGAACGCGGGGAGTTCATCCTTCACCTTTAGGGGACGGTTTAATGATCAATTTCCGTAGCGCATGCGAGCACACGAAATCATCGGGATTCGGGAAATTTTCACATTAACATTATGACCGCTCGAGTTGTTAATTATATTTCTCATCATCCTAAGACCGGGTGGCCTAACCTATCATGCCAAAGGCAGAATAGTTCGAGCTTCTAAAGACAGTCTTAAGGGTAGTGTAAATAGGTGGTGCTACTATCTTAGTGTAGTACAGCGGTAGCTAATGAAGGAGTCTTTCGACAACATGTTTACCATTTTCGTCGCTTGGTAATGAGTAGGAACTCCTTTCCATTCTCATCATCATCGGTTTCGACATGGAAACCATTTGCACGGATGTCTCTAAAACTTAAGAGAGTACAGTGGACTCGGATACACAATGCCTCTTCAATGATCGAGTTGTTCCGTTTGGGAGTATGATAGTTGCTCTTCCGAGCCAACTACATTCGGACCGGCGGCGATCGTCATTATGTTACCAGGTTTTTGGTAATTGACTCAAAATACTTTGTTTCTCTCAAGATGGTATTGGTGGTGCCGCTATCGGCAAGGCACGCTTTCCTCCATTTGGGCGCCACACGTTCTAAAATATAGTGCCTAATTAATATAATGGAGCGAGGAAGATGCTACATCAAGTAAGTAAAACACAGAAGCATTTCAGAACATCACATAATCAAATAATGGAATAAATGAATAAATGTCATCCAATCGCCAGAAAACAAATAAATGTTATGCTCTCATAGAGCTTACAACCATATCGAGTAATTGTATCTGATTATTGCGGAAAAGGAATCATCACAACAAAATGGAGCTCAGGTGGATTCTGCGAGGAAATCACCAAGCTCAGCCAGTATCTCAAGGTCAGTGGGGGGCTCTGCGCTGGCCATCATCATGGACAAGGGGCCTGGCTGAGGTGGCGGGGGCACAACGTGCTCAACCTCCATGGGCACAGCGGCGTCCGTGGGGTCCGCCGAGGGTGTTGCCACTTGTGCTACGTCCTGCGCCACTATGTGCGTGACGTTTTGCACAGGCGCCGCTCCGGGCGCCAGTGGTGCCTCAACCTGGACAAGATGCGCCTCGCGCGCCTTCTTGTTGGCCTTGAACGCGTCGACGACGTGTTTAGGGGCCAAACACTGCCTGGAGAAGTGAGTCTTGGAGCCACAATGAGCGATCCCCTGGGCCTCCCCCTTGCCCGCCTTGCGTTGCTTGGCCGGGTTGGAGGAGTTGGGTCCCTTCTTGCCCTTCTTGCCTCTCTTCTTGTGGATGGGCTTGCGCACCTTGTAGGCACCATGTAGCATCTCAGTTGTCTAACCCCTGTAATGCTACATGTCATAATAATAAAATGGGCCACTTCCAACATATAATTGTTGCATCATCAGCACATCATGCTCATGTCATCATGTCCCCTTGCATTTGAGCATCATATAAAACCTTTTTCTTGTTTGGTTCTTATCTCATGTGCATGATTAATTGTAGTTGCCTCTTGATATTGTATTTGGTTCTTACTAAATTGTTAAATGCCCAAGTTGAGTTGGGGGCATCTCTCTTTTGACTCCACCACCTTTTCTTCCACCACCTTATAATTCCACCATCCAATAATATGGGCTTGGCATTTTATTGAGTTAACCCTAGCCATGTTGTTGGTTGGATCCACCCTTGATCTTTGCTTGGCCTTGTCCACATTTTGGAAGGAAGATGAATAGTGCCATATTAATATCCTTGTTCTCACGAGGATAATTGTGGCATTAATTACTCTGCATGGGCCATGCAATAGCCACCTTTGCCCTAGCTTTTGGGTTTTTTCTTGTTTTCTAAATGGATCCTTTCCTCTTTGTTTGATCTTGTTTTGTGAGTATCAACCCTAGCCCTCTCCCCTCTAGCTTCCCCCATGCACCCCCATGTGCTAATGGGCTTGCACAACCAGTAAACCTCCCTCTCTTTTGGCTCTTGCTTGGTGTGTTTGACGCATGCTTGGACCAAAGAACACCATCACCACCCTTTTGGCCATCTTTTCTTCCCCTCTCCCTCCTTTTCCTGCTTGAGCTTGTTTAGAGCTTGTACTTGAAGCATGCTTGAGCAAGTTAGCACCCCCTCCATCTTTTCTTACCTCTTTTAGCAAAAACCCTAGTCCCACCCTTGCCACCTGTCCTCTAGCTAAACCTAAAGACCCTAAGCTACCTTCCCCCTCTATTCAACATCTCCCTAAAACTAAACCCTAATTTATATATATCCTAAAACTAAACCCTATACTACATCTCCCTCGACCAAAACCCAAACAAGACCTACCTCTCTTTTCCCCCATCTAACATGTTCCCATGCCCCTTCCCTCCTAGCTAAACAACCCTCCTATCTACCTCACCCTAAGCAAAAACCCTAAGTATCCCTCCCCCCTCTTTCTAGCTTGTTCACCATGCCACCCTAGCTCGCCCTTCTCCCTGCCATGCATACCCCACCCCAGCGACCCCTTAGCTGCCCCACACGTGACCAGGACCCTCCTATCTAACCTAGCCCCATCCGAGCCGGCCTCCCCCTTTCCCTCTTATCTCCCCTCTCTGCCAGGACCTGCCCACGCCCCTACCCCACCTGTCTGCCTCCCTAGCCGCCCTACCCCGCATGCCAGACCCCCCCCTGGTGCCCTGCTTTGCCCTGGCGTGGCCGAGCCGTGCGAGCACGTGAGGGGTGGATAAAGGTGGCCGAGGCCGACCCTATCCACACCGCCTCCTCCACGCCACCCCTTCCTCCCTCTCTGCCATGTTTCCCTCCCCACGCAACCTCTAGCCTCGCCAGATCTGGCCGCCCCCTCTGTCCTTGCTCCTGCCTCTCCAACCATCTAGCTGCACCGGCCGCCGCCAGCACTCTGCCTCCGCGTTGCTCAGGACGTCAAGGTCGACGAGGGAGTGGTCGAGAAGGGCTAGCGGGACCTCTGCAATGATCCGTTAGCAAGGAGGAGGAGGACCGAGCCGCCGACTGCCACGCCCGAGGAAACCCTAGCGCCGCCGTCGCCCGCTCGTCGCGATCGCTTCCCGCGCCACGCCGTCCACGCCAGCACAACCGCGGTGAGCCCACGACCCTCCTAGACATCCCCCTCTGGCCGATCTCGCCCTAGCGTCGCCGGACCAGCTGTCGAACGCTCTCCGTGCGTCTCTGCTCGTTTTCGTCTGCAGCCTCCCCGCGTCGCGGCCAACCTAGCTAGCGCGCGCCCCCCCTCTCCAACACCTACCCAGCCTAGCCCAGCGGCAGCCGCGCCTGCGCGCGCGTCCCAGGTCCCAGGTTCGAGCCTCCTCTGCGCCGCGTGCGACGCGCGCGCGTCTGCACACGCGCGGTTCAGAGATGAGGGAAGATCCACAGTGCGCCATGTCCTTTTTGCGAAAAACCCCCTGCAGTATCTTTTTAGCAACCCGCGACCCTCGAGGCCCCACTGTCAGCGGTGGTGGTCCTTTTCTAAAAAGGCTCCCGCAAGAACCAGAACGCAACCCGCAGTCCTCCCCAGTGCCCGCGTGTGTGTTTTCGCAGTTAACCCCCCTGCCTTTTAGTTTAACCAACCCGCGGTCCAGCCGGGCCCGTTGTCAGCGTCAGTGATAGTTTTCTAAAAAGGGACCCGATGTTTTGTTTAATAAACCCGCGGTCCAGATTTGTCCAGGCACTGGCGTGTGGGCCAGAGGACCCCCTGGCCCACCTGTCTGCGACTCAGGCTGGCCTGTGGCTGTGTATAAAACGTTCAGAGCTGTTTTGAATTCAGATTTTGTTAAATAAATTCAAATTTCAAATTTCAAATCAGATTCAAATAACTTTTAATTTGTAAATCCAAATTGGGCAAATGATATATGTATTGATATCAGAAAAATGAGAGGAATTCAAATATGCCATCTATTTTGTAATTTGCACAAGTAAAATTCCAAGTTCATGTTAATTACATCAAATGCCACTGGGTTTTCAATAATTAATAACTTTGGTTTTACAATTCCAAATTAAGCAAATAAGTAGTCTAAATTGATCAGCTCGACGAGACCTTTCTGTTTATGCTATCCATGGCTTCAATTGCAGCATGCATCATATAAAAATATAATGAACAGCAACTATTATGGCAACAAAATATAACTAAAACCCAATTCAAATGTTATTTTCTTGTCATCCACACCTCACCCATGCCATGTACTTATTGCCATGCAACTTGTGCATCATTCATCATGGCATGATTGTTTGCTTGACGCATTTAATTCCAATGTTTGTGCTCTATATTCATGTTGGCCTTGTTTGTTTGGTTTTTCTCGGATAGACACTGAGCAGGGGTTGTATCAAGAGAACCAGGAGCACCACCCAGAACCGTCCTTTGCTTCAACAGAGATACCAGGCAAGCACTACCACATGCTTGCATACATACAGTACCTATTGCCTCTATCTTATTCTTGCATCATTGAGTCGCGATTGCATTAAACTGAATCCCAAGTATGCATAGCCTTTACTTTTAAACCCCACCAAGCTTGTTTCCCCACCCCATGAGCCACTACTATAGGAGTTGCTTGAGCCATGCGAGTCGTAGAACAGCATGTGTAGGGTTTGTGAGAGTCTGATGAATAACGAGGTACTTAAACAACTTAACCTGAGTAGTTCTGGGATAACTAAAGAAAGTGGCCCCGGTGAGCAACATCTGCTATTTGGTTTTTCCTGCTCACTTGTGTCCCGTAAGACCCCGAGTACTTGATTCCTGTTCCTTGATTTATCGCGCTATCCACATCCGGGAGGTATATGGGACCCCCCTGGGCCAGAGCTTGATTCCGTCTTATTTCTTGGGGCCACAAACTAGTTTGAGGTGTTCTTACTATTCTGTACTTATGCCATGTTTACCGCTTTATTTACGATTGTGCGAGGTGCACTGCATCGCTTTAGGATCATGGCACGATTCCGCTGTCGACAAGCCCAGCCACACTTTCGGGTTCCCACTGCTCACGGCCCCATATCCTTGAGCCCGTCTCGGGGTCAGCTGGCTTCGTTGCGGGATCTACTTAAGGGGTGGCCCCCTGAAATATTTCTGAATCTTGTGATTGTTCAGTCGTGAAAGCCTCGTTGGGTTTTGATTTGGTTTTTCCGAGGTTGATCGAGCGTGTGTTGCTATTGGTGCACCCGGCCGGTAAAACTTTCTCAAAGCCGTGTCCGCATGGATATGGACGACTTGGAGCACAGTTTCTTGATCATAGACAAGCATAACTAAAGTACCGCCTTAATATGACTAAGTAACTTGACTAGTAAGTAGAGCAATACTCATGGAATGGTTAATAAAATTGCCAACGGATGGGGGTTTGTTCGTCTGCTTTCCTGTTGGTAAGGTGAGGAGGATGGATCGGATGAGATTACCATTATAAGCTGTACTTAAATTCACGGACATCCGTCTATCATTGGTTAGGCGGATGGTTAGCGTTATCTGTAGAATTGTTAGGGTTATCTTTTGCTGCAATTGCGTCACCCTGTGTTGTGTCCCCTTTAGAGGCATTAAGACTTGCCGAAAATTCTTAGGGTCTCACACGATAAATTCTTGATTCATGAGCAGTACCTTCTCGTGATCTTGGGTGGAAGAAGTCAAGATGTGGGCAACGATCGTATGGTGTAGAGATTCCGGAACGGGATCCGCGAGACCTGTAGTTGGGATGTGCTTATTTTATGGCATCTTATGCCGATTTGCTTCTTATCCGCATCGGATTACATTTGCCGCTCCGCATGATACTCTGATGCGTGTTCTATGAGGAGTTATCCTAAAATATAGATCTATTTAGGTCATTTGAATCTTGCCGTATGGCGTTGCTATATATTTCATTTCTTTCTAGATGGGATGGCTGTGATGTACTCTTGTATGGTGGCTTATGCACATACCCACTTGTGTACGTAGTTGATCCTTCGCCGACTACGCCGCCCGTACAGGTCCCGTTGAGAGGTTAGCGGTTGGGACGTCTGAAAGGACTACCCGTGAGTGGCTTTTGGGGCCCCACCGTACTATTTCAACCGCTATCTCTCATCCAGGCTTGTATCTAGGAGCGTAGTTCACCGAGGTAGTTACAATTGGTATCAGAGCCATCCCGACCTTCAGGGTTTCAGCCAAACGGTCGTTGTCAGTCTAGCAAATATTTTGGTAGTTATGTATATAAGGAAAAACAAACGCGAGAGTAGGACTGCTTCCATTTTTCTTCTTACCCTCCCACCCACCCTTTTCTGGTAAGGAAGTGCAACGTTCTCATTCCTCTTCTCAAAGTTCAAATTAGGATTCACGTGTTCGGGGTTTCCGTAGTACCATAGGATGTGTGTGTGTGTGTGTGTAATCCCTTGTCTATCTGTTGCATCCAAGTTGTTATCTTATCTGCCTTTGGTTATCAACTGTTGGTACATTCCATACCGACAGGCTTTTGTAAACCGACGCAATCTATCTTCCTCTTTGTATCCGACGCTATCTTGTTGGGGTGTTCGTTTCCGTAGTTATCAATCTTTAGGTTTCGTCGTGAGAAAAAGGGGTTAGGATATGTGTTCCACTTGTTCATGTGCGGAGTAATGATTTGAGTGCGGGATGGAGTCGCGACCATACCACTACTTGTATCATTTGCTTTTGTATATTGGATCGGTAGAGTCACTAATCCTGATTCGTTAAGTAATTTTATGCATCTATTGGTATTTTAATGCGAAATTTGTGGAAAATTTTCTTTGATATGTTTGTACCACACTCCTTTTCAAAAGGTGCGATATGCTTAATATCTTTGAGGTGCTATAAACTTTGTTGATATTTTTATATCATCTCAAGAAATTGTATCCTTTAATCTTGGTTAATTCCATCTTGGTACTATTACGGATTATTATCATCTTCCATGATAGTACCGACTTGAGTTTTACATCAATGACAGGATGGCTCCCCACGGACCGAGGAGGACATTCCTCGAATCGGGCTCGCTATTGTCAAGCATAGCTAATGCTTTGGCGGCAATGCAAGAGAACCAGCTGCGCTTTGAGGAGAGCGTCAGAAGGAACGAGTTCACTCCACTTCCTCCACCTCCCAAGCGTGGTGACATCAAGAGCTTCCTCAAGTTCAACCCGCAACAGTTTGATGTGTCTGACCGACCTCTTGACGCGGACGATTGGTTGCGCGAGATCTCAAGGTTGCTCGAGACTGCTGATGTGCCAGAACAGGAATGGGTAAAGTGTGCTACTCACCTTCTCAAGGGAGACGCAGCTCTATGGTGGGAAAACTACTTGAAGGCTAGCTGCACTGGGTTCCAGCCTACTTGGGAGAGGTTCATTGGAGCTTTCAAGGAGCAGTTTCTCTCAGAGATTGTGATGGAAAGGATGAAGGATGCTTTCCTCAACCTGAAGCAGGGGAATGATAACTTCAACACCTACATCAGGAACTTTATGAACCTGTCTCGCTATGGTGGTGATGAGGTATCTGATGACAAAAAGAAGCAGAAAAGGTTCAGGCAAGGGCTCAATGCGTCGATCAAGTATGCACTCACGCATGCAAGACCGGCAACCTTCCTGGAACTGCAGCATATGGCACTACAAGAGGAGGCTAGTAGGCAGATGTTCGAGGAGTCCAAGAAACAGCGAGGATGCATCAAGCTCAAAGAATGGCAACTCCTTCTAAGCGGCGTGTCTGGGTTCCTAACACCCCACCGTCGCTCCCGGCTCCATCAAGACCTGCAACTTACGCGCCAAGGCCATCAAACTTCACCACTGCGGCTCCCAGGGGCTACAACAACCCTTACCCCGAGCGCTGGCGGAGTCCCCGCTACTCGCCCACGTCCTCACGGTGCTTGTTACATGTGGAGATCATGGACATCCAAGCGAACTGCCAATGAAGAACAAAGCTCTCAACCCCGCCAAGATCTCATCAAGCTCTCCTTCGGTTCGTGCACCACCTCGGGCTCTCAACATCAACACTAAGCCCGGTTCGCGGTTGTTCGAGCTAATCGCTAACGCCTCTCAAGCGAGCTCACTTTGGAGTCGTCATGGGTATGCTTTCGCTAACTCGCCTCGCACGAGTTCTCTTTGATTCTGGTGCATCGCATTCCTTTGTGTCTCACAAGTTTGCATATGAGAATGTGTTGAATCTGGATCCTCTCCTTAAGAAGCTGATGGTCTTATCTCCTAGTTCCAACCTGAGGGCTGAGTATATCAGTCATGGCAATCAGATCGAGATTGGTGGTTCTTCATTCTTGGCTTCTTTGATTGTTCTGGGCAATTCTGACATCGATGTCATCCTGGGCATGGATTGGTTGACAGCAAATGCAGCTGTGATCGATTGTGCTGAACGCTCAGTGTCTCTGAAGATTCCTGAAGGACATGTAGTCTTTTCTCCAAGTCTGACTCCTGCTGTCCAGCTCTATTCCTTGGCTGCTCTGAATGATGATGCTATGGAAGCTATTCAGGGTACCTGGTCCGTGAGTTTCCGGATGTCTTTCTGAAGAGTTGCTGGTATGCCTCCGGATCGCGAGGTTGAGTTCGTGATTGAGCTTGAACTCGGACGGCTCCTATCTCCAAGAGGCCATATAAAATGGGTCCTTCCGAGTTGGTGAACTCAAACGACAACTTGATGAACAAGAGAAGTTGGGTTTCATTCAACATAGCACTTCTTCTTGGGGTAGCCCAACAATCTTTGTGAAGAAGCGTGATGTAACCGATAGGCTATGTGTTGACTACGGGCTCTAAATGCTAAAACCATCAAGAACAAATATCCTCTTCCTCGGATAAATGATCTATTTGATCACCGGTGAGCTGGTGTTCTCTAAGCTCGATTTGAGAAGTGGTTATCACCAAATCAAAATTCGCAAAGAGGATGTGCCCAAAACAGCTTTCACCACTCGCTATGGCCTGTATGAGTACACGGTCATGTCTTTCGCCTCACCAACGCACTGCTACCTTCTCGAGGTCGATGAACTCCGCTTTCATGGAGTACCGGACAAGTTTGTGGTGGTATATCCGGATGATATTCTCGCTCATTCCAAGTCCAAGGAGGAGCATGAAGAGCACTGCGCGGTGTGTCTGAACAAGCTTCGTGAGAACCGCTTGTATGCAAAGTTCTCAAAGTGTGAGTTCTGGTTGCAAGTAACATATCTGGTCACGTTATCTCGCCAAGGGCATTGCAGTTAACCCGAAACCGTGAAGACAATAGTTGAATGGCTTCCTCTGTGAATGTCAAGGAAGTGCGGAGTTTCCTCGGCAGCTAGCTATTGTCGCTCGTTTTGTGCGTAACTTCAAGATAGCAAAGCCTCTTACCGATCTCCTCAAGAAAGGCAAGAAGTACTGTGGACTCGCTTGTCAAGAAAGCTTTGAGACACTCAAAGAGAAGCTCACTTCCACACCAGTCTTGGTTCCTCCGGATACATCTAAGCCTTTCCAGATCTTCTGCGATGCCTCTTTGCAAGGATTGGGTGCGGTCCTTATGCAAGAGAGACAGGTGGTTGCTTATGCCTCTCGTCAGTTGAAGACGCATGAGGTCAACTATCCCACACATGACCTTGAGCTAGCAGCAGTGGTCTTTGCCTTGAAGCTGTGGAGGCACTACTTGCTGGGTAACCGTTGTGAGATCTTCTCGGACCACAAGAGTTTGAAGTATATCTTCACTCAACCGGATCTCAATCTTCGGCAAAGGAGATGGATTGAAGCCATCAACGACTTTGATGTGAACATCAACTACACTCCAGGCAAAGCAAACGTCATGGCAGATGCGCTTAGCCGTAAAGCTTATGTCAACAACCTCATGGTGGAAGAGCAGCAGCCTCTCTTGTGCGAGGAATTCCGTCACCAACTCGAGATTGTGGAACAAGGGCATCTTCCGAACCTTCCGCTCCTCTCTTGGAAGAACAAATTGCTCGTCGACCAGTGATCCGCACACCGTAAAAGCTCATCTCTAAGCTTGGCACCAAGTATGAATCCTTCCATGTTGATGATCAAGGCACGCTCTTCTTTGAACACCGGATGTTTGTTCCAAACTACCCGGTCCGAGAGACCAAGTTCTCAAGGAGGCACATGATTCGTTCTTTCTATCCATCCCGGCAGCACAAAGATGTACATGGACTTGAAAACACAATCTTGGTGGCCAGGTTGAAAAGGTATTGTGCCAAGCACGCCTCAATGTGATGTTCGCCGCAGAGTCAAGGCTTCATCGAAACCATTCGGTCTTCTACAGCCATTGAAACCTCCTAATGGAAATGGGAGAAAGTTGAGATGGACTTCATCACCGGCTTTCCGAGGTCGCAGAAGGGCAACAATGCAATTTTGTTGTCATCGACAGCTTTCAAAAGTGGCTCACTTCTTCCCACCAAAGAAACAATTTCTGGACTTCATTGGCCGAGCTCTATATCAACAGGATTGTCTCTTTGTATGGGGTTCCACCGAAATTAGTTCGCCGTGGAGCATCTTCACCTCAAAGTTCTGGGAGAGTTTCCAAAAGCTTTGGGAACGAAGTTGAACTTCAAAGACTGCTACCACCCTCCGCAAGGACAAGTGGAGAGGATCAATCGATTCTCGAGGACATGCTTAGAGCTTAGGCCATCTCTTTTGGCATGAAGTGGGAAGAATGCCTTCCATATGCTGAATTCTCCTACAACAACAGCTTCAAGAGTCAAGATGGCACCATTCGAGGCACTCTATGGTCGCAAGTGCGTAACTCCCATTGGTTGGTCAGGTGAGAAAGAATCTGGTTTGGCCTCGACATTGTGACTCAAGCAGGAGAAGGTGCATATCATTCGAGAACTCAAGATTGCTCAGTCGGCAGAAGAGCAACTATGACAGAAGCACAGATATGGTATATGCCCTGGTGATCTCGTCTACCTTCGTGTCACTCCCATGAGAGGAACACACCGCCTTGTATCAAAGGAAAGTTGTCTCCTAGATACATCGGTCCTTTCAAGATAAGTGGTAGAAGAGGAGAAGTTGCTTATGCACCTGGAGCTTCGGAAAAACTCAAAGTCCATGATGTTTTCCACATCTCAGCTCAAGAAGTGCTTCAAAGACCCCGCAAGACCGTGGATCATGAGCTAATCGACCTCCAAGAAGATCTCTTATCAGAACACCCCACCAAAATCCTTGAGACCGCAGAACGAGGGACTCGCAACAAGTCCATCAAGTTTTGCAAGGTGCGGTGGTCACACCATTACATTGATGAAGCAACATGGGAGCGTGAAGATGAACTCCGTACAACCATCCTTATCTCTTTGTGTCTTCTTCTTCTTCCTAGAATCTCAAGTAGATTCCTGCTTAGTGGGGAGAGTTGTAGCATCCCAGTTGTCTAACCCCTGTAATGCTACATGTCATAATAATAAAATGGGCCACTTCCAACATATAATTGTTGCATCATCAGCACATCATGCTCATGTCATCATGTCCCCTTGCATTTGAGCATCATATAAAACCTTTTTCTTGTTTGGTTCTTATCTCATGTGCATGATTAATTGTAGTTGCCTCTTGATATTGTATTTGGTTCTTACTAAATTGTTAAATGCCCAAGTTGAGTTGGGGGCATCTCTCTTTTGACTCCACCACCTTTTCTTCCACCACCTTATAATTCCACCATCCAATAATATGGGCTTGGCATTTTATTGAGTTAACCCTAGCCATGTTGTTGGTTGGATCCACCCTTGATCTTTGCTTGGCCTTGTCCACATTTTGGAAGGAAGATGAATAGTGCCATATTAATATCCTTGTTCTCACGAGGATAATTGTGGCATTAATTACTCTGCATGGGCCATGCAATAGCCACCTTTGCCCTAGCTTTTGGGTTTTTTCTTGTTTTCTAAATGGATCCTTTCCTCTTTGTTTGATCTTGTTTTGTGAGTATCAACCCTAGCCCTCTCCCCTCTAGCTTCCCCCATGCACCCCCATGTGCTAATGGGCTTGCACAACCAGTAAACCTCCCTCTCTTTTGGCTCTTGCTTGGTGTGTTTGACGCATGCTTGGACCAAAGAACACCATCACCACCCTTTTGGCCATCTTTTCTTCCCCTCTCCCTCCTTTTCCTGCTTGAGCTTGTTTAGAGCTTGTACTTGAAGCATGCTTGAGCAAGTTAGCACCCCCTCCATCTTTTCTTACCTCTTTTAGCAAAAACCCTAGTCCCACCCTTGCCACCTGTCCTCTAGCTAAACCTAAAGACCCTAAGCTACCTTCCCCCTCTATTCAACATCTCCCTAAAACTAAACCCTAATTTATATATATCCTAAAACTAAACCCTATACTACATCTCCCTCGACCAAAACCCAAACAAGACCTACCTCTCTTTTCCCCCATCTAACATGTTCCCATGCCCCTTCCCTCCTAGCTAAACAACCCTCCTATCTACCTCACCCTAAGCAAAAACCCTAAGTATCCCTCCCCCCTCTTTCTAGCTTGTTCACCATGCCACCCTAGCTCGCCCTTCTCCCTGCCATGCATACCCCACCCCAGCGACCCCTTAGCTGCCCCACACGTGACCAGGACCCTCCTATCTAACCTAGCCCCATCCGAGCCGGCCTCCCCCTTTCCCTCTTATCTCCCCTCTCTGCCAGGACCTGCCCCCGCCCCTACCCCCCCCGTCTGCCTCCCTCGCCGCCCCCCCCCGCATGCCAGACCCCCGGTGCCTGCCTCAAGGTGGCCGAACTGTGCGAGCACGTGAGGGGTGGATAAAGGTGGCCGAGGCCGACCCTATCCACACCGCCTCCTCCACGCCACCCCTTCCTCCCTCTCTGCCATGTTTCCCTCCCCACTCAACCTCTAGCCTCGCCAGATCTGGCCGCCCCCTCTGTCCTTGCTCCTGCCTCTCCAACCATCTAGCTGCGCCGGCCGCCGCCAGCACTCTGCCTCCGCGTTGCTCAGGACGTCAAGGTCGACGAGGGAGTGGTCGAGAAGGGCTAGCGGGACCTCTGCAGCGGATCCAGACGGCCAGCAAGGAGGAGGACCGAGCCGCCAAGACCGCCACGCCCGAGGAAACCCTAGCGCTGCCGCCACTCGCCGCCGATCGCCGCTTCCGCGCCACGCCGTCCACGCCAAAGACACCGCGGTGAGCCCACGACCTCCTAGACATCCTCCTCGGCGATCTCGCCCTAAGCGCCGGACCAGCTGTCGTTAACGCTCTCCGTGCGTCGCTGCTCGTCATAGCCTCGGCGTCATGGCCAACCTAGCTAGCGCGCCCTCTCTAACACCTACCCGGCTTAGCTCAATGGCCGGTAGCGCACAAGGCCCCAGTCCTGTGTTCGAGCTCCTCTGCCACAGACAGCGCGCTGCTCAAGACACGCGGTTCAGAGATGAGGGAAGATCCACAGTGCGCCATGTCCTTTTTGCGAAAAAAAACCCTGCAGGTATCTTTTTAGCAACCCACCCTCGAGGCCCCATCGCCGGTGGTGGTCCTTTTCTAAAAAGGCTCCCGCAAGAACCAGAATGCAACCCGCAGTCCTCCCCAGTGCCCGCGTGTGTGTTTTCGCAGTTAACCCCCCTGCCTTTTAGTTTAACCAACCCGCGGTCCAAATGCGTGCTGTCGGCCATGATAGTTTTCAAAAAGGACCCGATGTTTTGTTTAATAAACCCGGTCCAGATTTGTCCAGTAATCGGCAGGGCTGAGGACCCCTGCCCACCTGCTGCGACTCAGCTGGCTCGTGGCTGTGTATAAACGTCAGAGCTGTTTTGAATTCATTTTGTTAAATAAATTCAAAATTCAAATTTCAAATCGATTCAAATAACTTTTAATTTGTAAATCCAAATTGGGCAAATGATATATGTATTGATATCAGAAAAATGAGGGGAATTCAAATATGCCATCTATTTTGTAATTTGCACAAGTAAAATTCCAAGTTCATGTTAATTACATCAAATGCCACTGGGTTTTCAATAATTAATAACTTTGGTTTTACAATTCCAAATTAAGCAAATAAGTAGTCTAAATTGATCAGCTCGACGAGACCTTTCTGTTTATGCTATCCATGGCTTCAATTGCAGCATGCATCATATAAAAATATAATGAACAGCAACTATTATGGCAACAAAATATGACTAAAACCCAATTCAAATGTTATTTTCTTGTCATCCACACCTCACCCATGCCATGTACTTATTGCCATGCAACTTGTGCATCATTCATCATGGCATGATTGTTTGCTTGACGCATTTAATTCCAATGTTTGTGCTCTATATTCATGTTGGCCTTGTTTGTTTGGTTTTTCTTGATAGACACCTTGGCGGGGGTTGTATCAAGAGAACCAGAGCACCACCTTAACCGCCCTTGCTTCAACAGAGATACTGTGCAAGCACTACCACATGCTTGCATACATACGATACCTATTGCCTCTATCTTATTCTTGCATCATTGAGTCGCGATTGCATTAAACTGAATCCCAAGTATGCATAGCCTTTTACTTTTAAACCCCACCAAGCTTGTTTCCCACCCCATGAGCCACTACTATAGGAGTTGCTTGAGCCATGAGAACAAAGCATGTGTAGGGTTTGTGAGAGTCGATGAATAACGAGGTACTTAAACAACTTAACTCGAGTAGTTCGGGATAACTAAAGAAAGTGGCACCGTGAGCAACATCTCGCTATTTGGTTTTTCCGCTCACTTGTGTCCCGTAATACCCCGAGTACTTGATTCCTGTTCCTTGATTTATCGCGCTATCCACATCCGGAGGTATATGGGACCCCCAGGCCGAGCTTGATTCCGTCTTATTTCTTGGGGCCACAAACTAGTTTGAGGTGTTCTTACTATTCTGTACTTATGCCATGTTTACCGCTTTATTTACGATTGTGCGAGGTGCGCACTGTACTGTTTAGGATCATGGCACGATTCCGCGGTGTCGACAAGCCCAGCCACACTTTCGGGTTCCCACTGCTCACAAACCGTCCCATAACCTTGAGCCCGTCTCGGGTCACCGCTTCGCTATGGATCTACTTAAGGGTGGCCCCAAATATTTCTGAATCTTGTGATTGTTCACCGTGAAAGCCTCGGGTTTTGATTTGGTTTTTCCGAGGTTGATCGAGCGTGTGTTGCTATTGGTGCACCCGCCGGTAAAACTTTCAAAGCCGTGTCCATGGATATGGACGACTTGGCACGCTTGATCATAGACAAGCATAACTAAAGTACCGCCTTAATATGACTAAGTAACTTGACTAGTAAGTAGAGCAATACTCATGGAATGGTTAATAAAATTGCCAACGGATGGGGGTTTGTTCGTCTGCTTTCCTGTTGGTAAGCAGGGAGGAGGATGGATCGGATGAGATTACCGTTATAACTGTTGTACTTAAATTCACGGACATCCGTCTATCATTGGTTAGGCGGATGGTTAGCGTTTATCTGTAGAATTGTTAGGGTTATCTTTTGCTGCAATTACGTCACCCCAGGTTGTGTCCCCTTTAGAGGCATTAAGACTTGCTGAGTACCCTTAGGGTCTCACGCGATAAATTCTTGATTCAGATGAACAGGTACCTTCTCGTGATTTGACATCGGGTGGAAGAAGTCAAGATGTGGGCAACGATCGTATGGTGTAGAGATTCCGGAACGGGATCCATGAGACCTGTAGTTGGGATGTGCTTATTTTATGGCATCTTATGCCGATTTGCTTATCCGTACTCGGATTCGCTTTGCCGCCCGCATGATACTACGATGTGTGTTGTATGAGGAGTTATCCTAAAATATAGATCTATTTAGGTCATTTGAATCTTGCCGTATATGGCGTTATATATTTCATTTCTTTCTAGATGGGATGGTGTGATGTACTCTTGTATGGTGGCTTCATGACATACCCACTTGTGTACGTAGTTGATCCCTTCGCCGACCACGCCTGACAGGTCCCGTTGAGAGGTTAGCGGTTGGGACGTCTGAAAGGACTACCCGTGAGTGGCTTTTGGGGCCCCACCGTACTATTTCAACCGCTATCTCTCATCCAGGCTTGTATCTAGGAGCGTAGTTCACCGAGGTAGTTACACACCAGCATTGGCCTCATGACTTGGGCCCCCTGCGAAGGGTTGCGCGGAGAAGTTCTTTTTCAGAACATTATCCTGCGCCTCGGCCACCTGGAGAGCATCAATAAACGCTGTGTATTCCGTGAATCCTTCCTGGCGAAAGTTTCGCGAGGACTAGATGTTGTCCGGATGGAATGTGGAGAGGGTTTTGTCTATCTTCTGCTGATCGGTGGTACTGGTCCCACACAGCTGAAGAATAGTACAACCGTGCAACCTGAGTTGTACTCCCACCGCCTTGAAGTCCACAAACCTCGACGTATCCAATCGCCTCACTTTGTGGCTGAATGGTGTACTTCAGCCTAGAGAACCGCTTGTTGAGGGCGGTCCAAAGGGCAGAAGCACTCCGTTCTGCCATGTACTCATTCTTGAGGGTCTCACACATGTGATGGCGGAGGAAGTGCAGGGCTTTAGCGTTATCCGCCGGGATGGTTTTTGGGGCCGTCGGGGTCCCGCAATCAACGCATCCTTTATGCATCGGCCCTCAAGGACGATCTCAACGTCCGAGGCCCAAGTCAGGTAGTTAAGCCCATCCTGGGTCAACTCCGGGAACTCGCGGCTGACGATTCCGGTCATCTGCAATTTATGCAAAGTGTGTAATATTACAGCAGGTAATCAGTTGCATAAATGCGATAATCGATACAATAATTCAAATATGACGGCGTTCCAAAATTCAATTTAAAAACGGTGCAAGCTATCTATGAGATACAAAGTATTAAAGACATGCGATAATTAATAACTGTAGTAAAACATAGTTCAAAAGCTTGTGTAAAAACGGACCGAAAACAGAGCCAAAAACGGTCCAACCGCCATGATCGCGTGCTACCAAACGTGCTGCCTACCGCGCTTTTGCGCCCGCCTCCGTATCGTCCCTGCCCGCTAAAGGGCGAACGGAGCTATGAGCTAGCTCCCGATCGGGCGGCGGTGCAAAGAGCCGGACCGGCGCGATGATGTGGGCGTGGCGGTCGTGGCGAATCGAAACAAAAAAACGGTCCTAAAAATAAATTTCCGAGGCTATTTTTATGTTTGTATGCGTTTATTTTTATTTAGATCAGAAGTAGGCCAAAAAACTGAGACAAAATGGGCCGAAAACAGCCCAACCACTGGGCTCGATAGGCCGCCCATCCCACCACGCCCCGCCACGCTGGGAACATAGCTAGGTTTCCCTAGTTCCCTAGTGGGGCGGCGGCGGCCGGCATGAGCAAGCGTGTTCGGCCGGCAAAAGCACGCATCGTATGCATGCATAGCAAGCCGCAACGCTTAAGGCCAAGAATAAGAATCGCATGCAAGGCAAGCCATAGCGCGAGGCCAAGAAGAAGACAACTGCATGCATCGCATGCAAGAGGCCAAGGCGCGTGATCGCATAGCGGCGGCGGTAGCAGCCAGCTGCCATGGCGGCCAGTGACGCGAGCGGCGCGCCAATGAGCGCAGCGAGACCATGGCTGCCAGCAGCGCACTTTAGCGGCGCGGCATAGCAGCGCGTGGCGGCCGACAAAGCAGTGGCGCGGCGCTTGGGCTGGGCAGGCACGGTCGACCAAGAACGAGCACCGCCGCGCGACAGAAGCTGCATGGCTGCGCGCTGGCGAGCCTCCCGCGTGGTAGCAGCCGGCGCGCGCTGCGCGCTGATCGCGAGGCACGACGGGCGGCAGTGGCGTAGCGCATTAGCGGCAAGCGCCGGCGGTGACCGTTAGCGGTGCAGCGCGGATGTCGGGCTCGGCCAGCGGGCGGGCAGTGACGCTGCGGCGGCCACGCTGTGCGGGGCCAGCGGCGGCCGCGCGCGCGAGTAGCCGTGGCGGCGTAAGCGCGCGCGCTGGCGTGCATGGCCAGCGGGCCGGGCCGCTCGCCAGCGGCAGCGTCGTGCCGCTACCGCTCTGCATGCACAGCCGTGGCGTCGTGTACGTAATGCTCAAAAAAAGAAAAACTAGCTCGATTTGATCTAAAACGGTCAAGATCAGCCCGATCGGCTAAGAAAAAATCTAGATCTGCACAGCAGGTGCACGCATCGACGGTACAGTCAACAAATTTCTAATCTGGGAGTGATTAGATCGACATTGGTCGGCGACAGCAGGTCAGCTCGGCTCCCGGAAAGAAAATCCGCACCTAAGATGGGATCGATCTAAAATCAACGCAAATCTTGAAAGGAAAAGCGAGATGAATCCATTTTGCGGTCGATTTGCGTTATTTTCAACGAAAAGCTGCGCGTGATGCAGGCTCGACGGTGGTTTGACGGAGACTCGTCGATAACGTGTTGGAACACCCTCGACGACGGCCGGTCTGTTCCACGTCGAAGGAGAAGATCGAGAAGGCACAAGTAAGAGTAGATGAAACAGGAACTTTTATTGATATCTTTCTCAGAACTCACGACAAGGTTGTTCTCTATTTATAAAAAAGAGATACGATACCCATACGGCCAACCTACTGGTAGAGTTACACGAATGGGCCTCTACCGGCCCGGTTTCCCAACAATTTTGCTGTTTGTTACTGTCCCAAAAGGTAGTAGAAGAGACCAAGACGGTTTCGCTGCATGTATTACCCATGTTCGGATTGTTCTGTGACGCCTACCCAATCCGGTGCAGTTATTTTTCTGCCGATCTGGATTCTTCAAATTAAACTGGAGTAGTATTTCTGTTCCTGCATGCTCGGATAACCCGATTTGTTTGCCAGCCCTCCTCCTTCCTCCTTTGATCGGGATCGGGTCCAATTCAAAATCGACGGGGATGTCCTGCTCGCCAACGATGCAGGCAGGTAGCAGCAGCACGGAAGAGTCTGGTCAGGATCGTCTGAGCGCGCTCCCCGACCACATCCTGCTCTGCATCGTCAATGACCTCGGCCTGCACGCCGTCGTCAGGGCGAGTGCCCTCTCGCGACGATGGAGGCGCATCCCTCCTCTGCTCGGCGATCTGGCCATCGACGTCGCCGACTTCATGCCGCGGCACGACGACGGCGACCTGTCCCCGGACACGGTTAACCGGGCCATGGCGGCGTACGCCGACGCGGCGAGACGGCTGCTCGCCCCGAGCGCGGAGAGGGCCATCAGGAGCCTCAGCCTCCGCTTCTACCTGGCGGCAGAGCCACACCACGCGCACTCCGTCGGCCGCGCCGTCGAGGACGCCGTTGACGGCGCCGGCACCGAGCGCCTCGAGTTCGACCTACTGGCAGGGCAGGATCCCGGCACTGGCCGCGCCCCAACTCGCCGTCAGAGATCTCTCTTCCGTGAGCGGTTCGTGTCGTTCCGCGATGCTTGCCCCGTCGCCTTCAGCCGGCTCACCAGGCTCAACCTACAGAACATAGACTTCGCCGGCGGCGACCTCCTGCCCTCCTCACCGTCTGCGAGAGCCTGCGGGTCCTGTCAATTGAGCCACTGCGACCTGGCAGGCGGCGGGAAGTCGGTCGTGGAGATCGACGCGCCGCAGTCGCAGCTCGTGGAGCTGGAGCTCCGCTCCTGCGTCTACCGGAGGGTGGACCTGGTCCGGGTCCCCAGGCTCCGCCGTGTCTGCTGCCACACCTGGTACGGCGACAACCCACCGGTCCGCTTCGGACGCGTGCCCCAGCTTCGCGTGGTGAGCCTCGTTTCTCACGCGCGTTCTTGGCAGGCGCCGTTCCCGATGAGCGAGTGGCTGCTGCCTGCCGCCGGGAACCTCTCCACACTGACTCTGGATTTTCTTGACGGAGCGGTGAGTCGCTCGCACGATCGCCATTGCTTTTGTACCTTTCTGCATTGCTAATTCTAGGTTGCCTGAGTCTTTTTTTTTTTACTATATACTCCATATTCTTTTTTGCACATTAACTTTGGTTGAACTCGTGACACAGAAATACCATGGATAGATTATGATCTAATATGGGTTTTAAAACGTTACTTTCTAAAGAAAATAGTCGACTATTACCCTAAAACTTCAAAGTTTCGTCTACAAAAATACTTCCATGTCATGTTTTATGATTTTCCTTGTGCTACAGATTTGGATTAAACCAGAAGATCCGAAACTACTATCCCCGGCATTCAGCAAGATAAGAGACATGTTTTTGTGCAATATTTACGCTGAAATAGACCTGACTTGGACTCTGTTTGTCCTCGAGGCCGCCCCTTCCTTGAAGAACCTCTATATCACGGTACAATACCCTGAATTTATCTTTTTCTATATACTCCCTCCAGTAATTAAAGTTTCTGTATTATTGAACTTGTCCAAGTTTGACCAAATCTATGAAAAAAATGTTCATAGCTACACCAGAATATATATATATATATATATATATATATATATATATATATATATATAGAGAGAGAGAGAGAGAGAGAGAGAGAGAGAGAGTGTGTGCAATAAGTTTCACCAGAATTTATCTTGTCCAAGTAAATACATTCCATGCTGAATCTAATGAAACTATAAGTTTCATCAAACCCAATAATATTTGTCTTAGGAAAAATCTAGAACTTCAATTCATTTAGAGTGCAATGAGTAATAATTAGCTGGCAATAAACTTTCTTTTTTCTCGGGTTTTGACTTAGGAAAAATAGTTATAGCTAGGGGAAGGCCCCCGATTTCTATTGGAGAAATCATCAGAGATCCATATCGCTAGGAACCATGTTTATTGGACAAGTGACATACTGGGTCATATTGGAAAAGTGACATACTTGATTACATGCTCTTAGAAGAATAGGCTTGCTTTCAGATCTCGTGGGTGAACTTACTCTCTGCACAATGAATTTAGACAATTGATTAACTGAAGCCGATACAGAAACCTATTTATATAATCTATCCTCAGTTACAACACGCAAACCATGTATAAAAACTTATCAAGAATGCCTACACTATACGCTTTGTCACCACCACTGATCTGGCTTGTTGTTTGCAACCATAATATATATATATATATATATATATATATATATATATATATATATATTTACATGGAAACAAAACTGAATAATCAATGAGAAGAACCTGAACAAATAGGAACAACAATCAATGAGTCCAGTAACAAAAAAGGGCGAAGATACAACAGCGCAAGCTTACTCCTAAAGTTTGACATTGCACTTTCGATATGTACTTTGTGTCACTGCAAATGACACCAAGATAAATGGGCTTGCCTTAACTTTGCACTTCAAATGGTTTTGGTCGGACTGTCTCCATTCATGAAGCTGATGGATTAGTCGGAAAAACTAACGGCCAATATTATTGCTTGAAAATTATAGACCAAAATTCAACTTGTTACTGGAGACGCGGCAGTGAGTATGGCTCAGTAGAAGTAGTTTATTTTATTTCCCAGTAAACTGAACTACTCATAGTCGTTAGATCAACATTTTATCATCATATCTTTTTTGCAGCCAGCGTGAAATCCTAAAATTTAGCCAAACAGTTTTTAGGGGTGATTTAAAAAAAAACCAAACTATCAACTACTCTTACTCAAGAATTTGCTGTATATATATTTCAATTTGTTGTATATATATTTGTGATGCTTATTATGCAAAGTGCTTCTAAATTGTGAGTTGTGACCATCTTTAATTTTGCTCCGTGAAGCTATCTCGGCACGAATGCCGCCGAAGATTCAAGGGTAGTGCGAGGAAGATGGCCGTTCCGGAGAGAGCTTATGTGAGTTTCAAGCACCACAGCTTGCGGCTGTTGGAGATGGTGGGCTACGCGTTGGACACGATCCTGGACCGGTACATCAAGCGGGTCATGGAGCATGCGGTGAGCTTGGAGAGGATCCGATTGCTCCCGCACGAGCCGTGCGACAGGTGCTCCACAGAGCGATACCGTCTAATGGAGGTCTTGCAACGGTTCGGTCACGGATTTGCCCACCATGACTTCGTGTTTACGTACATGGATGCGGCTGGACACCCGTACAGACCCTGGGAGTATCCATCCACGAAACATGAGAAGAGGGAGACAAGGAGACGACTGTCTATAGATGGAGCATGTTCGTCTGTGAAAATAGTTTTAGGTCACATTGGTGAGGGAGCCACACCACAGCAGGCGGAGGTAGATGCTTTCTTAGGCCAATATATTGTCAGTAGATATAGTTGTGGCATATAATGCAAAGACTGTGGTTGTTCTCCTTTTTCGAAAAAATGAAGAAGAAAATGTTACGGGTTTTGTGGAACATGCCTGAAAAAGTGAATACAAACTAGACACAATAAATATACTCTTTGTTATTTAGATCCCACAATGAGTTTGGATGTGTGCAGTTGCATAGACCTGCACCCCTCCATACACATACTAAGAAGAGCAACTCTAGCGGATCCCGTGAACAGCCCAAACCTATATAATAACCGACTAGTTTACAGTTTACAATTAAAAAATAGCCTCGATCAGACCTTATAAATGTGTTCGACCTTACGGTCCGCGGACAAACCCTTGTCTCGACCTCTACATACGAGGGTTGTGCGTGCGACCCGAGCGTGCCCTGTACTGCTAGCTGTTCGTGCATGATGGAAAATTTAGCCGTCCCTTTCCCTAGTCTGCGCCGCCGCTGATCTCGCCTCCCCCACCTTACTCTCCGGCGCCGCCTCCCACCAGATCCAAAGCAATGGACCTCATCACAGCCTCAACCCACACCGCCCGTTGCTGGATTTTTTGCCGTTTTCCCGGCTGTCGGATTGGTTTCCCATATGATTGTCAACAACAACAAGTCAAATATGAACCGCTTAGGCAACCACATCGTCCCTGGTGCTTCCCCGGCGGTCCAGCCGAAAGAGGCAACCGTTGTCGCCCTGGCGCCCAATCCATGTTCGCCAGCACGTTCGGTGGGAGATGGGAAGAAGGCAAAGCGGGTAGTGCACCGTGGCTACCCTCCTCCCATCACTCAACCACCGTACACCGCTCAACATCCTCTTGTCACTATTATGGCTCCTTCCTTCATCACTTAGTCTTCGCATGTCCACAACTCGGATGGCGTGGCCAACATGTTCGGCAATGGGTATGCAAGGTATGAATCCGCCCTCTCACGATGTCGTGCATGGAATTGGTTGATTTATACTTATTCAAGCTATACGTGATGTAGCTATGATGCTCACGAGGCCACCACATCGTATGTCAATCTTCTTAACGAGAGCGAGGTCGACAATACCAGGCAACAACTTCAGTTCGGCGATGCCGATGACGAAGTCGAGGATGCGGATGCTAAATTGGCATAGATCAAAGAGGAGGTGTTCGATGTAGCCCGAGTGAAGACGACCAAGAAGAAACAAGCGATGAACTACACCGAGATCGAGAACACTTGCTTGGTCCACGCATGGTCACAAGTGTCCATCGATGCGGTGACCGGCACGGACCAAACCAGCAAGCGCTATTGGCAGCAGATCAAAGATAAGTTCTTCAAACTTATGCCTCATGTCGCCCAACCGGTCTACCGGTCGTATCGATCTCTACAAGGACAATATGATGTGATCAAATCAGCTTGCACCCATTGGCGTGGATCAATGGATCAAGTGTGTCTAAATCCTCCAAGTGGCATTGCTACCGAAGAATATCTGAGTTCATTGTTCATCTTTTTTCCACTTATTACAAGTGGGGATACATATGTGATGATCTTGCTTATGTGATTCTAGGAACGTGTTGTCGAGGAGTGGTACAAGGCAATGAAGGGATCCAAAGGGAAACCTATTACACTTCACCATTGTTGTAAGTTGCTTGTGCACATTCCAAAATGGACTCTGAGAGACCAATAGGCACCACCGAAGAGAGTGTCCATGAAAGAAATGGATGATGCTGCTGATGAGGAGAATGGAGGAAGGAACAATGGGAACCCACATGGCAACAAGAAGGCAAATGATAATATCAATCTTGAAGCCAAAGCATCATTGTTGAGGGATAAGATTGATGAAATGGCGAAGTCAAAGGAAACCTTGATGACGAAGACCTTGGAGGTAAAGATGATGATGAATGACAAGAAGATGGAAATGAAGCAAGCAAGGTGGGAAGTAATCCAAAAGGATTACAAGTACAAGGCCGAGCTAGAGGAGAGGAGAGTGAAGATAAAGGAGGCCAAGGCCATGAAGGAGCTCATTGCCGAAAGGATGAGGTCATGATGATGGATATCTCAAAGATGAATGGGCAACAATTGGAGTTGCATCAAATGATCACTGCTGACATCTTGGATCGAAGAAGGAAAGCGCGTCAAGGCGGTGGCATAGCAAGTGGTGCATCAGCAAGTGTCTTAGGTGGGTCTCCGATGAGTGGTGGTTATGAAGGTGTGCACAATGAGCTCTGCAGCGACAGTATGATTTGATGATCCCTTGCATTCATCATGTGAGGATGTGCAACCTTTTGGTCAGTGTGTTTGAACTTGCACAATATAGCATTGGATCGCTATGACATGTAAATTTGATGTAAAAACTATGAACAATTGTATCGTTTGATTGGATATTGATCAAGTTTGATGAAAATTGTGAAATCACGTGTTTTACCATTTCAAAACTACTCGCGCAGAACAGACCCCGCAAACTCAACCCGTAAAAGAGATAATTTTGATGAAAAATTTGAAATCACGTGTTTTGCCGTTCCAAAACTATCCGCGTGGAACATACCCCGCAAACTCGACCTGTAAATATGCAGGGTCTATTCTGCTCGGTTAGTTTTGGAACAGTAAAACATGTTTTCCTTAGACTGTGAACATGTTTTACAATTAGCATGTTTACAATATCTGCTAGAATTTCTCTAAGAGTGTGGTTGACTAGGAGACCAACGGGACGTTGTAGATATTAGCCAATGCACCCCTAAATATTTTTTCTTTGGCTCCAAGTAATCTGTTATTTCAAAAAGAATATAAAAAATGTATTTCGAAGTTCCAAAAATGTCCAAAAACAATTTTGTACATATTGAATGATGGATCTATAACATCCCAATATTAGAGGTCAGAAATAGAGAGGACACACGTTTGTGCATTGTATTCATTCATAGAAAATTCGAAGAATTTTCGCGCGTTTGTTTAGAACACAAAGTGATTGAGGTTCCTCTTATTCTGATGACTGAAGTTTAGGTCACCAGGTGAGTGCTATAGATTTCGACGTGACTTTTGTAGAATTCTTTGTTTTTAGGGAAAGAGTTATTCAAATGTGTATTTGAATTTAAAATTTGAATTCAAATGAATTTATAAAATTCACAAATTGAATTATAAAATATTGAAATACTTAGGAGAAATGTAATAAAAATTCTTGAATCAAGTAATATGATATGACAATATATAAATAATAATAAAGTAATTGAAATAAATATATAAAAAATAAAGGAATACTTTGTTATATTAATACATATATTGCATTACCCTTTATAATAAGGGAATAAAAATATTGATCTACAAATGAAAAAAGAATTACAATAATTAAATTCTTATTTCGAAACAAGATATAAATGTTTACAAGATTCAAATTTAAAAAAGAAAGAAAAATTAACTTTATTAATATTAAACAATATTACATTATCTTTATAATATCCAAAAATAAAATAATATTACAACAAGAATATTAAAAAAATCCTAAACTAAATCATCACGTCTTGAAGGTTCTCTTCATGATCTTGATTCCTGCAAAAAGGAAAAAAAACAAAAAAAACAAATCTAATAAAAAGATAAGGTATGTTAATGTATTAGTTTTACTCTTAGGTTAGTTTTATTCTCAGGTATGCTAACTAATATGATATCACCGAGAGGGCCCAGAGTATATCTATCCGTCATCGGGATGGATAAATTCCACTCTTAATCCATGAGCCTCAACATAACACCTTCGTAGCACTGAACCCATCTTTATAATCACCACATTGCATTGTGACGTTTGATGTTATCAAGATACTCTTCCGGTGTTAGTGATTGACATGATCTCATGGTCTAAGGACTAAGATTACTTCGTATGATGTTATAGCAATATAAACATAATGACCTTGATCGTAATGCTATACTTCAGATGAATGTTCATCACATCATTCCAACAATGTTATGACCTCGTTATTAACGACATCCAATGTCCATGATCAGGAAACATTTGATCATCTTGTTAATCAACGAGATAGTTTATAAGAGAGGCATAACTAGGAACTTCCTTTTGTTTATTAAACACACATGTATTAACGTTTCTGTATTAATACAATTATAGCATATAAAATAAAAATTTATCAAAAAATAAGGAATATGATAATAACCACTTTATTATTGCCTCTCGGGCATATTCCCTTCAGTCTCCCACTTGCACTAGAGACAATAATCTAGTTTATAAACTTTGCGTATTGAACACCCATGGCTTTCTGGTGTTCCATATACGCGATTGCAAGTGGTTAATATAATCTACGGATCTGATGCTTTCAGGTCCGTGTGTATTTGCATGTCTTTGCATCTCCACGCATCACTTATTTCTGTAATGAGATGGCATTGTATAAATTTGGTCTTTTGGTGAGACCTTTAGTTTCTTGGGGTTAAATCATATCGATACTATTGTCGTACAATATATCTTTAGTGTTAGTCCGTTGCGAACCACACCTTAGTTTGATAACAAACTACTTGACACAAATGCCCTCCTTGTCGCTTCTCAGAGTCATATACTTAGCCTTTTGATGTAGTATCCGTCACAATGTCTTAACTTTGGAATTCATCCAAATCTATCATGGAATCTTCTTTCCATTACATTGTGCCACCCATAGTTAAAATTGAGATAAACTTAATTTGTATCTTGTGACAAAACTAGTACCATTTTTCAATAAACTATTTATCTCTTATACAAATATAATATATTCATAATTCTTCCAAAAGATTGTAAAAATATCCTTACTATAGTCCAATGATCATTTTATGATTCATTCTGGTATATGCTCATAACACGTAGCATAGGACATATCTGAATGTGTACATATCATGGTATGGTTGATCAAAACATTCTTGTGATTTCACTCATCAAGTGTCAAAGCACTTGAATCTTGTTTCACTTATCAAGTTTTGATACACTTGAATATTGATTCAATTCTTTTCCATGCGACAAGATAATTTTCGTCGTTCTATATTGAATTCCTTCAATATCTCATATATGTATGTCTGGCACGACCATATTAGCGTCACAGTCTATCCATGTAGACATTCATGGTAAATATTCGTGTTTTGCCTAAGTCTTTCATCGAAATAAAATTCTTAACCTTTATCAATAAAAGATACATCATTTCCAATCAACAAGATGTCCTCCACATAATGTATTAGAAATATGTCTCAAAGACTCCCACTTAATTTCTTGCAAATGCAAGCACCTTCATCGCCTCTAGATGAAAACTCCTTTACAGCTTCATCACGGTGAAGATTCTAACTCCACGATGCTTACTTCAACCATTGAAGTTTACATGCCCTTTTAGCATCCTTTGAATTAACAAAACCCTTTGGACAGTGTCTTGTACACGTCCTAGGTAACCATTCTATTAGAAGAAAGTTGTTTTGTTTGTTCAACTACCATATACCAAATTATATGTAGTGGTTGCTATATTAATCCGTCAAGACTAAATATCGCTATGAAAGATCAAATCTTGTCATAGTCAACTCCTTGAACATTGTTGTAAAATACTTTATGACATGTCGACTATTTTATAGATGTGAAATATCCATGTCTGTTTCTTTATAGATCCAAATACGACCGATAGGTTTTTACACCTTTCCGAAGGGTCTTCCAAGTTCAAAAAACTTGATTTATCGTGTATGTAACTGAAAGTGCAATGGATGTCGCCTAGAGGGGGGTGAATAGGCTTTTTAAAATTATTACAGTATAGGCTCAAGTAAATGCGGAATAAAACTAACGGTTAATTTATTGAGCACAAAACCTAGCCACTAAGTTCACCTAGGTGCACCAACAACCTATGCTAAGCAATACAAGCAACAAGGTGATATCAAGATATAAATACTTCAAGCATGATGGCTATCACAATGTAAAGTGCATAAGTAAAGGGCTCGGTTGAGAGATAACCGATGGACGCGGAGACGAAGATTTGTTTCCCGAAGTTCACTTCCAAAGAAGCTACGTCTCCGTTGGAGAGGTGCGATGGCGCAATGCTCTCCGAACGCCACAAATGGCTCACCTCGAGGTGTGGTGGCTCGATGCTCACCCAACGCCACACAAGGCCTCACCCCGGATGCGGAAGCACGCAACTCACCGATGCCACAAAAGGCTCACCCTATTCTCCCGAGTGCGCACCACAAAAGGCGGGCACTCACTCCACTATGGGACGCTTGAGGGCGGTCACCGAACCCGTACAATATTGGGGCTAACTCCACAACTCAATTGGAGGCTCCCAATAACAAAGCCACAAAAGTCTACAATGCCACAAAAGGCCAACAAAGCCACAAGAGGCTACAAAACCACAAAAGGTCAACAATCCAACCACACAACCGTCTAGGGTTCCAAGAACCCAAGAGTAACAAGCCCACAAGCTTGTACTCGCCAAATCTCCAAGGAGAACTCAAACCTATGCACCAAATGCAAGGGAAAGTCCGTCTTTCCCAAATTCCAACAAAGCTACAAAAGCTATTGGGGAAATAAGGGAGGAAGAACGCAAGAGGAGAACTCAAACCTATGCACCAAATGCAAGGGCAAGTCCTTCTCTCCCAAATTCCAACAAAGCTATAAAAGCTATTGGGGGAATAAGGGGGGAAGAACACAAGAGAAGAACTCAAAACTCTCCAAGATCTAGATCCCAATGATTCCTTCACAAAGAAGGGATTTGACTTGGGGGGATTGTAGATCTAGATATCCTATCACTTTTCCCTCAAAAAGATGTAACAATCATGGGAGGGAGAGGGAGTAAGAAAGCTCAAATAGGTCAACAATGGTGGGCAAAACGAGCTCAAAAGATGGGGAACCATTGGGGGAAGAAGCCCCCCTTAAATAGGACAAGGAAAAACTGACCGTTTGGGTCAGATTCGCGCACCACCGGAACTTCTGGCCCCCACCAAAACTTCCGGCAAATAGAAACACAAGTTACTGAACATGACCGGAACCTGGGTCGGAACTTGGGCCGGAACTTCCGCTCAAGGAAAAACGCAGGATAGCATTGCACGAAAACTTTAATAACTTTTGATTCCGGACTCCATTTTTGATGATCTTGGGCTCGTTTTGAAGAGAACGAAAATCTCTACAAGATTATGCAAAGAAACATTATGGTCCAGAATGGAAGGATAAAGCCAAATTGATAAAGGTATGACCTCTCTAGAAGCGATGAACTAGTAAAACCTCCAAAACCCAAAACACAAGAAGTTGAGCTTGGAAACTCCGATTGGGATGAAACCAATTTTGTTGGGAAGATAAAACCAAGTAGAACCAAACAAAATGTTAAATATTGGATACCACCAAGGGAGGAAATATCAAGTATATATATGTGTGATATCTCCTAAGGTGTGGGGCCGGAAAACCCACAAGATCAAAAACCGCAATAAGATAAGCAATGGAAATCCTTGGACGATGAACTAGAGCTTGTTATGATGATGACCACAAGCTCTAGATCCTATCATGTACAAGAACCAAATAACAACCAAGAAATATGATGCTATGAATGCAAAGGTTTGAGCTCTTTCCGAACGATGCAATCGAGACACCCGCTTGAGAGCCCCTCTTGATAGTACGGCTATCTATCCTAAACCCGATCTTCCAACTAACAAGATGAGACCGGCAAAAGAGAAGCCCTATCAATAACATAACTTTGCCTTGAGCATCCCACTTGAACTTGATGTAGACCGTCTTGTTCTTCTATAGTGGGAACACCTTTCTTGTTTGCTCTTGCTTGATGAAGATGAAGACTTGCAAATTGCTCCCCCATACTCCATGGGGAAACCTCTTCTTTGAACTTTTCTTCATCACCCCATGATCATGAGGATGGAAAGCTTCAAGCATGAGATCTTCTAGAGATGGCGCATCTTGAGCTTGCCCTTCTTCATCCCTTCTTGAGGTTCATCCATATTGATGCAAATATTTGCACTTGTCTTGATCAACCTTCAAGCTCCTTCTTTCTTCATGATTCCAATGGCACAAAGCCCTTGGACATTTCTTCAAATCTCAACCTTGAGACCAACACATGGCCTAAGCAACGCTAATGGACAAACCTACAAGTGAAACTCAATTTACACATTAGTCCAAAGAGATTGTCATTAATTACCAAAACCACACATGGGGGCATACATGCCCTTTCATTCTCCCCCATTTTGGTAATGGATGACAATCTCTTAGCGAGGGTTTAGATATGACAAATAACGACCAAAGCGGTTGCCCCAACATCAAATACTACACAAGTATGTGATGTTGGTACAACCACAATATATAGAGCAAACTCCCCCACAATCTATGCATGTGTGATGAACTTGAATTTCATTGCATAGATTGCTAACCATTACCGTTGGTTGAGTTTCCTCTATATATTCGACATGCAAAGTAACCACAAAGATGCAAGAGCATGAGAGGCAAATGCTTAAAGCAACAACCAACTTCCCTTAAACCCTCCAAAACTTCTCCCCCATTGGCATCGATTGCCAAAATGGATAAAAATTTCTAGACGGCCAATATAGTGAGAATTCCTCCAAAGGTGTGCAAACGCACATGTCAAATGATGAGTACTTGGGATGAAGTAAAACTATATTGAGGATTCAAAGATAGCAAAAAAGAAAATAAAGATAAATAAGCTTCAACAAATGAAGCGAGCAATCAAAAGATCCAAAAGAACCAAATGAAATATCAACAAATGATACCAAAAGAAAAAAATGTTTGAATGAAAATAGGGATGCTCCCCAAGATTTGTGCACAACTTAGAATAATTTCATTTGAATACAAGATGCACAAATGTGGAATCCTCGCTTCCCCATAAACATTTAAACAACAAGAATATGAGAAAGAAGGCAAGTGTTCATTCTTAAATGAATTAGATAAACTCCCCAACGATTATGCACCAATTATAGTAATTGTATTTGGAAACAACATGCACAACCATGGAATCCTAACTCCTCCAAAACTCATTTAACAATGCACAAAAGGCAATAAAATGGAAGCCACCGAAGAATCAAAAATAAATAAGAGGTGGTTCCCAAGAAATGCAAAAACAACCAAAGAATGATATTCTCTTGTGTGTATAAATTTCTAGGTGGAAAATGTCACAAAGATAAATTCCCACAAATAAATATGCACAAACAAGATAGATACTCAAGAAAGCACATGAAAGTAAACGAGGAAGTCATAAAATATAACAATAAGATGTTTTGCTTGAAAGCATGTCCAAGGGCTCAAATATATCTTATTGTACATCGATGAGCTTAAAACACAAACATACTCCATACATAAAAACTATTATCAAGGGAAGAAGGGGATAGGAGGAATATATGGAGAAAGGCAACAAGTATCACAAGATAGAAATCAGCTTGGCAAAAATACTCACTATTGCACATGGGAGATATTGAGGAAACGTTATGCAACAAAATTTCTAGATTGACATATTTGGGATTGGTGAATCATGAGCATGATTTAGTATAGTCCCTATTATATGCACTCATCTCAACATACACACATTTGCAATAGAGATAACTCTTCAAAGCCAAAGCAAGAAATCAACATATGCAAGAACACAAATTCATGCCAACAAGCAACCTACAAAAGGTTGGGAACAAGATAAGTATGCATGAGAGAGAGATACTTGTTACCGAGATATAATTGGTAGGATGAAGAAGATGTGAATTCGTTGATCATCCTATCTTGCACTCAATTGACATGTAGATGCCACTTCTTCCTTGTTCAAGATACAAGCACCCAATATATATCCCAATGTACCTAAAACACAATTAAGTACACTATGGTCCCCAAACAAACTGGGTCCAAAGTAGTTAGTACAACTATAATACATAGGAGAGCCTCCACACAAATATGTGCATATTGATATGAAATTGACTTTCATGCACATTTTAGCCCATTAGGATTTGGTGGAGTTTACCCTATATATTGGATCAAAGAAAACACGCATCCCATAATTTATACAAGAAGTAAATATGCATGCATAGACTTTCAAGAACCACAAGGAGATACAATTTGAACAAAAACACCAAGTAAAGCAATAAGACACACGAAAAGGTGTGACTCGACAAAAGGTGTCCAAATTGTATCAAAGAGCCAAATCAACACATGAAAGAACACAAGTTCAACAAATGAACTAGAAAGAGCCAAAGAAAAAGGATAAGAAAAATACCAAGGCTCAAGGATTTATCTCATCCTAAAAGAACAAAACAAGTGAAAAGGAATGAGATAAAACCAACTCCCAACGAGAGCATGGAAACAACAACCAAGACAAACTCTTCACACTTTTCATGATGGCACACAAAGTACCAACACAAAAGGATCGAGCTTCCAAGCAAAAATGGATCAAAACAAGAAGCATAAAACAATGTTCTAGATAATATAGGAGAGCTCCCCCATAAGTGGAGCATTATATATAATCTTGCCTTTGAATGCAAAATGCCCACAAATGAGATCATCACTACTACCTATACTAAATAAAACACAAGGATACAAATAAAATAAGAAGATCCACAAGAGGCAAGGAAAGCTTGGGAGCAAATAGAAAAAAAAATTCTTGGCCAAAGATAAGGCAAATAAGAAAATGCAAAAGTGAATAGATCAATAAAATCTACCATATATGGAGTACCAATTGTCCAAATACAATAAATATAAGGGAAATTTTCCCTAGGTAGTTTGCAAGGATATCACGATCATATTCACCAAGAAGCATATAAAAAGATATAAGAATTAAGCTTGATGCTTCGAAAGAGATTCTTGATAGCTTAAAATAGTCACACAATCACTAGTGATTAGATTAAATAGAAGAAAATGGTTCCCATGAGGATATATAGATCCAAATATGAGGAAACAAGAATCACTCTCACAAACAAGATCCAAAATATGAGCAATAAAAACATCCAAGCAAATTAGAACTTGTATGAGCAAATGTGCCACATAGGAGCTAGATAATTCTCAATATCAATTCTAAGTGGCACTACCTCAAATGTCCACATTTTCTAGGTTTGTAATATGCACAAAGCATACAACTCCCACATAATGTGATAAACCAAGAAATCTCAACAAGAGGCAAAAATATCAAAATAGAGGTATTAATGGACATTATGGAACTTGAGTTTCTCATGAGAGAGACATACCACATAGAGACTATATAAACATGCAATAAAACTACTAAGTGGTTTTCCTCATGTACACACATTTTAGGATTGTGGAATGCCCAAGCATTACACTCCCCCAAAACGGAATAGCCCATTAATCCCTCACAAGAGCCAAATAAGATACCTACTAGAAACAATAAAGGCTCCAAACCAAGAAACACAAATACATGGTGTTCCAACAAACATACACAAATATACATCATAGGTCAATATAAGTAAGTGGGAAGCACAACATGTACACACATATGCAAGGAACAAAACCAACACATACATGCACAAGGGATCAAGTAACTAGCAATATAAAGGAGTTAAGCACAAGTTACCGGAAGGAGGAACATTGGATATATGATAGAAGCATGAAAACCAATGACTTGAATTTGATACAAGAATATGATGAAGATCCCTCAATTCTTCATAAGGTAGCCAAGTCTTCAATGCCCTCCAAAAACGCCTATTGATCAAGTTTTAGCTTGTTGGTCCCAAACCAAGTTGGGTCCTAAGAAGTTAGCTATAATAGGCTTGGCCACCCAAATGGTTCTTCTCTTAACACCACTTTGGGCACCAACAAATTTGGCAAACACATTGCCCATCTCATCCTTACGAAGAAAATAAGCATCATCAATCAAGATAGGATGAGATGAGGAGATACCCATGGTGCATGAGGAAGAAAGGTGCCCCTTCTCATGACATATGTAGAAAGTTCTTCCCTTTCCATCTTTCTTCTTGGGAGGAGCTGCACCATGAAGAAGATCTTGAGTCTTCTTGGGAAGTGGCCCATCTTGAGCTTGTGGAGGAGCTTGAGGCCGCTTCCCTCGTTGCTTCTCACTAAGAGGCATCTTCTTCAATGGGCAATCCCTCACATGATGCCCTTCTTCCTTGCACTTGAAGAACACAATGTTGGCCGGATTCTTCACTTGTCCTTGGCCCTTCTTCTTGTTGCCCTTGTGCTTCAACGAGTTAGTGGGCTTGCTCTTGGTGTTGGAGTTGAATTCAAGCCCACTCTTGTCACTTGGGGGTCATCGCACACTCAACGTCTTCTTGAGCGTGGTCTTCCCTTCATGACACCTTTTCAAGTCATTCTTCAAAGAAGTGACTTGAGCCTTGAGCTCTTTGACTTCCTCTACATGGTTAGTATCAATAACAATACTAGAGGAAGTAGAAGCTTCATTGTTAGAGCAACAAGGCAAAGGATGCAATTCATCACAAGATTTAGCATGGTTGTGAGAGGATGAATTACAAGGACTAGCACATGTCAATATAGCATTAGGAGTATATGCAGTGCTAATGTCCACATGAGGCTCACTAGATGTTACCTTTGACACAATGGCCTCATGAGCTAACTCTAGCCTACCATGGGAGAGTAGAAGATCCTCATGCGAGCTTGAGAGCTTGGCATGACTTTCTTCTAATCTCCCATAGTTGCTTGTTAGCAAAGCAAGTTGAGCCTTTAGCTCAACATTCTCCTTCAAGATAGATGCTTCACAAGAAAAAGAGTTAGTAGCACAAGCTTCACCATTTAATGCAAGAGGTGAGGTCAACTTGGAAAGCTCTTTAGAATAAGAAGCTTTAAGTTGCTCATGTAACTCGGTGAGTTTGATGAGCTCACCCTTGATGACCCTAGAGCCATTTTTGAGGTGATCAAAATCCTCAAGGAGTTTGGCATAAGCAACTTCAAGTTCATCACTTTTAATTTGAAGTGAACGTGACACTTCAAGATCTCTATCATGAGATTTCTTCACTCTAGATAGCACTAGAGCAAATGTCTCCTCAAGAGATTCTTTAGTGGTTTGTTCCTCTTCAAGAGCTTCATTAAGGTTGGCAATGTCATTAGCATACTCACGCTCAAGACTACCCATTTTATCAATAGTATCCTCGTGCTCATCAATAAGTTGCCTACTTTCTATAGCAAAGGTTAATATTTCAATGAAAGTAGAGAAAGCATTTTTATTTGGATGAATAGCACGAAGGACTAGCCCCCCCTTCTCTTTTAAAGAAGCAACATCATCATCTACTTCATCGTGATCAACATTCACATCATCATGAGATATATTGGGATCCAAAGGAGAGGTTACCTTTGAACCCTTAGCCATGATGCACAAGTGAACATTGGGAGAAGATGATGATGGGGGAACACATGAAGATCCAATCTCAACCTTGCCTTGGCCGACACATTCTCCGATTTCCTCTACATGGTTAGCAATACAAGTACTAGAGGAAATGGAAGCACATTTATCATAGCAACAAGGAAAATCAAGCATATCATCATGAGATATATTCAATCCATTTCTACAAGATATGCAAGGGCAATCAACACTAGGATGTAAATCACATATGGTCCTACAAGTGTTCATGCCCAAAGATACAACATCGCAATGAGATAGAGACAAAGAATCATGAATGGAAATCTCACTATCTACATTGCAAGTTCTATCACCACTCACCATATCATTACCTTGTGACAACTCACATGTTGGTGTAGTGGAAGAATATGAGAACTCGTCGCAGCCGGAGGTGGATGGAACACAATCATCCTCATTAAGCTTGGACACATCATATTTTGCTTGAAGCTTAGTCCATATATCATGAGCGTTTCGGAAAGGCATGATTGAGGAAAGAACTACAAAGCTCACAACATTAACAAATACATTAGATGCTTGAGCTTCGAGATAAGAGTTTGTCTCCTCCTCCAAAGATAGATTTTGGGGATCCTTAGGAGGAGACAAGCCCATATCTAGAATTTGCTCAATATTTGGGTCAATGTCCCGGAAATGAATAAGCATGCGAGTACGCCAAACATCATAATGTGGGCCATCAAAAGTAAATGTGAGAGAGTGCACTAAACCCCTAGGAGACATCTTTACTCTCGAGGCGGTGAAGCCTAAAAGCGAGAGACCTCGCTCTGATACCAATTGAAAGTGCAATGGATGTCTCCTAGAGGGGGGTGAATAGGCTTTTTAAAATTATTACGGTATAGGCTCAAGTAAATGCGGAATAAAACTAATGTTTAATTTATTGAGCACAAAACCTAGCCACTAAGTTCACCTAGGTGCACCAACAACCTATGCTAAGCAATACAAGCAACAAGGTGATAGCAAGGTATAAATACTTCAAGCATGATGTCTATCACAATGTAAAGTGCATAAGTAAAGGGCTCGGTTGAGAGATAACCGATGGACGCGGAGACGAAGATTTGTTTCCCGAAGTTCACTTCCAAAGAAGCTACGTCTCTGTTGGAGAGGTGCGATGGCGCAATGCTCTCCGAACGCCACAAATGGCTCACTTCGAGGTGTGGTGGCTCGATGCTCACCCAACGCCACACAAGGCCTCACCCCGGATGCAGAAGCACGCAACTCACCGATGCCACAAAAGGCTCACCCTATTCTCCCGAGTGCGCACCACAAAAGGCGGGCACTCGATCCACTATGGGATGCTTGAGGGCGGTCACCGAACCCGTACAAGATTAGGGCTAACTCCACAACTCAATTGGAGGCTCCCAATAACAAAGCCATAAAAGGCTACAGTGCCACAAAAGGCCAACAAAGCCACAAGAGGCTACAAGACCACAAAAGGTCAACAAGACCACAAAAGGTCAACAATAAAACCACACAACCGTCTAGGGTTCCAAGAACCCAAGAGTAACAAGCCCACAAGCTTGTACTCGTCGAATCTCCAAGGAGAACTCAAACCTATGCACCAATACAAGGGAAAGTCCGTCTCTCCCAAATTCCAACAAAGCTACAAAAGCTATTGGGGAAATAAGGGAGGAAGAACGCAAGAGGAGAACTCAAACCTATGCACCAAATGCAAGGGCAAGTCCTTCTCTCCCAAATTCCAACAAAGCTACAAAAGCTATTGGGGGAATAAGGGGGGAAGAACACAAGACGAGAACTCAAAACTCTCCAAGATCTAGATCCCAATGATTTCTTCACAAAGAAGGGATTTGACTTGGGGGTATTGTAGATCTAGATATCCTCTCACTTTTCCCTCAAAAAGATGTAACAATCATGGGAGGGAGAGGGAGTAAGAAAGCTCAAATAGGTCAACAATGGTGGGCAAAAACGAGCTCAAAAGATGGGGAACCATTGGGGAAGAAGCCCCCCTTAAATAGGACAAGGAAAAATTGACCGTTTGGGTCAGATTCGCACACCACCGGAACTTTCGGCAAATAGAAACACAAGTTACTGAACCTGACCGGAACCTAGGTCGGAACTTGGGCCGAAACTTCCGCTCAAGGAAAAACACAGGATAGCATTGCACAAAAACTTTAATAACTTTTGATTCTGGACTCCGTTTTTGATGATCTTGGGCTCGTTTTGAAGAGAACGAAAATCTCTAAAAGAATATGCAAAGAAACATCATGGTCAAGCATGTAAGGATAAAACCAAATTGAGAAATGTATGACCTCTGTAGAAGCGATGAACTGGTAAAACCTCCAAAACCCAAAACACAAGAAGTTGAGCTTGGAAACTCCGATTGGGATGAAACCAATTTTGTTGGGAATATGAAACCAAGTAAAACCCAACAAAATGTTAAATTTTGGATACCACCAAGGGAGAAAATATCAAGTATATATATGTGAGATATCTCCTAAGGTGTGGGGCCAGAAAAACCCACAAGATCAAAAACCGCAATAAGATAAGCAATGGAAATCCTTGGACGATGAACTAGAGCTTGTTATGATGATGACCACAAGCTCTAGATCCTATCATGTACAAGAACCAAATAACAACCAAGAAATATGATGCTATGAATGCAAAGGTTTGAGCTCTTTCCGAACGATGCAATCGAGACACCCGCTTGAGAGCCCCTCTTGATAGTACGGCTATCTATCCTAAACCCGATCTTCCAACTAACAAGATGAGACCGGCAAAAGAGAAGCCCTATCAATAACATACCTTTGCCTTGAGAATCCCACTTGAACTTGATGTAGACCGTCTTGTTCTTCTATAGTGGGAACACCTTTCTTGTTTGCTCTTGCTTGATGAAGATGAAGACTTGCAAATTGCTCCCCCATACTCCATGGAGAAACCTCTTCTTTGAACTTTTCTTCATCACCCCATGATCATGAGGATGGAAAGCTTCAAGCATGAGATCTTCTAGAGATGGCGCATCCTGAGCTTGCCCTTCTTCATCCCTTCTTGAGGTTGATCCATCTTGATGCAAATCTTTGCACTTGTCTTGATCAACCTTCAAGCTCCTTCTTTCTTCATGATTCCAATGGCACAAAGCCCTTGGACATTTCTTCAACTCTCAACCTTGATACCAACACATGGCCCAAGCAACGCCAATGGACAAACCTACAAGTGAAACTCAATTTACACATTAGTCCAAAGAGATTGTCATTAATTACCAAAACAACACATGGGGGCATACATGCCCTTTCAGTAACTATCACAAATTTTATGGCTTCAAGCCATTTGACGGAGTCAGGGCCCATCATCGCTTCTTTGCATGTAGTCGGTTCAGCATTATCAAACAACAATGATTTACTCTCAAATCTCAGCATTTGATTGTTTATCCGACCTACTTGGTTCAATAGGAACTTAGACCTCCGTGACCGCAACCTTTGAGGCACGTGAGCCATGAGCATTGTGGCTGCCTCCGGAACGTTTTCCGGCACTGTGCAACTCAGCACATATAGCTAAGCTTCGTTAACCTTATTAAAGTTCTATTATCCTCCCACTTAACTTTTGAAAAATTCCCTTTTCAAGAAACTTCACGTTTCAAGCGACAAACCCTTTTATCCTCGGTGTTATGGAGGAATACCCAATGGTTATTCAAAATAACCTACAAATACATGCTCATCTGACTTTGGTTGTAAACATCTTACTTATGATTAGTATACCAAAATTGAAGAAAGGACAACTTGGGTTTTACCCCAAACCATAACTTACATGGTGTCATTTCAACGGATCAAGATAGAGCTCTTTAGTGTAAAAGCGGTAGTCTCTAAAGCTTTAATCTTTTAAAACATAATGGCAGTTTTATAAATAACACCTTTGCTTCTTTTTCCTTTGCCTCTTCTTCACTTGCTTTGTGTCACTTTCTGTTTCTTTCCTTCCATCTTTTTCGCTTGCCGCTCCTTCGCTTGCATCTTCCACTTGCTTATTTTTCCTTTGCCTTTTTTTCACTTGCTTTGTGTCACTTTCCGTTTCTTTGCTTCCATCTTTTTTGCTTGCCGCTTCTCCGCTTGCATCTTCCACTTTCTTATTTTTCCTTTGTCTCTTCTTCACTTGCTTTGTGTCACTTTCCATTTCTTTTCTTTCATCTTTTTTGCTTACCGCTTCTCCGCTTGCATCTTACACTTGCTTATTTTTCCTTTGCCTAATCTTCACTTGCTTTGTGTCACTTTCTATTTATTTGCTTCCATCTTTTTCGCTTGCCGCTTCTCCGCTTGCATCTTCTACTTGCTTATTTTTCCTTTGCCTCTTATTTACTTGCTTCGTGTCACTTTCCGTTTCTTTGCTTGCATCTTTTTGTCTTGCCGCTTCTTCGCTTGCATCTTGTACTTGCTTCTTTTTTCTTTTCCTCTTCTTCACTTGCTCCGTGTCACTTCCTGTTTCTTTGCTTGCATCTTTTTGGCTTGCCCCTTGTTCCCTTGCTACTTGTTCACATGCTTTTTCTCGATTGCTTCTTGTACGATTAATTTGGCATTCACATAAACTTGTGCTGGAATTTTGAGCCTTTTAGGTAGCTGTCCTAGGTTCTCCAATCTATCCTTGACCACATGGGGGGATCGTACCCATTTCCTCCTCCATGATTCATGACTTGGATCATACATGCCTCAGACTTAGGAATATCTTATTTAGTTTATAAACCTCGTATTCATCCCAATCTTGTTCCACACCTTGAATGAAATCCTGTAGAGTTTTAAGGCTTTTTATATCAGTTAGAGACTGTAGGGACCTAAAATACCCAAGATCAATAACATTCAAATCTGGGTTGTTTGCTGGCTGTTGAATCAACTTCATGGCCAGTCGAGTTTTATCCACAACTTCTATCACGGACTCTTTGAATTCTTGATCATTTGGGAGAATATGAGGTGTTGCATTGTCCTGTTGTATTAGGATTGCCTGCCCAATATCATCCGTAGGCTAAGTTGCTACTATAGCAGGCAATACCTTCTCAATGATGAACTCTCTCATGACATCCCTATTCACTTGGATTGACTTTATCTCCAATGTCCCTTTTGGCCTGTTTTCAATTCTTCTTGCTTCCGGTATTTCCTTCATGAATGGCCATATACCTATTTTTCTTGAAAATATGAAATTACCGGCATTATTGAATTCGGGTCTAGCAACGACAGTTAGGAACATTACTTTTCCTATGCAATTTTTGTTCTGTATAAATCTTATAGGTACATCTTCCTCTAGGAGAAGGTAGTAATTTATGTCTTTCTTAGTCATGTAGAACCATTTTTCATCGATATGCACCATATTATGCATATAGGTGAATTTTGGAGTCGCGTCTTCTCTAGTTCTTTTATCAATCATTGACATAAAAAATTCTAGCCTCTCTTTCTTGTTCTTTTTTTTAACGCTAGCTTCAAAGAATTTGATTGCCTCTTTAAAAGATCCATGGTAAATCTTCTAAACAATGTAGTAGGGCTTATTGCCAATTTCCAAGCAAGAGATCTGATTGTTGATCTCTGGTTTAGTGGGATGGTGTGGACAATGGATAGGTCAATATTTATCAATTTTCTTCCACATCCTCCTTTTCTCTCACTAGAAACATCCATCTCCAAACCATTGGCTAGTCGTCTCATAGCAGTCTTCCATATCCTTTGTATTATTTGGACATCCACCTTGAAAAATGATGCTATATCCTTGTCATTTCTGTCAAACATGCCACCGGTCTTCATATATTGGAAATGCATTGCTATATAAGCAGCAAATTTGTCATGTCACTTAGTGATTTTCTATGCCTAACTGCTCGATGTCCAACTGGTTCTTTTTGGACATCTATTTGTACATCTTATTCACTTGGTCATCCATTTGTACATCTTGTTCTTCTTGTACATGCCCTTCTGCATCAAAGTAGAGTAGAGTATCAAAGTAGAGTACAATTAAACTTGCTTATCAAAGTAAAGAATTAAAATGCATGCTTGTGCCTTTATTGGAGCATTTTGTGAAACTCTTTTATTTTTTGCAGTATAGTGAAATAGGTACAGTAGTCTTTAGTTTTCACTATAAATTTTGTGTAAATATATTGTGAATAAAGGACACTCTTAATCCAGGAGACGAGATGAAGACTGTAGGTGCTGACTCTGAAGGATTATCACCCACAGTTCATGGCATATTGTAGCGCAAGTGGCGGAGTTCAATCCATCTAGAGTCAGACTCTACCTCGACGATGCTAGGCAAGTTCATGATGTTTATCCTGTATCTACCCTTCATGTGCATCCCATCTTATCAAATCAAAGTAATTTTAAATTCAGTGTTTTTTTTGAGTAGGAGTATATACTGTACTTTAAACTATGTCGACATGCGGCTGAGTGTCGACCAAGGCGGCATCGGGAAGCGGTCAACGGACAAGACAGAGGCGACAATGACACTAGCAGACTAGCCAATGTAGGTATAGTGATCCAATTTCCTGAATTTCGCCTTTGCATTGGATTCGAACAAAAAAAATAAAGATTTAGAGTACCTGCATTTTGATCTTCAGGTATGACGCCTTCTTTAGGTGGACTAAAATTTAGGTCCGGTAGAACCATGGCTTGGTGATCTGATGTTGTTGGGACCTGAGGAGAAGGAGCCAACAAGGAGAAGGAGCTGACGAGGAGCAACGAGCCTGGAGGTGCTATCCCTCGCCTTCTCCCCTGGCTAGGGCGGGATCGTGGATGGTGGGATCTTGGCCAGGGCGAGGCTTGTCGTGGGCGGCGCTGGCAAGTTGGGCCGAGGCTGGTGCTGGGTGGCTCTAGCCTGGGCGAGCAGGTCCTGGGCGACGGGGCGCCTAGGGCAAGGCTGGTCCTGGGCGACGCGGGGAAGGGAGAAGGCGTCCTGGGCGACAACGCGGGGAAGAAGCGATCCTACAGGACTTGCGGATCCTAGGCGACACGGGGAAGGGAGGCTGCCGGGCCAGGAGATCCTGGGATTGGGCGGCGACTCGGAGAAGAAGGGGACGGGAAATGAATTCGAGCGATCGGGGCCAGCAGATCCTGAAGTATTTCAAAATTCTCGCGATCAGGGCAAAAATGTACTTTTACACAATTTCACCTGGTCGGAATTTTTTGCCAGCGTCTTATATTACGGAACGGAGGGAGTACTTGTCTTCCATATCGGACTCTTATATATTTGTACTCTCAGTTTACCAATCTCCATATCTTCGACAGCTTCAATGAAATTGGTGTAAATCGAAGAACATACTCACTTTTCAGTGTTATCTTCTTCTTGTTGATTGATAGTATGTGTTTATTTCAATAATAATAAGTTAATGATCCTTTTGTTGTTTTTCTTCTACTTGAAGAGGCATTGGCGAGTATATAGTATAAAACAAGCCAATGCCTTGTCAAGTTGTTGTTATTTTGCTGTTTGTTACTGTCCCAAAAGGTAGTAGAAGAGACCAAGACGGTTTCGCTGCATGTATTACCCATGTTCGGATTGTTCTGTGACGCCTACCCAATCCGGTGCAGTTATTTTTCTGCCGATCTGGATTCTTCAAATTAAACTGGAGTAGTATTTCTGTTCCTGCATGCTCGGATAACCCGATTTGGTTCAGTTAAGATCTTGCCGCCGAGTTTGCCAGCCCTCCTCCTTCCTCCTTTGATCGGGATCGGGTCCAATTCAAAATCGACGGGGATGTCCTGCTCGCCAACGATGCAGGCAGGTAGCAGCAGCAGCAGCACGGAAGAGTCTGGTCAGGATCGTCTGAGCGCGCTCCCCGACCACATCCTGCTCTGCATCGTCAATGACCTCGGCCTGCACGCCGTCGTCAGGGCGAGTGCCCTCTCGCGACGATGGAGGCGCATCCCTCCTCTGCTCGGCGATCTGGCCATCGACGTCGCCGACTTCATGCCGCGGCACGACGACGGCGACCTGTCCCCGGACACGGTTAACCGGGCCATGGCGGCGTACGCCGACGCGGCGAGACGGCTGCTCGCCCCGAGCGCGGAGAGGGCCATCAGGAGCCTCAGCCTCCGCTTCTACCTGGCGGCAGAGCCACACCACGCGCACTCCGTCGGCCGCGCCGTCGAGGACGCCGTTGACGGCGCCGGCACCGAGCGCCTCGAGTTCGACCTACTGGCAGGGCAGGATCCCGGCACTGGCCGCGCCCCAACTCGCCGTCAGAGATCTCTCTTCCGTGAGCGGTTCGTGTCGTTCCGCGATGCTTGCCCCGTCGCCTTCAGCCGGCTCACCAGGCTCACCCTACAGAACATAGACTTCGCCGGCGGCGACCTCCCTGCCCTCCTCACCGTCTGCGAGAGCCTGCGGGTCCTGTCGTTGAGCCACTGCGACCTGGCAGGCGGCGGGAAGTCGGTCGTGGAGATCGACGCGCCGCAGTCGCAGCTCGTGGAGCTGGAGCTCCGCTCCTGCGTCTACCGGAGGGTGGACCTGGTCCGGGTCCCCAGGCTCCGCCGTGTCTGCTGCCACACCTGGTACGGCGACAACCCACCGGTCCGCTTCGGACGCGTGCCCCAGCTTCGCGTGGTGAGCCTCGTTTCACGCGCGTTCTTGGCAGGCGCCGTTCCCGATGAGCGAGTGGCTGCTGCCTGCCGCCGGGAACCTCTCCACACTGACTCTGGATTTTCTTGACGGAGCGGTGAGTCGCTCCCACGATCGCCATTGCTTTTGTACCTTTCTGCATTGCTAATTCTAGGTTGCCTGAGTCTTTTTTTTACTATATACTCCATATTCTTTTTGCACATTAACTTTGGTTGAACTCGTGACACAGAAATACCATGGATAGATTATGATCTAATATGGGTTTTAAAACGTTACTTTCTAAAGAAAATAGTCGACTATTACCCTAAAACTTCAAAGTTTCGTCTACAAAAATACTTCCATGTCATGTTTTATGATTTTCCTTGTGCTACAGATTTGGATTAAACCAGAAGATCCAAACTACTATCCCGGCATTCAGCAAGATAAGAGACATGTTTTTGTGCAATATTTACGCTGAAATAGACCTGACTTGGACTCTGTTTGTCCTCGAGGCCGCCCCTTCCTTGAAGAACCTCTATATCACGGTACAATACCCTGAATTTATCTTTTTCTATATACTCCCTCCAGTAATTAAAGTTTCTGTATTATTGAACTTGTCCAAGTTTGACCAAATCTATGAAAAAAATGTTCATAGCTACACCAGAATATATATATATATATATATATATATATATATATATATATATATATATATATATATATATAGAGAGAGAGAGAGAGAGAGAGAGTGTGTGCAATAAGTTTCACCAGAATTTATCTTGTCCAAGTAAATACATGGATTATATATATATATATATATATATATATATATAGAGAGAGAGAGAGAGAGAGTGTGTGCAATAAGTTTCACCAGAATTTATCTTGTCCAAGTAAATACATTCCATGCTGAATCTAATGAAACTATAAGTTTCATCAAACCCAATAATATTTGTCTTAGGAAAAATCTAGAACTTCAATTCATTTAGAGTGCAATGAGTAATAATTAGCTGGCAATAAACTTTCTTTTTTCTCGGGTTTTGACTTAGGAAAAATAGTTATAGCTAGGGGAAGGCCCCCGATTTCTATTGGAGAAATCATCAGAGATCCATATCGCTAGGAACCATGTTTATTGGACAAGTGACATACTGGGTCATATTGGAAAAGTGACATACTTGATTACATGCTCTTAGAAGAATAGGCTTGCTTTCAGATCTCGTGGGTGAACTTACTCTGCACAATGAATTTAGACAATTGATTAACTGAAGCCGATACAGAAACCTATTTATATAATCTATCCTCAGTAACACGCAAACCATGTATAAAAACTTATCAAGAATGCCTACACTATACGTTTGTCACCACCACTGATCTGGCTTGTTGTTTGCAACCATAATATATATATATATATATATATATATATATATATATATATATATATATATATATTTACATGGAAACAAAACTGAATAATCAATGAGAAGAACCTGAACAAATAGGAACAACAATCAATGAGTCCAGTAACAAAAAAGGGCGAAGATACAACAGCGAAGCTTACTCCTAAAGTTTGACATTGCACTTTCGATATGTACTTTGTGTCACTGCAAATGACACCAAGACAAATGGGCTTGCCTTAACTTTGCACTTCAAATGGTTTTGGTCGGACTGTCTCCATTCATGAAGCTGATGGATTAGTCGGAAAAACTAACGGGCCAATATTATTGCTTGAAAATTATAGACCAAAATTCAACTTGTTACTGGAGACGCGGCAGTGAGTATGGCTCAGTAGAAGTAGTTTATTTTATTTCCCAGTAAACTGAACTACTCATAGTCGTTAGATCAACATTTTATCATCATATCTTTTTTGCAGCCAGCGTGAAATCCTAAAATTTAGCCAAACAGTTTTTAGGGGTGATTTAAAAAAAAACCAAACTATCAACTACTCTTACTCAAGAATTTGCTGTATATATATTTCAATTTGTTGTATATATATTTGTGATGCTTATTATGCAAAGTGCTTCTAAATTGTGAGTTGTGACCATCTTTAATTTTGCTCCGTGAAGCTATCTCGGCACGAATGCCGCCGAAGATTCAAGGGTAGTGCGAGGAAGATGGCCGTTCCGGAGAGAGCTTATGTGAGTTTCAAGCACCACAGCTTGCGGCTGTTGGAGATGGTGGGCTACGCGTTGGACACGATCCTGGACCGGTACATCAAGCGGGTCATGGAGCATGCGGTGAGCTTGGAGAGGATCCGATTGCTCCCGCACGAGCCGTGCGACAGGTGCTCCACAGAGCGATACCGTCTAATGGAGGTCTTGCAACGGTTCGGTCACGGATTTGCCCACCATGACTTCGTGTTTACGTACATGGATGCGGCTGGACACCCATACAGACCCTGGGAGTATCCATCCACGAAACATGAGAAGAGGGAGACAAGGAGACGACTGTCTATAGATGGAGCATGTTAAATGCAGTGAAAATAGTTTTAGGTCACATTGGTGAGGGAGCCACACCACAGCAGGCGGAGGTAGATGCTTTCTTAGGCCAATATATTGTCAGTAGATATAGTTGTGGCATATAATGCAAAGACTGTGGTTGTTCTCCTTTTTCGAAAAAATGAAGAAGAAAATGTTACGGGTTTTGTGGAACATGCCTGAAAAAGTGAATACAAACTAGACACAATAAATATACTCTTTGTTATTTAGATCCCACAATGAGTTTGGATGTGTGCAGTTGCATAGACCTGCACCCCTCCATACACATACTAAGAAGAGCAACTCTAGCGGATCCCGTGAACAGCCCAAACCTATATAATAACCGACTAGTTTACAGTTTACAATTAAAAAATAGCCTCAATCAGACCTTATAAATGTGTTCGACCTTACGGTCCGCGGACAAACCCTTGTCTCGACCTCTACATACGAGGGTTGTGCGTGCGACCCGAGCGTGCCCTGTACTGCTAGCTGTTCGTGCATGATGGAAAATTTAGCCGTCCCTTTCCCTAGTCTGCGCCGCCGCTGATCTCGCCTCCCCCACCTTACTCTCGGCGCCGCCTCCCACCAGATCCAAAGCAATGGACCTCATCACAGCCTCAACCCACACCGCCCGTTGCTGGATTTTTTGCCGTTTTCCCGGCTGTCGGATTGGTTTCCCATATGATTGTCAACAACAACAAGTCAAATATGAACCGCTTAGGCAACCACATCGTCCCTGGTGCTTCCCCGGCGGTCCAGCCGAAAGAGGCAACCGTTGTCGCCCTGGCGCCCAATCCGTGTTCGCCAGCACGTTCGGTGGGAGATGGGAAGAAGGCAAAGCGGGTAGTGCACCGTGGCTACCCTCCTCCCATCACTCAACCACCGTACACCGCTCAACATCCTCTTGTCACTATTATGGCTCCTTCCTTCATCACTTAGTCTTCGCATGTCCACAACTCGGATGGCGTGGCCAACATGTTCGGCAATGGGTATGCAAGGTATGAATCCGCCCTCTCACGATGTCGTGCATGGAATTGGTTGATTTATACTTATTCAAGCTATACGTGATGTAGCTATGATGCTCACGAGGCCACCACATCGTATGTCAATCTTCTTAACGAGAGCGAGGTCGACAATACCAGGCAACAACTTCAGTTCGGCGATGCCGATGACGAAGTCGAGGATGCGGATGCTAAATTGGCATAGATCAAAGAGGAGGTGTTCGATGTAGCCCGAGTGAAGACGACCAAGAAGAAACAAGCGATGAACTACACCGAGATCGAGAACACTTGCTTGGTCCACGCATGGTCACAAGTGTCCATCGATGCGGTGACCGGCACGGACCAAACCAGCAAGCGCTATTGGCAACAGATCAAAGATAAGTTCTTCAAACTTATGCCTCATGTCGCCCAACCGGTCTACCGGTCGTATCGATCTCTACAAGGACAATATGATGTGATCAAATCAGCTTGCACCCATTGGCGTGGATCAATGGATCAAGTGTGTCTAAATCCTCCAAGTGGCATTGCTACCGAAGAATATCTGAGTTCATTGTTCATCTTTTTTCCACTTATTACAAGTGGGGATACATATGTGATGATCTTGCTTATGTGATTCTAGGAACGTGTTGTCGAGGAGTGGTACAAGGCAATGAAGGGATCCAAAGGGAAACCTATTACACTTCACCATTGTTGTAAGTTGCTTGTGCACATTCCAAAATGGACTCTGAGAGACCAATAGGCACCACCGAAGAGAGTGTCCATGAAAGAAATGGATGATGCTGCTGATGAGGAGAATGGAGGAAGGAACAATGGGAACCCACATGGCAACAAGAAGGCAAATGATAATATCAATCTTGAAGCCAAAGCATCATTGTTGAGGGATAAGATTGATGAAATGGCGAAGTCAAAGGAAACCTTGATGACGAAGACCTTGGAGGTAAAGATGATGATGAATGACAAGAAGATGGAAATGAAGCAAGCAAGGTGGGAAGTAATCCAAAAGGATTACAAGTACAAGGCCGAGCTAGAGGAGAGGAGAGTGAAGATAAAGGAGGCCAAGGCCATGAAGGAGCTCATTGCCGAGCAGAAGGAGGTCATGATGATGGATATCTCAAAGATGAATGGGCAACAATTGGAGTTGCATCAAATGATCACTGCTGACATCTTGGATCGAAGAAGGAAAGCGCGTCAAGGCGGTGGCATAGCAAGTGGTGCATCAGCAAGTGTCTTAGGTGGGTCTCCGATGAGTGGTGGTTATGAAGGTGTGCACAATGAGCTCTGCAGCGACAGTATGATTTGATGATCCCTTGCATTCATCATGTGAGGATGTGCAACCTTTTGGTCAGTGTGTTTGAACTTGCACAATATAGCATTGGATCGCTATGACATGTAAATTTGATGTAAAAACTATGAACAATTGTATCGTTTGATTGGATATTGATCAAGTTTGATGAAAATTGTGAAATCACGTGTTTTACCATTTCAAAACTACTCGCGCAGAACAGACCCCGCAAACTCAACCCGTAAAAGAGATAATTTTGATGAAAAATTTGAAATCACGTGTTTTGCCGTTCCAAAACTATCCGCGTGGAACATACCCCGCAAACTCGACCTGTAAATATGCAGGGTCTATTCTGCTCGGTTAGTTTTGGAACAGTAAAACATGTTTTCCTTAGACTGTGAACATGTTTTACAATTAGCATGTTTACAATATCTGCTAGAATTTCTCTAAGAGTGTGGTTGACTAGGAGACCAACGGGACGTTGTAGATATTAGCCAATGCACCCCTAAATATTTTTTCTTTGGCTCCAAGTAATCTGTTATTTCAAAAAGAATATAAAAAATGTATTTCGAAGTTCCAAAAATGTCCAAAAACAATTTTGTACATATTGAATGATGGATCTATAACATCCCAATATTAGAGGTCAGAAATAGAGAGGACACACGTTTGTGCATTGTATTCATTCATAGAAAATTCGAAGAATTTTCGCGCGTTTGTTTAGAACACAAAGTGATTGAGGTTCCTCTTATTCTGATGACTGAAGTTTAGGTCACCAGGTGAGTGCTATAGATTTCGACGTGACTTTTGTAGAATTCTTTGTTTTTAGGGAAAGAGTTATTCAAATGTGTATTTGAATTTAAAATTTGAATTCAAATGAATTTATAAAATTCACAAATTGAATTATAAAATATTGAAATACTTAGGAGAAATGTAATAAAAATTCTTGAATCAAGTAATATGATATGACAATATATAAATAATAATAAAGTAATTGAAATAAATATATAAAAAATAAAGGAATACTTTGTTATATTAATACATATATTGCATTACCCTTTATAATAAGGGAATAAAAATATTGATCTACAAATGAAAAAAGAATTACAATAATTAAATTCTTATTTCGAAACAAGATATAAATGTTTACAAGATTCAAATTTAAAAAAGAAAGAAAAATTAACTTTATTAATATTAAACAATATTACATTATCTTTATAATATCCAAAAATAAAATGATATTACAACAAGAATATTAAAAAAATCCTAAACTAAATCATCACGTCTTGAAGGTTCTCTTCATGATCTTGATTCCTGCAAAAAGGAAAAAAAACAAAAAAAACAAATCTAATAAAAAGATAAGGTATGTTAATGTATTAGTTTTACTCTTAGGTTAGTTTTATTCTCAGGTATGCTAACTAATATGATATCACCGAGAGGGCCCAGAGTATATCTATCCGTCATCGGGATGGATAAATTCCACTCTTAATCCATGAGCCTCAACATAACACCTTCGTAGCACTGAACCCATCTTTATAATCACCCTGTTACGGTGTGACGTTTGATGTTATCAAGATACTCTTCCGGTGTTAGTGATTGACATGATCTCATGGTCTAAGGACTAAGATTACTTCGTATGATGTTATAGCAATATAAACATAATGACCTTGATCGTAATGCTATACTTCAGATGAATGTTCATCACATCATTCCAACAATGTTATGACCTCGTTATTAACGACATCCAATGTCCATGATCAGGAAACATTTGATCATCTTGTTAATCAACGAGATAGTTTATAAGAGAGGCATAACTAGGAACTTCCTTTTGTTTATTAAACACACATGTATTAACGTTTTTGTATTAATACAATTATAGCATATAAAATAAAAATTTATCAAAAAATAAGGAATATGATAATAACCACTTTATTATTGCCTCTCGGGCATATTCCCTTCAGTCTCCCACTTGCACTAGAGACAATAATCTAGTTTATAAACTTTGCGTATTGAACACCCATGGCTTTCTGGTGTTCCATATACGCGATTGCAAGTGGTTAATATAATCTACGGATCTGATGCTTTCAGGTCCGTGTGTATTTGCATGTCTTTGCATCTCCACGCATCACTTATTTCTGTAATGAGATGGCATTGTATAAATTTGGTCTTTTGGTGAGACCTTTAGTTTCTTGGGGTTAAATCATATCGATACTATTGTCGTACAATATATCTTTAGTGTTAGTCCGTTGCGAACCACACCTTAGTTTGATAACAAACTACTTGACACAAATGCCCTCCTTTGCTGCTTCTGTAGCAGTCATATACTTAGCCTTTTGATGTAGTATCCGTCACAATGTCTTAACTTTGGAATTCATCCAAATCTATCATGGAATCTTCTTTCCATTACATTGTGCCACCCATAGTTAAAATTGAGATAAACTTAATTTGTATCTTGTGACAAAACTAGTACCATTTTTCAATAAACTATTTATCTCTTATACAAATATAATATATTCATAATTCTTCCAAAAGATTGTAAAAATATCCTTACTATAGTCCAATGATCATTTTATGATTCATTCTGGTATATGCTCATAACACGCAGCATAGGACATATCTGAATGTGTACATATCATGGTATGGTTGATCAAAACATTCTTGTGATTTCACTCATCAAGTGTCAAAGCACTTGAATCTTGTTTCACTTATCAAGTTTTGATACACTTGAATATTGATTCAATTCTTTTCCATGCGACAAGATAATTTTCTCGTCGTTTCTATATTGAACTCCTTCAATATCTCATATATGTATGTCTGGCACGACCATATTAGCGTCACAGTCTATCCATGTAGACATTCATGGTAAATATTCGTGTTTTGCCTAAGTCTTTCATCGAAATAAAATTCTTAACCTTTATCAATAAAAGATACATCATTTCCAATCAACAAGATGTCCTCCACATAATGTATTAGAAATATGTCTCAGCACTCCCACTTAATTTCTTGCAAATGCAAGCACCTTCATCGTCTCTAGATGAAAACTCCTTTAACAGTTTCATCACGGTGAAGATTCTAACTCCACGATGCTTACTTCAACCATTGAAGTTTACATGCCCTTTTTAGCATCCTTTGAATTAACAAAACCCTTTGGACAGTGTCTTGTACACGTCCTAGGTAACCATTCTATTAGAAGAAAGTTGTTTTGTTTGTTCAACTACCATATACCAAATTATATGTAGTGGTTGCTATATTAATCCGTCAAGACTAAATATCGCTATGAAAGATCAAATCTTGTCATAGTCAACTCCTTGAACATTGTTGTAAAATACTTTATGACATGTCGACTATTTTATAGATGTGAAATATCCATGTCTGTTTCTTTATAGATCCAAATACGACCGATAGGTTTTTACACCTTTCCGAAGGGTCTTCCAAGTTCAAAAAACTTGATTTATCGTGTATGTAACTGAAAGTGCAATGGATGTCGCCTAGAGGGGGGTGAATAGGCTTTTTAAAATTATTACAGTATAGGCTCAAGTAAATGCGGAATAAAACTAACGGTTAATTTATTGAGCACAAAACCTAGCCACTAAGTTCACCTAGGTGCACCAACAACCTATGCTAAGCAATACAAGCAACAAGGTGATATCAAGATATAAATACTTCAAGCATGATGGCTATCACAATGTAAAGTGCATAAGTAAAGGGCTCGGTTGAGAGATAACCGATGGACGCGGAGACGGATATTTGTTTCCCAAAGTTCACTTCCAAAGAAGCTACGTCTCCGTTGGAGAGGTGCGATGGCGCAATGCTCTCCGAACGCCACAAATGGCTCACCTCGAGGTGTGGTGGCTCGATGCTCACCCAACGCCACACAAGGCCTCACCCCGGATGCGGAAGCACGCAACTCACCGATGCCACAAAAGGCTCACCCTATTCTCCCGAGTGCGCACCACAAAAGGCGGGCACTCACTCCACTATGGGACGCTTGAGGGCGGTCACCGAACCCGTACAATATTGGGGCTAACTCCACAACTCAATTGGAGGCTCCCAATAACAAAGCCACAAAAGTCTACAATGCCACAAAAGGCCAACAAAGCCACAAGAGGCTACAAAACCACAAAAGGTCAACAATCCAACCACACAACCGTCTAGGGTTCCAAGAACCCAAGAGTAACAAGCCCACAAGCTTGTACTCGCCAAATCTCCAAGGAGAACTCAAACCTATGCACCAAATGCAAGGGAAAGTCCGTCTTTCCCAAATTCCAACAAAGCTACAAAAGCTATTGGGGAAATAAGGGAGGAAGAACGCAAGAGGAGAACTCAAACCTATGCACCAAATGCAAGGGCAAGTCCTTCTCTCCCAAATTCCAACAAAGCTATAAAAGCTATTGGGGGAATAAGGGGGGAAGAACACAAGAGAAGAACTCAAAACTCTCCAAGATCTAGATCCCAATGATTCCTTCACAAAGAAGGGATTTGACTTGGGGGGATTGTAGATCTAGATATCCTATCACTTTTCCCTCAAAAAGATGTAACAATCATGGGAGGGAGAGGGAGTAAGAAAGCTCAAATAGGTCAACAATGGTGGGCAAAACGAGCTCAAAAGATGGGGAACCATTGGGGGAAGAAGCCCCCCTTAAATAGGACAAGGAAAAACTGACCGTTTGGGTCAGATTCGCGCACCACCGGAACTTCTGGCCCCCACCAAAACTTCCGGCAAATAGAAACACAAGTTACTGAACATGACCGAACTGGTGAACTTGGGCCGGAACTTCCGCTCAAGGAAAAACGCAGGATAGCATTGCACGAAAACTTTAATAACTTTTGATTCCGGACTCCATTTTTGATGATCTTGGGCTCGTTTTGAAGAGAACGAAAATCTCTACAAGATTATGCAAAGAAACATTATGGTCCAGAATGGAAGGATAAAGCCAAATTGATAAAGGTATGACCTCTCTAGAAGCGATGAACTAGTAAAACCTCCAAAACCCAAAACACAAGAAGTTGAGCTTGGAAACTCCGATTGGGATGAAACCAATTTTGTTGGGAAGATAAAACCAAGTAGAACCAAACAAAATGTTAAATATTGGATACCACCAAGGGAGGAAATATCAAGTATATATATGTGTGATATCTCCTAAGGTGTGGGGCCGGAAAACCCACAAGATCAAAAACCGCAATAAGATAAGCAATGGAAATCCTTGGACGATGAACTAGAGCTTGTTATGATGATGACCACAAGCTCTAGATCCTATCATGTACAAGAACCAAATAACAACCAAGAAATATGATGCTATGAATGCAAAGGTTTGAGCTCTTTCCGAACGATGCAATCGAGACACCCGCTTGAGAGCCCCTCTTGATAGTACGGCTATCTATCCTAAACCCGATCTTCCAACTAACAAGATGAGACCGGCAAAAGAGAAGCCCTATCAATAACATACCTTTGCCTTGAGCATCCCACTTGAACTTGATGTAGACCGTCTTGTTCTTCTATAGTGGGAACACCTTTCTTGTTTGCTCTTGCTTGATGAAGATGAAGACTTGCAAATTGCTCCCCCATACTCCATGGGGAAACCTCTTCTTTGAACTTTTCTTCATCACCCCATGATCATGAGGATGGAAAGCTTCAAGCATGAGATCTTCTAGAGATGGCGCATCTTGAGCTTGCCCTTCTTCATCCCTTCTTGAGGTTCATCCATATTGATGCAAATATTTGCACTTGTCTTGATCAACCTTCAAGCTCCTTCTTTCTTCATGATTCCAATGGCACAAAGCCCTTGGACATTTCTTCAAATCTCAACCTTGAGACCAACACATGGCCTAAGCAACGCTAATGGACAAACCTACAAGTGAAACTCAATTTACACATTAGTCCAAAGAGATTGTCATTAATTACCAAAACCACACATGGGGGCATACATGCCCTTTCATTCTCCCCCATTTTGGTAATGGATGACAATCTCTTAGCGAGGGTTTAGATATGACAAATAACGACCAAAGCGGTTGCCCCAACATCAAATACTACACAAGTATGTGATGTTGGTACAACCACAATATATAGAGCAAACTCCCCCACAATCTATGCATGTGTGATGAACTTGAATTTCATTGCATAGATTGCTAACCATTACCGTTGGTTGAGTTTCCTCTATATATTCGACATGCAAAGTAACCACAAAGATGCAAGAGCATGAGAGGCAAATGCTTAAAGCAACAACCAACTTCCCTTAAACCCTCCAAAACTTCTCCCCCATTGGCATCGATTGCCAAAATGGATAAAAATTTCTAGACGGCCAATATAGTGAGAATTCCTCCAAAGGTGTGCAAACGCACATGTCAAATGATGAGTACTTGGGATGAAGTAAAACTATATTGAGGATTCAAAGATAGCAAAAAAGAAAATAAAGATAAATAAGCTTCAACAAATGAAGCGAGCAATCAAAAGATCCAAAAGAACCAAATGAAATATCAACAAATGATACCAAAAGAAAAAAATGTTTGAATGAAAATAGGGATGCTCCCCAAGATTTGTGCACAACTTAGAATAATTTCATTTGAATACAAGATGCACAAATGTGGAATCCTCGCTTCCCCATAAACATTTAAACAACAAGAATATGAGAAAGAAGGCAAGTGTTCATTCTTAAATGAATTAGATAAACTCCCCAACGATTATGCACCAATTATAGTAATTGTATTTGGAAACAACATGCACAACCATGGAATCCTAACTCCTCCAAAACTCATTTAACAATGCACACAAAAGGCAATAAAAATGGAAGCCACCGAAGAATCAAAAATAAATAAGAGGTGGTTCCCAAGAAATGCAAAAACAACCAAAGAATGATATTCTCTTGTGTGTATAAATTTCTAGGTGGAAAATGTCACAAAGATAAATTCCCACAAATAAATATGCACAAACAAGATAGATACTCAAGAAAGCACATGAAAGTAAACGAGGAAGTCATAAAATATAACAATAAGATGTTTTGCTTGAAAGCATGTCCAAGGGCTCAAATATATCTTATTGTACATCGATGAGCTTCAAACACAAACATACTCCATACATAAAAACTATTATCAAGGGAAGAAGGGGATAGGAGGAATATATGGAGAAAGGCAACAAGTATCACAAGATAGAAATCAGCTTGGCAAAAATACTCACTATTGCACATGGGAGATATTGAGGAAACGTTATGCAACAAAATTTCTAGATTGACATATTTGGGATTGGTGAATCATGAGCATGATTTAGTATAGTCCCTATTATATGCACTCATCTCAACATACACACATTTGCAATAGAGATAACTCTTCAAAGCCAAAGCAAGAAATCAACATATGCAAGAACACAAATTCATGCCAACAAGCAACCTACAAAAGGTTGGGAACAAGATAAGTATGCATGAGAGAGAGATACTTGTTACCGAGATATAATTGGTAGGATGAAGAAGATGTGAATTCGTTGATCATCCTATCTTGCACTCAATTGACATGTAGATGCCACTTCTTCCTTGTTCAAGATACAAGCACCCAATATATATCCCAATGTACCTAAAACACAATTAAGTACACTATGGTCCCCAAACAAACTGGGTCCAAAGTAGTTAGTACAACTATAATACATAGGAGAGCCTCCACACAAATATGTGCATATTGATATGAAATTGACTTTCATGCACATTTTAGCCCATTAGGATTTGGTGGAGTTTACCCTATATATTGGATCAAAGAAAACACGCATCCCATAATTTATACAAGAAGTAAATATGCATGCATAGACTTTCAAGAACCACAAGGAGATACAATTTGAACAAAAACACCAAGTAAAGCAATAAGACACACGAAAAGGTGTGACTCGACAAAAGGTGTCCAAATTGTATCAAAGAGCCAAATCAACACATGAAAGAACACAAGTTCAACAAATGAACTAGAAAGAGCCAAAGAAAAAGGATAAGAAAAATACCAAGGCTCAAGGATTTATCTCATCCTAAAAGAACAAAACAAGTGAAAAGGAATGAGATAAAACCAACTCCCAACGAGAGCATGGAAACAACAACCAAGACAAACTCTTCACACTTTTCATGATGGCACACAAAGTACCAACACAAAAAGGATCGAGCTTCCAAGCAAAAATGGATCAAAACAAGAAGCATAAAACAATGTTCTAGATAATATAGGAGAGCTCCCCCATAAGTGGAGCATTATATATAATTTTGCCTTTGAATGCAAAATGCCCACAAATGAGATCATCACTACTACCTATACTAAATAAAACACAAGGGGATACAAATAAAATAAGAAGATCCACAAGAGGCAAGGAAAGCTTGGGAGCAAATAGAAAAAAAAATTCTTGGCCAAAGATAAGGCAAATAAGAAAATGCAAAAGTGAATAGATCAATAAAATCTACCATATATGGAGTACCAATTGTCCAAATACAATAAATATAAGGGAAATTTTCCCTAGGTAGTTTGCAAGGATATCACGATCATATTCACCAAGAAGCATATAAAAAGATATAAGAATTAAGCTTGATGCTTCGAAAGAGATTCTTGATAGCTTAAAATAGTCACACAATCACTAGTGATTAGATTAAATAGAAGAAAATGGTTCCCATGAGGATATATAGATCCAAATATGAGGAAACAAGAATCACTCTCACAAACAAGATCCAAAATATGAGCAATAAAAACATCCAAGCAAATTAGAACTTGTATGAGCAAATGTGCCACATAGGAGCTAGATAATTCTCAATATCAATTCTAAGTGGCACTACCTCAAATGTCCACATTTTCTAGGTTTGTAATATGCACAAAGCATACAACTCCCACATAATGTGATAAACCAAGAAATCTCAACAAGAGGCAAAAATATCAAAATAGAGGTATTAATGGACATTATGGAACTTGAGTTTCTCATGAGAGAGACATACCACATAGAGACTATATAAACATGCAATAAAACTACTAAGTGGTTTTCCTCATGTACACACATTTTAGGATTGTGGAATGCCCAAGCATTACACTCCCCCAAAACGGAATAGCCCATTAATCCCTCACAAGAGCCAAATAAGATACCTACTAGAAACAATAAAGGCTCCAAACCAAGAAACACAAATACATGGTGTTCCAACAAACATACACAAATATACATCATAGGTCAATATAAGTAAGTGGGAAGCACAACATGTACACACATATGCAAGGAACAAAACCAACACATACATGCACAAGGGATCAAGTAACTAGCAATATAAAGGAGTTAAGCACAAGTTACCTAAGGAGGAACATTGGATATATGATAGAAGCATGAAAACCAATGACTTGAATTTGATACAAGAATATGATGAAGATCCCTCAATTCTTCATAAGGTAGCCAAGTCTTCAATGCCCTCCAAAAACGCCTATTGATCAAGTTTTAGCTTGTTGGTCCCAAACCAAGTTGGGTCCTAAGAAGTTAGCTATAATAGGCTTGGCCACCCAAATGGTTCTTCTCTTAACACCACTTTGGGCACCAACAAATTTGGCAAACACATTGCCCATCTCATCCTTACGAAGAAAATAAGCATCATCAATCAAGATAGGATGAGATGAGGAGATACCCATGGTGCATGAGGAAGAAAGGTGCCCCTTCTCATGACATATGTAGAAAGTTCTTCCCTTTCCATCTTTCTTCTTGGGAGGAGCTGCACCATGAAGAAGATCTTGAGTCTTCTTGGGAAGTGGCCCATCTTGAGCTTGTGGAGGAGCTTGAGGCCGCTTCCCTCGTTGCTTCTCACTAAGAGGCATCTTCTTCAATGGGCAATCCCTCACATGATGCCCTTCTTCCTTGCACTTGAAGAACACAATGTTGGCCGGATTCTTCACTTGTCCTTGGCCCTTCTTCTTGTTGCCCTTGTGCTTCAACGAGTTAGTGGGCTTGCTCTTGGTGTTGGAGTTGAATTCAAGCCCACTCTTGTCACTTGGGGGTCATCGCACACTCAACGTCTTCTTGAGCGTGGTCTTCCCTTCATGACACCTTTTCAAGTCATTCTTCAAAGAAGTGACTTGAGCCTTGAGCTCTTTGACTTCCTCTACATGGTTAGTATCAATAACAATACTAGAGGAAGTAGAAGCTTCATTGTTAGAGCAACAAGGCAAAGGATGCAATTCATCACAAGATTTAGCATGGTTGTGAGAGGATGAATTACAAGGACTAGCACATGTCAATATAGCATTAGGAGTATATGCAGTGCTAATGTCCACATGAGGCTCACTAGATGTTACCTTTGACACAATGGCCTCATGAGCTAACTCTAGCCTACCATGGGAGAGTAGAAGATCCTCATGCGAGCTTGAGAGCTTGGCATGACTTTCTTCTAATCTCCCATAGTTGCTTGTTAGCAAAGCAAGTTGAGCCTTTAGCTCAACATTCTCCTTCAAGATAGATGCTTCACAAGAAAAAGAGTTAGTAGCACAAGCTTCACCATTTAATGCAAGAGGTGAGGTCAACTTGGAAAGCTCTTTAGAATAAGAAGCTTTAAGTTGCTCATGTAACTCGGTGAGTTTGATGAGCTCACCCTTGATGACCCTAGAGCCATTTTTGAGGTGATCAAAATCCTCAAGGAGTTTGGCATAAGCAACTTCAAGTTCATCACTTTTAATTTGAAGTGAACGTGCCACTTCAAGATCTCTATCATGAGATTTCTTCACTCTAGATAGCACTAGAGCAAATGTCTCCTCAAGAGATTCTTTAGTGGTTTGTTCCTCTTCAAGAGCTTCATTAAGGTTGGCAATGTCATTAGCATACTCACGCTCAAGACTACCCATTTTATCAATAGTATCCTCGTGCTCATCAATAAGTTGCCTACTTTCTATAGCAAAGGTTAATATTTCAATGAAAGTAGAGAAAGCATTTTATTTGGATGAATAGCACGAAGGACTAGCCTTCTCTTTTAAAGAAGCAACATCATCATCTACTTCATCGTGATCAACATTCACATCATCATGAGATATATTGGGATCCAAAGGAGAGGTTACCTTTGAACCCTTAGCCATGATGCACAAGTGAACATTGGGAGAAGATGATGATGGGGGAACACATGAAGATCCAATCTCAACCTTGCCTTGGCCGACACATTCTCCGATTTCCTCTACATGGTTAGCAATACAAGTACTAGAGGAAATGGAAGCACATTTATCATAGCAACAAGGAAAATCAAGCATATCATCATGAGATATATTCAATCCATTTCTACAAGATATGCAAGGGCAATCAACACTAGGATGTAAATCACATATGGTCCTACAAGTGTCCATGCCCAAAGATACAACATCGCAATGAGATAGAGACAAAGAATCATGAATGGAAATCTCACTATCTACATTGCAAGTTCTATCACCACTCACCATATCATTACCTTGTGACAACTCACATGTTGGTGTAGTGGAAGAATATGAGAACTCGTCGCAGCCGGAGGTGGATGGAACACAATCATCCTCATTAAGCTTGGACACATCATATTTTGCTTGAAGCTTAGTCCATATATCATGAGCGTTTCGGAAAGGCATGATTGAGGAAAGAACTACAAAGCTCACAACATTAACAAACACATTAGATGCTTGAGCTTCGAGATAAGAGTTTGTCTCCTCCTCCAAAGATAGATTTTGGGGATCCTTAGGAGGAGACAAGCCCATATCTAGAATTTGCTCAATATTTGGGTCAATGTCCCGGAAATGAATAAGCATGCGAGTACGCCAAACATCATAATGTGGGCCATCAAAAGTAAATGTGTGAGAGTGCACTAAACCCCTAGGAGACATCTTTACTCTCGAGGCGGTGAAGCCTAAAAGCGAGAGACCTCGCTCTGATACCAATTGAAAGTGCAATGGATGTCTCCTAGAGGGGGGTGAATAGGCTTTTTAAAATTATTACGGTATAGGCTCAAGTAAATGCGGAATAAAACTAATGTTTAATTTATTGAGCACAAAACCTAGCCACTAAGTTCACCTAGGTGCACCAACAACCTATGCTAAGCAATACAAGCAACAAGGTGATAGCAAGGTATAAATACTTCAAGCATGATGTCTATCACAATGTAAAGTGCATAAGTAAAGGGCTCGGTTGAGAGATAACCGATGGACGCGGAGACGAAGATTTGTTTCCCGAAGTTCACTTCCAAAGAAGCTACGTCTCTGTTGGAGAGGTGCGATGGCGCAATGCTCTCCGAACGCCACAAATGGCTCACTTCGAGGTGTGGTGGCTCGATGCTCACCCAACGCCACACAAGGCCTCACCCCGGATGCAGAAGCACGCAACTCACCGATGCCACAAAAGGCTCACCCTATTCTCCCGAGTGCGCACCACAAAAGGCGGGCACTCGATCCACTATGGGACGCTTGAGGGCGGTCACCGAACCCGTACAAGATTAGGGCTAACTCCACAACTCAATTGGAGGCTCCCAATAACAAAGCCATAAAAGGCTACAGTGCCACAAAAGGCCAACAAAGCCACAAGAGGCTACAAGACCACAAAAGGTCAACAAGACCACAAAAGGTCAACAATACAACCACACAACCGTCTAGGGTTCCAAGAACCCAAGAGTAACAAGCCCACAAGCTTGTACTCGCCGAATCTCCAAGGAGAACTCAAACCTATGCACCAATACAAGGGAAAGTCCGTCTCTCCCAAATTCCAACAAAGCTACAAAAGCTATTGGGGAAATAAGGGAGGAAGAACGCAAGAGGAGAACTCAAACCTATGCACCAAATGCAAGGGCAAGTCCTTCTCTCCCAAATTCCAACAAAGCTACAAAAGCTATTGGGGGAATAAGGGGGGAAGAACACAAGACGAGAACTCAAAACTCTCCAAGATCTAGATCCCAATGATTTCTTCACAAAGAAGGGATTTGACTTGGGGGTATTGTAGATCTAGATATCCTCTCACTTTTCCCTCAAAAAGATGTAACAATCATGGGAGGGAGAGGGAGTAAGAAAGCTCAAATAGGTCAACAATGGTGGGCAAAAACGAGCTCAAAAGATGGGGAACCATTGGGGAAGAAGCCCCCCTTAAATAGGACAAGGAAAAATTGACCGTTTGGGTCAGATTCGCACATCACCGGAACTTTCGGCAAATAGAAACACAAGTTACTGAACCTGACCGGAACCTAGGTCGGAACTTGGGCCGAAACTTCCGCTCAAGGAAAAACACAGGATAGCATTGCACAAAAACTTTAATAACTTTTGATTCTGGACTCCGTTTTTGATGATCTTGGGCTCGTTTTGAAGAGAACGAAAATCTCTAAAAGAATATGCAAAGAAACATCATGGTCCAGCATGTAAGGATAAAACCAAATTGAGAAATGTATGACCTCTGTAGAAGCGATGAACTGGTAAAACCTCCAAAACCCAAAACACAAGAAGTTGAGCTTGGAAACTCCGATTGGGATGAAACCAATTTTGTTGGGAAGATGAAACCAAGTAAAACCCAACAAAATGTTAAATTTTGGATACCACCAAGGGAGAAAATATCAAGTATATATATGTGAGATATCTCCTAAGGTGTAAATGGAAAAACCCACAAGATCAAAAACCGCAATAAGATAAGCAATGGAAATCCTTGGACGATGAACTAGAGCTTGTTATGATGATGACCACAAGCTCTAGATCCTATCATGTACAAGAACCAAATAACAACCAAGAAATATGATGCTATGAATGCAAAGGTTTGAGCTCTTTCCGAACGATGCAATCGAGACACCCGCTTGAGAGCCCCTCTTGATAGTACGGCTATCTATCCTAAACCCGATCTTCCAACTAACAAGATGAGACCGGCAAAAGAGAAGCCCTATCAATAACATACCTTTGCCTTGAGAATCCCACTTGAACTTGATGTAGACCGTCTTGTTCTTCTATAGTGGGAACACCTTTCTTGTTTGCTCTTGCTTGATGAAGATGAAGACTTGCAAATTGCTCCCCCATACTCCATGGAGAAACCTCTTCTTTGAACTTTTCTTCATCACCCCATGATCATGAGGATGGAAAGCTTCAAGCATGAGATCTTCTAGAGATGGCGCATCCTGAGCTTGCCCTTCTTCATCCCTTCTTGAGGTTGATCCATCTTGATGCAAATCTTTGCACTTGTCTTGATCAACCTTCAAGCTCCTTCTTTCTTCATGATTCCAATGGCACAAAGCCCTTGGACATTTCTTCAACTCTCAACCTTGATACCAACACATGGCCCAAGCAACGCCAATGGACAAACCTACAAGTGAAACTCAATTTACACATTAGTCCAAAGAGATTGTCATTAATTACCAAAACAACACATGGGGGCATACATGCCCTTTCAGTAACTATCACAAATTTTATGGCTTCAAGCCATTTGACGGAGTCAGGGCCCATCATCGCTTCTTTGCATGTAGTCGGTTCAGCATTATCAAACAACAATGATTTACTCTCAAATCTCAGCATTTGATTGTTTATCCGACCTACTTGGTTCAATAGGAACTTAGACCTCCGTGACCGCAACCTTTGAGGCACGTGAGCCATGAGCATTGTGGCCTCCTAACGCTTTTCCCAAGACTGCAACTCAGCACATATAGCTAAGCTTCGTTAACCTTATTAAAGTTCTATTATCCTCCCACTTAACTTTTGAAAAATTCCCTTTTCAAGAAACTTCACGTTTCAAGCGACAAACCCTTTTATCCTCGGTGTTATGGAGGAATACCCAATGGTTATTCAAAATAACCTACAAATACATGCTCATCTGACTTTGGTTGTAAACATCTTACTTATGATTAGTATACCAAAATTGAAGAAAGGACAACTTGGGTTTTACCCCAAACCATAACTTACATGGTGTCATTTCAACGGATCAAGATAGAGCTCTTTAGTGTAAAAGCGGTAGTCTCTAAAGCTTTAATCTTTTAAAACATAATGGCAGTTTTATAAATAACACCTTTGCTTCTTTTTCCTTTGCCTCTTCTTCACTTGCTTTGTGTCACTTTCTGTTTCTTTCCTTCCATCTTTTTCGCTTGCCGCTCCTTCGCTTGCATCTTCCACTTGCTTATTTTTCCTTTGCCTTTTTTTCACTTGCTTTGTGTCACTTTCCGTTTCTTTGCTTCCATCTTTTTTGCTTGCCGCTTCTCCGCTTGCATCTTCCACTTTCTTATTTTTCCTTTGTCTCTTCTTCACTTGCTTTGTGTCACTTTCCATTTCTTTTCTTTCATCTTTTTTGCTTACCGCTTCTCCGCTTGCATCTTACACTTGCTTATTTTTCCTTTGCCTAATCTTCACTTGCTTTGTGTCACTTTCTATTTATTTGCTTCCATCTTTTTCGCTTGCCGCTTCTCCGCTTGCATCTTCCACTTGCTTATTTTTCCTTTGCCTCTTATTTACTTGCTTCGTGTCACTTTCCGTTTCTTTGCTTGCATCTTTTTGTCTTGCCGCTTCTTCGCTTGCATCTTGTACTTGCTTCTTTTTTCTTTTCCTCTTCTTCACTTGCTCCGTGTCACTTCCTGTTTCTTTGCTTGCATCTTTTTGGCTTGCCCCTTGTTCCCTTGCTACTTGTTCACATGCTTTTTCTCGATTGCTTCTTGTACGATTAATTTGGCATTCACATAAACTTGTGCTGGAATTTTGAGCCTTTTAGGTAGCTGTCCTAGGTTCTCCAATCTATCCTTGACCACATGGGGGGATCGTACCCATTTCCTCCTCCATGATTCATGACTTGGATCATACATGCCTGTAGACTTAGGAATATCTTATTTAGTTTATAAACCTCGTATTCATCCCAATCTTGTTCCACACCTTGAATGAAATCCTGTAGAGTTTTAAGGCTTTTTATATCAGTTAGAGACTGTAGGGACCTAAAATACCCAAGATCAATAACATTCAAATCTGGGTTGTTTGCTGGCTGTTGAATCAACTTCATGGCCAGTCGAGTTTTATCCACAACTTCTATCACGGACTCTTTGAATTCTTGATCATTTGGGAGAATATGAGGTGTTGCATTGTCCTGTTGTATTAGGATTGCCTGCCCAATATCATCCGTAGGCTAAGTTGCTACTATAGCAGGCAATACCTTCTCAATGATGAACTCTCTCATGACATCCCTATTCACTTGGATTGACTTTATCTCCAATGTCCCTTTTGGCCTGTTTTCAATTCTTCTTGCTTCCGGTATTCCCTTCATGAATGGCCATATACCTATTTTTCTTGAAAATATGAAATTACCGGCATTATTGAATTCGGGTCTAGCAACGACAGTTAGGAACATTACTTTTCCTATGCAATTTTTGTTCTGTATAAATCTTATAGGTACATCTTCCTCTAGGAGAAGGTAGTAATTTATGTCTTTCTTAGTCATGTAGAACCATTTTTCATCGATATGCACCATATTATGCATATAGGTGAATTTTGGAGTCGCGTCTTCTCTAGTTCTTTTATCAATCATTGACATACAAAATTCTAGCCTCTCTTTCTTGTTCTTTTTTTTAACGCTAGCTTCAAAGAATTTGATTGCCTCTTTAAAAGATCCATGGTAAATCTTCTAAACAATGTAGTAGGGCTTATTGCCAATTTCCAAGCAAGAGATCTGATTGTTGATCTCTGGTTTAGTGGGATGGTGTGGACAATGGATAGGTCAATATTTATCAATTTTCTTCCACATCCTCCTTTTCTCTCACTAGAAACATCCATCTCCAAACCATTGGCTAGTCGTCTCATAGCAGTCTTCCATATCCTTTGTATTATTTGGACATCCACCTTGAAAAATGATGCTATATCCTTGTCATTTCTGTCAAACATGCCACCGGTCTTCATATATTGGAAATGCATTGCTATATAAGCAGCAAATTTGTCATGTCACTTAGTGATTTTCTATGCCTAATCGCCGATGTCCAATCGGTTCTTTTGGACATCTATTTGTACATCTTATTCACTTGGTCATCCATTTGTACATCTTGTTCTTCTTGTACATGCCCTTCTGCATCAAAGTAGAGTAGAGTATCAAAGTAGAGTACAATTAAACTTGCTTATCAAAGTAAAGAATTAAAATGCATGCTTGTGCCTTTATTGGAGCATTTTGTGAAACTCTTTTATTTTTTGCAGTATAGTGAAATAGGTACAGTAGTCTTTAGTTTTCACTATAAATTTTGTGTAAATATATTGTGAATAAAGGACACTCTTAATCCAGGAGACGAGATGAAGACTGTAGGTGCTGACTCTGAAGGATTATCACCCACAGTTCATGGCATATTGTAGCGCAAGTGGCGGAGTTCAATCCATCTAGAGTCAGACTCTACCTCGACGATGCTAGGCAAGTTCATGATGTTTATCCTGTATCTACCCTTCATGTGCATCCCATCTTATCAAATCAAAGTAATTTTAAATTCAGTGTTTTTTTTGAGTAGGAGTATATACTGTACTTTAAACTATGTCGACATGCGGCTGAGTGTCGACCAAGGCGGCATCGGGAAGCGGTCAACGGACAAGACAGAGGCGACAATGACACTAGCAGACTAGCCAATGTAGGTATAGTGATCCAATTTCCTGAATTTCGCCTTTGCATTGGATTCGAACAAAAAAAATAAAGATTTAGAGTACCTGCATTTTGATCTTCAGGTATGACGCCTTCTTTAGGTGGACTAAAATTTAGGTCCGGTAGAACCATGGCTTGGTGATCTGATGTTGTTGGGGCCTGAGGAGAAGGAGCCAACAAGGAGAAGGAGCTGACGAGGAGCAACGAGCCTGGAGGTGCTATCCCTCGCCTTCTCCCCTGGCTAGGGCGGGATCGTGGATGGTGGGATCTTGGCCAGGGCGAGGCTTGTCGTGGGCGGCGCTGGCAAGTTGGGCCGAGGTCTGGTGGCTCTAGCACGGCGAAAGGTGTCTGGGCGACAGGCGCCTAGGGCAAGGCTGGTCGGCGAAGGAGAAAGGCGTCTGGCGACAACGCGGGGAAGAAGCGATCCTACAGGACTTGCGGATCCTAGGCGACACGGGGAAGGGAGGTCGGGCAGAGATCCCGGATTGGGCGACTCGGAGAAGAAGGGACGGAAATGAATTGACGATCGGGCCAGCAGATCTCAAGTATTTCAAAATTCTGATCGGGCAAAATGTACTTTTACACAATTTCACTGGTCGGAATTTTTTGCCAGCGTCTTATATTACGGAACGGAGGGAGTACTTGTCTTCCATATCGGACTCTTATATATTTGTACTCTCAGTTTACCAATCTCCATATCTTCGACAGCTTCAATGAAATTGGTGTAAATCGAAGAACATACTCACTTTTCAGTGTTATCTTCTTCTTGTTGATTGATAGTATGTGTTTATTTCAATAATAATAAGTTAATGATCCTTTTGTTGTTTTTCTTCTACTTGAAGAGGCATTGGCGAGTATATAGTATAAAACAAGCCAATGCCTTGTCAAGTTGTTGTTATTTTGTTGTTTGTTACTGTCCCAAAAGGTAGTAGAAGAGACCAAGACGGTTTCGCTGCATGTATTACCCATGTTCGGATTGTTCTGTGACGCCTACCCAATCCGGTGCAGTTATTTTTCTGCCGATCTGGATTCTTCAAATTAAACTGGAGTAGTATTTCTGTTCCTGCATGCTCGGATAACCCGATTTGGTTCAGTTAAGATCTTGCCGCCGAGTTTGCCAGCCCTCCTCCTTCCTCCTTTGATCGGGATCGGGTCCAATTCAAAATCGACGGGGATGTCCTGCTCGCCAACGATGCAGGCAGGTAGCAGCAGCAGCAGCACGGAAGAGTCTGGTCAGGATCGTCTGAGCGCGCTCCCCGACCACATCCTGCTCTGCATCGTCAATGACCTCGGCCTGCACGCCGTCGTCAGGGCGAGTGCCCTCTCGCGACGATGGAGGCGCATCCCTCCTCTGCTCGGCGATCTGGCCATCGACGTCGCCGACTTCATGCCGCGGCACGACGACGGCGACCTGTCCCCGGACACGGTTAACCGGGCCATGGCGGCGTACGCCGACGCGGCGAGACGGCTGCTCGCCCCGAGCGCGGAGAGGGCCATCAGGAGCCTCAGCCTCCGCTTCTACCTGGCGGCAGAGCCACACCACGCGCACTCCGTCGGCCGCGCCGTCGAGGACGCCGTTGACGGCGCCGGCACCGAGCGCCTCGAGTTCGACCTACTGGCAGGGCAGGATCCCGGCACTGGCCGCGCCCCAACTCGCCGTCAGAGATCTCTCTTCCGTGAGCGGTTCGTGTCGTTCCGCGATGCTTGCCCCGTCGCCTTCAGCCGGCTCACCAGGCTCACCCTACAGAACATAGACTTCGCCGGCGGCGACCTCCCTGCCCTCCTCACCGTCTGCGAGAGCCTGCGGGTCCTGTCGTTGAGCCACTGCGACCTGGCAGGCGGCGGGAAGTCGGTCGTGGAGATCGACGCGCCGCAGTCGCAGCTCGTGGAGCTGGAGCTCCGCTCCTGCGTCTACCGGAGGGTGGACCTGGTCCGGGTCCCCAGGCTCCGCCGTGTCTGCTGCCACACCTGGTACGGCGACAACCCACCGGTCCGCTTCGGACGCGTGCCCCAGCTTCGCGTGGTGAGCCTCGTTTCTCACGCGCGTTCTTGGCAGGCGCCGTTCCCGATGAGCGAGTGGCTGCTGCCTGCCGCCGGGAACCTCTCCACACTGACTCTGGATTTTCTTGACGGAGCGGTGAGTCGCTCGCACGATCGCCATTGCTTTTGTACCTTTCTGCATTGCTAATTCTAGGTTGCCTGAGTCTTTTTTTTTTTACTATATACTCCATATTCTTTTTTGCACATTAACTTTGGTTGAACTCGTGACACAGAAATACCATGGATAGATTATGATCTAATATGGGTTTTAAAACGTTACTTTCTAAAGAAAATAGTCGACTATTACCCTAAAACTTTAAAGTTTCGTCTACAAAAATACTTCCATGTCATGTTTTATGATTTTCCTTGTGCTACAGATTTGGATTAAACCAGAAGATCCGAAACTACTATCCCCGGCATTCAGCAAGATAAGAGACATGTTTTTGTGCAATATTTACGCTGAAATAGACCTGACTTGGACTCTGTTTGTCCTCGAGGCCGCCCCTTCCTTGAAGAACCTCTATATCACGGTACAATACCCTGAATTTATCTTTTTCTATATACTCCCTCCAGTAATTAAAGTTTCTGTATTATTGAACTTGTCCAAGTTTGACCAAATCTATGAAAAAAAATGTTCATAGTTACACCAGAATATATATATATATATATATATATAGATATATATATATATAGATATATATATATATAGAGAGAGAGAGCAATAAGTTTCACCAGAATTTATCTTGTCCAAGTAAATACATTCCATGCTGAATCTAATGAAACTATAAGTTTCATCAAACCCAATAATATTTGTCTTAGGAAAAATCTAGAACTTCAATTCATTTAGAGTGCAATGAGTAATAATTAGCTGGCAATAAACTTTCTTTTTTCTCGGGTTTTGACTTAGGAAAAATAGTTATAGCTAGGGGAAGGCCCCCGATTTCTATTGGAGAAATCATCAGAGATCCATATCGCTAGGAACCATGTTTATTGGACAAGTGACATACTGGGTCATATTGGAAAAGTGACATACTTGATTACATGCTCTTAGAAGAATAGGCTTGCTTTCAGATCTCGTGGGTGAACTTACTCTCTGCACAATGAATTTAGACAATTGATTAACTGAAGCCGATACAGAAACCTATTTATATAATCTATCCTCAGTTACAACACGCAAACCATGTATAAAAACTTATCAAGAATGCCTACACTATACGTTTGTCACCACCACTGATCTGGCTTGTTGTTTGCAACCATAATATATATATATATATATATATATATATATATATATATATATATATATTTACATGGAAACAAAACTGAATAATCAATGAGAAGAACCTGAACAAATAGGAACAACAATCAATGAGTCCAGTAACAAAAAAGGGCGAAGATACAACAGCGCAAGCTTACTCCTAAAGTTTGACATTGCACTTTCGATATGTACTTTGTGTCACTGCAAATGACACCAAGATAAATGGGCTTGCCTTAACTTTGCACTTCAAATGGTTTTGGTCGGACTGTCTCCATTCATGAAGCTGATGGATTAGTCGGAAAAACTAACGGGCCAATATTATTGCTTGAAAATTATAGACCAAAATTCAACTTGTTACTGGAGACGCGGCAGTGAGTATGGCTCAGTAGAAGTAGTTTATTTTATTTCCCAGTAAACTGAACTACTCATAGTCGTTAGATCAACATTTTATCATCATATCTTTTTTGCAGCCAGCGTGAAATCCTAAAATTTAGCCAAACAGTTTTTAGGGGCGATTTAAAAAAAAAATCCAAACTATCAACTACTCTTACTCAAGAATTTGCTGTATATATATTTCAATTTGCTGTATATATATTTGTGATGCTTATTATGCAAAGTGCTTCTAAGTTGTGAGTTGTGACCATCTTTAATTTTGCTCCATGAAGCTATCTCGGCACGAATGCCGCCGAAGATTCAAGGGTAGTGCGAGGAAGATGGCTGTTCCAGATAGAGCTTCTTTGAGTTTCAAGCACCACGGCTTGCGGCTGTTGGAGGTGGTGGGCTACGCGTTGGACACGATCCTGGACCGGTACATCAAGCGGGTCATGGAGCATGCCGTGAGCTTGGAGAGGATCCGATTGCTCCCGCACGAGCCGTGCGACAGGTGCTCCACGGAGCGATACCGTCTAATGGAGGTCTTGCAACGGTTCGGTCGCGGGTTTGCCTACCATGACTTCGTGTTTACGTACATGGATGCGGCTGGACACCCGTACAGACCCTGGGAGTATCCATCCACGAAACATGAGAAGAGGGAGACAAGGAGACGACTGTCTACAGATGGAGCATGTTCGTTTGTGAAAATAGTTTTAGGTCACATTGCTGAGGGAGCCACACCACAGCAGGCGGAGGTAGATGCTTTCTTGGGCCAATATATTGTCAGTAGTTATAGTTGTGGCATATAATGCAAAGACTGTGGTTGTTCTCCTTTTTCGAAAAAATGAAGAAGAAAATATTACGGGTTTTGTGGAACATGCCTGAAAAAGTGAATACAAACTAGACACAAATATAAATTTACTCTTTGTTATTCAGATCCCACAATGAGTTTGGATGTGTGCAGTTGCATAGACCTGCACCCCTCCATACACATACTAAGAAGAGCAACTCTAGCGGATTCCGTGAATAACCCAAACCTATATAATAACCGACTAGTTTACAGTTTACAATTAAAAAATAGCCTCGACCAGACCTTATAAATGTGTTCGACCTTACGGTCCGCGGACAAACCCTTGTCTCGACCTCTACATACGAGGGTTGTGCGTGCAACCCGAGTGTGCCCTGTACTGCTAGCTATTCATGCAGGATGGAAAATTTAGCTCGTCCCTTTCCCACGTCTGCGCTGCCGCTGATCTCGCCTCCCCCACCTTACTCTCCGGCGCCGCCTCCCACCAGATCCAAAGCAATGGAGCTCATCAAGCTACCTCCCACCGGTCGCGCAGCCTCAACCCACACCGCCCGTTGCTGGATTTTTTGCCGTTTTCCCGACTGTCGGATTGGTTGCCCATATGATTGCGAACAACAACAAGTCAAAGATGAACCGCTTAGGCAACCACATCGTCCCTGGTGCTTCCCCGGCGGTCCAGCCGCAAGAGGCAACCGTTGTCACCCTGGCGCCCAATCCGTGTTCACCAGCACGTTCGGTGGAGGATGGGAAGAAGGCAAAGCGGGTAGTGCACCGTGGCTCCCCTACTCCCATCACTCAACCTCCGTACACCGCTCAACATCCGCCTGTCACTATTATGGCTCCTTCCTTCATCACTCAGTCTTCGCATGTCCACAACTCGGATGGCGTGGCCAACATGTTCGACAATGGGTATGCAAAGTATGAATCCGCCCTCTCACGATGTCGTGCATGGAATTGGTTGCTTTATACTTATTCAAGCTATACGTGATGTAGCTATGATGCTCATGAGGCCACCACATCGTATGTCAATCTTCTTAACAAGAACGAGGTCGACAATACCAGGCAACAACTTTAGTTCGGCGATGCCGATGACGAAGTCGAGGATGCGGATGCTAAATTGGCATAGATCAAAGAGGAGGTGTTCGATGTAGCCCGAGTGAAGACGACCAAGAAGAAACAAGCGATGAACTACACCGAGATCGAGAACACTGGCTTGGTCCGCGCATGGTCACAAGTGTCCATCGATGCGGTGACCGGCACGGACCAAACCAGCAAGCGCTATTGGCAGCAGATCAAAGATAAGTTCTTCAAACTTATGCCTCATGTCGCCCAACCGGTCTAACGGTCGTATCGATCTCTACAAGGACAATATGATGTGATCAAATAAGCTTGAACCCATTGGCGTGGAGCAATGGATCAAGTGTGTCTAAATCCTCCAAGTGGCATTGCTACCGAAGAATATGTGAGTTCATTGTTCATCTCTTTTCCACTTATTACAAGTGGGGATACATATGTGATGATCTTGCTTATGTGATTCTAGGAACGTGTTGTCGGGGAGCGGTACAAGGCAATGAAGGGATCTAAAGGGAAACCTATTACACTTCACCATTGTTGAAAGTTGCTTGTGCACATTCCAAAATGGACTCTGAGAGACCAAGAGGCACCACCGAAGAGAGTGTCCATGAAAGAAATGGATGATGCTGCTGATGAGGAGAATGGAGGAAGGAACAATGGGAACCCGCATGACAACAATAAGGCAAATGAGAAGATCAATCTTGAAGCCAAAGCATCATTGTTGAGGGATAAGATTGATGAAATGGCGAAGTCAAAGGAAACCTTGATGACGAAGACCTTGGAGGTAAAGATGATGATGAATGATAAGAAGATGGAAATGAAGCAAGCAAGGTGGGAAGTAATCCAAAAGGATTCCAAGTACAAGGCCGAGATAGAGGAGAGGAGAGTGAAGATAAAGGAGGCCAAGGCCATGAAGGAGCTCATTGCCGAGCAAAAGGAGGTCATGATGATGGATATCTCAAAGATGAATGGGCAACAATTGGAGTTGCATCAAATGATCACTGCTGACATCTTGGATCGAAGAAGGAAAGCGCGTCAAAGCGGTGGCATAGCAGGTGGTGCATCAGCAAGTGTCTTAGGTGGGTCTCCGATGAGTGGTGGTTATGAAGGTGTGCACAATGAGCTCCGCAGCGACAGTATGATTTGATGATCCCTTGCATTCATCATGTGAGGATGTGCAACCTTTTGGTCAGTGTGTTTGAACTTGCACAATATAGCATTGGATCGCTATGACATGTAAATTTGATGTAAAAACTATGAACAATTGCATCGTTTGATTGTATATTGATCAAGTTTGATGAAAATTGTGAAATCACGTGTTTTACCATTTCAAAACTACCCGCGCAGAACAGACCCCGCAAACTCAACCCGTAAAAGAGATAATTTTGATGAAAATTTTGAAATCACGTGTTTTGCCGTTCCAAAACTATCCGCGTGGAACATACTCCGCAAACTCGACCTGTAAATATGCAGGGTCTATTCTGCTCGGTTAGTTTTGGAACAGTAAAACATGTTTTCCTTAGACTGTGAACGTGTTTTACAATTCGCATGTTTACAATATCTGCTAGAATTTCTCTAAGAGTGTGGTTGACTAGGAGACCAACGGGACGTTGTAGATATTAGCCAATGCACCCCTAAAAAATTTCTTTGGCTCCAAGTAATCTGTTCTTTCAAAAAGAATATAAAAAATGTATTTCGAAGTTCCAAAAAGGTCCAAAAACAATTTTGTACATATTGAATGATGGATCTATAACATCCCAATATTAGAGGTCAGAAATAGAGAGGACACATGTTTGTGCATTGTATTCATTCATAGAAAATTCAAAGAATTTTCGCGCGTTTGTTTAGAACACAAAGTGATTGAGGTTCCTCTTATTCTGATGACTGAAGTTTAGGTCATCAGGTGAGTGCTATAGATTTCGACGTGACTTTTGTAGAATTCTTTGTTTTTAGGGAAAGAGTTATTCAAATGTGGATTTGAATTTAAAATTTGAATTCAAATGAATTTATAAAATTCACAAATTGAATTATAAAATATTGAAATACTTAGGAGAAATGTAATAGAAATTCTTGAATCAAGTAATATGATATGACAATATATAAATAATAATAAAGTAATTGAAATAAATATATAAAAAATAAAGGAATACTTTGTTATATTAATACATATATTGCATTACCCTTTATAATAAAGGAATAAAAATATTGATCTACAAATGGAAAAAGAATTACAATAATTAAATTCTTATTTAGAAACAAGATATAAATGTTTACAAGATTCAAATTTCAAAAAGAAAGAAAAATTAACTTTATTAATATTAAACAATATTACATTATCTTTACAATATCCAAAAATAAAATAATATTACAACAAGAATATTAAAAAAATCCTAAACTAAATCATCACGTCTTGAAGGTTCTCTTCATGATCTTGATTCCTGCAAAAAGGAAAAAAACAAATCTAATAAAAAGATAAGGTATGTTAATCTATAAGTTTTACTCTTAGGTTAGTTTTATTCTCAGGTATGCTAACTAATGTGATATCACCGAGAGGGCCCAGAGTATATCTATTCGTCATCGGGATGGATAAATTCCACTCTTAATCCATGAGCCTCAACATAACACCTTCGTAGCACTGAACCCATCTTTATAATCACCCCGTTACGGTGTGAAGTTTGATGTTATCAAGATACTCTTCCGGTGTTAGTGATTGACATGATCTCATGGTCTAAGGACTAAGATTACTTTGTATGATGTTATAGCAATATAAACATAATGACCTTGATCGTAATGCTATACTTCAGATGAATGTTCATCACATCATTCCAACAATGTTATGACCTCGTTATTAACGACATCCAATGTCCATGATCAGGAAACCTTTGATCATCTTGTTAATCAACAAGATAGTTTATAAGAGAGGCATAACTAGGAACTTCATTTTGTTTATTAAACACACATGTATTAACGTTTCTGTATTAATACAATTATAGCATATAAAATAAAAATCAACAACTTCAGTTCGGCGATGCCGATGACGAAGTCGAGGATGCGGAGGCTAAATTGGCATAGATCAAAGAGGAGGTGTTCGATGTAGCCCGAGTGAAGACGACCAAGAAGAAACAAGCGATGAACTACACCGAGATCGAGAACACTTCCTTGGTCCGCTTCGGAAGCGTGCCCCAGGCTCTCAACACAAAACATGGGTGAATCTGTTGCTGGAGCGCGTGGAGCAGCACCGAACGCGTCAACTTCGCGGATCTAAAACCACGGAGCGGAGCGGCCTGCTATGCAAAATTGCGGAGCCACACATACGTCGCTCCTCATTTCATGAAAAGCCGGATTTCAACGAAATTATGGAAAACTGTCACCGCTAAGTGGATACCGAACCAGTACGTCCTTTATTTCAATCCTCTCCTCTCCGTCATCAACAACCCGAGCCCGACGTGTGGAGAGCTCCAATCCGCACCGCCGACCTATTGGAAGGCGCGTCCACGAATGGAATTTGCCTGTTGCTGAATCTCGCTCTCGGTCGCTTCTTCCACGTTCCCGGTCGTTCGAATTCTCCTCAACCGACCCGAATCGAGCATGATCTAACAGCTGTCAGGACCTCACTCACCACCACCGCCACGACCTTCCTCCGCCGCCAGGAGCTCCATGCGGCCGCGTCCCGAGCCTGGTGAGCAGTCGCTCGATACCGGTCTGATCCTGGCCTTCATAGTACCAATAGGCTCAAAGCCCGTCAGCCTACAACTCTCACCAGGTCGGATCGTCCTGTAACCACCCGAGCGGGCTGCATCTACCTGATCTGGGCTGGTATCCCATGCTCTCTCGGAGCGGAGCGAGCCGAGCGCTGACCGCTCCTTGATCTCGATCGGGAGAGCGTGATTGGCACGGAGCGGAGCGGAGCCAAGGATTTCTGCATAGTGGTGCGTTGTCGAACAGTGCCTAAAACTAGGCGATTTTTTTTAAATAATACACTTTTTTTAAATATTTTCTAGATCTATTATACGTTTTTAACATTTTACAAAAATAGTACTTTATCGGCTTGTAGGAGGCCGATTGGGCTAGTCGGCCTGGAGCAAGCCGACTGAGTGTCGGAGCGTGGGCCAGCTAGGGCCCGTGTTGCTCCAATCGGCCTAGGGCAGGCCGACTGCCTCCAATTGGCCTGGGGCAGGCCGACTGCCCCAATCGGCCTGGGCCAAGCCGACTGGAGTGCTATGGGTCAATGCGTCTGAAATGATACAAGGACTGTTCTATATTATTGGTTGCATGTGCAAATTTCCTCTCAGGCTTAGACAATGCCGCATGATGATTTGATGCGGTCTACAGTTTGCAGACATGCACTAGTACTAAACAAACAACGATCAACTAGCATTTGCTTTTCAAATTGGCCCATAGCAATCCCAATCGGCTTGGCCTAGGCAAATTGGGGCAGTCGGCCTGCCCCAGGACGATTGGTCAACGCGGGCCCAGCGTCCTCACGCCGACGCTCAGTCGGCTTTCTTCAGGCCGACTGGTCCAATCTGTTTCCTCCAGACCGATAAAGTACTACTTCTGTAAAATTTAAAAAACATGTAATAGATTTGAAAAATATTAAAAAAATAGGTGAGAATGGGGCGGCTTTTTCTGGGCCATTTGGTGCGGATTATACCGTAAATCAATCGGTTTGGACTAAAATGGAGCAAAGTAATTAATAGATCGGGACGGTGTGGACTTATTAACAGAGCAGACTAGGGCAGGGCGGTTCAGTGTGGGAAAAAACACATACAAACGGGCTGAACCCGTGGGTTCAAACCATGGGCTCAACCCGCATGCTCAGCGACAAGACAAACAGGATAGACTCGAGTACTCCCGAGCACCGCCGTTCCTCCCCACCACATCCCGAGCGGCTGCCGTTCCTCCCCAATCCCCATAGCTGCCGCAGGCCAGCCCCTCTACGACCGACCGCCGTCTCCCTGCCTCACCTCACAGTGCCGGCCGCCCTCCTCCTCTTGCACCCCGATTCCCTTCTAGGATTTCTTGCAGAGACGCCGCTGTCGCTGCCCAGCAGTGCCGCCGCCCAGCACCCGCCATCGTTTCCGCCACCTGCATCATCTTTTTTGCCTGCACAGCTGATCCGAAGATCCGCCGTCTTCCTCACCAGGGCGCACTTCTTCGTGACGGCTTCCACGCAGGGGATCGGAGTGGTTTCTTAGCGCTGCAGAAGAACGTGGAAGAGGCCATGGAGGGCCTCAGGGCCAAGGGGATCACCGTGGTCGGGGCCGTCTGCCACGTCTCCAACGCGGAGCAGCGCAAGCACCTCATCGACACGGCCGTCAAGGTGAGAACTGAGATCTCTCTCCCTCTTTAGTGGTTGGTCGGTGATTCCGTTTACTAGATGTGACTTACTTCTTGAAATGTCGACTTAATTCTGCATAGGAATCTTTTGACTGTTGGGCAAACTACGAGAGGGCAAGACTGCAATTGTCCTATGCAAGTCAATATCTAGAAAATTTAGCTACGGAAGTATAAATTTGACTGATTCTGTATCATAGGCTTTGTTTTTAAACAAATTGTATTAGTCCTATGCAAGTCAATAGTTAGAAAATTTAGCTACGGAAGTCCAAGAAAATTGTGTACGACCGCTGTTATACATGTTGATGCTTGTTGATTATTGATTTTCTAAATACACGGAAGTCCAAGAAAATTGTGTACGACCGCTGTTATACATGTTGTTGCTTGTTGATTATTGATTTTCTAAATACTTCTAGTAGCATAATGCAATCATGTAAATTCAGACACTGTCAAAATCATGTAAATTTTATCTGTGAAAAATTGAATTGGATGAACTTATTTGGGTTCTACAGTTTAATTTTACACAAATAGAGCCAGATTATACTGACCATTTACTGATACTCGAGTTGAGCCCCCTCTCGTCTCTGTAGCTTTTATCCTATTTTACCGATAAATTTGGTATAGTCTACTCGCATTCTACATACAGTTCTCTATCCAAGATTGTTCTGTTTCTTCACCAAAAACAGTAGCTTTTATCATTTTTTACCGATGAACTTGGTATAGTCTACTCGCATTCTACATACAGTTCTCTGTCCAAGACTGTTCTGTTTCTTCACCGAAAACAGAGTTAATGTGCTGACTCATCAAGTCAATAGAGCAAAGTAATTACACAAGACCAGTAGCATAACTCATTCATTATTGCAGTATGTATGTTTTGCTGCTGCTGGCCTGCTGTAAAATATAAACTGTCCGTTTTTTAATTTAATTTGTAGTCAAATAATTTATTTTGACCAATCTTCTATGCCTCTAATTTTGACAGATAGGCTTGTTAACATGTCTGCTAATATGTCTGAAAGCTCTGGAACTAGTGATGCACCTTCTACGGCACCACATGGCAGGAGGTCAAAAGTGTGGGAGCATTTTGAGCAAGAGCTTGTCTTTGTGGGTGATGTTCCCAAAGCTGTCTGCAAGTATTGTGCAATGAAGCTTACTTGCAATAGGAAGTCTGGAACTAGCAGTCTATTGAGTCACATTTCAAAGCCGTGTCGATTGATTGGAGCTGAGGTTAGATCTAGGTTTTTGGCGACTCTTAAGAAAAAATCAACAGATGTTGGATTTGTCTTTGATCGTAAGAGAAGTCGACAACTCATGACCAATTTCTGCATCCATGCTGAGATTCCATTTAAGAAATTTGATGACCCTTACTTTGAGGAGTGGATGGATTCAATGCAACCAACCTTCAAGGTAGTTGGTCGCCACACAGTTCGCAGTGATTGCATCCTTACACACGATGAGATGAAAGACCAACTGAAACTTGAACTCCAGAGTCTTGATTCTCGGATTTGCCTCACCTCGGACATGTGGACATCCGTTCAGAAGTTGGGCTATATGTGTGTCACAACACACTACATTGATGCTAACTTTGTTTTGAAGAAGAAGATAATATCATTCAAAGTTGTGAAGTATCCACACACAAAAGAAGCCATTGAGGAGGCTCTTAGCAGGTGCCTGACAGAGTAGGGTATCAAGCGTAAACTATTCACCATAACCTTGGATAATGCAGCAAATAACACCAGGGCGGTAAACAATTTCCTGGAAACTCAGGACCATGGCCTAATGCTCGAAGGCGTAGATTTCCATGTCAGATGTTGTGCCCACATCTTGAACATCGTAGCTCAAGATGGAACACAACATATCGATGTTTCAGTAGAGAAGATACGTGACCTGTTTAGGCACGTCAATTCTTCAGGTGGGAGAATCCAAGCATTCAATACACTTGCCACCAATAAGGGGCTGCCTGAAAAGGCTGGTCTTTTCCTTGACATTAAAACTCGTTGGAATTCGACTTTCCAGATGCTTGTTGAAGCTATCAAATATAGGAGAGTTCTCAATAGCTATGCAAGCGAGAATGGTGAAGTTACACTCAACGCCAAAGAGTGGACGAATGTTGAAGTAATATGTGATTTTCTTAAAGCTTTTGAAGAAGCGACCAATGCAGTTTCAGCCGATAGAAAGCCAACTTCACAACACTTCTTGCATATGGTGTTGTGTATCCGCAATGCCCTAAGGGATCCTCAATGGAAAGTCAATGAAGGCATGCATAAATTGGCTATTTCTATGGGTTCAAAGTTTGACAAGTACTGGAATGAGACCAAATTGAATGTTGCACTTGTCATTGCCACAGTACTAGATCCAAGGAAAAAGGAAGACTACCTAGAATTCTTTTTTGAAAAGTACTGTGAGAATTATGCTGAAAGTGAAAAGGCCATGGATGGTGTAAGCAAATCAATGAAGTCATACTATCAGCTTTACGAAGAGAAAGTAAAGATAAGCAGCGAGTACTTGGTGTCTCGTGAAGCCAGCATTAATGTGGGCTCACCTGTTCTTGGCAAAAGGAAACTCGAAGAAGAGTTTGCTCGATACAGGTCAAGGAGGAGAAACTTCCAACCAAGGTCGGAGCTTGATGCATACCTCGAGGAGAATTTCATTGAAAGCGAAAACTTTGAAATACTCACATGGTGGAAATTAAATGCCGAAAAATACCCCGTGCTCTCAGCTATGGCTCGCGACTTTCTTGTTGTGCCTCTTAGTACTGTGTCGTCCGAGTCAGCATTCAGTTGCGGTGGTAGAATTCTAGGAGATACACGGGCCTCGTTAAAACCACATGCATTGGAAGCTTTAGTTTGTGGAAAAGATTGTCTTATTAAAGTCCCGAGCAATGAAGGTATACTATTCTTTATAGTCCGACTTTCTAGCAATTCAATGGAAAGAAAATGCAATTGATTGTTTCATTCTTTTTGTGCTTAACACATTTTTCATGTGCAGGTCCAAGATCAGAGATCCAAGTTCAGGAGTCTGATGGTAGATTGGTAAAGACTAAAATAGACAGTCAATAATTAATATATCACTTAGTAAAGTCACAAGTCATAATTCTTCATATGTAATTTGTGCATGCTTAATATGTTTCCTTTATCAGGGAGCCAAAAGCTGTGAATCATGGAAATACTCTGTAGACAACAGACGCTTCCTCCCTTCCCAGTGAGGCGGTGAGCAGCGACTCCCTTGATCAACTCCACTATTCTCCCCCTCCGTGTCTTTCTTTTCTTGTTGATGGTTCTAACATGTCTAATGTCTAGCTAGTTATTGTGATCTGACTTGATAAGGCAGCTCGAATCAAATACTGGGCTATAGTTAGTATTAAATTAATATCACATCACTTGGCTATACATGTGAAGGATGCCGTGTTCGAGGGAAATCATTTAAGAACCTATGCCAGGATTAGTGCTTGTTAGAATGTGTCTTAAATCTTAGGTTCTTGGAGTATGTATAATTCAGTTCAGTGCACATTTATTTTGATCAACCATGTATGAAAAAATATTTAACTGATTTACTTTGCTCTTTTAGGATGTTGTCTATATGGAAGGATTACACATCGTGAGGATTTGACATCATACAAGCTGGGAGCATTACGGCAACCGTCGTTGCGTTCACTTTTATAATGCATATGTGGTGTACTGAGTACTGTTTTAGTAAAACTTCATTTGTTGTTCTATGGAAATGCCGTTGTAAACTTCATTTGCACTATATTAAAGATGCACGGTACTAGATTGTGGATTGTGTAAAGATGCCTCATTAAGTGCCGCGCTTGTCATCGCCACAGTACGAGATTGTCCCTGTTCTGAACTGCACTGATGTTTGTCAACCCGCTGCTAGCTCCATGGTTAGACCCACTTGTTCAAACCACAAATGAGAAATGGTGTGGTGCAGTGCGGGTGGAAAAAGCAAATGGGCTGGTGCGGGTTGGGTTCTAGTATATGATTTTTGGTTTAGTGCAGTTTGGTGCTTATGCTTATAGCTACATGGTGCGGAGTGGAATTGGGGTGGATTTCACCCCATTCTCACCTTGACCAATAGGCTCAAAGCCCGTCAGCCTACAGCTCTCACCAGGTCGGATCGTCCTGTAACCACCCGAGCGGGCTGCATCTATCTGATCTGGGCTGGTATCCCATGCTCTCTCAGAGCGGAGCGAGCCGAGCGTGACCGCTCCTTTGATCTCGATCAGGAGAGCGTGATTGGCACGGAGCGGAGCGGATACAAGGATTTCTGCAGAGTGGTGCGTTGTCGAACAGTGCCTAAAACTAGGCGATTTTTTTTAAATAATACACTTTTTTAAATACTTTCTAGATCTATTATACGGTTTTAACATTTTACAAAAATAGTACTTTATCGGCTTGAAGGAGGCCGATTGGGCTAGTCGGCCTGGAGCAAGCCGACTGAGTGTCGGAGCGTGGGGCAGCTAGGGCCCGCGTTGCCCCAATCGATCTAGGGCAGGCCGACTGCCCCCAATCGGCCTGGGCCAAGCCGACTGGAGTGCTATGGGTCAATGCATCTAAAATGATACAAGGATTGTTCTATATTATTGGTTGCATGTGCAAATTTCCTCTCAGGCTTAGACAATGCCGCATGATGATTTGATGCGGTCTACAGTTTGCAGACATGCACTAGTACTAAACAAACAACGATCAACTAGCATTTGCTTTTCAAATTGGCCTGCCCCAGGACGATTGGCCAACGCGGGCCAGCGGCCTCACGGCCGACACTCAGTCGGCTTTCTCCAGGCCGACTGGTCCAATCGGTCTCCTCCAGACCGATAAAGTACTACTTTTATAAAATTTAAAAAACGTGTAATAGATTTGGAAAATATTAAAAACATATTATTTTTAAAAATTCGCCTAAAACTACATCTTTCCTACTCCCTCCATTTCAGGGCTTAAGGCGTCCTCGTTTTGCATGTTTTTTTACCAAGAATTACTCTAAATACGTAAAGAGTTTTGGTATAAAACTAGTATCACCGGAAAGTATTTTTCAATATGAATCAATGGTACTAATTATGTACAATATAATCAAGATTTTGTTGCACAATTCTTTTGATCAAACTTTGTTTGAAAATCGGGTGCGCCTTAAGCCTTAAAACGGAGGTAGTATTAAACGGCTAGCTGTTTTACAATTGACAATCAGGTACTTTTTGGGCCGTTGGATGTGTTTCCGCATCTCAGCGCAGCTTCCTCTCACGTTGATTCTCTGTCTCGCGACTGAGTCAACGATCGCTCTGTTTCGTCTCGTTTTGCACGGGGAGGAACAGGAAGCCATGGTGGAGAGGTCTACGGCGACGTCGCAGCCAGCTCTGCCGGTGTCGAAGGCGGTGGCACTTCACGAGATGGGGAGATTGTTGACGGAGAGAGCCGTGACCCCGCAGCTGGCGCTAGCGGCGATGGAGAGAGTCACGGCTCCGGCGAAAAGATTGTTGATTCGCGAGCGTGGGAGGCATGTACGCCACCGGCGACCTGGGTATTCTTCCGTACTTCTTTCTCTGTTTTCTTCTGTTCTATGATTTCATTCTTGTTTAGCTACGTGTGTAGTGTTTTGGTCGGTGTAGTGTTTGTCAGTGTGAGATATGAGCATTCATTAATCTAATTTTCTATGGTGCTGGTTGCTTGTATTTTGGAGGTAGAGGGGAGATGTAGTTGGAGTGATCGACTATTGGCGTTAGAGAGTTCGTCCTCAATCTAGTCTGTCTCCCTGATGTTGTGTCTGAGCTCCCCTTAGGTTAGGTTCAGTCTACATCAGAATCATCTTCATATGGCTGTAGGCTTTTGTGAGCTCTGTTTGGATTTTCATTCGTGCATGATGTTTAGTCTCCTATTAATAACTAGTTCATATTGTTTTGAACGATATTGAAGGTATGTGTGCATACCCGTGGTTGCTCTCACTCTCCAATGTTCATCGACAGTGCTGACGGACAGATGGTATGACGTGTTATGTGTTAGGAGCAGATATGGGTAGGTAAGCTTAGCTTCAACGATTTTTTGGTTCTGATACATTTCCATGGTTCCAAAATATATGTTATGATGGTTATTTGTACAATTTTTGTAGGATCAGATGGTGAAACGCTACTTGAAAGTGTCTCCCGTTTCTAGGCTACAGAGACTATGAACTAAGAATGCAGAGTGTTTCAGATTATTGAACCATTGATGTTTTTCCTTTCAGAGTTGTCCATGTTAGCCTTTTCCTGGTCCGAACTTCAGAAAAGCTCACAAACACGTTTTGTTTTATATATGTTTATTCTTCACGAGCCCAGCTTCATTTTTGTCGTCGCACCTTAGATAATTGAGCAATGCATGTACTTGATTGTTTTCATATGGCATACAAAGTTTTTTTCTACCCTCTTACCCTCACAAATCTTAGTCCATCCCCAACATAGGTGGTTTTACACCTGCAAAGATAACAAATTTCATTTGCCAGGATTTCTTATAGTATTATTTTTTCTTCCTTATGACTACGAGACAATTTGGTTCAGCTGCTTTTTTATCTTAGTATCTTATTTCTTTCTTTTAGTAAATCGGTTTCTTTAGTGTCTTGGTTTCGGTATCATTGTGTAGATTGGCTTCAGTTTCATTGTGTAGCATAGATTTAGGTATCATTTTTGTCAAAGTGACGATTGGCTTTCATTATATTTGCGAATTTCTTTAGTTCATCTTTTCATGTTTTCGTTATCTCATTTTTCAGTCCTCCAGTTTTTCCCCTCATTTTTAGTATCTCATTTTTTCTATTAATTTCCTCATTAGATTTCTTCATCATTTTCTTCGGTGTAGGTTTCTGCTTTCTTCAATCTCTACCCTCTGTTTTTTCAGTTTTCCGTCACTCATTGTTTAGTCTTTTTTTCTAATGGCTCTCTTAAGTTTATCATTTTTCCGGTCGCTCAGTTTTCGACTTTTGATTCTTCGTTGTTCAGTTCATCATCTATTTCAGTCATGTCATGAGGATACAAATTGAGTCTTCATACATCATTTTTAGTCACATAAATATAGCAAGTAAATATCTTTAGTCATCCATCATTCCTCATATGTGTCTCATTATTCAGTCATTTCAGTCCTCTGTCATCATTCATCATTTCTAAGTCTTATTATTCATTTGCTATATTTTTAGTCTTTTTTGCATTTACTCAGGCATGCATTGCTCAGCATTTTAGTTTCATTTTTATATGCAGTTATCACGTATCTCAGTCCACTTTGCATTCTTAGTATCTCACTTTCTCTTTTTTCTCATTCCTTCTGAGTCTTCATTTTCTTAGTTTTTTGTTTCTCTATTGCTTGGTAATTTGTTTTGCACTGTTTTTCATTTATATCTTCTTTCGCCCTAGTCGTGTTGTGTTTTGTATTTTTCAGTTTAGTTCAGTACTTTAGTATTCAGGATTTTAATTAAATTTTGTTTCTTTGTCAATTCAGTTAGTATTTGAGCCCTAACAAGCAGGCAAAGAGCCCATCGTTCATTTCATTAAACCATAACACTTTGAAGTATCATTGGCATTTGTTTCTCAGTTTATCTTACGTTAACGTTCCATTATTCAATTTTCTGATTCTTTTTATGTATAAATGTTATATAATTTTATCTCTGTAATTTTTATCATGATTTTTTTGTTTGTGCAGACCCTTATTCTTACCCTTCAATTTCTGAACTTGTTTGTTTTTGGACCTGTCAAGCATAAAGTACATAATGTCAACAACATGGAGCTTGAAAACCCCTTGGTTGCATGCCGTCATATCGTGTTTCAATATAAACCTGCCCGGACGAGTAATTTGTAGTTCCTCCATGCAAATGCATTCTTGAACACTCGTTTTCGCTGATCTGTTGCTGAAAATTCTGGATGTTTTCCAGCAAGAGCAAACAGAGCAGCCGTTTGAATCTTGATCAGATCTTCCCAATAAATCAGTTCTAGAACAGTGTTCTTCTCGTCAGTCTTGTGTCTTGTTTTCATTTTTTCATTCTATATTTGAAGTATATATGTGCCTGGTATTTTCTCCATGTCGTGGTGTAAGATAAATTTCATCCATGCCATTGATCTCCATGTGTGCATTGCTTAACATTAATCAAATAGATTAGTTCTCCATGGTAATATACTTGTTACTTTTTCTCAGTTTCTGATCATGAAGCTTTAGCGTTACATTTTATTCCATTTCTTTGCATTTGTTTTTCAGCAGCGGGCTCATTGCATTAATGATGAGCGGAGGACATTACAAATCAAATAGGAGTACATCATATTAGTTACAAATCAAATAGGAGTACATCGTATTAGTAGATGATTCGGTGGCTGTTCAATTTCTTTTGCCAGGTGTTAAATTTATAAAGGTTGTCATCATGAATGTATGTGTAGGTAGACCTGAGAGTCATCTGAAATTTTTTGTGTTGTTTTCTCAGCAACAAAACTACCTTTGTATGACAGGTAGCTGCTACAATCTAGCAGCTGTGCGCAAAGTAAGATTTGCAGCAGGCAAATTCCCCGATATATAACACTTGTAATTCTGCCATGTTTCTTATTCTTTCTCTTTTTCTTCTAGTAAAAGCCTCATTTTCTTTTTTGTGTTGTTTTATCACGTACTCCCCCCGTTTAAAAATATAAGACGTTTTAGCTTTGTGAATCGAATGTATCTAGACGTATTTTAGTGTATAGGTTCGGAGAGATTCGGAGTGAACCTATACACTAGAAGGCGTCTAGAATACATTCATTTCACAAAGCTAAAATGTCTTATATTTCTGAACGGAAGGAGTATTCTCGGTGCATTTTCAGTTTAGTTCAATACTTCAGTATCCAGGATTTTAATTAAATTTTGTTTCTTTGTCAATTCAGTTAGCATTTGAGCCCTAACAAGCAGGCAAAGATCCCATCGTTCATTTCATTTCTACCATAACACTTTGAAGTATCATTGGCATTTGCATTTTTCAATTTTCTGATTCTTTTTGTGTATAAAGGTTATATAATTTTATCTCTGTAATTTTTATTATGATTTTGTTGTTTGTGCAGACCCTTATTCTTACCCTTCAATTTTTGAACTTGTTTGTTTTTAGACCTGTCAAGCATAGAGTACATAATGTCAACAACATGGAGATTGAAAACCCCATGGCTGTATGCCTTCGTATCGTGTTTCAATATAAACCTGCCCGGACGAGTAATTTGCAGTTCCTCCATGCAAAGGCATTCTTGACACTCTTTTTCGCTGATCTGTTGCTGGAAATTCTGAATGTTTTCTAGCAAGAGCAAACAGAGAAGCCGTCTGAATCTTGATCAGATCTTTCCAATAAATCAGTTCTAAAACAGTGTTCTTCTCATCAGTCTTGTGTCTTCTTTTCATTTTTTTATTCTATATTTGAAGTATATATGTGCCTGGTATTTTGTCCATGTCGTGGTGTAGGATAAATTTTATCCCTGCCATTGATCTCCATGTGTGCATTGCTTAACGTTAATCAAATAGATTAGTTCTCCATGGTAATATACTTGTTACTTTTTCTCAGTTTCTGATCATGAAGCTTTAGCGTTACATTTTCTTTCATTTCTTTGCATTTGTTTTTCAGCAGCGGGCTCATTGCATTAATGATGAGCGGAGGACATTACAAATCAAATAGGAGTACATCATATTAGTAGATGATTCGGTGGCTGTTCAATTTCATTTTCCAGGTGTTAATTTTATAAAGGTTGTCATCATGAATATATGTGTAGATAGACCTGAGAGTCATCTGAATTTTTTTGTGTTTTTTCTCAGCAATAAAACTACCTTTCTATGACAGGTAGCTGCTACAATCTAGCGGTTGTGCGCAGAGTAAGATTTGCAGCAGGCAAATTCCCCGATATATAACACCTGTAATTCTGCCATGTTTCTTATTCTTTCTCCTTTTCTTCTAGTGAAAGCTTCATTTTCTTTTTTGTGTTGTTTTATCACGTACTCCCTCCGTTTAAAAATATAAGACGTTTTAGCTTTGTGAATCGAATGTATCTAGACGTCTTTTAGTGTATAGTTTCGGAGAGGTTCGGAGTGAACCTATACACTAAAACGCGTCTAGAATACATTGATTTCACAAAGCTAAAATGTCTTATATTTCTGAACGGAAAGAGTATTCTCGGTAGACTTTGCACGTAGGTGGATAAGTGGGATATGTCACTTGCACCAGTCTTGTTATTTCCACCACGTTAGAGCACTGAAATTCCAGATGTCATTTTCCTTGCACAAGTTTTGAATTGTATCTCTCTTTTCTCTCTCTTGTTTTCTTTTGGGGAGAGTCATCTGAATTTTTTTTGTTGTTTTCTCAGCAACAAAACTACCTTTCTATAACAGGTATCTGCTACAATCTAGCAACTGTGCGCATGGCACACCCCGCCCCACCCTGAAGCAGCACAGGTCGGGGGTGGAGCTGGTGAAAGCTGTGCAGGAGATGTTCTTTTTGCTGGAGAATATGATCTAATGCAGTACTCGGTGGAGTTGTGGGAATTTTTTTTGTCAACTATGCTATGGGCTTTTCTTTAGGGAATGTTATAGGCTTGTTTACCTACGGGATGAGGACTTTTACTCAAAAACATGGACTAAAAGATTAGCCGTTAGAGCTCAACGATGGGCTGATAAATGTGTCTGTTCTTGTTAATGAAAACCGATGGTTATCATTTTCATTTAGTTCTTAGTATGACAGCTGTCATCGTCTTATTGGTTTAAAAAATTGTCTGTTTCTCAATTACAAAACAAATAGCTGTGGAATAGTCACTCCCTAAAACTATGGTCGTAGCCAGTTAGGAACCTTTTCTGTTGCGCCTATTCCCTTTTGGGTGGCATGTTGTAGCCTGTCCGGGTATTTATCTATCTCATCTCATTCGGTCATTTTTTTCCTCTCGCCAGCCCTGATCCAATTTTCTATGGTCGATCGGATACTCACTCGGTGACAACGATTTGGGATGGTCTATGTTCTTATCTCAATATAATGATCAATTTTTTGCTGTTAGAAATTACATATTCTGCAGTCTGACTCACGTCTGGATTTCAGGAGCAAACTTATTCAAATTAAAAATACGATACTAGACCATCAAGATCATAAGTTTTCTTATAGTAAAAAATAATTAATATATATATATATTATTTTAGATACATCCGAATAATTCTTGGCAAATCCTAGACTAACAAAATTACGTAACAATTAATTCTTGGCAAATCCTAGCCATAAATTTTTAGATATAACTACCAAAATAATTTAGGTGATGTGGATCAACCTAATGGCTTGAAAATAGATATCTTAATTCCTCTGATCCAAATTAATTGACTTGGATTTATTTAGATTCAGATGTATCTAGCATTAAAACATGTCTAGATACATCCGAATCTAGACAAATTAGAGTCAATTAATTTGGATACATGTCTTGATACATCCGAATCTAGCACTAAGAAAAGACATTTTGCATGCTTCAAGTATTCATAATTACCTTTATGTATATATTTTTTTAGATTTTTTTGAAATTTGAAAATATCATTTTTCAAAAATTTAAACTAAAGGGCTCTAAAAGCATTTTCCGAAGATATACACTGGACATTCGTGAATATTTTGCAGGTCACCAAATATATTGTCAGTGTACACCAACACAAATTAAAATCTCCAATTGTGCAAAGGAGTACTTTTAAAAGAAAGAACTGCACAAATGTTTTACAAGAGGAATAACTTGTCATGACACTTTCATATTACTTAGCACAAGCAAAGATCATGTAAATAGGCCTTAAAGTTGTTCTAGCAAAGCTTCGTCAACCTTTGTTCTGATGAATTGTTTATATAGTTTATCTATGTGAGAAGGGTTTCATGTTGTTTCAGAATGGGAAGGTTTTTGAATTTGAATGTGACAGTTGTTTTTTAAATCATGTTTAGAGCTTGAACCTTAATATTTTTTAATGATATATAGGCTATTTTGTGCTCACATCATTCCACATAAATTCACATATATTGATTGAGACATGCGTTGCACTACTAGTACTTCAAGTGTGCAAAGCCTCAATGTGAAATTATAGATTTGAGTGTGTGAATAGTGCGCCTTCAAATCTTGTTAAGTTTTGCCTTTTTTTGTGTGTCCCAAAATTTGCATTTCAGAATGATATTTTGCATGCTTCAAATATTTATAATTACCTTTATGTACATTTTTTCAGAACTTTTTGAAATTCGAAAATATCATTTTTGAATTTTTAAACTAAAGGGTTCTAAAAGCATTTTTTTAGGTTATATCGTCATTGCTAAGAAATGATATTTTAGAAAATAACAGAAGACTCTTTTTCCGTTATAACAAATGTCTTCTCTTATTAATACAATGTCCTATGAAAATGTAATTAAGTCTCATTATTACTAGGTATGACAAGAAAAGATACTCACACGGTATCATTATGTTTTTTTTTTTGAAAGCATTACCTTTTGAGCAACATGTAACCCTTCTCAATGGAACATGATTGTATCCGATCATTTACCAAGAGAGGGAGTACAGATGGATTAAGTGGCAGTTTCTAGTTGGACCCTGACGTCGTTGTTCAAATATTTAATCTTTCTCAAAGTACTTGTGCATGCCAAAAGAAAATTGGGAAGACAACGAAGAGGTTCATACACCCGTCAAAAAAAAAAACGAAGAGCTTCCTAAGGATTCTGTATGCTTGTCTAGTGTAGAATATAACGGGTATCACACATCAGGAGGGAGATTCCAAGTATATACAGTGACTTCCGTTCCCGAAGAGAATTGAAAATCATCAACTTAACTTAAAACCAAACAATGTCAAAGAAGTTCAAAGTTACGAAGGTGATAGGTCATTAATTGGACTTGTATTTCGAATTCATTGCCATCTGAATCATCAGGTAACAGAGCAAACAGCAACATCCAGAGAGAAAGCCAACAATTAGGACGCATGCAACAAGCAGGTTTGATTACACAACATCGTCAGAACATTCTTAAGGGAAACATAAAAAGAAGTAAACAACAGGGGCAAGCAAGGCTAGGTCGAGGAACAGGAACAGGTGGAGAGCCATCAATGTTGAACTTGAGGAACATATGGAGAGCTAGCTAACAGGCCGCCAGCAGCAAGGCTATCTATCCCAAGGAACAGATGGAGAGCTAACATGAGCAAATAAAACCTTTAAAGTAAGACGAGGATTAGTGATTTGCAGCAGCGCAGAATGTCTCACTTGTTTGGAACTAACCCAAGGCTCTCTATCGGCATGAAAAATGGCTGCACACGTCCGGACCTGCACTCCCCTGCACTCCCTTCAACCTCGAACTTCACGGTCATCTGCATATCTACTGAGGGTGAGCTGACATCGACAGAGAAGATCTTCCCGTCTTGCAGGAAATAGAGAAGTTTGTGATGAAGTGGGTGCACGAGTGCTAGAGCTGGCATCTGACATGGAAGACAGGTGGACTTGAACCACGAACTGGACCAAACCTCTTTCATGTTCAGGTCATACTCGTGCCTCCAGTTGAGTTTCTTCCGCTGATTGGTGACGACTGTCCACACACGCACAACAGGTGCATTCTCTGGCCCATGCATCTCAGCGTACCTAAGACAACCCTCACTCATGTTCACAACACGACGCCCAATCTCAACTGAGGAAGGCGGCTTGGCCTGGGCATCCATCTCAGTGTCAGCTGGAAAGGGCAAGTAACGAACCTTGGATTTCTCTGCAAAGATGTTGTAGGAAACCAGGCCTTGTGACAGATCAATCCACCAAAGCATTTCGTTCCACACAAGGACGCCATTGCCGTTCCATGGACTATCACTGGCACTGCTCAAGGGATAGTTCACCTCCCTGATGCTCCACCTGTGAGGATCAAGTGATGTCCAGAAGCGAATCATGCCGTGGCCGTTTGCGCCGGGCACAAGCTCGGCTACCACAATGCTGCCGCCGTTCCGGGGATCTGCAATGATACCGACACTACCATGGATAAGATATTCTTCGCTTTGATCAGGTAGGCGAGAAAGCCTATGGTCAGGTGCCTTTTGATCTTTGACAAAATAGACTTTGCGCACAACAGACCGACCTTGCCGACGGTATCCGGCACACAGTAGGATCAGCCCAGATGGATCAGTCGCAGCAACATAGAGATATTCAGGTTTCTTCTCAAGGCAAGCAGGTCCAAATAATAGCTGGCTGGGGTGTGGGGATTCCACTCGAGCAAGCACGACGTTATCTCCTAACCCTGGAACACACTTTGCTGCAGAAGCTAGCATAACCCAGGGACGCCATTTTAGCTGCCAAGGCATCAGCAATGTCTGCGACAAATGTTGCTCATGGTCACTGAGCTTAATGCATGGCACCACCTTTGTTGTCCTCAGATCCACAGAAAATAACTGAGACCCCTCCAGTAAGTAGATCAATTTTGGAACAATGGGATGCACGAAAATAATCTCTGGGGCTGCTCGCTGTAGTCCCAAGGCACGGTACGTCTTGTCGTTCCACATTTCTAACAGAGGCAGATCGTATCCGGACGACCACGATTCATCTACAAAACACCACTGTGTGATAACCATTTTTGTGCCTGCTCCTTCCAGAATGACAAACCATAAGTTGTCTGCACTAGTGTTCACACAACGATGCCTGCTCAGATCCTTGTTCTGATTCAGCTCTTCTACGGTAAGCTCACATCCTGACGGAAGTGGGAAGTAATTGAGTATTGGCTTGTCATCAAAAGGATCACAGATGAGCAAGCCGTAACCCAGACTGAACCAACAAATCCTGTTCTGATGGGAGATGGCGCCGTCCCCGCGCCATGGTCGAAGATGGGGAGGGTAAGCCACCTCCTTCTCTACCCACTTGTCCTTGTTCAGGTCCGTGCTCACTGGCGAGAAGCAGAGCAGTCTGGCATGAATGTGCTCGCCGACTCTGGCTTGGCGGAGCTCGACGATGATGAACTCTCCAGTGCGTCCAGCAATAACCCCTATATTCTGCACCCTTGGAGTGTCGTCGACGATGAGGTGCTCTGCCATGACGCGCTCCCCATCCCGCGCCGCGGCGACTTCGAGGTGCTCGGCTTTGACGCCCAGGTTGTGGACCATTGGACGGTCATCCTCGTGGTCGGCCTCGATGCCGAGGATCTGCAGACGATCAGCTATGATGTGGTCGCTGAATACGCCAAGGTCGTCGAGACGCTCGCTGATGACGCGGTCGGCGAAGACACCCAGCTTCCGGAGGCGGTCGGCGATGATGCCGTCCGCGATGAGGCGGTGGGCGCCCTGCTCCTCTCGCCCCCCCGAGGGCGACGGGGGCCAACCCACCTACTCCGGCCAACCTCCCCTCTTCCTCCCTTCTCCTGTCACCGCCGCCGGCAGGGGTTGCCGGGCGAAGCCCGGGCGGCGCTGGCGGCGGCGGCTGTCCTCTTCCCGCGCCCCTGGGGTCCGGTCGGGGCCGGTTCTCCCTCCGGCGGCGGTGCTCCTAGGGAAGGCGCGGCTCGGAGCTCCTCCGTGGGCCACTTGACGGCGGCGCCGACGTGGTTCGGCGGGGCGGCGCGGCTCCTCGCGGGCAGATCGGGTGCAGCTCCCGGCCTCTGGGCCCTGGCTCGACCGGCACTGCGCCCGCGCGCTCGTCGGTTCTGTAGATGGCGGCGGTGAAGCTCGCTTGGGGATGGCATAGCCGCCCGCCTGCTCGCAAGGTGGCGGGGCTTTACGGGCCCATCTCGATCCGCCGCTTGGGCTGGTGTGCCCCTTTGCCTTGTCCGGCCGACGACTTACTTGGTGCGGAGGTGGGCTCCTCCGTGTGGCTTCGTCGCGGTTTCTAGCTCGAGCTTTGTCGTTTGCTTCCACTTATGGTGCTTGATAGTGTCCTCGATGATGATGATGGCCTCAAGTTAGTTTTTGCGCTAGTGGTGAATTTGGTGGTGATGCTCTGAATTGCGGGGTTTTTGGGGACAGGGAGAAATCCTTGTCCGTCTGACCGACGCTGGCCGCCCTCGGGTGGCGCCATTCCTTCTGGAGGCGTCTGGGATACCCCGTCCTCTCGACTCCAAGTGTTTGGGAAACCCTAGGGCGATTATTGGTCCGGACAGCAATGACGTGTCGACGATGCTCCTTCTTGAAGGTGTTGTTTTTGGCGATTTAGGGTATTAGGTGTGGTGGCACAATTTCGGAGTATGATGATGGCGGTCACCCTTGTTTCGTCAGACGCCGTTTTTCCATTTCTTTTCTTTTTGGGCATGTTGTAGCTGTTGCAAAGATGTTTGTCTGCGTCTCTTTCTTTGGCGTTGTCTTTCTGCTCAAGCGGTCTCACCGGTGTGCTTTATTTATAAAGCGGGGCGAAAGCCTATTTCGAGATGAGGCGGTGGGCAACGACGCCAAGCTCCTCGAGACGCTCAGCGATGGAGCGCTCTCCGTACCGTGCTGCCTCCACGCCGAGGTCCCGGCCCATGGAACGCTCGGCGTCACCGACGCCGACGCCGACGCCGACGCCGACGTTCTGGGCCGTCGAGCTCGAGCGCTGCGCGGCCAAAGTAAGGCTTGTCACGGTAGCCTTGGTCGCGTCGCAGATGTAGAGAACTTGGTCGGCCGCGCCGTCCTCTGCGCTCGAGCACAGGAGGAAGTAGCCGGTGGGCTCGACGGCGGCTATGTACATCCGGTGAGCGACGCGCGCCGCCAGAACTGTCCGCAGCGGCGGTGTCCTGTACGAAATCTTCATACCTGGCTCAACTTGCCCGTGCTCCTTATTCGGCGGGAGTACTTGGGTGCGGCGATCTAGGATCATCCACGGCGGGGTGGGAGGCGACTCCGCCATGGCTTGAGAGGGGGTGATTGGGGGATTGGGGGATTGGCGAAGGGGTGGAGGTTTTGGCGTGGGGGTGGTGGGGGGTGTCAGCCTGCCTGTCAGGGCTTTGCTAACCGCCTCGCTCTTTACTCATCATCATCCTCGAATCTTCTCTTTCTTAGCGTCCCAACTATTACTCACACTGCCATATGGGCCCGAGATAGAAAAAGCCATGGCAATTTTGGACTGGAGTGTCCATGGTTATTTTTCGAAAACATCACCGTGTACTGGTCAGTTTTACGAGACGGAGAGAGATTTTTTCTAAATCGAAAAAACCATCGGCTTGTAAGCGATCGAGTAAAACAACCCGTTGAAAAAAAAGGAGTAAACGGGAAATATACAGGACCAAACAACTTTTCATTATATTACGTACATAAAATTAAATGACAAAATACTCTCTCACCATCCTGTCTTATTCCCTCTATTTTAAAATATAAATATTTTGTATTTTGAAACGGAGGGAGCACTAGCAGACCAAATACACGATTAGCGTTCACAAAAGGTAAGCCATCTTATATTCGTGATTCTGTGCAAGCTAAAAGATAACGGATTTGTAAGTTCTCGAATTACCAAAAAAATGTTAAATCTTAGTCTCTCTCCTCACCATTGGATTTATCTCACCATTCATTTGTCGTTCGAAAAATTGCACATAGGTTGCAACTAAAAAAATTATTCACGTGGTGCATGGTTAATTCCAAGTTTCACAACTGTTTAATTACGATCACCATGATATGTACTATCCCTTCTCTCTCGTCCCCAATTGCGTGTCTTCCTTCCATCACCTCCTCTAAACTTCAGAAAGCGAATATGCATTTCATACGGCGCCGTATCGTATCGGCTAGTTATCCGTTGTTTAGACTTCCTCGTGATTCGGGCTAGCCCCAACTGCTTGTTTCATTTTGATACACCATGTCTTTTGATATTTATACAAATCTTGTTCTTTTACATATACAAATCTTGTTCTTTTACATATAAAATTTATCATAATTTTGTTGAAAATTAACTAGAATACTACAGAGTTTTGTTGCATATATATAAACTACTTCCTCCGTTTATAAATATAAGACATTTTAGCTTTATAAATAGAATATATCTAGACGTCTTTTAGTGTATAGGTTAGTAGAGGATGAGAGTGGAATGCTCATGTGCATTGGACACGATGAACACCGGTTCTTGCGTTAGTTTATGTTGCATCTTTTCTATTTTATTCTTATTATTAAGGTAAAATTGTAAATAATGCCCGCACCAGGAAGACCAAGCCATGTCCAGGCCATACATTCCAATTGTAACAACTTTTTCAAGTACTTTGCTCGATGGATCGCTCTGGAATCTCCTCGGATTGGGATACAACTATTGAATCTCACGTTGTTTTTAGCAAAAGTCTTTTTTCTGTCTTTTCTTGTAGGAAATAAAATCGGACAAAAATATCACGCCATTTTTTCATTATAACAGGGCTATTGGGCTTGGAAACTCGTGAGAGGGGCCACGAGGCCCGAGCGATCCTAGGCGGTGGGGCCCATACAACCTATGGCCATTCGGCCCTCAAGCGTGGCCTCATTCCCTCTTTTCGCATACTCCCTTATATGCCCCCAGAAATCTACCTACCCAGAAGAACAGAGCGTTTCACAAAATAGAGCGTTGCCACCATCACGATCTTCGTTTTGGGGGTCAGATTGATCCTGATCTCCAGCAAAAGAGGGGGATTTTGACACCTTCTTTACCACCATCATCACCAACGTCATCTCCATCAACCATGTTCTCACTTTCCATCACCATGAGTAAGTAGTTCTATGTAGGCATGTGAGGTGGATGGTGATTGGATGAGATTGATCATGTAATCATGCATATATGTCAAGATTTGAGGGGTTTATCTTGAGGATGTTTTTGTATGAGCGTTGATGCACTTTTGATATGTTTAACGCTTGTTACTAGGTCCCGAGCGACATATTTTAGTATTGGTATTTTATTGCTCCATCATGTATATGCGTTTGGTATTTATCTGCAAAGTGTATTACCTGCTGTTATGTTGATCTTGCGAACCCTAAAGTGACAGTTAGAGAAAACAAGAGAGATATGTGATAGTTTGAGGATTATCTGTGTTCATCGATTGTTAATGCATTATTCCGAGCTTTTCGAAAGGGTATACCTTAATTACATGTACTTCCAAGTTGGCACCGGTAAAATGGGTAGGTAGGACAATAGACGTTGTGCAAATTCTCTTGATTAGTACGCATAAATATATTTGGAGCACACACCTACACACAATGTAATTAGAGATGAACACCATGTTATTTGTATTTCAATTATATGATCAACCTTATTCATGCAACACCCCGCTATCAACTCATGACTATTATTTTAGCCACTAAAAGTTAAAAGTTCACTACTTCTAGTGAAAACTGGAAATCTTCTGTTATTGTTTACTGTTTGCTTTATTGTTTTATTTTAACTGCTGCAATCAGCACTTGTTTCTTGAGAATATTGATACGGATGTGCGTTTGAGAGTGACGTCTCAATTGCTAAAGTCGTATTGGTATTCCTGTGCTCCCCTTGTGTCGAACTATAAAATTAGATAATACTTTCCATCGAAGATTTCAGCGATCCTCTATACTTGTGGACATCAAGATATTTTCTTGATCCATTGCCGGGGAGCCTAGTTTTATTGGTAATACCAATTGCTATCATTTACTTTATGTACTTATTTATTTCTCATATGGGAAAGGATAAGGATATCTCTAAGAAGGTTTTGTTGCCTTCCACTAGTAGAAAAGGTATGGACTTGCCTACTAGGCCACTGTTTTCACCTAATGTTGTTGCTCCTCCTATTACTAAAAAGAAAAGTAATATTCTACCAAGTTCACCATTATCTATGATGTCTATATGAGTACTGAAAAATAATTATTGGATGATGATATGGATAGAAAGGGGGCGCCAAATCAATCCAAGTCTTTGTCTAACAATGAAGAAGAATTTGATTATGATGAAGATGAAGTTTTTATAACAATGATGAATCTACTATTGCTACTAGTTCTAAATCAACACCTTCTGAAGAGAACATTTCTTTTACTAAAGACTTTATTAATATTGATTAAGATGGTCTGGATAATTTTGATGCTAGAATGAGTACCTCACTTTGAGAATTATTTCGGGTTGCTAGTAAGTCTTATGCACCTATAATTTACATTAAAGATAAGCATTACGAGTTTAATGTTGATCCTAAAATAATTGAAAAATTTGAGGCAAATAAATTCTATGGGAAAGATGAAGAGTTCTGATACGCCCAATTTGCATCACCATTCTATATCATAATTTACCTCTATTCATTGATATTTGTCTTATTATGAGGTATTACTTATGGATTTTCATTTGTTTATGCATGTTGGATGATTCCTAGAGGATGGACTACCGGAGTCTGGATTCTGATGGAAAAGAAGGCGTTTCGGTGCAATTTCGCAAAGGTCAGAAAAATACCAGAAAAATATGGAAACATATTATTTCACCAGAAGACGAAGGAAGCCAGAAGGAGGAGCGAAGGGGGGCTGTAGGGGGCCCACACCCCTAGGTGCGGGCCCACCTGAGGCCGCGCCTGGGGTGGGTCTGGCCCACCTGCCCGGCTCCCGACTCTCTCCCTTCGCCTATAACTTCCCTTCGGAACCCTAATACATGGTGGGCAACCACAAATAGATTTCCACCGCCTCTGGGGGCAGAAAACACCAAGAGAGAAATATCTCTCCGACAGCCAGATTTCTGCCAGGGGAATTCCTTCCCGGAGAGGGGAGACCGTCGCCATCAACACCATCATCAAGCTAGGCTTCATCGGGATCATCATCATCATCCACACCATCATCTCCATCAGCACCATCATCACCACTCCGTATCGCTGTAACAATTGTGTTGGATATTGCTTAGTTCATTAGGGGAAACTTTCCCGGTGTTAATTACTATTGTAGTTGATGCTTGTGAGTGGAACCATTGGATTATTGTTTATGTTCAGATTGTTATCCATTACCATATCATCTTTGATCTTGATTCATATGATGTCTTGTGAGTAGTTCGTTGTGTTCTTGAGGACATGGGAGAAGTCATGTTGTTAGTAGTGAATCTGTGATGAGTTATTATTCAATGGTTTAGTATTTAAGTTGTGGTGCTATTCTTCTAGTGGTGTCATGTGAACGTCGACTACATGACACTTCACCATTTATGGGCCTAGGGGAATGCATTGTGTATTTGGCTACTAATCGTGGGGTTGCCGGAGTGACAGAAACCTGAACCCCCGTTAGGACACCGTTGCACAAGGGAGCGTAGGATCTCAGAGTTTAATGTCGTGGTTAGATTTATATCTTAATTACTTTCTTGTAGTTACGGATGTTTGCATGGGTTTTAATCACAAGTATGTATTAGTCCTAGGAAGGGCGGTATGTTAGCACAGGTTCACCCACACAACACTTACGAACACCAAAGAAGAGTACTCAGCTATTTGCAGCGAAAGCACTTGACAGAATTCCCATGTGTCCTCGAGAACGTTTGGTCCTTATAAGTATTTCCACCGGCTTGTCCTTTGCTAAGAAAGGATTGGTCCACTTGCTCCATTTGTTTGTTACTTCTGTTACTTGCTCTTTGTTTTGTTGCTTTGTCAGAAAACCACTAAAAATTCACAGGGATTTCCTGCTCCATACCACTGTTCAGCACCTTCTACTCCTCGTTGGGATCGACACTCCTTTTTATCAAAAGTACTGCGATACACCCCCTATACTTGTGGGTCATCAAGACTATTTTCTGGCGTCATTGCCGGGGAGTGAGCGCTATTGAAGAGTGGAACTGGTAAGGAAAACTTTCACTATGAGTATTGCTTTTTTTACTGCTTGTTACTTTGTTTCCAATATGAATAACCCAATTGGTTTTCTATTTGGGAAAAATACTACCACTGAAAGGGTAGTAGATAAACCACCACCTGTTGAGATAGACCCTTTTAAGATACCTATGAGTATTGTTAATCGTGTCATGGATAATTATTATTTTGGGGATGGAAATGTCCATCCTGGTGATCACTTTCTTTATATCCATGAATTATGCGGGTTGTTTAAGTGTGCAGGTATCACAACTGAACAGGTGAAGAATAAGTTACTCTCATTATCCTTGAAAGGGAGAGCTGAGGCATGGTATAAGCTGCTAAAGAATGGACAATCCATGGAATGGGAGGAGATGGCATATCTCTTTTACTCTAAATTTTATCCTCCTAGTGAAATCCAAAAGGATAGAAGTCTTATATATATATAACTTTTGGCCTCTTGATGGAGAAAGTACAGCTCAAGCTTGGGGGAGACTGAAGTTATTAATGCTTAAATGTCCTATTCATGAACTCCCTAACAATATTATTCTCAATAACTTTTATGCTAGGCTTTCTCTTTAGGATAAAGGTTTATTAGATGCTTTGTGCGCTGGATCATTCACAAGTATGAAGGAAGAAGCTAAATGGGATCTTTTAGATCGTATTCAAGATAATACTGAAGCTTGGGAGAATGACAAAGGAAGAAAGTCAGGTATAAACTATGATTATGAGTGCATTGAATCTTTTATGGGAACTAATAACTTCCATGATATTAGCAATAAGTTTGGCCTAGATTACCAAAGTATTGCCAAATGTTTTAAGGCCTTTGCCTCTTACATAGAAATTCCCAAGAATAAGTGGAATAAGTACCATGCTCCTTCTAAAGATGTCGTTAATCATGTTCTAGTTAGAAGTACTCAAGTTTGTACTACTAATCATATTGTGCCTGAACCTCATGTTGAGAAGATGCCTGTAACATCCCAGGATTAGCACCTAGAAATAAAGAGGACACAGGGTTGTGCATAGCATTCATGCATAAAAAAATCCGGGGAATTTTCGCGCAAAACTACACGAGCTGTAGAGGGATCGAGATCTCTCTTGTTCTGATGGAAACTTCGGAGCAAGTGCGCTAGATTTCGACATGACCTTTATAGAAATCCTTGTTTAGGGGAAAGTTGCTCAAGCATGTATTTGAATTTCAAATGAATTTATAAAATTCACAAATGGAAATTAGAAACACTTAATAACTTGAATTGAAGTGATTACAAAAGAAAATGGTATAAAAAGATTTCTTTATTAATATATATATATATATACATATAGTATTACATCGATCTTTTACAATAAATGAATAAAAGTAAAGTATCAGGAATTAAATAAGCAAAAAAAGAAATTACATTGCTGAAATAAATAAAAGAGCTCTTTATTACAACAAAATAAATATGACATTGTCTTTACAAAAGAATTGTAAAAGAAAAAGGAAATAAGTAAACTTTATTAAATAAGATACAAATCCTTACAAGTTTCAACTAACTAAGAGAAAAATGAACTTTATTACACTAATAAAAGAATACAATATTTAAGAATCAAATAAATTTATAAAAGAATAAAAAAAGAAAACCTAAACTATTTTCCTACTTAGTCCTATGTCTTCTGTTCTTCAACTCTCCTTATTCTTCACCCTGCAAAACAGAACAAAACAAAACAAAAAGACAAGGAAGAAACAGAATGGGGACTTGGTTAAATCTTTGCTCTCAGTCTGACAGTGAATTGCACCGTTGGACACATCATTGAGCTTTTAAATTGAAGGGGCAAGTTTCACCAATGTGTGTATCCGATCTTATCATAAAAAGAGGCTTCAGGCTTAGCATCATAAGCCAGGGGGAAAGTTTCACCTTGGTTTTATATAGTAAACAGATAAGAAGTAAAAAAACCATCCAGAAATATCAAGGAAGTACTTGATCTGATCCATGAGTCACAGCAAGCAAGCAAGCTGCTCACACAACCATGCATATGGGTGTGCTGTCAACACAGCAGCAGCCCAGGAAGGAGACAAGAAAGCCAACTTATGTACACAAAGGGGTGAACCAACCGTAGCAGCAAGCTACCATTTCCCCTCCACACTTCAGAGCACATTCCCCATCTCATCCTCTCTTCATTAACCCAAGAATACTTAGATCATCCCACCAAATCCACCACTTAATCAGTATCTGGTTGCTTACTTAAGCCTTCCAAGAAAAGATCAAGTGAGCACAAGGAGGAGTAGATCAAGATCAATAGCATCACAAGGAGGAGTAGATCAAGATCAACAGCCACACAAGGAGGAGTAGATCAAGATCAGCAGAATCATAAGATCAACAAATAACCACAAGCTACAGTCAAGCTTCAGCAACCACCACAGGTTGATATACCACTAGCTCATGCAACATCTGTTCTTGTCCTTTTCATTTCTGGGCATGGAGTTATATGGGAAAGTGGGCTCTCAGACTGGGTAGTAATGCTACACCAGTATCATCATTGATCTAGGATTATAAACTGTAGCATCTATTATTATTACCACTAGTTTCTCAGACTATGCACCCTTGGAAGTCATATCTCGATTCTTAGCCAAACTGTTTAAAACAGCAGATTGAGCTATCCAAAGTATGCCATTATAGCTTCAGACTTTTGCATCACTAGCTATAAGCCATATCTCCCTATTATACCACTCAGGTTATATCATAGTGGTATTTTCAGCAGCAGTTTTATGCTAATTAAGATTCACCACTATGCACACTCAAAAATTGAGGCACCAAAGTGACATCTACACTAACACAAGCCACTACTTTATCTTGCCACATCATTTTCCTAACATATGTTCTAGGAATCAAGTATGTAGATTGTTTCATTGTAGAAAAGTTCTATGAAACAGATCCTTTCTTGAAACCTCAAGAAAGAATCCATTCATGATTTGCTTCTACAAAGCTTAATCCTCAAATTATGATATCATTGGCTAGGGAAAGTCCAAACTTCTAACTAGTAATATTATAGCATGGATATATATGTGATCTAGTTCATGTGCATCCTCCAAGGAGGTACCACATCATCCAGAACAGTTGCTTAAATCCAAGTATTGCATAAATGCAGTATCCAGGAAACCAAAGAGGCACCACTAGTCTAGATGACAGCAAATCTCACACATGATGGATTGCTGTGTACTATCTAGAGATAGGCATCACAACAACAAGTTACAATCAACATCAAGCTAGGATTCTTAAAAGATATATATATATATATACCTCTAGTAACGTATCCAATTTAGAAAATGATCACCAACACAGAAGAAATTATAAATAGGACAAATAGAGTATATCTATCTATCTCTATAATATACATTTCTGGCAGTCAACATTTAGTTTATTAGCACAAATAAAAACTGATACAAGAAATTACTATCAAGTATGAAGGACATAATAAGGATTTGACAATACAAATCACATAGTAATCACACAAATTTATACTGCCAGAACTTGACAGTAATAAAACCAACACCATCATCTAGAAGCATATTTTGATTATCAACATTACAGAACAAATTACAGGAGCATATATATATATATAGTTACAATAAAAGAACAATAGTAGATGTACCAAAACCAAAGTTAAGACACTAACACTCATTCCCAGCATGAACAAAATCTCATCACTAAACCACCAAGTTGAATTAACATTAGTTCCAGAATAGAATATTACTAAAACCTGATTCAAACCAAAGGTTTAAATTTAAATATTCATTTACTTATTACCTCTTAGCTATCAGCAATAACCACCAGAATAATACTAAGCCAGCTATGAATCAAGTCACAACAGCACATGCTCTATTTTTACAGACAACAATAGTACATGTATCAAATCAAGTGAGGCATTAAGCACTTAATCAACCAAATCAACTACACTACCAAACCTACCACTCTAATCAATTGAACTTTGCTCAAGAGCTCAATTCTTATTTCCAGAACATGGTCAATCACAAGGTACTGAGAGGATTCAGAGAGGGAGAAGGCAAAGAAGACCAGATAGTGAAAAGGGGGAAAACATACGTGTGGTCCTCGCTAGGGTAGGAATAGGAAGCAGTGGCCGGCGTCGAGGATGAACACGGCGGCACAGGGAGCACCCAGAGGGTGCTGCAACCCGCGCCAAGCCGCGTTCATAGAGATCACCGGGAGGAAGACGGCACCATCTCCTCACCATAGCACCAGTGCGATGCCAGAGGAGCGTCGGAGCACCACATCCTCGAGCAACAGCTAGGGGCATCGGGGGCCAGCGGAGTCGCGCCGGCGACCTAGCCGAACCGCACGACTAGGGTTTCGAAGGGGCACAAGCGGTGAAGCAGAGCAGCACTGAGGCGGAGGTAATCACCGGAGGTGCTTGAGTCAGAGCCTCGTCGGCATGAGCCGAGGTCGGCAACCCACGAGAGGCAGCGGCATGACAAGACGGAGCAAGAGAGAGAGGATGAGGTGCGTGTGTGTGTGGAGTGAGGGGTGGGCCAGGGGTGAAAAATCTGGCATGGTCCAGTTGGGCCAGGCCAGCCCACATACCCAACCAAACGGGCCAAGTTGATTAGGTTTAGAAATAAAATAAAAAAATGAATTACTAAAATAACCTCCAAACATTTTTAGCTATAGAAAATTATAGAAAAATCCTAAAAATACTTATGATATATCAAAATGACCACAAAAATAATATCTACATAATAAAAATATAATTTTAAGTGTTTAAAATAAATTTAAGGTAAAATAATTATTAACACCATTAAATCTTAAATGAAATTTTATAAAATAAAACAAAAACCCTAAAAATAAATAATAAATCATTTTTGTGTATCACCCATTTATATAATATGGTGAATAATAATTATATCTTAACCACTATTAACATAAATTTAAATTCTAACAAATTACTAAGACCGTCTAATTATGATTCCATTAAATAAATACATATTCCTTTCATAATAACAAAACAAATTTAATCTAATTATTCACTTAAATAGAAAGTGGATAATTCCACACCTTAGTTATACCTATCATAAATCTAAAACTTGGGAATAATTAAAATATATTACATCTTAAGTTTACTTACCCTTTTAAAGTTAACTTTAGTCTCAAAGCTTATAAACATCATGTCTAATACACTACTTATGTTTTTATAGTTAACTTTGGTCTATTTCAATTAAGACATAATGCATCTCAAGTCCAAACTAATCAATCAAATACCAGAAGGCATTGATCACATTTTATTAACAATGAAGATTGCTTAAACATTATAAAGGAAATCTTTTCTTCAAATGTTATTCTTTTTACCACTCCAAATAACAATCTTATAATAAGTTCTTCAACTTTTAACAACTAAATCCCAAGGAATTTTATCATAGTCACCTCATGACAATTGACCATAATCACACCATCTTATACTTTACTTACATATTTTGGATTGTTAACACTTAGGTTCTTTATAAAGGCCATTACTTGTAAAGTAAAATTTGAAGATAAAACAACCCTGAGAAGAATCACTTGAATTCATTTCACTCAAAGTATTGGGGATTCAATTTGGGAGTTTTACAAAAATGCATAGCATTACTTATGCATAACTGCATATTTCTTCTTTAAACATTAGTCCTTACCGGACCAATGATGCAGATTTCAGATATTGGATCTTATGTCGTCTCGAAGACCGTGAGTGCATAACCTTGCAATCACAAAAGGCAAGTTCACACTTGCTCATGTCCTTTGATTATTTTCTGTAAAGTATTTTACAAATACAGTCTTGTCATCACCTACATTTGAAAAAGGTCCAAAAACATTGTTTTCATAATAATATGATTATAGGGTATTTACCATGAGGTAATAACCTACTATGAAAGTTCCAGTGGTAAAGTAACATATTATCTAGGACCTAACAACCAATGTCGCTAGTGATTCTTGCGCCGTATATCATGCATTAACCATGAGATTTGGAATGGGACAGAGAAGTCAGCTGTATCTTCTTCCTCTCGCATGAAGCCGGATGTGCAGGTCATGGCTGTTATCACTCGTAGCGTGCATATTAATTAGTAATTCGTAGAGGATATGCAGCATATGGGTGGGAACCCTCAACATCCCACGATAGTTCTAGCATATAATGGTTTGTACAAACCATTGCCGTAATTCAATATGTGGGCATGGTGTACACCAAGGAGGCATGCGGGGTCGCGAAGGGGGCAGTGATTGGCTTGGATCTTAGACTGGGCCCTATACCAAGGAAGTATGGACAAGGTCATGACTTGGTTGTGCAACAAGGCTAAGGTCTCTCGTGGGTAAAGTAACGCACCTCTGCAGAGTGTAAGAACTGTAACTTGTTACTCCCTATTCCGGGAAGGAGCTGCGAACGCGGCAGGAAAGGAACTCCATGAAAGTTGGTAAACCCGTGAAGGCTGACGGACATAGCTTTTCAGAATAAAAGCAACCTTTGAAGAAATGTTTACGAAAACTTCCATGGTCTACGACCTATGGTCTGTGGCTGTAGATATAATGCATCAAACACTCCTTTTCTAGTGGACTTGGTGAGTACGCTCGTACTCAAAGTATCTTCTTAACCCTTGCTAGGTTCTAAAGCCAGTACAGACGATGACTACATCAAGTCATGCTCCAGGAATCATCATCAAAAGCTAAAGCTCTTCAATGAAGTCAAGAAAGTCAACATATACACCATCTCAAGTGAAGACGAAGTTGTTGATTAAATAAGAATAGAATCTCTAGCCATAGAACCCTTTTTGTAGTGTATTGCAATAGCAGCAATGCTAGACCATTAGTTAAGATATTAGTATTAATAGTATTATAATTTTGGAGTTGTTTATTTCTGATTCTTCTTTGTAAGATTTTTCTTTCTCTCTCTTTAACCTAGAGTGTTCTCTGGATCTTATGTAAAGAGTGAGTTGTAACCTATAGTCATGTCTTGGACCTGCTGTGTTTCTGTACTACTCTGAGGGATGTAATACTAGTGAAAGGTGTTTCATTGGTGTTATGTCAACGACTATAGTGTACTACATCATGCAGTGGTATGCTGGGTCACCGCAATGCCTTTCCCAGCTGAGGTAAAGGAGTATTCTATGATTATTAATGCAAATAACAAAGGTACAAAGAAAACGGTGGAGCCTGGTAAGCAATTGAATGTTGAACCTGTGGTAGCTATTGTGAAAGACACTGTCACTATAAATATAGAGGATGAGCACATTGTCTTCTGTGAAGACGCTTCTAATATTATTTTTCTTCCTAGTAAGGCTAGAAAAGCTAGTGTTCCTGTGCTTTCTGTTAAAATTGGTGATCATTGCTACTATGGTTTATGTGATATTGGTGCTAGTTCTAGTGCTATTCCTTATGAGATCTATAGGGAAATTATGCATGAGATTGGTACTTGTGAGCTTGAGGACATAGATGTGGTTATTCACCTTGCTAATAAGGAAACCATTTGCCCATTGGCATTGTAAGAGATGTGGAGGTTCTCTGTGGTAAGATTAAATATCCTACTGATTTTCTAGTGCTTAATTCAGCAGCTAGCAAAACTTGTCCCATAATTTTTGGTAGACCTTTCTTGAATACTTGTGGAGCTATTATTGATTTAAGAAGGAAAGTTTTAACTAAGTTTGATGGAGATTCTTATGAGTTTAACTTTTCCAAATTTTCTAAAGCTCCTTGTGAAAATAGCTTGCCTAATAAAGATTTCAGGATGGAACAACTTGCTTCTATTGATCCAGTCTATGACCTTGGCCTCTTTTGATGACTGTAAGTATGCTTATTCTGATGATAAAGTTGTTTCCAGTGATAGCTATATTGTCAACTTTATTCAAAGTGTTACTGAAAGTTATTATGAGAGAGGGAAACATGGTTTTATGCATCTCAATCATGTTAAGTTTCCCCGTTTTATTTTGAAATCTTTAAAGTTGCATCTGTTTTGTATTCCTATGCTTGTGGATTTTTGTTTCAATAATTAATTTTCTCATGATACTATCATAGGAAGTGGGTTAGACTCAAATGTGTTGGTTATTTGCTTCTTGATGCTATCTTTCACTTCAGATATATATATATCCTATGTGAGCATCATTGAAAGTTTCAAGCCTAACTTAAAGGCGTTAAAGAAAAGTACTTGTTGGGAGATAACCCAAGAGTTTTTTTCGAGTCTTGGAAGTTATTACCCCAGTAATAACCACTCCTTATCCTTTCTGTTTTGGTTTTTGTGTCAAGTCCAACTACTTTTGTGAAGTATAAGAGTTGTGAAAAGTGGCTGTCCTGGAACAGTTTTTTGTGCTGTATTGTAAAAATTCGTGAGGAAGCTCAGTACTTCGGATTGAGCTGCATCTTTCTGAGTTTGTTCTCTAGGTTGTTACCCAACTTTCATTAGTTCTGCAGTTTTTGATTTGAGCAACAGAAGGTCTTCAAAAAAATCAATCTTTACTCGCTGGTCTGTTTTGACAGATTTCTGCCGTCATTTGCATTTGCCTCTTGTAGAAGCTTTTGTTTTGATGGGTTTTCAGTTGAAGTATGATCCTAAGGGATTTTGTTTTTGCTTACACTAATGTTGTCATTGAGTGTGTGCAAAGGTTTTGTATGAAGGAAATCCTCAGTAGAAAGAGAAAAGGAATCTGCAGAGTTCGTCTTTGAATAGGTAAAAGTGGTAAAAACAAAAGGTTCGTGAAACTCCAATCTTTTTATATTTTTGATGTTTTTAATACATAAGGGAAGTTACGAGATGGAACTGAAGAGGAAACGGAGCCTGGGGTGGACAAACCCACCCTAGGCGCGGGCCCCAGCCTGTCCACGCCTCGGGGGGTGTCCCCTCCCCGAACTCTGTCTCCGCCTTGTTTTCGTGTTAAAACCTTTCTTATGCATTGAAAATTCATAATATATAATCCCTCGAATCCCCCGAGGTTTGTGCATCATCTTATCGTTGTGTTTTTGTTTCGATCTGTTTTTGTCAGGAAATCTTCTCAAGTTTAGAGCACCATGGCCTCCGCCAACGACAAAGGCAAGAAGCCCGAGGAAGAAGAACGTCAAGTTCCAAAGGAGGAGGAGATTCTGGTAGGGTATGAAGGTGACATGGAGGAGGACAAGCAACCAGACACTCGTGCTACCATCGCAAGCATTGGTTTGGTGGCACAACCTACCCATCTTAGGAGGACAACCCGGATGTCTACAAGAGGGAGAGCTCCACATCATATTCTCGCTCCACGCACACTTCCTCCTAGTACCCCTTGTTCTAACCGTGCAGGGAAGAAACGCTCTAATTTGGAAGAATGGAGAAAGATTAACAAGGACTGGGATTCTCAGACTTACATGATCATGAACCGTATAGAGTAAAACTCGGAGCTGATCTGTACTCTCACTTTTGAGTTCGAGGAGTTGAGAAAACTTATTGAAGAGCTTATCAAGAGAACACCACCACCACCACCACCAAAGGAGTAATTCGTTATCAGGTTTGGCATCCCCTTGGCTTGTTCCAAGCTTGGGGGAGTGCCGCGGTATCACCACCACTATCTTTCATATTTTACCTTCTAGTGGATTCATATCTGTGGTAGAGAAGTTATCTTATAGTTTGGTTTACATGTGGAAGTATCTCTCCTTTAGTTGATTATCTATGTATCCCTTGGTGTGAGTGCCTTTATTGAATATTAATGAGAAGTCTCATCTTTTACTTTTTGCACTTCTTATTTTAGTTTGCAATCTCTATTATATGATGGATGTTGTTGATTAGTATTGGCACCACTTTGGGAGCATCAAGTGGATCTAAATTGGTTTTGGCAAACCGAGTTCTGGTTATTAGCAACAATTTGTAAGGTTTGAAAGAAAAGAGAAAGAAAAGGCTTACAGGTATTCGGTATCATTTGTTTTCTTTCTTGTTGGCTCATAAGATTAGTATTCTTTATTTAAGATCTTTTGTGTCTTCAAGGAATATTGCATGTTTGGCTTTATTACTTGTATGTTTGCTTGTTTCTTTCAACTCTCTTGCTTGGTACCCAGCCTTGCTACCCAAAAACCTGTTTTGAGAAGGCATACTTCTCATGTTCCCAAACTCCTTTGAACCAAACTTTTGCCACTTGTGTCCACCATATCTACCTAGTAGTTTTTGCTATTTCAAGCAAATTCTCAAGCTTCATGTACCTTCCAAATTAAAAAAGTATTTTTTATGAGAAAACTATTTAATAAAGCTCTCACAAACTTGATGGCACACTTTATTTCTTGCCCCTAATAAACCTGAACCATTGTGGACATCGAATTGTATACGCTTGCATATATACGATGGGATTAGCAGAACCGTGCTGTCACCGGTAACGTTTTCAACATAACACTTGTACTCTGTACAACGTTGATATCGTGCTCCTTTGTCTATGGATGTTACCGGTGTGAAATGAAGTGGGAACTTGTAAGTCCATGGGCCTGGGCCGCTAACCTAAGCCATGCCTAATCATGGTGATAACTTGCAGCATCACCATAGTGAGCTATCTATGAAGCATCCTCAATAGAAATCTATGCACATAGTAAATAAAAAGACTGCTGAGATGCTCATTGTCTGCTTGCCTTGTCATTTTGGCTATAGGAAAGCTCATGTACCATGTGCAAGGGGTACCCTGTTGGCGGTTCTCAATGATATGCAAATACTTACAGTGACAAGAACTTTCCTGGGCCCTAAGTTGAGTATCCATGAGGAGTGGCCCTCATATTCAAGGGACATGAGATTTGCCAACTTATATTTCATCAAGCATATACTCCATCTTTGTTCACTTTAACCTTAACCATCTCAAGATGCTTATGATAGGGGCAATGAGGGCTCAAAGCTAGTAAGTACCATAATCTTTTGGAAGCTCTTTATGACTTGTAATCCCTGCTTCCCTCTATGAAGGGACCTTTCTTCCACTTTCAAGTTGAGTCAGTAAACCCATTTCCTCTCTATCTCCAGCAAGCATTTGAGTTGTTGTGTTTCAAGCATTCATATGGTGATTTATTCAATCATGTTCTTTACCTTCCTTGTTTGCACAAATGTAGAGGTCCCAACCTTTAATAAGGTAGAGGTCCCTGTGTTTACAATGCTAGTCCCTGGATCAATAGCTATCATCCACAGTTAAGATGTAATATCAAGAAACAAAGGTCATAATACAAATTTATAACCAGAAATAAAATAATTCATTACATCTTACATAGCTCATTTCGATATCTCATTACAATACAGCAGAAATAACTATAGCATGGAGTCCTTCATCATCAAAGTGCCACAGGCAATCATGTTAGTTATAGACTTGTAATCCTAATCAACACACTTCACTAACATCAAACAAACCTGCAACATTATAAGTTACAGCCACAAGGGTCAACACATTTGAATTGTATTGGCAAGTTTCACTACTATGTAGAAATAAGTGGATCCTATCATTACATGCATATTTGGCTAAGTAGGATTTAAGCTCATTTGCAGAAAGCAATATAGTTTTGTCCTATCTTTTCAAAATAGTTTTAATCTTTTGAAAATATTTCTGAACTCCTTGGAAAACTCCAAGTGCTTCAATTCCCTTGTTGTCACCATCAAGTTTTACTTTGAGAAATTGGAATGTCGAGATCTTCCATAGCTTCAGGCCTTAGTTGCTCAGAGTTGTCCGTAACCGGGGACACGGCTAAGTACTTAGAATTTGATCTTCTGCAGAAGTTGTACACTTTACCCACGTGACACAATCTCGTCTTGACGCCACCAGTGGCCGCTGGGTAAGTACTCACCAAATGGAGTACCGGCAGATCGAGAATGTGACAAAGTCTTTCCATAGAAGTCCTCCCAATACACAATGCTAGCTTGTCTACCAGGAACCAATGTAAGGATATATTTCGAATACACAATTCTAGTTAACCTGAAGATGCCAATGCAAGGGTCTTCCACTATGTAGTTGACTAAGCCAGAGCCCATTTAGCATGTGGCTGTACACGGAAGCCACTATACGATAAAGATGTTCAATCTCTAAGTCCCTGGGTGGTTTTCTTCTAGTGCACATCCAAAAAGATAGCCATATAAACATGGTTCCCTTTGTTGCCACCTTGTCCACAACTTAAGTATCCTCTTTCCACCCAGGTGGTTCATTGAGTACTTGTTTTATTATATAAAACATATATTTTTCCAACACTTCATATAATCATATCATGTATCCCATCCCAAATATATAGCAGGGCTAAGCATACTACAACTACAATGTTTTCACTAAGGAAGGTATAAAGGATTTCCTAATAGGACATAGCATAGCATAAAAATATAGTAGTCCTATCATGCATGTTACAATAAATCCACTAAGTGTAATGAAAATAGTAGGACATGGATGATAGTGTCACTTGCCTTTTTAGTAGAGAATGTTGGTTCACTTCTTGATCTTGCAAATATCACACTCTTCTAACTTCACTACAATTCAATCAAGCAACCACATATTCAACTAGCATTCAAACAATTTCACCACATAAAATATCAAAAACATGGCAATGCATGCAAGCATGCAAAAGATGGTTTTATTTAAAAAAGTGGTTTCTATTAGGCTCTAACCATTTTAAAGTACATATTGATCATTTACAAATGTGGTAAAACCATTTGCAAAAGGTTTCACCTCATAAACCAAATATTATGCTAAGGTGATATTTTATGTTGTTGAAAATATCTTTTAGCAAAGTAATAATTTCATAGGGTTCATCAAATATATTTTAATTCTCAAAACTTGGTGTTTAGGGTCAGAGAGTTTAACTAAAGTCGTTTTCCCAAAATTTTACTCAAAAAGTATTTTTAACACTTAAACAATATTTTTATTTGACTAGAAATGTTCTAATTCAAATATTTATTCCTCAACTTCACAAAATACATTTTTAAATCCATAAGTTGGTTCCTATGGTCAGTAGGTTCAAAACAAACCATTTAGCAAAGATTTCACCTTAAAAATATATTTAGAACAATTTTTATATTCAAATTATGCATACACAAGTATCTGCAAATTCAACCAATTTTCCAGTAGCAAAACATTAAACAAAGTACATGGTTGAAAATTACTTGTCCCGCTGATTCCATTGATATAAAATTTGCAAAAGTTGGACGTGTAGATTAAAAGTTATGAATTTTGCAAGTTTGCATATCTAATAGATCCTAAATTCTGTTTTAAATCAAACCTTGTCCACGTGGCTCATTTCTAGTGGCTGAAAATGGTTCGCGCGGATCGATCAACATTGGCCGTAGGATCTCACTTAAAACGCACGGCACAGATGGACGCGTACCCCTTCATCTAAAATCTAATCTCGTTCCTTCGATCTAGATCCGACGGTCTATAGCAGCTCGACCATGGTTTGGCAGCGCTGGCGGCGGCTGACGGCGGCACGTGCTCGACCAGTGAGCTTGCCGTCGAACTAGGTCGCGCGGGAGACGGAGAGGATGCTCACCGTTCTTGCAGGAGTGAGGCGAAGCTCAGGGCGTGGTCGGTTCGTCGAGGGGCGCACAAGAACGGAGTGGATTGCTCGCTGGAGCTTGCAGCGGCGTCGGGTGCCTCTGGTTATCGTCGGAGGCTAGCTTGTAGGTCACCAGAAGAAGAAATAAAGGGTGCGTTAGACGCCTGTGAGTGTGGCGGTCATGAATGCATCATAGGGAGAGACATGGGCTGACGATGCTTACCAGGGAGGCTTGCCGGAGTAATGGCAGACACGGCGGCGTTCAGAGGTCAAAGTTGTCGAGTCTCTGGTGAATGCGCGGGCTAACGAGCGGCACTGGGAGATGCACCAGGAGATGGGGAGCAGGTTCGCTATAGTGGGAGGCGAAGGGTGGTCGGAATTGGTCGAGAAGCTCGTCGGAGAGGGTTCGAGCTCGAAATTGGGGCAGAGGGGAGGCGGTGTCTGGGGGAAACGGAAGAGGAGAGCGAGGCGTTTAAAGGCGCGTGGTCGCTAGCGAGATTACTGCAGCCATCAACGTGAATTAACGAGGATTTAACATGCGGCAGAAACGGCGAGTGACGAGGGGGAACGGTCGTCGCGGGTGAGAACGAAGGCCTGGCAGGTGGGGTCCGGCTGTCTGCGAGAGAGAGGGAGAAAGGTGGGGCCGAGTGTTCAGCGACTCTACGGGTGTGCTTCTGGGTAAAAAAACGGTTCGCGAGTGGGGTGAGCAGGTGGGCTGCGAGTGGGCTGGACTGGGCCTTGGCAGTGGGTTGGGTTAGTTTCATTTTTTATACTGAATGCTTTTCTTTTTCTATTTCTATTTATCTGATTTGATTTTCATTCAAACAATTCAAACTCCATTTGAATTCAAACCTCTACCAAATTTTGTGTTGAGTTTAATATTGTTTATTATCATAATCTAAAATCAAATATAGAATAATTAATTCTAGGGTTTATTATTTATTACAAATAAATAAATAGACATTAGTTTTTATTTCAAATAGGATTTAATATGTTTTAAAACTCTATTTGAAATCTAAATTTCTACAAAAATCTTTTCAGTAGGTTTTATTTGAAAACTAAAACACCTTGAAATAAAATACTTTATTAAGTTTTAATGTTCATTCAAAATAGGAAAAATGTCTTTACTTAAATAGAATTGGATATTAATTGATTTTATCTAAATAATCCTTTACTCTTTTATTTAACAAAAATGTTTTATTTCCAATGCTTGGCCAAGATTTAATTTGGCTCTTTAAAATAGTCCTTATTTATTCATTTCTAACTTTACTTATAAAAACCGTATCTTTTCATTAAACTATCCAAAAATGGTGATTCCAACTTTTATAACTTTATTTATTATTTTCTTGTCTTTTTAAATCCCTTTAGGATTTTATTTGATCACATTAGGTTTTGATGTTTCCATTTGGAATCAAAAGGTTTCTTTTCCCCCTAAATTTCAACCATTATTTATTTTGTTTATTTATTTTTCACATTTCAAAATTTGGAAAATTTTGGGATGTGACAGGATACCACCCTTAAAAGAAATCTCGTCCCGAGATTTGGGAAGGCTAGAGTTACAAGTTGGCTTGAAGACAACTAGGGTACTACCACCCTTAAAAAAATCTCATAGGGTTACATTGATGGTTCACTTGACTATGGATTCAACACTTGATATCCAGACAAGGAATCCTTATTTGACTCAACTGAGTTATCTAATTCCTGACATCCACTTCTTCTATTTCTTCAAGGTTCCCATCCATGTCAATGTGATTCACATGTCCTTTCTGGGTCACATTGGAGTCATTTCCATTGGATCTTCTAGCATCCTTTTTCTTTTTCTTCTCTAGACAGTCTGATGCATAGTGTCCAAGTTCTTTACAATTATAGCACTGCAACTGGCTAATATCCTTCTTCCTGAAATTGTCATGTTGGTTCTCACCAAGGTCATCTCCATTGTCGATTATTTCCATTATTATCACTTCCATTGTTGTTGTGGTGATGCTGATGTGGTTCAGAATCCTCATTGTTCTTTTTGAATGAACGCTTCTTTTGTGATGATCCTGAGTGATACTTGAGTTTATGCTTCCTCTTTCTGTTCTCAACTTGATTCATCTTGTTTTCCAAAATGGTGGCTTTGTCACAGAGTGATTGATAAGTTGGGACATAGGCAACAGATAGCTGCAGGTTCAACTAATCATTAAGTCCTTCGAGGAATTTCTCCTTCCTCTTAGCATCTGTATCAACTTCATCCGGTGCATAGCGTGCCAGATTGTTGAATTCTTCAATATACTCAGCCACACTGAGGTGACGCTGTTTTAGACTGTGGAATCCTTTTTCTTCAAGTTCATCACTCCGGATGAGATGTGAGTTGTACGAAAACCATCCTCAAAAATAGCCCAAGTCACATCCTCAAGGGGAGTGGTGATCAGAAAGTTGTCCCACCATGTTGCTACTGGTCCTTCAAGCAGATATGCTGCAAACCTAACTTTTTCTTCATCGGTGCAGCCAACAGTCACTAAGTCCTTGTTCACCGAACGTAACCAATCATTGGCTAACATTGGGTTAGTTGTTCCAGAGAACCTTGCAGGTCTTATTTTCAGAAACCTGGTGAGCATGTCATGAGCTGGAGGATTATTCTGATTGTTGTTGTTATTGTTGTTCTGATTCTGATTTTGCATAAACTGTGTCATCATCTGCATCAGTTGATCTTGAGATGTCATTATCTGTTGCATCTCGGGAGTGAGGTTGTTGTTGTTTTGGTTGGGGTTGGCACGACGGGGAGGCATCTGTTGGTTGATAGGGATAAGTAATGATGGATATATCTAAAGAAGTTCTAACACACCACCCAAAACAATCAAGTTTAAACAAACAATCAAACAATCATCAAGCAACTATTCACTTAACAACTTATGAGCTTAACCCATGAGTTGAAGGAAACAACAAGTTTTATTAAAATAATCAACCTAGTATAGTCATACCTCATAGGTCAATATGATCCATACTCTAACTTGATATCAATGTCTTAGATAGTTGGTAGGCAATCTAATGTCTCTTGGTTCTCACTTGTAGTCCTTAGTGATGCCTAAGTTGAAGTCCTTGGTGGGACTAAATTTGAAGTCATTGGTCATGGTAGAGGTTTTCTCCATCAAGTTGAAAAAGGGGGAGATGTAGAATCAAAACCAAAAGGTTGAGGAAAGAGTTTACAAGATTGTTTGTAAATAAGTTTTGGAACAAATACAACTCCTATTTTTCTAAGGGGTTTGTACAATCCTAGGGTTACAATTCTACAGGCAACACAGTGCTCTGATACCATCTGTAGAGGTCCCAACCTTCAATAAGGTAGAGGTCCCTGTGTTTACAATGCTAGTCCCTGGATCAATAGCTAGAATCCACAGTTAAGAGGTAATATCAAGAAACAAAGGTCATAATACAACTTTATAAACAGGAATAAAATAATTCATTACATCTTACATAGCTCATTTGGATATCTCATTACAATACAATAGAAATAACTATAGCATGCAGTCCTTCATCATCAAAGTGACACAGGCAATCATGTTGGTTGTAGAATTGTAATCCTAATCAACACACTTCACTAACATCAAACAAACCTGCAACATTATAAGTTACAGCCACAAGGGTCAATACATTTGAATTGTATTGGCAATTTTCACTACTATGTAGAAATAAGTGGATCCTATCATTACATGCATATTTGGCTAAGTAGGGTTTAGGCTCATTTGCAGAAAGCAATATAGTTTTGTCCTATCTTTCCAAAATAGTTTTAATCTTTTGAAAATCTTTCTAAACTCCTTGGAAAACTCCAAGTGCTTCAATTCCCTTGTTGTCACCATCAAGTTTTACTTTGAGAAATTGGAATGTCGATATCTTCCATAACTTCAGGCCTTAGTTGCTCAGAGTTGTCTGTAACCGGGGACACGGCTAAGTACTTAGAATTTGATCTTCTGCAGAAGTTGTACACTTTACCCACATGACACAATCTCGTCTTGACGCCACCAGTGGCCGCTGGGTAAGTACTCACCAAATGGAGTACCGACAGATCGAGAATGTGACAAAGTATTTCCATAGAAGTCCTCCCAATACACAATGCTAGCTTGTCTACTAGGCACCAATGTAAGGATATATTTCGAATACACAATTCTAGTTAACCTGAAGATGCTAATGCAAGGGTCTTCCACTATGTAGTTGACTAAGCCAGAGCCCATTTAGCATGTGGCTGTACACGGAAGCCACTATACGAGAAACATGTTCAATATCTAAGTCCCTGGGTGGTTTTCTTCTAGTGCACATCCAAAAAGATAGCCATATAAACATGGTTCCCTTTGTTGCCACCTTGTCCACAACTTAAGTATCCTCTTTCCTGTGTGGTTCATTGAGTACTTGTTTTATTATATAAAACATATATTTTTCCAACACTTCATATAATCATATCATGTATCCCATCCCAAATATATAGAAGGGCTAATCATACTACAACTACAATGTTTTCACTAAGGAAGGTATAAAGGATTTCCTAATAGGACATAGCATAGCATAAAAATATAGTAGTCCTATCATGCATGTTACAATAAATCCACTAAGTGTAATGACATCAGCATGACATGGATGATAGTGTCACTGGCTGTTTTAGTAGATAATGTTGGTTCACTTCTTTATCTTGCAAATATCACACTCTTCTAACTTCACTACAATTCAATCAAGCAACCACATATTCAACTAGCATTCAAACAATTTCACCACATAAAATATCAAAACATGGCAATGCATGCAAGCATGCAAAAGATGGTTTTATTTAGAAAAGTGGTTTCTATTAGGCTCTAACCATTTTAAAGTACATATTGATCATTTACAAATGTGATAAAACCATTTGCAAAAGGTTTCACCCCATAAACCAAATATTATGCTAAGGTGATATTTTATGTTGTTGAAAATATCTTTTAGCAAAGTAATAATTTCATAGGGTTCATCAAATATATTTTAGTTCTCAAAACTTGGTGTTTAGGGTTAGAGAGTTTAACTCAAGTCATTTTCCCAAAATTTTACTCAAAAAGTATTTTTAACACTTAAACAATATTTTTATTTGACTAGAAATGTTCTAATTCAAATATTTATTCCTTAACTTCACAAAATACATTTTTAAATCCATAAGTTGGTTCCTATGGTCAATAGGTTCAAAACAAACCATTTAGCAAAGATTTCACCTTAAAAATATATTTAGAACAATTTTTATATTCAAATTATGCCTACACAAGTTTCTGCAAATTCAACCAATTTTCCGGAAGCAAAACATTAAAAAAAGTGCATGGTTGCAAAGTACTTGTCCTGTTGATTCCATTTTTTTATACTGAATGCTTTTATTTTTCTATTTCTATTTATCTGATTTGATTTTCATTCAAACAATTCAAACTCCATTTGAATTCAAACCTCCACCAAACTTTGTGTTGAGTTTAATACTGTTTATTAGCATATCTAAAATCAAATATAGAATAATTAATTCTAGGGTTTATTATTTATTACAAATAAATAAATAGACATTAGTTTTTATTTCAAATAGGATTTAATATGTTTGAAAACTATATTTGAAATCTAATATTCTACAAAAATCTTTTCAGTAGGTTTTATTTGAAAACTAAAACACCTTGAAATAAAATACTTTATTATTGTTCATTTAAAATAGGAAAAATGTCTTTACTTTAATAGAATTGGATATTAACTGATTTTATCTAAATAATCCTTTACTCTTTTATTTAACAAAAATGTTTTATTTCCAATGCTTGGCCAAGATTTAATTTGGCTCTTCAAAATAGTCCTTATTTATTCATTTCTACCTTTACTTATGAAATCCATATCTTTTCATTAAAAGATCCAAAAATGGTAATTCCAACTTTTATAACTTTATTTATTATTTGCTTATCTTTTTAAATCCCTTTAGGATTTTATTTGATCACATTATGTTTTGATGTTTCCATTTGGAATCAAAAAGTTTCTTTTCCCCCTAAATTTCAACCATTATTTATTTTGTTTATTTCTTATTCACATTCCAAAATTTGGAAAATTTTGGGATGTGACAACAAAACTCTTATCTATTGAGTATTACTTTGAAAGCCTTCACTTGTGAAAAACTTTTTGAGCAAAGAGTGCTCCTTTTTTGAAACTTTTACAAAAAGCTTGTTGTGAAACTTTTTGCCAGGTGTTCTCTGACCAAGAACAAGTTTGCCAATTCCAATTATGATTTATTTTTATGCATCTCTATTGTGACTGTTGTGCTTGGTTGCAAGCTAAGTTATATAATGGTGAGTTGCTTTCTTCTATGAGTTGTGCAATGGTAAGTGTGATGCTTCTTGTTCGTATTCTATTATCGATACTTCACCTGAAACCTGTGGACATGTTTATCGAGCTTAGTATTCGCCTTTGCCGAGCAGTATGGTGGAGTATGAGAGAGTTCCTCGACGTCTAGGGTTTAGACACACCAATTAGAAGGCTCTAATCCGAGGCTAGGGCAATTAGAAGCTCTAAACCAAAACGGCTCTAAACCGGAGGCTAGGGCTAGGGTTTAGATTTAGAGGATAGGAACTTGTGTGTGCTAGGGAGCCCCGCCTCCTTATATAGTGGAGGGCAGTGGCAAGGGAGGGGAGTCCTTCCCAACTCGGCTTGGAGGAGGCGCGCCGGTGGAGGGATTCCTCCCAACTCGGTTTCCCTCTCCTTCCTCTTTCCCTCTTTCCAATTTTAGCCGTTTGGCTTTTCAAACTTGCTATTTGACTTTTCAATTTAGGATTCAATTCAATCCTTTATTTGGAACAGCGAGAACACTTAGTACATGATGCAATCATTCCAATATGCAACACTTAGAACACTTAGAATGTCCGGCACTCCGGGGGGGAAGGGGTACATGAATGTGTCATTACATATTGGAATGATTGCATCATGTACTAAGTGTTCTTGCTGTTCCAAATAAAGGATTAAATTGAATCCTAAAACAGAAAAGTCAAATGGCCAGTTTGAAAGTCAAACGGCTAAAACAGGAAACTGTGGGAAAAAAGAAAGAGGTGGTTGAAACCGACTTGGGGGAGGAGTCCCTCCAAGCTGGCGCGCCAACCAAGGCCGACTTGGGGAGGGACTCCCCTCCCCTTGGCCGCCCCTCCCACCTATAAAAGGAGGGGCAGGGCCACCTCCTCTAGACACACAAGCTCCTATCCTCTAATCTCCGGTTTAGAGTCGTTTTGGTTTAGAGCTTCTAATTGCCCTAGCCTTCGGTTTAGAGCCTTCTAATTGGTGTGTCTAAACCCTAGACCACTAATTTCTCTCTCTCATACTCCACCATACTCGCTCCGCTTAAGAAGCCTCGGGATCTCCTCTACTTCCTGTACCACGCCACAGCCGAATCGCGAGGAGAGTGCTACAACCTCCGCTTCATCTTTGGAACAAGGGAGAGGAAGGTCTTCGTCGAGTCCGAACGCAGTGACCGATCAAGCGCTGCCGTTAACGTAGCGCCGAAGGATCGTCTACACGATCTTGAGATCGGAAGAGTACGACTACATCACCCACGAGAATCCGCTCTCGTTAAACACTTTGGAATCTTCGAGGGTAAGTTATTCCATCGACTCGTTGCTACAATCTAGTAGATAGATCTTGGCTTGTTTGTTTGTATGCGGTAGAAAATTTTTGTTTTAAATGCTACGAACCCCTCAAAGGGTATCGAGCGTGTCTATATGTAGATCACATTGACAGTAGAACACAATGGTCATTGTGGGCGTTGATGCTTTTATTGTCGATTGCTTCTTGTGTACTTTGCATCTTGCACGAGTAGAACCCCTATTGTGGGCGTCTAACTTTGTTTTGCAGGGGTGTGATGTGATGTGATATGGCCATGATTGTGATTATATATGATGTATGCAATGTTCCTTATTGTAAGTTGGCAACCGGCAGGAGCCATATGGTTGTCTTTAATTTCTGTTAAGACCCGCGTGTCTATTCAAAGTAGTTGTAATAGTTGAAGCCGGTGGACGACAACCATGGAGAAGCATCATAGACCTTGATGCAATGTCGGTGATGATGGAGATCATGTTCGTGCTAGAAGATGGAGATCGGAAGCACAAATAAGAAAGGCCATATCATATCACATATTATGAATTGCATGTGATGTTAATCCTTTATGCATCTTGTATTGCTTAGTAGACGACGGTACCATTATAAGATGATCCCTCATGCACATGAATTTCAAGTCATAAAGTGTTCACCCTTAGTTAGCACCGTTGCTAAAGCTTGTTGTTTCGAAGCACCACGTGATGATCAGGTGTGTTAGATTCTACAAGTGTATACAACGTGAGCAAGTCAGATTTGCTCATGCGGAAAGTAAGGTTTGATCTTGACGAGCCTAACATGTACAGACATGGCCTCAGGAACACGGATTACCGAAAGGTAGAGCATGAGTCTATAGTAGATATGATGAACATGTTGATTGTTCGCCATTGAAGCTATAACAACTCTCGTGATGATCGGTTTTGATGTGGTGGATTTGGTTCGTGTGATCACTAAAACAATGTGAGGGATATTGTTTTGAGTGGGAGTTCACCTAGATTAATTTAATTATTAATTAGAACTCAATTTATCATAAACTAAATCAAAGTGAATTTGCATAGTTGTTGTAGTCATTGGCATCCGTTTACCACCTTGCGCTTAGTTATAATTGAGATGATAGAACTATAGAATTCTGGTTAGTTACTTTACAAACTGGTATCGTATTGTTTTGAAGTGTTAATCTAAAGTTTAAAAGTCCTATTGCAAACTTTCAGTAAGTTCCGGTTACTCCATGAAGTTTAATAATTAGTATTAAATCAAGAGTAACAATTCCAAGTGTTAGTATATAAGTATCATGTTTGTCTCCATGATTCTTGATATTCAAAGGATTCTCTTAATATCAAGGTTATCTAGGATCTGAAAGAGTTGTTTCAGAAACCATGGTGTGTGGAAGATATTGTGATATCTGAAACGAAGTTTTGGTTGCAACATGATAGAGTATAATATGGCAAAGTTCATGTTCTCATATTTTGATGAGAATTTGCAAAAGGTTGGAGACACTTGTTGTCCTAATCCTCCAAAAGGTTTTGGATAGAAACCTTATACTCATAATTCATCGTTATAAGCTAAAAGTAGCTTGATCATGGACGATTCCATGATAAGGGTGAATATTTGATGTAGGTAAAATGTTTACTACACCAAGAGATTACTAAAGAAAGGAATTTGAAAGAACACCAAACATTTGATGATGGTGATCTACTTCAAAGTGCAAGTCCAAAGACATTGGTATTGAACTATACACGCTTTGGACTATATGTCATATGTATGACTCCACTATTGATGTTGATAGATTCTTTCAAACAGAAAAGGAAATATTGGAAGAAAATCTCATAAATATATGGCAGAAAGGAAAAGACTAGAATTGTTCAGTTTAAGTATATAGATGATATACATGTCATGGATATATTCTTTGCTTATTAAACAATGTGGTTCTTAAGTATTTAATACTGAATTTGTTGGTATGAATCGTCATACGAAACAACAGAATTCATGAACTACAGTGGCCTAAGTAATTAGCAAAAGAATATGTGATGATGTTCATCGAAAACAAATAAAGGGTTATTGTGTTGCTCGTTAAACATCAAAGCTTGCCTTCAAGATTTGTTTTATCAGGTATTATGAGAACAAAAGGGTTGTTCAAATAATTGCCGTAATCCATAAAAGATGGATGATTCACAAATCTCGTTGGAAAAATCACATCCATAAAACTAGTGCTAAAAATGTCGAAAGACAAATTGATTGAAAGATCACTTAGGAAGTGACATCGCTTTAAATTATATTGAAAGAAAACATGAAGAAACTCCATGTGGATGGAATTTTGGAGTCTTTTGATTTTGATCAAATGACGCTTGTGAAACTTTCCTAGAGATAATTGAAACTTCGCTCATAGGCCAAAAGGAACGGAAGACTAGCTTATTGAAATTGTACATATTGTTGTATAAATCCATTATGTGTAGTCAAGAGCGATGGATTTCAACTTCATATGCTTTCTCCAAAAATTTGAGTGAATATATGAATATTTACTTAATAAGGATGAAGTGTGAAATATTTGAAAAGTTCAAAGATTTTCAAGATGAAGTGCAATATCATTGTAACAAGAATATAAATAGTTTATGATAAGATCATAAAGGAAGATATTTGAGTTACAAGTTTAGCATAATACCTAAGATTTAAGGAATCGTTCCGTGGATTTGCATTTTTCCGAAACACCATAAGAGTATGGAGCGTTCGAGATATGTAATTAAACCTTGTTTGACATGGTAAGATAAAAGGTATAATTCATAAAACTGCCATTATATTTTAAAGATTAAAAGCTTTAGAGATTACCGTTTTTCCACTGAAAAGAGCTCCATAATAATCCGTTGAAATGACACCATATAAAGTTATGGTTTGGGATAAAACCCAAGTTGTCCTTTCTTAAAACATTGGTATGCTATGCATAAGAAAGATGTTTGCAACCAAAGTCGGATGAACCTATCTTTTTATGTTATTTCGAATAACTGTTAAGTAATCCTCCATAACATCGGAGACAAAAGTGTTTGTCACTTAAAACGTCAAGTTTCTTTGAGAAGGAATTTTTCGTGAAAAGTTAAGTGGGAGGACAATAGAACTTTGATAAGGTTAAAAGAACCTTAGCTATATGTGCAGAGTTGCGCAGCGCCGAAAAGTGTTCTGGAGGCAGCAAAAAAGCTCATGGCTCACGTACCTCAAAGGTTGTGGTCACGGAGATCCAAGTTCCTATTGAAACAAGTAGGTCGGATGAACAATCAAATACCAAGATTTGAGGGTTGAATCATTATTTGAGAATAATGAACCGACTACATGCAAAGAAGCGATGATGAGCCCTGACTCCGTCAAATGGCTTGAAGCCATAAAAATCCGTGATAGTTCCATACATGAGAAATCAAGTTTTGAACTTGAAGGACCCTCGATAAAGGTGTAAGACCTTACAGTCGTGTTTGGATCTATAAAGAAATAGACATGGATGTTTCATCTATGAAATAGTCGACATGCTGGGAAAGAGTTCACAACAATGTTCAAAGGTTGACTATGACAAGATCTAATCTTTCATAGTGATATTTAGTCTAGACGGATTAATGTAGCAACCACTACATATAATTTTGTTATATGGTAGTTGAATAAACAAAACAAGTTCTTCTAATAGAATCGTTACCTAGGACATGTGCATAACACGGTCCATAGGGTTTTGTTAATTCATAGGATGCTAAAGGCATATGCAAACTTCAATGGTTTAAGTGAGCATCGCGGAGTTGGAATCTTCACTATGATGAAACTATTAAAGGAGTTTAAAAGTTCATTAGAGACAATGAAGATGCTTGCATTTGCAAGAAATTAAGTGGGAGCGCTAAGACATGTTTCTAATACATTATGTGGAAGACATATTGTTGATTGGAAATAATGTATCTTTTATTAACACATATTAAGAATTTCATCTCGATGAAAGACTTAGGCAAAACCCAAATATTTGGCATCAATAGATGCTAATATGGTTGTGCCAGAAGTACATAGACGAGATATTGAATGAGTTCAATATAGAAACTACAAGAAAGGTTCTTGTCACACAGAAAGGATTGAAAGAGTTCAATGTTGATGATATATTCAAGTGTATTGACATTTGGTAAAGTGAAACAAATAATCAAGTATAGATTGATACTTGATGTATGAAATCACAAAGAGTATTTATATCAATCATCTTGTGATATGTACAAATCCATATGTCCTATGCTCTAAATGTTGTGAGCATATACCAGAATGATTTGTAAGATGATCATTGGACAATAGTAAGGATATTCTTATGATCTTTTGGAAGAACTAAGAGTATATTATTTGTAGAAGTGACAAATAGATGGTTAGTTCATTGTAAAAGTACTACATTGATACTAGCTTTGTCACAAAGTACAAATTAAGTTTATCTCAATCTAAACTAAGGGTGGCACAATATAATGGAAAGTGAGTTCCATAATGGATTTGGATGAGTTCCAAAGTTAAGACATTGTGACAGATACTACAACAAAAGGCTAAGTATATGACTGCTATAATAGCAGCTAAAGAGGGCATTTGTGTCAAGTAGTTTGTTATCAAACTAGGTGTAGTTCACAGCGGGATAATACTATGAAGATATATTGTACGACAATATTATCAACATGTTTTAACCCCAAAGAACTAAAGGTCACACCAAAGGACCAAATTTGTACGAAGCCATCTCATTAGAGAATGAGTGATGCGTAGAGACGCAAAGACATGCAATTACACACGGACCTGGAAGTGTCAGATCCGAGATCCTGACCACTAGCAATCGTGTACATACAACACCGTAAAGCCATAGGTGATGAATACACAAAGGTTTGAAACTAGATTATTGACTCTAGTGCAAGTGGGAGACTGTTGGAGATATGCCCAAGAGGCAATAATAAAGTAGGTTATTATCATATCTTCATACTTATGATAAATGTTTACATACCATGCTATAATTGTATTAACAGGAAACATTAATACTTGTGTGATTTGTAAACATAAAAGAGTCCCTATTAAAGCCTCTTGTTAAACTAGCTTGTTGGTTAATATATGATCATGGTTTCCTGATCATGAACATAGAGATGTTATTAACAACAGGGTCATATCATTAGGAGAATGATGTGATGGACATACTCCTATAGATAAGCGTAGCATAAAGACCAAGTCATTTCAATAGTTCAATTGATATATGCTTTCTGATACATAGTAACCTAATTCCTTCGACCATGAGATCATGCATATCACCTTTACCGGATGGATGCTTTGATGACATCATAACCTCACATAAGTAAACTATCGTGAGACAAAGGGAAATTGGTATCGTATGTAAGTGGTTCATTCGATCGCAAAGTAATCATATAAATATGTGGGAGCCATATGAATTTCCAGATTCCTCTATTGGTTATTGTTCGGAGAAGTGTCTCGATCATGTCCGCATAATTCACGAACCGTAGGGAGACACACTTAAGGATTCGACGTTGTTTGAGTAGTTATGGTATTATGAGAAAGAGACCGAATGTTGTTCTGAGTCTCGGATGGGATCCGGGATATCACGAGGTGATCCGGAATGGTCCGGAGAATAATATTCATATAAGGAAAGTCCCGTTTCGGAGTTCGGGAATGATTCCGGTGTTTTCATCGGGAATGTTCTAGAAGGTTCTGGAATGTCCGGCACTCCGGGGGGAAGGGGTACATGAATGTGTCATTACATATTGGAATGATTGCATCATGTACTAAGTGTTCTTGCTGTTCCAAATAAAGGATTAAATTGAATCCTAAAACAGAGTCAAATGGCGCTTTGAAAGTCAAACGGCTAAAAACAGAAACTGTGGGAAACAAGCAAGAGGTGGTTGAAACCGACTTGGGGAGGAGTCCTCCAAGTCAAGCGCCAACCAAGGCCGACTTGGGAGGTACTCCCCTGGCCGCCGTCCACACCTATAAAAGGAGGCAGGGCCTCCTCCTCTAGACACACAAGTTCCTATCCTCTAATCTCCGGTTTAGAGCCGTTTTGGTTTAGAGCTTCTAATTGCCCTAGACTTGGTTTAGAGCCTTCTAATTGGTGTGTCTAAACCCTAGACCACTAATTGATCTCTCTCATACTCCACCATACTCGCTCCGGCAAGGAAGCCTGCGGGATCTCCCTCTACTTACTACCACAGTTGTCTTGCCGGAATCGCGAGAGAGTGCTATAACCTCCGCTGCCTTTGGAACAAGGGAGAGGAAGGTCTTCACCGAAAATTTAACGTGTGACCGATTGCGGAAGCGCCCGTTAACGCAGCGCCGGAAGGATCGTCTACACGATCTTGAGATCGGGAAGAGTACGACTACATCACCCACGAGAATCCGCTCTCGTTAAACACTTTGGAATCTTCGAGGGTAAGTTATTCCATCGACTCGTTGCTACAATCTAGTAGATAGATCTTGGCTTGTTTGTTTGTATGCTATAGAAATTTTTTGTTTTCCATGCTACGAACCCCTACAACATTCATGTACCCCTTCCCCTCCAGAGTGCCGGACATTCCGGAACCTTCTAGAACATTCCCGATGAAAACACCAGAATCATTCCCGAACTCCGAAACGGGACTTTCCTTATATGAATCTTATTCTCCGGACCATTCCGGATCACCTCGTGATTTCCCGGATCCCATCCGAGACTCCGAACAACATTCGGTCTCTTTCTCATAATACCATAACTACTCAAACAACGTCGAATCCTTAAGTGTGTCTCCCTACGGTTCGTGAATTATGCGGACATGATCGAGACACTTCTCCGAACAATAACCAATAGAGGAATCTGGAAATTCATATGGCTCCCACATATTTCTACGATTACTTTGCGATCGAATGAACCACTTACATACGATACCAATTTCCCTTTGTCTCACGATAGTTTACTTATCCGAGGTTATGATCGTCGGTATCTCTGCATACCTAGTTCAACCTCATTATCGATAAGTACTCTTTTCTCGTTCCCGTGATATGTGATCCCTTGTGAGCCAGTCACATGCTTGCAAGCTAATTGGATGACATTCCACCGAGAGGGCCCAGGTATATCTATCCGTCATATGGATGGACAAATCCCACTCTTGATCCATGTGTCTCAACCAATACTTTCCGAACACTCAATGCCACCTTTATAGCCACCCAGTTACGGTGTGGTGTTTGATGTCATCAAAGCATCCATCCGGTAAAGGTGATATGCATGATCTCATGGTCGAAGGAATTAGGTTACTATGTATCAGAAAGCATATAGCAATTGAACTATTGAAATGACTTGATCTTTATGCTATGCTTATCTATAGGAGTATGTCCACCATATCATTCTCCTAACGATATGATCTTGTTGTTGATAACATCTCAATGTTCATGATAGGGAAACCACAATCATTTATCAACCAACAAGCTAGTGATGTATAGAGGCTATACTAGGGACTTCAAATTAAGTTTACAAATCACACAAGTATCAATGTTTCCTTGTTAATACTATTATAGCATGAATGTAAACATTTATCATAAACACAAAGATATAATAATAACTACATTTATTATTGCCTCTAGGGCATATCTCCAACAGTCTCCCACTTGCACTAGAGTCATCTAATCTAGATTACATGGTAATATACCGAACACCCATGGCAGTTTGGTGTTGGTCATGTTTTGCCCTCGGGAGAGGTTTAGTCAACGGATCCGCCACATTCAGATCTGTGTGTACTTTGCAAATCTTTATATCCCCATCTTGGATATGTTCTCGAATAGCGTGAAAACGTGGCTTGATGTGCTTCAGCTTCTTGTGTGACCTTGGTTCTTGCGCATTGGCTATGGCGCTGTAGAGGTTCCAATCTTTAATAAGATAGAGCCCCCCTGTGTTTACAATGCTAGTCCCTGGATCAATAGCTAGCATCCACAGTAAGATGTAATATCAAGATACAAAGGTCATATTAAAATTTTATAACCAGGGATAACATAATTCTATTACATCATACATAGCTCATTTGGCTTTTACATTACATTGCAGCGGAATAACTATAGTCATGGGTCCTTCATCTTCAAAGTGCCACAGGCAGATGTTGGTTGTAGACTTTGTAGTCCTAGTCAATCAAACAATCTTCATTTCAAAACAATCAACCTACAACATTACAAGTTACAGCCACAAGGGTCAATACATTTTGAATTGTATTGGCAAGCTTCACTTTTATGTATAATAAGAGTGGATCCTATCATTATATGCATATTTGGCTAAGTAGAGTTTAAGGCTTATTTGCATAAAGCATTATTTTATCCTATCTTTTCAAAAAGGGTTTTAAGTCCTTTGTCAAATCTCTTTTCCAAGAATCCCTTGAACTCCTTGGTAGAAACTCAAGTGTTCAAGTCCTTGTCAAAATCTCTTGAGCCACTTGGTAACCCCAAGTGCAACAAGTTTTATCAAAACTCATGAGTTCCTTGGTAACCCCAAGTACATCATGCTCTTGAGCACCTTGGTAGCCCCAAGTGCAACAAGCTTAACAAAATCTCTTTGAATTCCTTGGTACCCCCAAGTGCATCAAGTTTTTATATTAGAAGTTAGAATGTCGAGATCTCCCATAGTTCAAACTTTAGTTGCTCAGTATTGTCAATAACTGGGACACGCTAAGTACTCGATTTTATTATCTTCTGCAGAAGTTGTACACTTTACCCACATGACACAATCCCATCTTGTTGCCACCAGGGCCCTCTGGATTAGTGCTCACCAAGATGGAGTACCGCAGACCGAGAGTGTGACAAGTCTTTCCAAAAGGTCCTCCCATACATCATTGCTAGCTTGCCTTCACCCCATGAAGCATTCCAGATCCCCATGTCCCAGAACCAAAGACAATGTATGGGCCTTCCTAATGTAGTTGACTAAGCCAGAGCCATAATAGCATGTGGTTGTACACGAAAGCCACAATTGGAGAAACATGTTCAATCTCTAAGATTCCTAGGTGGATTTCATTTGGAGCACAACACAAAGTGATTGCCATGGACATGGTTCCTTTTGTTGCCATCTTCTCCAAACCTCAAGTATCCTCCACCCAGGTGGTTCATTGAGTCCTTGTTTTATTATGTAAAACACAAGTCCTTTTCTCAACCTTTGTAAAATCTCAACATGTATCTCTTTTCAAAACATAGCATGGCTAAGCATGTACAACTTCAATATTCTCACTAAGGAGTGTATAGGGAATCCTATTTAGGATTTAGCATAGCATAAGTACAGAAATATCTTTTCATGCATGTTTTCCAAATCCACTAAGTATAATGAAAATAGTAGGACTTTTGTATGATAGTGTAACTTGCCTTTTTGGTAGGGAATGAGGATTTACTCCTGGATCTTGCTAGTCTCACACTTTGAAAATTTCACTACAAGTCAATCAAGCAATCATAGTATCAAGTAGCATTCCAAACCAATATACAAACAACATTTCACATACACAAGGCATGGATTCTAAGTCAGGTACGGAACATGCTTAAGATGGTTTTATTTACAAGGAAGGTCTCCACTAGGCTTATAACTTTGTAAGGTCCAAATTGGTCATTTACCAAAATGGCAAAGTCATTTGCAAATGCGTTTTATCCTTCAACCCAATCATCATTTTATGTGGGGAAACTTTAGTTTTATCAAGTCCATAACCTTTAAGTCTTCACCAAAGGTTTCTAATTCTTAGGACTTGGTGGTTTGGGACTAGTGGGTTTGATCAAAATCATTTTCTTTAAAGTTTTCTTCCCATGGTCATTTCCATAACAAAAACCATTCTTTTTATTTGGTTAGAAAATGACTAAGTCAAGTAATCCAATCTAAATTTTACCAAAAATCATTTTTAACACCAAGGATTGGTTCCTAGGGTCAGTAAGGTCACACAAATCCATTTTGCAAAAGATTTAATCCTAAAATCAATTTTAAACAATTTTCCTACTCTAAACAAGCTCACAAAAGGATCTACAATTTCAAACAAGCTAACAGATACTATTTTCGAAACTAAGGCCATGTTTGGCTAGGTCTTGTTCTCCTGAATCCAACGACATAAAATTTGCAATTTTTGGACGTGTGGTTTGAAAGTTACAAGGGTTTGAAGTTTGCAAATAATTCTGATTCAAAAATCTATTTTAAACTAGAGCTGGCCACGCGTCATGTTTTAATTGGCCGAAAACGGTTCGCACGGATCACGCACTGCAGGCCGTTAGATCTAAGTCATATCGCACGGTTCAGAGCTAGCGTACCCTTTCAGTTAAATGAATCTATTGCATTCGTTGGATTTAAATCGAACGGCTCTTGGCCGACTGGGAGGAGGCGCTAAGGCGGCGACAGACGGCCTTGGCTCGCGGTGGAGTTCTGGTTAACACAGGAAGCGAGAGAGAGAGGAGTGGCTCACAGTGATCGCAAGGTCGTGGGGAAGCTCGACATGGTTTCGAGGAGGCGAGGGCGACCGAGGCAAGATTAATCGTCACGGAGTTCCCCGCCCGTCAGGCACGCTCGGTTGTTGTCGGGAACGAGGCTACAAGGCACGCCGGTGCATAACAGAGGGAGCGTTAGACACTTACGAGGAAGGGGAGTACGATAGTGTCAACTAGAGAGGAGGGGGCGGTCAGGGTTTACTAGAGGAGCTCGTCGGAGTTGACCTAGCCGTCGGTGGCGCTCAGACGAAGACGAAGGCGAGGCTGTGGGGCATGCGTGGGCGAACGGTGGCCATGGGCAGGTGCGTGAGATGATGGGGATCAAGCTGGCGTGAGCTAGGAGGTAGGAGAGGGTCGGGGCTCGCCGGAATTTGACAGGGAACTCGTCGGTGGCAGTGAGGCTTCGAGCAAAATTGTGGACACCCTGGGGCTCTGGTGGTGTGATGACTGGAAAGAGAGGGAGAGGGGAGGGAGGCGAGTTTACGAGCATCATCACTGGGCGGAATTAGTGCGTCATTTAGGTGAATTGAACACGAGCAATCGTCGCTGGAAACGGCCGGAGTGAGGGGAAGGAATTGGTCGCGCGGGTGAGGAGGATAAACAGTAGAGCGGGGTCCATCGTCAGTGGGAAAAGGAGGGAGAGGGAGGGTCCTCTGTCACCGCTCAATGAGTTCTTTCTTTGTGAACAAACGGTTCGGGCAAGGGCACAAGTGGGCTGGAGTTGGGTCATAATGAGTTAGGCTAGATGGTTGGGCTGCTCTATTTTTTTCTGTTTGATTCCTTTTCCTTTAATTTATTTCCTGTTTTGAATTTCAAACAAACAAACCATGTTCACATCAATTCAAACAACACCCAAATTTTGTAAATTTGACTTGGTTCTGTTCAGTAGCCTGAACCTAAATCTAAAATCCATAATTTTTAAATAATTAAGTCCATTATTAATTAAATAAATGTCCATTGCTAATTATCAAATTAGGATTTGATTTATTTCAAACTCAATTTAAATCCATGTATTTTCCAAAACCAAAATAGTGGGTTGGACTTGAATTAAGGTATATTTAGAAAGCTTGTTTAAAATAAATAACAATTTTGTTAAAGGTTCCATTTATAATTTAAATAAATGGATCATGGTTTATTAATCAAATAGGGTTTGATATAATTAATAAATTCCCCATTTGAAATCCAAATATTTTCAAAAACAAATCAGTGGGTTTTATCTGAAAGAAAGGAATGTTTGGAAACTTGTTTAAAATAAATAACATTTGATTTTAGGGTCCGTTTTAATTAGATATAATAGACCTTTATTGTTAAATCAAATAAGATTTGTTTATTGAGATATTTATGTTTAAAATCTAAAATGAAGAAAAACATTTTAGTAGGTTTTATTCGTGAATAACAAATATCTGGAAAACTTATTTTAAATATTTAAATAAGTTTTGATGTTTCAATTAAATTGGTAAAACCTTTTATTTGTATAAAATTTGGTTATTAGATCCTTATTAATTTATTTAAATAATCCTTTGTTATTTTTTTTACTCAAAACAAAATGTTTTAATTCCAAGCTTGGCCAAGGTTTTAATTTGGCTTTATAAAATATTCTTTATTTATAAACTCATCTTCTCTTTTGAATACCCAAATCTTTTGTTAAATGATTTCAAAATTAGTAATTTCAAAAACATTTTTAATTTACCATTAATTAAATGTTTAACTCATTAAATTCCTTTGGGATTTATTTAATTCAAATGGGTTTGGGGTTCTATTTAAACTCCAAAAAGTTTCTTCTGGCTCTGAAATTTAAACAAAGTTTTATTTTATTCATTTATTTCACATTACAAGATTTGGAAAATCTTGGGATGTGACAGGCTACCACCCTTAAAATAAATCTCGTCCCGAGATTTGGGAAGTTTAGGGTTACAAGCAAGTTCAAACAACTAGGGTACTACCTCCCTTAAAAATATTTCAAACAAAAATTACATATTGTCCTTCTTGGGATCCTGGAGAAAATTTCTCATAGCAAACACTTGCATGGTTTCTTTGGTTTCCATACTTGACTCATGGGCCAAGATTGAGCTTCTCCATAGGCTTGTTCAACTTGTTCTTCATTCTTTACGACAGCTGTTGTGCATAGTGTCCTGGGTTCTTGCAGTTGAAGCAATGAATGTCCTTGAGTTCTTTACGTGGCTCTTGTGGGCAAGTTGCTACATAGTGGCCTGGTTCTTTGCAGTTGTTGCACCACACTTGATCAATCTCTTTATTCTTCTTGTTCTCTGGGCATCCACTGGAGTAGTGTCCCATTTCCTTACATTTACGACATTGTGCAAGGCTCATGTCTTGCTTGGGTTTCTTGGTTTTCTTTGATCCTTTGAATTGGGTTGTCTTGTTTGGAGGTATGAGTGGTCCTTTTCCTTTGGTAGACTTGGATCCTTCTTGTTTCCTTTGGTCTACCATGGCATAGATGGGACATTGGCCAGGAGTATGATCACTTCCTTCACAAAGGTAGCAAGTAGCTTGAGAGGTGGGGCATTGTCCAACAGGATGGTCTTCTTCACAATTGGGGCATTTTCCTTCATGCTCCGTGGAAGTATGATCCTTGTCTCCACAAATAATGCAAGTTGGGGCTCCATCTAGAATAACATTCTTGTCGTCCTTGTTATCGTACACTCCTCTAGGATAGCTTTGTTCCATGCTAATCATTTGATTAGTAACCTTAAGCATCAGTTGGGATTGTTCCTCCAAAAACTTTTGCAGTGCTGGATCTTTATCACTATTGTTGGCTAGGAACTGAGCTGTCAGTTGGTTCAACTGATGTTCGGTTGCTATGAGCTCTTTCATGCTGTCAGCTTGGTTGGTGTTGGTGTCATCAACCTTGATGTTGGAATCCTTTGGAGTAGTCATCTGTTTGGGTTGAAGGAAGATTAGAATAGGCAAAAGATTTCTATAGGAAGAGTTCTACTCACACACAAAAATTCACACAAGCAATGTGTAAGCAATCACAAACATGCAATCCACTCAAACAACAAGATTCAAGCATATTTTTAGGCAACAAAATATTTTTCCTACACCACATAAGTTGGTGTGATTGATCTAACTAAATACTAGTATGTTGGTCCAACTATATGGTTCACTTGAGATCATTCCATTCTTCTTGGTTGTTTCTTCTTGAACAAGATCATTGTATCCTTGGAAAAATTCTTGCATCTTGGTCACAAGCTTCAAAGGTGATGATGGTTCCTTCTAGGCTGTATTTCCTTAGTCTTCAAGTCTTGAGTAACATTCTTGTCTCAGTTGTAATTCTTGGTGATGTATAAGTTGAAGTTCTTAGTGAAATTGAAGTTGAAGTCATTGGTCATGGTGGAGGCTTTGTCCATCAAGTTGAAAAAGGAAGAGATGTAGAATCAAAACCAAAAGTTTAAGGAAAGAATTTACAAGATTGTTTGTAAATAAGTTTTGGAACAAATACAAGCCCTATTTTTCTAAGGGGTTTTGTCCAATCCTTGGGTTACAATCCTACAGGCAACACAATGCTCTGATACCATCTGTAGAGGTTCCAATCTTTAATAAGATAGAGCCCCCAGTGTTTACAATGCTAGTCCCTGGATCAATAGCTAGCATCCACAGTAAGATGTAATATCAAGATACAAAGGTCATATTAAAATCTTATAACCAGGGATAACATAATTCTATTACATCATACATAGCTCATTTGGCTTTTACATTACATTGCAGCGGAATAACTATAGTCATGGGTCCTTCATATTCAAAGTGCCACAGGCAGATGTTGGTTGTAGACTTTGTAGTCCTAGTCAATCAACAATCTTCATTTAAAAACAATCAACCTGCAACATTACAAGTTACAGCCACAAGGGTCAATACATTTTGAATTGTATTGGCAAGCTTCACTTTTATGTATAATAAGAGTGGATCCTATCATTATATGCATATTTGGCTAAGTAGAGTTTAAGGCTTATTTGCATAAAGCATTATTTTATCCTATCTTTTCAAAAAGGGTTTTAAGTCCTTTGTCAAATCTCTTTTCCAAGAATCCCTTGAACTCCTTGGTAGAAACTCAAGTGTTCAAGTCCTTGTCAAAATCTCTTGAGCCACTTGGTAACCCCAAGTGCAACAAGTTTTATCAAAACTCATGAGTTCCTTGGTAACCCCAAGTACATCATGCTCTTGAGCACCTTGGTAGCCCCAAGTGCAACAAGCTTAACAAAATCTCTTTGAATTCCTTGGTACCCCCAAGTGCATCAAGTTTTTATATTAGAAGTTAGAATGTCGAGATCTCCCATAGTTCAAACTTTAGTTGCTCAGTATTGTCAATAACCAGGGACACGGCTAAGTACTCAGATTTTATTATCTTCTGCAGAAGTTGTACACTTTACCCACATGACACAATCCCATCTTGTTGCCACCAGTGGCCTACTGGATTAGTGCTCACCAAGATGGAGTACCGGCAGACTGAGAGTGTGACGAAGTCTTTCCAAAAGGTCCTCCCATACATCATTGCTAGCTTGCCTTCAGCCCCCATGAAGCATTCCAGATCCCCATGTCCCAACCAAAGACAATGTATGGGCCTTCCTAATGTAGTTGACTAAGCCAGAGCCATAATAGCATGTGGTTGTACACGAAAGCCACAATTGGAGAAACATGTTCAATCTCTAAGATTCCTAGGTGGATTTCATTTGGAGCACAACACAAAGTGATTGCCATGTACATGGTTCCTTTTGTTGCCATCTTCTCCAAACCTCAAGTATCCTCCACCTAGGTGGTTCATTGAGTCCTTGTTTTATTATGTAAAACACAAGTCCTTTTCTCAACCTTTGTAAAATCTCAACATGTATCTCTTTTCAAAACATAGCATGGCTAAGCATGTACAACTTCAATATTCTCACTAAGGAGTGTATAGGGAATCCTATTTAGGATTTAGCATAGCATAAGTACAGAAATATCTTTTCATGCATGTTTTCCAAATCCACTAAGTATAATGAAAATAGTAGGACTTTTGTATGATAGTGTAACTTGCCTTTTTGGTAGGGAATGAGGATTTACTCCTGGATCTTGCTAGTCTCACACTTTGCAAATTTCACTACAAGTCAATCAAGCAATCATAGTATCAAGTAGCATTCCAAACCAATATACAAACAACATTTCACATACACAAGGCATGGATTCTAAGTCAGGTACAGAACATGCTTAAGATGGTTTTATTTACAAGGAAGGTCTCCACTAGGCTTATAACTTTGTAAGGTCCAAATTGGTCATTTACCAAAATGGCAAAGTCATTTGCAAATGCGTTTTATCCTTCAACCCAATCATCATTTTATGTGGGGAAACTTTAGTTTTATCAAGTCCATAACCTTTAAGTCTTCACCAAAGTTTTCTAATTCTTAGGACTTGGTGGTTTGGGACTAGTGGGTTTGATCAAAATCATTTTCTTTAAAGTTTTCTTCCCATGGTCATTTCCATAACAAAAACCATTCTTTTTATTTGGTTATAAAATGACTAAGTCAAGTAATCCAATCTAAATTTTACCAAAAATCATTTTTAACACCAAGGATTGGTTCCTAGGGTCAGTAAGGTCACACAAATCCATTTTGCAAAAGATTTAATCCTAAAATCAATTTTAAACAATTTTCCTACTCTAAACAAGCTCACAAAAGGATCTACAATTTCAAACAAGCTAACAGATACTATTTTCGAAACTAAGGCCATGGTTGGCTAGGTCTTGTTCTCCTGAATCCAACGACATAAAATTTGCAATTTTTGGACGTGTGGTTTGAAAGTTACAAGGGTTTGAAGTTTGCAAATAATTCTGATTCAAAAATCTGTTTTAAACTAGAGCTGGCCACGCGTCATGTTTTAATTGGCCGAAGACGGTTCGCACGGATCACACACTGCAGGCCGTTAGATCTAAGTAATATCGCACGGTTCAGAGCTAGCGTACCCTTTCAGTTAAATGAATCTATTGCATTCGTTGGATTTAAATCGAACGGCTACGGTGCGGCTGACCAGAGGAGGGCGGCGCTAGCGGCGACGGACGGCGGCGCGGGCTCTGGCGGTGGAGTTCTGGTTAACACAGGAAGCGAGAGAGAGAGAGGAGTGGCTCACAGTGATCGCAAGGTCGCGGGGAAGCTCGACGTGGTTTCGAGGAGGCGAGGGGCGCACTGGGGCAATACTAATCGCTCGCCGGAGTTCCTGCTTCCGTCAGGCACGCTCGGTTGTTGTCGGGAACGAGGCTACAAGGCACGCCGGTGCATAACAGAGGGAGCGTTAGACACGTACGAGGAAGGGGAGTACGATAGTGTCAACTAGAGAGGAGGGGGCGGTCAGGGTTTACCAGAGGAGCTCGTCGGAGTTGACCTAGCCGTCGGTGGCGCTCAGACGAAGACGAAGGCGAGGCTGTGGGGCATGTGTGGGCGAACGGTGGCCATGGGCAGGTGCGTGAGATGATGGGGATCAAGCTGGCGTGAGCTAGGAGGTAGGAGAGGGTCGAGGCTCGCCGGAATTTGTCAGGGAACTCGTCGGTGGCAGTGAGGCTTCGAGCAAAATTGTGGACACCCTGGGGCTCTGGTGGTGTGATGACTGGAAAGAGAGGGAGAGGGGAGGGAGGCGAGTTTACGAGCATCATCACTGGGCGGAATTAGTGCGTCATTTAGGTGAATTGAACACGAGCAATCGTCGCTGGAAACGGCCGGAGTGAGGGGAAGGAATTGGTCTGTGGTGAGGAGGATAAAGAGAGCGGGGTCCATCGCGGTGGGAAAAGGAGGAGAGGAGGGTCCTCTGTCACCTGCTCAATGAGTTCTTTCGCTATGAAGAAAACGTTCGGGGCAAGGGCACAAGTGGGCTGGAGTTGGGCATTGGGCTGAGTTAGGCTAGATGGTTGGGCTGCTCTATTTTTCTGTCTCGATTCCTTTTCCTTTAATTTATTTCTGTTTTGAATTTCAAACAAACAAACCATGTTCACATCAATTCAAACAACACCCAAATTTTGTAAATTTGACTTGGTTCTGTTAGAGTTTGAACCTAAATCTAAAATCCATAATTTTTAAATAATTAAGTCCATTATTAATTAAATAAGTGTCCATTGCTAATTATCAAATTAGGATTTGATTTATTTCAAACTCAATTTAAATCCATGTATTTTCCAAAACCAAAATAGTGGGTTGTATTTGAATTAAGGTATATTTAGAAAGCTTGTTTAAAATAAATAACAATTTTGTTAAAGGTTCCATTTATAATTTAAATAAATGGATCATGGTTTATTAATCAAATAGGGTTTGATATAATTAATAAATTCCCCATTTGAAATCCAAATATTTTCAAAAACAAATCAGTGGGTTTTATCTGAAAGAAAGGAATGTTTGGAAACTTGTTTAAAATAAATAACATTTGATTTTAGGGTCCATTTTAATTAGATATAATAGACCTTTATTGTTAAATCAAATAAGATTTGTTTTATTGAGATATTTATGTTTAAAATCTAAAATGAAGCAAAACATTTTAGTAGGTTTTATTCGTGAATAACAAATATCTGGAAAACTTATTTTAAATATTTAAATAAGTTTTGATGTTTCAATTAAATTGGAAAACCTTTTATTTGTATAAAATTTGGTTATTAGATCCTTATTAATTTATTTAAATAATCCTTTGTTATTTTTTTTACTCAAAACAAAATGTTTTAATTCCAAGCTTGGCCAAGGTTTTAATTTGGCTTTATAAAATATTCTTTATTTATAAACTCATCTTCTCTTTTGAATACCCAAATCTTTTGTTAAATGATTTCAAAATTAGTAATTTCAAAAACATTTTTAATTTACCATTAATTAAATGTTTAACTCATTAAATTCCTTTGGGATTTATTTAATTCAAATGGGTTTGGGGTTCTATTTCAACTCCAAAAGTTTCTTCGGCTCAAATTTAAACAAAGTTTTATTTTATTCATTTATTTCACATTACAAGATTTGGAAAATCTTGGGATGTGACAGCGCCATGTTATCACAAAGATAGACATTGGGTCCAGCGCACTAGGCACCACACCCACCTGTAATGAACTCTTTCATCCATATCGCTTCAGAAGCCTCCGGCAGCCATGTATTCGATTGTTGAAGATCTCGCCACAACGCTTTGCTTTGCACTCCTCCAATCGCCGCACCATTCAAAATAAATTCAGATCCGGATTGTGATTTAGAATCATCCGGATCGGTTCCAACTAGCATCGGTATAACCATTAGCAACGTTGTTCATCACCTCCATAAGAAAGAACCATATCCTTAGTTCTTCTCAAGTACTTAAGGATGTTTTGATCATTGTCCAATGATCCACTCTGGATCACTTTGATATCTGCTAGTTAAACTAACAAAGATATGCAATGTCGGGTCTAGTACATAGCATGGCATACATTAGAGATCCTATGGCTGAGGCATAGGAGTCTTACTCATCCTTTCTATCTTCGCCGATGTCGGACTTTGAGTTTTACTCAAGGTCGATTATAAGCAACATGGGCAAGAACCCTTTCTTGCTTTCTTCCATTCCAAACCTCTTTAGAACTTTGTCCAAATATGTACTCTGTGACAATGATATTTGGCGTTTCGATCTATCTCTGTAAATCTTTATGCCTAATATGTAAGCTACTTCGCCAAGATCCTTCATTAAAAAACTATTATTCAAATATTCCTTGACACTATTAAGAAGGTCTACATCATTCCCAATCAACAATATGTCATCCACATATAGTATTAAGAATGCTACAGAGCTCCCACTCACTTTCTTGTAAATACAAGCTTCTCCATAAGTTTGTATAAAACCAAAACCTTTGATCACCTTATCAAAACGTTGATTCCAACTTCGGGATGCTTGCTTCAATCCATAGATGGACCGTTGAAGTTTGCATACCTTGTTAGCATCTTTAGGATCGAAAAAACCTTTGGGTTGCATCATATACAACTCTTCATCAATGTCTCCATTGAGGAATGCTGTTTTGACATCCATCTGACATATCTCATAATCATAATATGCAGCGATTGCTAACATAATCCTCACAGACTTAAGCTTCACTACTGGTGAGAAAGTCTCATCGTAGTCAACTCCTTGAATTTGTCGAAACCCTTTTGCGACAAGTCGAGCTTTATAGACAGTAACATTACCATCAGCATCTGTTTTCTTCTTGAAAATCCATTTGTTCTCGACCCTTCCGCCATCCGGTAAGTCCACCAAAGTCCATACTTGGTTTTCGTACATGGATCCAATCTCGGATTTCATGGCTTCTTGCCATTTATTGGAATCTGGGCTCATCATCGCTTCCTCATATGTCTCGGGGTCATCGGTGTTGTCCACCAACATGACATTCATAACGGAATCATACCAATCTGGAGTGGTACGAGTTCTCGTTGACCTCCGAGGCTCTGTAGCAACTTCAACCGAAGTTTCATGATCACCATCATTAGCTTCCTCTCTATTTGGTGCAGGCACCACAGGAACTTCTTCTCGTGCGCTACTCGCAATTTCGAGAGAAGGTTCGACAACCTCGTCGAGTTCTACTTTCCTTCCAGTCACTTCTTTCGAGAGAAATTCCTTCTCTAGAAAGGATCCATTCTTGGCAACGAAGATTTTGACTTCGGATCTATGATAGAAGGTATACCCAATAGTTTCCTTCGGGTATCCAATGAAGACGCATTTTTCCGCTTTGGGTTCAAGCTTGTCTGGCTGTAACTTCTTTACATAGGCTTCGCACCCCCAAACTTTAAGGAACGACAATCTAGGTTTCTTCCCAAACCATAATTCATACTGTGTCGTTTCAACGGATTTAGACGGTGCCCTATTTAAAGTGAATGCGGCTGTTTCTAATGCATAACCCCAAAATGATAGCGGTAAATCTGTAAGTGACATCATAGAACGAACCATATCTAAGAGAGTTCGATTATGACGTTTGGACACACCATTACGCTGTGGTGTTCCTGGCGGTGTCAATTGTGAAAGTATTCCGCATTTCTTCAAATGCTCGCCAAACTCGTAACTTAGATATTCACCTCCACGATCAGAACGTAGAAACTTAATCTTCTTGTTACGTTGATTCTCTACCTCACTTTGAAACTCCTTAAACTTCTCGAAAGTTTCGGACTTATGTTTCATGAAATAGATATACCCATATATACTCAAGTCATCTGTGAAGGTAAGTACATAACGATAACCACCGCGCGATGCTACACTCATTGGACCACACACATCGGTATGTATGATTTCCAACAAGTCCGTAGCTCGCTCCATCATACCAGAAAATGGAGTCTTAGTCATTTTTCCCATCAGACATGCTTCGCATCTTTCAAGTGATTCAAAATCAAGTGATTCAAGAAGTCCATCGGAATGGAGTTTCTTCATACGTTTCACTCCAATGTGACCAAGACGCAATTGCCACATATAGGTCGAATTATCGCTTGATTTCAAACGTTTAGCCTCAATGTTGTTGATATGTGTATTTCCACTATCGAGATTCAATAAGAATAGACCATCTATCAAAGTTGCATGTGCATAAAACATATTACTCATATAAATCGAACAACCATTATTCTCGGACTTAAACAAGTAACCGTCTCGCAATAAACAAGATCCCGATATAATGTTCATGCTCAACGCAGGCACCAAATAACAATTATTGAAGTATAAAACTAATCCCGATGGTAGATGAAGGGGTAGCATGCCTACCGCGATCACATAAACCTTTGATCCGTTTCCCACGCGAATCGTCACCTCGTTCTTCGCTAGCTTCCGTTTATTTCAGAGCACCTTGTTTGAGTTACAAATATGAGCAACAACCAAGATCAAATACCGTGCACTACTACGAGTACTAGTGAGATACACATCAATAACATGTATATCATATATACCTTTCTTCTTGATGTTGCCGTTCTTCAGATCCGCCAAGTACTTTGGGAAATTCCACTTCCAGTGACCTTCTCCCTTGCAGTAAAAGCACTCAGTATCAGGCTTAGGTCCAGCCTTGGTCTTCTTCGTTGGCGTGGTAACTTTCTTACCACCCTTCTTGAAGTGTCCCTTTTGCTTAGACTTGCCTTTCTTGAATTTGGTGGTCTTATTGACCAACAACACTTGGTGCTCATTCTTGATCTCCACTTCTGCAGATTTCAACATGGCAAAGAGTTCTGGCAACGTCTTGTTCATGTTCTGCATGTTGTAGTTCATCACAAAGTTCTTGTAACTTGGTGGTAGTGATTGGAGGACACGGTAAATCCCCAAAGCATTAGGAATCACTATACCCAAGCTTTGAAGTTTGTTTGCGTGCCCAGACATCTTAAGCACATGCTCACTGACGGAGCTGCCTTCTTCCATCTTGCAGTTAAAGAACTTTTCAGAAGCCTCATAGCTTTCAATTTCCGCATGAGTCTCAAAAATCAATTTGAGATCCTCAACAATATCATATGGGTCTGAATCTTCAAACCTTTTCTGAAGCTCCTATTCCAAACCATACAAGATAGCACACTGAACTATGGAGTACTGATTCTTCCGAGCGAGGTAAACATTCTTTACTTCATCGGCAAGATCACCGCAGTGGGTCACCCAATGTGCATCCAAAGACATAGGTCAAATTACCACTGTGAGGACAATCCTCAAATTAGGAACCAATCCGCAAAGTTGCTTCCATTGTTTTTCAACTTTTCTTTCTCTAGGAACGCATTAAAATTGATGGTAGGGGCTGCCATTGATCTACAACATATTTGCAATAGTTTAGACTAAGTTTATGACAAATTGAGTTCAAATTAATTAATGAAATTAACTAGGTGAACTCCCACTCAAAACAACATCCCTCACATTGTTTTAGTGATCACACGAACCAAATCCACTACATCAACACCGATCATCACGAGAGTTGATATAGTTTCAATGGCGAACAATCGTCATGTTCATCATATCTACTATACGATTCATGCTTTAACTTTTGGTGATCTGTGTTCCGAGACCATGTCTGTACATGCTAGGCTCGTCAAGATCAAACCTTAGTTTCCGCATGAGCAAATCTAGCTTGCTCACGTTGTATACACTTGCGGAATCTAACACACCCGATCATCACGTGGTGCTTCGAAACAACAAGCTTTAGCAACGGTGCTAACTGAGGGTGAACACTTTATGATCTCCATCTTCAAGCACGAACATGATCTCCATCATCACCGGCATTGCATCAAGGTCAATGACGCTTCTCCATGGTTGTCGTCCACCGGTCTTCAACTATTACAACTACTTTGAATAGACACGCGGGTCTTAACATAAATTAAAGACAACCATCGGCTCCCGCCGTTGCCAACTTACAATAAGGAACATTGCATACATCAAATATAATCACAATCATGGCCATATCACATCATCGCACACCGCAAAACAAAGTTAGACGCCTCTACTTTCTTTGCATATTTTACGTGGTTTGGGGCTTTCAATAAGTGTCGTTCTAACTTACGAACAACAACCACAACATTGATACTAGCATTGTTGATCACCCGTTGTAAATTGGATCTTAACTATGCTAGGAGAAACAGGCACCATAAAGCCACTTATGCAATACAAGTTGCATGTCAAGCGTGAGCAAGTCTCATGAACGATGTCATGTAAGGTTAGCCCGCTTCATCCCAACATATCGCAAGATGAAAAGTACACAAGAAGCAATCGACAATAAAAGCATCAACGCCCACAATGACCATTGTGTTCTACTCGTGCAACAGATCTACATATAGACACGGCTCGATACATTGTAGGGTTTCGTAGCATGGAAAACAAAATTTTCTATCGCATACAAACAAACAAGCCAAGATCTATCTACTAGATTGTAGCAACGAGTCGATGGAATAACTTACCTCAAGATTCCAAAGTGTTTAACGAGAGCGGATTCTCGTGGGTGATGTAGTCGTACTCTTCCCGATCTCAAGATCGTAGACGATCCTTCCCAAGGCCATGCTCCGCAGCGCTCGATCGGTCACACGCTCGAATTTGACGAAGACCTTCCTCTCCTTGTTCCAAAGAAAATGGAGGTTGTAGCACTCTCCTCGCGATTCCGGCAGCACGACGGCGTGGTACCGGAAGTAGAGGGGAGATCCCGCAGGGCTTCGCCTTAAGCCGGAGCAAGTATGGTGGAGTATGAGAGAGATCCTCGGCAGTCTAGGGTTTAGACACACCAATTAGAAGGCTCTAATCTGGAGGCTAGGGCAATTAGAAGCTCTAAACCAAAAACCGCTCTAAACCGGAGGCTAGGGCTAGGGTTTAGATTTAGAGGATAGGAACTTGTGTGTCTAGAGGAGGGAGCCCTGCCCCTCCTTATATAGGTGGAGGGGCCGGCGCGCCAAGGGGAAGGGAGGGGAGTCCCTCCCCAACTCGGCTTGGAGGTGGTCCGCCGGTTGGAGGAGGGATTCCCTCCCCAACTCGGTTTCCCTCTCCTTCCTCTTTCCAATTTTAGCCGTTTGACTTTTCAAACTTGCTATTTGACTTTTCCATTTAGGATTCAATTTAATCATTTATTTGGAACAGCGAGAACACTTAGTACATGATGCAATCATTCCAATATGCAATGACACATTCATGTACCCCTTCCCCTCCGGAGTGCCGGACATTCCGGAACCTTCTAGAACATTCCCGATGAAAACACCAGAATCATTCCCGAACACCGAAACGGGAGTTTCCTTATATGAATCTTATTCTCCGGACCATTCCGGATCACCTCGTGATATCCCGGATCCCATCCGAGACTCCGAACAACATTCGGTTTCTTTCTCATAATACCATAACTACTCAAACAACGTCGAATCCTTAAGTGTGTCTCCCTACGGTTCGTGAATTATGCGGACATGATCGAGACACTTCTCCGAACAATAACCAATAGAGGAATCTGGAAATTCATATGGCTCCCACATATTTCTCGATTACTTTGATCGAATGAACCACTTACATACGATACCAATTTCCCTTTGTCTCACGATAGTTTACTTATCCGAGGTTATGATCGCTTGTATCTCTGCATACCTAGTTCAACCTCATTACCGATAAGTACTCTTTTCTCGTTCGTGATATGTGATCCCTTGTGAGCAGTCACATGCTTGCAAGCTAATTGGATGACATTCCACCGAGAGGGCCTGAGTATATCTATCCGTCATATGGATGGACAAATCCCACTCTTGATCCATGTGTCTCAACCAATACTTTCCAACACTCAATGCCACCTTTATAGCCACCCGATTACGGTGTGGTGTTTGATGTCATCAAAGCATCCATCAGAAAGGTGATATGCATGATCTCATGGTCGAAGGAATTAGGTTACTATGTATCAGAAAGCATATAGCAATTGAACTATTGAAATGACTTGATCTTTATGCTATGCTTATCTATAGGAGTATGTCCACCATATCATTCTCCTAACGATATGATATTGTTGTTGATAACATCTCAATGTTCATGATAGGGAAACCACAATCATTTATCAACCAACAAGCTAGTGATGTATAGAGGCTATACTAGGGACTTCAAATTAAGTTTACAAATCACACAAGTATCAATGTTTCCTTGTTAATACTATTATAGCATGAATGTAAACATTTATCATAAACACAAAGATATAATAATAACTACATTTATTATTGCCTCTAGGGCATATCTCCAACATATTCCACTATGTAGTTGACTAAGCTAGAGCCCATTTAGCATGTGGCTGTACACGGAAGCCACTGTACGAGAAACATGTTCAAACTCTAAGTCCCTGGGTGGTTTTCTTCTAGTGCACATCCAAAAAATATAGCCATATAAACATGGTTCCCTTTGTTGCCACCTTGTCCACAACTTAAGTATCCTCTTTCCACCCAGGTGGTTCATTGAGTACTTGTTTTATTATATAAAACATATATTTTTCCAACACTTCATATAATCATATCATGTATCCCATCCCAAATATATAGCAGGGCTAATCATACTACAACTACAATGTTTTCACTAAGGAAGGTATAAAGGATTTCCTAATAGGACATAGCATAGCATAAAAATATAGTAGTCCTATCATGCATGTTACAATAAATCCACTAAGTGTAATGAAATAAGTAGGACATGGATGATAGTGTCACTTGCCTTTTTAGTAGAGAATGTTGGTTCACTTCTTGATCTTGCAAATATCACACACTTCTAACTGCACTACAATTCAATCAAGTAACCACATATTCAACTAGCATTCAAACAATTTCACCACATAAAACATCAAAAACATGGCAATGCATGCAAGCATGCAAAAGATGGTTTTATTTAGAAAAGTGGTTTCTATTAGGCTCTAACCATTTTAAAGTACATATTGATCATTTACAAATGTGGTAAAACCATTTGAAAAAGGTTTCACCCCATAAACCAAATATTATGCTAAGGTGATATTTTATGTTGTTGAAAATATCTTTTAGCAAAGTAATAATTTCATAGGGTTCATCAAATATATTTTAGTTCTCAAAACTTGGTGTTTAGGGTTAGAGAGTTTAACTCAAGTCATTTTCCCAAAATTTTACTCAAAAAGTATTTTTAACACTTAAACAATATTTTTATTTGACTAGAAATGTTCTAATTCAAATATTTATTCCTTAACTTCACAAAATACATTTTTAAATCCATAAGTTGATTCCTATGGTCAGTAGGTTCAAAACAAACCATTTAGCAATGATTTCACCTTAAAAATATATTTAGAACAATTTTTATATTCAAATTATGCCTACACAAGTTTCTGCAAATTCAACCAATTTTCCGGAAGCAAAACATTAAAAAATTGCATGGTTGAAAAGTACTTGTCCCGCTGATTCCATTTATATAAAATTTGCAAAATTTGGACATGCAGATTAAAAGTTATGAATTTTGCAAGTTTGCATATCTAATAGATCCTAAATTCTGTTTTAAATCAAACCTTGTCCACGTGGCTCATTTCTACTGGCTGAAAACGGTTCGCGCGGATCGATCAACACTGGCCGTAGGATCAAACTTAAAACGCACGGCACAGATGGACGCGTACCCCTTCATCTAAAATCTAATCTCGTTCCTTCGATCTAGATCCGACGGTCTATAGCAGCTCGACCATGGTTTGGCAGCGCTGGCGGCGGCTGACGGCGGCGCGTGCTCGGCCAGTGAGCTTGCCGGCGAACTAGGTCGCGCGAGAGAGGGAGAGGATGCTCACCGTGCTTGCAGGAGTGAGGCGAAGCTCAAGGCGTGGTCGGTTCGTCGAGGGGCGCACAAGAACGGAGTGGATTGCTCGCTGGAGCTTGCAGCGGCGTCGGGTGCCTCTGGTTATCGTCGGAGGCTAGCTTGTAGGTCACCAGAAGAAGAAAGAAAGGGTGCGTTAGACGCCTGTGAGTGTGGCGGTCATGAATGCATCATAGGGAGAGACAGGGGCGGACGGTGCTTACCAGGGAGGCTTGCCGGAGTAATGGCAGACACGGCGGCGTTCAGAGGTCGAAGTTGTCGAGTCTCTGGTGAATGCACGGGCTAACGAGCGGCACTGGGAGATGCACCAGGAGATGGGGAGCAGGTTCGCTGTAGTGGGAGGCGAAGGGTGGTCGGACGGCGCCGGAATTGGTCGAAGAAGCTCGTCGGGCAGAGGGGTTCGAGCTCGAAATTGGGGCAGAGGGAGGCGGTGTCTGGGGGAAACGGAAGAGGAGAGCGAGGCGTTTAAAGGCACGTGGTCGCTATCGCGATTACTGCAGCCATCAACGTGAATTAACGAGGATTTAACATGCGGCAGAAACGGCGAGTGACGAGGGGGAACGGTCGTCGCGGGTGAGAACAAAGGCCTGGTGGGGTCCATTGTCTGCGAGAGAGAGGAGAAAGGTGGGGCCGAGTGTTCAATGACTCTACGTGTGTACAGGTAAAAACGGTTCGCGAGTGGGGTGAGCAGGTGGGCTGCGAGTGGGCTGGACTGGGCCTTGGCAGTGGGTTGGGTTAGTTTCATTTTTTATACTGAATGCTTTTCTTTTTCTATTTCTATTTATCTGATTTGATTTTCATTCAAACAATTCAAACTCCATTTGAATTCAAACCTCCACCAAACTTTGTGTTGAGTTTAATATTGTTTATTAGCATAATCTAAAATCAAATATAGAATAATTAATTCTAGGGTTTATTATTTATTACAAATAAATAAATAGACATTAGTTTTTATTTCAAATAGGATTTAATATGTTTTAAAACTCTATTTGAAATCTAAATTTCTACAAAAATCTTTTCAGTAGGTTTTATTTGAAAACTAAAACACCTTGAAATAAAATACTTTATTAAGTTTTAATGTTCATTCAAAATAGGAAAAATGTCTTTACTTAAATAGAATTGGATATTAATTGATTTTATCTAAATAATCCTTTACTCTTTTATTTAACAAAAATGTTTTATTTCCAATGCTTGGCCAAGATTTAATTTGGCTCTTTAAAATTGTCCTTATTTATTCATTTCTACCTTTACTTATAAAAACCGTATCTTTTCATTAAAATATCCAAAAATGGTGATTCCAACTTTTATAACTTTATTTATTATTTTCTTTTCTTTTTAAATCCCTTTAGGATTTTATTTGATCACATTAGGTTTTGATGTTTCCATTTGGAATCAAAAGGTTTCTTTTCCCCCTAAATTTCAACCATTATTTATTTTGTTTATTTCTTTTTCACATTTCAAAATTTGGAAAATTCTGGGATGTGACAGGCTACCACCCTTAAAAGAAATCTCGTCCCGAGATTTGGGAAGGCTAGAGTTACAAGTTGGCTTGAAGACAACTAGGGTACTACCACTCTTAAAAAAATCTCATAGGGTTACATTGATGGTTCACTTGACTATGGGTTCAACACTTGATATCCAGACAAGGAATCCTTATTTGACTCATCTAAGTTATCTAATTCCTGACATCCAATTCTTCTATCTCTTCAAGGTTCCCATCCATGTCAATGTGATTCACATGTCCTTTCTGGGTCACATTGGAGTCATTTCCATTGGATCTTCTAGCATCCTTTTTCTTTTTCTTCTCTAGACAGTCTGATGCATAGTGTCCAAGTTCTTTACAATTATAGCACTGCAAATGGCTAATATACTTCTTCCTGAAATTGTCATGTTGGTTCTCACCAAGGTCATCTCCATTGTCAGTATCATTTCCATTATTATCACTTCCATTGTTGTTGTGGTGATGCTGATGTGGTTCAGAATCCTCATTGTTCTTTTTGAATGAACGCTTCTTTTGTGATGATCCTGAGTGATACTTGAGTTCATGCTTCCTCTTTCTGTTCTCAACTTGATTCATCTTGTTTTCCAAAATGGTGGCTTTGTCACAGAGTGATTGATAAGTTGGGACATAGGCAACAGATAGCTGTAGGTTCAACTAATCATTAAATCCTTCGAGGAATTTCTCCTTCCTCTTAGCATCTGTATCAACTTCATCCGGTGCATAGCGTGCCAGATTGTTGAATTCTTCAATATACTCAGCCACACTGAGGTAACGCTGTTTTAGATTGTGGAATCCTTTTTCTTCAAGTTCATCACTCCGGATGAGATGTGAGTTGTACGAAAACCATCCTCAAAAATATCCCAAGTCACATCCTCAAGGGGAGTGGTGATCAGAAAGTTGTCCCACCATGTTGTTGCTGGTCCTTCAAGCAGATATGCTGCAAACCTAACTTTTTCTTCGTCGGTGCAGCCAACAGTCACTAAGTCCTTGTTCACCGAACGTAACGAATCATTGGCTAACATTGGGTTAGTTGTTCCAGAGAACCTTGCAGGTCTTATTTTCAGAAACCTGGTGAGCATGTCATGAGCTGGAGGATTATTCTGATTGTTGTTGTTATTGTTGTTCTGATTCTGATTTTGCATAAACTGTGTCATCATCTGCATCAGTTGATCTTGAGATGTCATTATCTGTTGCATCTCGGGAGTGAGGTTGTTGTTGTTTTGGTTGGGGTTGGCACGACGGGGAGGCATCTGTTGGTTGATAGGGATAAGTAATGATGGATATATCTAAAGAAGTTCTAACACACCACCCAAAACAATCAAGTTTAAACAAACAATCAAACAATCATCAAGCAACTATTCACTTAACAACTTATGAGCTTAACCCATGAGTTGAAGGAAAGAACAAGTTTTATTAAAATAATCAACCTAGTATAGTCATACCTCATAGGTCAATATGATCCATACTCTAACTTGATATCAATGTCTTAGATAGTTGGTAGGCAATCTAATGTCTCTTGGTTCTCACTTGTAGTCCTTAGTGATGCCTAAGTTGAAGTCCTTGGTGGGACTAAATTTGAAGTCATTGGTCATGGTAGAGGTTTTCTCCATCAAGTTGAAAAAGGAGGAGATGTAGAATCAGAACCAAAAGGTTGAGGAAAGAGTTTACAAGATTGTTTGTAAATAAGTTTTGGAACAAATACAACTCCTATTTTTCTAAGGGGTTTGTACAATCCTAGGGTTACAATTCTACAGGCAACACAATGCTCTGATACCATCTGTAGAGGTCCCAACCTTCAATAAGGTAGAGGTCCCTGTGTTTACAATGCTAGTCCCTGGATTAATAGCTAGCATCCACAGTTAAGAGGTAATATCAAGAAACAAAGGTCATAATACAACTTTATAAATAGGAATAAAATAATTCATTACATCTTACATAGCTCATTTGGATATCTCATTACAATACAATAGAAATAACTATAGCATGCAGTCCTTCATCATCAAAGTGACACAGGCAATCATGTTGGTTGTAGAATTGTAATCCTAATCAACACACTTCACTAACATCAAACAAACCTGCAACATTATAAGTTACAGCCACAAGGGTCAATACATTTGAATTGTATTGGCAATTTTCACTACTATGTAGAAATAAGTGGATCCTATCATTACATGCATATTTGGCTAAGTAGGGTTTAGGCTCATTTGCAGAAAGCAATATAGTTTTGTCCTATCTTTCCAAAATAGTTTTAATCTTTTGAAAATCTTTCTGAACTCCTTGGAAAACTCCAAGTGCTTCAATTCCCTTGTTGTCACCATCAAGTTTTACTTTGAGAAATTGGAATGTCGATATCTTCCATAACTTCAGGCCTTAGTTGCTCGAGTTGTCTCAGAATCGGGACACGGCTAAGTACTTAGAATTTGATCTTCTGCAGAAGTTGTACACTTTACCCACATGACACAATCTCTTCTTGACGCCACCAGTGGCCGCTGGGTAAGTACTCACCAAATGGAGTACCGACAGATCGAGAATGTGACAAAGTATTTCCATAGAAGTCCTCCCAATACACAATGCTAGCTTGTCTACCAGGCACCAATGTAAGGATATATTTCGAATACACAATTCTAGTTAACTTGAAGATGCCAATGCAAGGGTCTTCCACTATGTAGTTGACTAAGCCAGAGCCCATTTAGCATGTGGCTGTACACGGAAGCCACTGTACGAGAAACATGTTCAATCTCTAAGTCCCTGGGTGGTTTTCTTCTAGTGCACATCCAAAAAGATAGCCATATAAACATGGTTCCCTTTGTTGCCACCTTGTCCACAACTTAAGTATCCTCTTTCCACCCAGGTGGTTCATTGAGTACTTGTTTTATTATATAAAACATATATTTTTCCAACACTTCATATAATCATATCATGTATCCCATCCCAAATATATAGCAGGGCTAATCATACTACAACTACAATGTTTTCACTAAGGAAGGTATAAAGGATTTCCTAATAGGACATAGCATAGCATAAAAATATAGTAGTCCTATCATGCATGTTACAATAAATCCACTAAGTGTAATGAAATAAGTAGGACATGGATGATAGTGTCACTTGCCTTTTTAGTAGAGAATGTTGGTTCACTTCTTGATCTTGCAAATATCACACTCTTCTAACTTCACTACAATTCAATCAAGCAACCACATATTCAACTAGCATTCAAACAATTTCACCACATAAAATATCAAAAACATGGCAATGCATGCAAGCATGCAAAAGATGGTTTTATTTAGAAAAGTGGTTTCTATTAGGCTCTAACCATTTTAAAGTACATATTGATCATTTACAAATGTGATAAAACCATTTGCAAAAGGTTTCACCCCATAAACCAAATATTATGCTAAGGTGATATTTTATGTTGTTGAAAATATCTTTTAGCAAAGTAATAATTTCATAGGGTTCATCAAATATATTTTAGTTCTCAAAACTTGGTGTTTAGGGTTAGAGAGTTTAACTCAAGTCATTTTCCCAAAATTTTACTCAAAAAGTATTTTTAACACTTAAACAATATTTTTATTTGACTAGAAATGTTCTAATTCAAATATTTATTCCTTAACTTCACAAAATACATTTTTAAATCCATAAGTTGGTTCCTATGGTCAATAGGTTCAAAACAAACCATTTAGCAAAGATTTTACCTTAAAAATATATTTAGAACAATTTTTATATTCAAATTATGCCTACACAAGTTTCTGCAAATTCAACCAATTTTCCGGAAGCAAAACATTAAAAAAAGTGCATGGTTGCAAAGTACTTATCCTGTTGATTCCATTTTTTTATACTGAATGCTTTTCTTTTTCTATTTCTATTTATCTGATTTGATTTTCATTCAAACAATTCAAACTCCATTTGAATTCAAACCTCCACCAAACTTTGTGTTGAGTTTAATACTGTTTATTAGCATATCTAAAATCAAATATAGAATAATTAATTCTAGGGTTTATTATTTATTACAAATAAATAAATAGACATTAGTTTTTATTTCAAATAGGATTTAATATGTTTGAAAACTGTATTTGAAATCTAAAATTCTACAAAAATCTTTTCAGTAGGTTTTATTTGAAAACTAAAACACCTTGAAATAAAATACTTTATTATTGTTCATTTAAAATAGGAAAAATGTCTTTACTTAAATAGAATTGGATATTAATTGATTTTATCTAAATAATCCTTTACTCTTTTATTTAACAAAAATGTTTTATTTCCAATGCTTGGCCAAGATTTAATTTGGCTCTTCAAAATAGTCCTTATTTATTCATTTCTACCTTTACTTATGAAATCCATATCTTTTCATTAAAAGATCCAAAAATGGTAATTCCAACTTTTATAACTTTATTTATTATTTGCTTATCTTTTTAAATCCCTTTAGGATTTTATTTGATCACATTATGTTTTGATGTTTCCATTTGGAATCAAAAAGTTTCTTTTCCCCCTAAATTTCAACCATTATTTATTTTGTTTATTTCTTATTCACATTCCAAAATTTGGAAAATTTTGGGATGTGACAACAAAACTCTTATCTATTGAGTATTACTTTGAAAGCCTTCACTTGTGAAAAACTTTTTGAGCAAAGAGTGCTCCTGTTTTGAAACTTTTACAAAAAGCTTGTTGTGAAACTTTTTGCCAGGTGTTCTCTGACCAAGAACAAGTTTGCCAATTCCAATTATGATTTATCTTTATGCATCTCTATTGTGACTGTTGTGCTTGGTTGCAAGCTAAGTTATATAATGGTGAGTTGCTTTCTTCTATGAGTTGTGCAATGGTAAGTGTGATGCTTCTTGTTTGTATTCTATTATCGATACTTCACCCTGTAAACCTGTGGACATGTTTACTGAGCTTAGTATTCGCCTTAAGCCGGAGCGAGTATGGTGGAGTATGAGAGAGTTCCTCGACGGTCTAGGGTTTAGACACACCAATTAGAAGGCTCTAATCCGGAGGCTAGGGCAATTAGAAGCTCTAAACCAAAACGGCTCTAAACCGGAGGCTAGGGCTAGGGTTTAGATTTAGAGGATAGGAACTTGTGTGTGCTAGGAGGGAGCCCTGCCCCTCTTTATATAGGTGGAGGGGCCGGCGCGCCAAGGGGACGGAGGGGAGTCCCTCCCCAACTCGGCTTGGAGGAGGCGCACGGCTGGAGGAGGATTCCTCCCAACTCGGTTTCCCTCTCCTTCCTCTTTCCCTCTTTCCAATTTTAGCCGTTTGGCTTTTCAAACTTGCTATTTGACTTTTCAATTTAGGATTCGATTCAATCCTTTATTTGGAACAACGAGAACACTTAGTACATGATGCAATCATTCCAATATGCAATGACACATTTGTTGGAGATATGCCCAAGAGGCAATAATAAAGTAGGTTATTATCATATCTTCATACTTATGATAAATGTTTACATACCATGCTATAATTGTATTAACAAGAAACATTAATACTTGTGTGATTTGTAAACATAAAAGAGTCCCTAGTAAAGCCTCTTGTTAAACTAGCTTGTTGGTTAATATATGATCATGGTTGCCTGATCATGAACATAGAGATGTTATTAACAACAGGGTCATATCATTAGGAGAATGATGTGATGGACATACTCCTATAGATAAGCGTAGCATAAAGATCAAGTCATTTCAATAGTTCAATTGCTATATGCTTTCTGATACATAGTAACCTAATTCCTTCGACCATGAGATCATGCATATCACCTTTACCGGATGGATGCTTTGATGACATCAAAACACCACACCGTAACTGGGTGGCTATAAAGGTGGCATTGAGTGTTCGGAAAGTATTGGTTGAAACACATGGATAAAGAGTGGGATTTGTCCATCCATATGACGGATAGATATACTCTGGGCCCTCTCGGTGGAATGTCACCCAATTAGCTTGCAAGCATGTGACTGGCTCACAAGGGATCACATATCACGGGAACGAGAAAAGAGTACTTATTGGTAACGAGGTTGAACTAGGTATGCAGAGATACCGACGATCATAACCTCGGATAAGTAAACTATCGTGAGACAAAGGGAAATTGGTATCGTATGTAAGTGGTTCATTCGATCGCAAAGTAATCGTAGAAATATGTGGGAGCCATATGAATTTCCAGATTCCTCTATTGGTTATTGTTCGGAGAAGTGTCTCGATCATGTCCTCATAATTCACGAACCGTAGGGAGACACACTTAAGGATTCGACGTTGTTTGAGTAGTTATGGTATTATGAGAAAGAGATCGAATGTTGATCGGAGTCTCGGATGGGATCCGGGATATCACGAGGTGATCCGGAATGGTCCGGAGAATAAGATTCATATAAGGAAAGTCCTGTTTCGGAGTTCAGGAATGATTCCGGTGTTTTCATCGGGAATGTTCTAGAAGGTCTTAGGAATGTCCCAAGACTGGGGAAGGGTACATGAATGTGTCATTACATATTTGAATGATTGCATCATGTACTAAGTGTTCTTGCTGTTCCAAATAAAGGATTAAATTGAATCCTAAAACAGAAAAGTCAAATGGCCAGTTTGAAAGTCAAACGGCTAAAACAGGAAACTGTGGGAAAAAAGCAAGAGGTGGTTGAAACCGACTTGGGGGAGGAGTCCCTCCAAGTCAAGCGCCACCCAAGGCCGACTTGGGGAGGGACTCCCTCCCCTTGGCCGCCCCTCCCACCTATAAAAGGAGGGGCAGGGCCTCCTCCTCTAGACACACAAGTTCCTATCCTCTAATCTCCGGTTTAGAGTCGTTTTGGTTTAGAGCTTCTAATTGCCCTAGCCTTCGGTTTAGAGCCTTCTAATTGGTGTGTCTAAACCCTAGACCACTAATTGCTCTCTCTCATACTCCACCATACTCGCTCCGGCTTAAGGCGAAGCCTGCGGATCTCCCTCTACTTCGGTACCACGCCACAGTCCGGAATCGCGAGGAGAGTGCTACAACCTCCGCTTCCCTCTTGGAACAAGGGAGAGGAAGGTCTTCGTCGAAAACCGAACGCAGTGACCGATCATGGAAGCGCCGTTTAACGTAGCTTGGAAGGATCGCTCACGATCTTGAGATCGGGAAGAGTACGACTGCATCACCCACGAGAATCCGCTCTCGTTAAACACTTTGGAATCTTCGAGGGTAAGTTATTCCATCGACTCGTTGCTACAATCTAGTAGATAGATATTGGCTTGTTTGTTTGTATGCGATAGAAATTTTTTGTTTTAAATGCTATGAACCCCTACAGTGGTATCAGAGCCGTGTCTATATGTAGATCTGTTGCACGAGTAGAACACAATGGTCATTGTGGGCGTTGATGCTTTTATTGTCGATTGCTTCTTGTGTACTTTGCATCTTGCGGTATGTTGGGATGAAGCGGCCTGGGCTAACCTTACATGACATTGTTCATGAGACTTGCTCCACGCTTGACATGCAACTTGTATTGCATAAGTGGCTTTGCGGGTGCCTGTTTCTCCTATCATAGTTAAGATCCAATTTACAACGGGTGATTGACAATACTAGTATCAATGTTGTGGTTCTTGTTCGTAAGTTAGAACGACACTTATTGAAAGCCCCAAACCACGTAAAATATGCAAAGAAAGTAGAGGCGTCTAACTTTGTTTTGCAGGGGTGTGATGTGATGTGATATGGCCATGATTGTGATTATATATGATGTATGCAATGTTCCTTATTGTAAGTTGGCAACCGGCAGGAGCCATATGGTTGTCTTTAATTTCTGTTAAGACCCGCGTGTCTATTCAAAGTAGTTGTAATAGTTGAAGCCGGTGGACGACAACCATGGAGAAGCATCATTGACCTTGATGCAATGTCGGTGATGATGGAGATCATGTTCGTGCTAGAAGATGGAGATCGGAAGCACAAATAAGAAAGGCCATATCATATCACATATTATGAATTGCATGTGATGTTAATCCTTTATGTATCTTGTATTGCTTAGTAGACGACGGTACCATTATAAGATGATCCCTCATGCACATGAATTTCAAGTCATAAAGTGTTCACCCTTAGTTAGCACCGTTGCTAAAGCTTGTTGTTTCGAAGCACCACGTGATGATCAGGTGTGTTAGATTCTACAAGTGTATACAACGTGAGCAAGTCAGATTTGCTCATGCGGAAAGTAAGGTTTGATCTTGACGAGCCTAACATGTACAGACATGGCCTCAGGAACACGGATTACCGAAAGGTAGAGCATGAGTCATATAGTAGATATGATGAACATGTTGATTGTTCGCCATTGAAGCTATAACAACTCTCGTGATGATCGGTTTTGATGTGGTGGATTTGGTTCGTGTGATCACTAAAACAATGTGAGGGATATTGTTTTGAGTGGGAGTTCACCTAGATTAATTTAATTATTAATTAGAACTCAATTTATCATAAACTAAATCAAAGTGAATTTGCATAGTTGTTGTAGTCATTGGCATCCGTTTACCACCTTGCGCTTAGTTATAATTGAGATGATAGAACTATAGAATTACGGTTAGTTACTTTACGAACTGGTATCGTATTGTTTTGAAGTGTTAATCTAAAGTTTAAAAGTCCTATTGCAAACTTTCAGTAAGTTCCGGTTACTCCATGAAGTTTAATAATTAGTATTAAATCAAGAGTAACAATTCCAAGTGTTAGTATATAAGTATCATGTTTGTCTCCATGATTCTTGATATTCAAAGGATTCTCTTAATATCAAGGTTATCTAGGATCTGAAAGAGTTGTTTCAGAAACCATGGTGTGTGGAAGATATTGTGATATCTGAAACGAAGTTTTGGTTGCAACATGATAGAGTATAATATGGCAAAGTTCATGTTCTCATATTTTGATGAGAATTTGCAAAAGGTTGGAGACACTTGTTGTCCTAATCCTCCAAAAGGTTTTGGATAGCAACATTATACTCATAATTCATCGTTATAAGCTAAAAGTAGCTTGATCATGGACGATTCCATGATAAGGGTGAATATTTGATGTAGGTAAAATGTTTACTACACCAAGAGATTACTAAAGAAAGGAATTTGAAAGAACACCAAACATTTGATGATGGTGATCTACTTCAAAGTGCAAGTCCAAAGACATTGGTATTTAACTATACACGCTTTGGACTATATGTCATATGTATGACTCCACTATTGATGTTGATAGATTCTTTCAAATGTAAAAGGAAATATTGAAAGAAAATCTCATAAATATATGGCGTAAAGGAAAAGACTAGAATTGTTCGGTTTAAGTATATAGATGATATACATGTCATGGATATATTCTTTGCTTATTAAACAATGTGGTTCTTAAGTATTTACTGAATTTGTTGGTATGAATCGTCATACGAAACAACAGAATTCATGAACTACAGTGGCCTAAGTAATTAGCAAAAGAATATGTGATGATGTTCATCGAAAACAAATAAAGGGTTATTGTGTTGCTCGTTAAACATCAAAGCTTGCCTTCAAGATTTGTTTTATCAGGTATTATGAGAACAAAAGGGTTGTTCAAATAATTGCCGTAATCCATAAAAGATGGATGATTCACAAATCTCGTTGGAAAAATCACATCCATAAAACTAGTGCTAAAAATGTCGAAAGACAAATTGATTGAAAGATCACTTAGGAAGTGACATCGCCGTTTAAATTATATTGGAAAGAAAACATGAAGAAACTCCATGTGGATGGAATTTTGGAGTCTTTTGATTTTTGATCAAATGACGCTTGTGAAACTTTCCTAGAGATAATTGAAACTTCGTTCATAGGCCAAAAGGGAACGGAAGACTAGCTTATTGGAAATTGTACATATTGTTGTACGAAATCCATTATGTGTAGTCAAGAGCGATGGATTTCAACTTCATATGCTTTCTCCAAAAATTTGAGTGAATATATGAATATTTACTTAATAAGGATGAAGTGTGAAATATTTGAAAAGTTCAAAGATTTTCAAGATGAAGTGCAATATCATTGTAACAAGAATATAAATAGTTTATGATAAGATCATAAAGGAAGATATTTGAGTTACAAGTTTAGCATAATACCTAAGATTTAAGGAATCGTTCCGTGGATTTGCATTTTTCCGAAACACCATAAGAGTATGGAGCGTTCGAGATATGTAATTAAACCTTGTTTGACATGGTAAGATCAAAGGTATAATTCATAAAACTGCCATTATATTTTAAAGATTAAAAGCTTTAGAGATTACCGTTTTTCCACTGAAAAGAGCTCCATAATAATCCGTTGAAATGACACCATATAAAGTTATGGTTTGGGATAAAACCCAAGTTGTCCTTTCTTAAAACATTGGTATGCTATGCATAAGAAATATGTTTGCAACCAAAGTCGGATGAACCTATCTTTTTATGTTATTTCGAATAACTGTTAAGTAATCCTCCATAACATCGGAGACAAAAGTGTTTGTCACTTAAAACGTCAAGTTTCTTTGAGAAGGAATTTTTCGTGAAAAGTTAAGTGGGAGGACAATAGAACTTTGATAAGGTTAAAAGAACCTTAGCTATATGTGCAGAGTTGTGCAGCGCCGAAAAGTGTTCTGGAGGCAGCAACAAAGCTCATGGCTCACGTACCTCAAAGGTTGTGGTCACGGAGATCCAAGTTCCTATTGAAACAAGTAGGTCGGATGAACAATCAAATACCAAGATTTGAGGGTTGAATCATTATTTGAGAATAATGAACCGACTACATGCAAAGAAGCGATGATGAGCCCTGACTCCGTCAAATGGCTTGAAGCCATAAAAATCCGTGATAGTTCCATACATGAGAAATCAAGTTTTGAACTTGAAGGACCCTCGATAAAGGTGTAAGACCTTACAGTCGTGTTTGGATATATAAAGAAATAGACATGGATGTTTCATCTATGAAATAGTCGACATGCTGGGAAAGAGTTCACAACAATGTTCAAAGGTTGACTATGACAAGATCTAATCTTTCATAGTGATATTTAGTCTAGACGGATTAATGTAGCAACCACTACATATAATTTTGTTATATGGTAGTTGAATAAACAAAACAAGTTCTTCTAATAGAATCGTTACCTAGGACATGTGCATAACACGGTCCATAGGGTTTTGTTAATTCATAGGATGCTAAAGGCATATGCAAACTTCAATGATTTAAGTGAGCATCGCGGAGTTGGAATCTTCACTATGATGAAACTATTAAAGGAGTTTAAAAGTTCATTAGAGACAATGAAGATGCTTGCATTTGCAAGAAATTAAGTGGGAGCGCTAAGACATGTTTCTAATACATTATGTGGAAGACATATTGTTGATTGGAAATAATGTATCTTTTATTAACACATATTAAGAATTTCATCTCGATGAAAGACTTAGGCAAAACCCAAATATTTGGCATCAATAGATGCTAATATGGTTGTGCCAGAAGTACATAGACGAGATATTGAATGAGTTCAATATAGAAACTACAAGAAAGGTTCTTGTCACACAGAAAGGATTGAAAGAGTTCAATGTTGATGATACATTCAAGTGTATTGACATTTGGTAAAGTGAAACAAATAATCAAGTATAGATTGATACTTGATGTATGAAATCACAAAGAGTATTTATATCAATCATACTGTGATATGTACAAATCCAGATATGTCCTATGCTCTAAATGTTGTGAGCATATACCAGAATGATTTGTAAGATGATCATTGGACAATAGTAAGGATATTCTTATGATCTTTTGGAAGAACTAAGAGTATATTATTTGTAGAAGTGACAAATAGATGGTTAGTTCATTGTAAAAGTACTACATTGATACTAGCTTTGTCACAAAGTACAAATTAAGTTTATCTCAATCTAAACTAAGGGTGGCACGATATAATGGAAAGTGAGTTCCATAATGGATTTGGATGAGTTCCAAAGTTAAGACATTGTGACAGATACTACAACAAAAGGCTAAGTATATGACTGCTATAATAGCAGCTAAAGAGGGCATTTGTGTCAAGTAGTTTGTTATCAAACTAGGTGTAGTTCACATCGGGATAATACTATGAAGATATATTGTACGACAATATTATCAACATGTTTTAACCCCAAAGAACTAAAGGTCACACCAAAGGACCAAATTTGTACGAAGCCATCTCATTAGAGAATGAGTGATGCGTAGAGACGCAAAGACATGCAATTACACACGGACACAGGCTATCGGATCCGGAGATCAGTTGACCACTAGCAATCGTGTACATACAACACCGTAAAGCCATAGGTGATGAATACACAAAGGTTTGAAACTAGATTATTGACTCTAGTGCAAGTGGGAGACTGTTGGAGATATGCCCAAGAGGCAATAATAAAGTAGGTTATTATCATATCTTCATACTTATGATAAATGTTTACATACCATGCTATAATTGTATTAACAGGAAACATTAATACTTGTGTGATTTGTAAACATAAAAGAGTCCCTAGTAAAGCCTCTTGTTAAACTAGCTTGTTGGTTAATATATGATCATGGTTTCGATCATGAACATAGAGATGTTATTAACAATGAGGTCATATCATTAGGAGAATGATGTGATAGACATACTCCTATAGATAAGCGTAGCATAAAGATCAAGTCATTTCAATAGTTCAATTGCTATATGCTTTCTGATACATAGTAACCTAATTCCTTCGACCATGAGATCATGCATATCACCTTTACCGGATGGATGCTTTGATGACATCAAAACACCACACCGTGAATCGGGTGGCTATAAAGGTGGCATTGAGTGTTCGGAAAGTATTGGTTGAAACACATGGATCAAGAGTGGGATTTGTCCATCCATATGACGGATAGATATACTCTGGGCCCTCTCGGTGGAATGTCACCCAATTAGCTTGCAAGCATGTGACTGGCTCACAAGGGATCACATATCACGGGAACGAGAAAAGAGTACTTATCGGTAACGAGGTTGAACTAGGTATGCAGAGATACCGACGATCATAACCTCAGATTGCATCATGTACTAAGTGTTCTTGCTGTTCCAAATAAAGGATTAAATTGAATCCTAAAACAGAAAAGTCAAATGGCCAGTTTGAAAGTCAAACGGCTAAAACAGGAAACTGTGGGAAACAAGCAAGAGGTGGTTGAAACCGACTTGGGGGAGGAGTCCCTCCAAGCTGGCGCGCCAACCAAGGCCGACTTGGGGAGGGACTCCCCTCCCCTTGGCCGCCTGTCCCACCTATAAAAGGAGGGGCAGGGCCTCCTCCTCTAGACACACAAGTTCCTATCCTCTAATCTCCGGTTTAGAGCCGTTTTGGTTTAGAGCTTCTAATTGCCCTAGACTTCGGTTTAGAGCCTTCTAATTGGTGTGTCTAAACCCTAGACCACTAATTGATCTCTCTCATACTCCACCATACTCGCTCCGGCTTAAGGCGAAGCCCTGCGGGATCTCCCCTCTACTTAGGTACGCCGTTGGCCGGAATCGCGAGGAGAGTGCTACAACCTCCGCTTCTTTGGAACAAGGGAGAGGAAGGTCTTCGTCGATTACGAACGTGTGACCGATCTGAAGCGGCTTTAACGCAGCCGGAAGGATCGTCTACACGATCTTGAGATCGGGAAGAGTACGACTACATCACCCACGAGAATCCGCTCTCGTTAAACACTTTGGAATCTTCGAGGGTAAGTTATTCCATCGACTCGTTGCTACAATCTAGTAGATAGATCTTGGCTTGTTTGTTTGTATGCGATAGAAATTTTTTGTTTTCCATGCTACGAACCCCTACAACATTCATGTACCCCTTCCCCACTAGAGTGCCGGACATTCCGGAACCTTCTAGAACATTCCCGATGAAAACACCAGAATCATTCCCGAACTCCGAAACGGGACTTTCCTTATATGAATCTTATTCTCCGGACCATTCCGGATCACCTCGTGATATCCCGGATCCCATCCGAGACTCCGAACAACATTCGGTCTCTTTCTCATAATACCATAACTACTCAAACAACGTCGAATCCTTAAGTGTGTCTCCCTACGGTTCGTGAATTATGCGCACATGATCGAGACACTTCTCCGAACAATAACCAATAGAGGAATCTGGAAATTCATATGGCTCCCACATATTTCTACGATTACTTTGCGATCGAATGAACCACTTACATACGATACCAATTTCCCTTTGTCTCACGATAGTTTACTTATCCGAGGTTATGATCGTCGGTATCTCTGCATACCTAGTTCAACCTCATTATCGATAAGTACTCTTTTCTCGTTCCCGTGATATGTGATCCCTTGTGAGCCAGTCACATGCTTGCAAGCTAATTGGATGACATTCCACCGAGAGGGCCCAGAGTATATCTATCCGTCATATGGATGGACAAATCCCACTCTTGATCCATGTGTCTCAACCAATACTTTCCAACACTCAATGCCACCTTTATAGCCACCCGATTACGGTGTGGTGTTTGATGTCATCAAAGCATCCATCCGTAAAGGTGATATGCATGATCTCATGGTCGAAGGAATTAGGTTACTATGTATCAGAAAGCATATAGCAATTGAACTATTGAAATGACTTGATCTTTATGCTATGCTTATCTATAGGAGTATGTCCACCATATCATTCTCCTAACGATATGATCTTGTTGTTGATAACATCTCAATGTTCATGATAGGGAAACCACAATCATTTATCAACCAACAAGCTAGTGATGTATAGAGGCTATACTAGGGACTTCAAATTAAGTTTACAAATCACACAAGTATCAATGTTTCCTTGTTAATACTATTATAGCATGAATGTAAACATTTATCATAAACACAAAGATATAATAATAACTACATTTATTATTGCCTCTAGGGCATATCTCCAACAGTCTCCCACTTGCACTAGAGTCATATAATCTAGATTACATGGTAATATACCGAACACCCATGGCAGTTTGGTGTTGGTCATGTTTTGCCCTTGGGAGAGGTTTAGTCAACGGATCCGCCACATTCAGATCTGTGTGTACTTTGCAAATCTTTATATCCCCATCTTGGATATGTTCTCGAATAGCGTGAAAACGTAGCTTGATGTGCTTCAGCTTCTTGTGTGACCTTGGTTCTTGCGCATTGGCTATGGCGCTGTAGAGGTTCCAATCTTTAATAAGATAGAGCCCCCTGTGTTTACAATGCTAGTCCCTAGATCAATAGCTAGCATCCACAGTAAGATGTAATATCAAGATACAAAGGTCATATTAAAATTTTATAACCAGGGATAACATAATTCTATTACATCATACATAGCTCATTTGGCTTTTACATTACATTGCAGCGGAATAACTATAGTCATGGGTCCTTCATCTTAAAAGTGCCACAGGCTGATGTTGGTTGTAGACTTTGTAGTCCTAGTCAATCAAACAATCTTCATTTAAAAACAATCAACCTTCAACATTACAAGTTACAGCCACAAGGGTCAATACATTTTGAATTGTATTGGCAAGCTTCAATTTTATGTATAATAAGAGTGGATCCTATCATTATATGCATATTTGGCTAAGTAGAGTTTAAGGCTTATTTGCATAAAGCATTATTTTATCCTATCTTTTCAAAAAGGGTTTTAAGTCCTTTGTCAAATCTCTTTTCCAAGAATCCCTTGAACTCCTTGGTAGAAACTCAAGTGTTCAAGTCCTTGTCAAAATCTCTTGAGCCACTTGGTAACCCCAAGTGCAACAAGTTTTATCAAAACTCATGAGTTCCTTGGTAACCCCAAGTACATCATGCTCTTGAGCACCTTGGTAGCCCCAAGTGCAACAAGCTTAACAAAATCTCTTTGAATTCCTTGGTACCCCCAAGTGCATCAAGTTTTTATATTAGAAGTTAGAATGTCGAGATCTCCCATAGTTCAAACTTTAGTTGCTCAGTATTGTCAATAACCGGGGACACGGCTAAGTACTCAGATTTTATTATCTTCTGCAGAAGTTGTACACTTTACCCACATGACACAATCCCATCTTGTTGCCACCAGTGGCCTACTGGATTAGTGCTCACCAAGATGGAGTACCGGCAGACTGAGAGTGTGACGAAGTCTTTCCAAAAGGTCCTCCCATACATCATTGCTAGCTTGCCTTCAGCCCCCATGAAGCATTCCAGATCCCCATGTCCGGTAACCAAAGACAATGTATGGGCCTTCCTAATGTAGTTGACTAAGCCAGAGCCATAATAGCATGTGGTTGTACACGAAAGCCACAATTGGAGAAACATGTTCAATCTCTAAGATTCCTAGGTGGATTTCATTTGGAGCACAACACAAAGTGATTGCCATGGAAATGGTTCCTTTTGTTGCCATCTTCTCCAAACCTCAAGTATCCTCCACCTAGGTGGTTCATTGAGTCCTTGTTTTATTATGTAAAACACAAGTCCTTTTCTCAACCTTTGTAAAATCTCAACATGTATCTCTTTTCAAAACATAGCATGGCTAAGCATGTACAACTTCATTATTCTCACTAAGGAGTGTATAGGGAATCCTATTTAGGATTTAGCATAGCATAAGTACAGAAATATCTTTTCATGCATGTTTTCCAAATCCACTAAGTATAATGAAAATAGTAGGACTTTTGTATGATAGTGTAACTTGCCTTTTTGGTAGGGAATGAGGATTTACTCCTGGATCTTGCTAGTCTCACACTTTGCAAATTTCACTACAAGTCAATCAAGCAATCATAGTATCAAGTAGCATTCCAAACCAATATACAAACAACATTTCACATACACAAGGCATGGATTCTAAGTCAGGTACGGAACATGATTAAGATGGTTTTATTTACAAGGAAGGTATCCACTAGGCTTATAACTTTGTAAGGTCCAAATTGGTCATTTACCAAAATGGCAAAGTCATTTGCAAATGCGTTTTATCCTTCAACCCAATCATCATTTTATGTGGGGAAACTTTAGTTTTATCAAGTCCATAACCTTTAAGTCTTCACCAAAGGTTTCTAATTCTTAGTACTTGGTGGTTTGGGACTAGTGGGTTTGATCAAAATCATTTTCTTTAAAGTTTTCTTCCCATGGTCATTTCCATAACAAAAACCATTCTTTTTATTTGGTTAGAAAATGACTAAGTCAAGTAATCCAATCTAAATTTTACCAAAAATCATTTTTAACACCAAGTATTGGTTCCTAGGGTCATTAAGGTCACACAAATCCATTTTGCAAAAGATTTAATCCTAAAATCAATTTTAAACAATTTTCCTACTCTAAACAAGCTCACAAAAGGATCTACAATTTCAAACAAGCTAACAGATACTATTTTCGAAACTAAGGCCATGGTTGGCTAGGTCTTGTTCTCCTGAATCCAACGACATAAAATTTGCAATTTTTGGACATGTGGTTTGAAAGTTACAAGGGTTTGAAGTTTGCAAATAATTCTGATTCAAAAATCTGTTTTAAACTAGAGCTGGCCACGCGTCATGTTTTAATTGGCCGAAAACGGTTCGCACGGATCACGCACTGCAGGCCGTTAGATCTAAGTCATATCGCACGGTTCAGAGCTAGCGTACCCTTTCAGTTAAATGAATCTATTGCATTCGTTGAATTTAAATCGAACGGCTACTGTGCGGCTGACCAGAGGAGGGCGGCGCTAGCGGCGACGGACGGCGGCGTGGGCTCTGGCGGTGGAGTTCTGGTTAACACAGGAAGCGAGAGAGAGAGAGGAGTGGCTCACAGTGATCGCAAGGTCGTGGGGAAGCTCGACATGGTTTCGAGGAGGCGAGGGGCGCACTGAGGCAGTACTAATCGCTCGCCGGAGTTCCTGCTTCCGTCAGGCACGCTCGGTTGTTGTCGGGAACGAGGCTACAAGGCACGCCGGTGCATAACAGAGGGAGCGTTAGACACGTACGAGGAAGGGGAGTACGATAGTGTCAACTAGAGAGGAGGGGGCGGTCAGGGTTTACTAGAGGAGCTCGTCGGAGTTGACCTAGCCGTCGGTGGCGCTGGAGCGAAGACGAAGGCGGTATGGGGCATGCGTGGTGACGGTGGCCATGGGCAGGTGCGTGAGATGATGGGGATCAAGCTGGCGTGAGCTAGGAGGTAGGAGAGGGTCGGGGCTCGCCGGAATTTGACAGGGAACTCGTCGGTGGCAGTGAGGCTTCGAGCAAAATTGTGGACACCCTGGGGCTCTGGTGGTGTGATGACTGGAAAGAGAGGGAGAGGGGAGGGAGGCGAGTTTACGAGCATCATCACTGGGCGGAATTAGTGCGTCATTTAGGTGAATTGAACACGAGCAATCGTCGCTGGAAACGGCCGGAGTGAGGGGAAGGAATTGGTCGCGCGGGTGAGGAGGATAAACAGTAGAGCGGGGTCCATCGTCAGTGGGAAAAGGAGGGAGAGGGAGGGTCCTCCTGTCAGCTGCTCAGCGGGTTCTTTCTGCTGTGAAGAAAACGGTTCGGGGCAAGGGCACAAGTGGGCTGGAGTTGGGCTGTTGGGCTGAGTTAGGCTAGATGGTTGGGCTGCTCTATTTTTTTCTGTTTGATTCCTTTTCCTTTAATTTATTTCCTGTTTTGAATTTCAAACAAACAAACCATGTTCACATCAATTCAAACAACACCCAAATTTTGTAAATTTGACTTGGTTCTGTTCAGTAGCCTGAACCTAAATCTAAAATCCATAATTTTTAAATAATTAAGTCCATTATTAATTAAATAAATGTCCATTGCTAATTATCAAATTAGGATTTGATTTATTTCAAACTCAATTTAAATCCATGTATTTTCCAAAACCAAAATAGTGGGTTGTATTTGAATTAAGGTATATTTAGAAAGCTTGTTTAAAATAAATAACAATTTTGTTAAAGGTTCCATTTATAATTTAAATAAATGGATCATGGTTTATTAATCAAATAGGGTTTGATATAATTAATAAATTCCCCATTTGAAATCCAAATATTTTCAAAAACAAATCAGTGGGTTTTATCTGAAAGAAAGGAATGTTTGGAAATTTGTTTAAAATAAATAACATTTGATTTTAGGGTCCATTTTAATTAGATATAATACACCTTTATTGTTAAATCAAATAAGATTTGTTTATTGAGATATTTATGTTTAAAATCTAAAATGAAGCAAAACATTTTAGTAGGTTTTATTCGTGAATAACAAATATCTGGAAAACTTATTTTAAATATTTAAGTAAGTTTTGATGTTTCAATTAAATTGGTAAAACCTTTTATTTGTATAAAATTTGGTTATTAGATCCTTATTAATTTATTTAAATAATCCTTTGTTATTTTTTTTACTCAAAACAAAATGTTTTAATTCCAAGCTTGGCCAAGGTTTTAATTTGGCTTTATAAAATATTCTTTATTTATAAACTCATCTTCTCTTTTGAATACCCAAATCTTTTGTTAAATGATTTCAAAATTAGTAATTTGAAACAACATTTTTAATTTACCATTAATTAAATGTTTAACTCATTAAATTCCTTTGGGATTTATTTAATTCAAATGGGTTTGGGGTTCTATTTAAACTCCAAAAAGTTTCTTCTGGATCTGAAATTTAAACAAAGTTTTATTTTATTCATTTATTTCACATTACAAGATTTGGAAAATCTTGGGATGTGACAGGCGCCCATGTTATCACAGTAGATAGACATTGGGTCCAGCGCACTAGGCACCACACCCAGCTCTGTAATGAACTCTTTCATCCATATCGCTTCTTGTGAAGCCTCCGAAGCAGCCATGTATTCCGATTCAGTTGAAGATCTCGCCACAACGCTTTGCTTTGCACTCCTCCAGCTAACTGCTGCACCATTCAAAATAAATTCGTATCCGGATTGTGATTTAGAATCATCCGGATCGGTGTTCCAACTAGCATCGGTATAACCATTAGCAACGAGTTGTTCATCACCTCCATAAGAAAGAACCATATCCTTAGTTCTTCTCAAGTACTTAAGGATGTTTTTGATCATTGTCAATGATCCACTGGATCACTTTGATATCTGCTAGTTAAACTAACAGCATATGCAATGTCGGGTCTAGTACATAGCATGGCATACATTAGAGATCCTATGGCTGAGGCATAGGGAGTCTTACTCATCCTTTCTCTATCTTCTGCCGATGTCGGACTTTGAGTTTTACTCAAGGTCGTATTGGGCAACATGGGCAAGAACCCTTTCTTGCTTTCTTCCATTCCAAACCTCTTTAGAACTTTGTCCAAATATGTACTCTATGACAATGATATTTGGCGTTTCGATCTATCTCTGTAAATCTTTATGCCTAATATGTAAGCTACTTCGCCAAGATCCTTCATTAAAAAACTATTATTCAAATATTCCTTGACACTATTAAGAAGGTCTACATCATTCCCAATCAACAATATGTCATCCGCATATAGTATTAAGAATGCTACAGAGCTCCCACTCACTTTCTTGTAAATACAAGCTTCTCCATAAGTTTGTATAAAACCAAAACTTTTGATCACCTTATCAAAACGTTGATTCCAACTTCGGGATGCTTGCATCAATCCATAGATGGACCGTTGAAGTTTGCATACCTTGTTAGCATCTTTAGGATCGACAAAACCTTTGGGTTGCATCATATACAACTCTTCATCAATGTCTCCATTGAGGAATGTTGTTTTAACATCCATCTGCCATATCTCATAATCATAATATGCAGAGATTGATAACATAATCCTCACAGACTTTAGCTTCACTACTGGTGAGAAAGCCTCATCGTAGTCAACTCCTTGAATTTGTCGAAACCCTTTTGCGACAAGTCGAGCTTTATAGACAGTAACATTACCATCAGCATCTGTTTTCTTCTTGAAAATCCATTTGTTCTCGACAGCCTTCCGGCCATCCGGTAAGTCCACCAAAGTCCATACTTGGTTTTCGTACATGGATCCAATCTCGGATTTCATGTCTTCTTGCCATTTATTGGAATCTGGGCTCATCATCGCTTCCTCATATGTCTCGGGGTCATCGGTGTTGTCCACCAACATGACATTCATAACGGAATCATACCAATCTGGAGTGGTACGAGTTCTCGTTGACCTCGAGGCAGGGCTCTGTAACTTCAACCGAAGTTTCATGATCACCATCATTAGCTTCCTCTCTATTTGGTGCAGGCACCACAGGAACTTCTTCCGGTGCTGCGCTACTCGCAATTTCGAGAGAAGGTTCGACAACCTCGTCGAGTTCTACTTTCCTTCCAGTCACTTCTTTCGAGAGAAATTCCTTCTCTAGAAAGGATCCATTCTTGGCAACGAAGATTTTGACTTCGGATCTATGATAGAAGGTATACCCAATAGTTTCCTTCGGGTATCCTATGAAGACGCATTTTTCCACTTTGGGTTCAAGCTTGTCTGGCTGTAACTTCTTTACATAGGCTTCGCACCCCCAAACTTTAAGGAACGACAATCTAGGTTTCTTCCCAAACCATAATTCATACTGTGTCGTTTCAACGGATTTAGACGGTGCCCTATTTAAAGTGAATGCGGCTGTTTCTAATGCATAACCCCAAAATGTTAGCGGTAAATCTATAAGTGATATCATAGAACGAACCATATCTAAGAGAGTTCGATTACGACGTTCGGACACACCATTACGCTGTGGTGTTCCTGGCGGTGTCAATTGTGAAAGTATTCCGCATTTCTTCAAATGCTCGCCAAACTCGTAACTTAGATATTCACCTCCACGATCAGAACGTAGAAACTTAATCTTCTTGTTACGTTGATTCTCTACCTCACTTTGAAACTCCTTAAACTTCTCGAAAGTTTCGGACTTATGTTTCATGAAATAGATATACCCATATCTACTCAAGTCATCTGTGAAGGTAAGTACATAACAATAACCACCGCGCGATGCTACACTCATTGGACCACACACATCGGTATGTATGATTTCCAACAAGTCCGTAGCTCGCTCCATCATACCAGAAAATGGAGTCTTAGTCATTTTTCCCATCAGACATTCTTCGCATCTTTCAAGTGATTCAAAATCAAGTGATTCAAGAAGTCCATCGGAATGGAGTTTCTTCATACGTTTCACTCCAATGTGACCAAGACGACAGTGCCACATATAGGTCGAATTATCGCTTGATTTCAAACGTTTAGCCTCAATGTTGTTGATATGTGTATTTCCACTATCGAGATTCAATAAGAATAGACCATCTATCAAAGGTGCATGTGCATAAAACATATTACTCATATAAATCGAACAACCATTATTCTCGGACTTAAACAAGTAACCGTCTCGCAATAAACAAGATCCCGATATAATGTTCATGCTCAACGCAGGCACCAAATAACAATTATTTAAGTATAAAACTAATCCCGATGGTAGATGAAGGGGTAGCGTGCCGACCGCGATCACATAAACCTTTGATCCGTTTCCCACGCGCATCGTCACCTCGTTCTTCGCTAGCTTCCGTTTATTCTCGCTTTGTTTGAGTTACAAATATGAGCAACCGAACCAGTATCAAATACCCAGGCACTACTACGAGTACTAGTGAGATACACATCAATAACATGTATATCATATATACCTTTCTTCTTGATGTTGCCGTTCTTCAGATCCGCCAAGTACTTTGGGAAATTCCACTTCCAGTGACCTTCTCCCTTGCAGTAAAAGCACTCAGTATTAGGCTTAGGTCTAGCCTTGGTCTTCTTCGTTGGCGTGGTAACTTTCTTACCACCCTTCTTGAAGTGTCCCTTTTGCTTAGACTTGCCTTTCTTGAATTTGGTGGTCTTATTGACCAACAACACTTGGTGCTCATTCTTGATCTCCACTTCTGCAGATTTCAACATGGCAAAGAGTTCTGGCAACGTCTTGTTCATGTTCTGCATGTTGTAGTTCATCACAAAGTTCTTGTAACTTGGTGGTAGTGATTGGAGGACACGGTAAATCCCCAAAGCATTAGGAATCACTATACCCAAGCTTTGAAGTTTGTTTGCGTGCGGACATCTTAAGCACATGCTCACCGCGGATGCCTTCTTCCATCTTGCAGTTAAAGAACTTTTCAGAAGCCTCATAGCTTTCAATTGCCGCATGAGTCTCAAAAATCAATTTGAGATCCTCAACAATATCATATGGGTCTGAATCTTCAAACCTTTTCTGAAGCTCCTATTCCAAACCATACAAGATAGCACACTGAACTATGGAGTACTGATTCTTCCGAGCGAGGTAAACATTCTTTACTTCATCGGCAGCATCACCGCAGTGGGTCACCCATGGTGCATCCAAAGACATAGGTCAAATTACCACCTGTGAGGACAATCCTCAAATTGGAACCAATCCACGAAGTTGCTTCCATTGTTTTTCAACTTTTCTTTCTCTAGGAACGCATTAAAATTGATGGTAGGGGCTGCCATTGATCTACAACATATTTGCAATAGTTTAGACTAAGTTTATGACAAATTGAGTTCAAATTAATTAATGAAATTAACTAGGTGAACTCCCACTCAAAACAACATCCCTCACATTGTTTTAGTGATCACACGAACCAAATCCACTACATCAACACCGATCATCACGAGAGTTGATATAGTTTCAATGGCGAACAATCGTCATGTTCATCATATCTACTATACGATTCATGCTTTACCTTTCGGTGATCCGTGTTCCGAGACCATGTCTGTACATGCTAGGCTCGTCAAGATCAAACCTTAGTTTCCGCATGAGCAAATCTGGCTTGCTCACGTTGTATACACTTGCAGAATCTAACACACCCGATCATCACGTGGTGCTTCGAAACAACAAGCTTTAGCAACGGTGCTAACTGAGGGTGAACACTTTATGATTTGAAATTCATGTGCATGAGGGATCGTCTTATAATGCTACCGTCGTCTACTAAGCAATACAAGATGCATAAAGGATTAACATCACATGCAATTCAATAATATGTGATATGATATGGCCTTTATTCTTTGTGCTTCCGATCTCCATCTTCAAGCACGAACATGATCTCCATCATCACCGGCATTGCATCAAGGTCAATGACGCTTCTCCATGGTTGTCGTCCACCGGTCTTCAACTATTACAACTACTTTGAATAGACACGCGGGTCTTAACATAAATTAAAGACAACCATCTGGCTCCTGCCGGTTGCCAACTTACAATAAGGAACATTGCATACATCAAATATAATCACAATCATGGCCATATCACATCACAAGACACCCCGCAAAACAAAGTTAGACGCCTCTACTTTCTTTGCATATTTTACGTGGTTTGGGGCTTTCAATAAGTGTCGTTCTAACTTACGAACAAGAACCACAACATTGATACTAGCATTGTTGATCACCCGTTGTAAATTGGATCTTAACTATGCTAGGAGAAACAGGCACCCGCAAAGCCACTTATGCAATACAAGTTGCATGTCAAGCGTGGAGCAAGTCTCATGAACGATGTCATGTAAGGTTAGCCCGGGCCGCTTCATCCCAAGATATCGCAAGATGCAAAGTACACAAGAAGCAATCGACAATAAAAGCATCAACGCCCACAATGACCATTGTGTTCTACTCGTGCAACAGATCTACATATAGACACGGCTCTGATACCACTGTAGGGTTTCGTAGCATGGAAAACAAAAATTTTCTATCGCATACAAACAAACAAGCCAAGATCTATCTACTAGATTGTAGCAACGAGTCGATGGAATAACTTACCCTCGAAGATTCCAAAGTGTTTAACGAGAGCGGATTCTCGTGGGTGATGTAGTCGTACTCTTCCCGATCTCAAGATCGTGTAGACGATCCTTCCGGCGCTGCCGGTCACACGTTCGGTACTCGATGAAGACCTTCCTCTCCCTTGTTCCAGCAGGCAGCGGAGGTTGTAGCACTCTCCTCGCGATTCCGGCAGCACAACGACGTGGTACCGGAAGTAGAGGGGAGATCCCGCAGGGCTTCGTCTTAAGCCGGAGCGCGTATGGTGGAGTATGAGAGAGTTCCTCAGCGGTCTAGGGTTTAGACACACCAATTAGAAGGCTCTAATCTGGAGGCTAGGGCAATTAGAAGCTCTAAACCAAAACGGCTCTAAACCGGAGGCTAGGGCTAGGGTTTAGATTTAGAGGATAGGAACTTGTGTGTGCTAGGAGGGAGCCCTGCCCCTCCTTATATAGGTGGAGGGGCCGGCGCGCCAAGGGGAAGGAGGGGAGTCCCTCCCCAACTCGGCTTGGAGGAGGCGCCGCCGGTTGGAGGAGGGATTCCCTCCCCAACTCGGTTTCCCTCTCCTTCCTCTTTCCCTCTTTCCAATTTTAGCCGTTTGACTTTTCAAACTTGCTATTTGACTTTTCCATTTAGGATTCAATTTAATCATTTATTTGGAACAGCGAGAACACTTAGTACATGATGCAATCATTCCAATATGCAATGACACATTCATGTACCCCTTCCTCCGGTGCCGGACATTAGGAACCTTCTAGAACATTCAGATGAAAACACGGAATCATTCCCGAACTCCGAAATGGGAGTTTCCTTATATGAATATTATTCTCGGACCATTCCGGATCACCTCGTGATATCCGGATCCCATCCGAGACTCAACAACATTCAGTCTCTTTCTCATAATACCATAACTACTCAAACAACGTCGAATCCTTAAGTGTGTCTCCCTACGGTTCGTGAATTATGCGCACATGATCGAGACACTTCTCGAACAATAACCAATAGAGGAATCTGGAAATTCATATGGCTCCACATATTTCTCGATTACTTTGCGATCGAATGAACCACTTACATACGATACCAATTTCCCTTTGTCTCACGATAGTTTACTTATCCGAGGTTATGATCGTCGGTATCTCGCATACCTAGTTCAACCTCATTACCGATAAGTACTCTTTTCTCGTTCCGTGATATGTGATCCCTTGTGAGCGGTCACATGCTTGCAAGCTAATTGGATGACATTCCACCGAGAGGGCCCAGTATATCTATCCGTCATATGGATGGACAAATCCCACTCTTGATCCATGTGTCTCAACCAATACTTTTCGAACACTCAATGCCACCTTTATAGCCACCCAGTTACGGTGTGGTGTTTGATGTCATCAAAGCATCCATCCGGTAAAGGTGATATGCATGATCTCATGGTCGAAGGAATTAGGTTACTATGTATCAGAAAGCATATAGCAATTGAACTATTGAAATGACTTGATCTTTATGTTATGCTTATCTATAGGAGTATGTCCACCATATCATTCTCCTAACGATATGATATTGTTGTTGATAACATCTCAATGTTCATGATAGGGAAACCACAATCATTTATCAACCAACAAGCTAGTGATGTATAGAGGCTATACTAGGGACTTCAAATTAAGTTTACAAATCACACAAGTATCAATGTTTCCTTGTTAATACTATTATAGCATGAATGTAAACATTTATCATAAACACAAAGATATAATAATAACTACATTTATTATTGCCTCTAGGGCATATCTCCAACATCTTCCACTATGTAGTTGACTAAGCTAGAGCCCATTTAGCATGTGGTTGTACACGGAAGCCACTGTACGAGAAACATGTTCAATCTCTAAGTCCCTGGGTTGTTTTCTTCTAGTGCACATCCAAAAAAGATAGCCATATAAACATGGTTCCCTTTGTTGCCACCTTGTCCACAACTTAAGTATCCTCTTTCCACCCACGTGGTTCATTGAGTACTTGTTTTATTATATAAAACATATATTTTTCCAACACTTCATATAATCATATCATGTATCCCATCCCAAATATATAGCAGGGCTAATCATACTACAACTACAATGTTTTCACTAAGGAAGGTATAAAGGATTTCCTAATAGGACATAGCATAGCATAAAAATATAGTAGTCCTATCATGCATGTTACAATAAATCCACTAAGTGTAATGAAATAAGTAGGACATGGATGATAGTGTCACTTGCCTTTTTAGTAGAGAATGTTGGTTCACTTCTTGATCTTGCAAATATCACACACTTCTAACTGCACTACAATTCAATCAAGCAACCACATATTCAACTAGCATTCAAACAATTTCACCACATAAAACATCAAAAACATGGCAATGCATGCAAGCATGCAAAAGATGGTTTTATTTAGAAAAGTGGTTTCTATTAGGCTCTAACCATTTTAAAGTACATATTGATCATTTACAAATGTGGTAAAACCATTTGCAAAAGGTTTCACCCCATAAACCAAATATTATGCTAAGGTGATATTTTATGTTGTTGAAAATATCTTTTAGCAAAGTAATAATTTCATAGGGTTCATCAAATATATTTTAGTTCTCAAAACTTGGTGTTTAGGGTTAGAGAGTTTAACTCAAGTCATTTTCCCAAAATTTTACTCAAAAAGTATTTTTAACACTTAAACAATATTTTTATTTGACTAGAAATGTTCTAATTCAAATATTTATTCCTTAACTTCACAAAATACATTTTTAAATCCATAAGTTGGTTCCTATGGTCAGTAGGTTCAAAACAAACCATTTAGCAAAGATTTCACCTTAAAAATATATTTAGAACAATTTTTATATTCAAATTATGCCTACACAAGTTTCTGCAAATTCAACCAATTTTCCGGAAGCAAAACATTAAAAAATTGCATGGTTGAAAAGTACTTGTCCCGCTGATTCCATTTATATAAAATTTGCAAAATTTGGACATGCAGATTAAAAGTTATGAATTTTGCAAGTTTGCATATCTAATAGATCCTAAATTCTGTTTTAAATCAAACCTTGTCCACGTGGCTCATTTCTACTGGCTGAAAACGGTTCGTGCGGATCGATCAACACTGGCCGTAGGATCAAACTTAAAACGCATGGCACAGATGGACGCGTACCCCTTCATCTAAAATCTAATCTCGTTCCTTCGATCTAGATCCGACGGTCTACAGCAACTCGACCATGGTTTGGCGGCGCTGGCGGCGGCTGACGGCGGCGCGTGCTCGGCCAGTAAGCTTGCTGGCGAACTAGGTCGCGCGGGAGAGGGAGAGGATGCTCACCGTGCTCGCGGGAGTGAGGCGAAGCTCAAGGCATGATCGGTTCGAGGCGCTGAAACGGAGTGGATGGCTCGCTGGAGCTTGCAGCGGCGTCGGGTGCCTCTGGTTATCGTTGGAGGCTAGCTTGTAGGTCACCAGAAGAAGAAAGAAAGGGTGCGTTAGACGCCTGTGAGTGTGGCGGTCATGAATGCATCATAGGGAGAGACAGGGGCGGACGGTGCTTACCAGGGAGGCTTGCCGGAGTAATGGCAGACACGGCGGCGTTCAGAGGTCGAAGTTGTCGAGTCTCTGGTGAATGCACGGGCTAACGAGCGGCACTGGGAGATGCACCAGGAGATGGGGAGCAGGTTCGCTGTAGTGGGAGGCGAAGGGTGGTCGGACGGCGCCGGAATTGGTCGAAGAAGCTCGTCGGGCAGAGGGGTTCGAGCTCGAAATTGGGGCAGCCTGGAGGCAGAGGGGAGGCGGTGTCTGGGGGAAACGGAAGAGGAGAGCGAGGCGTTTAAAGGCGCGTGGTCGCTAGCGAGATTACTGCAGCCATCAACGTGAATTAACGAGGATTTAACATGCGGCAGAAACGGCGAGTGACGAGGGGGAACGGTCGTCGCGGGTGAGAACGAAGGCCTGGCAGGTGGGGTCCGGCTGTCTGCGAGAGAGAGGGAGAAAGGTGGGGCCGAGTGTTCATGACTCTCTGGTGTGCTTCAGGTAAAAAGCAGTTCATGAGTGGGGTGAGCGGTGGTCATGAGTGGGCTGGACTGGGCCTTGGCAGTGGGTTGGGTTAGTTTCATTTTTTATACTGAATGCTTTTCTTTTTCTATTTCTATTTATCTGATTTGATTTTCATTCAAACAATTCAAACTCCATTTGAATTCAAACCTCCACCAAACTTTGTGTTGAGTTTAATATTGTTTATTAGCATAATCTAAAATCAAATATAGAATAATTAATTCTAGGGTTTATTATTTATTACAAATAAATAAATAGACATTAGTTTTTATTTCAAATAGGATTTAATATGTTTTAAAACTCTATTTGAAATCTAAATTTCTACAAAAATCTTTTCAGTAGGTTTTATTTGAAAACTAAAACACCTTGAAATAAAATACTTTATTAAGTTTTAATGTTCATTCAAAATAGGAAAAATGTCTTTACTTAAATAGAATTGGATATTAATTGATTTTATCTAAATAATCCTTTACTCTTTTATTTAACAAAAATGTTTTATTTCCAATGCTTGACCAAGATTTAATTTGGCTCTTTAAAATTGTCCTTATTTATTCATTTCTACATTTACTTATAAAAACCGTATCTTTTCATTAAAATATCCAAAAATGGTGATTCCAACTTTTATAACTTTATTTATTATTTTATTTTCTTTTTAAATCCCTTTAGGATTTTATTTGATCACATTAGGTTTTGATGTTTCCATTTGGAATCAAAAGGTTTCTTTTCCCCCTAAATTTCAACCATTATTTATTTTGTTTATTTCTTTTTCACATTTCAAAAATTGGAAAATTTTGGGATGTGACAGGCTACCACCCTTAAAAGAAATCTCGTCCCGAGATTTGGGAAGGCTAGAGTTACAAGTTGGCTTGAAGACAACTAGGGTACTACCACTCTTAAAAAAATCTCATAGGGTTACATTGATGGTTCACTTGACTATGGGTTCAACACTTGATATCCAGACAAGGAATCCTTATTTGACTCAACTAAGTTATCTAATTCCTGACATCCACTTCTTCTATCTCTTCAAGGTTCCCATCCATGTCAATGTGATTCACATGTCCTTTCTGGGTCACATTGGAGTCATTTCCATTGGATCTTCCAGCATACTTTTTCTTTTTATTCTCTAGACAGTCTGATGCATAGTGTCCAAGTTCTTTACAATTATAGCACTGCAACTGGCTAATATACTTCTTCCTGAAATTGTCATGTTGGTTCTCACCAAGGTCATCTCCATTGTCAGTATCATTTCCATTATTATCACTTCCATTGTTGTTGTGGTGATGCTGATGTGGTTCAGAATCCTCATTGTTCTTTTTGAATGAACGCTTCTTTTGTGATGATCCTGAGTGATACTTGAGTTCATGCTTCCTCTTTCTGTTCTCAACTTGATTCATCTTGTTTTCCAAAATGGTGGCTTTGTCACAGAGTGATTGATAAGTTGGGACATAGGCAACAGATAGCTGCAGGTTCAACTAATCATTAAGTCCTTCGAGGAATTTCTCCTTCCTCTTAGCATCTGTATCAACTTCATCCGGTGCATAGCGTGCCAGATTGTTGAATTCTTCAATATACTCAGCCACACTGAGGTAACGCTGTTTTAGATTGTGGAATCCTTTTTCTTCAAGTTCATCACTCCGGATGAGATGTGAGTTGTACGAAAACCATCCTCAAAAATAGCCCAAGTCACATCCTCAAGGGGAGTGGTGATCAGAAAGTTGTCCCACCATGTTGCTGCTGGTCCTTCAAGCAGATATGCTGCAAACCTAACTTTTTCTTCGTCGGTGCAGCCAACAGTCACTAAGTCCTTGTTCACCGAACGTAACGAATCATTGGCTAACATTGGGTTAGTTGTTCCAGAGAACCTTGCAGGTCTTATTTTCAGAAACCTGGTGAGCATGTCATGAGCTGGAGGATTATTCTGATTGTTGTTGTTATTGTTGTTCTGATTCTGATTTTGCATAAACTGTCATCATCTGCATCAGTTGATCTTGAGATGTCATTATCTGTTGCATCTCGGGAGTGAGGTTGTTGTTGTTTTGGTTGGGGTTGGCACGACGGGGAGGCATCTGTTGGTTGATAGGGATAAGTAATGATGGATATATCTAAAGAAGTTCTAACACACCACCCAAAACAATCAAGTTTAAACAAACAATCAAACAATCATCAAGCAACTATTCACTTAACAACTTATGAGCTTAACCCATGAGTTGAAGGAAAGAACAAGTTTTATTAAAATAATCAACCTAGTATAGTCATACCTCATAGGTCAATATGATCCATACTCTAACTTGATATCAATGTCTTAGATAGTTGGTAGGCAATCTAATGTCTCTTGGTTCTCACTTGTAGTCCTTAGTGATGCCTAAGTTGAAGTCCTTGGTGGGACTAAATTTGAAGTCATTGGTCATGGTAGAGGTTTTCTCCATCAAGTTGAAAAAGGAGGAGATGTAGAATCAAAACCAAAAGGTTGAGGAAAGAGTTTACAAGATTGTTTGTAAATAAGTTTTGGAACAAATACAACTCCTATTTTTCTAAGGGGTTTGTACAATCCTAGGGTTACAATTCTACAGGCAACACAATGCTCTGATACCATCTGTAGAGGTCCCAACCTTCAATAAGGTAGAGGTCCCTGTGTTTACAATGCTAGTCCCTGGATCAATAGCTAGCATCCACAGTCAAGAGGTAATATAAAGAAACAAAGGTCATAATACAACTTTATAAACAGGAATAAAATAATTCATTACATCTTACATAGCTCATTTGGATATCTCATTACAATACAATAGAAATAACTATAGCATGCAGTCCTTCATCATCAAAGTGACACAGGCAATCATGTTGGTTGTAGAATTGTAATCCTAATCAACACACTTCACTAACATCAAACAAACCTGCAACATTATAAGTTACAGCCACAAGGGTCAATACATTTGAATTGTATTGGCAATTTTCACTACTATGTAGAAATAAGTGGATCCTATCATTACATGCATATTTGGCTAAGTAGGGTTTAGGCTCATTTGCAGAAAGCAATATAGTTTTGTCCTATCTTTCCAAAATAGTTTTAATCTTTTGAAAATCTTTCTGAACTCCTTGGAAAACTCCAAGTGCTTCAATTCCCTTGTTGTCACCATCAAGTTTTACTTTGAGAAATTGGAATGTCGATATCTTCCATAACTTCAGGCCTTAGTTGCTCAGAGTTGTCTGTAACCGGGGACACGGCTAAGTACTTAGAATTTGATCTTCTGCATAAGTTGTACACTTTACCCACATGACACAATCTCTTCTTGACGCCACCAGTGGCCGCTGGGTAAGTACTCACCAAATGGAGTACCGACAGATCGAGAATGTGACAAAGTATTTCCATAGAAGTCCTCCCAATACACAATGCTAGCTTGTCTACCAGGCACCAATGTAAGGATATATTTCGAATACACAATTCTAGTTAACCTGAAGATGCCAATGCAAGGGTCTTCCACTATGTAGTTGACTAAGCCAGAGCCCATTTAGCATGTGGCTATACACGGAAGCTACTGTACGAGAAACATGTTCAATCTCTAAGTCCCTGGGTGGTTTTCTTCTAGTGCACATCCAAAAAGATAGCCATATAAACATGGTTCCCTTTGTTGCCACCTTGTCCACAACTTAAGTATCCTCTTTCCACCCAGGTGGTTCATTGAGTACTTGTTTTATTATATAAAACATATATTTTTCCAACACTTCATATAATCATATCATGTATCCCATCCCAAATATATAGCAGGGCTAATCATACTACAACTACAATGTTTTCACTAAGGAAGGTATAAAGGATTTCCTAATAGGACATAGCATAGCATAAAAATATAGTAGTCCTATCATGCATGTTACAATAAATCCACTAAGTGTAATGAAATAAGTAGGACATGGATGATAGTGTCACTTGCCTTTTTAGTAGAGAATGTTGGTTCACTTCTTGATCTTGCAAATATCACACTCTTCTAACTTCACTACAATTCAATCAAGCAACCACATATTCAACTAGCATTCAAACAATTTCACCACATAAAATATCAAAAACATGGCAATGCATGCAAGCATGCAAAAGATGGTTTTATTTAGAAAAGTGGTTTCTATTAGGCTCTAACCATTTTAAAGTACATATTGATCATTTACAAATGTGATAAAACCATTTGCAAAAGGTTTCACCCCATAAACCAAATATTATGCTAAGGTGATATTTTATGTTGTTGAAAATATCTTTTAGCAAAGTAATAATTTCATAGGGTTCATCAAATATATTTTAGTTCTCAAAACTTGGTGTTTAGGGTTAGAGAGTTTAACTCAAGTCATTTTCCCAAAATTTTACTCAAAAAGTATTTTTAACACTTAAACAATATTTTTATTTGACTAGAAATGTTCTAATTCAAATATTTATTCCTTAACTTCACAAAATACATTTTTAAATCCATAAGTTGGTTCCTATGGTCAATAGGTTCAAAACAAACCATTTAGCAAAGATTTTACCTTAAAAATATATTTAGAACAATTTTTATATTCAAATTATGCCTACACAAGTTTCTGCAAATTCAACCAATTTTCCGGAAGCAAAACATTAAAAAAAGTGCATGGTTGCAAAGTACTTGTCCTGTTGATTCCATTTTTTTATACTGAATGCTTTTCTTTTTCTATTTCTATTTATCTGATTTGATTTTCATTCAAACAATTCAAACTCCATTTGAATTCAAACCTCCACCAAACTTTGTGTTGAGTTTAATACTGTTTATTAGCATATCTAAAATCAAATATAGAATAATTAATTATAGGGTTTATTATTTATTACAAATAAATAAATAGACATTAGTTTTTATTTCAAATAGGATTTAATATGTTTGAAAACTGTATTTGAAATCTAAAATTCTACAAAAATCTTTTCAGTAGGTTTTATTTGAAAACTAAAACACCTTGAAATAAAATACTTTATTATTGTTCATTTAAAATAGGAAAAATGTCTTTACTTAAATAGAATTGGATATTAATTGATTTTATCTAAATAATCCTTTACTCTTTTATTTAACAAAAATGTTTTATTTCCAATGCTTGGCCAAGATTTAATTTGGCTCTTCAAAATAGTCCTTATTTATTCATTTCTACCTTTACTTATGAAATCCATATCTTTTCATTAAAAGATCCAAAAATGGTAATTCCAACTTTTATAACTTTATTTATTATTTGCTTATCTTTTTAAATCCCTTTAGGATTTTATTTGATCACATTATGTTTTGATGTTTCCATTTGGAATCAAAAAGTTTCTTTTCCCCCTAAATTTCAACCATTATTTATTTTGTTTATTTCTTATTCACATTCCAAAATTTGGAAAATTTTGGGATGTGACAACAAAACTCTTATCTATTGAGTATTACTTTGAAAGCCTTCACTTGTGAAAAACTTTTTGAGCAAAGAGTGCTCCTGTTTTGAAACTTTTACATAAAGCTTGTTGTGAAACTTTTTGCCAGGTGTTCTCTGACCAAGAACAAGTTTGCCAATTCCAATTATGATTTATCTTTATGCATCTATATTGTGACTGTTGTGCTTGGTTGCAAGCTAAGTTATATAATGGTGAGTTGCTTTCTTCTATGAGTTGTGCAATGGTAAGTGTGATGCTTCTTGTTCGTATTCTATTATCGATACTTCACCCTGTAAACCTGTGGACATGTTTACTGAGCTTAGTATTCGCTTGGGGACAAGCGAAGACTAAGCTTGGGGGAGTTGATACGCCCAATTTTCATCACCATTCTATATCATAATTTACCTCTATTCATTGATATTTGTCTTATTATGAGGTATTACTTATGGCTTTTCATCTGTTTATGCATGTTGGATGATTCCTAGAGGATGGACTGCCGGAGTCTGGATTCTGATGGAAAAGAAGGTGTTTTGGTGCAATTTCGCGAAGATCAGAAAAATTCCAGAAAAATATGGAAACATATTATTTCACCAGAAGACGAAGGAAGCCAGAAGGAGGAGCGAAAGGGGGCTGCAGGGGCCCCACACCCCCTAGGCGCGGGCCCACCTGAGGCCGCGCCTAGGATGGGTCTGGCCCACCTGCCCGGCTCCCGACTCTACCCCTTCGCCTATAACTTCCCTTCGGAACCCTAATACACGAGGGGAGACCACAGATAGATTTGCGCCGCCTCTGGGGGTGGAAAACACCGAGAGAGGAAGATCTCTCAAGCAGACAGATTTCTGCCGGGGGAATTCCTTCCTGGAGAGGCGAGACCATCGCCATCAACACCATCATCAAGCTAGGCTTCATCGGGATCATCATCATCCACACCATCATCTCCATCAGCACCATCATCACCACTCCATCTCGTTGTAACAATTGTGTTGGATATTGCTTAGTTCATTAGGGGAAACTTTCCCGGTGTTAATTACTATTGTAGTTGATGCTTGTGAGTGGAACCATTGGATTATTGTTTATGTTCATATTGTTATCCATTACCATATCATCTTTGATATTGATTCATATGATGTCTTGTGAGTAGTTCGTTGTGTTCTTGAGGACATGGGAGAAGTCATGTTGTTAGTAGTGAATCTGTGGTGAGTTATTATTCAATGGTTTAGTATTTAAGTTGTGGTGCTATTCTTCTAGTGGTGTCATGTGAACATCGACTACATGACACTTCACCATTTATGGGCCTAGGGGAATGCATTGTGTATTTGGCTACTAATCATGGGGTTGCCGGAGTGACAGGAACCTGAACCCCCGTTAGGACTGTAGGGGTTCGTAGCATGGAAAACAAAAAATTCTACCGCATGCACACAAACAAGCCAAGATATATCTATTAGATTGTAGCAACGAGTCGATTGGATTACTCACGCTCGAAGATTCCAAAGCGGTTAACAAGAGCAGATTCTCATGGGTGATATAGTCGTACACTTGCCGATCTCAAGATCGAGTAGACGATCCTTTCGGCGCTGCATTCCGGTAGCGCTTCCGCAGTCGGTCACACGTTCGGTACTCGATGAAGAACTTCCTTTCCCTTGTTCCAGCAGGCAGCGGAGGTTGTAGTACTCCCCTCGCGATTCCGGCAGCACGACAGCGTGGTGTCGGAAGAAGAGGGAAGATCCCGCAGGGCTTCGCCTAAGCCGGTTCGATTTATGGTGGATCTAGGGTTTCCGACGATCTAGGTTTAGAAGGTCGGAGAGGAGGAGGAGGTGTCGGCGGCGGCTAGGGCGATGGCAACAGGCCACCGACGGCGGCTAGGCGGCGGTGGCGCACGGGGTGGGGAGGGCTTGGTGTTGTGGTCTTGGGGCACCCCTCCCCCTCTATTTATGAGAGGGGTCAGCCTTGGGAGGGGAGAGTTTGAATCCATACCCAAACCCAAGTTGGATAGAAGGAAGGACTCTTTCCTTCTTCCACTAGGAAACTATTGTTCTAGTTTGAATTTTCAAACTTCTCTTTTGACTTTCAATTTAGAGCTTTAATTCTCTCTTGAAAATGCCCAACCAAGTGACCTAGGACATGATCCAATCATTCCACTTACCCATGACACATTCATGGACCATTCCACTTCCGGTCCGGTGAACCTTCTAGACCCTTCTAGAACCTCTCCGATGAAAACATCGAAATCATTCCCGAACTCTGGAATCGGACTTTCCTTATATGAATCTTATTCTCCGGACTATTCCGGATGTCCTCGTGATATCCTGGATCCCATCCGAGACACCAAACAACATTCAGTATCCCTACTTTCATTCCATATCTACTAAACAACATCGAATCCTTAAGTGTGTCTCCCTACAGATCGTGAATTATGCGGACATGACCGAGACACTTCTCTAATCAATAACCAATAGAGGAATCTAGAAATTCATATGGTTCCCACATATTTCAACGATTACTTTGTGATCGAATAAACCACTTACATACGATACCAATTTCCCTTTGTCTCGTGATAGTTTACTTATCCGAGATCTGATCGTCGGTATCTCTGCATACCTAGTTCAACCTCGTTACCGATAAGTACTCTTTTCTCGTTCCCGTGATATGTGATCCCTTGTGATCCTGTCACATGCTTGCAAGCTAATTGGATGACATTCCATCGAGAGGGCCCAGAGTATATCTATCCGTCATATGGATGGACAAATCCCACTCTTGATCCATGTGCATCAACACATAATTTCCGAACACTCAATGCCACTTTTATAGACACCCAGTTACGGTGTGGTGTTGATGTCATCAAATCATCCTTTCGGTGATGGTGATTAGCATGATCTCATGGTCGAAGGAATCAGGTTACTATGTATCAGAAAGCTTATAGCAAACAAACTATTGAAATGACTTGATCTTAATGCTACGCTTATCTATAGGAGTATGTCCATCACATCATTCTCCTAATGATATGATCTTGTTGTTAACAACATCTCAATGTTCATGATCGGGAAACCACGATCATATATTAACCAACAAGCTAGTATTACAAAGAGGCTTTACTAGGGACTTTAATTTAGTTTACAAATCACACAAGTATTAATGTTTCTGGTTAATACAATTATAGCATGAATGTAAACATTTATCATAAACACAAAGATATAATAATAACCACTTTTATTATTGCCTCTAGGGCATATCTCCAATAGTCTCCCAGTTGCACTAGAGTCAACTAATCTATATTACATGGTAATATACCGAACACTCATGGCGGTTTGGTGCTGGTCATGTTTTGCCCTTGGGAGAGGTTTATTCAACGGATCCGCCACATTCAGATCTGTATGTACTTTGCAAATCTTTATGTCACCATCTTGGACATGCTCTCGAATAGCGTGAAAACGTAGCTTGATATGCTTCAGCTTTTTGTGTGACCTTGGTTCTTGCGCATTGGCTATGCCTCCCATGTTATCGCAATAGATAGACATTGGTTCCAACGCACTTGGAACCACACCGAGCTCTGCAATGAACTCCTTCATCCATATCGCCTCTTGTGAAGCCTCCGAAGCAGCTATGTATTCCGATTCAGTTGAAGATCTCGCCACAGCGCTTTGCTTTGCACTCCTCCAGCTAACTGCTGCACCATTCAAAATAAATACGTATCCAGATTGAGATTTAGAATCATCCGGATCGGTGTTCCAACTAGCATCGGTGTAACCATTAACAACGAGCTATTCATCACCTCCATAAGAAAGAACCATATCCTTAGTTCTTCTCAAGTACTTAAGGATGTTTTTGACCGCTGTCCAATGATCCACTCCTGGATCACTTTGATATCTGCTAGATAAACTAACAGCATATGCAATGTCGGGTCTAGTACATAGCATGGAATACATAAGAGATCCTATGGCTGAGGCATAGGGAGTTTTACTCATCCTTTCTCTATCTTCTGCCGTTGCAGGACTTTGAGTTTTACTCAAGGTCGTATTGGGCAACATGGGCAAGAACCCTTTCTTGCTATCTTCTATTCCAAACCTCTTTAGAACTTTGTCCAAATATGTACTTTGTGACAATGATATTAGGCGTCTCGATCTATCTCTATAAATCTTTATGCCGAATATGTAAGCTGCTTCGCCAAGATCTTTCATTGAAAAACTATTATTCAAATAAACCTTGACACTATTAAGAAGGTCTACATCATTCCCAATCAACAATATGTCATCTACATATAGTATCAAGAATGCTACAGAGCTCCCACTCACTTTCTTCTAAATACAAGCTTCTCCATAAGTTTGTATAAAACCAAAGCTTTTGATTATCTTATCAAAACGTTGATTCCAACTTCGGGATGCTTGGTTCAATCCATAAATGGACCGTTGAAGTTTGCATACCTTGTTAGCATCTTTAGGATCGACAAAACCTTTGGGTTGTACCATATACAACTCTTCATCAATGTCTCCATTGAGGAACACCGTTTTGACATCTATCTGCCATATCTCATAATCGTAATATGCAACGATTGCTAATAAAATCCTCACAGACTTTAGCATCGCTACCGGTGAGAAAGTCTCATCGTAGTCAACTCCTTGAATTTGTCGAAACCCTTTTGCGACAAGTCGAGCTTTATAGACAGTAAAATTATCATCAACATCTGTTTTCTTCTTGAAAATCCATTTGTTCTCGACAGCCTTCCAGCCATCCGGTAAGTCCACCAAAGTTCATACTTGGTTTTCGTACATGGATCCAATCTCGGATTTCATGGATTCTTGCCATTTATTGGGATCTGGGCTCATCATCGCTTCCTCATATGTCGCAGGATCATCGGTGTTGTCCACCAACATGACACTCATAATGGGATCATACCAATCAGGAGTGGTACGAGTTCTCGTTGACCTGCGAGGTTCCATAGTGACTTCAACCGAAGTTTCATGATCAACATCATTAGCTTCCTCCCTTATTGGTGTAGGTGCCACAGGAACTACTTCTGGTGCTGCAACACTCTCAAGTTCGAGAGAAGGTTCCACAACCTCATCGAGTTCTACTTTCCTTCCAGTCACTTCTTTCGAGAGAAACTCCTTCTCTAGAAAGGATCCATTCTTGGCAATGAAGATTTTGCCCTCGGATCTATGATAGAAGGTATACCCAATAGTTTCCTTCGGGTATCCTATGAAGACGCATTTTTCCGCTTTGGGTTCAAGCTTGTTGGGCTGTAACTTCTTTACATAAGCTTCGCAATCCCAAACTTTAAGGAACGACAATTTAGGTTTCTTCCCAAACCATAATTCATACGGTGTCGTTTCAATGGATTTAGATGGTGCCCTATTTAAAGTGAATGCGGCTGTTTCTAATGCATAACCCTAAAACGATAGCGGTAAATCTGTAAGTGACATCATAGAACGAACCATATCTAAGAGAGTTCGATTACGATGTTCAGACACACCATTATGTTGTGGTGTTCCCGACGGTGTCAATTGTGAAAGTATTCCGCATTTCTTCAAATGCTCGCCAAAATCGTAACTTAGATATTCACATCCACGATCAGATCGTAGAAATTTAATCTTCTTGTTCTGTTGATTCTCTACCTCACTTTGAAATTCCTTAAACTTCTCGAAAGTTTCGGACTTATATTTCATGAAATAGATATACCCATATCTACTCAAGTCATCCGTGAAGGTGAGAACATAACGATAACCACTGCGCGATGCTACACTCATTGGACCACACACATCGGTATGTATGATTTCCAATAAGTCCATAGCTCGCTCCATCATACAAGAAAATGGAGTCTTAGTCATTTTTTCCATCAGACATGCTTCGCATCTTTCAAGTGATTCGAAATCAAGTGATTCAAGAAGTCCATCAGAATGGAGTTTCTTCATACGTTTCACTCCAATGTGACCAAGACGACAGACCCACATATAGGTCAAGTTATCACTTAATTTCAAACTTTTAGCTTCAATGTTATTAATGTGTGTATTACTACAATCGAGATTCAACAAGAATAGACCATCTATCAAAGGTGCATGTGCATAAAACATATTACTCATATAAATCGAACAACCATTATTCTCGGACTTAAAAAAGTAACCGTCTCGCAATAAACATGATCCAGATATAATGTTCATGCTCAACGCAGGCACCAAATAACAATTATTTAAGTATAAAACTAATCCCGATGGTAGATGAAGAGGTAGCGTGCCGACCGTGATCACATCAACCTTTGATCCATTTCCAACATGCATCGTCACCTCGTTCTTTGCTAGTTTTCGTCTATTCTGCAGCACCTGTTTCGATTTACAAATATGAGAAACCGAACCAGTATCAAATACCCAGTCACTACTACGAGTACTAGTGAGATACACATCAATAACATGTATATCGAATATACCTTTCTTCTTGATGTTGCCGTTCTTCAAATCCGCCAAGTACTTAGGGCAATTCCGCTTCCAGTGACCTTCTCCCTTGCAGTAAAAGCACTCAGTATCAGCCTTAGGCCCAGCCTTGGTCTTCTTCGCCGGCACGGTAACTTTCTTACCACCCTTCTTGAAGTTTCCCTTTTTCTTAGACTTGCCTTTCTTCTTGAATTTGGTGGTCTTATTGACCAACAACACTTGGTGCTCTTTCTTGATCTCCACTTCCAGACTTTAACATGGAGAAGAGTTCGGGCAACGACTTGTCCATGTTTTGCATATTGTAGTTCATCACAAAGTTCTTGTAACTTGGTGGTAGTGATTGGAGGACACGGTGAATCCCCAAAGCATTAGGAATCACTATACCCAAGCTTTGAAGCTTGCCTGCGTGCCCAGACATCTTAACCACGTGCTCACTAACGGAGCTGCCCTCTTCCATCTTGCAATTAAAGAACTTTTCAGAAGCCTCATAACTCTCAACTGTCGCGTGAGCCTCAAATATCATTTTGACTTCACGGACAATATCATGTGGGTCATGGTTCCCAAACCTTTTCTAAAGCTCTGATTCCAAACCATACAAGATAGCACACTGGATTGTGGAGTACTGATTGTTCCGAGCGAGGAAAACATTCTTTACCTCATCGGTAGCATTAGCTGCAAGTGGGTCACCCAGCGGTGCATCCAGCACATAGGTCAAATTACCAGGATTGAGGACAATCCTCAAATTGCGGAACCAATCCGCGAAGTTGCTTCCATTGTTTTTCAAGTTTTCTTTCTCTAGGAACGCATTAAAATTGATGGTAGGGGCCGCCATTGATCTACAAAATATTTGCAATAGTTTAGACTAAGTTTATGAAAAATTGAGTTCTAATTAATAGTTAAATTAATCTAGGTGAACTCCCACTCAAAACAATATCCCTCACATTGTTTTAGTGATCACACGAACCAAATCCACCACATCAAAACCGATCATCACGAGAGTTGATGTAGCTTCAATGGCGAACAATCAACATGTTCATCATATCTACTATATGACTCATGCTTTACCTTTCGGTGATCCGTGTTCCAAGACCATGTATGTACATGCTAGGCTCGTCAAGATCAAACCTTAGCTTCCGCATGAGCAAATTTGGCTTGCTCCCATTGTATACACTCGCAGAATCTAACACACCCGATCATCACGTGGTGCTTCGAAACAACGAGCTTTAGCAATGGTGCTTACTAAGGATTAACACTTTATAACTTGAAATTTTGTGAGAGGGATCATCTTATAATGCTACCGTCGTGAACTAAGCAATACAAGATGCATAAAAGGATTAACATCACATGCAATTCATAATATGTGATATGATATGGCCTTTCTTCTTGTGCTTACGATCTCCATCTTCAAGCACGAACATGATCTCCATCATCACCGGCATGGCGTCAAGGTCAATGGCGCCGCTTCATGGTTGTCGTCCACCAGCATAAACTATTACAACTACTTTGAATAATAGACACGCAGGTCTTAACGGAATTAAAAGACAACCATATGGCTCCTGTCGGTTGCCGACTTACAATAAGGAACATTGCATACATCACATATAATCACAATCATGGTCATATCACATCACAGCACACCCCTGCCAAACAAAGTTAGACGCGTCTATTTTTCTTTGCATATTTTACATGGTTTGGGGCTTTCAATAAGTGTCGTTCTAACTTACGAACAAGAACCACAACGTTGATGTTTGAACTATCAAGTGCCCGTTGTAAATTGAATCAATACTATGATGGGAGAGACAGACACCCGCGAAGCCACTTATGCAATACAAGTTGCATGTCAAGCGTGGAGCAAGTCTCATGAACGTTGTCATGTAAGGTTAGCCTGGGCCGCTTCATCCCAACATACCGCAAGATGCAAAGTACACAAAAAGCAATTGATAATAAAAGCACCACCGCCCACAATGACCATTGTGTTCTACTTGTGCAATAGATCTACATATAGACACGGCTCTGATACCACTGTAGGGGTTCTTAGCATGGAAAACAAAAACTTTCTACCGCATGCACACAAACAAGCCAAGATCTATCTATTAGATTGTAGCAACAATTCGATTGGAGTACTCACCCTCAAAGATTCCAAAGCGGTTAACGAGAGCAGATTCTCGTGTGTGATGTAGTCGTACACTTGCTGATCCTTCCGACACTGCATTCCGGCAGCGCTTCCGCAGTCGGTCACATGTTCGGTACTCGATGAAGACCTTCCTCTCCCTTGTTCCAGCAGGCAGCGGAGGTTGTAGTACTCCCCTCGCGATTCCGGTAGCACGACGGCGTGGTGTCGGAAGTAGAGGGAGGATCCCTCAGGGCTTCGCCTCAGCCGGTGTGAGTTATGCTGGATCTAGGGTTTCCGACGATCTAGGTTTAGAAGGTCGGAGAGGAGGAGGAGGTGTCAGCGGTGGCTAGGGAGACGGCGACGGGCCGACGGCGGCGTGCGGTGGCGGCGCACGGGGTGGGGAGGGCTTGGTGTTGTGGTCTTGGGCTGCCCTCTCCCTCTATTTATGAGAGGGGGGCAGCCTTGGGAGGGGAGAGTTTGAATCCATACCCAAACCCAAGTTGGATAGAAGGAAGGACTCTTTCCTTCTTCAACTAGGAAACTATTGTTCCAGTTTGACTTTTCAAACTTCCCTTTTGACTTTCAATTTAGAGCTTTAATTCTCTCTTGTAAATGCCCAACCAAGTTACCTAGGACATGATCCAATCATTCCACTTACCCATGTCACATTCATGGACCATTCCCCTTCCGGTCTGGTGAACCTTCTAGACCCTTCTAGAACCTCTCCGATGAAAACATCGAAATCATTCCTGAACTCTGAAATCGGACTTTCCTTATATGAATCTTATTCTCTGGACCATTCTGGATCTCCTCGTGATATCCCGGATCCCATCCGAGACTCCGAACAACATTCGGTATCCCTACTTTCGTTCCATATCTACTAAACAACATCGAATCCTTAAGTGTGTCTCCCTACGGTTCGTGAATTATGCGGACATGACCGAGACACTTCTCCGATCAATAACCAATAGAGGAATCTATAAATTCATATGGTTCCCACATATTTCAATTATTACTTTGCGTTCGAATGAACCACTTACGTACGATACCAATTTCCCTTTGTCTCGCGATAGTTTACTTATCCGAGGTCTGATCGTCGGTATCTCTGCATACCTAGTTCAACCTCGTTACCGATAAGTACTCTTTTCTTGTTCCCGTGATATGTGATCCCTTGTGGGCCAGTCACATGCTTGCAAGCTAATTGGATAACATTCCACCGAGAGGGCCCAGAGTATATCTATCCGTCATATGGATGGACAAATCCCACTCTTGATTCATGTGCCTCAACGCATACTTTCCAAACACTCAATGCCACTTTTATAGACACCCAGTTACGGTGTGGTGTTTGATGTCATCAAAGCATCCTTCCGGTGATGGTGATTAGCATGATCTCATGGTCGAAGGAATCAGGTTACTATGTATCAGAAAGCTTATAGCAAACAAACTATTGAAATGACTTGATCTTAATGCTACGCTTATCTATAGGAGTATGTCCATCACATCATTCTCCTAATGATATGATCTTGTTGTTAACAACATCTCAATGTTCATGATCGGGAAACCACGATCATCTATTAACCAACAAGCTAGTATTACAAAGAGGCTTTACTAGGGACTTTAATTTAGTTTACAAATCACATAAGTATTAATGTTTCTGGTTAATACTATTATAGCATGAATGTAAACATTTATCATAAACACAAAGATATAAGAATAACCACTTTTAATATTGCCTCTAGGGCATATCTCCAACAAGGACACCTTTGCACAAGGGAGCGTAGGATCTCAGAGTTTAAGGTTATGGTTAGATTTATATCTTAATTACTTTCCTGTAGTTACGGATGTTTGCAGGGGGTTTAATCACAAGTATGTATTAGTCCTAGGAAGGGCAGTATGTTAGCACAGGTTCTCCCACACAACACTTACGAACACCAAAGAAGAGTACTCAGCTATTTGCGGCGAAAGCACTTGATAGAATTCCCATGTGTCCTCGAGACTGTTTGGTCCTTATAAGTATTTCCACCGGCTTGTCCTTTGCTAAAAAAGGATTGGGCCACTTGCTCCGTTTGTTTGTTACTTCTGTTACTTGCTCTTTGTTTTGTTGCTTTGTCAGAAAACCACTAAAAATTCGTTTGCTAAGTATTCACAGGGATTTCCTGCTCCATACCACTTTTCAGCACCTTTTTCTCCTCGTTGGGATTGACACTCATATTTATCGAAATTACTACGATACACCCCCTATACTTGTGGGTCATCAAGTTCCCTTATGAACAATTATCAAAACTTCATGAACTATCATATCTATTTAGTAAAAAATGAAACTCAACAACGCTATTACTTCTTGAAATTGTTTCCTTTCTCCTTAGGAGGAGAAGAAAAAGCTTGGCATAATTCCTTGGCTCTGAAATCAATCACTACCAAAGAATCATGTTGTATTTGTTCTATAATAAATATTTTCCTGCTAATAAAATACATGTTATGACTGCTGAAATTTATAACTTTCCACAAAGTAAGAAAAAAAGTCTGCCTCAAGTTTGGGGGGGGGGGGTATTGTGCTCTTAGGAGGAAATGTCTTTCCCATGGTTTTAAAGATAATGAATTACTTTCTATATTTTACAATGGACTAATTGAAAAATCTTGATCTTATCTAGACAGTATTGTCGGTAATATTTCCAGGCATAGGACTATTGATGAGGCCAAGGATTTATTAGATACTATTGCTTAGAATTATGATGATTGGCATATTGAAGATGAAAGTAAAATGGAAATTATTCCTAAAGAGAGGGGTATTCTCAAGCTATCTAATGAAGTGCTGAAAGAAGCTTCAATGTCCTTAAAAGAAAATGGAATTAAAACTTCTCATATTGAGGAATTATCTGAAATGAGTGTTAAGTTACCTATTGATGTACTATGTTTTCCTATCCAAGTACATGATATATATTCTGTTGAAGGTAATGGAAAGGTATCATCTCCTACTGAAATATCATATGTTGATCATTCGATTGTCTTTTCTTATCATCAAGAGGTTATTGAGCATGATATTAGAATGAATCTAATGGAGAACTCACATAAGATTAAGTTTATCAAAGACAGTTTGAACTCTAGTGTGGATTCTATTAAAAATGATTTTTAAGCATTTTATTATGATGAATAATCAAGTTTATAAAATGATCTCTCTCCAAAATAAATTGTATGAGAAGCTTCTTGATGAAAAGAGGCAAGGATGTGGAGTTAATACTAGAAGAAGGTCAAGTGCTCAGGATCCTGATTATACCGAGGGACATCCAAAGAGAAAAGAGCAAGATGATCTAAAAGAAAATAAATATTCTACAGAAAAATCTCCCAATGAAAGTAGAGTTAATGAGAATTCCGAAGAACAAGAGAATGATATATCTATCTCTGATGCTAAAATTGAAGAAAATAATAATGAAGATGATGATGTGGGATTATCTCAATCTAATGAAGGACCGCAAGAAAATGAAAATTTGAAGGAACTAAGTCCATTGTAAGAGAAGTTCCTCAATCTTCAAGGGAAAAAGGTAAAAGAAGACACATACACCATAAAAACAAGGTAAGGAAAGGGACCCATGGGTACAAATACCATACCATAACCTCAGGAGGTAATGAAAACTTTAGATGATGCTAGGTTTAAAAAATTCTTTAATTAATAAAGAATATATTGATACGCCCAATTTGCATCACCTTTCTATATCATAATCTAGCTCTATTCATTGATATATGTCTTATTATAAGGTATTACTTATGGCTTTTCATATGTTTATGCATGTTGTATGATTCTTGGAGGATGGACTGCTGGAGTCTGGATTCTGATGGAAAAGAAGGCGTTTCAGTGCAATTTTGCGAAGATAAGAAAAATACCAGAAAAATATGGGAAAATATTATTTTTCCTGAAGATTGAGGAAGCCATAAGGAGGAGCAAAGAGGGGCCGCGGGGGGACCACACCCCCTAGGCGCGGGCCCACCCTAGGTGGCGCCTAGGGAAGGTGTGGCCCACCTGCCCGGCTCCCGACTCCGACCCTTCGCCTATATCTTCCCTACGGAACCCTAAAGCCAGGGGAGCGACCACAAATAGATTTCCGCCTCCTCTGGGGGGGCGGAAAACACCGAGAGAGAAAGATCTCTCTGGCAGACAGATTTCTACCGGGGGAATTCCTTCCCGGAGAGGGGAGACCGTCGCCATCAACACCATCATCAATCTAGGCTTCATCGGGATCACCATCATCATCCATACCATCATCTCCACCAACACCATCATCACCAGTCCATCCCGCTGTAACAATTGTGTTGGATATTGCTTTAGTTCATTAGGGGAAACCTTCCTGGTGTTAATTACTATTGTAGTTGATGCTTATGAGTGGAACCATTGGATTATTGTTTATGTTCAGATTGTTATCCATTACCATATCATCTTTGATCTTGATCCATATGATGTCTTGTGAGTAGTTCATTGTGTTCTTGAGGACATGGGAGAAGTCATGTTGTTAGTAGTGAATCTGTGATGAGTTATTATTCAGTGGTTTAGTATTTAAGTTGTGGTGCTATTCTTCTAGTGGTTTCATGTGAACGTCGACTACATGATACTTCACCATTTATGGGCCTAGGGGAATGCATTGTGTATCTGGATACTAATTGTGTGGTTGCCGGAGTGATAGAAACTTGAATCCCCGTTAGGACACCTTTGCACAAGGGGAGTGTAGGATCTCAGAGTTTAAGGTTGTGGTTAGATTTATATCTTAATTACTTTCCTATAGTTACGGATGTTTGCAGGGTTAATCACAAGTACGTATTAGTCCAAGTAAGGTTGGTATGTTAGCACAGGTTCACCCACACAACACTTACAACACCAGAGAAGAGTACTCAGCTATTTGAAGCGAAAGCACTTGACAGAATTCCCATGTGTCCTCGAGAACGTTTGGTCCTTATAAGTATTTCCATCGGCTTGTCCTTTGCTAAGAAAGGATTGGGCCACTTTCTCCATTTGTTCGTTGTCTTTATTACTTGCTCCTTGTTTTGTTGCCTTATCAAAAAACCACTAAAAATCCGTTTGCTAAGTATTCACAGGTATTTCCTGCTCCACACCACTGTTCAGCACCTTCTGCTCCTCGTTGGGATCTACACTCCTATTTATCAAAAGTACTGCGATACACACCCTATACTTGTGGGTCATCAAGACTATTTCTGGCGCTGTTGCCGGGGAGTGAAGCGCTATTGAAGAGTGGAACTGGTAAAGGAAACTTTTATTGTGAGTATTGCTTTTGTTTCTGTTTGTTGCTTTGTTTCCAATATGGGTAACCCACTTGGTTTTCTGTTTGGGAAAACTACTACCACTGCTAGGGTAGTAGATGAACCACCACCTGTTGAGATAGATCCTTTTAAGATACCTACAAGTATTGTTGATCGTGTTATGGATAATTATTATTTAGGGGATGGAACTGTCCATCCCGGTGATCACTTGCTTTTTATCCATGAATTATGCGGGTTGTTTAAATGTGTAGGTATCACAACTGAATAGGTGAAGAAGAAGTTACTCTCCATATCCTTGAAAGGGAGAGCTGAAGAATGGTATAAGCTGCTGAAGAATGGACAATCCATGGAATGGGAGGAGATGGCATCCCTCTTTTATTCTAAATTTTATCCTCCCAGTGAGATTCATAAGGATAGAAATCTTATATATAAATTGTGGCCTCATGATGGAGAGAGTACAGCTCAAGCTTGGGGGAGATTGAAGTTATTAATCCTTAAATGTCCTATTCATGAAGTCCCTAACAATATTGTTCTCAATAAATTTTATGCTAGGCTTTCTCTTCATGATAAAGATTTACTAGATGCTTCTTGTGGTGGATCATTCACACGCATGAAGGAAGAAGCTAAATGGGATCTCTTAGACTGTATTCAAGATAACACTGAAGCTTGGGAGAATGACAAAGGAAGAAAGTCAGGTATAAACTATGATTATGAATGCATCAAATCTTTTATGGGAACTGATGACTTCCGTGATATTAGCAATGAGTTTGGTCTTGATTCCCAAAGTATTGCCAATTGTTTTAAGGCCTTTGCCTCTTACATAGAAATTCCCAAGAAAAAGTGGAATAAGTACCATGCTCCTTATAAAGATGTTGTTAGTCATGTTCCTGTTAGAAGTACTGAAGTTTGTACTACTAATCATATTGTGCCTGAACCTCATGTTGAGAAAGTTCCTTTCCCAGCTAAGGTAAAGGAGTATTCTATTATTATTAGTGCAAATAACAAAGGTACAAAGAAAACCGTGGAACCTGATAAGAAATTGAATGTTGAACCTATGGTAGCTATTGTGAAAAATCTTGTCACTAGAAATATAGAGGATGAGCACATTGTCTTCTGTGAAGACGCTTCTAATATCATCTCTCATCCTAGTAAAGCTAGAAAAGCTAGTGTTCTTGTGCTTTCTGTTAAAATTGGTGATCATTGCTACTATGGTTTATGTGATATTGGTGCTAGTTCTAGTGCTATTCCTTATGAGATTTACAGGGAAATTATGCATGAGATTGGTCCTTGTGAGCTTGAGGACATTGATGTGGTTATTCACCTTGCTAATAAGGAAACCATTTGCCCCATTGGCATTGTAAGAGATGTGGAGGTTCTTTGTGGTAAGATTAAGTATCCTACTGATTTTCTAGTGCTTAATTTAGCAGCTAGCAAAACTTGTCCTATAATTTTTGGTAGATCTTTCTTGAACACTTGTGGAGCTATTATTAATTGTAGGAAGGAAAAGGTTTTAACTAAGTTTGATGGAGATTCTTATGAGTTTAACTTTTCCAAATTTGCTAAAGCTCCTTGTGAAAACAGTTTGCCTAATAAAGATTTCAGGATGGAACAACTTGCTTCTATTGATCCACTCTATGACCTTGGATCTCTTTTTGGTGACTGTAAGTATGCTCATTCTGATGATAAAGTTGTTGCCAGTGCCAGTTATATTGTCAACTTTATTCAAAGTTCTACTGAAAGTTATTTTGAAAGAGGGAAACATGGTTTTATGCATCTCAATGATGTTAAGTTTCCATGTTTTATGTTGAAAACTTTGAAGTTGCATTTGTTTTGTGTTCCTATGCTTGTGGCTTTTTGTTTCAACAATTCATTTTATCATGCTACTCCCATGCATATGAAGTGGGTTAGACTCAAATGTGTTGGTTATTTGCTTCTTGATGCTGTCTTTCACCTCAAATATTTATCTCCTATGTGAGCATCTTTGAAAGTTTCAAGCCTAACTTAAAGGCATTAAAGAAAAGTACTTGTTGGGAGATAACCCAAGAGATTTTGTCGAGTCTTGGAAGTTATTACCTCATTAATAATCGCTCCTTATCCTTTTTGTTTTGGTTTTTGTGTCAAGTTCAACTACTTTTGTGAAGTAGAGGAGTTGTGAAAAGTGGATGTCCTGGGACAGATTTTTGTGCTACATTGTAAAAATTCGTGAGAGAGATCAGTACTTCGGATGGAGCTGCATTCTTGTGTGCTTTTTCTCCAGGTTGTTACCCAACTTTCATTAGTTCTGCACTTTTTTATTTGAGCAACAGAAGGTTTTCGAAAAAATCAATCTTTACCTGCTGGTTTGACAGATTTCTGCTATCATTTGCATTTGCCTCTTACAGAAGTTTTTGTTTTGATGGGTTTTCAGTTGAAGTGTGAAACTAAAGGTTTATTGTTTTTGCTTACAGTAATGTTGTCATTGAGTTTGTGGAAAGTTTTGTATGAAGGAAATTTTCAGGAGAAGAAGAAAAGGAATCTGTAGAGTTCGTCTTTGAATAGGTAAAAGTGGTGAAAACAGAAGGTTCGTGAAAATCCAATCTTTTTATATTTTTGATGTTTTTAATACATAAGGAAGATTACGAGACAGAATAGAGGAGGAAACGGAGGTCGGGGTGGACAAACCCACCCTAGGCGCGGGCCCAGCCTAGCCGCACCTGAGGGGGGTGTGCCACCCCCGAGCTCCGTCTCCGCCTCGTTTTCGTATCAGTACCTTCCTTATGCATTGAAACTTCGTAATATATAACCCCCGGATCCCCCGAGGTTCTTGAATCGTGTTCTCATCGTGTTTTTGTTTCGATCTGTTTCTGTCAGGAAATCTTCTCAAGTTTAGAGCATCATGGTCTCCGCCAACGACAAAGGAAAAAAGCCCGTGGAAGTAGATCCTCAAGATCCCAAGGAGGAGGAGATTTTGGTAGGGTATGAAGGAGACATGGAGGAGGACAAGCATCTAGACACCCGCTCTACCGTCGCAAGCATTGGATTGGTGGCATGACCTACCAAGCTTAGGAGGACAACACAGATGTCTACAGGAGGGAGAACTCCGCGTCATATCCTCGCTCCACGCACACTTCCTCCTCGCACCACTTGTTATAACCATGCAGGGAAGGAACACTCTAAGAAGGAAGAGTGGAGAAAGAACAACAAGGACTGGGATCCTCGGTCCGAGTTGATCATGAGCTGCATTGAGCAGAATTCGGAGTTGATTCGTACTCTCACCTTCGATATGGAGGATTTGAAGAAACTTATTGAAAAGCTTATCAAGAGAAAACCACCACCACCGAAGGAGTAATTCATCATCAGGTTTGGCATTCCCTTGGCTTGTTCAAAGCTTGAGGGAGTGCCGCGGTATCACCATCATCATCTTTTATCTTTTAAATTTTTAGTGGATTCATATCTTTGTTATAGAAGTTATCTTATAGGTTGGTTTGCATGTGGAAGTATCTCTCCTTTAGTTGGTTATCTGTGTATCCCTTAGTGTGAGTGCCTTTATTGAATATTAATGAGAAGTCTCATCTTTTACTTTTTGCACTTCTTATTTTAGTTTGCAATCTCTATTATATGACGGATCTTATTGATTAGTATTGGCATCACTTTGGGAGCATCAAGTAGATCTAAATTGGTTTTGACAAACCGAGCTCTAGTCAGTAGCAACAATTTTTGAGGTTTGAAAGAAAAAGAGAAAAAGCTTATAGGTATTTTGTATCATTTGTTTTCTTTCTTGTTGGCTCATAAGCTTAGTATTATTTATTTAAGATCTTTTGTGTCTTCAAGGAAGATTGCATGTTTGGCTTTATTACTTGTATGTTTGCGTGTTTCCTTAAACTCTCTTGCTTGCTACCGAGCCTTGCTAGCCAAAAACCTATTTTGAGAATGCATACTTCTCATGTTTCCAACCCCCTTGAACCAAACCTATGCCATTTGTGTCCACCATATCTACCTAGTAGCACTATTGCTATTCCAAGCAAATTTTCGAGCTTCATCTATCTTTCAAATTAAAAAGTATTTTGTTATGTGAAAACTAGTTAGTAAAGCTCTCACGAACTTGATGGCACACCTTATATATTTTCCTGCCCCTAATAGACTTGAACCATTGTGAACATCGAAGTTTTATATGCTTGCATCTATACGTTGGAATTAGCAGAACCGTGCTGTCACGAGGAACGTTTTCAACATTGCACTTGTACTCTGTACACCGTTGATATTGTGCTCTTTTGTCTGTGGATGTCACCGGTGTGAAATAAAAAGGGAGCTTGTAAGTCCATGGAGTTTGTATTTTGTGTTAGAGAAACGCCTGGGCCGCTAGCCTAAGCCATGCCTAATCATGGTGGAAACTTGCAGCATCACCATAGTGAGCAATCTGTGAAGCATCCTCAATAAAAATCTATGCATATAGTAAATAAAAAGATCGCCGAGATGCTCACTATCTGCTTGCCTTGTCATTTTGGTTATGGGAAAGCTCCTATACCATGTGCAAGGGGTACCCCGTTGGCGGTTCTCTATGATATGCAAATACTTACAATGACAAGAACTTACTGATGACTGAAGTTGAGTAGCATGAGGAGTGGCCCTCATATTCAAGGGACATGAAATTGCCAACTTATATTTCGTCAAGCATATACTCCATCTTTGTTCACTTTAACCTTAATCATCTCAAGATGCCTATGATAGGGGCAATGAGGGCTCAAAGCTAGTAAGTACCATAGTCTTTTGGAAGCTCTTTATGACTTGTAATCCCTGATTCCTTCTATAAAGGGACCTTCCTCCCACTTCCAAGTTGAGTCAGTAAACCTACTTCCTCTCTATCTCCAGCAAGCATTTGAGTTGTTGTGTTTCAAGCATTCATATAGTGATTTATTCAATCATGTTCTTTATCTTCCTTGTTTGCACAAAACTCTTATCTATTGAGTATTACTTTGAAAGCCTTCACTTGTGAAAGACCTTTTTTGAGCAAAGAGTGCTCCTGTTATAAAACTTCTACAAAAAGCTTTTTGTGAAACTATCTGCCAGGTGTTCTCTGACCAAGAACAAGTTATCCAATTCCAATTATGATTTATCTTTATGCATCTCTATTGTGTCTGCTATACTTGGTTGCAAGCTGTAACTACCTCGGTGAACTACGCTCCTAGATACAAGCCTGGATGAGTGGTAGTGGTTGAAATAGTACGGTGGGGCCCTAAAAGCCACTCACTGGTAGTCCTTTCAGACGTCCCAACCACTACCCTCTCAACGGGACCTCAGAGTGGGCGTGGTCGGAGAAGGGATCAACTACATACACAAGTGGGTATGTACGCAAGCCACCATACAAGAGTACATCAGAGCCATACCATCTAGAAAGAAAGGAAATATAGCAACGCCATACGGCAAGATTCAAATGACCTAAATAGATCTATATTTTAGGATAACTCCTCATACAACACACATCAGAGTATCATGCGGAAGCGGCAAATGTAATCCGAGTACGGATAAGAAGCAAATCGGCATAAGATGCCATAAAATAAGCACATCCCAACTACAGGTCTCACGGATCCCGCTCCTAATCTCTACACCGAACGATCGTTGCGCATCTTCGGCTTCTTCCACCCAAAGATCCGTCCCGAGAAGGTCCTCGCTCATCCGAATCAAGAATTTATCGTGTGAGACCCTAAGGGTACTCAAGAAGTCTTAATGCCTCTAAAGGGGACACAACCTGGGTGACGCAATTGCAGCGAAAGATAAACCCTAGCAGTTCTACAGATAACGCTAACCATCCGCCTAACCAATGATAGACGGATGTCCGTGAATTAAGTACAACAGCTTATAGTGGTAATCTCATCCGTCCATCCTCCTCCTCGCTACCAACAAGGAAGCGATTTAACAACCCCATCTGTTGGCAATTTTATTAACCATTCCATGAGTGTTGCACTATTTACTAGTCAAGTTACTTAGTCGATTAAGGTACTTTAGTTATGCTTGTCTATGATCAAGAACTGCTCCAAGTCGCATATATCCATGACACGGCTTTCAGAAAGTTTTACCCGGCCGGGGTGCACCAATAGCAACACACGCTCGATCAACCTCGGAAAAACCAAATCAAAACCCAACGAGGCTTTCACGACTGAACAATCACATAATTCAGAAATATTTCAGGGGGCCACCCCTTAAAGTAGAACCCGCAACGAAGTTAGCTATCTTCGAGACGGACTTAAGGTTTGTGGGGCCGGCGGTAAACGACTGGGAACCCGAAAGTGTGGCTGGGCTTGTCGATACCACGTAAACGGGTCACCATTCCTAAACAGTACAGTGTGCTCCTCGCACAAATTAAATACAGAAAGTAGCAGGGCATAAGTACAGGATAGTAATAAAACCTCAAACTAGTTTGTGGCCCCAAGAAATAAGAAGGAATCAAGCTCTGGCTCAGGGGGGTCCCATATACCTCCCGGATGTGGATAGCGCGATAAATCAAGGAACAGGAATCAAGTACTCGGGGTCTTACGGGACACAAGTGAGCAGGAAAAACCAAATAGCAGATGTTTCTCACCGGTGCCACTTTCTTTAGTTATCCCAGAACTACTCAGGTTAAGTTGTTTAGGTACCTCATTATCCAACAGACACTCACATACCCTACACATGCTGTTCTACGACTCGCATGGCTCAAACAACTCCTATAGTAATGGCTCATGGGATGGGGAACAAGCTTGGTGGAGTTTGAAAGTAAAGGCTATGCATACTTGGGATTCAATTTAATGCATTCGCGACTCGATGATGCAAGAATAAGATAGAGGCAATAGATACTGTATGTATGCAAGCATGTGGAAGTGCTTGCCTGTCAACTCAGTTGTAGCAAGGGACGGATCTGGTTAGTGCTCCTGGTTCTCTTGATATAACCCCTGCTCAGTGTCTATCCGAGAAAAACCAAACAAACAAGGCCAACATGAATATAGAGCACAAGCATATGAATAAGATGCGTCAAGCAAACAATCATGCCATGATGAATGATGCACAATTTACATGGCAAGAAGGTAGCATGGCATGGTGAGGTGTGGAAGGCAAGTAACAACATTTTAATGGGGTTTTGGAATCACATTTGTTGTCATAATAGTTGCTGTTCATTATATTTTTATATGATGCATGCTGCAATTGAAGTCATGGATAGCATAAACAGAAAGGTCTCGTCGAGCTGATCATTTTAGACATATCATTTGCTCCATTTGGATTTAGGAAACAAAAGTTATTAATTATTGAAAATCCAGTGGCATTGGTGGTAATTTAAATAAACTTGGAATTTTAATTGAGCAAAAGTCACATTGGATGGTATATTTGAAATCCTCTCATTTTTCTGATATCCAAACATATATTACTTGTCAAATTTGGATTTAGTATGGAAAAATTATTTGAAACTGAATTGAATTTGAATTTTTAAATAATTTAAACTATATTTGAATTCTGAACAGGCTCTGGGATGTTTTACACTCATCATACTCCAGCCTGGGTCGCAGACAGGTGGGGCCAGGGGGTTCTGCGGCCCACGCGCCAGCGGCTTAGGCAACCAAGGACCGCGGGTTGAATCTAGAAAACGACAGGAGCCTTTTTGCAAAACTACCAAGACACAGACAAATGGGCCAGGCTGGACCGCGGGTTGGGGCAAAAAGGGGCTAGGGGGTTTTTCGCAAAACGGCCACGCGTACTGTGGATCTTCCCTAACTCTGAACCGAGCGTGCGCGTCAGTCGCTCGCGCGATGGGGGTTCGAATGCGCCCTCAAAGCGCGAAGGGCGGCTACCGCTGCGGTGCCCGCGGGTTGTTGACAGGGAGGAGGGAGGACAGCTAGTAAGGCGCTAGGCGGCACGGGTGGTTGCAGGCAGAAACGAACGGCGGTGCACGGCGAGCGCTCGACGAAACGAACGTCGTCGACAGGAAACGAAAAAGGACGAGAGCATGTCTAGGAGTCTAGGGGGCTCACCGCGGGCGTGATCGTGTGGACGGCGTGGCGCGGGGAGCAGGCGATCGACGGCGCGGCTCGCGGACTGGGGCTAGGGTTTCCGGGCGGCAGATCTCGGCGCCCGTCTCTCCTCCTCGCGTCTGGGTCCAGCGGCATCGCAGAGGCTCCAGGGGGCTTCCTCGACACCTTGCAGCAACACGCCACCGGCTATATCGATGGGGGCAGGTGGTAGACGGGCGGTGTGTGGCGAGAGGGAGCTGTGGTGGTGTAGAAGAAGGGCAGAGGAGGGGAGCGGTGCAGGGTCCCTGGGACGGATCTGGGGAGGCCAGAGAGGGGTGAGGGAGGATAAGAACAGAGAGGGGGCAGGTTGGTTGCGTGGGGAGGGAAGCCGGCGGTGCCACCTTTTTCGCTCACGTGTCGCACGCACGGCCAGCAAGGCAGGCACTAGAGGCTGGCGGTGGGGTAGGGCGGCTGTGGTCGGGCAGGTGGGGCAAGGTGTGAGGCAGAGAGGGGAGAAAAGAGGGGAGAGGGGAAGCTCGGGCTAGGCTAGGTTTGGGGTTCCTTGGGCGTGTGGGGGTAGCTAGGGCATGGAGGTGGGGTCCTCATGCAGGGAGAGGGGAGAGGGTTGGCGAGCTGGGGCAGGGCATGGGGGAAACATGCTAGGTAGTGGGGAAGAGGAGGGTAGGTTTTTGGGTTTTGTTTATGGAGATGATTTGGATTAGAGGGAAAGGTTGGCTTAGGGTTTAGGTTTAGCTAGGTAGAGATTAGGGTTTTGGTTTAGAGAGGGTAAGGAAAGATATGGTGGTACTTTAGTTTGATCAAGCATGCTTCAACAAGCCGCAACAAGATCAAGCAAGAAAAGGAGGGATAGGGAGAGAGAGATGAGCATGAAGATGGGGTCCTTCTTTAGTTAATGCATGATCCAAATAATGACCAAACAAAATCCAAGAAAGGGGTGGTTTGTGTTGGTGCATGCCTCATGAGCACATGTGTGTGCATGGGTCATGGGGGTAGGGATTTAGCTAGGTCACACTATCAAAACAAGATCAAGCAAGGAAGGAGTGATCCACTTAGAATTCAAGCAAAAACCCAAACACTAGAAAAAGGTGGCACTTGCATGGCCCATGCAAGAATAATTAATGCCAAACTAATCCTTGTGAAAACAATAACATTAACAAGGCATTATTCATATGCATTCCCAAAAGGTGGGCAAGGCCAAGCAAAGATTATGGGTGTAATCCAAACAACCAATCATGAGCTAGAGATAAAATCAACAAAATGCCAAGCTCAGATTAGTTGGATGGTGGAATTAAAAGGTGGTGAAAGATAAGGTGGGGGAGTCAATAAGAGAGATGCCCTCAACTCAACTTGGGAATTTAACAATATATTAAGAACCAAAAACAATATCAAGAGGCAACTACAATTAATCATGCACATGAGATAAGAACCAAACAAGAAAAGGTTTTATATGATGCTCAAATGCAAGGTGACATGATGACATGAGCATGACATGATGATGATGCAACCATTATATGTTGGAAGTGGCCCTTTTTATTATTATAACATGTAGCATTACAGGGGTTAGACAACTGGGATGCTACAACTCTCCCCCACTAAACAGGAATCTCGCCCCGAGATTCTAGGAAGAAGAAGAAGATACAAAGAGAGAAGGATGGTTGACACGGAGTTCATCTTCACGCTCCCATGTGGCTTCATCAACAGAATGGTGTGACCACTGCACCTTGCAAAACCTGATGGACTTGTTGCGAGTCCTTCGCTCATGGTCTCAAGGATTTTGGTGGGGTGTTCTTGATAAGACAGATCTTCTTTGAGGTCGATTAGCTCATGGTCCACGGTACTGCCGGGATCTTTGACGAACTTCTTGAGCTGAGAGATGTGGAAAACATGATGGTCTTTGTGATTTTCCGGAAGCGCCAGTGCATAAGCAACTTCTCCTCTCCTACCACGTATATTGAAAGGACCGATGTATCTAGGAGCCAACTTTCCTTTGATACCAAGCGGTGTGTTCCTCTCATGGGAGTGACACGGTAGACGAGATCACTGAGGGCATACACCATATCTGTGTGCTTCTGTCATAGTTGCTCTTCCGACGACTCGAGCAATCTTCGTGTTCTCCGAATGATATGCACCTTCTCCTCTGCTTGGGTTACAATGTCGAGGCCAAACCAGATTCTTTCTCCCGCACCGACCAACCAATTGGAGTTCTCGCACTTGCGACCATAGAGAGCCTCGAATGGTGCCATCTTCGACTCTTCCGAAGCTGTTGTTGTAGGAGAATTCAGCATATGGAAGACATTCCTCCCACTTCATGCCAAACGAGATGACGCAAGCTCTAAGCATGTCCTCCGAACTGATTGATTCTTTCCACTTGTCCTTGAGATCGAGGGTGGTAAGCAGTCGAAGTTCAACTTTGTTCCCAAAGCTTTTGGAAACTCTCCGTAACTTTGAGGTGAAGATGCTTCCACGTCAACTGATTTCAAGTGGAACCCCATACAAAGAGACAATCCGTTGATATAGAGCTCACCAACTGAATTCCGTAAATTGTTTCTTATCGGGAAGAAATGAGCCACTTTTGAAAGCCCGTCGATGACAACAAAATTGCATTGTTGCCCTTCTGCGACCTTGGAAATCCAAAGGATGAAGTCCATCTCTACTTTCTCCCATTTCCATTCCGGAGGTTTCAATGGTCAGAGAAGACCAAATGGTTTCGATGGACAGCCTTGACTCATGACAGACATCACATTCTCGAGACATACTTGGCGCAATACCGCTTCAACCTGTGCCACCAAGATTGTGTTTTCAAGTCCATGTACATCTTTGTGCCGGGATGGATAGAAAGAACCGAATCATGTGCCTACTTGAGAACTTGGTCTCTCGACCGGGTAGTTTGGAACAAACATCCGTGTTCAAAGAAGAGCGCCTTGATCATCAACATGGAAGGACTCATTGAAGGTCAAGCTTAGCGATGAGCTTTTTGGTGTGCGGATCACCAAGCTGACGAGAGCGAATCTGTTCTTCCAAGAGAGGAGTAGCCAGAAGGTTCAGGAGATGCCCTTGTTCCACAATTTCCGGGTTGAGCTGACGGAATTCCTCGCACAAGAGAGGTCACGCTCTTCCACCATGATGTTGTTGACATAAGCTTTTACGCTAAGCGCATCCGCCATGACATTTGCTTTGCTCGAGTGTAGTTGATGGTCACATCAAAGTCATTGATTGCTTCGATCCATCTCCTCTGCCAAGGTTGAGATCAGTGAGTGAAGATATACTTCAAACTCTTGTGGTCCGAGAAGATCTCACAACGGTTACCAAGCAAGTAGTGCCTCCATAGCTTCAAAGCAAAGACAATCACGCTAACTCGAGGTCATGTGTGGGATAGTTGATCTCATGCGTCTTCAACTGACGAGAGGCATAAGCAACCACATGTTTCTCTTGCATAAGGACCGCACCCAATCCTTGCAAAGAGGCGTCACAGAATATCTGGAAAGGCTTATATGTATCTGGAGGAACCAAGACTGTGTGGAAGTGAGCTTCTTTGAGTGTCTCAAAACTTTCTTGGCAAGGTGAGTCCACAGTACTTCTTGCCTTTCTTGAGGAGATCGGTAAGAGGCTTTGATATCTTCGAGAAGTTCTGAACAAAGCGACGGCAATAGCTAGCCAAGACGAGAAAACTCCGCACTTCCTTGACATTAGCAGGAGGAAGCCATTCAACTATTGTCTTCACGGTTTCCGGTTGATCGCAATGCCCTTGGCGAGATAACATGACCCGGTATGTTACTTCAGCCAAAACTCACACTTAGAGAACTTTGCATACAAGGTTCTCATGAAGCTTGTTCAGACACACCGCAGTGTTCATCATGCTCCTCCTTGGACTTGGAATAAACCAGAATATCATCCAGATATACCACCACAAACTTGTCCAGTACTCCATGAAAACGGAGTTCATCACCTCGAGAAGGTAGCAAAGGCGTGGTGAGGCCGAAAGACATGACCGTGTACTCATACACAGCCATAGCGGTGGTGAAAGCTGTTTGGGCACATCTTCTTTGCGAATTTTGATTTGGTGATAACCACTTCTCAAGTCCAGTTTAGAGAACACCAGCTCCTTCCAATGATCAAATAGATCATTTATCCGTGGAGAGGATATTTGTTCTTGATGGTTTTAGCATTTAGAGCCCGGTAGTCAACACATAGCCTATCTGCTGCTCACGCTTCTTCACAAAGATTGTTGGACTACCCCAAGAAGAAGTGTGTGTTGAATGAAACCCAACTTCTCTTGTTCATCAAGTTGTCGCTTGAGTTCACCAACTCGGAAGGACCCATTTTATATGGCCTCTTGGAGATAGGAGCCGTTCTGGTTCAAGCTCAATCACGAATTCGACCTCGCGATCCGGAGGCATACCGCAACTCTTCAGAAAGACATCCGGAACTCACAGACACTTTGGTACCCTCCGAATAGCTTCCATAGCATCATCATTCGAGCAGCCAAGGAATAGAGCCGACAGCAGGAGTCGACTTGGAGAAAAGACTATATGGCCTTCAGAATCTTGAGACACCGAGCTCAAAGACAATCAATCACAGCTGCATTTGCTGTCAACCAATCCATGCCCAAGATGACATCAATGTCAGAGTTGCCCAGAAGAATTAAAGAAGCCAAGAATGAAGAACCACCAATCTCAATCTGATTGCCATGACTGATATGAGCAGCCCTCATGTTTGAACCAGGAGATAGCACCACCAGACGACGTGATAAAGGAACCCTATCCAGGTTATGCTCTTGTGCAAACTTATGCGAGACAAAAGAATGCGATGCACCAGAATCGAACAAAACTCGTGCAGGAACTGAGTTAACGGGAAGCATACCCATCACAACTCCAGGTGTGAGCTCAGCTTGAGAGGCGTTGACGCAGTTGGCACGAACAACTGCAGACCTGGGCTTGGTGTTGATGTTGAGAGCCCGAGGCGGTGGTGCACGAACCGAAGGAGAGCTTGTTGCAGATCTTGGCGGGGGTGGAGGGAGAGCTTTGTTCTTCATTGGCGCCCAGTTGGGATGTCCATGATCTCCACATGTGAAACAAGCACCATGAGGACGTGGGAGTAGAGTAGGACTCCGCCAGCGCCCAGTAGGGTTGTTGTAGCCCCGGGAGCCGCATGGTGAAGTTTGGTGGCCTTGACGTGAAACTCAGGTCTTGGTGGAGCCGGAGCGACGGGGTGTTAGGAACCCGACACGCCGCTTAGAAGGAGCTGCCATAACTGCAGAGCTTGATGCATCCTGTTATGTTTCTTGGACTCCTCAAACATTTGCACGCTTGCCTCCTCTTGCAAAGGTCTTTGTGTCGTAGCTCCAGAAGGTTGCCGGTCTTGCATGCGTGATTGCATACTTGATCGACGCATTGAGCCCTCTCGAACCTTTTCGCTTTTCTTGTCATCGATACCTCATCACCACCATAGCGAGACAGTTCATGAAGTTCTGATGTAGGTGTTGACGCGTTATCATTTCTGCTTGAGTTGAGGAAAGCCTCCTTCATCCTTTCCATCACAATCTCTGAGAGAAACTGTTCTTTGAAAGCTGCAGTGAACCTCTCCCAAGTAGGCTGGAACCCAGTGCAGCTTGCCTTCAAGTAGTTTTCCCACCAAAGAGCCGCATCTCCCTTGAGAAGGTGAGTCGCACACTTGACCCACTCCTGTTCTGGAACATCAGCAGTCTCGAGCAACCTTGAGATCTCGCGCAGCCAATCATCCGCGTCAAGAGGTCGGTCAGACACATCAAACTGACAAGGGTTGAACTTGAGGAAGCTCTTGATGTCACCACGCTTGGGAGGTGGAGGAAGTGGAGCAAACTCGCCTTTCCGACGCCTCTCCTCAAAGCGCTGTTCTCTCTTGCATTGCCGCCAAAGCATTAGCTATGCTTGACAAATGAGCCCGATTCCGGAGGGATGTCCTCTTCATCCCGTGGGGAGCCATCCCGTCATTGATATAAAACTCAAGTCAAGATTATAATGGAGAATGATAATAATCCAAAATAGTACCAAGATGGAATTAACCAAGATTAAAGGATACAATTTACTGAGATGATATTAAAATATCAACAAAGTTCATAGCACCTAAAGATATTAAGCATATCGCACACGACTGAAAAGGAGTGTGGTACACAAATATATCAAAGAAAAATTTCCCACAAATTTCGGCATTAAAATACCAATAGATGCGCAAAATTACTTAACGAATCAAGATTAGTGACTCTACCGATTCAATATACAAAAGCGAATGATAAAAGTAGTGGTATGGTCGCGACTCCATCCCGCACTCAAATCATTACTCCGCACATGAACAAGTGGAACACATATCCTAACCCCTTCTTCTCACGATGAAACCTAAAGATTGGTAACTACGGAAACGAACACCCCAAACAAGATAGCGTCGGATACAAAGAGGAAGATAGATTGCGTCGGTTTGCAAAAAGCCTGTCGGTATGGAATGTACCAACAGTTGATAACCAAAGGCAGATAAGATAACAACTTGGATGCAACAGATAGACAAGGGATTACACACACACACACACACACACAACCTATGGTACTACGGAAACCCAGAACACGTGAATCCTAGTTTGAACTTTGAGAAGAGGATTGAAAACGTTACACTTCCTTACCGTAAAAGGGTGGGTGGGAGGTTAAGAAGAAAAATGGAAGCAGTCCTACTCTCGCGTTTTTTGTTTTTCCCTAATATACATAACTACTAAAATATTTGCTAGATCGACAACGACTGCTTGGTTGAAACCTCAAGGTCGGGATGGCTCGATACCAATTGTAACTACCTCGGTGAACTACGCCCTAGATACAAGCTCGGATGAGTGGTAGTGGTTGAAATAGTACTGGGGCCCTAAAAGCCACTCACCGGTAGTCCTTTCAGACGTCCCAACCACTACCCTCTCAACGGGACTCAGACGGGCGGCGAGTCGGCAGCGAAGGGATCAACTACGCACAAGTGGGTATGTACGCAAGCCACCATACAAGAGTACATCAGAGCCATACCATCTAGAAAGAAAGGAAATATAGCAACGCCATACGGCAAGATTCAAATGACCTAAATAGATCTATATTTTAGGATAACTCCTCATACAACACACATCAGAGTATCATGCGAAAGCAAATGAATCCGAGTACGGATAAGAAGCAAATCGGCATAAGATGCCATAAAATAAGCACATCCCAACTACAGGTCTCACGGATCCTCGCTCCGGAATCTCTACACCGAACGATCGGTTCGCATCTTCGGCTTCTTCCACCCAAAGATCCGTCCGAGAAGGTACCTGCTCATCCGAATCAAGAATTTATCGTGTGAGACCCTAAGGGTACTCAAGAAGTCTTAATGCCTCTAAAGGGGACACAACTGGGTGACGAATTGCAGCGAAAGATAAACCCTAGCAGTTCTACAGATAACGCTAACCATCCGCCTAACCAATGATAGACGGATGTCCGTGAATTAAGTACAACAGCTTATAGTGGTAATCTCATCCGTCCATCCTCCTCACCGCTTACCAACAAGGAAGCGGATAACAACCCCATCCGCTGGCAATTTTATTAACCATTCCATGAGTGTTGCACTATTTACTAGTCAAGTTACTTAGTCGATTAAGTACTTTAGTTATGCTTGTCTATGATCAAGAAACTGCTCCAAGTCGTCCATATCCGCGACACGGCTTTGAAAAGTTTTACCCGCCGGTGCACCAATAGCAACACACGCTCGATCAACCTCGGAAAACCAAATCAAAACCCAACGAGGCTTTCACGACTGAACAATCACAGAATTCAGAAATATTTCAGGGGGCCACCCCTTAAAGTAGAACCCGCAACGAAGTTAGCTGACTTCGAGGCGGACTTAAGGTTTGTGGGGCCGGCGGTAAACGACTGGGAACCCGAAAGTGTGGCTGGGCTTGTCGATACCACGTAAACGGGTCACATTTCCTAACAAGACAAAGGTGCTCGCACAAATTAAATACAGAAAGTAGCATGGCATAAGTACAGGATAGTAATAAAACCTCAAACTAGTTTGTGGCCCCAAGAAATAAGACGGAATCAAGCTCTGGCTCAGGGGGGTCCCATATACCTCCCGGATGTGGATAGCGCGATAAATCAAGGAACAGGAATCAAGTACTCGGGGTCTTACGGGACACAAGTGAGCAGGAAAAACCAAATAGCAGATGTTGCTCACCGGTGCCACTTTCTTTAGTTATCCCAGAACTACTCAGGTTAAGTTGTTTAGGTACCTCATTATCCAACAGACACTCACATACCCTACACATGTTGTTCTACGACTCGCATGGCTCAAACAACTCCTATAGTAATGGCTCATGGGATGGGGAACAAGCTTGGTGGAGTTTGAAAGTAAAGGCTATGCATACTTGGGATTCAATTTAATGCATTCGCGACTCGATGATGCAAGAATAAGATAGAGGCAATAGATACTGTATGTATGCAAGCATGTGGAAGTGCTTGCCTGTCAACTCAGTTGTAGCAAGGGACGGATCTGGGTAGTGCTCCTGGTTCTCTTGATATAACCCCGCCAAAGGTTCATCCGAGAAAACCAAACAAACAAGGCCAACATGAATATAGAGCACAAGCATATGAATAAGATGCGTCAAGCAAACAATCATGCCATGATGAATGATGCACAATTTACATGGCAAGAAGGTAGCATGGCATGGTGAGGTGTGGAAGGCAAGTAACAACATTTTAATGGGGTTTTGGAATCACATTTGTTGTCATAATAGTTGCTGTTCATTATATTTTTATATGATGCATGCTGCAATTGAAGTCATGGATAGCATAAACAGAAAGGTCTCGCCGAGCTGATCATTTTAGACATATCATTTGCTCCATTTGGATTTAGGAAACAAAAGTTATTAATTATTGAAAATCCAGTGGCATTGGTGGTAATTTAAATAAACTTGGAATTTTAATTGAGCAAAAGTCACATTGGATGGTATATTTGAAATCCTCTCATTTTTCTGATATCCAAACATATATTACTTGTCAAATTTGGATTTAGTATGGAAAAATTATTTGAAACTGAATTGAATTTGAATTTTTAAATAATTTAAACTATATTTGAATTCTGAACAGGCTCTGGGACGTTTTACTTACTCCAGCCTGGGTCGCAGACAGGTGGGGCCAGGGGGTTCTGCGGCCCACGCGCCAGCGGCTGAGGCAACCAAGGACCGCGGGTTGAATCTAGAAAACGACAGGAGCCTTTTTGCAAAACTACCAAGACACAGACAAATGGCCAGGCTGGACCGCGGGTTGGGGCAAAAAGGGGCTAGGGGGTTTTTCGCAAACGCCACGCCAGATCGTGGATCTTCCTAACTCTGAACCGAAGCGTGCGCTGGCCGCCGCGCTGGCGCTGGGTTCGAACCTGCGCCCTCAGGCGCGCTAGCGGGGCGGCTACCGCTGCGGTGCCCGCGGGTTGTTGACAGGGAGGAGGGAGGACAGCTAGTAAGGCGCTAGGCGGCACGGGTGGTTGCAGGCAGAAACGAACGGCGGTGCACGGCGAGCGCTCGACGAAACGAACGTCGTCGACAGGAAACGAAAAAGGACGAGAGCATGTCTAGGAGTCTAGGGGGCTCACCGCGGGCGTGATCGTGTGGACGGCGTGGCGCGGGGAGCAGGCGATCGACGGCGCGGCTCGCGGACTGGGGGCTAGGGTTTCCGGCGTGGCGCGGCAGATCCTGGCGCTCCGGTCCGCCTCTCTCCTCGTCTGGTCAGCGGCGCCGCAGAGGCTCAGGCTTCTCGACACTCAGCAACACGCCACCGGCTAGATCGACGGTGTGGTAGACGGCGGTGTGTGGCGAGAGGGAGCCGTGGTGGTGTAGAAGAAGGCAGGAGGAGCGTGCAGGGTCCCTGGGACGGATCTGGGGAGGCCAGAGAGGGGTGAGGGAGGATAAGAACAGAGAGGGGGCAGGTTGGTTGCGTGGGGGAGGGGAAGCTGGCAGGGTGCCACCTTTTCTGCTCACGTGCTCGCACGGTCAGGCCAGGGCAAGGCAGGCACTAGAGGGGGCTGGCAGGTGGGGTAGGGCGCTGTGGTCGCCCAGTGGACCTGGGGCGGTGAGGCAGAGAGGGGAGAAAAGAGGGGAGAGGGGAAGCTCGGGCTAGGCTAGGTTTGGGGTTCCTTGGGCGTGTGGGGGTAGCTAGGGCATGGAGGTGGGGTCCTCATGCAGGGAGAGGGGAGAGGGTTGGCGAGCTGGGGCAGGGCATGGGGGAAACATGCTAGGTAGTGGGGAAGAGGAGGGTAGGTTTTTGGGTTTTGTTTAGGGAGATGATTTGGATTAGAGGGAAAGGTTGGCTTAGGGTTTAGGTTTAGCTAGGTAGAGATTAGGGTTTTGGTTTAGAGAGGGTAAGGAAAGAGATGGTGGTACTTTAGTTTGATCAAGCATGCTTCAACAAGCCGCAACAAGATCAAGCAAGAAAAGGAGGGATAGGGAGAGAGAGATGAGCATGAAGATGGGGTCCTTCTTTAGTTAATGCATGATCCAAATAATTACCAAACAAAATCCAAGAAAGGGGTGGTTTGTGTTGGTGCATGCCTCATGAGCACATGTGTGTGCATGGGTCATGGGGGTAGGGATTTAGCTAGGTCACACTATCAAAACAAGATCAAGCAAGGAAGGAGTGATCCACTTAGAATTCAAGCAAAAACCCAAACACTAGAAAAAGGTGGCACTTGCATGGCCCATGCAAGAATAATTAATGCCAAACTAATCCTTGTGAAAACAATAACATTAACAAGGCATTATTCATATGCATTCCCAAAAGGTGGGCAAGGCCAAGCAAAGATTATGGGTGTAATCCAAACAACCAATCATGAGCTAGAGATAAAATCAACAAAATGCCAAGCTCAGATTAGTTGGATGGTGGAATTAAAAGGTGGTGAAAGATAAGGTGGGGGAGTCAATAAGAGAGATGCCCTCAACTCAACTTGGGCATTTAACAATATATTAAGAACCAAAAACAATATCAAGAGGCAACTACAATTAATCATGCACATGAGATAAGAACCAAACAAGAAAAGGTTTTATATGATGCTCAAATGCAAGGTGACATGATGACATGAGCATGACATGATGATGATGCAACCATTATATGTTGGAAGTGGCCCTTTTTATTATTATAACATGTAGCATTACAGGGGTTAGACAACTGGGATGCTACACAAGCTAAGTTATATAATGGTGAGTTGCTTTCTTCTATGAGTTGTGCAATGGTAAGTGTGATGCTTCTTGGTCGTATTCTTTTATCGATACTTCACTCCATAAACATGTGGACTTGTTTACTGAGCTCAGTTTTCGCTTGGCGACAAGCGAAGTCTAATCTTGGGGGAGTTGATACGCCCAATTTGTATCACCTTTCTATATCATAATCTACCTCTATTCATTGATATATGTCTTATTATGAGGTATTACTTATGGCTTTTCATCTGTTTATGCATGTTGGATGATTCTTGGAGGATGGATTGCCGGAGTCTAGATTCTGATGAAAAAGAAGGCGTTTCAGTGCAATTTCGCGAAGATCAGAAAATACCAGAAAAATATGGGAAAATATTATTTTTCTAGAAGATTGAGGAAGCCAGAAGGAGGAGCGAAGAGGGGCCACATGGGGCCCACACCCCCTAGACATGGGCCGCGCCTAGGGCAGGTGTGGCCCACCTGCCCAGCTCCCGACTCCACCCTTCGCCTATATATTCCCTACGGAACCCTAAGGCCAGGGGAGCGACCACAGAAAGATTTTCGCTGCCTCCGGGGGGCGGAAAACACCAAGAGATAAAGATCTCTCCAGCAGACAGATTTCTGCCGGGGGAATTCCTTCCCGAAGAGGGGAGACCATCGCCATCAACACCATCATCAAGCTAGGCTTCATCGGGATCATCATCATCATCCATACCATCATCTCCACCAGCACCATCATCACCACTCCATCCGGATGTAACGATTGTGTTGGATATTGCTTTAGTTCATTAGGGGAAACCTTCCCGGTGTTAATTAATATTGTATTTGATGCTTGTGAGTGGAACCATTGGATTATTGTTTATCTTCAGATTGTTATCCATTACCATATCATCTTTGATATTGATCCATATGATGTCTTGTGAGTAGTTCGTTGTGTTCTTAAGGACATGGGAGAAGTCATGTTGTTAGTAGTGAATCTGTGATGAGTTATTATTCAATGGTTTAGTATTTAAGTTGTGGTGCTATTCTTCTAGTGGTGTCATGTGAACATCGACTACATGATACTTCACCATTTATGGGCCTAGGGGAATGAATTGTGTATTTGGCTACTAATTGTGGGGTTGACGGAGTGACAGAAACCTGAACCCCCGTTAAGACACCTTTGCACAAGGGAGTGTAGGATCTCAGAGTTTAAGGTTGTGGTTAGATTTATATCTTAATTACTTTCCTGTAGTTACGGATGTTTGTAGGGGGTTTAATCACAAGTATGTATTAGTCCAAGTAAGGTCGGTATGTTAGCGCAGGTTAACCCACACAACACTTACAACACCAGAGAAGAGTACTCAGCTATTTGAAGCGAAAGAACTTGACAGAATTCCCATATGTCCTCGAGAACGTTTGGTCCTTATAAGTATTTCCACCAGCTTGTCCTTTGCTAAGAAAGGACTGGGCCACTTGTTGCGTTTGTTCGTTGTCTTTATTACTTGCTCCTTGTTTTGTTGCCTTATCAGAAAACCACTAAAAATCTGTTTGCTAAGTATTCACAGGGATTTCCTGCTCCACACCACTATTCAGCACCTTCTGCTCCTCGTTGGGATTGACACTCCTATTTATCGAAAGTACTGCGATACACCCCTATACTTGTGGGTCATCATATATGTTTGCAAATTCCTCTTGTTGATGCTATCAAAGTTCCTCCTTATTCTAAATATATGAAAGATATTATCACTAACAAAAGGAAAATACTGAATGAAGGTATAAGTGCCATGCTTGCTAATTATTCTTTTAAAGGAAAATTACCTGAAAAGTGTGGAGATCCTGGTATTCTTACTATTCCTTGTAGAATTAAAGATAACTATGTTAGATATACTTTATGTGACTTAGGTGATGGGGTAAGTGTCATGACTTTATCTTTATATAAGAAACTTGATTTGAATAAGTTGGTTCCTACTGAGGTTTCTCTTAAAGTGGTTGATAAATCCACTATTGTTCATATTGGTATATGTGAGGATGTTCCTGTTTATATTGTTAATGTGAAAATTCCTACAAACTTCGTGATATTAGAAATGCTTTAAGATGAAAATCTGTTACTTGGTAGACCTTTTCTTAATATTGTAGGGTCTCTGTTTAATTGTATTGAAGGAAAATGACATTCAATTTTAAAGGAAAGGAGCACACCATCTATTTCCACAGAAAAATTCCCAGGGACTGTTGCCTGACAGAGAGGACTTCGTTGGAAACAGCAAGAGCAAGGTGTGATGAGCATAGCAGCAAGTCTTCCCTCAGTTGAGATCGAGGTTATCAAAGCAGAAGGAGGAAGGAAACGTCACACGGGTGTTGCAAACAACGTGGAGATATGCACAACACAAACTCAAGACTTTGCCCCAACGAATCAGTGAGGTTGTCAAGCTCACCGGTTTGCTGTAACAAAGGATTAAACGTAAGGTGTGGAAGGTAATGGTTTGCAGCAAGTAAACAAGTAACAGTGGAAGATGTATCAATTGTAAAGATTGGACCGGGGTCCATAGTTCACTAGAGGTGCTCTCCTTAGATAAACAACATGGCATGAAGGGTAAACAAATTACAGCAGGGCAATTGACAGGAACTGAGCAAGGCATAACAATGAAATTACTAGTCAGAAAGATCCTATGAGATTCGATTGGGCAATACAACAAGATACATAGACCGCCATCCAACTGCATCTATGACTATAATTCCACCTTCAGGTTATCATCCGAACCCCCTCCAGTATTAAGTTGCAAGCAACAGACAACTGCTTTAAGCAAAGTGTGTAAGGTAAACAGTCCACATGTTCCATGAACAAGAGACCGTTGTTTTCTCCCTAGTAGCAACAGCACATGTACAACCGAAGAGATTTTTGTCACTTCCCTTGGAAACTAGAGGCATGGACCCACTATCGAGCATAAATACCCCCACTTGGAGTCGATAGCAACTACTTGGCCAAGATAGCCACTAAGAACGAAGAGCATGCAAGATCACAAACAACACAGATAATAATCTCAATATCCATCGGATCCCCGCAAACACAACATGCATGATTACAAATAGATTAGATATTGATCATGAACGGAGCTCACAAGATCTATACATGAAAGCACAAAGGAGGACATACAACCATCTAGCTACTACATGGACCCATAGTCCAAGGTGGAACTACTCACGCATCATACCGGAGAGAAGGCCTCCGGGATGATCTCCTCCCAGGTGCCGGAAGAACTTGATCCCGATCTAGGGACGATGGTGGCAGCGGCTACAGACGGTTTCGTGGAGATTTGATCGGGTGCTTAGGGTTTCTGCATCGGGGGCTTCTTATAGGCGAAGGGGGAGGCCGAGGAGGCGGCCAGAGGGGCCACACCCTTCCGAGGCGCAGGCCCACCCCTGGCCGCGCCTAGGGTCTCCGCCTGCACGCCTCCGCCTCCTCCGACTTCTTGTTCCTCACGGAAAGTTATTGACTTTGACGTTTGTTCCGTCAAATTCCGAGAATATTTTCTTACTAGCATTTCTGGAACCAAAAACAACAGAAAACAGACAACTGACATTGTGGCAACTTGTTAATAGGTTAGTACCAGGAAACATGTAAAAATCACCTCAAAGTGTAGACAAAACAAAGCAAAGTAGATACTAACAAGCATGGAACATAAAAAATTATAGATACGTTTTCCAACGTATTAGGACTCGTAAAGAAATGTGTAAATGCCATTGAAGTCATGACTCTTACAATTGGGAGCATTGAGATTCCAATACCACGTCCTAAACCCAAAGTATGAAACAATAATGATTGGAATAATACCAATCAAATGGGAGGTATCTTGAGTACTTCTCTCTTTCACTTAAAATAATTAAATCATTATTTTATTCTTATCATAGTATTACTAGGACTTGATCAACCTTATTACTAATATGATACTGATGAGAGGATGGTTTTCATTAAAGAATTGTTGTAGTAGCTTTAAAATTTATTTAAATCCCTTCATTCCTTTTAAGTTTCTAAATTATTTAATACCCGGTTTAACGGTTTTTAAGTTCTAAAACTTCCTACATAGAAAATATTTTCAAAAAATCCGAGAAAATTCCCATGCCATTTTTCTATGCAAACGAGCCACCACGGCCAAAAGGGACTACATGGGAGGCCCAAGGGACGAAAGAGACATGGTGGCGCATCCTGGAAGGGTGTCTACACCACCTCTCCTTGTTGGGCCCATAGGGGGAGTTAGGTGGAGATCAAGTTCCCAGGTTCGTCTTCTGCACTCAAAACTCAACCAGGTACACCTCAAAAAAAATCTCGTTCTCCCATGCTGCTTGAACTTCGATCTCCGGGTTTGGGCACTCTTTTTCAGATCCCTTTGGTGGAATTGCTCCTTGGTATGTGACTCCTCCGCTCATCCAATTTATTTTCAAGTTGGTGTTTTGTATAATGAGGAAATAGATGCTCCTAGTGTCATATTTTGTGCATGAAATATCCACGGATTTGAGCTTTTTTGAGTAGATATGATGCATAGTTTTGCTTGGTAGAACCTCCATGCCACATCTATTTATTTAGTGGTTTTTGTTTAAGTGCTGCAAGGTTACCAACATCATGAACAAAGGAAAGGGCTTGTTTAGTTCATCTTCTGGAAGGACCAGGAGGGCTATGCTCAAAGTGTCACTGAACTATGAGGACACCGAGGATTGGGAAGACAAAACGCTCTTCAAGGCAATGACTTTGGGTGTGTATTCCACAAGGTGGCAAGAGACCCAGGTGCTAAGGAATTGGAGGTTGGAAGATGACTTCAACCACTTCACCACTACGACATGGTTTCTTGAGTTATCTCAATATGATAAGAAAACCAATGTTGAGTTGACCCGAGAGTTCCTCGCCACATTCAGGATTGATCACAAGAGGCCAAAGCCAGGTAAGAGAGGTAAAGAAGCCATACACACCTTTGATGTTAATTTTATCATGCTAGGAAAGATGCTAACTATGAGCTTGTATATTTTATGTCGTTTTGTGCATCTCCCAAACATTGGTAGTTGGGATGAAGTCCCTATTGATAGCGATGCTGAACTTAGAGCATTTTGGACGACCATTAGTGGATGTTCCTAATGGGATCCATAGAGGGAAGCTCACTCACATTCATCACCACAGGCTTAGATACTTTGTATTGTTTCTTGTTAGGGGATTCCCCTCTAGAGACAACTCCTCTGCTTGCACATGTCCTATTTTACATTTATTGAAATGTGCAAAAGAAGGTAGGAGATCACAATATAATTTGGGAGTTATGCTTGCTATAACTTTATCCTATGTTGTGTCACATAATAATAATACACCACTTTATTGTGGAGCAATATCCACTATGGTCTTTGATTACATTAAGTATGACATGAATTTTGTTGAAAATTTAATCTCAGTTGAGGAGTCCACTCGATTAGAAACTATTTTGGAAAACATGGGCATGTTGGAATGTTTCTATGACGGTCTCTACTCTTACCGTTACATGGTTAGGAGTAACAACTCTGCCACCACATACCTTCCTCTTCTTGATTATTTTGATAGGTTGACAAACAAGTGGATAACTCCATATGAGACTCCCTCTCCTTGGGATAGCACGTCCGCACCTTAGGAGTATCCATCATGGGGACCTACTCCAGATTACTACGAGTCTGTACTGAGCAGTGCTACTACTATATTTCACCCAAGCTTGGAGGAGTATGATTTCCTCTCTCCCTTTCTATTGTCTATACCATGTTTTTATTATCCGAATTATAGTTTTTATGCCTAGAGTTCTAGAAAATAAAAACACAAAAAGATTTCCACCGTATTGTTCCTTGCATGTTGTTTCTTTTAAGTATAAAACTAAAAACAAAAAATAGTTCATACTGTTTCTTTTGCTTATATATTTTTTGTTATCTACTTTGTCCTTTTTAATTTGAGAAGAAACTTGCAGCACTCCTGATTAACTTTTTTTTGAATAAAGTTCCATGCGAACCAAATTACATTTGATTAACTTTATGGTGAGCGAACGGTGCAGTTTCAATGGGGAGTGGAAGAACAATAATGATTAATCAACATGTATGAAGTGATTAGAAGGGTATGGAAACTTCTGTTATATTTATGCATGCAATTTAACAATAGCAAGTACTTGCAACATGGTTTTATTAATACTTAAGGAAGTGGTAACTAAAGTTTATCTTATCTGTCTTCTTCTAGACATTCAATGCTGCCAGTAAGATGCAATTGGGTAATAATATTTAGCTTTGATTGAAAGATAGTAGCTCTGAATAAAGGTCTCGGCATCCCATTGTGATTGTTACTGCATACTTGGCACACATTTAATGATGAATATTTATATCCCTATGTATTTTTAAAATATAAGGGCTAATGTTCGTATGATAGTCCCATCTTTAAAATGGTGAATCTCATAGTAGAATCATATATAAGTTTGATTGATATTATCTCTAGTTGACAATTCAATCCTTAATTGCTAGCCTAAGACCAATTCCACCAACATGATTAAGTGTTAGTGGGCAAAAATCCTTGAGCCATAACCCTAAAAAAGAAAAGTAAACCCAGTGAGGTGGCTTGTTATTATTATTTATGTGGTTGATTTATATCCAAATGAAATATGAAAAGCAAGTTTCGAATTATGCAAGTTTCAAGTCTGAAAAGGGACCAAAATCCCTTCCGCTCATTTAGACATGAAGCTTAGAAGCAAGTGTTTGTCCTATTTCTTTCCCACCTTTAAATTGTCAACTAGAGATACTAACTATCTTACTTATATACATATCCTTTATGAGTGTTAAAATGTTGAAAGACTGGAAGGATACAACATTACTTGATTATTTAGTTCACCAACAAGCATGGTGAATTACTAGTTGTCAATTGAAAAAAAATCTAAGGACTCAAAACCTTATCAAAGGATTCAATAAAAAGAAATGCAAGAACTTTGTTTGTTGCCACCATCAATTAATCTCACATAGATAGTGTCACTGTATATCATCTTCCTTGCAACATGTGTGAACATCTGAACACCGATAGAATGAATTCTCCCTGACACTTTGTTATTCATTGAGGAAGCCATGTTATAATACTTGATATTCTTAAATTGTCATGCATGCGTAGAGCAAAGTTCTTGTCAAAGTATTTTTCGCTTCTACACCATGTTTGATTTGTTTGAGGACACACAACGAGATAATCTTGTGGGAGTTGATACATTCCAAATGTATTTACTTTTCCATGTACTTGTTTCGATGGATTGATCCGGAATCTCCTCAGATTGGGATAAAACTACTGAATCTAACGTTCTTTTTAGCAACAGTTTTCTTTCTGTCTTTTTTTCGCAGGAAATAAAATCAGAGAAAAATACCACACCATTTTTTCATCATAACAAGGACTACTAGGCTTGGAAACTCGCGAGAGGGACCATGAAGACCGAACGATCCTAGGTGGCGCGACCCTTGGTGCGGCTCATGCCACCTATGGATGTTCGGCCGTCGATCGCCACCTCTTCCCCTATTTTGGCGTACTCCCTTATATACCACAAAAACCTACATATCCATGGGGAGGAGCATTTCACGCAATAGAGCATCGCCACCATCACGATCTTCATTTTTGGGGTCAAATTGATCATGATCTCCACGCTGGAGAGGGGAATTTCGATGTTGCCTTCACCACCATCATCACTAACGTCATCCCCATCAATCATGTGCCCACTTTCCATCACCATGAGTGGATGGGGATTGGAAGAAATTGATCATGTAATCATGCATATATGTCGATATTTGAGGGGTTTATCTTGAGGATGTTCTTGTATGAGTGGTGATGCACCTTTTTTATGTCTAATGCTTGTTACTAGGGCCCGAGTGACATGATTTTAGTACTAGACTTTTATTTCCACTTTGGTATTTATCTACAAAGTGTATTACCTTATGTTATGTTGATCATGCGAAACCTAAAGCGATAGTTAGGGAAAATAAGGGGGATATGTGATAGTTTGAGGACTATGTGTGTTCATGGATTGTTAATGAATTGTTCCAGGATATTTGAAAGGGTGGACCTTAATTACCTGTAGTTCCAAGTTTACCCTGGTGAAATGGGTGGGTAGGGCAATAGATATTATGCAAATTCTCTTTGTTAGTATGCATAACTATATTTGGAACACATACCTAGGCATAATAGAATTACAGATGAACACCATGTTATTTGTATTTCTATTATATGATCAATATTATTCATGCAACACCCCACTATCACCACATGCCTACGATTTTAGCCACTGGAAGTTACAAGTTCACTACTTTCGGTGAAAACTGGAAATCTGTTGTTACTACTCCCTTCATTCCATTCTATAGTGTCTATAGTTTCTGGCATAGAAATTAAGAAATGCATGTGGAAAGAAAATTAAAATAGTTTTGGATGGTATTTCTCGTGGCAAATTGACGTGATAAAATAGAGGAGTTTGCAGGAGACATGAGACGCTATATACTTTATGTAAACTCCCTAAAAAAGTTGTCCATATGAGTTGTGTTACTCAATATATTTTATATTTTGGATTTTTTTCTTAAAAAACTATAAGCCCTATAGAAAGGAATGGAGGGGGTATTTGCTTTACTGTTTTATTCAACTGCTGCAATCACCACTTATTTCTTCAAAATATTGATACATAGGTGTGGTTGAGAGTGACGTCTCAAGTGCTAAACTCTTATTGGTATTATTGTGCTCCCCTTCTGTCAAACTACAAATTTCGGTAATCGATGAGTCCAAAATTGGAGCATTTTTACCTCTTGTTTTTTCATAAGTAGAGTAGGGTTTTAGCATTTTACCGCATTTATCCGCACCTTTTGTCCTTGTTTCAACATGGTCCCTATATTACTCAGTCTATTATGAACATATCAATCGAGACTATCATGTTATACTGTAATATGATATTTTAAGTGATAAAAGTCATTTTGTTGATTTATATTCACATCCGGAGGAATTGCTTGCGCTGAGGAGCTCACAGGGCGCTTAACGACCTGCGGTATGGGCGGAGCCTGCCCGTACCGTCCGCTCATACGACCTGGCAGCATGACCACCTCGTCAAATACTTCCACCTCACAAAAACAGATCTGAGATCCGACATTCACAGAAACCTCCAGCCATGAAAAACAGCACCAGAGAGGGATCTTAAGGAGGAACTTGGAGAAGGGTAAATCCTTACTGCTTCACGGATCATTGTAAGACAACGCATCATCCCCTTCATCATCTACCGTGGCATCACCATCACCATCTCTACCCCCGATCTTCTATTCATTAGATCTTGTTGTAATTCTAGATTCAATTGTGGTTTGCACTAGATTTATTCCAGTACTTTTATCCATCCATTTGATTATGATGATGTTGTTGATTGCTTCCATGTGTGAGTAGTTTCCTTCATTCTTGGGAAGATGGAGAAACCCTAGCATTATTATTAAATAAAATAAAGACGATCTATTACTTGTGTCTATGATCCATTGATCTATGATGTGTGTTTTATCTCTCCCTTTATATAGTATGTGTAATCAGCCACATATCATTTGCCTTTGGGTCTAAAGAAGAGGGTAAAATCCTTTGGACGTGTTTGGAAGTGTTTCCAAAGATATTATGACTAGAAGTGCGACTAGCAACCTACATGGTCGAAGGGGGAACAAAGAGAGATTCACTAAGATAATTATGATATCCACGGGGAGACCCTTAATTGCGGTGGTCTGTATGGGTGAATGCTCTCAGGCATCATGGTGGTTATTTAGAGATAACCTCACTCTTGGCTCAACAAAGTGACTTCCTAAGAGCCTTGTGGTGAACATATTATTATGGAACTCTCTCCACACATGTCATGACATAATAAATAGGTTATCCTAATTATGATTAATTACAACATGCTAGTGGTGTATCCTACATCCCCAAGAATGTTTTAGTCCTATTAAGTTCAACCACCATTCCAAACGCTTTTGTTACTTGTTTCCTTTTTACTTGTTTTAATTACTTTTCTGCATTCAACCAAAAACATTTCGAGCACCCTTTACTTGAAATCAAAGGCAGCTTACAAGTATCCTTTGATAGATAGTGAAGAGGGGCATAAAGACCTTAACCAAATAGCTCTCTATGGGTTCGATACTCTTATTTTGAAACTAGCTATAATCGTTATGTGAACTTGCAGTCATCAGTAATACTTCTCATCAAATATTTCAGCGACCCCCTATACTCGTGGGCATCAGTGTGCACTCAGGTATGCTGCACCTAACTAGCTGCACATCAGACGGTCTATGAACACTTAAAGCAACAAAGCCCCCTTCCTTCTCTCTTTGCTACAGTACTCTTGAGAGTCATTTATCTCTTCTGGTCCCTCCTCTGACTCAACTCCGGCAGTGCTGTCGCCCAAAGGATAGAAGGATGGATAGCATGGTATGTGAAGAGTGGGTCTAGGTGTGTGGGCTATATGCATGTGTTGGGTGTGATTTTGGAGGTGGCACGGGTGGTTCTCCCGCTCTGGTGCTCGGGCGGGGCACCAGGTAGTCACTGATGAGGCACTCTGTTGAGCTTCCATGGAGGAAGACAGTGGAGTTTTCCTTGTAGGTGAGCCCCCTGAATAATTGTTATCGCCATGATGTGCTAGGGGTGTTGGGTGGTGAAGCCTTCTCAGGATGGTTGTGGTGGAGAGGAGAGGAGGCGAACATGCGCAATGTCCATGTAGTCTTCAAGGTGGTCTTATGCATCGACGATCTCATCACGCGATGGTCATGTTCACCACCACAATTCTTCACCGCAAGAGTGGCCTTGCTTGGCACCATGGTGGCACTTCTGCTCAACCACCTATTCGGAGGCCCTCACTAATCTTCATGTTGGATCACCACTTTCTTGTCGTCAAGTGGTCCAACCCCGACGACATCAAGGAGATCGGCAATGGAGCTTCATAGTAAGTGGAGAGGATTGAGGAGCTGATTTCTTTTCTTATTGCTTTCTCGAGGTACTTTGAGTATAGTTTTTGTTTCGTGTTCCTTTGAGGACATGATTATAAACAGTATCCACCACTTTTAATATTAGATGCAGCTTCGGGTCCTTCGTGACCCCTTCCCTGTTAAAAAAACTAGATGCATGGTGTGCGCACGCGCAAGCCTGGTTCCATTATTTAGGATGCCGATTTCCAATTCCTGAAACATGATATCAGGACCTGGACCATGCCATACAACAGTTAGGGGTTCTACTCTCGCAAGATCTGCGAGGTAGAGGCTAACCCTAACATACATGTGAATTATCCATTCTTACAAAATTGCAAACATGATCTAAACTAGAAGATCTTTGCTTTTTGACAATGGTAAATTTGTTGCGATTTACTACAGAGAGATCATAACACAGAAGATTCAACTACAGTGGATTTACCTTTGAAATTGGTTTCAGGAGATAGTTCTCTTACATTTATGACAGTTCAGGTAAGTATACAACAGATGGATGGGATTTTTTTGGCCTTGGTCGGCCACAGATGCCTAGTGGCTCCGGTAGACTAGATTAAAAAGCTCACGTGCATTGGAATTTGGACACGATGAACACCGGTGCTTGTGTTAGTGTAAGTTTCAGCTTTCTATTTTTATTTTGATTATTACAAAAGGTAAATGGGTAAATAATTCCCACACCCGGATGAGCAAACCATGGCCGAGCAATTGTACGATCAGGAGCATGCACTCAGCCATGGCCGATTGGTCACCTAACTAGTTGCACGGCGCGCGTGCGCTCAGGCCCTGCTATATCAGGAAGAAAACTAACTCGATGAAAATAAAGCTCACCTAGCTAAATAACTGATAACTGATCGTGTGGAGTGAAAATTCCTAGAGAATATGATGACTCGGTTGGGCTTCAATGGTGAGTTTATTGATTTGATGATGACTTATGTTAATACCATTAAATACAAGGTTAGATACAATGACCAAGAAATAAAAAGGTTTATTCCAACTAGAGGTTTAAGACAAGGTGACCTACTGCATTTCTATCTTTTTCTTATTTGTGCATAAGGTCTATCATGTTTATTGGCTCATAGAGAGGAGGTTCATGATTTTGAAGGAGTAAAGGTTTGCAGGAATGCATGATCAGTATCACATTTACTTTTTGCTGATGATTTCCTAATCCTTATGAAGGAAAATTTAATTATGAAACCTTGTTGAGGCAATGAAGAGACAGTGAAAGGAGAATTAGTAGCTTCGCCAACAAGGAGTGTTGTTTTATCTGAGCCTTAACCCTGAATTGGGACGTGGGAGTGCGGGTAACTTGGGAAACCCGGAAATATTTTGTACGTGACGAAATTTCAACGTGAAATTCCTGATGTCTTATATTCCGGAACAGAGGGAGTAATATTTACTAGATAATATTGCTTAGTGTCGGTAGTTCTCGTCCATGTGAGAAAATTGTTCTGTGAAAGAAGAATCACTTATTTGGGGATTGCACAGTAATACATGGTGGTGTGGCATTACAAGTGAGACACTCTGCGGTTACATTTTTATACTACAAATAATACCATTGCTCCTCAATTTATCCGTCTACTACTCTTTCAGGGTTGTACCAGATCCGTAACAACGGCTGGCAGGCTCCTCAACTTGCTTTGATAGCAACAAGAGGCAATTGCGGTGTAATAACCTCAGGAACCGAGTGACCGTTCATAACATGGTTAACATCTTCTTCCCAAAATTTTACCATTCTGATGTCATCTTTTGACATCAGCTTGGAGTACTCTTCATGGTTGTACAGCACATTGTTCTTCCCTCCAAACTCTACGGGGAGGACTTCTGGATCAATGTGCGCGGACATTGTCTTCATGCTCTCCTCGTTCTCCTTGTACACATTGTGAAGATCGCGTGGACCGTTTGGTCCACCCCTGTGGTTTTTCTTTTTCACCTTGAGGAGGTTTTTTCACGTAAATCCTTGTGTCACCTGTGCATGTGCTCATTATTTTATTTCCACTGCATATATATTGATTGAAACTATCCTCGGGGTTCACCGCAAGCTGTGGGGGTTGTGTATCTTCCCCCAACAACAAGAACTTCACGTTCGATATTACTAATAGATTTTTATACTACAAACAATACCATTGCTCCTCAATTTATCCGTCTACTACTCTTTCAGGGTTGTACCAGATCCGTAACAATGGCTGGCAGATGCTCCTCCACTGGTGGAAAAAGGGCCTTCAGTCCCAGGCCGCAACTGGCTCCAGTCCCGGTTTTGGGCCCGGGACTGCGAAAACGGTACTAGAGCCCCCCCCCCTAGTCCCGGCTCGCTACGGCCCGCGACTGATAACAGCCACGTGGATGTTTCAGCGCCGCGGGGGGCGGAAACCCTCTAGTCCCGGGCCGTAACACCACCCGGGACTATAAGGTTTCCTGCCGCGGGAAAGAATTGTGTGTTTCTCTGCCGCGGCAGAGATTGTGTATTTCCTTTTTTTTTGCCATTTCATTCCTTTTTCGTTTTGTGTTTCACTATAATTCAAACATCTATTTCAGTATACATATTATACGCTACTACATACACACTACATGTCGATGCATTTATATAATTAATCGATCCCTTGCAAGCATACATATAATCAATCATATCAAAAGAAAGAAATGTTTTGAAATCACATGGTCATTGATGAATATATATATCGTATGAGCTACATGGAGATGACTAAGGCAAATCGAGTTCCACGTCATCGGTATAATGGTCTCCATGTACATCAAGGACTTCCTTCATCATAAATCCCGCCAGCTCCTCTTGAATTGCTCTTATGCGTTGGTCTGGCTCTAATTTCTCCCGCAAATCATAAATATAATGTGAGTCAACTTTCAACTTTGGTCCACTCATGGATGTACTGCATATAGTATCCACATAAATGAGTTCCGGTGGCTGTTGTAAACTCTTCGCCATTTTATAAGTTAGCTCCTCTTTGAATGGACCTGGTATTTTCATGCGAACTGCGGTCCAACACCTTTCGGCAAAGAAAATGAACAAAGGAGTTATTAGTTACTTGATATCAGGAAATGAATGAAAGAGGACGATATAATGCGATAATGATTGAAATTACTTATGGAGCATTGCTTTCATGTCGCTCCACTGCTCTTGGTCCCAACTTAATGAGTCGTGGACTTAACTAGGGAGTTGTCAACTTGAATGTTTAGCAAGATCTAGTGGAATCTGCGGACGTTTACATAAGCATACGTGCATAGCTCATCGAGTAAACAAAAATAAAATATGTACAAGATATAAACACTCACTTGAAGTTGTAAGGAAATAGTATTTCCGTAACAAAATTATTATCGTTTAAGAACCTGCACAGGTCTTCCTTCACGTCCTTGGGGTGATTCTTTAACGTATATTCAATAATGATATATGGGTCAATGAACCCAACGTCGTATCTTCTAGCTCTTTTGCATTCAAGCATCTTCATTCTGCAGAATATAATATCATCATTCAGGGTGCAGGTGGGACTACCCGCGGAAGACCCGCATATGCCCGCACAGTCCCACACATTTTAAGTGGGCGTCCCACAGGTACCCGCGAAACTTATGCGGGTACCCACTATCCCACGTATGCCCACATGTGCCCGCAAATATGTTATTGTAATTGTTGCTCATATAATGTTAATACAAATATTACCAACCTCATTCGCAACACAATCAAGACAGAGCAACGTATTCAAAACCTGATACTACCACTAGTGACCAACGTATTCAACCAACAACTTCAGATACAGGCTATGGCCTCCACTACTTCAGATATGACCTACAGACTTCAACCAACAGCTTCAAATACAGCTTCAACCAACTTCAGACATACTTCAACCAACAGCTTCAACCAACAGCTTCAGATACTACATAATGATGTACATGAATATTCAGTTATAGAAAGATCATGATCTCAGTGCTTATGTGTTTACTATCGACATGTCCACGTTCCTTCCCATTGAGAGAGAAGCTAACTCAGCCAAAAAAAATCAAGCATTAACCTCGGTCATCACAAGCATTAAGGGTTGGCAACATCGATGTATTGTATCGTAAAATGTAGGATGACAGGAATGCCGTATAATAACTTAGTATCTCATTTATTCACTTGTAATAAATTGTTACATGAATATTCGGTATTACAGAGATTCTAATCTCAGGCTAGTTTACGTGCTAGTGTCATACTTGATTTCCACTCCATCTTGGCTATCAATAAATCTATATACCAATCTTTTTTTTCATCTTTCTTTTTAAAATTGAATCTATGTACCATGTAGTATATACAATGCCTAGGGCATTTGTTTCAACAGCTAGAATGAATATAATTAGCATATCTACTCAATTTATCCCAAAGATTGGTCATACGACACATTCTCCATGGCAGGATAGAAATCGCTAGAAAGATCTGAAATCTTGAACATCTAGAATAGGAAGATACTGAAATTACCTTATGCTTTCTTGAACATTGATGAGACATGTTTCACGTATGATCACCACGCTCTTTCCAACTCTATAAAAACATAGGAGCAAAATATGTCAAGAATAAACAACAAGAATAAGTAATATTGTGCCAAAGAAAACACTTTAGTGAAGGAAAACAGAACCTACCAGCTGCCTTAAACCAGTCCCAGAGACATATCAAAATCTCGAGAGAGGATGAAAGGCTGCTCCGGTAGTCGCTGACGACGCGTCCTCCGGTGCTAAAAGCTGACTCGGAAGGAACAGTTGAAGCTGGAATGGCCAATATGTCACGTGCCATTTTGGAGAGCACGGGATACTTGGAAGAACTAACTTTCCACCATTGAAGAATGTCCACCTCCTTCTTCCGAGGAATCAACTCTTCTTTTAGATAGCAATCGAGCTCATTGCTTGCTTGTCTTCTTTTAGACCTCATGTGTTGATCCCACTCCACAAGTGGATCATCCTCTACTTCCACCTCTTCGGTATTAGGACTATCCATTTCTCTTTGTGAGTGAGCAGAAACCTCTAGATTGTATTCATCGAAGAGTTTCTGCATGGTTTTCTTCACCTCGCCCATCCATGTGCCCACCTCCTCTTCATTTCCAAAGTCCCTCAGAAGATAGTCAAGGAGGTCATACTTGAATCGTGGATCAAATATAACAGGAATGCAAGCTGACTTGTATGATTCCAACCAATATTCGTTGAACTTTATTTGCATCTCATTGTACCATACGGGCAATTATATGATCTTGACTAGATGCTTCTTTATTCCTTATCTTCATTTTCAGACTTGCTTCTTCTTTATTCAACGTTTTCTTGATATTCCAGAGCTGATAGAAATACAGATGGGAAGTGGGATAGTTTGAGCCCGAAAGAGTGTTTGTTGCGGTGTAGAAGACCCTCAACAACTTGCAAACAGCTTCTGCCAATTTCCATTCAGTGGCCAAAGGAGCAAATGCATAATCCTTATCATGCTTCTCTAGAGAAGAAAAGGCGCCTCTGAGAGGTAAAGCAGCTTCAAGCATCAAATAAGTGGAGTTCCAACGAGTTGTGACATCAACATGTGGACTTTTATATCTTGAAGTGAGCCCTACTTGCATGACGATGTCAAGGAACTTCTCAACCCTTGTTTGTGAACTTCTCACAAACTTGCAACTCTCTCTAATATTATTGACAGTGGGTTTTACTTCTTTGAGACCATACTGCGCAATAATATTGAAGACATGTGTTCCGCAGCGGTAGTGAAGTAGTACTCCATTTGAAACAAGGAAACCTTTATTTTCCAAATTTTCTCTCAAATGATTAAGCATAGCAATATTTACTGATGCATTGTCTAATGTAAAACTAAAGAGTTTATCCTCTATGTTCCACTCTTGAATACTCCTTAGTACTACATCAAACATGTTCAATGAATTGTGCGGTGTCTCCATCATACTGAATCTTATAATACTTTTATGGAGTTTCCATTCATCAGAAATAAAGTGGCAGGTCATGCAGAGATAACCTAATTTCTGATTAGAGGTCCACATATCACCCGTGAGAGATACCCGAGAGTCCAAATTTTCAAAATATTTTTTCATTCTATCTCCATGCATTTGAAAAGCAGCTTCACAATCATTCTTGAGTGTTGTTCTAGAGACATTTTCAAACCATGGATTCAATGATTTAGTGAATTCTCTAAAAGATGATGACTCAACTAGCAAAAACGGCATTTCATTCACAACAATGAACTTCACTAGCTTCCTTCTTGCGATAACTGGGTCAAATTTCCAATCAGGATCAATCCCCTCAGGACGACCCATCTTATCAACCATCTCAATCTTTGCTAGTTTAGCTGGGCATACCTTTAAATGCCGACCAATCTGGCTGCTCCCCGAGTCTCTTGAAGCTGGAAAGATTTTCTGACAATGACCACAGCGGCCTTTCACAAGTTTGTTTCCTTGATAAATTGGCTCAACTTCTTTCCATATGCGAGAAAGCAACTTGCGGCGTCCACGTGTCCAGCCTACATGCAATGGAAGAAAAGCTTAGTCAGGTAATGAAAAGTAAAGACAAGGAAAATGAATAATCAATGAATATATACGAGAAAATCTTACCATAGGGACTGGTCATTCTTCCATCAGGTGAGAGGTCATGAAGAGAGGGAGATATTGAAGGCTGTTGTGAAGGAGAGTTAAGTGACTCTTGTGAATTTGATCCCTCGGGTGAACCTGTCATATTTGGCCTTATATGTGCTGCCTCATTTATTGATTCCCTTCTATGTGCTGCCTCATTTATTGATTCCCTTCTATGTGCTGTTGCGTTTATAAGAATATTAACTCCTGGCGACGACGTCACCCGTGGACTGGTTGATATTGCAAGCCGTCCCTAAAATTGAGCCAAACAATTCAAACTGACTTGTGGTTTTCATGGCATATCAATAGGATATAAACCATGTATGCGTATATGATTTTTACCTTCCTCCGGCTCCCTATGATCTCCTTGCGGACATCGATGTCGCCATTTATCTCTGGACGCACTTTCTCCTTGTGCAACATAGTGTCTACTGGTGGAAGCGCTGCTGCTGCTCCCTATTGAAATATACAATAATCCAGTATATAACATTAGAAAGTATGTAGATGGTATTATACAACATGGGTTCATGTTGCATCTACATACAAGGAACTTTAGCTGGTATTATATAACATTAGAAAGTATGTACCTTGTTCTTACTGCTCTTGAATTTCTTGGACACACCAGATTTGATCTGTTTGCTGGTTTCAGTGTTGTTGTTTGTGGACTGGCTCTGCATCCTTGTTTCAGTTGGCTGCTCCTGGATCTGTGGCTGAGTGGAGAAGAAAGAGAGGCTTGAGTTAGTGGAATCAAGAGCAAATGAAAAGAGACAAAGGGAATTGGCAGAAATATACGATGGAGAATATGACATATAATCAAACTAACACAATCATATGTGTTGACTCAGACAATCCTGCAAGGCTGCAACCACCAATTAGTTGCAAACAAGTTCATTAGTTACTTCTAGCTGAATGTTTGACTGTCGGATGAACTTTCGTAGAGGTGCTCCACAAGTTCATTAGTTACTCATAATATTTATAAAAATTGCAGTGGGAGTTATCCCACTGTTTTACCCTAAAAAAAATGAACCCCTGCATGTTCCAATTTGATCTGCTTGCAAACAACTATCTCTCACTAGAGGGCAACACTTCAGCAGCTTGTTGCTTGCAAACAACTATCTCTCACTAGAGGGCAACACTTCAGCAGCTTGTTGCCTACCTGAGAAACTAGAGATAGTTGAAACAAGATAAAGCTCCATACTGAGCACCACTAATGAAAAGAACAGGAGTACACAAATAAACTGTAAAGGATCACTGCATCACGGTCTGTTTATCAAGGGGAATAATCTGTAGTGATTGAGAAGGGAACTCATATTCCCTAGGAAAGGAGAAGAGCCTAGACAGTACTGAGCTGTGGCATGCGTTTACCTAGCAACTTGATTGCTTATTTTAAAATGCCACTGTCATCGATTAACTTGAGAGTGGAGTTCCATCTCTCCTTTCCAAAATCATAACATGTCATCTTCAAGAGAACAGCTAATTTACAAAAAGAAAAAAAATTCAAATTCTGAACCATGTCAAAGGATAACATTATCTTGACTTCAGGACTTTTGAGTAAGCACAGAAGAGATGAACTTATAACAAAGTGTGCTTCATACAAATCATCCCAGACCAAGAAAACCACACTGAATTTATCAGATGCACTCCACAATGTGATTATCGAACATAACGTAGGGGCTCATGTCAGATACCATCTAATTTCTGAAAGTTGTAAGCCACCGATCTGCCTTTGCCTGGAAGAATGAATATTTTTAAACTAGAACCAAGTTATTTCTTATTGTCAGGTAATGCACAATTTTTAATAAAACAGAACTGAATTTGTTGGACTATTCAAATTTCCATTCAGTTTTGGTTTTGCATCTGGCTCTGTTATGTTGTTGCTTTTGCTTGCTAATGGTGCCTGTTCAGAGGGTCTGAACAAAGATACACACAGGGTGTTGCTCTGATACATTGACGGTTTACTTGTACCTAGCTAGCTACAAACATACTAGTATAACACATGGATAATGTAGGTAGCCACAAAGGATATTTGCTTCAACGTACACAATCTTTTGTCGGATGAACCCATGAAAACACTTTCAGATTAAAAGCAGTTCATACTTGCAACCATGGTCACTCTCAGCACATGGTCACTCTCAGCACATCACATATACTGAGCAACCATCTCTTGCAAGAGTTGGTATACCAAAAATAAATCGATCTCCAGTAAAAATTACAGTACCTTTCTTTTCTTGGACCTTGGGGATTCCTTGCAGGTGCCCATATTAGATCTTGGACCATGGATCGGAGGAGGAGCGGGAGAAAGGGAGGTGGAGTAGACCTTCCCCGCAATGAGGAGGAGCGTCGACCACTGGGATTGGAGGAGGAGCGGCGGGGAGAAAGGGAGGTGGGAGTAAACCTTCTCCCGCAGCCGGAGGAGGAGGATCTGCCATGGCGGAGCTAGTCGGCGGGGCTCCGGCGGCTCCCTAACGCGGCGGGGCTCCGGCGCCTCCCCTCCCTAACGCGGCGGGGCTCCGGAGACTCCCTTCCCGTGTCCGCGATGAGGAGACGTCGAGGGCGTCTGGAGTCTGGACTCGAGTCCGTCGGTGGAGGGCGTGACTGCTTGTTGGGGTCGATGTGGGCTGTCCCACAGACGCCCACATATTTTTCTTGTGTATTTGTGGGTGTCCCACATAGTTTTTTATGTGGGCTTGGGCAGTGGGCTCCGTGGGTAGCCCACTCCCACCTGCACCCTGAATCATCATACAAAAGGATATATAGTTAGGATAATATATTAAATGCAATGAACGAGCTAAAGCTACAAACTTAATTATAGAAATAAATAACTTACAGACAGTAGCAACCAATAATAGATTTGTCGAGGGCGCGCTGGTTGTAGAACTGAAACAGTTCGGTCATTTGAACCTGTATCGAGTATGGTTTGAAGTGATGCTCCTTTCTAACGTCCATCGGAAACCAATCTTTATGATGCTTTTTTCTGCTTGCGACATGTACCATTCATGCAAATTCCGCATATGTGTGGATAGACGCGCGAGCTCCTCATTACTGACTAGAGGCCCCCCCTTGGACATACTGTCATACTATCTGACCCACTGGCGTATCTTCATATCCTAAATATTGACCAAGAGACATATTTGCTTCGTTAGCAAGTGCTTTGGCCTACGATACAGTGATTCCCATAAGTGCAGCATTATTACGGGCTCTAGGGTCCATTATTTGGATGTCCATATCCATTTCAACTCTGAAGTCCTTGTCGAGGTCTGAAATGACTTTGAGCGGGGCGACCGATTGATTCTTCAGTGCTCCGAGCTGGGCAACTTGCTTCCCGCTTTTTTCACTTGTGATTTCTTTATTCTGTGCTTGCTTAATAATCTCTCGGTCATAGTCTGATTTCAGATTCATCGATATCTGGGATGGTTGCTCAAGAAAGGACTTAGCCCACTTTTTGGTTTTTTTGTTATATACCGGATTTGGCTCAGGCTTTTTGGGTGCAAAATGCGCCTTAACTTGGGCAGCCACATCTGTGTTAGTTTCCTCATCGGTCTTGTCATAAGGTCTCTTTGGAAGAGCCGGCGGGATATCGACTACCTTCGGCGTTTGACCTTTCTTCGATGTGGGGCGCAGGGGACCGACGAACTTTCGTTTCTTCGACGAGGTAGTAGTATTGCACGGAGGCGGATGCGAAGATTGAGTTGATGTACTCCTGCTGCGGCGATCGTCAGCGGGGCGGGGTGGACTTGGAGGTTGGCGATAATCGGGTTGGGGTGGACTTGGAGGTTGGCGATAATCAGGTTGGGGTGGACTTGGAGGTTGACGATATTCGATGCAGGGTGGATTTGGATTCCTTGGAGTCGGTGGCCTTGGCGCCGAGCCTGGAAACTTGATGTACTTCTTATTCCATAGAATGATGTTGCGCTTGACATCTCCTAGTTTTGTAAGGCCTTCAGGCGTAGCGATTTCAATCTCTAGGTCCGCAAAATCCTCCACTATGTCATCCACCGTGACATGGGCATAGCCTGGTGGAATCGGAAGTGAATGGTGGAGTGCTCCAGGTAGACAAGGTAAAGCAGTGTCGATCGCCACCTTGGAGGACAGGTTGTTCATTGGTTGATGTAGCTCACATTGTGCCATCTCTCTGACATCATCCACGGGGTAGTGAGGAGCCGGTGCATCATCCAGCAGTGCTTGATCATCAGCACGGACCTCCGAGGAAGCCACGCTGCTTCTCCGTTGGCTAACATCCAATGCAGGATCATCATACCGCGGGTGAGTTGACAATGGCGGCCTTTGGCTAATTTCATGCATGAGGTTCTTCAGATCAGCTAGGTCCTGCTCTACCCTGGAGATCCGGTCTGCCTCCCGGTCCTTATTTCTCTGACGGCTTCAGAATCGGCATCGCATCGAGGAAACCCTTTCTTCCACGAGACACCGGCGCCTTTGCCTCGTGTTCGTCCTCCCTTTTCAGGATTCCCTAGGGCGCGTGTCAGCCCGTCGTTCTCTCTCTCGGGACGGAACAATCCCAATTGAGCATTGTTCATTGCTTGAATAAGGTCTTGGGATGGTTTTAGAATTTTATCATGAAATAATGTCTTCCCTGTTTCTGGGTCCAAGGATCCCCCGTGCCCGTACCACCAGTGCTTTGACCTCTCGGGCCATCCATCTGTACCAGGAGTGACGCCTCTAGCCCTCATTTCCTTCTCCATAGTTTCCCACTTAGGGATGGCACTCTTGTAGCCACCTGTCCCCATTTTATGATGGTATTTCTTGTTGGCAGCATTTAACGCGTTCTTTGCCGACTTTGCCTTTGCTTTATCAGATTTCTTGTACTGTACAAAATCGGGCCACTGTTCTCTCAACTTCTCGTTTACTCCTTTGAAGTCTGGAGTTTTCTTTTTTGCGACATATTTCGCGTATAAACTTTTCTTGTGGTTCCGGTACAGTTCAGCCATCTTGCTCAGTGTCCACTCCTTGAATTTCGCTCTATTTTCAAGCCCACCCGGCCTTGGGGTAATACCATCTACCTCAAATTCCTCATACTCTGGAGGTAGTATGACATGCGCTATGAGCTTCTGCCAAAGGTCATCTTTGGCATCATCGGTGACATAGCTGTTGGATTCTTCACCGGCTTTCTTTGACTTATTCCATTCTTTGATGGTGATCGGCATGTTGTCCCTAACAAGCACCCCGCATTGATTTATAAACATCCTTCGGTGCTTCTCTGGAGCAATCGGTTCACCATCATCATCTTTTCTTTGATGGTGAACCTCTGATTACCATCCAACTTTTTGTTCGGCCCTCGTTTCGTTCGAGCTATCGATTGCTTCGATCCGGTGGGATAAAAGAAGAAGAGAGAGTAATTAATATATATCTAGATCAGTTAATGAATAGAGGTAACACGAGACTTTATATATATATATATATATGTGTGTGTGTGTACCTCGCCGAATCCTGTCGAGGGGCCATCAATATTGTTGTTATTTGTTTGCCCTTCGTCCATCTGGTCTTCCCCTTGGTACATTAGGTTTTCCTCTAGTCCATCACCGGATGGATTCAGATATGAGGATATCTCTTCCTCGAGCAAAATATCTTCGGCGCCGGTAGTAATATTAAGAGGAATTTCACCTCTTATCATGCCCTGAAGAAAATCTTCACCGATGCGACCAGGATCTTCGGATGGATCCATGACTTAATTATCTATAAAAAAAGAGAGTTAAACAGGTTAGAAAAAACAATAATCCTAATAACTCAAACAATATAATCCTAATTATAATAATCCTAACATTATTTGTGCTAAAACAATAATCATGATAACTAAAACAAAAAAATAACCCTAATAAAACAATAATCCTAATATTATTTGTGGTAAACAAAAAAATAACTAAAACAATATAATCCTAATAAATAAAACAAAAACTAACTAAAACAATAATCCTAATCCTAATTCTAATATTTTAATTAAAACAATAATCCTAATAACTAAAACAATATAATTCTAATTATAATAATCCTAATATTATTTGTGCTAAAACAATAATCATAATAACTAAAACAAAAAAATAACCCTAATAAAACAATAATCCTAATATTATTTGTGGTAAAACAAAAAATTAACTAAAACAATATAATCCTAATAAATAAAACAAAAAAATAACTAAAACAATAATCCTAATCCTAATTCTAATATTTTAATTAAAACAATAATCCTAATACTAATCCTAATAACTAAAACAATAATTCTAATCCTAATAACTACTAAAACAATATAATCCTAATACTAATCCTAATAACTAAAACAATAATTATAATCCTAATAATTATATCCTAACTAAAATAAAAAACCACCCCGGCCTCGATCGATCGAAGCGCCACCGACGCCAGGCGTGATGACGGCAAGCGGAGACGGCTGGCCAGCGGGCGGCGACACTGAGAGTGGCGGCCGCATGCGGGCGGAGCGCGGCAGCGAGCGGAGCGACGGAGCATGGCACGGCGGAGCGCGGCACGGCGGCGCGGTGGAAGCGGCGGCCGGACAACACCTCGTCTCTTCTTCGTCTCTGCGTTCGTCGTCTGTGCTTCGTCTTCGTCTTCGTCGATAAATGCAAGTGCTGGGCACAGGGGCGGTGGCGCGCGGAATATAAAGGGCCATCCCTTTAGTCCCGGGCTAAGCCACCGCCCGCGACTAAAGGGTCTTTAGTCCCGTGCCGTGGATTAACCCGCGACTAAAGACCCCCCCTTTAGTCGCGGGTTAAGCCACGGCCCGGGACTAGTGTGTATTTTTCGGCCGCTTCGTTTTCGCGCGCGAAGGCAACCTTTAGTACCGGGTCCAGCCACGACCCGCGACTAATTGTTTTTTTGTAAATTTTCTTTTTTTCATTCAAAACTAATATAAAAACTTTGGAAAATCATATCTTTTATTATAATAATCCAAATAAAACAAATAATATGTCTATTATTATCAGAAAAATATAAAGAATCTTAATATAATATCTATTTATCTGTTTGCATCATTTATAAATTATTTCTTTTGTAAATTTTCTTTTTTTAATTCAAATCAAATATAAAAACTTTGGAAATCATATCTTTTATTATAATAATCCAAATAAAACAAATAATATGTCTATTATTATTAGAAAATATAAAGAATCTGAATATAATATCCATTTATCTGTTTGCATCATTTATAAATTATTTATTTGTAAATTTTCATTTTTTAATTCAAATCAAATATAAAAACTTTGGAAAATCATATCTTTTATTATAATAATCCAAATAAAACAAATAATATGTCTATTATTATCAGAAAAATTTAAAGAATCTTAATATAATATCCATTTATCTGTTTGCATCTTTTATAAATTATTTCATTTGTAAATTTTATTTTTTAATTCAAATCAAATATAAAAACTTTGGAAAATCATATCTTTTATTATAATAATCCTAATAAAACAAATAATATGTCTATTATTATCAGAAAAATTTAAAGAATCTTAATATAATATCCATTTATCTGTTTGCATCATTTATAAATTATTTCATTTGTAAATTTTCTTTTTTTATTCAAATCAAATATAAAAACTTTGGAAAATCATATTTTTATTATAATAATCCAAATAAAACAAATAATATGTCTATTATTATCAGAAAAATTTAAAGAATCTTAATATAATATCCATTTATCTGTTTGCGTCATTTATAAATTATTTCATTTGTAAATTTTCTTTTTTTATTCAAATCAAATATAAAAACTTTGGAAAATCATATCTTTTATTATAATAATCCAAATAAAACAAATAATATGTCTATTATTATCAGTAAAATTTAAAGAATCTTAATATAATATCCATTTATCTGTTTGCATCATTTATAAATTATTTCATTCGTAAATTTTCTTTTTTTAATTCAAATCAAATATAAAAACTTTGGAAAATCATATCTTTTATTATAATAATCCAAATAAAACAAATAATATGGGCTAAGGATCCCAGAGTGGCAGGTGATGATGACGATGACGAAGAAGACCCTGAAGCTGCGTACTATAGGAATAGGCATGATTATGACTAAAGGGGGCGGCTTTAGTCCTGAGTGTTAGCTAGTTCTGATTTGTCCCGGTTTTTAATATTAATAAATGTCTTGAGTGTTACCTAATAAAGAGAGGGTTCATATTTAGTCCGGTTGGAGAAACCAACCACGACTGAAGGGATTGCGGCAGACTGGGCCAGGCAACACTAATAATAGGGGTGAGTGTCGACATTATGTCGTGCGGCTTGTACCTTGTTTCGGATGGTGTCACCAACCGGGACTAAAGATGAACCGTTAGTCCCGGTTGGAGACACCAACCGGGACTAAACATGAGTCAGCACTAATAATAGGGTGAGTGTCGACATTATGTCGTGAGTGTCGACATTATGTCGAGCTGCTTGTACTATAAATAGGCATCCTTGTGAGTCCAGTCCTCCAGCCAGTTTGAGGCATCTCCAAGATGGTTTTCGAGAGCAGGGACACCACTATGGCGATTCGGGAGATCTGACGAAGCCCTCCTCTGGAATCTCCGAGAATCGGTCATAGAGGCACTCTAATATGTGAAATTAGTTAGCTCCAGCGTATTGATCTAGTTAGAGAAGTTACAAGTCGCAAGATGGTTTTCGAGGCGAGGACACCACTACGGCCAGTTCGGGGAGATGCCGCGAGCCAGTCCTCCGGCATCTCCGAGAAACTGGTCATAGAGGCACTCCCTAATATGTGACCTCGCGCGTTTGGAGATCAGATCTTAATGGTAAGTATGAATCGGGACTAAAGGCCCTCCTTTAGTCCCGGTCCAGCCACAAAACGGGACTAACACACTCAAGATTGTTTGCAGACAACACTATAAAAATGGACATATGCATGGAGCATCTTCACTCATAAAATGTTACAATTATTACATATCATTTCTTCGGGTGTGTTCCTTTCTGATCCCGTCGTATCCATGGAGCATCTTCATTCATTAACATGATGCTTGGGTCATCCTTCACCGCGAAGGGCGGAATTTCATGAAACTTATCACAATCTTCTGACATGTCTGGCTTGTCCTCCACTCCCACGATGTTTCTTTTTCCTGAAAGAATTATGTGGCGCTTTGGCTCATCGTCTGATGTATTCTTTTTCTTATTTTTTCTTTTTCTAGGTTTGGTAGACATGTCCTTCACATAGAAAACCTGAGCCACATCATTGGCTAGGACAAATGGTTCGTCTAAGTACCCAAGATTGTTGAGATCCAATGATGTCATTCCGTATTTCTTGTCTACCTCAACCCCTCCTCCTGCCAGCTTGACCCATTTGCACCGAAACAAGGGGACCTTAAAAGTAGGTCCATAGTCAAGTTCCCATATCTCCTCTATGTAACCATAATATGTGGTCTTTGACCCATTGTTGTCTGTTGCATCAAAGCGGACACCACTGTTTTGGTTGGTGCTCTTTTTATCTTGGGCTATCATGTAAAATGTATACCCATTTATCTCGTACCCTTGGAAAGTCGATATAGTCGAAGATGGTGACCTAGACAACAAGTATAGCTGATCTCCAAGAGTGTTGTTTTTGATGAGATGTTGCAACCAACCGCCGAAACTCTTCATGTGTTCATCTCTAATCCAAGAGTCATGCTTTCCAGGGTTGTTGGAGCGCAAGATTTTCTTGTGTTCCTCGATATATGGGGATGCCAAGATAGAATTTCAGAGAACGGTGTAATGTGGTGTAAGAATGTTCGTCCCTACATATTATTGATTTCCTTCCTAGAGTACCCTTTCCACTCGGTCTCCCCTCATACATGATTGAGGAAGACCAATCGGCTTAAGGTCGGGAACAAAGTCAACACAAAATTCAATGACCTCCTCTTTCCATAGCCCTTGGAGATGCTTCCTTCGCCTAGCATTCTGAACATATTTCTTTAAGATTCCCATGAACCTCTCAAAGGGAAACATATTGTGTAGAAATACAGGATCGAGAATGGAAATCTCTTCGACTAGGTGAACCAAAGAAAGTGCATCATAATATTGAAGAAGGATGGTGGGAACACCAACTCAAACCCGACAAGACATTGGACCACATCATTACGTAACCATGGTAGATCTTGAGATTGATTATCTTCGAGAGATTGCATTGAGAAATGCACATAGCTTCACAATGGGTACTCGAACATTATCGGTAGAAGCCCCCTCAATGCAATCGGAAGCATTTGCGTCATAATCACGTGGCAGTCATGAGACTTTAGGTTTTGGAACTTTTTTCTGCCATATTTATTATTCCCTTTATATTCGACGAGAAGCCAGACGGGACCTTAATACTGCTTAGGCATTCAAAAAATATTTCCTTCTCTTGTTTGGTAAGAGTGTAGCTGGCATGACCTTGAAACCATTCTGGATGTAGGCCATCTGGGTCTTTCATACGTTGATGGTCCTTTCGTGCTTCCGGTGTATCTTTTGTCTTCCCATACACGCCCAAGAAGCCTAGCAGGTTCACGCAAAGATTCTTCGTCACATGCATCATATCGATTGCAGAGCGGACCTCTAAGAATTTCCAATATGGTAGCTCCCAAAATATAGATTTCTTCTTCCACATGGGTGTGTATCCTTCAGCATCTTTCGGAACAAATTTTCCTCCAGGACCCTTTCCAAAGGTTACCAGTTGATCCAAATCTTTGACCATATCAAATATATCAGCACCAGTACGCTCCTTAGGCTTCGTCTGGTGACATGCCAGACCGTTGAAATGATTGCCTTTCTTTCTTAAGGGATGCTTGGCCAAAAGAAATCGACGATGCTCATTGTATACATTCTTCTTACAATGTTCCAAATATATACTTTAAGTCTCATCTAAACAGTATGTGCATGCATTGTATCCCTTGTTTGACTGTCCTTAAAGGTTACTAAGAGCAGGCCAATCATTGATTGTTACAAAAAGCAATGCTCGGAGGTTAAATTCTTCCTGCTTGTGCTCATCCCACACGCGTATCCCGGGCTCGTGCCACAACTGTAAAAGTTCTTCCACTAATGGCCTTAGGTACACATCAATGTCGTTGCCGGGTTGCTTCGGACCTTGGATCAACACTGGCATCATAATGAACTTCCGCTTCATGCACAACCAAGGAGGAAGGTTATAGATGCATAGAGGCACGGTCTAGGTGTTGTGACTGGAGCTCTGCACCCCAAAGGGATTCATTTCATCTGTACTTAGACCAAACCTTAAACTCCTTGCGTCATCTGCAAAGTCCGGGTACTTTCTATCGATTTTTCTCCATTGCGACCCATCAGCGGGGTGTCTCAACATCCCGTCTGACTTACGTTCCTCTTTATGCCATCGCAACAACTTGGCGTGCTCTTTATTTCTGAATAAGCGTTTCAACCGTGGTATTATAGGAGCATACCACATCACCTTCGCAGGAACCCTCTTCCGGGGGGCTCGCCCTCAACGTCACCAGGGTCATCTCGTCTAATCTTATACCGAAGTGAAGTGCATACCGGGCATGCATCCAAATTCTCATACTCCTCACCGCGGTAGAGGATGCAGTCATTAGGGCATGCATGTATATTCTGAACCTTTAAACCTAGAGGGCAGACAACCTTCTTTGCTTCATACGTACTGGCGGGCACTACGTTATATTTTGGAAACATATTCTTCATCATTTTTAGCAACTTTTCAAATGAGGAGTCAGATATAGCACACTCAGCCTTCCATCGCAGCAATTCCAGTGTGCTGCCCAGCTTTTTCAGACCATTTTCGCAATTTGGGTACAACAACTTTTTGTGATCCTCTAGCATGTGATTGAACTTCTCCCTATCCTTTTCAGTTTCACAATCTCTTCGTGCATCGGCAATGGTCCGACCAAGATCATCGGCGGGTTCATCATGTGTCTCTTCTTCATCCTCCCTTCAAAGATCCCCATGGAAGTATCTCCGTACTCAGGGAAACCATGATAGTTGTCATCCTCCTCCTCTTCTTCATTGTCTTCCATTATAACCCCTCTCTCTCCGTGCTTGGTCCAACAATTATAACTGGGCATGAAGCCGGAATTCAACAGGTGGCTGAAGGGTTTTTGAGTCAGAGTAATCCTTATAATTCCTACATCCATTACATGGACAGAATACAAAACCATTGCGCTTGTTTGCATCAGCAACACGGATGAATTCATGCACGCCATTAATGAACTCGCCAGAGCGTCGGTTAGTACCGTACATCCATTCCCGGACCATCTGCATTATAGTAAAAGTATATCAAAAACCATTACACAACATGATAAAATTATTACAAGTTATATTGAGAGCTTCTAGAGCATTAATTTTGAATTTTGAAAAATTTACATGCACCAATTTGTGAATTGGAGAAAACAATCAACATGATAAATGTGGAGTTTTTTATTATTGTTCTATCAGTGAAAACCTCATTCCATTCTAAGCTCTGAAACTCTAAAATTACACATTTCAATTTTCAGTAACTATGTGCCTAATCAAAATTTGTTACACATATATATCAAAATCCTTCTAGCTACTTCTAGAGCATGCATGCATTTGATCCATATCTCTATACTTCTAGAGCATTATAGAGCTAAAGTAGCAGTAAGAGATAAAAGAATGAAGTTCTAACCTTTTAAAGCTTTGGATTTAGGTGTTGCAAACTAAATCTTGACAAATCTTGAGAAAAAATGGCATGAACTCTCTTGCTTTTTTGAGAAAAATGGCCACCATATGATTTAGGGCAGGTGGATAAGAAGCTGTATATATACTGATGGACAACTAGTCCTGGGCCGTGATACGACCCGGGACTAATAGTCCCCGAAAAGAGCAGTTGGCCCGCTCCAGGTTATTAGTCCCGGGCCGTATTACGGACCGGGACTAATGACCTGGTCCGGCCCGGGACTAGTCACTACGGCTGTTTTTAGCCGTTAGAGGCCTCACGGCCCGGGACTAGTGCTCCCACTAGTCGCGGGCTGTGGCAGGCCGGGACTGCTGGGCTTGTTCTGATCGAACCGAAGATGGTTTTTCCAGTAGTGCTCAACTTGCTTTGGCAGCAACAAGAGACGATTGCGGTGTAATAACCACAGGAACTGAGTGACCGTTCATAACATGGTTAACATCTTATTCCCAGAAGTTTACCATTCTGATGTCATATTGTGACATCAGCTTGGAGTACTCTTCATGGTTGTACACCACATTGTTCTTCCCTCCAAACTCTACGGGAAGGACTTCCGGATCAATGTGCGTGTACATTGTCTTCATGCTCTCCTCGTTCTCCTTGTACACATTGTGAAGCTCGCGTGGACCGGTTGGTCCACCCCCCGTGGTTTTTCTTCTTCACCTTGAGGAGGTTTTTCCACGTAAATCCTTGTGTTACCTGTGCATGTGCTCATTATTTTATTTCCACTGCATATATATTGATTGAAACTATCCTCGGGGTTCACCGCAAGTTGCGGGGGTTGTGTATCTTCCCCCAACAACAAGAACTTCACGTTGGACATTACCATTAGAGAATAACAAAAAAAGTAGACAAAGTGAAATCTTGTTGCAATCATATAAAACTAATCATCATGGTTCTCCCATTTCCTCAAAATTGTAATGAACTAATCAAAACATGTGTACAAGAAAAATGATATGTTCCACAATCTGAAAGTATAAATGCTACACCAAATAAACACACAATATCGATCAACAACAAGAAGGTAACACATGAAAGTGAGAACATTCTTTGACCTACACATATTGCATGGAGATTGTCGAAGATGGGGATGGCTCTATATGGGTGATGATGGTGATGAAGATGGTACTTCCCACATTGGCTTCATGTTGTGATGAAGATGGATCACGTCACATCCATATATAATCCCTTGTAGTTTCATGTATCCCCTTAGTAAGGATGCATAAGTGGGACAAATGAGATAAGTGAGATCATACTTTTACACCTCTAGTTTAACTCTAGACTACGTTGAATAAGTGGGGTATGTAGAATTTAACAAATCTCACTTATCCCACTTAGTTTAGAGTTAGACTAGGGTGTAGAAATGGGATCCCACTTCTACATCACTACCCCTTGGGAGATGCAGATACAACACTAGAAGGGCGATTGGATGGCCTCTCCCTAGGCTAAACATGCATCTGTGGCGTGCCATCGAGACACATGGGCCCCATAGGCCTTCACCTCTCTAGATGCTTCACCATCATCGATACAAACTCCCATCATATTTTCTTATATATTTAGAAAGCTTGGAAGAAGTCCTTATTACTCCTTTTACATCCAACATGTTGAACTATACCAGTGGATTGTCTATCTCTTTTTATCAGATCGGTCTTTTGGAATAGTTGGTTAGTGCGTGAAGCTTAACATGGTATGAAAGCCTAAGGTCTCGAGTTCGAGTCCTGATTTTCGCAATTTATTGTTGTTATCCCCCTCTTGTCTATGTATTGGCCTTTTGAGCCATACATTTTTGTTTACACGTGTTGACTTGTCTTCCCGTCACACGTGAAGGGGGAGGTTGAACTGTATAAGTAGATTATCTAACTCTTTTCATCAAATTGGTCTTTTAGAATAGTTGGTTAGTGCATAAAGCTTAACACAGCAAAATATAAGTATTTGAAAAAATAGAACCAATATGGATTAATACTTACCGATGTTGGCCTGCTAACTAATGATTTGAAATGCACGTATCACGGGACACAACCAATGCAGTATAATGGGTAGCCCTCCTTTGGTTCACCAAATAGAGATGTTGGACCTTCTTCTTGCCCATGTTAGAGTAACAACAAATTCTTATTGACGGCTTGCATGCTTGATGGTTTACCTAAAAAAAAAAGAAAACAACAAATACTCATTACAAACTTGAACCAATGGTCTACAACGTCAATATGAAGTAACCATGTTTTCGGGAAGACAACTGGAAATAAATAAGTGGAATCATTAGAGCAAACTGTAGAAAGGGATGACAATTACTGAAATGGAAACTACATAGTGACGAACTGAGCGTATAAGAGTCAGATAGAAGACGAGCAATACTAGTACTAGGTAACATTGTTTACTGCCTTTAGTTCTTGTCCATGTGAGAAAGAACCACTTATTTGGGGATGAAACAGTAATACATGATGGTGTAACATTACAAGTGAGAGCTGTATCAGAAAAATTGTCTGCGGTTACTTTTGTATCCAAACAATACCATTACTTCCCAATTTTATCTATCTATTCCTCTTTCAGAGCTGTACGAGATCCTCAACTTTATTTAGCAGCAACCATCGATGACTGCGGTGTAACCTCAGGAACCGAATGACCGTTCACGACATGGTTAATATCGGCTACCCAGAAGTTTGCAATTTTAAGGTCATCTTTTGTCATCAGCTTGGAGTACTCTTCATGGTTGTACACCACATTGTTCTTCCCTCCAAACTCTACCGGAAGGACTTCCGGATCAATGTGCCTGTACATTGTCTTCATGCTCTCCTCGTTCTCCTTGTACACAAAGTTCAGTTTCTTGACCGATTTTGGGTCAACCAATCGTTTCAAAACCTGAAACCATTTGAAACGTTTTAATTGTAAAGTAAATAGTATAAATTTTTTTGTGCTGGTACTAAAAATATTTTTGAACTAATTAATTAATAAAAACAAGACATGCAACATTACGTTCATGAAAGGGTGATGTTCAAAGCCCACACCTTAAAAGAAGACTCAAACACTTTGGGTGCATTGAACAGAAATGCAATTGCAAGCCTCTCCGGGTAATGGTTTTGCAGGACATTCATACTCTCTCTGGCAGTCTTTATGGGGCTTGCATGGGCAAGTGTCCATCCTGTGAAGTCTATCAGCCAAACCATTTTGTCTTGACCTTCAGGCATGCTGAAGACTGCATTCTCCAAGGCATATACAAGATGCTGCACCTGTCCTTCGTGAGATGATGTATTCTGAAATTATACCAGAACATTGTACAGGCGGCTTATAGTTCTGGGATCAGGAAGCTAGAGACTGACAGTTCCAAAACATGACAGAGAAGGCGCGGATGACAACTTTAAACATGCTGAGTTCTTACCTGCTTTGCAGGTCTCATTACAACCACGGTTTTACCCTCTCTATCAGGGAAACTTGCCCTGTACAATTTACCTGTTTCTGCTTCAACAGAAACATCAGGCTGAAATGAAGAAGAAAACAATTAAGGGAACTTTTAGCCACTTGACCATGTTAATAAAAAAATAACTTGAGAAAAGCAAGAAGGAAAATGAGGAGAAAACAATTACCCAGCGAATATCCTGAGGCCTCTTAGCTTCCCTCCACTTGAGACTTTCTTCCAACATTTTTCTAGACTTGTCCACATTCCAGTTTCGGGCTTCTAAATATCTTTCCAAACATGCTTCATTGCAGTACTTCTCTCCATGGGCAGACAAAGGCCCAATTGCAGCTCTCAGTTCATTGATCTGTGCTCACAGGATGTTTTATATGAGAGAATCAACACGAAAATAGTACGTAGTTCATGTTTAAATAAATAAACTAGAAAGATAAATGTCTCTCAGGTGTATGCTTTATACAGATAAAGGATGAATGACAGTTTTCCGCAACAAGGGCTAGAAAGCACTGATCTTAAGAGCCTTACGTCAACTGGAAACATCAAAAAGGCTCATACTTATGCTAAGTTACAGACATTTTGTCAAATGATAATCATCTGTGAGCATCCTTTGTCAGGAAATATGTGTAGTTCACACAGGCGGTTGATGCATTTATCATAAGAGTGTGCATGAATATGTCACTGCGGACTTGGGGAGTTTCCTATATATGCATAAAATGGAGAGTTGCTATTATCCCAAAATAAAATCCTGTAACAGGTGAAGGTGGAATTACAAGTTCACTCATAACACCATATGTGAGAATAAATCGTTTGACTTAAAATATTAAATTTCATACATGTCCCTCTGTTTCTATTTTATTCACTATTCCAGAGCTGTTATGCAGACTACTACTTTGCTATATTCAGGTTCACAGTTTGACCATTTTCATTTTTGTAAAAATGTATCTAAGATGGACACCTGACATAAACAGATACTGCCACCCTGAAACAGTTTAATCTTTAATTATGCTTAGGAGGGGAAATCAACATTTGTAATTGGTGACTAGAAGACATTTACTTTGCATGCTAATAGTTCCACAAAGTAACCAAAACATGGCAAATTTTCAAAGTACCTTTGCCTCTCTCTGCTCAGCATCTTCTAAACTGAAATGAGAGGTGTGCTTTCTCCGAAACATGATTTCTTCAACTCAGTGATGTTCAACCCTTAAACAGACAAAAATATTTGGAGTAATATTAGGTAACCATGGCCAATTCCTGTGTAAACCCACTTACATTTTAAATATTAAATGCAACAAATATAAATAACTAGTGAAGAACAAAATAATTTGAAATGACGGTCAATAATACGCATACATGCTAGATTGATATGAATACATAAACATGGAAAATCGTTTTCTCGTTTGACCAGACTTTTAAATAAGCTTACAGTGATTTTTAAGAGAAACAAAAACCTACACTAGATGAAAATATCAAGCTAGCTTCGGAAAGTTGGTTTGTCACTTTCTCTAACCAACTTTCGCAATCTTCATAAACTTGAATAAATAATTAATAGCGCCGATCTACCTATTGTCTCGATCGTGCAAAATGATGGGTGCCTCTTCCCATTAGTCGCTATCATGCATCAACGTCAGCCCAATGTCAAATCTATTGTGGTACCGTCCTAATCACTCCAGCAGACACGCAAAACACAAGCAGTTCACTCAATGAACTAGTAGTACAACGCCCGTATAGTAGATCTGTAACAGATCATTTGTTATCTCCTCTAGATGTGATCGTGATCGATCAATGCCTACGCAAAGGCCAAGCAAAGCCGCGTTCGTTGCACGATGGATGGCACCAAATGGGATCGGCACATATGCGTTTATTTTTTTAGTGGAACTTTGACTTTAGTGGAAGCTGAAGGTTTTTTATCATTTCGATACTCACATGGGAAGAGATCCTAGATCGACCTCCTAACGCGGCATGGACCAGAAGAACGAAGAGGACGGGTTCGATCGTAGAAATAGTTTCTGCTACGCATGTCTTTTCCTCTGTGAAAAGATATCGGAATCCATAAAGCTCTACAGTTGATGCTTGTGCATCTTTCCCCTCTGGAAAGAAGAACATGTTCATAGTTGATACTAACAGAGTTGCAGTACAGAAGAGGGGGAAAGAAAGCAAGCAGGATTTTAACATGAACATATGATGGATCTGTGTTGTGGGTGGATGGTTTCACAGCGAGTATCATCAGAATTCAGAACACGAATAGGCATGAATCCACCTGAACTCCTTGATAACAGGAACAAGAAATTGAACTCCAATCAAGAAAAACAGAACAAGATCTTCGTACCAGGATACGCGACCAGGCGAGAGAAGCCCCGGCGAGACGCAGACGAACGAGAGCGGCGACCGAGACCAAGAAGAAGTGGCCCGACGCAGGCTTGCAGTAGTGGATCGGAGGAGGAGAGGAGAAATGTTGAGAGTTAGACCGGACTTTTCCTTGTCCTCCCGCAGCAGCCGGCCTCTCGGGGACGCCAGAATAAAACGCGGGAGGGAGGGAGCTGACGAGGCAACAACGCCGTGGAATAGAATTCACGCGCTGACGATGTGGAGATTTTGGAGGGTCAATTTGTGGTTGGCTTGTTTATTCCTTGATTGATGATGATGATGCGTGCCGAGCGCAGTGCTTTGGATTCTGCGTGCCGGAGGGAGACCAGCGTGTTGACAGAGCTTTTGTTCTAAAAAATCTAAATGGCTCTTTTTCATACTTACTTAATCCGACTCGTGGCAATTGATAAGACTTATTTATTCTTTTTTCTAAAAATTCTAAATGGCTCTTTTTCATACTTACTTAATCCGACTCGTGGCAGTTGACAAAACTTATCAAGTCTTCTGACTCCTTGGCCTGACGCCATTTGGCTGGCGTGACTGAAACCCACGAAACGCTATTTGGACTGGTCGCACAAAAATGATTTAGCAGATTTTTGCCCGGTAGGTGACGTCATTCTGTTTGGCGTGACTCCATGAATCACATAGCCTCTAAGATGATCTCGAACATCTGGATCAAAAAAAAATAGCGAAGTGACACCGTTTACCTTGACAGGATTCAAATGACTTAAAAATTTCAGCATTCAGATATCCGATATCGCTAGCCCAACAAACGTCTGATATGCTTCAGTCCTGCCCGCCTAAATGGCGTGAATCCAAAAAAACGAGTCAGACGACTAGACGGGAAAAATATGCTCAATCACCATCTTGTTGCGAACATTCCAAAGAAACCAGGTCAGGGCCGCGAAGACCATCCAGAAGAGGTGGTGGCCCCTTCCGGCACGGGTCGCCGCTGCCTGCAGGAACTCTCCAAGCTCATGGGCCTGCCAAGAAGGTCCCAGCGCTTTCCTCACACGGCTCTAGAAAAATTGAGCCGTCGAACGAGAGAACATAATATGGGCGCAGATTTCTGGTGTCCCATGTAAGGGACACCGACCAATTCCATACACTACAACACTCACGCATCGGTTTCTAAATCTGACACAAATTTTATTGAATCGACGCAGCGGTGTGGCTGGTCTAAGAGGATATATCTTCTATTAAGTTGGCTAAAGGGCCGTTTAGGACAAATGACTCGTGTTTATATCATATCGAGGCTGCTGCAGATAAACAATTGTGTGCAGAGGACTCGTGGTAGCACAGTTTTGGTTCTTATCACAAGGGACAGTCTCACATGCACCGTGTGCTCGTACATACCCGTCTAGTCTAGACCTCACATAAAATCGGAGACTATTCATGCAATCCCATCGCACGCGCAGCGGCCGTCGTCTCGTCTGTCGGTGTTAAATTTTGGGTGTCGTCAGGCACGCATCACGGACCTGTAACTCTGGACAAATGTTGCAGTTCAGTCACACCGTCTCGTCAGTTAGGCCATGTACTAGGTGTCTTCGATTCAAAGGCAAACCTGTCAGAATTAGGAATCGCCTGGTACTCTCTGCTATGTAATGTACTGCTTTTGGCAGGAACATGGGACCTGCTTTATTCTCTTTTCTCTGTCCGTTTCCTCAGCCAAAAATCACAGATTTAAGATCTCGTAAATTAATCTATTTTTCGAAGATATTTCGATCTGATCTGTTTTTATGGTGCTTTACCAGATGACACCATGGTCAGTAGCACAGCGTGCTCAGCAAAAGCGCCATGAGTCTTCTTCTTGCAAAACCGCCATGAGTCCTCACACTGATGCCCCTGATGGGTCTTCTTCTTGCATGTGTAAGGTTAGATAGATTTTGAGCCGAACCAATTTCATGAGTCGATTTTTTATTTGATAACAAGCATAGATGCTCTACTATATAGTGAACCGGTTCATAGACTCCTTTGAATCGCTTTAAGCATACATAGTGGTATTTTTGCCGTCGACATTTTGAGAAACTTCAACCGACCTCTCGAAACTAATTGAATCGACCCTAAATTGGCGCCATTTTAAACGAGGCCGGAGTTATACAGGTCGGCGCCAACACATGACAACAGAGGGGGCAACCTAGGGAGGTCGGCATCGTTTTAAACGGAGTCGGCCTCCTTCGGTTCGGTTTTCTGATGTTACGCGCCGACCTATACAACTTCGGTTTTATTTAAAATGACGCCGACCGCATGGATCCAATTTCGAATTAGTTTCGAGCAGTGGTCGGGTTTCGGTTGAAGTTTTCAGATTGGGCCGATTTGACAAAAAAAATACCACATATGTATGGTCTTATTAGGACGGATCTGGATAACGATTTGCCCAAGTGAAGATGATAGTACCGTATTAAACCCGGTATGTGTTGTAATAACAACGTGTTCAATTGCTTTAACAGTCGCAAGCTGTAACTCGTACGCTAATATGGAATATATACCGCACTGTTTCTCCTTTGCTTGTCTAGTTCTCCATCCCAAAAGTCTCCGGTTCTCGTTCAAATTGGTTCTCAATCCGGTGCCAATTCAAAGAGGGTCTCATAACAGGGGTACCCTAACTCGAGTGCGTTAATTTGACTAATGGACCTACATGATCACTTTATTTAAAAAAACTTCAAAAACATATTTTCTATTCTTTTTAAAAAAATATGTAGGCAATGATGCATACTTTAAGTATGCATAGTTTTAATTAGGAATATATTATATTTTATGTTATAAAAAGACAAAATTATAGACAGTGCACCTTTAAACCTTGTTAAATTTTGTCTTTTACGTGTAGCCCACAATACAACGAATTGCACACTTGAAGTATACATCACTCTCTATGCGACCATTATTTTTCGGATTTTTTTAAACTTCAAAATTATATTTTTTAATTTTTTGAAATAAAGTTCTCTAGCGAGCTTTAGGATTTAATAGCATTTTCTGACCCCTAACTTTTGTTTTAGCCAAGGATGTGCCATTTAGTGCTTCAAGATGCAAGCTGGGAGAAAGATTAAGTGAAAATCCCACAAAACGGTAAACCATTGTAGCTCTTGTACAAAATATGATTGAAAGAAACATGAATATAGCTCAATACAATGCATAAAGACATTTTTCTTTCAAGATTTCAATACATAAAAACAAGCCGAGCGATATACTAATAGATTTCATTATGCATAGGTGATATATATGTTGCAACTCTTTGACATACATGAATTTGTACACTAATAGTATTACATTTCGTAGTAAATATTGCTATGAGCATCGATTATTGTCGATGCCGAGGTTTTACTCCCGATACTGTAAAAAAGCTACACAAAGAACAATCATTTTTGAACAAGTTGCAGATCTCCTCTTCCGTCAGTCGATCACTTGTTGACTCTGTAGCACATCCAAAACTTTGTTTTTTTTTAGTATTGACCATCCTACTCGTAAGGTTCACTAGGTTTGAAACATGAACAATAAATAAAGACCCTCCCAATCCAAAATAATACTTCCTCCGACCCATATTAATTGACTTGGATTTGTCTAAATTCGGATGTATCTAGACATGTTTTAGTGCTAGATACATCCAAATCTAGCCAAATCCAAGTCAACTAATATGGGTTGGAGTGAGTATCCTTTTTTACTTTGTCTACTGCTAAATTATATATTTTTCATGTTTACCATTTTGGAATTACATGCTAAACTATGTCATTGTTTTTTTCTTATATTCATGTCAATATTTCAAATCTCGAATAAAAACTATCTCCAAGGACTAACATCTTAAGTAAAAAATCACCGCGAGATATGGGTATGGGAAAAATTATTCTCAACAGCCACTTGACAGTTGGCGGAAGTGGCTCATATGCAACCAGTCAAAAAATATCGGTTTTGACTGTCGGATTTCTGTAACAAAAATATCGGTTTTGGGTACCACAATAGTAAGTGCAACAAATCTAAAAAATTAAGACTAATGACACAAATTCTGACATATGGGATCTAGATGTCAGGCACATTCTCTCTTTCTCCTCTCTTTTGTCATTAGCCTTAAATTTTTAGATTTGTGGTATTTGTTACCGTAGTACATCATATCTGGTATTTCTCTTATATAAAATCCCAATGGTTAGTGTTTTCGTTACATTTATTGTAATCCCCCGTGTCTTTGTGCAATTTACTCTTTAGAGACCTAGGCACATTCTAAATTCTAAATGGTATATATGGAATTTCTCACACGTCTTTCCTTTTTCTTTTGGCCTTTCTTGTAGCTATCTAGGAACGCAAATACCACGAGCTAGTATTTTTTTTAACAATCAGTACCTGTTTATATTGCAAGAAAATTGAAATTGGTTCTGAATAACCAAAAGAAAATAGTACTCACTCTGTCCAGAAATAAGTGACTGCGTTTATATTCACATTTGTCAAGTACGTGTTTTAATATGCGAATCTACACAAATAAAAGTCACTTATTTTTGGACGGATAAAATATAAAAATTAAAATGCCAGCATACACGATAATTGCACGACAACCACTTCACTAGGCCAACATCTAGCTAGTACTACTGAATTTCACATTATTGCACGACGAACTGCATACACATCGAAGCATGGAAAAGCCACGAGATATATGACCCACTCCCACTTGATTAATTCACCAAAATAGGAGGAGGATGTCACTTGTTCAATGGTGAATAAGCCACGCAATGGCATCCTGGAAGCACTTCTGGAACCTCTGCATGCCTACAGCCGGCAGAGAGATGCTCACTTCCATGGCGCTACCGCTGCTCCGGCCCTCTGCCACCGCCATGGCGCCGGTCCTCGCCACGGACACGATCTCCACCTTGGCCGGCCGCCCAAACCCCAAGTCCACCTCGTACACACGGAACCTCGGCGACCCGGCCACACTCAACATCCCGGTCCCGGCAAAGGCAGCCTCCTTGAAGCGCTCAGTCTGATACTCTATCGTGTCAGGCGACGCGACCGCGCCCACTCCGTCCACGATCCCGGCAGCTACCGCCGTGCACGCGACGATGAGGCAACCGGCGCCGGGTGTAGCGAGCTGGTCCATGGGAGCCCCGTTTAAGACGACGCTGACGCAGTTGCCGAGGTACTCGTCCGGGATTGGAGGCTTCATCCGTGAGCGGTGATCCATGGGGAAGTGCAAGTATGTCTTGTCGCCGCTGTCGCTTCCTGCATCTTTGGCTCGCTGGTAGCATGACCAGACCAAGCTGAAGGTGGCCACGAGTGAGGAGCATCGCGGCGGCGGCGCGCCACGCCGCCCCGCCTCGCCGGCGACCACGTCCTTGACGCGTTGTATGTCTTCCTTGGACAGTGTGAACGTGGCGAAGAGGTTTTCGTCCGGCGTCTTGACGTGCTCCATCTGGGTCGGCATCGATTTGACGAGGCAGTCGTACAGACGACTCCCTGGGTCTTTTACAAGAGTTCTGTCGAGGACGGGGGCTGCTGGCCCGTCGGAGCCGGTGCTGGCCGCCGCCCAGGTGTGCAGGAAGCGCGTCGAGCCAGCGCCGTCGCAGGCGGCGTGGTGCACGGTCATGCCGATGGCGAGGCCGCCGTGAAGCACGGTGGCCTGAAGCGCGAGCACCCCGCCGCCCTCAGGGAGAGGAGGTGCGAGCGGGGTAATCTTGGCGACCTCCTTCGGCTCATCGGTGGCCAGCTCGTCGAAGTCAACATCATGGCTGTACTCGGCGACAGTGAAGGCGACTCCGTCGCCCGGGTGGTAGTAGAGCTCGTAGCGGTCAGCCGTCCCGGGGGTTAGGCGGAGGCGGCCGGCTAGCGGGTAGAAGGCGTGGAGAGCTTCGGACAGTGAGGTCTTCAGGTTGGAGAGGATGGTGGCGGCGTCGGCGTCGGCGGCGAGGCGGTAGAAGAAGACCCGCTCGACAGGTGGGGAGTTGACCCACGGGAGGTCGAAGAAGGTGAGAGGGAGGGAAGACTCCGGCGGGGCGGGGCCGATTCTCGGCGAGGGCGTTACGAGAGTGGTCTCGAGGACGCTAAGAATTGGGGGTGGCAACGCTTGCTGTGTTGGCGCCATTGCTGCCAGTGGTTGATCTAGCTTAATTGGGAGTAGAAGTAGAAGGCCTGTACTGGTGGTGGTGCGGACACGGCTCCCCTGACGTTGCTTGCTGCTAGTTTAGAATCATCTAGTGGTTATAATGCGCGTGTCGCACACTCTCGAAGGTTCCTTTGTCGTCTCTGGTGCTGTCTCAAACTTGTGCTCCGGTACAATCGCTCCCAAATTCGTAGAAGCCTGATCTGTGACTATATTTTTTTTCAAAATTTCACCGATCTATTAATAATCAGCAACAATACTATAAAGAGTTTTAAAAGTAATAAAAATTACAAATAGTTGATGAATGGCTGGCTGACAATTCTGGCATTTAATGAAACATTGTAGTAAAGCGGTGAAATCGTCGTTCTAAGACCCAAAAGGACCGGCGTACCAGCACAACAACCATCGCTGAAGATGACCAACATAGATCGGAAGAGGCTGACCTCGAAACACACCAACGAAAAACGACCAGATCCCATGGGATCCGCCTGGCACACGACTCCACACACCTTCCGTCGATGCTAGCGCACCATCGGAGCGAGGATAGAATGGGGAGTACCTTATTATGATTTCGGGACGTAGTCGCCGCCTCAATATCCTGAAAAAGACACTGAAAATAGTCTAAACAAAACACTAAGACCTTCCGCCGGCGAGTGGCCGTGGTCCGCCACGCCTCCAAGGCCCTAAGGCCGCCGGAGACGAAACAAACCGGTGGCATCGCCGGCGGAGGGAAGGAACCCTAGATGGGTTTGCCGCCGCCTCCTAGGAGAGTCTCTTTCTTCTTGGTCCCGTACCGGTTATTCGAAACTCTGGTATCTACACCCTCGCTTCACAATATAAGATGTTCTAGGTTTGTGAACAAAATATATCTAAACTTTTTAACGTGTAAATTCACACTAACTGTGAACCTACATAGTACTAAAAGTAGTCTAGATACATTGTTTTATAAAGCTAAAACATTTTATATTTTGAACGAAAGGGAGTACTTGTCTAGGCATACAGATAGGGGTACACTCACTTTATAGGCATGCGAAAGCCATCCAATCTTGTCTACGCCGATCGGCCTCACCGCCAAGACGACCATGGGATCAAATGGCTGCCCGCGGCCATCGTTGCAACCGCCGCTCACCTGACATGTTTTCGGACTGTCGTCGGACAAGTAATTGGACATGTTTTCGGACTATCCAGCGGGTCGTCTCCAATAGGTCACTGGACTTGTTCCTGGACTGTCCGACGGGTCAACTCGCAGCCGCCAAGCCCGCCGGCCGGATCCGTGCCGCCGCCATCCTTACCGGCACACACCTACAAGGCCGGACGAGGCGTGTGGCGGCCAGAACCACCTCCGAGTCACCGTCGCCAGCTCGCCGAACACAACCGCCACTAGCCCCCCAACCATAGCAGTCGCCGGCGATGATCCGGCGTACAGCCGTACTAGTATGCATATGTTTGCTAGATATGTTTGCTAGAAATACGTATAATTCGATTGGGGATTTTCTACGAGACTATGTATACCCATTAGTATTAATTATAAAGGGTATCGAGCGATCACTAACTGTCATTTTACTCCCGCCATCCCGGTTTAAAGGACACAATTTGCAATTCTCTGTGCCCTAGGTGTCCTCTAATTGATCCATTTAATAGTGTGAAAAAGAACATGCATGAGGAGAAGAAGAGTTAGCAAAGCGTTCACATTTATTCACACATGTGCATGCAAGCATTTTATTATTTTCGTACGGGAATAATTACAGAAATTAAACGCTTTTGTGTATAAGTATTTTGGAATTGCATGGTTTACAAATTGGGTTCTTTAAACCGGGATGGGGAGAGTATTTAAGTTTGCATGAGTTTTATACAAGTTGAGAGAAGGGTTGAACTGGAGCAAGCCTCAACCATAACTAGCCGGTGGCCACGAGACACCCATTCTGACATGTCCTTGACTTCTTGTAGCCAAACCGTGCACCGACGTTTCTAGATGCTGTTTTACAAAAGGTAAGATGTATGTAAAAGAATTATGCATGGTTTCATGGGAAGCCACGGGATATATGTCCCACTCCCACTTGATTAATTCACCAAAATAAATAGGAGGAGGATGGCACTTGTTCAATGGTGAAGCCACGCAATGGCATCCTGGAAGCACTTCTGGGACCTCTGCATGCCTACAGCCGGCAGAGAGATGCCCACTTCCATGGCGCCGCCGCTGCTCCGGCCCTCTGCCACCGCGATGGCGCCGGTTCTCGCCACGGACACGATCTCCACCTTGGCCGGCCGGCCGAACCCCAAGTCCACCTCGTACACACGGAACCTGGGCGACCCGGCCACGCTCAAGACCCCGGTCCCGGCCACGGTAGCCTCCTTGAAGCGCACAGTCCAAGACTCTATCGTGTCAGGCGACCTGATCCCGCCCCCTCCTTGGTCGATCGCCGCAGCTACCGCCGTGCACGCGACGAAGAGGCCACCGGCGCCGGGTACCGCGAGCTGGTCCATGGGGGCCCCGTGTAAGGCGGCGCCGACGCAATTGCCGAGGTACTCGTCCGGGATGGGAGGCTTCATCCGCGAGCGGTGATCGATGGGGAAGCACATGTATGTCAGGTCGCCGCTGTTGCTCCCTGCATCTTTCGCTCGCTGGTAGCATGACCATATGAAACCGAAGGTGGCTATCAGCGAGGAACATCGCCGGCGATCACGTCCTTGACGCGCTGTATGTCTTCCTTGGACAGTGTGAACGTGGCAAAGAGTTGGTCTGGGTCGTCCGGCGTCTTGACGCGCTCCATCTGGTCAGCGGTCGGCATCGTTTTGAAGAAGAAGTCGTACAGACGACTCCCTGGGTCCTCTACAAGAGTTCTGTCGACGATGGGGGGGTGCAGGACCTTCGGCGCCGTTGCTAGCGGCCGCCCAGGTGTGCAGGAATCGCGTCGAGCCCGCGCCGTCGCAGGCGGCGTGGTGCACGGCCATGCCGATGGCGAGGCCGCAGTGAAGCACGGTGGCCTGCAGCGCAAGCACCGCGCCGCCCTCAGGGAGAGGAGGTGCGAGATGGGTAATCTTGGCGACCTCCTTCGGCTCATCGGTGGCCAGCTCGTCCAAGTCAAAAGCATCGCTGTACTCGGCAAGAGTGAAGGTGACTCCGTCGCCCGGCTGATAGTAGAGCTCGTAGCGGTCAGCCGTCCCCGGGATGAGGAGGAGGCGGCCGGCTAGCGGGTAGAAGGCGTGGAGAGCTTGGGATAGTGAGGTCTTGAGGCTGGAGAGGATGGTGGCGGTGTCGGCGCCGGCGGCGAGGCGGTAAAAGAAGACCCGCTCGACAGGTGGGGGGGTTATAAACAAGACGTCGAAGAAGGTGAACGGGATGGATGACTCCGGCGGGGCGGGGCCGGTTCTCGACGAGGGTGTTAGAGAGGGGTCTCGAGGACGCGGAGAATTGGGGCTGGCAATGCTTGCTGTGTTTGCGCCATTGCTCGATCCTTAGCTAGCTTAACTGGTGGGTGTAGAAGCGGGCTTAACATAGAACGTATGTACGTACCAGATTGGGGGGTACGGACGTACGGTGGTGCTTGCAGCTGCTAGATCTAGAATCATCCAGTGATTACGATGGGCGCGACGCACACTCTCGAAGGTTCCTTTGCTTGCTAGCCAGTGTGGCCACAACACACCCATTCCGACATATATGGCCCCCCTTGCATTGTCTTCTTGTAGCCAAACCGTGCACCGACGTTTCTAGATGCTGTTATACAAAAGATGTGTACAAAAGAATTATATGCATGTATAATTCTATGGCAGAAAGAATTATATGTACAAAAGAATTATATGCATGATTCGCAAAAAAAAAGAATTATGTGCATGGTTCTAGATGCTGTTATAAAAATCATAGTATCTGAAAACAAATGGCAGAGATGACTATTTTGTAAAGAAATTGTCTATTTCTCGGTCAATTTGGAAACATTTTTTTATTAATATTTATAGCTGATGATAGTATAAAAATCCAATTCAGCTCACGATATATTCTAGACAGCATATGGTTCTTAACACTGAATCAGAAATATTTACTTCTCACTTAGGTGAAAAATAGCGAGGCTATGGAATACACAAAAATACAGTGAAAAATGTAATTCATATAGAGTCATTGCTGATCGTTAACATATCTAATTATATTTAATGTATATATTTATCTCTTCTAAAGGTGGTCATATAAACTTACATTTAGGCCGAGAGTTACATTTCTGATTCAGAAGACTACATAACACTTACATTTTAGAACGAAAAAGGTATAGTAACTTGAATAGCGAGAGTAACAAAGAATTAAGGGCAACTCTAACAATGATGGTCCACATTTAGCACATCGATTCTGTCTGAATCGTGGCAGACAGGTTAGCGGCCCATGTTCTTGCTATGTCCGTTTGCGGCAACGACATCCCGGAAAACAAGTGTACACTGAATAAAAGAAAAATAAATGAAAATATAAACATTATTTACATATCATTAAAAAAAGACATTGTTCAACTAAAAAACAACATTAAGATAGTTAACACCCTACTAGACTCGTTTTCCTAGCGCTGGTGACGATCGTTACCCTAGTCCTTGTCGATGATGACGAAGATCTACGGCGGCGGCTAGACTCGTTCGGTCGGAGGTAGAGGTGGCAGTGGTGTAGCAGGAGGGGCTACCGGTGGTGCATCTGCCTGCATTGCGGACTCCTCGATAGCTGCATGGAGGCCATCCTAATTGGCCTCCTCCTCCTGTCGAAAGAGCTCGATGGCGGCCTGGAGTTGCTCCTCCCCCGTAATCTCCTCCTCCATCAACCTTTTGTCCTTCAGACTCGTCCTTGATGTAGCTAACATAGGGCGGCATTATTAGCGGCGGATCCATGTAATGCATGCCCGAGGCATGGTACTGCGACCAGTCCGATCGCCCATGCTTTGGGGTAGGGAATACCCACCCCTCCCACTCCTCGGACTGCTCCACCTACGGCGGGTCCTCCATCGTCTTGAACGCCTCATAGTTCTTGTCGTCGTTGTTGAGGCCCTTCAGTGGGCCTCGATGAACTATCTCCACTGGTCGTGCTAGGCCTTGAACCATCGTCCCCATGGTGGGGAATCCCTGGCGTAGGCGGGGTCCTGCCGCAGATCTGGAGGGAGGAATGCTCGATGCCACAGGATCTCCCGACTGCCGGAAGGGCTGGTCGCGGGGATGGTTGACACCAGAACGCGGGCCTGGTTGAGATGCTATCCGTGGGGCCTGCGGGTATCTAGGCATGGAAACGGCTAGCCCAGCTCTGGAACTGTTGCGCCACCTCCACCTCCAGGTAGATGCGACGCTCGGAGCGGGGCTTGGGAGACGGGCACGGTGTCCCTGGCACCGCACGAGGAGGCGGACACAGTAGCCTTGGCGCCACACGAGGAGGCGAAGACAAGCTGCAGAAACAGTGGCGGCCACCACCATCGGAGGACCCCGCGTCGTGGTCATTGCGGCAGCGGCTGAACTAGTTCTTGCCGCTGCCCTTCATCATTGGAGCCTTAGGGTTTAGCTAGGGTTTCTACTATGCGCGTGCATGAGAGAAGTGGAAGCTTGTAGTGGGTATTTGGAGTGTTGATAGTGCTGGGGATGACGCGAGTCCCCATTAAAAGGACCAAAGAGGTTGTTGTACCGTGCCAGTTCCTCTTGCTTGCCGCTGACGGGTGGACCCCACGAGGACCCGAAGAGGACATGCAGGGACACACAGGCGGTCTGCATCCCACAAAGCCAAGCAAAATTTGGGCTGGAAATGGGGGAAAGGCGGATAGAATCAAGGGCTTTGTCCATTTGTGGTGCTATGTTGGGCCTTGACCTCTGTCCAATCGGACATAGTCGGACGAGCCTGGTGCGTTTGTAGGGCGGATGTGCCAAAGCAAGTTTTCTAGCGGCGGCATGACCTACCTGTCTCTGATGGACCATCTCTTTTGCTTGTGATTCGCGCGGGTCCGACTCCCCTCACATGGTGGCCCTGACACGCTGCACAAATAAGGTTACGAAATTTCTATCCTAGATGTAACTTACTCATGTGGGCTATAGTTTGCTCATGCGGGCTTGTAACTTACTCATGTGGTATTCTACGGTCCTTTTCCTTCACATGGGTGGGGCCCATCTTGCATGTGCACCTGTCATTTGCACGAATCATGATGCTTTTAAAGCTGGGATGTTTGACCAGTAGGCACCGAGGCAAAGGGGAGCTTCTCCTCAGTTGGAGCAGCTTGGCAGCAGCTTCATGGACTGTAGACGTCACTGAATCGGCCAACGCACCCATGACATGAACCCTAGCTCGACATACATCAGGAGGACGTGGGAAAGCGTCACGCCTCCTCCACGGCCAGTGGCGGGCCAAAATCGACCACCTGTCACGTAGTGGCATCTCCCGATTCAGATCGGCGATGGGGCAGCCACAACCATCTGGAGTGATAGAATAACGGTGAAAGGGGTGATAGAGGTGTGGAGGAGCCGGGTGGCGATCGGGTTGGTGACACGCATGCGGCTTGAGAAGAAAATGAAGCTTTTACGTTGCTAGTTGGCCGTGTGCGCATGATATTTTTATTTTGCGGGAGCCGCGAGGTGGTGCAAATTTACATACCAATAATGTCCCAATATTTGGGGTTGCCCTAAAAATTATACATCACCATAGTTATAAGGTATTTGCTAGAGACTTTTTTTTGGTACGTGTGATGAAAAAGTTAATTTTTACATCACCATGTCTATTCCTTTTAGGTATGGATGCACGACCACCACTTCACTATAGGACGATATGATGTCGAATTATTTGACAGTTATCATCTAGCTAGTGGTCATTTGCACGGAAGAAACGCGGCCCAAGTTATCAATCAACCAAGAAAAAAGAGGGCTTCTCTTCCACAAGCAGCTGTAGCTTTCAGGAGAGATCTATACAGTACGTCGTCTATTCGTCATTCTTATCCACGAATGGTACAAAACAAAATTCTTAATTTGAACCCTAAATAGCAAAGAAAACTTTGACCGGAACTGGCTGGTGACGTGGCTATTCCCTGGAAGTTGAACTTGGTCTTTTTTTTTTAATCTGGAACTTGGTCTTTTTGGTATCATTTGAAGACCGTCTCCCTGTGGTGGAGAGCGTTCACTATTTGGATAAACGTTTACAACTTAAACACGTGTACGTGCTTGAGAAACTTGGATTCGAGTAAATTACACGGAACTATCACAATTAGCACAGTTAGTGCGAGTCGGTACCAGTAGGGCCCATCCTTAAAGGCTGAGTTGGCAAAATAATGCTGAGGTGGACACGGGGCCCACCTGTCAGCCTCATATTTTTATATTTTTTTCTTCCTTTTATCTTATTTATCGCCCATGGGCCCCAACTGTCAGTCCCCGCCGCTCAGAGTGGGAGTCCGGCAATGGCACCGCCGCCAGGAACGACTGAATCGTCGCCAAGGGGTTCGTGATGCTCTGCTCTAGCGCCCCACGCGTTGTGCAGGCTGCTGTTCGGCCTCTAGCCGCAGCTCCTCGCGCTCGCCGCGGTCAACTTCGGGCCAGGCGCCGCCACCGCAGCTCGTCGGCCGCCGTCCACTGGACCAGGTAACCCGACGTGGTCGGGAGGCGTGGTTGCTACTGCGGTGTGCGCAGGATGCAGGCCCGGCATGCGCGCGCCCGACGGGGACGGTGTGCAAGTACGGGTGCCGGCTGGCGTTGATCTCGCTGCCGCAGGAGGTGCTCGGCGTGAGGTAGGACGTGGTCGTCGTTTACGGGCAGAGTGGTGCTGGGCCCGACGAGCTTGGCCGGATGGGCGCCATCTACATTGCAGCGGTGCTCGCCCATGCGGGGGACGACGACGGTCGACGACGGCCTGAGCTAGGGTGGAGAAGAAGCGGACAACGATGACGACTGGGGGCGCGCGACTCCGATTCCATCGGACAGGAGGACCGGCGCGACGATGGCCTGAGAAACGGCGATGATCGACGGCGGCCCGAGGTGAAGAAGGAGAGGAAAGGAGGTGTGGGGCTGACAGAGGGAGCCCACGGGCTGTGAATAAGAAAACTAAAAAAAAATGGTGCAACATGTGAGCCCCATGTCCACTCAGCATCCGTTTGCCAACTCAGCATTTATAACTAGGCCTTACCAGTCAGATTTGAGATCGAAGCTGTATCAAACAAATATTAGTGCGATTTGTAAGAAGCTGCTCCAGAGTTGATAAATTTTAGAGAAAATGATAGCCCCGATTGTTGTAGTTCCGTGTAATTTACTCCTTGGATTCTGTATCACTTAGGAAAGAAAATTGTCCAAAATCAAAATGTCAGCACCAGTAGCACGAATAATTGCACGATCATCACTTCACTATGCGAATATAATATCCGAGTATTTGAACACGAACAGACCAAGCACCAAAATTTGGGGGTGACCTGAAAAATATACATCACCATAGATAAATGTATTTGCTAGACTTTTTTTTTGGCTCGGGTGATGCAAAAGTTAATTTTTACATCACCTGTCTATTATACTATCTTTTAGGGATGGATGCACGACCGCCACTTCACTATAGGACAATATGATGTCGATTTTTTTTTTGTGAACTATGATGTGGAATTATTTGATTGTTATCATCTAGCTAGTGGTCATTTGCACGGAAGAAACACGGCGCAAGTTATCAATCAACCAAGAAAAAGGAGGGCTTCTCTTCCACAAGCAAGAGTAGCTTTCAGGAGAGATCTATACAGTACGTCGTCCACTGGTCATTCATGTCCACGAATAGTACGTACACAAAATAAGATTCTTAATTTGAACCCTAAATAGCAAAGAAAACTTTGGCCGGAACTGGCTGGTGACGTGGCTATTCCCTGGAAGTTGAACTTGGTCTTTTTGGTGTCACTAAAAGTTCGTCGCCCTGTGGTGGAGAGCGTTCACTATTTGGATAAACGTTTAAAACTTCTGACACGTGTATATGCGTGAGAAACATGGGTTCTGTATCACTTAGGAAAGAAAATTATCCTAGTACCAAAATCAAAATGTCATCATATATACCAGTAGCACGAATAATTGTACGATCACCACTTCACTATGCGAATATAATATCCAAGTATTTGAACACGAACAGACCAAGCTATGTTAATTATCTAGCTCCTCAATTTCACATATAATAGAATCATAATAAAATGTTAAATATGGTTACACACATGGAAGTGGCGAAGTATGGCGAAGCCACGATCTGTATATAGCACTTGTTTAATAATGGTGAAGCCATGCAGTGGCATCGTCGAAACACTTTTCGAACCTCTGCATGCCAAGAGCCGGCAGAGAGATGCCCACCTCCATGCCGCCGCCTCCCTTCCGGCCCTCTGCCACCGCCATGGCGCCGGTTCTCGCCACGGACACGATCTCCACCTTGACCGGCCGCCCGAACCCCAAGTCCACCTCGTACACACGGAACCTCGGCGACCCAGCCACAGTCAACATCCCCGTCCCGGCCACGCCAGCCTCCTTGAATTGCTCAATCCACAGCTCAGGCGACCCGACGCCGCCCACCGCTTCCTCAATCGCCGCAGCTACCGCCGTGCACGCGACGAACAGGCCACCGGCACCGGCTTCGGCGAGCTGGTCCTCGGGCGCGGCGTGTATGGCGGCGCCGACGCAGTTGCCGAGGTACTCGGCCGGGACGGGAGGCTTCATCCGCGAGCGGTGATCGATGGGGAAGCACAAGAATGTCCGGGCCCCGCTGCTGCTTCCTGCGTCTTTGGCTCGCTGGTAACAGGACCAGATGAAGCCGAAGGTGGCTACCAGCGAGGAGCATCGCGGCGGCACCGTGCCACGCCGCCCCGCCTCGCCGGCGACCACGTCTTTGACGCGTTGTATGTCTCCCTTAGACAGTGTGAACGTGGCGAAGAGGTGGTCGTCCGGCATCTTCACGTGCTCCATCTGGTCGGCGGTCGGCATGGCCTTGGCAAATGAGTCGTAGAGACGACCCCTTGGATCCTGTACAAGGGTTCTGTCGATGACGGGGGGTGGTGGCCCTTCAGCGCCCGTGGCGGCCGCCGCCCACGCGTGCAGGAAGCGCGTCGAGCTCGCGCCGTCGCAGGCGGCGTGGTGCACGGTCATGCCGATCGCGAGGCCGCGGTGCAGCACGGTGGCCTGCAGCGCGAGCACGGCGCCTCCCCCAGGAAGAGGCGGTGCCAGCGGGACGATCTTAGCGACCTTCTTTGGCTCGTCGGTGGCCAGCTCGTCGACGTCAACATCATCGCGGTACTCGGCAACGGTGAAGGTGACGCCGTCGCCCGGCTGGTAGTGGAGCTCGTAGCGGTCAGCCGTCCCGGGGGTGAGGCGGAGGCGGCCGGCGAGCGGGTAGTAGGCGTGGAGGGCTTGGGACAGTGAGGTCTTAAGGTCGGAGAGGATGGTGGCGATGTCGGCGTCGGCTGCGAGGCGGTAGAAGAAGACACGCTCGACGGGTGGGGAGTTGACCCACAGGACGTCGAAGAAGGTGAGCGGGAGGGATGACTCCGGCGGGGCGGCGCCGTTGCTCGGCGAGGGTGCTACGAGAGTAGTCTCGAGGACGCTAAGAAATGAGGGTGGCAAGGCCTGAAATGCGGGCGCCATTGTTCGATCCTTAGCTCCTACCTACAGTATGCACTTGGTGGTGAGCAGCTTCGTGGCGTTCATTGCATGGGCGTGGCTGTACATATAGCTAGCTTAATAGTACAAGAAGGCTTGTACGATTTGATTACATAATCTCTGACGATCGATATCGTACCAATTATGGTGGCGGTACTTGGTGCTAGATTTCGAGTTTTTCCAGTGGTTACGTTGCGTGCGTGGAAGGTTCCTTTGCTGCCTGATACTATACGTGTGTGACTCTCCGTAAGGGGTGATGTAAGCAAACCATACTGGCTAGCTAGCTAGCTAGCCATTGGCCAGCAGACACCAATTCGAACATGTCCTTCACTACCTTCTTGTAGCCAAACCTTGCAGCCAAGTTTCAAAAAGAAAAGACTTGTGAAAAATAATCATGCATGCTTCTAGATGCTGTTATAAGAATCATTCATATATATGAACAAATAAGAGGCAAATGGCTTTTTTTAAGAGAGAGTGGCTATTGTACTAATTCACCAAGTAATAAATAGCAAAACTTGCGGAATACACGAAGCTAGAGGGGAAATGTAGTGCACATACAAAGAAAATTATTTTGTCCATTGTTATTGTATTTAATTTTTTATTGTATATTTCCTTTTTTTTGGAAAGGAGTATATATTAATATTATTAGATACCAATTACATCCGCCCTCTGCAACAATGTATGCCCTAGCGGCCTTACGGATGCACACGGCCTAAAAAAAATTATAAAAAAGAAAAGTCCCGCTATAGCAATCAATTTCTTGCAGCAGCAACACTAACACCACAGAAGAACACCAGAAGTCCACTCTCTCCAATAGTGACGCCTTCAAGAAGAAAATAGTGCACGTCGTCGTCGCCCGATCAAAGATCATATGTTTTCGCCCTGAAGAAAATCATCACTCACAAAACAATGCCTTCAACAAGGCAATTGCCAGGCACAACCAATTAAGACCAGACCTTGGTTTTTACCCTGCAAGATAAGACTGTGAACTTCTCATATGTTGTTGCCCCCACTTTTCGCTTCTACTAGTCACGAATCACCAAGCCACTTCCACATCACCACTAGGACTCGAACCACCATTGGTATTCCTCTGATCTCGTCTTCCACGACATTCACCGCATACTGACTTCACCATGGAACTAAATGCATGTTCTACGATGGCAACGGGCTGCAGAGCTTTGCCTCGCTCCCTTAGAAATCAAATAGTCAGAAAAACATGGTTGCACGCGACCGAATCCCTCCAATCCGGCAATCTCCAGTCATTATTCGTCCATGGGAGTTCGCCGGCGAAGCCTTCCAGAACTCGCCAATCCAACCAGATCAAAGAGGGCAAGCAACAAGTATATCCTCGTCTTGGCGCGAGAGAAATCCTAGGACCGCCACCTTTATTCAACGAAGTGGACGAGCAGGCCCCCATGCCGCCATCCACCACTCAACGACGACGAAGGAGGAAGAACCTCCACCACAGCAGGAAATCGACGCACGAGGTTGCAACAGCCGTGGCCCGCACAGATCGGGCTCACGCTTCCTAGATCGAGCCGACGCAAGGCCGGCCGGTCGCCTGCGAACGCTGCGCCGCCGTGCTGCCGTGGGCCAGATCGCCACATTCCGCCACCCATCTCTCGCGTCGTCCATCGAGAGCGCAGTCGCCGCGCATCCATCAGGCTTCGCCTTCGCGCGGGGGAGAGTCCACCCGATGCGCCTCCTCACGGGCGCCGGCGATGGAAGCGGACAGGGTAGCCACGGGGGATGGTCCTGGGGCAGGGGATGGTGACCCTCCGGAGCCGCCGCCGCCGCGCGAGCGACACGGAAGGGGAGATGCGTTTTTCTCGTATATTTTCCTTCTAAAGACGGCCACATCAACTCGCTAAACATGCCAAACATGTTTGATGGGTAACAAATCATAGTTCAAGGTATAAGTTATCACAATCGTAAAATTTGACAATGACAAGTCATTTTAATTAGTAACTTTACCCAGTCTGGATACATTCCTTTGTTGTTGCATTGAAATGAAACTTTTGGTTTCTGTCTTATTTTTTCTCTACGAAAAAATACTCCTTTATATGGTCATATGATTCGTACAACTGTTATCAATCACCCAACGTTTTCCATCATAGGAGTAGTCGTACAAAACAAGTTTATACCCTGGTCTTAGGTACCCATTTCCTTTTATGTCAGTTACAAGGGGTCTTAAGAATCCAAATAGACATGTTCCACACCCTCGAAAATACATACATCAACATACTTAGCAAAGACGTTTGCACCCTATATGATTTATAAGAACAAAAGTTTGATCAAAATTGCCCATAGGATCATTATGAGTGGGATATCTCCTAACAATCTTATACTCAACAACCATACCATGTATTCCCGTTGCAAAAATTCATCCTAAACGTATTAGCAAGGTAACCAAGCCTTGGCATTCTTCTTGAACTTAGGTTCAAAACCAAGTCCTTCCTTTGCAAACCATTTCCAACAAAAAATTGGACATCTGTTGTCAGAGTGTTTAAACCAGGAATGGTGGTGATGAGAGATGTTGCCTAAGCTCGACAGGTTTTCTCATATGCTGTATTGTATATGTCAAACTAATACACGAAGAGGAGCACCCGAGTAAGGGCTCCTGGAGATGGTGTGTCATATGAAACACCAAGTATGTCATCTAGGAAGGGTGAATATGAGGTTACAAACATTCTTAGTAGAAGTTGGAAGGTTTTAAAATTTTAAGCTATAATTTTTTCTAAGAAACCCTAAACATGTAATTATGCAAAATGAAAAGTTGTGCACAAGTATTTGCAATTCGGAGACACGAAAATGTACTTCCCATAATGAAACTTGGGTCAAGATCTTCCAAACACAAGATACAAGAATATAATTCCCATTGCATAAAGGAGGATGTATCTTGGAGATATTAAAATCAAGAATTTAATTCATGAGTTTCACATTGTTGTATCAATGAAACACATTTGTCGAAGAGCTCTCAAGTTCTAGTTTATGGTCACCAAGACCTTAGCCACAACACATCACCTTAATCCTCCTTCAGCTAGGATGCAAAGTCTATGCTCAATCATTCATCACTCACGGTAGATCTGTTGGAATTCACATAGGGAAAACAAAAAAAAAGTCCTACGAAAGCACGTCGAGATCGATCTATAGAGAAAACACATATAGATCGGATCTACATGTTACCAACGTTGTAGCGAAAATTCGTTGGTCGGTGAAGATGTGGGTGTGGCTCTCGTTTTTGGATCAAAAGCACGCTCCCTCTACAAATATCCACGCACACGTCACCTTCAATCTAGCAGAGCTCCACCATTTAGGATGAAAAACTACCGGAGATTCGTTCAGCCTTCTGACGTACGTATATGAGAGGGAGAACTTGAGAGAGGAGATGTGCACCCACGAGGGAGAATAGCATGTCTAGTGAGGGGCTTCCCCTCATGGTGTATACTCCCTCCATTCCAAATATAAGATGCTGAAGGACCGGTCAAAAGTCAAATCTTACTAACTTTAATTAAATATTTAGGAAAAAATATCTACACCTAAAATATTGAATGGACATATTAAGAAAATATACTTTATGGTGAATCTACTGATATTGATTCAGTATTGTAAATATTTATATTTTTGTGCATAATCATAGTCAAACTTAGAAAGCGTTGACTTTTGACTAATTCTTAGGCGCCTTATATTTTGGGATGGAGGGAGTATGTAGAAAAACATATATGATACTAAATTAGTACCACTAGAAAAAAAGATGAAATGAACACGCGATTTTCTATGAGATCATCCTTCATATTGTAGGTATTTGGGAAAGATAAAAAAATTATTAATACTTTTGAACAACACTATAAATTAGCATAAAGATTATAACCTTTAGATAGATGTCATCTTTCAAATAGCAGGCTATATTATTTAGTGTGTGGCTATCTTGGCCCTGGAATTGTCATGAAGTCAGTTATTTTGGGAATGGCCAAGTATAACTGTTGCTTGTAACATCACTAAGAAACATTCTGCAGTTACACTTACAATGGCTGGCTAATGCTCCTCAACTTGCTTTACGAACCGTTGACATGGCTGACCAATTCTCCTCAGCCTTCTTTGGCGGCAACCGCAGGAACCGAGTGCTCGTTCATGACATGGTTGCCATCTGCTGCCCAGAAGTTTGCTGTTTTAATGTCATCTTCTGTCATCAACTTAGTGTAACCCTCATGGCTGTACACCACATTGTTCTTCCCTCCAAAATCTACCGGAAGGACTTCTGGATCGATGTGCTTGTACAATGTCTTCATGCTCTCCTCGTTATCCTTGTACACGAAGTTGAGTTTCTGGATTGTTTTCTGGTCAAGGAATACTTTGGCAACCTGAAAGCAGATGGAACGCTTAAGTTGGAAAACAAGTAAATATGAGCTTTTTTTTGTATGGTTAATACATTAAAGAAAGGGTGATGTTCAAAGCCTACACCTTAAAAGTAGCCTCAAATACTTTGGGCGCATTGAGCAGAAATGCAACTGAAAGTCTCTCTGGGTAATGGTTTTGCACGATCCCCATACATTCTCTGGAAGTCTTTATGGGGCTTCTATGGGCAAGTGTCCATCCTGTGAAGTCTATCAGCCACACCATTTTTTCTTGTCCTTCAGGCATGCTGAGGACTGCATTCTCCAAGGTATACATAAGATACTGCATCTGTCCTTCGTGAGACGATGTATTCTGAAATTGTATCATAATATTGTGGATGTGATTTTTTAGCCTAAGGAATATTGACACTGACAGTTCCCAAAATCAAAGAAAAGGCACAAATGACAATTTTGAGTTCTTACGTTCTTTGTAGGTCTCATTATAACCACAGTTTTACCCTCTCTATCGGGAAAACTTGCCCTGTACATTTTACCTGTTTCTGCTTCAACAGAAACAGCAGGCTGTAATAAAGATGGAAACAATTAATGAAACGTTAGTCACTTAAACAAGTTAAGAAGGAAACATCCCTTGAGAAATGCAAGCAAGGAAAATAGGAAAGGAATTAATTACCCAGCGAATATCCTCAGGCCTCCTAGCAGCCCTCCACTTGAGACTTTCTTCCAACATTTTACTGGACTTTTCAACATTCCAGTTTCGGGCTTCTAGATATCTTATCAAGCATGCTTCAGTGCAGTACTTCTCTCCACGGGCAGACAAAGGGCCAAGTGCAGCTCTCAGTTCGTTGATCTGCTCACAGGAAGAATTGACCAGAAGATGGTTTACATGTTTAAATAAAAATTAGAAGTATATATATATGTCAAACATGTACACATTATTATAAATATAAGGATGAACTGCAGTTTTCTGCGACAAGCACCAGTAACTAGCTAGGATCATTGCGAGGAAATATATATATATATATATATATATATATATATATATATATATATATATATATATATATATATATGAAGTAGACTATATAGTTGAAACTGATACATTTTATATCAAAAGAAGATTGTAATTAGTTACTGGGGGCCATGTGTTGTGCATGCTAATAGTTCCACGAACTAACAAGAACATGAATTTTTTTCAAAATACCTTTGCTTGTCTCTGCTCGGCATCATCCAAATTGAAATGTGGGGTGGGATTTCTCCGAAACATGATTTCTTCAGATCTCAATGAGTCTCAACCCTGAAATAGATCGAAAATTTGTAGTAAAGTTAGGAAACCATAGCAAAGCACCTTGTATAAACCTACTTTTTTTTAGAATGCTCCTTAAACCTACTTCAGATGTTCAAACTAGTGTAAAATCTGAATATGAAAACGCAGAAGAAACTAGTCAAAAAATCAGAATTGAGAAAGTGAGTGGAAACTAGTTAGAAAACGTAGTGCAGAAAAATTCATCAAAACAATCAAATAATTAGGATCTAGTTTGAAGATCTTATCGGATGAATGAAAATGTTCAATAACAGATTTCGTTTTGAATGCTTTTCGAAATCGATTTTAAATTGCTTATAAGGTCTGTTTTGGTAGCTAGTATTTGTTGATCCAACCAAGAAAACTAATGCAGGAGGATGTTAGGATGGTAAAAAAAAAGTTCAAGAATAGTATAGGTGGACACCCTTTAAAAAAAAGTATATGTGGACATAGAAAAACAGAGACAGCTTGCTCAAATCTTAAAAAGTTAACATCCACCCATTGGGAAAACTTTATCTCTATCAGCGCAAAACGATGTGTGTCTCCTCCACCTATTTTCTATCGTATAAGAATAAAAACGCAAAAACACAAGGCACTGAGTCAATGAACAAGTACATCATCGACATGGATCTGCTAACTCCTCGGTCTAGAAATAATCGTGATATATATCTGTCGAACAATGCTAGGCAAAGGCCAAGTGAAGCTACTACTATAGTCCTACGACGGCACCAAACAGGATTGGCAGATCCGTTTTGTAAATCACATTGCAGGGAAAATAGGTTCAGTTCTTACTCCAGCTTTGACTTTTAATGCGAAAGGCTGGTGAAAGCTGAAGGTTTGAGCATGCTAGATTTATCATCTGGGCAGAAATCCTAGATCTCCAAACGCGCGCGGCATGAATCAGAATGACTGAATGAAGACGAGTTTCACAAGAAAATAGTTATAAACATTTTTGGAAACGGCTCTGCTACGCATCTTCTCCCCCTGAAAGGATGAACATGTTCATACTTTCAGAGTTTTTGTTTTTCCTTTGCGAGAATATACTTACAGAGCTTTACAAACATGAACCTATGTTGGATTATTTAGGTCGATGCATGCATGGTTTCAGAGAGTACATATTATCAAAACATGAAAAGGCAAGAATAATCTGTAGTTTCACTGTCGATCCAGAAGGCAAAACAAAACCTGCATACCAGGATAAGAGAGGAAAGCCCCAGGGAGACGAGACGATCAGACGAAGCACCTGCAGAACCGGCCCGGCGCTGGCTGGAGCTGGGAAGAGAGATAAAGAGATGGATGCTCGGAGCTGGAGCTGGACTGGTATTTCTCTGCTCTGCTCCCGCACTCTCGGCCAGGCCACGAGGAGGGATTTCGAGGTGCGCACCACTGGAGGGCCGGTCAACTTGTGGCTGCTGGCTTCTATATTCATTAACGGTGAGGTGCCCGGCGGAGTAATGAAGGCATCGCTGACTTGCCCCAAAGGCGAGGAACAGGTGGTGGACTTTCTTCGTTCTTAATCACAAGGACGCTCGGCTCAAATCACAGTTTGCCAATTAAAGGTTTGCGTACGCTGCATCAGGTGTTTCCTACTCTTAAACCTTCCCTTCGTTATAGAGGTTAAGGCTTTTAGAAAAAAAAATCAAGCTATGGAAAGTTTGATCAAACTTTTAGGATATAAACTTGGTCAAACTTTACGTAGTTTGACTTTAAAAAAAAATAAGCTTAAGCTTTGAAAGGAGGTAGTACAAGTTTACTCATAGCAGAAGTACACAAAAAATAAAAGTTTACTCACAACCAAAGTACGAAATTACAACTATATCGAGAGCCAAAATACAAAAAGGTACAAGTTAATTCACAGCAAAAGTACGGAAAAATACAAATTTACTCACAGTGAAAGTAGACGAAAAGTACAAATTTACTCACGACCAAAGTACGAAAGTATTACTATACTAAGAGCCAAACTACAGAAAAATATAAGTTTACTCACAGCCAAAGTATACGAAAGTATAATCGTACTCCGAACCAAAGTGTGTAGCAACCCAAGAAGTACACTAAGAACCCAAAGTAAAAAAAGTACATAATTGAAGTAATTAACATACGAACACAACAGTTTTGAAAATACAAAAAATAAGTTGTTCAAAACCTATCAACATGGGATCTAGTTTTAAAGTTTTCGGCACAAGAAGCTCAAAAGTAAAAACGGTTTATAATTTAGACAAACAGTTTTCAAAATATTTTATTTTAAATCATCGGATTTGAAAAATAAAAGGGAAAATTTGTACACTAGCTCAGGTATCTTTCTCTCTCGTCCTAATCCCATTTTCATTCTGGGTGCGACGCTTGGGAAGAATGCATGACCCCATTAGAAGGACCGCGCGAAGAAAAGAGGCCACTTGGCGTGACGACGACACATGGGATAGACCTTTACAAAGATCGGCCTTTTTCTTAGTATTTCTGATTTTTTTTCTTGTTTATTTCGCGTGATAATAAGGGTACGTTCAGTGGACGCCGCGTTGGGCCGGCCCATTAGGTGTGGCTGCTGCCATTGGTTCTTTCTTAATTTTTCTTTTTATCCTTCTCTGTTTTTTCTTGTTCCCTTTTTTGCTGTTTTTTTTTCTGTTTCTTGTTTCCTGGTTTCCTTTTATGTTCAGATTTGAAAAATATTTAGATTTTATAAAAGTTTATATTTGAAAATGTTTAGATTTGAAAATTATTCGTACTTTCTATAAAATCGTTCAAATAACAATAAATGTTCATATTAGAAAATTTTCCAAATAGAGACTATATGTTCTTATTAAATATCCATTCACATAGACATAAATGTTCATATTAAAAAGAGAAAAGGGAAAAAGGAAACTAAAAATGAATAAATTATACCTATTATTGGGCCGCATCTAGAGTGGCCCATGAAGGGAAGCGTGTGAGCGTGCACTGATATGACCCCCATCAGGCGATAAATAGGAGGTCTCATTGCATCACGATATATTTAGGGACAACACAACTATGACTCAGCGTTCATCAAGGTCCCTAAAGTTAGCTTTTTGTGGTGTCGTGGTGGCGCAACTCAGATGGTGGTGGATGCGCTACATCGAATAATGTATCCCGGCTTCAACCCCATCTCGGCGATGGTTAAGGCGTCGAGAAGCCTATGGGATATGGTATTTGTTGGGCGTGTGTTCCGGCTTTGTGTGGTGTTGATTTTTTCGTCGATCTGGCCCGGACGGCCTTGGAGTGAGGCGGTACGGATTGCTGCTGGTTTGTGCTGGATGTTGAAGGGTTTGGCCGCTTGGTAGGCGGGGTGGGTTGGCCCTGGATCCAGAGCTGAAGATGATCAGAGGGCTCCTCCGGCCGATGTTCCTTAGCAGCATGCTTGATCTAGTCTTACATGACTAGTGGTTATTGCGGCTTATTAACGTCTCGTGGCTAGGGGTTTCTTCAGTGCCAAATTAAGTGTGGACCAACTGCTGATGATATTCATTTTCTCCAGCGATGGCAAAGATGGCGAAGGATATGAGTTCCTAATAGTTACGGCGACGACGGTTTTCAGATGTCTAACCGTTTGTTTTCTTCTTGTTTTTATTGCTTGTATGCATACCATCTTTGTATGATTACAGTTATAAATACAAGTAATGTATACCCACGATTGTATGTAGTCAAAAAGAAAAAACTAAGTAATCTAGCTTGCCTCTCACAACTCAACAGGGTGGGATATGACCGATCGTCACAAGAGAATGCTCGTTGTGATCAGGAAGAGCAGTGAGCGAGCTCATTGCGATGTAGAGCAGTGATCGAGGTCATTGCGATGTAGAGCAGGATGTGGTCACGGATGGTTGCATGTGGTCGATGTTCCTAAGTGTTTAATAAGAATTTTCATGCTCTGAAGTGGTTGAAGGTTGTTTAACAGATTATGTAGGCCATTGTGGTTTGCTATGTAATATGCTATACTTTCTAGGATAAGTAGTACAATCCTATTAATGTTGTACTTCGTATATATGTTCCACAATATTTTTCTCATAGACACGCATAAAAACCTAACATTGTTTCGCTCGGTTTTAGCACTCCATATCATGTTTTTGTCTACCTAGCACATAATTTGCAAGGAGAGAGAATTAATCCTGTCAAAGAAACCATCTCTTCACACAACCCAGTACATGCATACTTACTCCATACGGAATTTTATGATGGAATACATCCTTTAATGCAAGAATTTGTAGAAGCCGATTGATAAAAAACAAGAGACCTACCAGTGTCACTGTCACGAAAGAAAACTCAAGAGCATTGAACTGAAATGAAGCAGATACGATCCAGTCTACATCAATCGCAATATTTCCTCCGTGTTGGAAATGAAACAAATGTGTATGAAACATGGTAGAAGTTGAAATTTATGTGGGAGAAGAGTACATCAATGAACAATGCATCACTAATTTATTTTCAAATTGAGTATGGAGATGGTAGTATGGCCAACTCTACCCCTGCAACCCTAACTACGTACCAACCATGTGGTCGCTGCAAGTCCACAATTATTCATCTTCCCAGCCCACCTCTGGTGTCGTCCCTATCTCTAGCTCGGTGGCTTCCACTGTCATGTGAGGCATCAATGTAGCTCCTTTCATTGGTCGGTATATGTAATCTTACCTAACCTGGACTATAAAGGTTAGGAGTATTAGGACTCTAGAAGTCTTGGTTTTCAAGTCATGTAAACCGACTATGTAAACATGAAACTCAAGGTTCTCCATCCATATTAACACGGAGGCGACCCCAGAAAAAGAGCAACACTTAAACCCAAAAACCCACGATCATACGATTATTTACATGGTGAACACCTTTTCAATGCTAACTACTATGTGTGGCATCTCCTTCCTCAGGTCCGCCTCTTTCTCTATATAGGCTCTACCAAAGGGCAAAGGGGGCCCGAGCAACTCTTGTGTGATGGTGAGATTGAAATAAATGAATGTATTGTGACCAGAAATAAGCTGGCCGCCAAAATGCAAAAGCGATTAAATAAGCACGTTTCTAGGGAACTGAAAAAAACATATAAAGTTTTTCTACTGACATTCGCATGTGGTGTTGTTTGGGCAAACAGTTGAAAGAGAATAAATTACTGTAATATTTCTCAAAATAGCATGTACGAATTAGCAGCTTAGGCGTGTAAATTCAGATGGAGGACAGCTAACATATACCAGGTTATACTAGTATTAAGTAAATGGAATTCTCGGACCCGGGATTGTTATGAAATCATTTATTTAGCAAAATCCGTCATAATGCAGGGTGATCGTATCCTCAACTTGGTGAAATCGCTGGCCGGTGCTCCTCAACTTGCTTTAGCAGCAACTCGTGACAATTGTGGTGTAACCTCAGGAACCGAATGCCCGTTCATGACATGGTTACCATCTTCTGCCCAGAAGCTTGCTGTTTTCATGTCATCTTTGGTCATCAACTTAGAGTAATCCTCATGGTTGTACACCACAATGTTCTTCCCTCCAAAATCTACCGGAAGGACTTCTGGATCAATGTGCTTGTGCAGTGTCTTCATGCTCTCCTCGTTGTCCTTGTACACAAAGTTAATTTTCTGGATTGATTTCGGGTCAAGGAATACTTTGATAACCTGAAACAAATTGAAACATTTCCATTGGAAAGTCAGTAATACGGAGAAACTCTCGTACCGGCGCGAGCTATATATGAAGGGGTGATGTTCAGAGCCTCACCTTAAAAAAAGCCTCAAATACTTTGGGGGGGTTGAACAGGAATGCAACTGAAAGCCTCTCCGGGTAATGATTTTGCAGGATATTCGCACTGTCTTTGGCAGTCTTTATGGGGGTTGCATTGGCTAGTGTCCATCCTGTGAAGTCTATCAACCACACCATTTTTTCTAGACCTTCAGGCAGGCTGAAGACTGCATTCTCCAAGGTATATATAAGATGACGCAACTGCTCTTCGTGAGATGATGTATTCTGAAATTGGGTCACAAGAATATACATGTGAACTCAAGGCTAAGGAAGATAGAGACTGACAGTTCCTAGAAATGTTGAGTTCTTACCTGCTTTGCAGGTCTCATGATAACAACATTTCTCCCCTCTCTGTCAGTAAAACTTGCCCTGTACATTTTACCTGTTTCTGCTTCAACAGAAACATCAGGCTAAAATGAAGAAGAAATCAATTGTTAGAACGCTTAGTTACTTCCCTCAAAAAAAAAGTTATTTCCCACTTCAGCAATGCAGGAAAGGAAGGATCTTATTTACCCAGCGAATATCCTGTGGCCTCTTAGCTTCCCTCCACTTGAGACTTTCTTCCAACATTTTTCTAGACTTGCCAACATTCCAGTTGCGGGCTTCTAGATATCTTATCAAGCATGCTTCGGTGCAGTACTTCTCTCCACGGGCAGACATAGGTCCAAGTGCATCCCTCAGTTCGTTGATCTGCTCACAGGAGATCGTTATTACATGATAAAGTAGTAGCCATGTTCAAATAAAGAAACTAGAAAAAAATAAATGTCTGTGAACCTTTTAATACTCTATACAGAAAAAGGACCAAAGGGTGTTTTTTCTTGGACAAGAGCTTGTATGTATTGATACTGCCTATGGACTTCCAGTCAACTGGGAACACCAAAAGGATTCGTAAGAAAGGTCCTGCAGGCTCAAGGGGACTATGGTGTTTCAGTCTTTCATTTGCAAAATACAGGTGTCAGAAGAAAGCTTTTGTAGCCAGACATTTCACACTCCTAAAATGCTACATTATGGGATTTTGTGCAAAATAATTCTTTTTGAAACAGCGTAATTTTTTTTATTAGTAGACTATATAAAATCTGAATTGTCGTCATAATACTATACAAAGTAAGACACATAATTCCAAGGAGCATTCACATCAGGATCTAAGATGTGGCCATCATTTGAGAGGGATTATGTGAAACTGTTTGTATCACAACAAATAGATAATCTATAATCTATGGGATATAAAGTTAGAAACTGACATATATTTCCCGTTATTCTTGTAGTTAACTACTTACTTTGCTATATTCAGGTTCGAACTTCTGCAATTTCAATTAGAAGTTGTCTCGCTGAAACTTCTTAAATTTCTGTTCTTCTGTAGGGTAGCAATATTGCAGTATCCACTAGTTTGGATCGTAATAATGCCACATATTAAATGAAAGCATGAAATTTTCAAAATACCTTTGCTTGTCGCTGCCCAGCATCCTCTGAATTGAAATGAGAGGCATGCTTTCTGCGAAACATGATTTGTTCAACTCCCACTGAGGCTCAACCTTACATAGATCAATCACGTGCGCAAGATTAGGTAAACATGGGCAACCCTTGTCAACAGAAGAACACAATATGAAATAACAGTCAATTAATTTGCATGCAAGATTGAGTAAATAGCTGAACATAAATGCATTTTTCTTTTTGACCGAATTTCTAGATAAGTACACATTCAGTTCAGAGAGAAACATAAACCGAGCTAGAGTTAATATCTAAGTTTGCTTAGAATCTCATCAGTTGTTGCGAGTTAGAGGTCATGCAATGAGATTCTTGATACACGCAAATCTGGACACACATAAATAAGAGCAACGATTTCTCAGTCGTTTCTATCGGCAAAAAAAATATGGGTTACCTCTTCCAGAACATGCTAATATCATGTATATTAATTCAGCAAGCCAAACCCTACGACTGTAACATCTTAATCGATCATCAGTTTGCTACGGCACGCCGACCATGACACGACAACCCCACGCGATTAATTACATGAAAAAGCACAACACGTACACTACATAGATCTAAACATCACCTCTAGCTAGAATTGATAGCAATCTTCTGTGAAGTGTCATGTACTCTCAATTCAGTAGGCCAAAACCCTGTAACGTCCTAATCGACCATCAGTTCACTCCTGCAGGACGACCATGACACCCAACCACACACAATTAATTACATGAACAAGCACACAACACGCACAGTGCATAGATCTACCATCTCCTCTAGCTAGAAAAATGATCGCAATGGTACGAGCAAGGGAAGTGACAGGTAAACCTGCGGTAGTTGTGCACAAGGTAGGCTTCACAATGCTGCCACCGTAAGTGTATCTCACACCAAGAATTGTGGGTTGTATGTGGAGGGATTCCTGCTTTATAGAGAGGGCCGGCCTTGCTTGCAAATTAATTACTGCGGCGGCCATTACCCTTCTATTGTTCAACTTGGACTTGTTAGCTGTTACTACAATGCTCCAACTTTGACTTCAAGGGAGGAAAGGCTGTGGAAGATGAAATGCTTCATCACGTACGTCAATACGAATCGTACGTACGTCAAGTTATCTTCTAGATGACTCGTATTAGCACAATTCCTAATCTCACTATGAATCTCCACGGTTGATTTTAATTTTCACACGAACGTGGAGGCCGGGTTCCACTAGAAAAAGGAGTTCTCCGCTGCCCGCCGCCTATCGCTGGTAGATAGCGATTAATCAGTGGGGCGGCTATTAACAGTTGCCTTTTCATTATTCAACTTTGACTTTAATGGAGAAGGTTGAGAGGAAGATGAAAAGGTTGAGCATGTTAATACTTTTACTATCATGTTCTAGTAGATGACTGACTTTGTCAGGAAAAAAATACTCCCTCCGTTTCGGTTTATAAGTCCTACGCGTATATCTAGGTTATCAATTTGATCTATATAATTTGAATTATATAATATAAAAATTATATTATTGGAAAATACAAAGTCTAAACTTTTCGGTGATATTTTTTTTTAATATATACATCATACTAAGTTACTCAATTTGGCGACATAGAACTACGTGCAGGACTTGTAAACCGAAACGGAGGGAGTATTAATTTTAAATTTGATTTACCATCATCTCCACGTTTCACTTTAATTTACACACAAGAACGTGGAGGCCGGGTACCACTAAACAAAACTGTAATAAAACAATATAAAAAGCAAGGAGTTCTCGACTGCCGGCCTATCGCTAGCAGAAACAGGAAAAGTAAGCAGTTTCCGAGTCATTCGACTGCTACAGGAGCACTCGAGGGCACGCAAGAGATTATCAACGCCAAAGGCGAATCTCTACAGTTCATAGTACTTGCGGAGAAAAATAAAATGATTTCGACAGGAACAGAACATGGTGAATTTTAGGTGGATGGTTTCGGAATTCAGACACAACATAAGGCCCAAGATTTACCAATCGCCAGGGGAATACACCACGAGCAGTTCAGTATCATCGGAGCAAGAATCCATCAGGAGAACAAGAACCGAAAAAAGGAAACAGGAAAGGTAAAAAAGGAAATCCTCTATACCAGGATACGCGAGAAGCCTCCGGGAGAAGACGTACCAAGAACGCGAAGCCGGGGCTCGGTCACGACGCAATGGCGGCGGCAGGCAGGAACCGGCCGGCGGTGGCGTTTGTGGGGAGAGAGGAGAAATGTGGAGGAGAGTTGGACTGGACTTTTGTCCTCCTGCTCCAGCCCTGTGGGAGGCGCGACAATAAACGCCAGACAGGGAGGGAGAGAGAGAAACGGAAATAGAGGGGGGAGGCCGGTGGCAACGACGACGGCGTGTGGTGTGATGGAATGGGAATCACGCGCTTGCGATGAGGAGGGGTCTCGCGGAGCACGCCATCGCCATTGGAGGGGGGGTCAATTTCCGGTTGGGCTTTCTTCTAGATTTATATAGATGGACGGGCGACGGAGGAGGCTCTGTTTGTTTGTAGTTGGGGCTGTTGATGCCGGCATCATCGCTGACCTCCTCGTCCGGACTGCCGCCGTGACGCAGGCGACGTTCGCGATTTCAAATCAGGACTGCTACGGACGCCATTTGGTCAGGGATGGGGACGCGCGGTGGTAAACAATGGTGGGCAGCGCAACGAGAAAGTGAGGTACAGAGAAAATTAACAACCAAATTTTTTCCCATATATATAATAAAAGGAGTATATTAATATTGCCGAACACCCAGCCTCTGAAAAAAAAATGTCACAAAAGACATCCATTAAAACATACACAACCTGAAAAAGAAAAGGAAAAAAAATAACCCGCCACCACGTCAAGGTGATCAACTCCTCGTAGCAACATCCCACAAACCACCGTCAAAGACGACATCTGGAATAAAAAAAGATCCTCCAAAAGAGACGCTTTCAAAAGGCAAACAGTACACATCGTCATCGCCGTCCAATCAAAGATCTTGATTTTCACCCCAAAAAAAGTATGAGTGTCAAAACAATACCTTTGGAAGATCATTACCAGACACAACCAATAAAAATCGGACCCTAGATTTTTACTCTGAAAGTCAACACTCTACACTCGAGGAGCGCCACCAAACTAGAATTTCTCCCGTGCTGCCATCCCACTTGCCGAGGCTACTCCTGCAAGTCATCAAACACCAGGCTAACATGCACCGTATCTAAATCGAATCCGACCACTAACGCACGTGAAGCAAAGTCTTCATCACCTCGAAGATCCCCTCCGCTAAAACTGGTCCTCCAGTCTCAACCACCATGACCTTATCCACCGCTATGTACACCATGGAAATCGAGATGCTGACATATCCCATGGTTTGAACATCCAGGGGAGCTTCGTGTCGCGCCCTCATGCAGACACGTAGGCTGATATGGACGTGCGCTACCAGATTCTATCCTTTCCGGATATTCACGGGCTTCATACGTCAATCCGTGAAGATCTCTTGCAGAAGATCTGAAACACGTCGATGGCCATATCGAAGATGATCAAACACGCCAACCGTTGCCTTGATAAGAGAAGAGCACTAGGACCACAACCTTTATTTGGGGGACTAGCGGGCCCTCCTGCCGCCTCCCAACAGGACCGGGCACCCAATCCCCCACTTGTAGCATGATTGACATAGCAGAAGGTAGCCAGGCCGTGATCTGCTTGGGCTCACCGCCTCCTGGCCGACGCCACCACCACCATGCCAGCGCACAGTAGGAGGCAATTGCCGCTCCGTAGGCCCACCCAAGCCCATCCCAGAGCGAGGAGCGAGGATGCAACAGCCGTGGAGTCCCAACCGAAGAGCGTCGGTTCCCGTCCTCTCGCATCGGCGCGTTTCCAGATCATACTTCGTCATATGTCCACATTCATTTATGAAAAAATTCAAATTCTACATTTGGAAGAGTTTAACGAGCTAAATGAGTAGCTCACGGATAGCTTGGATAAACAAACGACTTCAAATCTTAATCTCGGCTCGACTCATTAGACATCGAGTTTGAGTCAAGCCGAGTCAGGTCACGAGCTACTCGTTAACTCACGAGTTTTGAGTTATAATTTCAACCCCATGGTACTTGCGGTTCCCCTCACGGGCAATTTCTAGTTTAGAATGGTCATAGTGGGAGTATCATATTACTAGTATCATGCATATTATTTAGTATCATCTAGCTGTATCATAGTCTCGTGGTATTTAATTATTTATAGAATCTTAATGCAATTTGATGCACAAGATGTATTTGATACTCCACTAGCACTAGCACCTCTCTTTATCAATTGTTGTGCCACATAATCATTTTGGTAAGTTGGCTGGTATGATACATCTTATGATACTATTGCTAGCAGGGCCGGCTCTACATTTTGCGAGGCCCTAGGCAAAGTTAACAACATGGACGCATACGGAGACATCAATGCTACTTGCGGCTTTGTTCTGTTTATGATTAAGCTGATGCTCTCGTTTTCGGTTTTCTTTTATTTTTATTTATAGGAAGTGATTTATGTTTACGCATTATAACACCTATATATGTGGAGCGAGTAGGCTATAGGTGCGCCCGAGCCAAGGTCGAGTGGACGTGAGGCATAGTCTTGTACTCGCGTAGACCACCGACAGGAGTAGACTAGTTGAAAACGAAAGATAGACCAAGCCTCAATTGCTAAGACGCTAATAGTGAGTGCCAACATGTTTTTTTTTGGATTACCTATGTTGGGTTGTTGTTAATATTTTTTTATCCAATATAAATAATATGTACATAGGAAGATGAAATTATGGGCCCCCTTGTAGGCGTGGGCCCTAGGCCGTTGCACAAGGTGACCTAGGGTCAGAGCCGGCCCTGATTACTAGGGCCCGTCTTATGGAGAGAAGACCATGCATCATCAAGATAATATTTTGAACAACATGCACATACTGTATATATTTAAGGTACAGTTTTTCACAACATATTTTAAGGTATGCACCAAAACTATACATAGTCCAGGGACATAAAAATGTATCTTTCCTTATCGAGCGACTAGAACAGGCGATGACAGTCACTCAAGTATATACGCATCACCATCAATCGAGTAGTCTATAAATGTATCGATCATGTGTACTGCCGACTGCCGAGGTACCACGCCGACTCTGATGTCTACAAACACCAAGCTCACTTCATACACCAACAGATTTATTTATTTATTCGAATTAAATACACCAATAGATTAATGCTCTTCGATTTTGGTGTGCAGCAAAAACAACTTGTGGGACATAGGCATTCCATAGAAAACTCAAACGTGGCTTTCGGGTCGGTTACGCATTGATCTACAGATCTTGTGGTGAATGGTGCGAGCGAGCTGGTCTGATCATAGATCCACAGTCTGACATGGCCCAGCCGTACATGATTCAGTAGCTCTCGTAACGTGGATTTTTCTTATCCGTTAGTTGAGGCTGCTCTTAAATTTTCACGTGTATGGGTGTCTGAACTCTGAAAGGGGCAGTGCTGTTTCATCTTCTATGTGAACAAACGGGAGAACAGCAATGTTGACAACTTGGTACCATCTGCGGTGTAGTTCGTCCAATAGAGGCTGCAATTACAGGAGCTTGTTACCGGCCGTGGGATGACCAGCACAAGAGTTAGCCCCTTGATCATGCAGGACAGCAGACGTACATGTCTGATTTGTGATATCTACAAAAGGCTGGCTTTATGGTCTTTTTGGTTCGCATGATTTGAGAAACACGGGAACAGGAAAAACACATAAATAGTGCTAAAATATGTTGTCTAGCCTTTCTATCAGTTTAGACTTTTTGAATTTTTATCGCCTAGACATCAGGTCAATATGGTATCAAAGCCACATGGTTTTAGGATCAAATCCTGGACAACGTACTGTTTTAATAAAATTACCCAGAGAGCTTGTTTGTTTGCACCGCAGAGAAAACACACAAAATCTCGCGCATCTCATAGATATCAGACACAAACAATTTTTTTCAACAAGTCAAGCTTCTTGCTAGAAATCCTATGAAACTAGTGTAGGAAAGCAATCCACATGAGTTTATAGGATTTATTCCTTTGAACCAAATGGATTTTATTTAAAAAAATTGCTACAAGTTCTTTTGAAAAACCTTTAAACCAAAGAGACCCTTAAAATATGATTAGATGTAGTTAGACAGCAGAGAGTTAGAGAATCAGCTGAGGTCCAATAAACATTACTCGTGGCGGCGATATATAAATGAATGGTCATGTCATCAGTTATGACAAAAGGTCATACACTTTCGGTCATGTCATCATCAGTTCAAAGGTGTGACCACGAATTCCTGAAACAAACCATGGACACGCGTATGTTGTGAGCACGAGTTCCTGGACCTAATCCTACACGCATCTCCCGTCGGCCTTGCCCACCCAAATAAGAGGCCCAACAAGCCGACGTTTCCACACTTCCCGCGCACCCAAACCAGCCCAACCCAGGGCGCGATCAAACAAACGGCGATGCGGACCGAAACCACCGCGCCTCGCTCGCGCCCTGCCGCTGCGCCGCTGCACCTCGTCTTCGTGCCTTTCCTCGCGCGCAGCCACTTCGCCCCGCTGGCCGCCGCCGCCGCCGCATCCTGCCGCAGCGATGGCACCACCAGCGCCGTGATCATCACCACTCCCCACTTCGCGGCCCTCGCGCCGTCCTCCGTGCCGGTCCGCGCGGTCCCGTTCCGCTTCCCGGGCGGACACGCGGACTTCTCCCTGCTCCCGGACGAAGCCTCCGCACCCGCGTTCTTCGCCGCCGCGGAGGAGGCCCTGGCGCCGGCTCTCGCCGAGACCATCCGGGCCAACACATCAGGCGCCGTGGTTGTCGTCTCGGATGCCGTCCTGCACTGGGCGCCCCGCGTCGCCCGCGAGTGCGGAGTCCCGCACGTGACGTTCCACACCATCGGCGCCTTCGCGGCGGCCGCCATGGTCGCCGTCCACCTCCACAGGCCCGAGGTCTTATCGGACCCGTTCGTCATTCCCGGGGGCTTCCCGGCCCCCCTGAAGCTCCGCAGGGCCCAGGTTAACGAGGATGCTCTGGCGCACCTTCCCCTGTTTCGCGCGGCCGAGGCCGAGAGCTACGCCGTGGCATTCAACAGCTTCTCGGCGCTCGAGGCCGACTTCGCCGAATACTACCGACGCGTCGATGGCTCTTGCAAGAAGGTGTTCCTCGTCGGCCCAAAACGCGCCGCCCCCAGCACTGCACGCAACAACGTAAGTGACGCCGGTGGCGCAGAGCGAGACCCCATCCTGCAGTGGCTCGACGGCCAGGCAGCCGGGTCGGTGGTGTACGCCTGCTTCGGCAGCACGTGCGGTCTGAGCGCGGACCAGCTCGAGGAGCTGGGCGCCGGGCTGCGCGCGTCCGGCGTCCCGTTCCTCTGGGTGATCCCGACGCCGGCGGAGGGTATGGAGGAGCGCGCGTCGGGGCACGGCATGGTGGTGGCCGGGCGATGGGCGCCGCAGGCGGAGATCCTGGCGCACCGCGCGGTGGGCGGGTTTGTTAGCCATTGCGGCTGGAACTCGGTGCTGGACGCCGTCTGCGCCGGCGTGCCGCTCGCGACGTGGCCGCTCCGCGCCGAGCAGTTCCTGAACGAGGCGTTCCTCGTGGACGTGCTCCGCGTCGGCGTGCGGGTAAGGGAGGTGGCCAGCAAGGCGGACGTGGAGGCCGTGGTGCCGGCCGATGCGGTGGCGACCGCGGTGGGCAGGCTGATGGGCATCGGCGAGGACGAGGACGAGGCGACGGCTAGAAGGACGAGGGTGAGGGAGCTCGGCGTCGCGGCTGGCGCTGCCGTGGCAGAAGGTGGATCGTCGTGCGGTGACTGGGCACGACTTGTGTGTGAGCTCAAGGCGTTACACGGTAACGACTAACGAGTGCGAACGATGCATCGACTGACAGTTAGTGCCGCCCGAAGCATGATGCGTTACGTGCGTGGAAGATTCAGCTAAATTCGAACGAAGAGAGCATATCGAACAGGTGACACTGTACAATATGTTAAACATTTTATACTATTCAGAATATATTCTTCTGTTTCAAATCGATTGGCTCAATTTTACTCTGAATCTATTTCAAATATCCGTATCCAACTTTAGAGAATTCAACGGATAAGCGTATCTGTCTTCGAAGTGGCGCCCCGGTTACTCTGAACGATACGGTATAGCAAATAGCAATGTTGATATGGACTATCCAAAAATTAATTAGAATTATCCGAATGTTTTAAACCATTATCAGGTTTTCTAAAAGCCAATCTGACAGAGTTTTTTTTTTTGCGGGCAAATCTGATAGAGTTAGTAGTTATTAAGTTGCCAAATTCATTTGACCGGCATGTCTAGCCTTGAATTTTACAACGAACATACTCAATTTATATCTATATCATCTGATCAATGCTTGTGTTTTAGCCTAAACCATGTCTATTCTACACTTTTCCTATTAAACATCTAGCTGTTTTATAATTGGCAAACAGTCACTTTCTCGACCGTCGGATGTGTTTCCGTATCTCAGTGTTATCTGGCTATGGGAGTATTTATTCAACTAATTTTGTTTCCAGCTCCAGTCTCTCCTGTTTGAGATTCGAATTCGTGTTTCAATATATCCATATTCGTATCCATAACCGGACATTGTCCGCTTCGATTCAAGTCCGACAAAAAATATGGTATAGGGTATTCACAAATGTTAATCACTGTGGATAGATGTGTGGTCGGCTAGATAGTACTCCATGGTATAGTCGTGGTCATTGACAATGTAGTTGCAAGCTTGAGCATCTACACTAGTAAGCTGATAAAAAGGTGAGATCTCTGCTTGTTGTCATTGAGAGAAATTAACAACCAAAAAAGCAATGCTAAACCATCAAGTTCTTAGACACCACTGCTTCCAGCACAATTGTAGGATCACGGTGATGACCGGTGTACTACACGGTATAATTTCCCATGGTAGTTTTTTCACCCGCAATATATACAATCTATAATTTCATGCATGCTTTATCCCCTTACTTTATTCATCACCATCAATTTCTTTGTGTCTTCCCAAGTGGAAGCTCGGAGATACCCCAGATAGAACGCTGGGTCAAAACTTGGGAAAAAATCTGGAAACACTTGAGCGTAGTATCTTCTTTAATACAAAGATACTCGTTCGTGTAATCCATCGAAATATCATGTGCAATCATTTGAATGGCTATCTAGATTTTTTGATAGGAATTAAATTCAAGCAGGCCGTTAGCATTCCTGCCGCGAGTGAAAAAGCGAGAGTAGGCCTCGCTAGCTTCCACGATGCACGCAAATAAATCTCTATGAATTCTATAACGCATATGAAGAGATGATGCGGTAGGTGTAAACCTTGGTGTATAATCTTTTATAAGGAAGAATGATAATTTTAACTATGGGTATGGGTACAAGCGGATACCATACCCGTATAGGCAGGATATAGATACACTTTTATACCCACGAATAATATCTATATTCTATATGTTAAGTTATGAGTACGGATAGGGTATAGATTTTTATCCATAGGTATACCCATATCTTGTCGTTTAAATTAACACATCAAACTTATCTGTAGAGTTTTGACCTATCTTACTGATAAACTTAAAATTATGAATAACTTGTGTATTATTAGATCTACCCATCAGATACCCAATGAGTATGGGTACCAGGCGGGTATGAGTATGAGGAAAAGTTTTATACCCACAGATACATGTATAGTTAACTTTTGTACCCATTGACTACATGAGTATAGGTATGGTATTGCTTTACCCTATCCATATCCTGTCCATTGCCATCTTTATTCTTTCATCAGCATATCATGGCCGAGAGTATGGTTGCGAGAAATGCAAATACGGCCGACCTTCAATCCTCTCGGTTTTATCTTCCTGTGAGAATCAGTATGAGATTTTTAACAACATTATTGTGAATCAAGTGGCCAATTTCCAAACCATCAGACGACAGAGTCCTTGAAAAATTGCACCGAGGAACTCAAGATCAAACTCATATACAATGTACTAAGATTCCTTTCTTCTTCTTCTTCTTCTTCTTCTTCTTCTTCTTCTTAATATATTATTTTATTGACTTGATATTAATATAGTTTTTTTATCAAAAAAAGTAAGATTCCTTTGATGAAAACAATATGCATACGATATCTAAACTAAAACACAAACATATCAACCAGATTTACCTTCGTGCTGCGAGGGAAACCGCTTGTTAGAGAGGGATTCGAGGCAAATCGGGACAGAGACTACGGGCGCCTCCAAATCAATAGCTGTATCGGCAAATACGGCGATGGCTCAGCCAAATTGGGGCAGCGGAGCATCTGGTCAGAAGGAACCTACGAGAACCCAAGATTGGCATATCCGGTTTGCCCGATGGAGGCCCACGTGACGATCTGTACCCGGTGGTGAAGCCCATGAAGATTTGGATGGTCCAGGCCCATGAAGAACGCGACCCCTTGAAGGATATGGCAAGCTTTAGATAGAAAATTTAAAGGGCAAAACCCTAAATTGCAAACCGACTTTGTTGTTATCCTAAGACCTGGCCTCCCCATATAAAAGCCAGGAGGGAACAACGAGGAGGACATCAGAAACCCTAGCACATACACCTGCCAGACTATACCTGCACACCATCGCCATCAAGGCACCCTCTATAACCTTTGGTTCATCGATAATCAAGACCAGACATGCAGGAGTAGGGTTTTCCCCGGGTCTCGAACACGGTAAACCTCGTTTCGAAGTTGCCCGCCTAGCGAAGTCTCCAAGGCACCCTCTTTCGAAACCCAAATCCATTTACCATGGGCATTGACGTGTTAACCCCACGTCACCACGAGCTCCCTGAGGTGCAGAATGGACGCGGTGGATACCCAACAACTTTGTTGATGCCTTAGACTCGCAAGCAGTGGCCCAAATCCAAGGCAGGAGGCAGCAGTGGCAGAGGCGGGTGCAGCCGTAGAACGTGAGGGGAACCCGAAAAATGACCTCCAATCCTGACTATATATGGGAGTTCGGTTCAATCTTTCGGATCCCCTTGAAAGAGTTTAAGGGCCGGGCGATTTTAAGAAAGCTTCTTGGGTCAGGTTTTATTTGTCCCAAATGGTAAAAATGGTTGTTTTATGGACCGCACTATATAAAAAATCTGCTAGACATGTTCTATGATGTACTTTCTCCGATTTGTAAATGACTATATGGTTTAAGTCTGCATCTCATTTCTTCTTAAGGTTAACTAACAAGTTATAAAATTGATCCTACCTTTTAAAACTTGAACTTTTGAATTATTATTTTCCTAGTTTCATATAAACTTAGCAAATGACTATATGGTTTAACGAAAATTTGTATGAAAAAGTTCTAGCACAGGATCTATGAGTGTGATTTCCTTTAAATTTTAATAAAATCTGAAAACAGTTTTTGTTTATTTCTTCTTGACACAAATCCTAACGAGGATTGGCTGGTGGTCCAGATTAAGTCGAGACGTCACCGGAACCAGACTAGATCATATTTTCGGTTAACATGGATATGTTCCCACTTGCACTTGCCATGGCGTCCACAAACAGTGAGCTGCCGTTGCGCACACGCCGTCCGGGTACCGACGCCGACTCGCCGCGTAAATCCCAATTAGGGTACTAACTACGGTATTGTAACCACTAATTAGCACCGTAGACTGCGCTGCTGGTCCAAAAGCAGGTTTAGGTGAACGAGGCGTCTCGGGAGACCGTGACCGCCATGTGAAATCAGTTCGAGATCGAGGATAGTTCTCAGTTGTACAAATTGATACACTATTCAGTTTATAGGATCCACACAAAAAACAAACTGAGTTAAAAAAACAGAATGAGTAGATGGCTCTGTTATTCTTGTACAAAAGAGTTAAACATAGTGGTCTATCAAACTGAACGCATTGGTTACTAACTAAGAAAATGCAAACTATTTGTTACGAAGTTGTGTGGTTATGTCCGGTTAGTCATTTCCGTTACTTATGCGGCTAACTGTTTTTTGTAAATATTCCCATAAAATTTAGTCTCTCTAATTGCTAGGTCCCTATTCCATTTACACTACGGGAGAAGAGGCAGGCGCAATCGAGCAAATCTGCCGTTGGCCTAGGTTTTATGGCGGGATAGGCAGACGACAGCCATTGACATAGGGATTGTGGTGTCAAGTCCGTCGACCTTGCCGTCGGCACAGCTATTTTCCTTTTTTGTCATATTAATCCTAGAGAAATCATAACTAATTCATTCTAATTTAGAAAAATACATATAATATATCAAAACTTGCAGAAAAAAAGATCTATCTATCTAAACTTAAATATTACATATTTTTATTGAATAAAATATAAAAATATTACATATACTTTTGTATAATATATTTTCCATTTCCAAGTGTAAAAAACAGGATGTTTTGTGAAGCAATCATCAAATAAAAGTTTAAAAATAGTACCACCCGATTTATCTAAAATACTAGGCCACCTTGCATGGACAACGTCCCAACCGAGAAATCTTAAACCTTTCTGTCCATCTCTCGTAAAAAGGTACAATTTTGTGCCGAATCAGTAGAAAGTGAGTTAGATTTGAACTACACGTACATAATCTGATGTTCATGATTTTATGAAAAAATTATTTTTAGATTCACAATATGCTAGTTTATTAGAGATCCACTGCAAGTTTAGCAAGTCTCAGACCTGAGCTAAAAATCTCCATGCCAGCCATTTTGACCATAGTTTGAAACGAGTATAAGAATTTCAAAAATGATCCAACCAATATAAAACCTTCGCGTGATGGCATATTATGCAACATAGTTGCAAGAAAAAAGTATATTGATTGTATCTTAAAAAACCTTCTTAAAAATGAGCTATCATATTCAATGTTTCATGGCTTTCAGATCAAACGACCAATGTTATGGCTAAAATTATTGTATAGTTTATGATAATATGCACGTATTGTACACATATGTGCATAATGGGATGACAAACGATGTTACAGAAGGAAGTTTTTCTTACGCCGACATCCAAACCATCTACGCCCTACGGGGAAATAACGCCTATGGTAGAGCGTAGCCACGCCGACGACAATCGCGGGCTACGCCGACGGGAGCTCCTGTCGGCGCCTGACTCATTTTCTATAATGTAAACTATGTATAGCAATATTCGTTGACCCTCCTGCGGTGGTCGCGCTAGTCCCGTCGCTTTTTGTGGGATACTCGTATCACCGGATAGCAGTACCAAAGGTGGAATTGCCTCACAAGCTAAACTTTATGCGGCAGCTGAATTCTCCCAAGCCTCGATGCTGCATTGCTGCTCCTCTTTTACACATATACGATTCTAGGAAGGCAATAACAACTCGTGAGATAATTAATTATGATTTGTTCTCTACATAGATAAGAAAAGCTCCACGTTGATCTACAAGTTTCTAGGATGATTCTGAAGAAGCTCAATAATTTTATATGCTCTGAAGCAGTACACGTTGGTGGTACATCCTAATTGGATACGTGCACGCGTAGAGCTCCTGGTCGTCCTTGATCTCCTCAATCTCGACTGTGTCATGGCGGCAAACAAGCGCACCAAACCAGACCGTACTAGCAGGGAGAGTGGCCTTGCTGCAGTGTGGTTGGCGCAACCGACTTGCACAACCCTGCTGGCCACAACAATTTTTACAGGTGGCTTCCTTAATGCGTAGGTGCATGGAAGGCATTTGATAAAATGTCTAGGAAAGAGTCTAGGGTGAAGAGGCTGATAGGTGGCCCTTATCTATTATGACGGTCCAACCATAGGATAGTGAAAAAAAGGACCTAGTAATTAAAGAAAATAACATTGTAAGAGGATATTTGAAAAAAACATATAACCACGTCAGCAACTTAACGATAAACATGCCAGAATGACTAACACGGCACATCTGCACAACTTGCATTTTTATAAGTGGTGATCAATGCACTCATGCCTGGTAACTTGATAGATCACACATGTTTAACTCTTTACAAAAACATGTCTATTTGGATATACTAGGTAAAGTCAAAACTCTCAAAACTTCTGGTTACCTCAAAACTGCATGTGATTGAGAAAAATCATTCAGAGTTGTATGATTTTCTTGGGTTGTAGACTTGCAGTCGAGACGGCTTCACTATGTATAGGTAATTTTGTAGGGTTTAAATACATGGTATAGCTGATAGATAGAAATTTTTTCAAGAGGTCTCACCTCTTATTAGAAATCCTATAAAATTATAGTGTAGGAAAACAATGTATAGAAATTTTGTAGAATTTAATCCTCTAAAACGAACACACTACATAGAAATTATTTCTATAGATTTTTTTTAGAAATCCATTGAATCAAAGAGGCCCTAAGAATTGGAGTGCAAACGCAGTGTGTACATCCGGTCGGAGAGCCTTCACAATCAGCCGCGGAACCGTCGTCAGCGAATTGAAGGGGACATCCTCGAACGAGTGGTACCGTGGCACGGCACGGCACGCCAAAGCGAGGCGCGCACGAGCCCACGACGCGACCCGACTTTCCAAAGTCATCAAACGCAATAATTTCTTTAATACCCATCTCCCATCCCGATTCGCCATTGCCAGAATTCTCGAGCAACTCTTGTCAAACTTTTCCACCCGCGTAGTATTGAAAATTCCCTATCGCCTGGCGCCCGCTAGCTTCATCCAGGAGCAGTTGGCAGACACTCCCGTTTCCCGTAGCCCATAGTGCTCCTCGCTCTGCGCAAACTTTATAATCCCGACGCGAGATCGAGGTAGATAGAGAGGGCGCGCGCACCGTGCATGCTCTGTGGCGCGGAGCGGCGAGGGCAGGGGGCTTAAATATGGACACCATGGATGATCACTGGGAGGAGGAGGAGGAAGAGCGGAGCCAAAGCCACTGCGGCAGGTTCGGCGCGAGGTGGCAGAAGCCGAGGTCGAAGAGCCACCACCAGCTGCTGCTCATGGACAGCGTCGGCAACGGCAACGGCAAGGGCGCGGGCGTCGACGGGGACGGTGGCGCGTCGGAGGACGAGGAGATCGTGCCGCTCCCCGAGTACGAGCGGCTGTCCCAGTCCGCGCGCCTCCCCCACGACCCCGACCCCAAGAACCCGCTGCTGCCGGAGTTTCCGGGCGCGCCTCCTCCTCCGCCGCCCTTGCCGCCCCCGATGCCGCGCGCGCAGCAGAAGAAGCCGGCGGCGTGGCGGCTGATCGAGTACGTGCGGTCCAGGAACAGGTCGTCGGGCTGCTCTTCGGACGGCGACTCCAGGAGCTCCGACGGCGAGAAGGAGGGCGACGACGTCGAGAAGAGCAAGAAGCAGCGGTCGTCTTGGCTGCCGGACCGCGAGCGCCGGTGGCCGGTGCAGGGGTTCTACGGCGAGAAGGAGAGGGAGGAAGAAGGCGGCGGCGAGGAGGGCAAGAAGGAGGAGAAGAATAAGAAGCGGTCGTCCTGGCTGCCGGACCCCGAGCGCCGGTGGCCGGTGCAGGGGTTCTACTAAAGCTCAGGGCCTCCGGGTCGTCGTGGACTTGTCGTCGTCGTCGTCTTTCTGTTCTTTTTCTTTGCGTTTTATTACGCGGTAAAACAAGAGAACTCATGACGCGTTCCCGTATCGCGTCTTCGTTTCGAATTTCGAGTTCCTCTTTCGTCACCTCACGCTCTGGCTTTGCTCTTGACTACTGTGTTCCTCATGGTTGCCGTGATGCACATTCCTTGCTCGATCGTGTATGGTTGCCGGAATGCCGGACCGCGACCACCGACCGCCGGTGGCCAGTGCAGAGCAGGGGCTTCTCGAGGCGTGTCGTCGTGGACTGGTCGTCTCGCGCGTTACTGTCCCCGACTCAGGTCTTTTTCAGCCTTTTCCGATCAGTTTCCTTCCCTTTTCCTCTAGTTTCGATCGTAACGTCCCGATCAGCTATATAGAGAATTGGCTAGTACTCCCTCCGACCCTAGATACAACCAAATTGGAGTCAACTAATATGAGTTGGATGGAGTATCATTTTGACACTAGTATTTTTCCGTGTAGTTTGGTTGACCTTTCTAAGTTGGGTGCCCGTGGAATTACAGCTGTGTGTGTACGCTTTGCTTACGCACGCTGTATGACTTTGCGCCGGTTCTGTACACACCCGCCTGCTTCTTTGCTGGGTTTAGACCCTATCGCGCAGTCGTCGACGTGTGATGGCACGTCTTCCAGCTCGCCGGAGTAAATGGCGTGGTGGCTGTTCGATATTACCCATGGCGTCCATAAAAAGAGCAACCTCCTCGTGCCGCCAAACTAGCGTCTGCCCGACAGGTGAAACATCGACCACGACGCCTGCGCCATTCCACCCCTCTCCACCGACGAAGACGACTTGCAGGAGGTCATTGCCTACTGTCTGTCCCTGCTGCTGTCGATCAACTAGCAGGACCCCCCCCCTCCCCGCTGGAAGGACGAAGGCTGGTGGGCGACGCTTCTCCTTCAGGAGCACAAGGACGCGGTGCACCACCAGGTCGTTCCCTACGACGAGTCTTATAACAGGGATGGCCACTACACCTATTGGGGCAGCCTCGAAGTTGATGACGTCCTCGTCTGGCGTGGCTACCGTCCTCTCCGCTTTCGCAACCAGCCACACCGCCACTCCTTTGGCGGGCCACGGGTGACGGCGCCAGCGCCACCGCCATCTCCCCTCATCATCGTGGTGCGTCACGGACGCAGCCCCCGCCGCCGCAGGGCTCGCGACATCTCCTTCCACCCCGTGGCACCACCGCGGTACGTGTCAATGAACGCACGTACCAGGAGGGCCTCATGGCCTGGGCTGTTGAGCTAGAGGCCGCCGGCACTAACCATGAGGTGAAGGAGGAGGAGGCCATCCTGCTCATGCTGTCGGAGCTCACCGAGGAAGAGACGCTCGAGTTGGCCTTGCGCGAGTCACAGGAGCAGCAGGCGCTGGAGGAGGATGCGCGATGGGTTGGCACATTCCGGACACTACAAGCCTCTGTGGCTACGTCGCCACCGTCGCCGGCGCAAATGGCGCCTCCTCCTCAATACCGACGGTGGCTCCGGTGTAGCAGCCGTGGATCTACCCTTGGGCCTTGGCTGTAGTCGTAGTGGATCGACCTGTACGACGATGACGACGAGCAGGTGTGGCAGCTCAAACCCTAGTCGTCGCGGTAGTTTAGATTTCATTTGTTCTATTGTATGTCGAATTTCATTCAAACTTTTTAAAATGACCTAAATTTGGAAGAAATTTAGTTGATTTCAAACTTTGGTTTGATTTCGGCCGGACCGTGATCGTTGGGGGGTGCCGGTGGTGGCTGATTCACCAAACCGCCGACAGTTTAGGAGCCGGCCACCAAAGCCACTACCGACACACTTGCCGGCCAACCTTTGGGGGGCGCTGTTGTAAAATGTCGATTGCTTGATATGCATACTTCTTCCAATCCACTTCAAGTACTTCATTAGATCTTCTCGACTTGACACGAGCATGTGAGATGGATTCCCTAGAGCCTATCCGGTCTTCATGACAGCCATGACCCCATCAACACCTTGGTAATTGCGACAATGGAGATGCCAAGGTTGATCCGAGGTGGAGTTCGCCACAAGCCATGGGAAAAATCTTATTCACCATAGGCGCACTCCCATGGTGAGGACAAAGCAGACAAACATCCCATGGCCTTGCCTGCCACATGTGTAGATTCAGTCATGCACGAGCTCGCCTCCTAGGAGATTTTGTGCGATTGTCCTGGCTAGAGCAGCTCGCGGTGAGAGATCATGGCATCCTCTAATTGGTGTTGGGTCGGAGGAGGCGCCCTGCAGCCACGCTGGGATCCCGACTCTAGATTCAATCTAGCGCTACCGACAACAATACATGGTGCACTACAGAAATAGGAAGCTACTCCGAGGGCTAGGAGCTACGCCGACGGCCAAAGGTCGGGACCGTCGGCGTAGCCATCATCCAGGCCAGCTCCCCTCCACGAAATTCTACGCCGACGGCTGCCCTCGGCGTAGCTATTTTTCCTTTTATCTCATTAAAGTTTGAAAAATCATAACTAAATTATTCTAATTCAGAAAAATACAAATAATATATCGAAATTTGCAAAAAAAAAAGATATATCTATCTACACTCGAATATTACATATTTATAAAATAAAATTAAGTGAAACATAAAACATTATATATAGTTTAAAACAGACATAAAAAATTCAAAAACGATCGAAACAATGTGAAACCTTCGCGTGATGTCTTATTGATGGCGCCCAGTGTTGACGTGGGAGCGTTTCGTTGGAAACCCCAAGAGCAAGATGTGATGAGCACAACAACAAGTATTCCCTCAGTAGAGACCGAGGTTATCGAACCAGAAAGAAGAAGGAAACGTCTCAAAGGTGTTGCAAGCAACATGAAAACCTGCACAACACAAACTCAAGATTTTTCCCCAACGAATCAGTGAGGTTGTGAAGCTTACCGGTTTGCTGTAACAAAAGATTATGGTGTGGAAGATTATGAGTGGTTTGCAGCAAGCAAACAAGTAACATTGGAAGATATCAATGGTAAAGATTGGACCGGGATCCATAGTTCACTAGAGGTGCTCTCCTTAGATAAAAAACATGGCATGAAGGGTAAAAAAATTACAACATGGCAATTGACATGAAATGAGCAAGGCATAACAATGCAATTACTAGTCAGAAAGATCATATGAAATTTAATTGGGCAATACAAAAAGATACATAGACCTCCATCTAACTGCATCTATGACTAGAAGTCCATCTTCAGATTATCATCCGAACCCCCTCTAGTATTAAGTTGCAAGCAACAGACAACTGCTTTAAGCAAAGTGTGTAAGGTAAACAGTCCACATGTTCCATAAACAAGAGACCGTTATTTTCTCCCTAGTAGCAACAACACATCTACAACCGAAGAGATTATTGTCACTTCGCTTGGAAACTAGAGGCATAAACCCACTATCGAGCATGAATACTCCCTCTTGGAGTCACTAGCAACTACTTGGCCAAGATAGCTACTAACAACGGAGAGCATGCAAGATCACAAACAACACAGGCATGATAGAATCATAAAGACAAAACCATTAATCAAACCAACATACTAATCTCAATATCCATCAGATCCCTCAAACACAACATGCATGATTACAAATAGATTAGATCTTGATCATGAACGGAGCTCACAAGATCTATACATGAAAGCATAAAGGAGGAGATACAACCATCTAGCTACTACATGGACCCATAGTCCAAGGTGGAACTACTCACGAATCATAACGGAGAGAAGGCCTCCGGATGATCTCCCGTCTGGCAGGGTGCCGATAAGAACTTCAAATCCCCCCGATCTATGGACGATGGTGGCGGTGGCTATAGACGGTTTTGTGGATATTTGATCAGGTGCTTAGGGTTTAGACATCAGGGGCTTCTTATAGACGAAGGGGAGGCCGAGGCGGTGGCCAGGGGCCCCACACCCTAGCCAGGCGCGGGCCCACCTATGCTCACGCCTGGGGGTGGCCCCTCTGGCTCGCCTCCCCGTCTCCCCTCTGGACTTCTTGTTCCCCACGAAAAGTAATTGACTTTAGCGTATGTCCCGTTCAATTTTGAAAATATTTCTTTACTAGCTTTTCTGAAACTAAAAACAGCAGAAAACAGGCAACTGACACCGTGAATAGGTTAGTACCAGAAAATATGTAAAAAGCACCTCATTGTGTAGACAAAGCAAAGCAAAGTAGATACTAACAAGCATGGAACATCAAAAATTATAGATACGTTTCCGACGTATCACTTATTATGTGACATATTTACAAGGAAAAATATCAAACTTGGTATATTGATTATGTCTAAAAAACCTTTACAAAATGACCTATCTCATTTGAGGTTTCTTGGCTTTCGGGTCAAATGACCAATGTTATGGCTAGAATCAAGGCATAGTTTGTGATAATGTTCCCATATTATGCATACATGTGCATCATGGGATGACGAACAATGTTGCAGGAGGAAGTTTTCATTTTTGTCGCACCAAAAAGCCATTTTTTATTCTCCAAGAATAAAAACGGACGGTTTTGTGAAGCAACCACCAAATGGCTAATTCAAAATGATACCACCATATTTTACAAAAAATATTAGTCCACCTTGTATGGACAATGTCCCAACAGGGGGATTCAAAACCTTTCCGTCCACCCCTGGTAAAAAGGATAAATTCCTTCCGAATCGGCAGGAAGTGGGTCAGATATGAACTACAGATACATGATCTGATGCTCATGTTTTTTTATAAAAATCATTTTTAGATTTACAATATGCTATTTTATCAGAGATCCAATGCAAGTTTAGCGAGGCTCGGCCTCGATCTAAGAATCTTCATGCCCGCCGTTCGACATGTAGGGTTTCGTAGCAAGGAAAACAAAAATTTTCTATCGCATACAAACAAACAAGCCAAGATCTATCTACTAGATTGAAGCAACGAGTTGATGGAATAACTTACCCTCAAAGATTCCAAAGTGTTTAACGAGAGCGGATTCTCGTGGGTGATGTAGTCGTACTCTTTCCGATCTCAAGATCGTGAGCGATCCTTCCATTGCTGCGTTAAGCTCCCAATGATCGGTCCTGCGTTCGGACTTGAGCGAAGACCTTCCTATCCCTTGTTCCAAAGGCGGAGGTTGTAGCACTCTCCTCGCAATTCCTGGCGTGGTAATGCAGTAGTGGGGAGATCTCGCAGGGCTTCGCCTTAAGCCGGAGCGAGTATGGTCGACTATGAGAGATCCCTCGACGTTCTAGGGTATAGACACGCCGAGGAGGGGGTAAGCCGGCGGCTAGGGTTAGCTAGGCGGCGGCGGCAGTTTTCCCTAGGGCGGCGGCGGCAGTGGAGGTGGCGGCGCCGGCGCCTAGGGTTTAGAGGTGGAGGAGTTGTGTGTCTAGGAGGTGAGCCCTACCCCTCCTTATATAGGTGGAGGGGCCGGCCAAGGGGAGGGGAGTCCCTCCCCAACTCGGCTTGGAGGTGGTCCGGCGGTGGAGGAGGGACTCCTCCCCAACTCGGTTTCCACCTCCCTCTCCACTTCCCAAAAATGGCCGTTTGACTTTCAAATTGGCGTTTGACTTTTCAAACAAGGATTTGATTAAATCCTCTATTTTGTTCAGCGATGACACTTAGTACATGATGCAATCATTCCAACTTGGTATGACACATTCATGTACCCTTCCCCTCCGGAGTGCCGGACATTCCGGAACCTTCTAGAACATTCCCGATGAAAACACCGGAACCATTCCCCAACTCCGAAACAGGACTTTCCTTATATGAATCTTATTCTCCGGACCATTCCGGATCTCCTCGTGATATCCCGGATCCCATCCGAGACTCCGAACAACATTCGGTCTCTTTCTCATCATTCCATAACTACTCAAACAACGTCGAATCCTTAAGTGTGTCTCCCTACGGTTCGTGAATTATGCGGACATGATCGAGACACTTCTCCGATCAATAACCAATAGAGGAATCTAGAAATTCATATGGCTCCCACATATTTCTATGATTACTTTGCGATCGAATGAACCACTTACATACGATACCAATTTCCTTTTGTCTCACGATAGTTTACTTATCCGAGGTTTTGATCGTCGGTATCTCTGCATACCTAGTTCAACCTCGTTACCGATAAGTACTCTTTTCTCGTTCCCGTGATATGTGATCCCTTGTGATCCAGTCACATGCTTGCAAGCTAATTGGATGACATTTCACCGAGAGGGCCCAGAGTATATCTATCCGTCATATGGATGGACAAATCCCACTCTTGATCCATGTGTTTCAACCAATACTTTCCGAACACTCAATGCCACCTTTATAGCCACCCAGTTATAGTGTGGTGTTTGATGTCATCAAAGCATCCATCCGGTAAAGGTGATATGCATGATCTCATGGTCGAAGGAATTAGGTTACTATGTATCAGAAAGCATATAGCAATTGAACTATTAAAATGACTTGATCTTTATGCTACGCTTATCTATAGGAGTATGTCCATCATATCATTCTCCTAACGATATGATCTTGTTGTTAATAACATCTCAATGTTCATGATAGGGAAACCACAATCATTTATTAACCAACAAGCTAGTATTATGAAGAGGCTTTTCTAGGGACTTCAATTTAAGTTTACAAATCACACAAGTATTAATATTTCCTTGTTAATACTATTATAGCATGAATGTAAACATTTATCATAAACACAAAGATATAGCAATAACTACATTTATTATTGCCTCTAGGGCATATCTCCAACAGTCTCCCACTTGCACTAGAGTCATCTAATCTAGATTACATGGTAATATACCGAACACCCATGGTAGTTTGGTGCTGGTCATGTTTTGCCCTCGGGAGAGGTTTAGTCAACGGATCCGCCACATTTAGATATGTGTGTACTTTGCAAATCTTTATGTCCCCATCTTGGACATGTTCTCGAATAGCATGAAAACGTATCTTGATGTGCTTCAACTTCTTGTGTGACCTTGGTTCTTGCGCATTGGCTATGGCGCCCATGTTATCACAGTAGATAGACATTGGGTCCAGCGCACTAGGAACCACACCCAGCTCTGTAATGAACTCTTTCATCCATATAGCTTATTGTGAAGCCTCCGAAGCAGCCATGTATTCCGATTCAGTTGAAGATCTCGCCACAACGTTTTGCTTTGCACTCCTCCAGCTAACTGCTGCACCATTCAAAATAAATACGTATCCAGATTGTGATTTAGAATCATCCGGATCGGTGTTCCAACTAGCATCGGTGTAACCATTAACAACGAGTTGTTCATCACCTCCATAAGAAAGAACCATATCCTTAGTTCTTCTTAAGTACTTAAGGATGTTTTTGATCATTGTCCAATGATCCACTCTGGATCACTTTGATATCTGCTAGTTAAACTAACAAAGATATGCAATGTCGGGTCTAGTACATAGCATGGCATACATTAGAGATCCTATGGATGAGGCATAGGAGTCTTACTCATCCTTTCTCTATCTTACGCGATGTCGGACTTTGAGTTTTACTCAAGGTCGTATTGGGCAACATGGGCAAGAACCCTTTCTTGCTATCTTCCATTCCAAACCTCTTTAGAACCTTGTCCAAATATGTACTTTGTGACAATGATATTAGGCGTCTCGATCTATCTCTATAAATCTTTATGCCTAATATGTAAAATGCTTCGCCAAGATCCTTTATTGAAAAACTATTATTCAAATATTCCTTGACACTATTAAGAAGGTCTACATCATTCCCAGTCAACAATATGCCATCTACATATAGTATTAAGAATGCTACAGAGCTCCCACTCACTTTCTTGTAAATACAAGCTTCTCCATAAGTTTGTACAAAACCAAAAATTTTGATTACCTTATCAAAACGTTGATTCCAACTTCGGGATGCTTGCTTCAATCCATAGATGGATCGTTGAAGTTTGCATACCTTGTTAGCATCTTTAGGATCGACAAAACCTTTGGGTTGCATCATATACAACTCTTCATCAATGTCTTCATTGAGGAATGCTATTTTGACATCCATCTGCCATATCTCATATTCATAATATGCAGCGATTGCTAACATAATCCTCACAGACTTTAGCTTCGCTACTGGTGAGAAAGTCTCATCGTAGTCAACTCCTTGAATTTGTCGAAACCCTTTTGCGACAAGTCGTTTATAGACAGTAACATTACCATTAGCATATGTTTTCTTCTTGAAAATCCATTTGTTCTCGACAGCCTTCCGGCCATCCGGTAAGTCTACCAAAGTCCATACTTGGTTTTAGTACATGGATCCAATCTCGGATTTCATGGCTTCTTGCCATTTATTGGAATCTGGGCTCATCATCGCTTCCTCATATGTCTCAGGGTCATCGGTGTTGTCCACCAACATGACACTCATAACGGATCATACCAACTGGTGGTACGAGTTCTCGTTGACTGCGAGGCTCAGAGCAACTACAACCAAAGTTTCATGATCATCATCATTAGCTTCCTCTCTTATTGGTGCAGGCACCACAGGAACTTCTTCCGGTGCTGCGCTACTCGCAATTTCGAGAGAAGGTTCGACAACCTCGTCGAGTTTTACTTTCCTTCCAGTCACTTCTTTCGAGAGAAATTCCTTCTCTAGAAAGGATCCATTCTTGGCAACGAAGATTTTGCCTTCGGATCTGCGATAGAAGGTATACCCAATAGTTTCCTTCGGGTATCCTATGAAGACGCATTTTTCCACAATGGGTTCAAGCTTGTCCGGCTGTAACTTCTTTACATAGGCTTCGCAACCCCAAACTTTAAGGAACGACAATTTAGGTTTCTTTCCAAACCATAATTCAAACGGTGTCGTCTCAACGGATTTAGATGGTGCCCTATTTAAAGTGAATGCGGCTGTTTCTAATGCATAACCCCAAAATGATAGCGGTAAATCTGTAAGTGACATCATAGAACGAACCATATCTAAGAGAGTTCGATTACGACGTTCGGACACACCATTACGCTGTGGTGTTCCAGGCGGTGTCAATTGTGAAAGTATTCCGCATTTCTTCAAATGCTCGCCAAACTCGTAACTTAGATATTCACCTCCACGATCAGAACGTAGAAATTTTATCTTCTTGTTACGTTGATTCTCTACCTCACTTTGAAATTCCTTAAACTTCTCGAAAGTTTCGGACTTATGTTTCATGAAATAGATATACCCATATCTACTCAAATCATCCGTGAAGGTAAGAACATAACGATAACCACCGCGTGATGCTACACTCATTGGACCACACACATCGGTATGTATGATTTCCAATAAGTCCGTAGCTCGCTCCATCATACCAGAAAATGGAGTCTTAGTCATTTTACCCATCAGACATGCTTCGCATCTTTCAAGTGATTCGAAATCAAGTGATTCAAGAAGTCCATCGGAATGGAGTTTCTTCATACGCTTCACTCCAATGTGACCAAGACGACAGTGCCACATATAGGTCGAGTTATCGCTCGATTTCAAACGTTTAGCCTCAATGTTGTTGATATGTGTATTTCCACTATCGATATTCAATAAGAATAGACCGTCTATCAAAGGTGCATGTGCATAAAACATATTACTCATATAAATCGAACAACCATTATTCTCGGACTTAAACAAGTAACCGTCTCGCAATAAAAAAGATCCCGATATAATGTTCATGCTTAACGCAGGCACCAAATAACAATTATTTAAGTATAAAACTAATCCCGATGGTAGATGAAGGGGTAGCGTGCCGACCCCGATCACATCAACCTTTGATCCGTTTCCCACGCGCATCGTCACCTCGTTCTTCGCTAGCTTCCGTTTATTCTGCAACACCTGTTTCGAGTTACAAATATGAGCAACCGAACCAGTATCAAATACCCAGGCACTACTACGAGTACTAGTGAGATACACATCAATAACATGTATATCGGATATACCTTTCTTCTTGATGTTGCCATTCTTCAAATCCGCCAAGTACTTTGGGCAATTCCGCTTCCAGTGACCTTCTCCCTTGCAGTAAAAGCACTCGATGTCGCTTAGGTTCAGCCTTGGTCTTCTTCGTCGGTGCGGTAACTTTCTTACCACCCTTCTTGAAGTGTCCCTTTTGCTTAGACTTGCCTTTCTTGAATTTTGTGGTCTTATTAACCATCAACACTTGGTGCTCTTTCTTGATCTCCACTTCTGCAGATTTCAACATAGCAAACAGTTCTGGCAACTGCTTGTTCATGTTCTGCATGTTGTAGTTTATCACAAAGTTCTTGTAACTTGGTGGTAGTGATTGGAGGACACAGTAAATCCCCAAAGCATTAGGAATCACTATACCCAAGCTTTGAAGTTTGCTTGCGTGCCCAGACATCTTAAACACATGCTCACTGACGGAGCTGCCCTCTTCCATCTTGCAGTTAAAGAACTTTTCAGAAGCCTCATAGCTCTCAATTGCCGCGTGAGTCTCAAAGATCAATTTCGGACAATATCATGTGGGTCTGAATTCTCAAACCTTTTCTGAAGATCCGATTCTAAACCATACAAGATAGCACACTGAACTGTGGAGTACTAAGTCTTCCGAGCGAGGTAAACGTTCTTTACTTCGTCGGTAGCATCAGCTGCAGGCGGGTCACCTAGCGGTGCATCCAGCACATAGGTCAAATTACCAGCTGTGAGGACAATCCTCAAATTGCGGAACCAATCCGCGAAGTTGCTTCCATTGTTTTTCAACTTTTCTTTCTCTAGGAACGCATTAAAATTGATGGTAGGGGCTGCCATTGATCTACAACATATTTGCAATAGTTTAGACTAAGTTTATGACAAATTGAGTTCAAATTAATAATAAAATTAATCTAGGTGAACTCCCACTCAAAACAATATCCCTCACATTGTTTTAGTGATCACACGAACCAAATCCACCACATCAACACCGATCCTCACGAGAGTTGATATAGTTTCAATGGCGAACAATCGACATGTTCATCATATCTACTATATGATTCATGCTTTACCTTTCGGTGATCCGTGTTCCGAGACCATGTCTGTACATGCTAGGCTCGTCAAGATCAAACCTTAGTTTCCGCATGAGCAAATCTGGCTTGCTCACGTTGTATACACTTGCGGAATCTAACACACCTGATCATCACGTGGTGCTTCGAAACAACAAGCTTTAGCAACGGTGATAACCAAGGGTGAACACTTTATGACTTGAAATTCATGTGCATGAGGGATCATCTTATAATGCTACCTCGTTAACTAAGCAATACAAGATGCATAAAGGATTAACATCACATGCAGTTCATAATATGTGATATGATATGGCCTTTCTTCTTTGTGCTTCCGATCTCCATCTTCAAGCACGAACATGATCTCCATCATCACCGGCACAGCATCAAGGTCAATGACACTTCTCCATGGTTGTCGTCTGTGGCATCCCGCAAAACCACTACTAGAAAATCGCGTTGTTTTGTGCATTGCATCATCATGACCGCATGCTCATGTCATCATGCCACATTGCATTTGAGCATCGTCATCATCTTGCATTTGCTTGCATAAAACTATTTTCGGAAAAACCTAGTTTTGTTTTCTAAACGCCCCGCCTTGTTCAAACGCAAAACCCGGGTCTCCGGATTATTTTGTTTTGTCTGCTATCGGTTTGCAAACGCCGTGTTTGAAACAAATAAAATATTTAATTATTTTAGTAGGGGCACTCGAACGGGCCGATTCGACCGAATGACCACCCCCAGAAATTAAATCGGTCCACCAAAATCCCTAGTCTACCCAACCTAATCTACCCACACCCCTCCACCTCACCCCAGCCACTCGCGGCTCGCCACCTCACCCCATCTCTCTCCCTCAACCAATCCCCATCTGCCACCTAGACTAAACCCACCCCCACTCACCCACACACACACAGCACACACCCTGCACCCACGCGCGCGCGCCCTGCCCACCTCACTCACCCCCTGCCTCACCTGTCGCCCCTGGGTCCCACCCGACCCCGCGGCCCCACCCCTGTCGGCCCTCCTCTCACGCCCTCTCCCCACCAACCCCTTCTTCCTCCCCACGCGCTCGCCCCACACCGCTCGCCAGCCTCTCCTGCTTCCGCCGCCCTCTCGCCCCTCCTCCCTCCCTCCGCGGACTCCCGGCGCCCGCATCCTTTCTCCTCGCCATGCCGCCCCCCACTCGAGCTCCGCCCTGCACCTCCTCCCACCTCTCCCCTCCTCCGCCGCTCCTCTCCACGCCGCGTCCCCGCCGCCTTTCTCCGACCACCGCCCGTCGCTACCGCCTCCCGGCGCCGCCCGCCCAACCACTGCTTCGCGCCTTCGACGAAGCTTCTCGCCGCCCGCCGCTGCAGGCTGCCTCCATCCACTGTCATGGCGCTGCCGCTCCTTCGCGCCTTCCTCGCGCCGGGCCAAGCTCGCCCGCCCTGCTCACCGTGGCCGCTGCCGCCCGCCGCCGCTGTGGTCCCCACCACCGCCTCGCCGCGGGCCCCGCCTTCCTGGCGCTGCCGACCGCTGCCCGCCGCCGCCCGACAACCTCGCTGCCCGCCTGCCGCCTCCGACCCGCAGCCTGCCGCCGCTTCCTCCCGGCGCCCATCAAGCCTGCCGACCGCGCGCCCGCTCGGTGACCACCTCCGCGCCAAGGCCCCCGCAGCACCCGAGGCGCCTACCTCCTGTTCGAAACAAGTCCCAAGCGCGGCAACGCTAGATGTCTGCTTCTACAGCAGCAGCAGCACCATCGTCGTCCTAAGCGCCCCTGTGACCCCAGATCCTCCTCGACCATTGAGCGGGCACCAAGTCCTCCTCTCGGGCCGTCAAGATCTCCGTCACCAAACCCTCGAGGCCTTCCACACGGAGCGGCGATGCATGACCTTGAGAAGGCCGACACGGTCCAAGATCCCCGACTCAAAGATCCCCGGAACGCCAAGACCATCTACACGGGTCCGAAGACCGATCACGGCGCGCCCGAACCCCGTCAAACACAAGACCCTCGAAACCGCCAAGATCGCCTCAGGGATCCTGAAGCCGAACCCCGTGGACCGACACGATCTCCTTCACGGATACGACAAGTACTTTCCTCGGACGCCAAAAACCCGGACCTGAGGAACGCCAAGATCGAGACAAGGACGACAAGCTCGGCTTCCCGAACGCCAAGTACGACTCGATGGTGCGGGCCCGACAAGACCTTCGCAACGGCAAGATCGACCCCGTGGGACCCGACAAGATCTGCACGACGACAAGAACGACAGCGAACAGGCGAGTCCGATGTGCCCCCGCCACCGAACCAAGTACTGCTTCCCGGAGACGACAAGATCCGCCCCGTTATCTGAGAACGCTTCCGCCGATACCGAACCCTAGATCCGAACCCTGAGACCGAACCCCGGAACCCCAAGTTCGCCGAACCCTAATGTGTGAACCCCTTCCAGAAACCCTATTTTATAATATAATACAACTTGTCGCATATTAAATTGTTCATGCATGCATCCTTGTCTGTGGTTTGGGGGCCTTATGCCGATTCACCATATAATTAAATATGGGGCCCATATGCGGGCAAATCTAGCCTTATATTGGCCTCATTTAAATTTGTGTAGTGAACCGGTAACTCATCTTGCCTTGTTATTACAACATTTAATTTGCGGGGTAGTTAAACAACTAGAACCATATAATTAATTGTCGGGACCCCGGTTCCGCTTAATATGATCTAATTGCATCGCACCTTTACCATGTCATACATCATACATGCATCATGCCCGATCTTCTGCCGTAGTATTAAACATTGCATCCGGTGTTTCTTCTAGTGTTTTGCTTCTTCACAGATAAGGCCGTTGAGTTGATGTGAGTCACCGATCTTCTTGAACCTTCGCAATGTTTTTCAAAGAGCATCTCCCCTTTCTACCTATCTTACTTTTATAGTATTTATTCCTCCTGTTGATCTATTGCTATCTCGTGTTATGCTGTTTCAGTTTTCGTACCCGTGATATCCTTTGCAGCCGTATATTGCCTTGAACACCTCCTATTACCTGTTGTTTGGTAGATAGTTGGACTTGCGTGTCGTAGTCGCTTGCTCAAGTGCTGTTGCGTGTCGTCAAGTGCCACAGTTGTTGGTGTATTGCCGCATGTTTGACGTTGGAGAAGATCATGGCTTTACTTATCGTTCACTTTAAATCCTGTTTAACAACTAAAATTGGAATAAGCAGAGGCATCGGTGGGTGATAGATAATATTTGGTTTCCGAACGCCCACTTGTGTCCCGTAGGACCCCGAGTACTTGATACCTGTTCCTTGATTTATCGCGCTATCCACATCCGGGAGGATTATGGGACCCCCCTGAGCCAGAGCTTGATTCAGTCTTATTTCTTGGGGCCACAAATTAGTTTGAGGTTTTATTTACTATCCTGTACTTATGCCATGCTACTACTGTATTTATGATTGTGCGAGGAGCACACTGTACTGTTTAGGATCGTGGCACGATTCCGCGGTGTCGACAAGCCCAGCCACACTTTCGGGTTCCCAGTCGTTCACAGCCGTCCCCACAACCTTAAGTCCGTCTCGGAGCCGGCCGGCTTCATTGCGGGTCTACTTTAAGGGGTGGCCTCCTGAAATATTTCTGAATCCTGTGATTGCTTTGTCGTGAAGGCCTCGTTGGGTTTTGATTTGGTTTTTCCGAGGTTGATCGAGTGTGTTGCTATTTGTGCACCCCGGCCGGGTTAAAACTTTCTGAAAGCCGTGTCCGCGGTTATGGACGACTTGGAGCACAGTATCTCGACCATAGACAAGCATAACTAAAGTAGTACTATAAATTTGACTTTATAATGACTAGTAATCAGCTTTTCTATAATGGAATGGCTAAATAAAACTGCCAACAATTGCTTGTTGGAGTTGTCGCTTGCGACCATTGTACCTGACTAGTAAGTATTGCAACTACAACGGAATGGCTAAATAAAAGTACCAATAACTGCTGGGTTTTGGGTTTATCTCATGCTATCTGTATCTGATTAGTAATTGCCGCAACTACAACGGAATGAATAACTAAAAGGGCCCACTGCTTCTTTTATCAGGACAATTATCAATACCTGACTAGTAATCGCTGCAACGATAACTGAATAAATAAAACTACCAACTATGTGAGTTCCTCGGTTGACTTCCTCGTTTGGTATCGAGGGGGAAACACCAGGATGGGTTTGTTTGGTGTTAGCTTCAGGATGGATCCGGATAGGTCATTCTTATCCCTCTCTGATAACCGCCAGTTGTATCGAGTCTCTATAGGTTGTTCAAGACATGCCGCCGATCCACCATATACCTATGTAGGCGAGGACCGCGAACTCTAGTCTCGCTGTATCGCCTCAAGATCGACGCTCCTATTTTTCCTTTGCCCTTTGTCGGCACCCTTTGTTTAAGGGTTTTGAGACCACGACGTTAGCGTGGTTACCCTTCCGCTTGGCTCAGGCAGGTTTATGGACGCCATTGGTTATTCTTGGGCTCTTAGCCCCATTTGCATCTTGTCCGTAGTCGGACGCTCCATCGTTTTCAAGGTGATTTGGATCTTTGTACCGTATATCTGTATTCTTGACTCACGGAGTCGTGTTGTATATATATCTGTTCTGTGGGTCCCATCGAGGACTGTTGTGTAATGTTATTACTTCGTTTTCCACCCGCACGAAAGTGCCTGGTGGACACCTTTGAATCGTTTCTATGCGGGTTTGGCGGGAATCGCTAAAACTTGCATAGGTCCGATTCTGAGGGTGTTACATCGTCCACCGGCTTCAACTATTACAACTACTTTGAATAGACACGCGGGTCTTAACATAAATTAAAGACAACCATATGGCTCTTGCCGGTTGCCAACTTACAATAAGGAACATTTCATACATCAAATATAATCACAATCATGGCCATATCACATCACTTCACACCCCTGTAAAACAAAGTTAGACGCCTCTACTTTCTTTGCATGTTTTACGTGGTTTGGGGCTTTCAATAAGTGTCGTTCTAACTTACGAACATGAACCATAACATTGATACTAGTATTGTTAATCACCCGTTGTAAATTGGATCTTAACTATGCTAGGAGAAACAGGCACCCGCAAAGCCACTTATGCAATACAAGTTGCATGTCAAGCGTGGAGCAAGTCTCATGAACGATGTCATGTAAGGTTAGCCCGGGCCGCTTCATCCCAACATCCCGCAAGATGAAAAGTACACAAGAAGCAATCAACAATAAAAGCATCAACGCCCACAATGACCATTGTGTTCTACTCGTGCAACAGATCTACATATAGACACGGCTCTGATACCACTGTAGGGTTTCGTAGCAAGGAAAACAAAAAATTTCTATCGCATACTAACAAACAAGCCAAGATCTATCTACTAGATTGAAGCAACGAGTCGATGGAATAACTTACCCTCGAAGATTCCAAAGTGTTTAACGAGAGCGGATTCTCGTGGGTGATGTAGTCGTACTCTTTCCGATCTCAAGATCGCGTAGACGATCCTTAAAGCGGCGCTTCCAAGCAGACTCCCTTGATCGGTCACACGCTCGATACTCGACGAAGAACTTCCTCTCCCTTGTTCCAAGAAAATGGAGGTTGTAGCACTCTCCTCGATTCGGAAGACAACCAAGGGTACCGGAAGTAGAGGGGAGATCTCGCAGGGCTTCGCCTTAAGCCGGAGCGAGTATGGTGGACTATGAGAGAGCCCTCGACGTTCTAGGGTTTAGACACGCCGAGGAGGGGGCAAGCCGGCGGCTAGGGTTAGCTAGGAGGCGGCAGTGGAGGTGGCGGCGGCGGCAGTGGAGGTGGCGGCGCCGGCGGCTAGGGTTTAGAGGTGGAGGAGTTGTGTGTCTAGGAGGGGAGCCCTACCCCTCCTTATATAGGTGGAGGGGCCGGCCAAGGGGAGGGGAGTCCCTCCCCAACTCGGCTTGGAGGTGGGCCGGCGGTGGAGTAGGGACTCCTCCCCAACTCGGTTTTCACCTCCCTCTCCACTTCCCAAAAATAGCCGTTTGACTTTTCAAACAAGGATTTGATTAAATCCTCTATTTTGTTCAGCGATGACACTTAGTACATGATGCAATTATTCCAACTTGGTATGACACATTCATGTACCCTTCCCCTCCGGAGTGCCGGACATTCTGGAACCTTCTAGAACATTCCCGATGAAAACACCGGAACCATTCCCCAACTCCGAAACAGGACTTTCCTTATATGAATCTTATTCTCCGGACCATTCCGGATCTCCTCGTGATATCCCGGATTCCATCCGAGACTCCGAACAACATTCGGTATCTTTCTCATCATTCCATAACTACTCAAACAACGTCGAATCCTTAAGTGTGTCTCCCTACGGTTCGTGAATTATGCGGACATGATCGAGACACTTCTCCGATCAATAACCAATAGAGGAATATGGAAATTCATATGGCTCCCACTGTTGGAGATATGCCCTAGAGGCAATAATAAATGTAGTTATTATTATATCTTTGTGTTTATGATAAATGTTTACATTCATGCTATAATAGTATTAACAAGGAAACATTGATACTTGTGTGTTTTGTAAACTTAATTTGAAGTCCCTAGTATAGCCTCTATACTTCACTAGCTTGTTGGTTGATTAATGATTGTGGTTTCCCTATCATGAACATTGAGATGTTATCAACAACAAGATCATATCGTTAGGAGAATGATATGGTGGACATACTCCTATAGATAAGCGTAGCATAAAGATCAAGTCATTTCATTAGTTCAATTGCTATATGCTTTCTGATACATAGTAACCTAATTCCTTCGACCATGAGATCATGCATATCACCTTTACCGGATGGATGCTTTGATGACATCAAACACCACACCGTAATCGGGTGGCTATAAAGGTGGCATTAAGTGTTCGGAAAGTATTGGTTGAAACACATGGATCAAGAGGGATTTGTCCATCCACATGACGGATAGATATACTCTGGGCCCTCTCGGAATGTCATCCAATTAGCTTGCAAGCATGTGACTTGGTCACAAGGGATCACATATCACGGAACGAGAAAGAGTACTTATCGAACGAGGTTGAACTAGGTATGCGAGATACCGACGATCATAACCTCGGGTAAGTAACATATCGTGAGACAAAGGGAAATTGGTATCGTATGTAAGTGGTTCATTCGATCGCAAAGTAATCGAGAAATATGTGGAGCCATATGAATTTCCAGATTCTCTATTGGTTATTGTTCGAGAAGTGTCTCGATCATGTCCGCATAATTCACGAACCGTAGGGAGACACACTTAAGGATTCGACGTTGTTTGAGTAGTTATGGTATTATGAGAAAGAGACCGAATGTTGTTCGAGTCTCGATGGGATCCGGATATCACGAGGTGATCCGGAATGGTCCGGAGAATAAGATTCATATAAGGAAAGTCCTGCTTTGAGTTCGGGAATGATTCCTGTTTTTCATCGAATGTTCTAGAAGGTTCCGATTGTCCAAAGACTGGGGGAAGGGTACATGAATGTGTCATTGCTCATTGAATGATTGCATCATGTACTAAGTGTTCTTGCTGTCCCAAATAAAGGATTAAATTGAATCCTAAAACAGAAAAGTCAAATGTCCAATTTGAAAGTCAAACTGCCAAAACAAGAAACTGTGGGAAACAAGCAAGAGGAGTTGGAACCAACCTGGAGGAGGAGTTGGACTCCTCCAGGCCGGCGCCAGCCCTAGGCCGAGTTGGGAGGGACTCCTCCTCCCCCTGGCCAAGGACCCCCTCCCATATAAGGAGGGCAGGGCTCCCATGGACACATAACTTTCTACTCTAGATCTCCGTTTAGAGCCGCTTTGGTTTAGAGCTTCTAATTGCTTTAGCCACGGTTTAGAGCCTTCTAATTGGTTTAGAGCCTTCTAATTGGTGTGTCTAATTACTAGACCACTAATAGCCTCTCTCATAAGCTCCACCATACTCGCAGGCAAGGCAAGCCTCATGGATCTCCTCTACTTCCTGTACCACGCCACAGTTGCCCGGAATCGCGAGGAGAGTGCTACAACCTCCGCCGCCTGGAACAAGGGAGAGGAAGGTCTTCGCCGAGTACCGAACGTGTGATCAAGGAGCGCCGTTTAACGTGGCGCCAGAAGGATCGTCTACACGATCTTGAGATCGGGAAGAGTACGACTACATCACCCACGAGAATCTGCTCTCGTTAAACGCTTTGGAATCTTCGAGGGTAAGTTATACCATCGACTCGTTGCTACAATCTAGTAGATAGATCTTGGCTTGTTTGTTTGTATGCGATAGAAAATTTTTGTTTTCCATGCTACGAACCCCTACAAAGGGTATCGAGCCGTGTCTATATGTAGATCTCATTGACGAGTAGAACACAATGGTCATTGTGGGCGTTGATGCTTTATTGTAGATTGCTTTTGTGTACTTTGCATCTTATGTATGTTGGGATGAAGCGGCCGCTAACCTTACATGACATCGCTCATGAGACTTGCTCCACGCTTGACATGTAACTTGTATTGCATAAGTGGCTTTATGGTGCATGTTTCTCCTAGCATAGTTAAGATCCAATTTACAACGGTGATCAACAATGCTAGTATCAATGTTGTGGTTCTTGTTCGTAAGTTAGAACGACACTTATTGAAAGCCCCAAACCACGTAAAATATGCAAAGAAAGTAGAAGCGTCTAACTTTGTTTTGCAGGTGTGCGATGATGTGATATGGCCATGATTGTGATTATATTTGATGTATGCAATGTTCCTTATTGTAAGTCGACAACCGCAGGAGCCATATGGTTGTCTTTAATTTATGTTAAGACCCGCGTGTCTATTCAAAGTAGTTGTAATAGTTGAAGCCGTGATCGACAACCATGGAGAAGCGCCATTGACCTTGATGCAATGCCGGTGATGATGGAGATCATGTTCGCTTGAAGATGGAGATCGAGGCACGAAGAACAAAAGCCATATCATATCACATATATATATTGAATTGCATGTGATGTTAATCCTTTATGCATCTTGTATTGCTTAGTAGACGACGGTAGCATTATAAGATGATCCCTCATGCACATCAATTTCAAATCATAAAGTGTTCACCCTTAGTTAGCACCGTTGCTAAAGCTTGTTGTTTCGAAGCACCACGTGATGATCGGGTGTGATAGATTCTGCAAGTGTATACAACGTGAGCAAGCCAGATTTGCTCATGCAGAAACTAAGGTTTGATCTTGACGATCCTAGCATGTACATACATGGTCTCGGAACACGGATTACCGAAAGGTAAAGCATGAATCGTATAGTAGATATGATGAACATGATGATTGTTCGCCATTGAAACTATATCAACTCTCGTGATGATCGGTGTTGATATGGTGGATTTGGTTCGTGTGATCACTAAAACAATGTGAGGGATGTTGTTTTGAGTGGGAGTTCACCTAGTTTAATTTCATTAATTAATTTGAACTCAATTTGTCATAAACTTAGTCTAAACTATTGCAAATATGTTGTAGATCAATGGCAGCCCCTACCATCAATTTTAATGCGTTCTAGAGAAAGAAAAGTTGAAAACAATGGAAGCAACTTCATGGATTGGTTCCGCAATTTGAGGATTGTCCTCACCTTGGTAATTTGACCTATGTCTTTGGATGCATTGGTGACCCACTGCGGTGATGCTTCCGATGAAGTAAAGAATGTTTACCTCGCTTCTAAGAATCAAGACTCCATAGTTCGGTGCTATCTTGTATGGTTTAGAATCGAGCTTCGTAAAAGGTTTGAAGAGTCGACCCATATGATATTGTCGAGGATCTCAAATTGATTTTTGAGACTCATGCGCAATTGAAAGCTATGAGGCTTCAAAAGTTCTTTAACCGCAAGATGGAAGAGGGCAGCTCGTCGGTGAGCATGTGCTTAAGATGTCCGGGCACGCAAACAAACTTCAAAGCTTGGGTATAGTGATTCCTAATGCTTTGGGATTTACCGTGTCCTCCAATCACTACCACCAAGTTACAAGAACTTTGTGATGAACTACAACATGCGTAACATGAACAAGACGTTGCTGTAACTCTTGCCATGTTGAAATCTGCGAAGTGGAGATCAAGAAAGAGCACCAAGTGTTGTTGGTCAATAAGACCACCAAATTCAAGAAAGGCAAGTCTAAGCAAAAGGGACACTTCAAGAAGGGTGGTAAGAAAGCTACCACGCCGACGAAGAAGACCAGGCTGGACCTAAGCACAAACCGAGTGCTTTTACCAAGGGAGAAGGTCATCGAAGCGGAATTGCCCAAAGTACTTGGCGGATCAAGAACGGCAACATCAAGAAGAAAGGTATATCCGATATACATGTTATTGATGTGTATCTCACTAGTACTCGTAGTAGTGCTCGGTATTTGATATCTGGTTCGGTTGCTCATATTTGTAACTCAAACAAAGCCGCAGAATAAACGGAAGCTAGCGAAGAACGAGGTGACGATGCTGGGAAGCGGATCAAAGGTTGATGTGATCGCGGTCACGCTACCCCTTCATCTACCATCGGATTAGTTTTATACTTAAATAATTGTTATTTGGTGCCCGCGTTGAGCATGAACATTATATCGGGATCTTGTTTATTGCGAGACGGTTACTTGTTTAAATCGAGAATAATGGTTGTTCTATTTATATGAGTAATATGTTTTATACACATGCACCTTTGATAGATGGTCTATTCTTATTGAATCTCGATAGTGGAAATACACATATCAACAACATTGAGGCTAAACGCTTGAAATCAAGCGATAATTCGACCTATATGTGGCAATCGTCTTGGTCACATCGGAGTGAAACGTATGAAGAAACTCCATTCGATGGACTTCTTGAATCACTTGATTTTGAATCACTTGAAAGATGCGAAGCATGTCCGATGGGAAAAATGACTAAGACTCCATTTTACGGTATGATGGAGCGAGCTACGGACTTATTGGAAATCATACATACCGATGTGTGGTCCAATGAGTGTAGCGTCATGCAGTGGTTATCGTTATGTTCTTACCTTCACGGATGACTTGAGTAGATATGGATATATCTATTTCATGAAACATAAGTCCAAACTTTCGAGAAGTTTAAGGAGTTTCAAAGTGAGGTAGAGAATCAACGTAACAAGAAGATTAAATTTCTACGCTCGATCGTGGAGGTGAATATCTAAGTTACGAGTTTGGCGAGCATTTAAAGAAGTGCGAATACTTTCACAATTGACACCGCGGGAACACCACACAGCGTAATGGTGTGTCCGAACGTCAATCGAACTCTCTTAGATATGGTTCGTTCTATGATGTCACTTACATTTACCGCTATCATTTTGGGGTTATGCATTAGAAACACCGCATTCACTTTAAATAGGGCACCGCCTAAACTGCTGAAACGACACCGTATGAATTATGGTTTGGGAAGAAACCTAAATTGTTGTTCCTTAAAGTTTGGGGATGCGAAGCCTATGTAAAGAAGTTACAAGGACAAGCTTGAACCCAAAGCGGAAAAATGCGTCTTCATAGGATACCCAAGGAAACTATTGGGTATACCTTCTATCATAGATCCGAAGGCAAAACATTCGTTGTTAAGAATGGATCCTTTCTAGAGAAGGAATTTCTCTCAAAGAAGTAACTGGAAGGAAAGTAGAACTCGACGAGGTTGTTGAACCTTCTCTCGAATTGCAGTAGCAAAGACCGAAGAAGTTCTGTGGTGCCCGCACCAATAAGGGAGGAAGCTAATGATGATGATCGTGAAACTTCGGTTGAAGTTGCTACAGAGCCCTGGAGGTCAACGAGAACTCGTACCACTCCATTGGTATGATTCCGTTATGAATGTCATGGTGGTGGACAACACCGACCCCGAGACATATGAGGAAGCGATGAGCCCAGATTCCAATAAATGGCAAGAAGCCATGAACCGAGATTGGATCCATGTACGAAAACCAAGTATGGACTTTGGTGGACTTACCGGATGGCGAAGGTCGAGAACAAATGGATTTTCAAGAAGAAAACAGATCTTGATGGTAATGTTCGTTTATAAAGCTCGACTTGTCGCAAAAGGGTTTCGACAAATTCAAGGAGTTGACTACGATGAGACTTTCTCACCAAGCGAAGCTAAAGTCTGTGGAGGATTATGTTAGCAATCGCTGCATATTATGATTATGAGATATGGCGGATGGATGTCAAACAAAGATTCCTCAATGGAGACATTGATGAAGAGTTGTATATGATGCAACCCAAAGGTTTTGTCGATCCTATAGATGCTAACAAGGTATGCAAACTTCAACGGTCCATCTATGGATTGAAGCAAGCATCCCGAAGTTGGAATCAACGCTTTGATAAGGTAATCAAAGTTTTGGTTTTATACAAACTTATGGAGAAGCTTGTATTTACAAGAAAGTGAATGGGAGCTCTGTAGCATTCTTAATACTGTATGTGGATGACATATTGTTGATTGGGAATGATGTAGACCTTCTTAATAGTGTCAAGGTATATTTGAATAATAGTTTTTCAATGAAGGATCTTGGCGAAGCAGCTTACATATTAGGCATAAAGATTTATAGAGATAGATCGAAACGCCAAATATCATTGTCACAGAGTACATATTTGGACAAAGTTCTAAAGAGATTTGGAATGGAAGAAAGCAAGAAAGGGTTCTTGCCCATGTTGCCCAATACGACCTTGAGTAAAACTCAAAGTCCGACATCGGCAGAAGATAGAGAAAGGATGAGTAAGACTCCTATGCCTCAGCCATAGGATCTCTAATGTATGCCATGCTATGTACTAGACCCGACATTGCATATGCTGTTAGTTTAACTAGCAGATATCAAAGTGATCCAGGAGTGGATCATTGGACAGCGGTCAAAAACATCCTTAAGTACTTGAGAAGATCTAAGGATATGGTTCTTTCTTATGGAGGTGATGAACAGCTCGTTGTTAATGGTTACACCGATGCTAGTTGGAACACCGATCCAGATGATTCTAAATCACAATCCGGATACGTATTTATTTTGAATGGTGCAGCTTAGTGGAGGAGTGCAAAGCAAAGCGTTGTGGCGAGATCTTCAACTGAATCGGAATACATGGTTGCTTGAGGCTTCACAAGAAGCGATATGGATGAAAGAGTTCATTACAGAGCTGGGTGTGGTTCCAAGTGCTTGGACCCAATGTCTATCTCTTGTGATAACATGGGCGCCATAGCCAATGCGCAAGAGAACCAAGGTCACACAAGAAGTCAAGCATATCAAGCTGCGTTTTCACGCTATTCGAGAACATATCCGGATGGGGATATAAAGATTTGCAAAGTACACACAGATCCGAATGTGGCGGATCCGTTGACTAAACCTCTCCGAAGGCAAAACATGACCAACACCAAACCGACATGGGTGTTCGATATTACCATGTAATCTATATTAGATGACTCTAGTGCAAGTGGGAGACTGTTGGAGATATGCCCTAGAGGCAATAATAAATGTAGTTATTATTATATCTTTGTGTTTATGATAAATGTTTACATTCATGCTATAATAGTATTAACAAGGAAACATTGATACTTGTGTGTTTTGTAAACTTAATTTGAAGTCCCTAGTATAGCCTCTATACTTCACTAGCTTGTTGGTTGATTAATGATTGTGGTTTCCCTAACATGAACATTGAGATGTTATCAACAACAAGATCATATCGTTAGGAGAATGATATGGTGGACATACTCCTATAGATAAGCGTAGCATAAAGATCAAGTCATTTCATTAGTTCAATTGCTATATGCTTTCTGATACATAGTAACCTAATTCCTTCGACCATGAGACCATGCATATCACCTTTACCGGATGGATGCTTTGATGACATCAAACACCACACCGTAACTGGGTGGCTATAAAGGTGGCATTAAGTGTTCGGAAAGTATTGGTTGAAACACATGGATCAAGAGTGCGATTTGTCCATCCACATGACGGATAGATATACTCTGGGCCCTCTCGGTGGAATGTCATCCAATTAGCTTGCAAGCATGTGACTTGGTCACAAGGGATCACATATCACGGGAACGAGAAAAGAGTACTTATCAAGTGAGGTTGAACTAGGTATGCAGAGATACCGACGATCATAACCTCGGGTAAGTAACATATCGTGAGACAAAGGGAAATTGGTATCGTATGTAAGTGGTTCATTCGATCGCAAAGTAATCGAGAAATATGTGGGAGCCATATGAATTTCCAGATTCCTCTATTGGTTATTGTTAGGAGAAGTGTCTCGATCATGTCCGCATAATTCACGAACCGTAGGGAGACACACTTAAGGATTCGACGTTGTTTGAGTAGTTATGGTATTATGAGAAAGAGACCGAATGTTGTTCGAGTCTCGGATGGGATCCGGATATCACGAGGTGATCCGGAATGGTCCGGAGAATAAGATTCATATAAGGAAAGTCCCGCTTCGGAGTTCGGGAATGATTCCGTGTTTTCATCGGGAATGTTCTAGAAGGTTCCGGATTGTCCCAAGACCGGGGAAGGGTACATGAATGTGTCATTGCTCATTGAATGATTGCATCATGTACTAAGTGTTCTTGCTGTCCCAAATAAAGGATTAAATTGAATCCTAAAACAGAAAGTCAAATGTCCAGTTTGAAAGTCAAACGCCAAAACAAGAAACTGTGGGAAACAAGCAAGAGGAGTTGGAACCAACACGAGGAGGAGTTGGACTCCTCCAGCCGGCCAGCCCTAGGCCGAGTTGGGAGGGACTCCTCCTCCCTGGCCAAGGACCCCCTCCCATATAAGGAGGGGCAGGGCTCCCATGGACACATAACTTTCTACTCTAGATCTCGGTTAGAGCCGCTTTTGGTTTAGAGCTTCTAATTGCTTTAGCCACGGTTTAGAGCCTTCTAATTGGTTTAGAGCCTTCTAATTGGTGTGTCTAATTACTAGACCACTAATAGCCTCTCTCATAAGCTCCACCATACTCGCACCGGCTTAAGGCGAAGCCCTGCGGGATCTCCCCTCTACTTCCGGTACCACGCCGTTGTGCTGCCGGAATCGCGAGGAGAGGGCTACAACCTCCGCTGCCTGCTGGAACAAGGGAGAGGAAGGTCTTCGTCGAGTACCGAACGTGTGACCGATCATGGAGCGCTTTGGAACGTGGCGCTAGAAGGATCGTCTACACGATCTTGAGATCGGGAAGAGTACGACTACATCACCCACGAGAATCCGCTCTCGTTAAACGCTTTGGAATCTTCGAGGGTAAGTTATACCATCGACTCGTTGCTACAATCTAGTAGATAGATCTTGGCTTGTTTGTTTGTATGCGATAGAAAATTTTTGTTTTCCATGCTACGAACCCCTACACCCACATATTTATACGATTACTTTGCGATCGAATGAACCACTTACATACGATACCAATTTCCCTTTGTCTCACGATAGTTTACTTATCCGAGGTTTTGATCGTCGGTATCTCTGCATACCTAGTTCAACCTCGTTACCGATAAGTACTCTTTTCTCGTTCCCGTGATATGTGATCCCTTGTGAGCCAGTCACATGCTTGCAAGCTAATTGGATGACATTTCACCGAGAGGGCCCAGAGTATATCTATCCGTCATATGGATGGACAAATCCCACTCTTGATCCATGTGTTTCAACCAATACTTTCCGAACACTCAATGCCACCTTTATAGCCACCCGATTCGGTGTGGTGTTTGATGTCATCAAAGCATCCATCCGGTAAAGGTGATATGCATGATCTCATGGTCGAAGGAATTAGGTTACTATGTATCAGAAAGCATATAGCAATTGAACTATTAAAATGACTTGATCTTTATGCTACGCTTATCTATAGGAGTATGTCCATCATATCATTCTCCTAACGATATGATCTTGTTGTTAATAACATCTCAATGTTCATGATAGGGAAACCACAACCATTTATTAACCAACAAGCTAGTATTATGAAGAGGCTTTTCTAGGGACTTCAATTTAAGTTTACAAATCACACAAGTATTAATATTTCATTGTTAATACTATTATAGCATGAATGTAAACATTTATCATAAACACAAAGATATAACAATAACTACATTTATTATTGCCTCTAGGGCATATCTCCAACACGACAAAGTTTAACGATAGTTTAAAACGGGCATAAAATTTTCAAAAAAGTTCGAAACAATGCGAAACCTTCGCGTGGTGTCATATTATGTGACATAGTTATAAGGAAAATTATCAAACTTGGCGTATTGATTATGTCTGAAAAAACCTTAACAAAATGACCTATCTCATTCGAGGTTTCTTGGCTTTCGGGTCAAATGACCAATGTTATGGCTAGAATCAAGGCATAGTTTGTGATAATGTGCCCATATTGTGCATACATGTGCATCATGGGATGACGAACAATGTTGCAGGAGGAAGTTTTTATTTTCGTCGCACCAAAAAGTCATTTTTTATTTTCCGAACACAAAAAACGAACGGTTTTACGAAGCAACCACCAAATGGCTAAATTTAAAATGCTACCACCAAATTTTACAAAAAATACTAGACCACCTTTTATGGACAATATCCCAATAATGGGATCCGAAACCTTTCCGTCCACTCCTGGTGAAAAAGATAAATTCCTACCGAATCGGTAAGAAGTGGGTCAGATATGAACTACAGATACATGATCCGATGCTCATGTTTTTTTACAAAAATCAATTTTAGATTCACAATATGCTATTTTATCAGAGATCCAATGCAAGTTTAGCGAGGCTCGGCCCCGAGCTAAGAATCTTCATGCCCGCCGTTCGACAAAGTTTAACGATAGTTTAAAACGGGCATAAAAAATTCAAAAAAGTTCGAAACAATGCAAAACCTTCGTGTGGTGTCATATTATGTGACATAGTTATAAGTAAAAATATCAAACTTGGCATATTGATTATGTATGAAAAACCTTCACAAAATAACCTATCTCATTCGAGGTTTCTTGGCTTTCGGTCAAATGATCAATGTTATGGCTAGAATCAAGGCATAGTTTGTGATAATGTGCCCATATTGTATATATAGGTGCATCATGGGATGACGAATAATGTTGCAGGAGGAAGTTTTCCTTTTCGTTGCACCAAAAAGTCATTTTTCATTTTCCGAGCAAAAAAACGGACGGTTTTGTGAAGCAACCACCAAATGGCTAATTTAAAATGCTACCACCATATTTTAAAAAAATACTAGACCACCTTGTATGGACAATGTCCCAACAGGGGGATTCGAAACCTTTCCATCCACCCCTGGTGAAAAAGATAAATTCCTGCCGAATCAGAAGGAAGTGGATCAGATATGAACTATAGGTATATGATCCGATGCTCATGTTTTTTTATAAAAATCATTTTTAGGTTCACAATATGCTATTTTATCAAAGATCCAATGCAAGTTTAGCGAGGCTCGGCCCCGAGCTAAGAATCTTCATGCCAGCCGTTCGACAAAGTTTGACAATAATTTAAAACGGGCATAAAAATTCAAACACAATGGAAACAATGCAAAACCTTTACATGGTGTCATATTATATGACATAGTTACAAGGAAAAATATCAAACTTGGCATATTGATTATGTCTGAAAAAACCCTTCACAAAATGACCTATCTCATTCGAGGTTTCTTGGCTTTCGGGTCAAATGATCAATGTTATAGCTACAATCAAGACATAGTTTGTGATAATGTGCCCATATTGTGCATACATGTGCATCATTAGATGACGAACAATGTTGCAGGAGGAAGTTTTTCTTTTCGTCGCACCAAAAAGCCATTTTTCATTTTCCGAGCACAAAAAACGGACGGTTTTGTGAAGCAACCACCAAATGGATAATTCAAAATGCTACCACCACATTTTACGAAAATACTAGACCACCTTATATGGACAATGTACCAACAGGAGGATCCTAAACCTTTCCGTCCACTCCTGGTGAAAAAGATAAATTCCTGCTGAATCGGTAGGAAGTGAGTCAGATATGAACTACAGGTACATGATCTGATGCTCATGTTTTTTACAAAATTAATTTTTAGGTTCACAATATGCTATTTTATCAAAGATCCAATGCAAGTTTTCCTTTTCTTCGCACCAAAAATCCATTTTTCATTTTCCGAGCGCAAAAAAGGAGGATTTTCTGAAGCAACCAACAAATAGCTAATTCAAAAACGGGGGAGGGGGGTGATTAGTTGATATGGATATCATATTTGGAGTCCTCTCATTTTTCTGATCAAATTAGACATATTATTTGTCGAATTCCTATCTACGGATTTAAAGATATTAATTATTCCATATTAAATAGAAAAATACAAAAAATAAAATTATTATATTTTTATTTGAAATCAATAATATTTTTACTTATTCATTAATGTTTACTAAATAATTGTTTGTAATTTCAAAAAATAGAAACATGTGGCATGATGATATAAGACTTAATAGGATTGATATCATATTATTGACAACAATGTATGAATTACTTTGCGGAGAGAGATTCTGAAGGAACGAGGAAGTTAAGCGTGCTGAAGCTGGAGTAGTATTAGGATAGGTGACCGGCCGGGAAGTTTGACCAAGATTATAATTTAATCAAATATTAATTGTAATTAGTGTTAAAAATTTAAAGTGAGAGATTAACGAAGTCAAACAATTCAAAGATTAAAAAAATTGAGAAAAAAATAATAATTTTTTTTAACAAAATATTTTTGCATCCGGCCGACAGGCTATGCCGACGGCGGCTACGCCGAGGGCAAAGCCGTCGGCGTAGCGTATGCCGACGGTATTTCGATACGCCGAAGGCTTGTGTGTGCTCCGCCAAGAAAAACCTTTATCGAGGAGGCTACGCCGAGGGGAGCCGTCGGCGTACCATACGCCGAGAGCATTTTGGCCTAGGCCGACGGTTTTTTCCCTCGGCGTAGCACGCGCGTCCTGTAGTGGTGGTGGGGAAAAAGCACGCTAGGACCATCGAGAGAAGGGATTTATTGGGGGCACCTCATCGCCGTCGTCTGCCGGCCTCCTCCGGTGGCAGCAGGGTGAAGGGGCAGAGAAGAAGGACCTTTATTGTGGCAGCGCTGGGACCTCCGAAGTAACCCTACAGGAGACCCGAGAGGTGCGGTATGTTTTTTCTGAATTGGTCGACGATCTGGAGAGATAGTATTCTTTTGTGTGGAACTTAGAGAGATTTATTCAGCTAAATCCAACCTGGACTGATTAGCCTGAATAGTAACCAACAGAAAGTCTAGAATATATTCTAACCAGCAAACAATCAATGTGCTTGCAAGTTTTGCACAAAGATGGACAGAGTTATTAGCTGATCTAGAAACATGCTGAAAAATAAAAGAATTGAAACTAACAACTAGCTCTCCAACTTCTTGAAGAATAGGAGCCACAACCAATCGAGAATCATGGTGATTGTTCCAGAGTGAAATGTCTCCATCACCACTTTAGAGTAGCCACATAGACGAGCGAAAATAACACCATCTCGCATAGCTAAAACTTCTGCGATAAGCGGATCAGTAATACCATCATAAGGCTTACTCCAAGCACCAAGGAAGGCCGAGTGTGATCTCGCGACCCCTCATGCGCCTCCTTTCCGAGCAACCAATGATAGACCCCATCTGTATTAATTTTGATAAAGTCCTCATCACACGGTCGCCATCCATGACCTAGCAAGTTAGCTGCACATCTCTTTGGAATATCTAGCACCACAAGCGATTTCTTGGCCATCTTCACCGATTGAGCGGGATCATAACTTCCCTTGTCATGCATCCAGCTATTCCTTAGACTTCAAATCGCCCATATTGTAGTTAACTAGTTATCATCTTGGCCTGATCCGAGTCAGAAAAGCGCACATCACAGATTATATCTCGCGACCATGTAAGTGGATGAAGCTTAGGCAGTGAAAAATCTATCCAGCCTTGTGCTTCTTCCGAGAATCTGCGTGCATGCTCACAATGAACCAAAGCATGCATAACGCTCCTCGTCCATAGCTAAGCAGATCTTGCATCTACTAATATGAGCAATATGTCTATGTTTCAAGATAGTTTCAACAAGGAGAATTCCGCGAAGAACCCTCCACCAAAAGACATGTACTTTTGGTATAACATTTAGTTTCCAGAGAGTAGACCATATCTGTTTTTCAGAATCTGAGGTTTCTGTTACCGCCGCTTAATCTAGAGCTAATTGCTTGTTGGGATTCATTAGAGCACGCTACGCTATTTTTATAGAATATATACCTAATTTCTCAGAATACCAGGCATATGAGTTATCTTCCCCATCACGTCTCAAAGGAATATTTAAAATAGCATCTGCTTCAGGCGCAATAAAATTCCTTTGGACCATCTCAATCTTCCAGAAACCAATATCATGATCAATTAATTCAGAGACCATGGTAATTTCCTCAGGTTCATCACCATTCATAAGATGTATTGACGGTCTCATTAACTTACACCCTGGTATCCACTAGTCGTTCCAAACTAACACTGAGTTGACGTCTCCGATACACTTAATTAAACCCACCTGCAAGGCATCCCTCCCTGTGACAATAGCTCGCCATGTAGCTGACGATCGACTCGGTACTGTTTCTTGCAGAAAGTCTGACTCATGATAGTACCTTACCTAAGTATACAAGCACAGAGAGTATCAGGGTTAGTCATAAGACACCACCCATACTTACCTAACATACCTAAGTTGAATAGCTCTAGTTCTCTGTACCCCATGCCTCCTTTCACTTTTGGAACTGATAGAATATCCCAACAAACCTAGTGAAGAGAATGTCGGTCCAGAGAGCTACTCTACCAATACTTACCAACAATCGACATCAAGGTCTTGCACACTTTGTCAATCTAAAGCAGCTCATGCTATGTGTAGCCAAAAACTGGATTACCGTCTTTAGAAAAACTTCCCTGCCCTCACAAGAGAGCATGCGCTCACAACTCTATATATTACTTTGGCATCGCTCTGCAATATAATCGAAGGAGCCACTAGGTGATACTACCAAAAGCTGTCGGCAAACCCAAATATCGCTCACTGAAAGATTTAACTGGGATAGCCAGACTCTGTTTCAAACTCTGCTGAATATGATCTGGAGTATTAGCGCTATAAAAAGTATAACTTTTATCTCTGTTAACACTTTGCCCTGAACAATCTCCATCTACCCACAGTATCTCATTTAACCTATCTCCACTGCGGTTACATGCCCTCATAAAAACAAGGTTGTCATCCACAAATAATAAATGGTTGATCCAAGGAGATTGAAAACTCACTCTTATTCCCATGTCTATATAATTCCCATCAAAGTGGTTCAACAAAGCTGTAAAGCCCTTGGCGCACAACATGAATAAATATGGCGATATGGGGTCACCTTGTCGTAGCCCCCTCGATGGGGTAAAAAACAGAAGGAGCTCGCCATTCATACAAATAGTGAACCTAACTGACGAAACACACTTCTAAATAAGTCTCACTGTATTTTCACTGAAACCAAGTTTTAGCATAATTGCCTTCATGAAATTCCACTCAACCGGATCATATGCTTTCATCGTATTAAGTTTGACTGTACACAAATATTTCTTCCCTTTTTTTCTCATTGCATGGACACTCCCGTAGGCAATCAAAACATTGTCACTTATGAGGCGTCCAGGTACGAAAGTACTCTGCTCTTCACTAATAACATCATCCAACAAGACTTGCACTCTATTAGCAATACACTTAGCTCCAATTTTATACAAAACCGAGCACAATGATATAGGTCTATATTGGGAAATTTTCTGCAGGTGTCGTACCTTTGGGATAAGAGTAATAGAAGTGTCGTTCATTCCAATAGGCAGAGTACACCCATTCAAGAAATCTAGAACAGCCATCACCACATCATCATTGATCAAATCCCAATGGATATATTAGTATACTAGTGACTCTTAGCATTAGAAAGGTTGTCTTCTAACTAGTTACACTTCCATTTTGCTCTATACATGGATATATTATTTTCAAAAAGGGAAGTCTAACCTTGTTCTCTGCATCAATCAATGCATAAAGTCATATTTATTGTAAAAATCATTATTCAAAATGTATAACCGATGAGTCATATAGGTTGATGCATAGATTAACTAGATAAATTATCTACCATAAAACATTTATGCATTATGTAGGTTTCTAACATGCTGCCAACAACACCTGCTGAATATATCTTGAGAAACCGTCACTAGGAGGACGAGGTTGAGACAGTAAACGTGACCGAAGAGGAGGCATTGAGTGCTTCCATGGTAATTTTAGCTAAAGGGGACCAAGAAAACAAGGTCGATACTGCCTTTGTGGAGATAGAATCCAAGATCTAAGATGAGGACGGCGCCAAGAAGGACAAGGGAAAGGCCACCGACTGTTATCCTTGAATCATCTCCAACGACACCAAGTCAGGTGGCCAATTCCTAGAGTGGCGATGTGCCGCCTTACAGAGGATTTCACGAGGTGGCTAGTCATGGCCTAAGTTTATCTGTTTCCTCTAGGAGTTTATGTTTGCTATGTTAGTATGTACAAACTTTTTTATGTTATGGATGATGTTTATCACGCTCAATTCATGTATTTGGACCTTAATATATGTTTGAATTTCAGGTTGTAAAAATTATGCATTTTAAATATCATCGAATTGAGGTTTATTATAATTTCTTTATCAGATTCTTGCAAAATTGGAGTTAAAAGTGGAGTTTATATGCACACATGTAAGACAAATAGAAGATAATAAATTTATAAAAAACTAGTTTTAAGAAATATAAAACAACACAAGGCTCCAAAAATCAATATAATTTTAGAGGAGCATCTAAAACCATTGTATAGTTTCATTTTAGGGAATCTATTAGAGTTGCTCTTAAAACGAGCACATGAAACCTCCATTTTGATGCAATGCCGGAGATAGAGGAAGTTCCAGTACCCTGCTTGGCATCAAGATACCTAGGGGCAGCCTCCATACTCGCCCCTATTGTGGTGCCGCCCCTTCAGGTTTTCTTTATAGAGCACACAAGTACATGGTTGATTTTGAAAATAAGTTAATGAGAGTTCAGCATTGGTTCCCTAATAAATTATTCTATAAATTTGATGCTTGACTAGTGATCTTCACAAATAAAAAGGCTATAAAAGACTTCATGAAGTTTAGAAGATTAAGGATCCTTGATAGTGTTTGGAGCGGCCAAATGATTATAGATGATTACAATCGCACTACCATCACGAGATCTAATCAACACATGGAATGAGATAGCATGCTAAGTGCTGAAAAGAAATCCTAGTCGAGTTACTTGGTGGCAGCACAAACGAGTGCGACGGGATGGCACTAGCCGCCGCAAGCAACAAGAATCTAGAGTCGCCGTAAGGAGCAGCAGAACTACAAATGACATGGTGAGCCGCGTTACAAGGCCGAGGTGTAGGCACTTCCTCCAAACGAATGCGAAGATCTTCATTGCCTTAAGAGGCCCACACTACAAGTCTAGTAGAACTGTCTTGTGGAAGACTTAACCGTGCTTAACCGATGACATGCACGTACTTAAGCAACTCCATTCGGCTCCTTGCATACCAACTAGATTTTTCTCGATGCCTACAATTCCCAGAAAATACGAGCATTGACACACTCTACCCTACATGTGATCCACACATTCATCTCTTGGTACTTAGCGTCTAGCAATACTTGTTCTGTCTATGCATATTATTCTACCAATTTTTCAACAACACAGTGTATACTAATAGACAACCTGGATGTGTCTGGTATATATATGGAGGGGTCAATACGAGAACGAACATGTTCTCTCTCTTAAGGTTGATGGTGTTAGGTGTGGTAGCTTGGTGGGTGGTGTTTGAATCTAATCTCTTAAGAGTTTTCAAAGTACAAATTCTTATAAATGGAACATGACTATGTATACGGTTCAATGGCCTTTGTACACCAACCTAGCTACTTGAACAAAGCAACACTTTCGATAAACAAGCAATAGGAAATCGTTAATTTATTATACCCTTGCTAATTATGTAGATACTTGAAGTGATGAATGGAGAAACGAATTATGGGCTAGTATGTGGTAATTTTTTTTAATAAGAATTATGGACAACTAGGAATCAATGGTTGATGCATGTGTATCTATTATATACTAAAAGCAATATAAAGGTGTTTCCCAGGGCAACTGATTGATCCACATTACCCAAATTATACTGACAGTTAGATCTTTAATATAAGGATAAGATTTAGTCTGACAGCATGTCCCATTTACATTTACATAAGCATATTCACGTACATATCTTAAATTCAATGCGGTATATGTAGTTTGCTTTGCAACATAACCATTGCCGATTGTGCAGTGCATGGGCATGCAAAACCCAGAAAAAAGAATGGAAAAAAGAGAAGTAAGAGATGCTATAAGTTAATTATTAGTTAAGACAGAATATTTTTATCCTCTAGATGAACAATTAAAACACACAATGGACCGAGACATAAGATAAACACTTTAGGACATGTAAAAATGTTTTTAAATGTTTATTTATCGATTCTTATTTTTGAACAACATTTCTTTTCTTATTATTCATTAAGTAAAGTACAGTAGATTGAGTCAAATAGCAAATAACTAGATGTTTAATACAAGCACCAACAAAGTCCCTCGAAGTCAAATTTCGAGATTCTTCCTTCGTCATCCGCATTTGGACTTTCTTCCATGTCTACAACAATGTGATGATGCAAAAAATACAAAAGGTAGACTAACCTCAAGGTTTTATAGAGCCACTTGCCACCAATCTAAAAATGTGGGCTCATATGATCATTTGTATCAATCCCCATATTGTTGAGGAAGAAGATCAAAACCTCTATCCATGAGTACCACTGGTTGTATGCTACTGTGATTGACATACCAAGATAGAGATCTCAAGACATTTATTTTTTACGGTGGAATTTCCACCACCCACATGATGTTTTTTCAACGAACACTCAAACCAAATAATATACTCCCTCTGTCCCAGAGTATATATCCTACGTGTATCCCTAGATCATCAATTTTATCAATTTAATACGAGACATATATTTTAAAAAATCATTCAAAAAATCAGATGTTACATGTTCTAATGTTCTAATGATTTAATTTTTTATGTTACATAACTTATATTATGTATGTCAAATGGACAACCTAGCAGTATGCATAATAATACCTATAAACCGGGACACAGGTTGTACCTATTTACACACCAAAGGTTGGTAATTGTTCCATTTTTCAGTCACATGGTCATTGTTGAAGGCAGAGAGGGCATATATAAGCAACTCCATTTGACCCCTTGCATACCAACTAGATTTTTCTCCATGCCTACAATTCCCAGAAAATGCGTTGACATTCTATCCTACATCTGATCCACACATTCATCTTTTGGTACTCGCTGTGTAGCAATACTTGTTTTGTCTATGCATATTTCTACATTTTTTCAACAACACGGTCTATAGTACTAATAGACAATATGTATGTGTCCGGTATATATATGGAGGGATCAATAGGAGAACATGGTCTCTCTCTTAAGGTTGATGGTGTTAGGTGCGGTAGCTTGATGGGTGGTGTTTGAATCTAATCTCTTTAAGGCTGTGTTCGTTTTCAGCTAGCTCTCTTTGCATCCTGGAATCATTCCACGGGTCAGGTGACGATAATTTTTTTCCAAACCGAGACAGTGCAAATGGTCCGGATGAGCCAGGAAAAGAACACCGCACTGGATTAAATGAAGACCACAAGGTGGCTGGGCTGGAAATTAAACCTTGTCGGGCTGGATCACTGGGATTAGGCCACAATCCAAGTCAATCCAGGTCTTCGATGGATTAACCGAACGAGGCCTAAGGGTTTCAACGTAATATGGAATAGAACTATGTATACGGTTAAACTGGCCTTTGTACACCAGCCTAGCTACTTGAACAGAGCAGCACTTTCTCGTGATAAAGAAGCAATAGGGACCGGTACCCTACTATGCATCGAGGGACAGACGTAGGGAAGCGGCCCTGCTCACCTCTATTGTGGTGCCGCCCCTACCCAAGCTGTTCATAAAACAGACCAGCGGTTGAGCTTCAAAGAAACGTAATGAGGATTCAACATTGGTTCCCAAATAAATTAGAATACAATTTGGTGCTTGATTAGGGATTTTAGCAAATAAAAGGTTAAAAAAAGAAACAACAAAAAGTTCAGAAGATTAAAGATTCTTGGTAGTCTTTTGAGTGGCCAAATGATCATATAGAAGGTTACAATCGCACTACCATCGCGGGAGCTAGTCAACACAAGAAATGATATAACCTGCTAAGTGCCGAAGAAATATCCATTTCAAAAGTGCCGAGAGAGATCAACATCAAACTTCTATGTTTCTCCACATCCTATGGACCAGGCATAACTTCTGCATGATAATAACGAAAATGCTAATTTTACATTCTTTGATGAATGCACAATTTATTTTTCTGAAAGTCACAATATGACCAGGCATTTGATTCAAGCAAAATAATTGTTTTTTTTTTGTTGAAGACACTACTACTACACAGAATCCCATCAATGAAGTATGTCCAAAATCCCATCATGCAAGTGAGTTTGGACAAAGTACTGACTTTTTGTACTGATGTTGATGATTATTAATAGATTGATGGAATTTCGCAAAAAACAGTACTGTGAGTCTTGTTTCCTTGATAGCTGCGTCGTCTTTCTGCACTTGACGTATATCTTTTCTAGTAGAGTTACATGATGGCAACACAAACATGTCCGATGCAACAACACTATCTATGGCGGGAGGCAACGAGAGGTGCGATTCACCGGGAAGGAGCAGTGCAAATGGAAAGGAGGGTGAGCCGAATCACCACGTACGCGAGGAGGCGCTTCCTTCTAACAACTGTCAGGATATCTTCATTCTCTAAAGTGATCTAGATAACACGATTCTGCTGCAGGACTTATCCGGTGCTTAACCAATATCGTGCCTGTAAGCAAGTAACTCCATTTGGCCACCTGCGCACCAACTAGTTTTTTCCCAAAGCCTACAATTCCCATAAAACTTCCTAACATTTTATCCTACATCTAACCCACACATTCATATCGGTGTACACCATCTAACAATACTTTTTTTCTCTATACATATTCTACTGATTTTCAACACCTTAGAGTGTGGATACTAATAGACCAATATGGACGTGGTATATATCTAGGAACTGATGCGGTGACATGTTTGCTCTAAACGTTAGTGATGGTGTTAGGTGTGGTAGCTTGGTGGGTGGTGTTTGAATCCAATCTCTTGAGGTTAGTGGAAGTATACTTTTTTTTGAACGGGGCAAAAGCTTTTCTCCAATATACAATTAAGAGGAGAGAATTGCCTGGTTAATTACGTTAAACCAGCCTAAAACCGTTACAACAAGAACAGACCGACGACTCCCAAAGCCTAAAACTCCACAACCACAATGATGGGTCAACAAACAGGCTCCACACAACGCAAATGCAATCATGAAAAATAGAGGAACATCTCCCCAAGGAACGCCCACATCAAGAAGCCGCATGTGACACCACTTTTTTTTTCTCTTTAAAGAATTCTCCTTCAGAATACCAGAGAGATGGCTAGCGCTCATCTTCTTGCTCTTGTTTCTAGTTGTCGTTTCCTTCGAGATACAACCAATCGTCTTGCCAGATCCAGAGCTAGTAGCCCCCAAGATAATGAGGAATTCACAATGTTCCTTTCCGAAGAGAGCCCTGGACGAACATGCGGCAATGCAGCAGATGCCATAATCTTTTTACCCTCAGGAACAACGGGAGCGAAAATCGAAGACGCAGGTTTACCTAGACTTGATACATGGACCAATAGGGAGGTGGGCATGTGCGGGCTAGGCACAGAAAAAACTCGTCCATACATGTAACTTAGTTGTCCCGTTGTTGTAATTTAGTCATCCGCACAAGTAACTTAATCATCCGTGCATGTAACTTACCCCTGCACCCTCAAATGGGTGGGACCCTCCAGTACATGCGCGTCTCCTCATTGGCTGCCGTACCAGGTTCCGCTCAACCGCCATCGCCATGGTCTTATGATCTTTTGCCGGCCGCCGCTCTGCCCCTTTTTTAGTGAAGCCACTCGCCACTATGCCTTTGTGAATGGAGGAGGCTTGCACAAACACGTGAAGGAGGGGAACTGGGCTAAAGCGAGCCGCATGGGTCCATCTAAAAATGGCAGATCGATTCCTGTGGCGGCCCAATTTACGGCAAGCCTCCCTGGTCCATTTCTAGAGTAGCGGCTATGTTACATTGGCAGGCCGTCTCGAGAGTTCCGTACGATGAGTGGATGATCCAACACGTTGAATAGCTCGATCCTACGGTTTAAAGTCTTAAATCGCTGTGAGTAAGCCTAGGAAGTTCAGTTTTACTGTTTTGAGTAATAAATAGTACCTTTCAATTTGGTTTCACAACCACCATTTGGTCGAGATCACAAACTTTGGCCATTAGAAGAGCTGGTTTGTATTCTTCCGGCTTCACCAAATTTTCCTTCACCACCGTACTGAAGTTTTAGCACTTGACTTTGGACATATCCAATTCCGTGGCTTCCGCTCATCAGATCGATCACCTTTGCCACACCCTTGTGGCTTGTTTTTTTCTTTTGCCCTTGTCATTGTTCCTGCCAGGCTTCAAGTTGTTTGATCCTTTGACGTCACACTTTCCTTTGCTAATTGGGGATTCCCATTCAGCACGTGAGTACATAAATTGATTGCCTCCTCTTCCTTTGCCTTTCAGACAAGCACGAGAATGTTCTTCCTACGCCCAATGTCGGTAAGATGCCCAAGCACGCTGATGATGTACGTAAATTTATCAGTCACCGAGTTGAAAAACTTCTCCACGATCTTGACATCCCCGACCTTTGCACCAAGCGCTCAGATCTCTCCAACCAAAGTGGTGAGACACATCGCGTAGTCGTTCACCGATTTTGTTTCTTCCATCTCTGCAACTTGTGAAGTTGGTGCTTCAGCACCTGTGCCCGAGCCTTCGTGACGTGATCTTCTCCAATCCTCATCTCCTTGAGTGTGTTCCATGCCTCTCTCGCCGTTCCAAACTCTACCAATGCCATCAGCACGGAATCCAGCACGGACTGGGCTATGGCAGCCATGGCACCTCGGTCGCACTCTTCGTCGACCTCATCGTCGGTTGCCTACCGCACTAGGAGCGTTCGGAGAATTATCTTCATCTTCACCACCCAAACACCGTAGTTGGTGTCGGTCAGCTGCGGGTATTGCACGCGGATGTTGCGCTGCACTATGACGTTGGCACCACTCGCCCCGCTTGTTGTTGTGGTCGCCTTCTTCTTCAACTTGCCATCGTCCTTGTTCTCCTTGGAGCCACCATGCTTGCCAGACTTCGAGTCATTGACGGAGCCCTCTCCGTCGGTTTTGCCCATCATCAGGGCAAGAATATGGCTCTAGTACCAAATGTTGGTTCTTAAACTTGTACTGTACGTGCTCAACATACTAACTAGCTACACAAGCAACTGGGTCAATTCAGCTGTTAGTGTGTGAACAAGCTAGCTATATTTTGCTTGATCGTAACACATGATCCTCTTGGCGTGAACTCTTGGCGGAACTTTGCGAACTCGATGATAGAAACAAAACAGATCGAAGATTGATTTCTAGATTGTCACGGGAACGTCTCATTTTTGTCTTGCCCCTAATTCTATCCATACACGACTGCATCAAGGTTACCATTTACAAGCTGCATTACTAGGCAGAGGCAGGTTCTTCAGTACGATCTCGAGTACCATGGCTCACCGAAGAGGCCTAGACTATAATGTTCTAGCAGATGGCTTAACCGGTGCTTAACCAGTAACACATGCGTGCAGATAAGCAATTACATGCAACCACTTGCACATCAGCTAGACTTTTCCGGATGCCTACAATTCCCATAAAGTTTGTTGACATTCTACCATACATCGCATGCACACATTATCTTGGTATACACCGTCATAGTACTTGTGCTGTCTATGCATATTCTACCGATTTTTTGAATGTACACTAAGAGACAATATGGATGTGTATGGTATATATACGGAGGGATCGATGTGTGGCCATGTTTTGCTCTCTTAAGGTTAGTGATGGTGTTAGGTGTGGTAGCTTGGTGGGTGGTGTTTGAGTCCATTCTCTTAAGTTTTTTTCAAATACAGATTTTTATAGATACTATGTAAACGGTTCGGTCGCCTTGTACACCAACCTAGCTACTTGAACAAAGCAACACTTTCTTGTGATAAAGAAGCAATAGGGAATCCCTAATCCAAGCTCAGGGAAATTAATTTATACCCTGATAAGTATGTAGATACAACCAATGAAGAACGCTAGAAACGGATTATGAGCTAGTATGTCTAAGTTTTTTAATAAGGACTAGGAATGGTTAATGCACATATATTTATTACATAAGCACGATATCTTATACTCCCTCCGATTCATAATAAGTTTCGATGATTTGGTATAACAGCAGATGCAATAGGTATAACTTATGGCGAGAGCAGCAAACACACAAGGGGAGCCAGAATCATGTGCTGACGACCAAGGCAGTCGGTGCAACGGTATGAATGGTTAGAGCGCTCATACTCATGACTCACAGAGTAGGCAACTTTGCAGAACTGCGTTAACAAATCTCGGTGTCGTCACCCTCCTATGATTGTTAGGTTCCTCGGTAGACCAATTGTGCGCCTACAACGGTATCATTAATCATATTAATTCTTGGGCGAGGTATTACAATTCTCACAAGAAGGATAATTTGAGTTTATCCGATTGCGTTGATTGTTTGTGATTTATATATTTAGGAGTATTTGCAAAGACGTACTCCCTCCGTCTCAAAATATAAAATGTTTTAGATTTGTGAAGAAAATGTATCTAGACTAGTTTAGCTTATAGATTCATTCCAAACCCGAGTGAACCTACATACTAAAACTAGTCTAGATACATTTGCTTCACAAAGGTAAAACATCTTATATTTTGAAACGGATGGAGTATGTTTTGTATTGGCAAACTTGTTTACGTCATGGAGAATGTTTATCCTGCTTTATTCATGCATTTGTACCTTATATTATGTTTGAATTTTGAAAATTGTTGCATTTGAAATGTCAGTGATTTTGTAAGATTCGAATATAAATTTCAATTAGATTCATGCCAAGTTGGACCTCAAAGTGGAGTTTATATGCACACGTGCATGGGAAAAATAACAGAAAAAATTATGAAAGTTGAAGTTTTAGAAAATCTAAAATAACGCATGCTCCAAAATCTTTGAAATGTTTTTAGATGGACATTTGTAAATAACGCATGCTCCACCGCCACCGTCACCGCGCCTCCCCCGCCACCGCCACCGCGAGTTGCATTAGGTATTTTAGTTGAAATTTTAGTTAAAATAGAAATAGAAATAACATTTTATTATTGCATAGGATTATTGCATTTTTAGTTCCAAATATATTTTAGTTGTGTATTTTAGTGTAGAAAATAGGAAATAGAAAAATAGATGTGTAGTAATATTTGTGTAGCAATATTTTTTTAGTTGCAAATATAAGTTGTGCATTTTTTTAGTTACATTTTTAGTTGCAAATATATGTGTAGCAATATTTATATGCAAAAATAGGATTTTTTTTGCAAATATAAATATTGTGTGCATTTTGTAATAATATTATGTGCATCTCGCATTTTGCAGAAACTATGGATCCAACTAATCCAATCTGTAGAGACCTTGCACAAGAAGAGCTTCTCGAGGATATAATCCACGATGCTGAACCATCTGAATCTCTCTCGAGGTATCTGAACCCATCCGGTGAGGGAGAGGAGGTCGATCAAAGAGAGGGAGAAGACGCCGACTCCGATGATGAAGGATCCGACAACTCCGATGATGGAGAAGTCGATGGACCCTTAACAAAGACCGACGAGGTATATATATGATGTCCGGTGATCACTAGACATATGATGTCCGGGAGGAGCTGTATATACCGAGTTGTATATATATTATATTGACAAATGTTTCTTCTCTTAGGCCTCCACATCGAGCAAAAATTCCAAATGAGGCCTGGCCAAAAAGTTGGATGCGTGCATGAATTATACAATTACGGCGGTATCAGCACTGAGCGAACCGTTGGAACCCGAAAAGGCTAAAAATGTATTTATACAACAATGTGGAGTTATGGTTAGGGATCGCATCCCGATCACCGTCCGAGAGTGGCATAATCCCAAAGGGGCGGAAGAGAGTGAGTATGTCGCCAAAAGGTACAAAGAGGGTCTTTGGAATGACCTCATGGCACATTTCATCCTGTCAGAATATGTTGATGATGCCGAGACAGCTGCATTGAGGAAGAAAGTCAAGCAGTGGCCTCTTAAGAAGATGGCCGAACTATTTTGGAACTGGAAGAAAACATTATGGCTAAAGTATCAAAAGGACAATACTGCTCCAAAATTCGAAGGCTATCTAGCAAAGCAGCAGCCTTAATGGATGCATTTGTGAAGTATAAGAGGTTAGAATATGCTAAGAATAAGGCAGAAAAAATAAGATAAATGCTGTGAAAAATAAATATCACCATCGCCTGGGGCCAGGGGGCTACACGACTTCCATGCCAAAGTGGGAGAAAAAAGAGAAATAGTTGTGTGATAAAGGGATCATTCCAGAACCAATGCGCGAAGAATGGGATTTGAGGGTAAGAAATTGGTTCCTTAGACATGGAAGTGAGTATGACGAACTTACAGGGGACCTTGTTTGCAGTGACGGGATTAGGATACCCAGAGAGACATGGCTGAAAGTGGTGAAAGAAATTAAAGATGGGAAAACAAAGTTTCGTCCCGATAGAGAGAAAGACTTCTGACAAAGGTCCTCGAGAATGACAAACACGGAGCACGAGTGCGAGGCCTTGTCCCTAGTTATACATGGGAGATTAGGTTTTTCAAAGACAAAGATACTTATAGAAGCCGAGCGAGAGCAAAGCAGCGACGAGAGGAGGAGGGATACAGGTTCAACCAGTTGCTAGCATGAATTAACAAGCAGCAGCAGATTGACGAACTTAAAGGAGTAGCGCGCATGCAAGATCCTGCACTCGATATTACCGCTGACCCATCTCAACGGAGAAGCAACGTGGCTGAATCGGAGGTCCCGTCTGACGATGCACAGATGATATATGGTGGTCTCGGCTACCCTGTGACACGATACTCTGTTGTACACATTCACTTTTGCTTACTCGATGTTAATTGTAACTGATGAGTTATTGATGTATATATAAACGTGTGCAGCTTTTACTGAATTCTGGTAGACATTCAAGCTGATAAGGGAATAGTTGAAGTTATGGACTCATTAAAGAGACACCTGGAAGAGTTCCACAGCTTGCAGGACATCCTCCAGGTAATTTTCGCGTTATATCGGTCTCTTTTGTTGATTTCCTGAGATATCAGGTAATGAATAACTCATTCATTCATTTTCTTTGTCGGATAGGGTTTGAAGCCTGTTCAAGCGTCAGGTTACGGGTTCTTTTAGTAAGAAGCTGACGTTTACTCCGGTCTTGGTAAGTATTACGTGATATGTCTGCGCATCTCTTTACTTCTAGTTTGGATACAATTATGATGCTAGATTATTATTTTGTTTGAATTTTATTCTCGTAAAGTGCATGAGGTAGCCATCGAAGACGAATCTATGCGGATACTACGTTTGCGAGTTCATTCGCACGTTTACCACTGAGCACAAAGATTACAGAGTCAATGTAAGCAATACATTTATAAAATTATTTTATTACCATCACTTTTTGTTATCATGATTGATATTCATATTGATCTCATTTTCTTATATAGTTCGAGGGCATGCGGAATCAGCTCCTACCGGAGCGATGCGTACTAGGAGTTGCAGATGAACTGACGGGATTTTTGTTGAAAGGGATGATAGACGATGCCGGAGAATTTCGTGTGAATATGCGCTACTGATGATCCCGGCTGTGTAATCGAATAGACAGGCTCTAGTCCCGGTAATTGTGATCTCCATGTAACTATCAAAATTATATATATTTGTATGCTCGATCTCATAAGACAAGTTATCTTATATATGCATGAACGTGTACGATATGTGGTAGCATATAAATATTCGAAAACTATTTTGAAATAAAAAAGAAATAAAAAATACAAAATAATTTTTTTGCAGCGGTAGAGAAAGTGTCCAAAATATTGTCGCGCCAGAGAACCATTTGTCGCGGTCCGTAACACCAACCAGAACTAATGGGGTACACCATGGCGGCCACGTGGAGAACCATTAGTCCTGGCTAATGACAGGGCCGGGACTAATGCCTGGACCTCTAGTCCCGTTTAACTAGTTTCTGTTTTGACAACCGGAAATTAAGGCCCCTTCTCCACTAGTGGCTCTTATGTCTCACTATACCAGCAACACCCTTCAATCCTCCATGGCCAAGAGCAAGAATATGGAGCTTCCATGGAGATGCAACATTAGGATAGAGGAGAGCCGGTACCCTGCTTCGCATAGGTTCTCCCGGATAGGCCAGCTTGCTCTCCTCTATGGTGGCGCCACCGCAGCTACAATTTTTTTGTAAAACACACAAGTGGTTGATTTTGAAAGAAAATTAATGAGGGTTCAACACTGGTTCCTAAACTATTTGGATCATACATGATTAGGTATCTTTGTAAAAAAAGGTTAAAAATAAACTCTCTGAACTTGTTCACAAGATTAAGGATTTTTTGTAGAATTTTGATTGGACAAATGGTACAAATGCCTACTATTGTACTGCCATGGTGGGAGTCATAAGGAACAAGATAACCTGCTAAATGCCAAAAAGAAGTTCACATGTATTTTTGGTTGCCATATCTAGTGACCCCTTTAAGAAAAAAAATCCAAAATCATGTTGGCAAGTGTTAGAAAATTGTAAATAAAAAAAATCTGGAAGTACCGGATGATCTACCTGGCAAACTTGCAAAATATGAAGTTGAAATACTTTGTATTCTAAGCAAGGACAAAATATTGCTCGGGAACATTGCATATTTTTCAAAACTCTAATTTTTTTTATTACATTTGTCAATTTTGTGTCGCCCAAAATTTAAGAATCTGGTGTTGCGGTTTTGGATGTTTGTAGCATATATCATTAACTACATCCAGATTTGTTTTCAGATTTTCCTGAATCTTATAAATATGATCTTAATTTTTTAAAATAAATAGACCACTGAAATTCAAGAGTCAAACAGAGTTTTGGTTCAAAAACCTCTATTTTGTATCTAGATCCACTGGACCAGTCAGCTACATCTGCCGGGTGATAATAAATTTTTAGTTTACTTAGATGAATGCAGGGTTTATTTTCGGAAATTGTAGGGAGCTGAAATGAGCCAACAAGCGAGTTGGAGTGTATACTGTTAATGTTGTTTCTATGGTCATCTTTGAACTGAGTCCCTACGTTGCTCTGCACTTCACTTAGCTTTTGCATACAAGATCTCTCGCCTAGAGTTACCTGATTAGTAATTACAACACAGAAGAGTCAGATTTGACGGCACTAGCGGCCAGGGGCAACGAGAAGCACTAGTAGCCGGCAAGGAGCAGCATGACTAGAAATTATACCGTGAGCCGCGTTACTATGCTGAGGCGCTTCTTCGGTACAAAATCCACCATCCTGGCTCACCAAAGAGGCCTAGACTACAATGTTCTAGCAGACGGCTTAACCGGTGCTTAACCAGTAACACATGGCTGCAGACAAGCAACTATATTCGATCACTTGCTCAGCAACTAGCTTTTTCCCGATGCCTACAATTCCCACAAAATTTGTTGACATTCTACCAACCATCGTCTGCACACACATTCATCTTTGTATACACGGTCTAACAATATTTGTTCTATCTATGCATATTCTAAGGATTTTTCAGAATCACAGTGTACACTAAGAGACAATATGGATGTGTATGGTATATATACGGAAGGATCGATGCGAGGTCATGTTTTTGCTCTCTTAAGGTTAGTGATGGTGTTAGGTGTGGTAGCTTGGTGGGTGATGTTTGAATCCATTCTCTTAAAGTTTTTCAAAGTGAAAATTCTTATAAGATGAAAATAAATACTATGTATGCGGTTCGGTTGCCTTGTACACCAACCTAGCTACTTGAACAAAGCACCACTTGCTCATCATAAAGAAGGAATACGGCATCCTTAATCCAAGCTTAGGAAATTTAATTTATACTCTTGATAACTTTGTAGATACTTGGAGTGAAGAACGTAGAAACAAATTATGGGCTAGTCTGTCATATGTTTTTAATAAGGAATAGGAAACTCAATGGTCGATTCACACATATTTATTACATAATCACGATTTCTTATAATGTAGTGAATATAGCTTTACATACTTTAGGCTTTGGTCCAACTCAAAGATGGTCGTGCTAGAATCAGAGGGATCACTAATGCTTGTCTTAGAAAATGGGAACTTTCACTATCGTTGGGCTCTACATCCACTAGTAATTCCTGGGGAATTGGCAAGCCAGAGGAGGCAACACGAAGGCCACCAAGGCCGGCCAGAGGAGGCAACACGAAGATCTAGTAGCACATTGGAAGATGGATAGATAGCACGACCTTATTGAAGGAGACGACAGTCTGACTTTCCTCTCTCCTCCCCAACCATCGAATCCTGAGGAAGACAAATAAGAACCCTAGAACACACTTGATCTGGTTGATTGGATCTAGTGCTCCGCTCCAGACTACCAACATCTTGCCAAATCGCCACATGGGCAAACAGAAACCTAGGCTACCCAGTACATCCCAAGCTCTAGTCTCTCCACCACGCCAAGCAACAGGGCCGCCAGGGATGGGAGCCAAGTGATTCGGGGATCTAGGAGCGACTCTCAAGGGGAAAAGATGGCGGATACGAGAGGCGTGGGGTGGAAGAATACTCCTCCTGCAGGACTCAACGGGTTCAGCCATCTGCACACCAACTAGTTTTTTCCCAATGCCTACAATTCCCATAAAATTTCTTGACATTCTATCCTACATCTAACCCATACATTCATCTCGGTGTACATCATCTAAAATTACCTTTTCTCTCTATACATACCGATTTTCAAAACACATGCATCCTCTATGTTAACAAAACACCTTGGAGTGTGGACGTGTATATAGCGAATACTAACGATGAATATGGATATGTTTAGTATATATCGAGGGAACTATGCAGTGACATGTTTGCTCTAAACATTAGTGATGGTGTTAGGTGTGGTAGCTTGGTGGGTGGTGTTTGAATCCAATCTCTTAAAGTTTTTGAAAGTACACATTCTTATAAGATGGAATAGACTATGCATACTGTTTGGTGGCCTTGTACACCAACCTAGATACTTGAACAGATCACCACTTGCTCGTGATCGATAAAGAAGCAATAGGGGATCATTAATCCAAATTCAGGAAATTTCTTTATTTTCCTGATAATTCTGTAGATACTTGTAGTGAATAACATATATACTATATGGAAATGACTTATGGGCTAGTCTCTACTATATAATTTGTCCTACGGTGATTTTCGTCTCAAATTTTCGTCCGTCGTCCGTTTTTCCGGACCACACACGGCAGCAGAGTCAAGCTCGAACTCATGAGGCATCGGCAGGGCGGGTGTCGTTCGATTCCTATACAAACCGTGCTTCCACACCCGGCCTTATCCCGTGAAAGAAAGAGCGATGTGTCTCCGATGGGAAGAGCAGGATGAGGGCGAGCAGGAGAGGCAGGAGACGCTGGGCTGCCTTGGTGGCGTCGAGGACGAGCGGCCAGGCGTGGCCGCGAGGTCTCAACGCCGCCGTCCTCTCGCCCTTCACCCCCATGTTGGTACAGCGACTAGGAGATGGACGCTGATGGCGGCAGGCCGAAACCGAAGAGGGGAGGTCGACGGGGTGGGGCACCGGTACTCGCGGCCGGAAAGGACTACGGGGAGGCGGAGTACAGCGGACTTGCTCGACGGGAGGAGGCGCTCGTGCTTGAATCGTGCTTCCCAACTTCAGCCGTCAAAAGTGAACCTTGCTTCCACTCTAGATACCAGATACAGCTTGACCGCGCTAGCTGACGCGCGTGCCGATCCTCACACAGACATGGAGGTAGACGTGCTTGCATCGGGGAACGTCGCTGGTCTTGGAGAGTAGCTAGAGGTCAACATGGACGTGTATGAGGAGCATAGCACGGACCGGAGACAAGCTAGGACACGCGCGCGTGGATTGGAAGAAGCAAAGACGGCGGCAGGAGCTTGGCCATGTGACGTGCTGCAGAAGGCCGGGGCGATAGTCGATGTTGCAGGATGCGGGTGTAGACGGGGCACACACAACGGAGGGCAGTGAGCTCGGGTCGTGGAGGAGGCTGTCTATATGAGGCTCGTAGCAAGCGGCGGCGGGGTTGTTGGGTGTCGAGGACGACGTGGCCGACGGCGGCCATGGCGGGTCGAGGAGGCGCCAGTGGATACGAGATTGGTAGCGAGCGGTGGCGGGTTGGTGGGTGTTGGGGTCGAGCGCTGCGGAGAAGGAGGTGCATGGACTCGATGGCGTTTATTCCAGTGGCCGCGGTGGCCTATATGCAAAACGATCAGTGAAACTTAGGCCTAGTTTTTTTTGCGGCTTCTCTCACAAGCTGTCCTACCCCTAGCTTTCTGGTGAAGCCGGTTCAAAAAATTTGTGAGGCTTTCAAATTTATTTGGACTTAACTATTTTGTAAGCCTCATAATTTTTTTAGACCGGCTTCTTCAGAAAGCTGGTGGAGGGTGGCTTCTCAGAATAGTTCCCAAAACACTGGGTCTTAGGTGGCCTTCGTTGGGCCACTCCGCCTGGACAGTTGGATGTCTCCATAAAAATTTGTTTATTTATTTTTTAAATTTTAGGGCAACTAAAATAGAATATAATATATAGTTTAATTTAAAATAAAATAGGAAATGTAATGTACAAACATAAATAGAGTTTTAATAAAATACGTTGAAAGAAGATCTAGGAAACTTGCTTGCCCTCGCCCCGTTCTGGCCTTTCTCCCCATTTGTCTTCGTCGGCCACGGTGACTAGAGGTGATGTACTTCTCATAAATTGGAGTTGCACTTTCAAAATTGATCGGGATGTAATAACATTGGAATATAGATGAATTACCTTTTTTTCTTGGTGTAGTTAGCGGATGAGAAGGGAATTTTTTCATGTTCTATTCAATAAAAATTAAACTGTAGCCATCTTTATGTTTGTATAATTTATTTTATTTCGTTGCAACGCACGGGCATTCAACTAGTATGTGATAAGTTCTTCAACAAGGAGTGAGAAGCAATGGTTAATGCAAATGTATGCATTACATAATTAGGATATTTTTATAATTCACGGGTTGCCAAATAAGTAGTGAAGAACTCTAGTTTCTTCCGGTTTTGGTTCAACTCAAAGCCGGTGCCACTAGAAGTGAAGGGGACACTATTTGCTTCAGAAAATAGAAACTTTTACTATCTCACCAGGTGTTGCATCGACTCATACATATATCATACCCAAGTGCTAAAAAGTGCTTGGAGGCCAGTTTGTCTAATCAAGCCTCCGTTTTCTGTCCGTTCGATCTCATCCACGCATGCATGTAAAATATCCAAACGACCGCCCACACTGGCTTTCAAACCGCCGCCCACGTCGCTCCGCACGCCCTCCTTCTCCACTCCGCATTATCTCCCTCCGCACCGCACGCTTCTCCCCAGCTCGCAGATATCTCCGCTCGTCGCTCGATCCGCGGCAGAGGGAGGCGAAGGCGGCGAGCTCGGTCCGCGGCAGAGGGAGGCGAGGGCGGCGACGTCGGTCCGCGGCAGAGGGAGGCGAGGGCTTATCTCCGCTCCGCTCCGCACCGCACGCTCCTCCCCAGCGCAGACATCTCCGCTCGTCGCTCGGTCCGCGGCAGAGGGAGGCGGGGGCGGCGACGTCGGTCCGCGGCAGAGGGAGGCGAGGGCGTCGAGCTCGGTGTGCGGCAGAGGCCCATTTCTCTCCCTCGGCGCCTACGGTGTCTGCGCGAATCGGAGGTGAGGGGTGTAGGGGGCATCCGCGGCGGGTGGATCTAGTTGGTGGTGGTGGGGCGACGAGCTCGCGGCGAGGTTCACGGCGAGGTCGGCTACCCGTGGTGGCATCGAGCTCGCGGCGAGGATTTTGACTTCATCAAGCAACCAGAGGTACTCGTACTGCCTCCCCTGTAAATGCCATGGCTAAATCCATCTGAAGTACTATGATAATGCAGCGCGATGATGATTCCATTTTATTGGGGCATTTTGTCTGTCATGTGTATGTGTACGGGATGTTGTAGGGTGTGTATGTTCTAGGGGTGTATCTTATGAGGATGATGATTTTCGCCTTTTGTTTTAGTGCGTGCCATGTGTATGATTCCACATCTACTCAATGACCCGTGATCTATCTGCCATGCATATGTTCTAGGGGGTGTATTTTTGGAACCAGCAGGGGCAAGGGCAAGGTGCATAACTTCCCAAGCATAAGTCCCCCAAGCCTGTTTGGAGGTTTCTAGTGATACTTTTTGTTAGTGTGTGCCGATTTATTTTTTGCTACTGCCCTACTCTGTTTTTGGTAATCCAAATTCAAATTAAAATGCCATGCAGCATGATTACGCACTAAGTTGTTACTCATGATGCCACCACACGCTTTTTGTTGCGTACAGGATGTTTTTTTGCATTTTCATGACCCATGTTCTATCACGCGCTTTTTTTTTAGTGTTTGTTTAGTGTGTACCGATGGATTTGTTAGTAGCGTCTACTCTTGTGTCTTTTGTGTTTGGCAGTAGTATTTGAGCTTTTTCTCTAGCATGGTTTTTAAGTTGGTTTAAAAATAGTACAGAGTTGGTTCCAAAATCCCACATACTTGTTTTTTTGCTCATGATGGATAAATTGTTTCTTCCAAACTTGTTTAAATTGGTTCAAAATCCTGCTTAGTTGGTTCCAAAATACTATAGAGTTGGTTTCAGAATACTATAGAGTTGGTTTCAGAATACTATAGAGTTGGTTCCAGAATACTATAGAGTTTGTTCCAGAAATACTGTAGAGTTGGTTCCAGAATACTATAGAGTTGGTTCCAAAATACTTCATAGTTGGTTCCAAAATACTACAGAGTTGGTTCCAAAATCCTACTTGTTGTCCCCTGTTTTTTGTGATGGTTAAGTTGTGTGTTCCATCATGCTTAAGTTGGTTCCAAAATACTACCTAGGTGGTTCATGTGTTTTTAAGAACCTTTTTTGTTTTTCCATGTTTTGGAACATGTTGCTTGCCCATGAAATAGCTAAGTTGGTGTTTTGCAGCATGTTTAAGTTGTTTTATATACTTTAGCTTTTTTTATACTGCATATCTGTTTTTTTCAGAAAGAACATAGTGCTAAGATGAGTTACTTTGGGGTTTTTACACAGGATAGAATATCACTAGTGACACATGGCTAAAGACAATACCAAACGCGCCCGCCTGCGCTTACCGGAAGATAATGCAGAAGGGGGGAGCAAGCAAGTCCCTCATGATGTAGCCAAAGGAAAATCTGTTGCGGTGAAGCCTACTCGGAAAAGACGGATTGTGGTACGCTTTACTGCTTTTTTTCTTCCCTGTTAACAGAGGCTAAATCTTTTAACATTTTTGTTAAGGATCAACACTGAATTTGCCTTTTTTGCTAAAAATTTCAACAGCTTGGAAGGAACCGCGCTTCGCCCGCGAGGTTGTTTAAGTTGAACCAAATTTTGTCTCCAGAACAGAAAACTCTAATAGAAGAATGGGGATGGGGAGGGATGATAAAGGTGCAGGCTAACGAGATGCCAGTGGATCTAAGCATGTGGGTTCTGTCTTGCTTTGACCCCATACGGAACGAGCTTGCCATCCCAGGGAGGGGAACAATCCCGGTGAATGCAGATTCATACACGAAAGTGTTTGGGATCCCGAACGAGGGGAAGCCTGTTTGTTATGAGATGGAGGCAGAAGCTATTGAGTTCTTCAACAGAGAATACAACATAGAGAGTGGTTCAGCACCGGAGTGGGCCGACTGGTGCAAAATGATAAAAAACATGGGTGGGGTGGAAGACTTGAAGTTCCTTCGTGCATATTTTGCCGGTGCAATAAGCTGTTTTGTATGCCCGACTACCGCTTCTAGTATCAGTCCAAGGTGCTACAGGTCCCTTGTTGATCTCAACTTATTTCGAAGGACCAATTTTGCCCAATTTGCTGTTGACCAAATTTCCACACAAGTAAAGAAGATGGGAGCAAAGAAAAAGTCTGTGTGCTGCTGCCTCCATCACCTCGTGGTAAAGCTGCTGAAAACAATTCCCCTATTTCCTATTATTTTTTATGTGACAAATCAAATTTGTAATAGAGATAGTCATCCTCTCTTTTCCAATGCAGATCCTCTACCTTGATTCTCTGGAGGTTGACGAGGTGGTGCAATCTGAAGAAAACTGTCCAGTCCGTGCTGAAGCATGGAATGACAAACTAATACAAGCTGTCGCACGCAAGGATTCTAAATGTTGGAGATATGCCCTAGAGGCAATAATAAATGTAGTTATTATTATATCTTTGTGTTTATGATAAATGTTTACATTCATGCTATAATAGTATTAACAAGGAAACCATTAATACTTGTGTGATTTGTAAACTTAATTTGAAGTCCCTAGTATAGCCTCTATACTTCACTAGCTTGTTGGTTGATTAATGATTGTGGTTTCCCTATCATGAACATTGAGATGTTATCAACAACAAGATCATATCGTTAGGAGAATGATATGGTGGACATACTCCTATAGATAAGCGTAGCATAAAGATCAAGTCATTTCAATAGTTCAATTGCTATATGCTTTCTGATTCATAGTAACCTAATTCCTTCATGAGATCATGCATATCATCTTTACCGGATGGATGCTTTGATGACATCAAACACCACACCGTAACTGGGTGGCTATAAAGGTGGCATTAAGTGTTCGGAAAGTATTGGTTGAAACACATGGATCAAGAGTGGGATTTGTCCATCCACATGACGGATAGATATACTATGGGCCCTCCCGGTGGAATGTCATCCAATTGGCTTGCAAGCATGTGACTTGGTCACAAGGGATCACATATCACGGGAACGAGAAAAGAGTACTTGTCAAGATGAGGTTGAACTAGGTATGCGAGATACCAAGCGATCATAACCTCGGATAAGTAACATATCGTGAGACAAAGGGAAATTGGTATCGTATGTAAGTGGTTCATTCGATCGCAAAGTAATCGTAGAAATATGTAGCCATATGAATTTCCAGATTCCTCTATTGGTTATTGTTCAGAGAAGTGTCTCGATCATGTCCGCATAATTCACGAACCGTAGGGAGACACACTTAAGGATTCGACGTTGTTTGAGTAGTTATGGTATTATGAGAATGAGACCGAATGTTGTTCGGAGTCTCGGATGGGATCCGGATATCACGAGGTGATCCGGAATGGTCCGAGAATAAGATTCATATAAGGAAAGTCCGTTTGAGTTCGGGAATGATTCCGGTGTTTTCATCGGGAATGTTCTAGAAGGTTCCGGATTGTCCGGCACTCCGGGGGGGAGGGTACATGAATGTGTCATTACTTATTGGAATGATTGCATCATGTACTAAGTGTTCTTGCTGTCCCAAATAAAGGATTAAATTGAATCCTAAAACAGAAAAGTCAAATGTCCAGTTTGAAAGTCAAACTGCCAAAACAAGAAACTGTGGGAAACAAGCAAGAGGAGTTGGAACCAACGGAGGAGGAGTTGGACTCCTCCGCCGGCGCCAACCCTAGGCGAGTTGGGGAGGGACTCCCTCCCTCCCCTGGCGCCAAGGCCCCTCCACCTATATAAGGAGGGGCAGGGCTCCTCCTAGAGACACACAAGTTTCACCTCTAGATCTCCGGTTTAGAGCCGTTTTGGTTTAGAGCTTCTAATTGCTTTAGCCAACGGTTTAGAGCCTTCTAATTGGTTTAGAGCCTTCTAATTGGTGTGTCTAATTACTAGACCACTAATAGCCTCTCTCATAAGCTCCACCATACTCGCCGGCTTAAGGAGAAGCCTGGGATCTCCCTCTACTTAGGTACCACGCCGTTGTCTTCGGAATCGCGAAGAGTGCTACAACCTCCGCCTTTCTTTGGAACAAGGAGAGGAAGGTCTTCGTCGAGTACCGGCGTGTGACCGATCAGGGGCTAGGAGAACGTGGCGCCGGAAGGATCGTCTACACGATCTTGAGATCGGAAAGAGTACGACTACATCACCCACGAGAATCCGCTCTCGTTAAACACTTTGGAATCTTCGAGGGTAAGTTATTCCATCGACTCGTTGCTACAATCTAGTAGATAGATCTTGGCTTGTTTGTTTGTATGCGATAGAAATTTTTTGTTTTCCATGCTACGAACCCCTACACTAAAGGCAATGGAGACTTTGGGAAACTAAGAGTAAGCATTTACTCCTTTTTCATTTTTGTGTTTGATTTTTTTCATTCCTTCTTTTTTTTATCTCTAGTGACGCGTGGGTAGCCATGGACCATCTAACAAGTTTTTATTTTTTATGTGTTTTGATGACATGAAAATATAGCTGAAAGAAGGTGTTGACGCAAACATAACTGATGGGCTTTTTGTGGGGATGACAAGGATTGAAGATTTTGTTTCTTCAAAGTTGCCGCGGAGCTTTCCATATGAGGTGAACCTAGATTATTTTGCATTCACTAGTTTTTGCCCTCCATTGTATGTTGTATACTACTGCAAAAAATCAGACACTAACAAGCGGCTAAGTTGTTTTCCTGTTACACCTAAGTTGGTTTCAGAAACTGCCTAACTTGGTTACTAAGTTCATTACTAAGTTGGTGACATAAACTGCCTAACTTGGTTTTAGTTGCTTGATTTATCTTAGTTTACAAAATCTGATTGCTCATGATGGGTATGTTGTTGTATGCAGCATTCTTAAGTTGGATCTAAGTACTACTTAGTTGGTTCCTAATGTTTCATCAAAATGTTTTTTGATTTGAATTTTCTTTTTTTAAAAAGTTGCTTGCTCATGATGGGTATGTTGTTGTATGGAGCATGCTTAAGTTGTATCTATGTAGAACTAAGTTGGTTCCTAATGTTTTCATCAGGATGCTTTTTGATTTAAATTTTCTTTTTTTAAAAAGTTGCTTGCTCATGATGGGTATGTTGTTGTATGCAGCATGCTTAAGTTGTATCTAAGTAGTACTAAGTTGGTTCCTAATAGTGATTTTATTATGTTTTTGGCAGAACAAAAGGAAGATTGTTTTTATGCTTGGGGAGTTATGCACGGACATATCAAACAGGCTTGGTGCTTTTGTGGAAGCTATTGGAACTATGGAAAGCGCAGAAAGTTCTGAACATGCTCAGGCTAGAAGGAAGAGACAAAGGATTGATAGAGGCGACGGTGATGATGGGGATGACGAAGACAACAATGACAACAATGAAGATGATGATTCTGAAGACAGCAGCGATAGTGACGATGGGGAAGATGGCAATGATAAGTAAGATGAAGAGGACAGGAATAACAACAATGGATTAGATAGGGAAGATGATCAAGGGGGAGACCAGGGTGGTGACTCGCAGAAGACACCGAGAAGATCTGCTAGGCTAACACCAAGAAAGGGACACGATGGTCCTGCTAGCAACCTAAGAAAGAGGTGCACTGATTCTGAAATCCATGCAGATGTCGGTGCGAACAGAAGCGCTGATTCACCTTCGTTCTCCACGTGGAGTCCGTTTGCAGACCCGGGAGTAATGGCAGCACCATCTTTTGCAAGTGTGCCTCCACTACAAACAGATCAGGGTAGAGGAGAGGAAGAAATGCAGAAGCAAGTTATCACAGAGTGATTCAAACTACGAATTTAGACATAAGAGGTGATGTGCGACAGAGGAGGAGACATAAAGTTGCGGCACCGTGGCCTTGAGCAGCCATGCTCACCAAACACCCTGTCTGCTCAACAAGCAATACAGAAGCGCATTCCCTCGAGGTTGGCGAAACATGGCTAAAACAAATGCAACTACACCATTGGCACGGCGGTACTATAGATGGAGGAGCAACCAGCGAGGAAGCGGAGGCCCGCGTGAAACTTGTCCACCGGCACCAAAATCAGATCCATTAGTGCAAAAGAGATTATGGCAGGAAAGATTGAATCAAGCTTGTGATGCACCATCTTTTGATCTTGGTTTGGATAGCCCAGAAAAGGATGAAAACATGGGACTCAACAATGCTTCAAACCTCCCGATCGATTTATAACCCCAGTAAACTTGGATTCGAAAGGTTCAATTATGACGATGATTGGGATGACCAGACTTGGAGAGAAGTCAGATTTGTTGAAAGAGTAGAAAGGAGAAAGGCATCCAAGAAACTTCTATTAGTGAGCAAGTCGACCTGGTTTTGACACACAAGCATCTGAGGCGAACTGCGATAAATTTCGTGCATCTGCCAAGATTGCAGCAGAGCGTCCGCAAGTTCAGCGAACCAGTCGTGTGGTTAGAGAGCATCCTGTTGCTGGTTTGAACACACCAGCAAGGGCAGGGATTGGGGCCACATTCAACACTGATGCATCTGGCAGTACTACAGCAGCAGAGCGTCCGCAAGTACAGGGAAGGAGGATTGTTAGGCAGGGACCTTGCATGAAATCCCCTTCCTTCTCGTATGTTGACAAAAGGGTTTTTACATGCTCTCCCGAGGTGAAAGATACATACAATGCAGTTACTGCACATGGAAAAAGAGCTGGGAGGGGGCAAGATGTTGACAAGACCCCAATTATTGTCAGCTATGACAAGTTTTTCGTTTCTCTAAGAGATCTAGCCAACTCAATGTTGCCAGGTGGGTGGGTGTCGAACACTGTAATGGAACTCGGAATCGAATCCATAATGCTACGGAAACTTAAGAAGATAAAGAAGCTCGTCATGCCTTTGAGGGTTTCGGTAAATATACTCCACACAACTTCTTTCTAGTTTAACTTGCTTACATTTGGTCATTAAGTTGTAATTTTTTCAGAATTCATGTAAGTTTTGCACTTTTTTTCCTTACTAAGTTGTATACTGAAATCCATCAAGTTGGTTTCTTAACTTTGTTCAAAATCCTCCTTAGTTGGTTCATCCTTTTTGATAGTTGCTTATTTTTTACGATGGTAAGTTTGTTGCTTTGCGACATGCTTAAGTTTTGTTCTTAAATTCTACCTAGTTGGTTTCTGATCTTTTTTTAGAATGCTTAAGATTTGTCTTTTTATTTTCTTAGTTGTTTGGTTTCATGATGGTTCTAAGTTGGTTATTGAAACTGCCTAAGTTGATTATTCAAACTGCCTAAGTTGTTTTTACTGCATTTGGGTTTACCTTTCAAAGATGGCTAAGTTTGGTTACTGCTTTTTTTTTGCAGTCTCTTCTGAAAGATCTGGATTATAACAAAAGAGAGCTAAAAAAGTATTTTGCAAAAGTTCCTGCCCATCTTGACAGGAAAGACAGTGTAAGTACTTATTCTCCATTTTTTAGCTCGTATTCGCAACTTTCATTTTTTTTAACAACCAAACTTTTTAAACTTTTGCAAAACACAGGTCCTGCTCCCTGTACTTGAAAATCTGGCACCCAACGCGCCAGTCCCCGTCAATCACTACTGGCTTTTTGTCATTAACTTAATGGACAAAATATTTGAGGTGCTCGATTCCATAAGGTCTTTGGAAGACAAGAAGCTCGCAGCACAAGTTGAGGAAATAGTCGCTCCCATCAAGACTTTATGGCAAGAGAACTATTCAAGCTCAGCAATACAGATCGCGACATTCAAAGTTGAAGATATCAACCCTCCAAAGCAGTCATCAAAGTGAGAACAGCAACATAATTTCTGGTTATGCAGTAACTTTTTTTATTTTTTTGAGTTGTGTTTTGCCTTTTATGTTTTTTTGCACACTAAATATGCTGTTTTCTGACTAAATTTTTGGTTACTGAAATATGCTACAGTTTGTGTATTGTTTTTTTGGCTCTATACTTAAAGTTGCACTTGTACAGCTACTGGGATTTTCCTAAAAGTTGGTTACTGCATATACTAAAGTTGTGCATACAGTTGGGTATAAGTTGTGTTATTAAAATAGACTAAGTTGTGTACTGTTACTAATGTTTTTTTACTTAAGTTTTTATACTGAAAGTAGCTTGCAAAAGGTTCTGTTTTCACAACAAAAAATAAATTTGAATCCTAAAAACCATTATGTTGGATCATAGGATCCATTAATTTGGTTTAACACAAATGCTTAAGTTGCTTTTTATACTGAACATGTAAAATGGATACTCATGGATAATTAGGTTTCTTATGGATTTTCATGTACAACAACATGTTTAGAGTTTCCTTGATTCTCTAGTGTTTATTTAGTTGTTCTCAAAACATAGTAAAGTTTTTTTCCATTTTGCTAGAAAACAACTTAACTAACACCTTTTTCGTTAATTTCTCTATTCATTTGCAGCAACGAATACGGAATTTGCACCTTATTCAACGCTGAGCACTGGAATGGTAGGAGTCTTCCCAAATATGATTCATCACATGTGCCAAACATCAGGAAGCTACAGACTCATACATGGGTCTCTTCTACAAAGAACACTAGCAACTCGAAAAACATCCTCAAACTGAAATAAGGTATGTAATAAAAAACAAATCAAATTACATATTTTGGCACTACTTTTGGCCCAACCTAAAAGTACAAGTCGCGGCGTTATGGCCAGGCTGATTGCACACAGTACATAGAGTGCTTTTTTTCGCTTGCAATTCAATACCAGATGGTATTCTCCCTTTCTTCCGACCTTTAGTGTTAGACTTGGGAGGATTTAGAACTACAAATTCTTCTCTATTTGGTGCAACCACATAACCTGCTTCGGGCTGGGGACCTGCTGTTAGTGCACGCACATTAGGAGCCGAGGAAGTTGCACGTTGCACTTTAGGAGCTGGTGTTTGCTGCTGCACATTTGGAGCTGTTGTTTGTTGCTGCACACTAGGAGCTGGTGTTTGCTGATGCACATTAGGAACTTGTTTTTGTTGTTGCACATTGGGAATTGCTGTTTGGTGCGACACATTAGAGTTGACATTTGTTTTGGTTGCTTTCTTCTTCCGAACTTTGTTCAGTTGTGCAAACTCTGTTTTCATCTCCCTAATGTGTCTACGGGCAATGGCTTCCGCTTGATCTGATTCACTAAGGACCTTAGCCATTTGCACAAATGATCTTGACAAGTTCGCAAATCGTAGTTTCTGCCGGGACACTTCAGGCATCACATCATCTTGTCTTTGGATCTCAGGAAACGGTGCGTCCTCAATTGCTTGCTGAGTCCACCTTTTCAGTATGAACCTATCTGGTATTGCATCAATTCCTATGTGAGTAAACACTTTTAGTACATGGCAGCAAAGAATACCATCGCGTTTGATCTTGCAACAATCGCAGTTGAAATGTCCACCATTAGCATTTACCTTGTAGTTCCTAGACCCATAAGGATAGCACTTGACATTGTTAGGAACCAACAAGTACATGTTACGCTCGGTGTTTGCGTTGTAACGACCAATAAGTTCAAATTCTAGTCTGAACCGTAGGTAGATGTCCCGAGTATAAACAACCAATGCATGCTTCTCTATTGGGAATGGGGACCATGGCTTCACCGCTAGCTCATCGGTCCGATAATCATTGTTGCCTTCCCTGCCCAAAATCTTCCCCTGGATCTTCTCATATTGCCTAACAAAGTGCTTAATTGAATTCTGGGGGTTTATGTAACGTTTAGAACTGCATTGAAACCTTCACTCCTCCGAGTTATCGCAGAAATGGGAAGAAGCGCTCCAAGTAGCATGGAACCCATGTATGAGCATTCTTCTTTAACGAAACAAAAGTCTCATTTTCCGATAATTCCCACTTTGCTATCGATTCGTCCAACTTGCTTCAAACTCTTCAATGACATGCATTCATCAATGCATTCATTGAAATCATCGGCTAGACCAGATGCCGCCCTAAGGCGAACCCGCTTCTCATTAGCGTTTTTCATGACGTGCCAACGACAGTTTCTGTGCCAACTCTCAGGGAAGATGTCTGAAATCGCTCTCGCCATAGCCCAGTCCTGATCTGTGATAATATTGTCTGGTTGTACACCATGCATGGCTTCAAGGAACTCCCTAAGTAGCCACTTAAAACTTTCTTCCCTCTCATCTCTAATGAAACCGCAGCCAAGCATAAATGTTTGCCCATGTCTGTTTATCCCAATGAACGGAGCAAAGGGCATGTTGAAGCGATTTGTACAGAAAGTTGTGTCGAATGACACACAATCATGGTACGCCTCTACATAAGCTTTCCTTGCAACACTGTCAACCCAGAATATGTTTTCTACTCTGTTCTCTGCATCAAAAGAGATTTTGAAGTAAAACTCCGGGTCTTTTTGCTGCAACTCCTTGAAGTATTCGAGCGTTTCACCAATGTCAAGCTCCCTGTTTTCATTCCTGAATTCGGACCGCATGTTTGATATTGTCTTGGGTCCATATGGGACAAAAGCATCTTCGCCATAAAATTCAGACATAACCTCCATCATGCGCCCTACACACATGCAAAAACAAAAAACTAGGCATCATTAGAACCAACTAAAGTAGTTTTCAGATACCAACTTAAGTATCATTGGAAGCAACTAGAAAAATAAAAATAAAGGACCAAATTTTTAAAATTAGGAAAACATTAGGAAAACACCTTAGTACTTTTTAAAATTCAACTTAAACATGTACAAGCACCAACTTTACCATCACTAGTAAGCAACTTAAAAAATCGCCGAACACAGAAGCAACATTTAGTTTTCAGAACCAACTTAAGTATGATGCAGACACCAACTTATGCATCATTGGAAGCAACTAGAAAATAAAACATTCAAAAACCATTAGGAAAACACCTTAGTACTTTTTAAAATTCAACTTAAACATGTGCAAGCACCAACTTAACCATCATGAGCAAGCAACTTAAAACCCCGAACACAGAAGCAACATCATGTGGCAGTTAGCTTCTTTTTTTAAAGAGCAATTGGGTTTAAAAAACACACCTGTTTCTAAGTTGCAGTTATGTAGACACCTCAGGAATTCCTTTTCATCACTGGGAATGCCCCTATGTGATCTCAAGTACTTTGTGAGAGATGGCTTCACAATCATGGGATGGTTATTGTGGCATCCCGCAAAACCACTACTAGAAAATCGCGTTGAATTTGTGCATTGCATCGTCATCATCATGTTGTTTGTCTAAAACTATTTCGCAAAGCCCGTTTTGTTTTCTAAAACGCCCCACCTCTATTCAAATGTCAAACACCGGGTCTCCGGAATAATTTTGTTTTGTTGCTATCGGGTTGCAAACGGTCCAATTAAATTAAATAAAAATTATAATTATTTTAGCGGGGGCAGTCGAACGGGCCAGCTCGACCCGAACGACCACCCCCAGGAATAATAATCGGTCCAACTAGCCTGGCCCTCTAAATCCTAGAGCTACCCAGTTTTCTACCCCCACCCCTTGGCCACATCACCCCAGCCAATGGGCTCTTGCCACCTCACCCTCTCCTCTCCCCCCACCCAACCACAAAGTGCCACCTCAGCCCCCACACACCAAACACCACACACAACACCCCCCCCCGCAGCCACTTTTCCCCAGCAAATCCCACCCACGCGCCCATCTCCCCACCCCCGGTCCCACGCGGGACCCGCCACCACGCGTCCCAGCCCGCCCGCGCGGCCTCTCTCTCTCCCGCATCCCTTCTTCCTCCCGGCTCCTCCCACCCGCGTCGGCCCCTACCCGCCGGAGCGCGCCTGCCAGCGTCGCCCCGCCTCGCAGACCCGGCCGCGCCGGCCGTCGCCGGACCGCCTCCGCTGCAGCTCGCCGCGGGCCGTCCACCTCGCCAGCCACCGCCACTGGCGCCGCCCGCCTCCCCCGCGTCCCCGTCTCCTCCGACCACCCTCTCCGGCCCGGCCTGCACCGCCTCGAGCAGCGCCCGGTCGGCCTCCTCCACTCACCGGCTCCTCGGCCCGGCCCTCGCCTCGGCGCGCCACCACCGCCACCCGCCGCGCTCCGCCCGGCCAGCCGCTGGCCCGCCAAGGCTGCCCGCGCTCCGCCCGCCTCCCTCGCCCCGCAAGCCACCCTCGCGCGGCTCTCGCCTCGCCCGCCTGTGCGCCTCCCCTCGACCTCCGCGTCGCCCTCCGTGAGCCCGTCGGCGCCCGCCTCGAGCCCGTCCCGTCCTCCTCCGCCCGGCAGATCCGCCGCCGCGTCTTGGCGCCGCCATCAACCGTCGTCTCCGCCGCCGAGCCGTCGTGCTGCGTCTCCGCCCGGCAGCCAAGGGTCGCCGCCTCGGTGCTCGCCTCGCAGCAAGCCTGCGCCGCCGCTTGACATCCCGCCGCCGGTCCCGCGCCGTACCCTCTCCGACGGGCCCCGCCTCTGCCGCTACCAAGCCTGCTTGGTGTTCGACCGAACCACCTCTGGACGTGGCCTCATGGCACATACCAAGTGTGGGGCCACAAGTTCCACCCTGCCAGTACCAGAAGAGTTTGAAAACCGTCGAGCTGCAAGGCCAGCATGATCTCTTGGTGGTAATGACAATCGGACAAAGATCAACAAGGACAACTGTCGCCAAGCCCTTCCTCATGGATCACCGAGCACTTCTACATGGAATCGTCAAGACCTACCGGCGACCAACCAAGACCCCGTTGCGACAAGCACCGATGCAGGACGCCAAGTTCGTCGCGAACCCGAACGCCAATATCGCCGATGCGAGGACGACAAGCACTTCTACCCGAGCATAAGACCCGAGGAATCGCCGACAAGGACCGTCCCTACATCAAGATCTCCCTGGATGCGACGAGTTCTCCGTCTCGGATGCGATAACCAAGAACCCGGATGCGCGGAGACCTACCCCTAAGTCCGAGAACGACCTCGTCGATCCCGTCGAACCCCGGAACCCCAAGATCTGCCGAACCCTAAAGTGTGACCCTTATCCGAGAACCCTATTTTAAAACATAATAACAACTTGTTGCATATTGAATTGCCATCCTTGCATGCATATCTGTGGTTTGGGGGCCTTATGCCAATTTACCTAATAATTAAATATGGGGCCCATATGCGGGCAAATCTAGCCTTATATTGGCCTCATTTAAACTTGAGTAGCGAACCGGTATCTTATCTTTTGCCATGTAAACAACATTTAATTGCGGGGGTTCTAAACAACTTGAACCATCTAATTAATTGTCGGGACCCCGGTTCCACTTAATATGACCTAATTGCATCGCACCTTGGCCATGTCATGCATCATACATGCATCATGCCGATCTTCTGCCGTTGTATTAAATATTGCATTCGGTGTTTCTCCTAGTGTTTTGCTTCTTCATGGATAAGGCTGAGTTGATGTGAGCTTCACCGATCTTGGTTGAACCCTTCGACAATGTTTTTGCGAGCTTCTCCTTTCTACCTATCTTACTTTTATAGTATTTATTTCCTCCTGTTGGTCTATTGCTATCTGTTGCGATGCTCTAGTTTCCATTACCGATATATCCCGCTGACCTTATATTGCCTTGGACACACCCTATTACATCGTTTGGTAGATAGTTGGACTTAGCGTCGTAGTTGCTTGCTCAAGTGCTTTTTGTGTCGTCATATGCCACGATTCTGATGTATTGCCGCATGTTGATGATGGAGATGATTCTAGTTTTACTTATCGTCACTTTAATTTCTGTTTAACAACTAAAATTGAATAAGCGAGGCATCGGTGGGTGATAGATAATATTTGGTTTCGAACGCCCACTTGTGTCCGTAAGACCCCGAGTACTTGATACTGTTCCTTGATTTTGCGCTATCCACATCCGGAGGTATATGGGACCCCCGAGCGAGCTTGATTCATCTTATTTCTTGGGGCCACAACTAGTTTGAGGTTTTATTTACGATCCTGTACTTATGCCATGTTTTATGCTTTATTTACGATTGTGCGAGGTACCGCTGCCTTTAGGATCGGAATGTTTACGCTGCATCGACAAGCCCAGCCACACTTTCGGGTTCCCGATCGCTTCTGACCATTGTCGCAACCTTGAGGCCGCCTGAGCTTGCTTACTCCGCTATGGATTCTACTCAAAGGGTGGCCCCTGAAATATTTCTGAATCTGTGATTGTTCAACGTGAAAGCCTCGTTGGGTTTTGATTTGGTTTTTCCGAGTTGATCGGCGTGTGTTGCTATTGGTGCACCCGCCGGGTAAAACTTTCAAAGCCGTGTCCATGGATATGGACGACTTGGAGCACGATATCTCGATCATAGACAAGCATAACTAAAGTTCTTGTTATAAATTTGACTTATAATGACTAGTAATCAGCTTCACTATAATGGAATGGCTAATTAATACTGCCCACAATTGCTTGTTTGGTTGTCGCTTGCGACAATTGTATCTGACTAGTAAGTATTGCAACTACAACGGAATGGCTGAATAAAAGTACCACAACTGCTGGGTTTTGGGTTTATCTCATGCTATCTGTATCTGATTAGTAAGTACTGCCACTATAACGGAATGGTTAACTAAAAGTGCCCACTGTTTACTTTATCAGGACGATTATCTATACCTGACTAGTAAATGCTGCAACGATAACCTAATAAGTAAAGCGCCACCGTGTGAGTTCCTCGGTTGACTTCCTCGTTTGGTCTCGAGGGGGAAACACCAGGATGGGTTTGTTTGGTGTTAGTTTCAGGTTGGATCCGGATAGGTCATTCTTACCCCTCTCTAATAACCGTCAGTTGTATCGAGTCTCTATAGGTTGTTTAGTGCATGCTGCCGCTGCCGCTTCAGTCCACCATACCTATGTAGGCGAGGACCGCCGAATTCTAGCCTCGCCGTGTCGCCTCGATCGACGCTCCTTCTTTGTTTTCGCTTTGCCCTTTGTCGGCCTTTTGTTAAGCAGGTTTTGAGATCGACGCCGTTAGCGGGGTTACCCTTCCGGCTTGGCCCGGGGGTTATGGACGCCATTGGTTATTCTTCGTGGCTCTTAGCCCCATTTGCATCTTGTCCGTAGTCGGACGCCCATCGCTTTTCAAGGTGATTTGGATCTTTGTACCGTATATTTGTATTCTTGACTCTTTGAGTCATTATATATATCTCTCGTGGGTCCCATCGAGGACTGTTGTGTAATGTTATTACTTCGTTTTCCACCCGCACGAAAGTGCCTGGTGGGCACCTTTGAATCGTTTCTATGCGGGTTTGGTGAATTTTGCCCAAATTTGCATAGGTCCGATTCTGAGGGTGTTACAGTTATGCTCAGCAACAAAATAGGTCACCTCCCACTTGTTATTAATCAATTTGACAAACATCCTAGCTGGGCATTTTGTTTGCTTGATCATTTCCCTCTTGCGCTTAACTCCAAGCCTGCTACTACTTTTTGATCTTGATGGTACACCTTCTCCATCTTCTGCGCCGTCACCATCTAGATTAATAGGGCTGACATCTTCTACAACAGTCATTTTTTCTCTTTGCTCTTCTTCTTCTGATTTTGGCCTACGATACTTGTTACACACAAATTGTTGTTTCTCAAGTGTGTTTGTGTTCCTATCTCTCTTCGAAGTATTAGCCTTTATTGAGAAACCAAGCTTCAGAGCATAAGCATTGTAATGATCTCTTGCCATCAAAATCGAGTCAAACCTCATCCCAAGGAAGGGTTCTGCGGGTGGATGCAACTTCCTCATTCATACCAAAGCAGACCTTCCGCTAATTCAGGTAAGTGGTTGATTACGTATGAAGACCAATTGCATCCAAGCTGTGGTTGGCGGCTGGCTGTGACCATTGATGCGCCCCGCCATCGTGTTCAAAAGAATCACCACCCACCACACCTTGCTCATGCACCATTGGGTCCGAGATTCTCCAACAACATCGGGAACAAAATCTGCTAGGAGGTCGAGTACAAAACCGAGGTTCATTAACATTGTCATCTTCTCAGGAGGCATTCAGATCCAAACCGGACATCCCGCAAAAGCGTAACAAAACAACTATTTTTTTGGGTTCTCGTGATTTTTGCATGCACAAAAAACCAACTTAGTATAGTTTCCATGATCAACATAGGTATGTAAAAAAGAAGCAACTTAGGCAGTTTTAAGTAAGCAACATAGGTGTATTTTTGCTGAAAAGCAACTACAGAAGTTGCTTTCTTTTCTGTCATCTGTACTAATATGTCCATATGTTTTTGCTGTGATTTTTGCATAAAGCAACTACAGTTAGTTTCTTTTTTGTCATTTGTGCTGATATGTTTCCATATATACTTTTCGCAGATCGAGTTTCTACCGCAAACAAGAACAGGACATCCACACGACAAAAAGGGGATCAACACATGGTGCTTGTCTTCTTTGTTTTACTGAATCAAAACATACTGTTTCTACCAGCAACTACTTTGGAACTACCCCTGGAGTTTCCATGGGCAGGCTCTTGTCTGTGTATTGTGTTTTGTTGTCAAATGTTTTACCGTGTTACTGTGTGGTACTACAAGCAACTACTTTGTTTTCTACCCCTTGTTTCTAAGTTGCAGATCTCTCCATCTTTGCACTGATCTAGTCTGAGATTTTGGTGGACAAGAATTTTATGTGTGCAAGTTGTTTTTGCTTTGCTGGGTTTTGCACATCATCATGCATCATGATGTATTTACTTTGCTAGATGGGGCTCCCTAGGCTAGAAGCAACATCTGGATCTACATGTTAGAGGTAAGAGCAGAGGTAGTTTTACCTTTATTAGTGTCCTTCTCCGGGGGTTACTGGGGAGCTCACTGGCTTCTAGCCTAGAGAGATCTCGAAGTTTTTTTCTTGTTGTCATCCATGGAGATCTGGAGAAAAGAAGACAGGGGAGGAGAGAAGGACGAGGGAGAGAGGAGTCGTCTGGAGAAAAGAAGACAGGGGAGGAGAGAAGGACGAGGGTGGGAGGTGGGGGTGGCTGTGTTGTCTTGCAGAAGAAGAAGATGCCAGGTGGAGGGGGTCAGGAGGTGGGGGTCGGGGGGAAACTTACCGGTTGCTGGTTTTTATTTGTCCCCGGGTTGCTTTCCGTGGGTTCCCAATACTTGTCGTTTTCTGGAGGCTAGAGCAGGCTAACGAGCCCCCGAGGGCTCCCTAGCCGCGTCCTATATCATATTACAAATCTGTGTAGACCTACGATGTTAGAATGTGTATCTATCTACTGTATAATTTGTCTTGCGGTGGTTTTCGTCTCCCGATATTTTTCGTCTGTCGTTCCAGTTATCCACGATTGGACGTCTTTTCCTCCGAGTTAAACCCGTACTCCAGGCCGTCTTCAGCCCCAACCCAATCTCCTCCTTCTCAGACGTGGAAAGGAACGGCCGTCTCCTAGAGCCCTCCCCGTCCTTGATTACCTTCTGCGGCTGTTCCCCCATCTGAATTTGGCCAACTACTCTGCACCGAAGTAATTCTGCGCCGAGCGTCGGGGAGATGTGGTTCTGGAGATGGGGTTGCTGCAGGTGCCCGCACAGAACTATTGTCGGGTGGAGGGCACGATGAAGCCTCGGGCCGGCGTCGAGGTGCCTCCCGAGACATGGGCGTCTGTGGCGGCGACAACAAACATACCATACCGGGACGAGCGGAGACGGAGGCCTACATGGCAAAGGGCGCCACGCGCACCTCCTCGCTCGCTACCCCATCAGTCCCCAACCCGAGCGATTCCATGGCTCCCTGCCCCGGCATCCAATGCCTAGCGAGCTGTCGCAGCAACCCAATCAGCATGCTGCCCCCGCTCCACGACTCGCGCCGCCATCTTCTCCCCACCCACAAGTCTCCGCACAACCGAAAATCCTCCCCGTGTCCCAGGATCCCGACGAGCCGCTGGTCCCAACTTATTCCTAAATTAGAAAAAATCCCCAACGCCGGTCATCCCCTACCTTGTGGAAGCGCTCGCCGGAGGGGGCCGACGACCAGAGCGGCCGTCGCCTGGTTTGGGAGAGCAAGTGTCATGCTCGCCGCCTACCGCACTCCGTAGCGGCAGACCCTAGCGCTTGGGAGCAAGGACTGAGGGGGCTGCGATTAGACCTACTGGCTTCACCGTCTGGTAGCCGCGTCATGGAGGAGATGGAATCCAGTGGCGGGCGGTGGGTGGCAGAAGAAGGAGGTCCGCGCGGCAGTGCGTAGGCAGTCGATTTTTCGGGAGGATGCGAGGACGGGAAGGCGGCTCAGGTCCCGCCAACATGTTGTTTTAGGAAGGGGCGCGGATGGCTGGAGCCTCTTTTGGGTGCCTCAAGACTTTTCTTGTTTGGATGTGGATGGCGGATGTCCTCTTTGCACACCAAGTATTTGTGTTAATGCCAACAAGTCGGGAAGAACACAACTCACCGGCGATGACCTCATCAAACTCACGCAATGATACATATTTAACGGTACTACTGTGCCTCAGTTCTCTGAGGTTGTTGGCGGTAGTCGATATGCCGCAATTTCCTTCTTCCATCTGATCTCCTATCTACCTTATGGTTTTTTTTTTTGCAATATGATACAGTTGCAGGACTGTCGTCTAGGATGAGAGAACTCCAAGTAGACTGACTTGCATTAGGATCATCATACTTCCAGTTTGTCTGAATCTTTGCTTGTGATTGATTACATACATACATATACGTATATTGATTACATATATATGATATATGTTCAGGTTATTTTGTTCTGAATTGCCAAGATAACAAGACAACAGATACTACTGATTGATTATTAAATAAGCTGACATGGTAATGTTGCTTCTAGGGAAGCAGCTTGCATAGTACATTTCTTTCTATGCCTTTTTTTACCTTCATGCAGCAACATTAGTATTCTGGAATTAGATTCAGCAATTTCCGTTTGCTTTGCAGGGGTTGTTAGCCCCTGTGATTTAAATAACTTGTGCAATATGAATCATCAAATGGATCAAATAATCTGAAGCATGAACAAAGTTATAATTTCTCCTAAATTATTAATTATTTTTTTCAGATAGATAACGTGCTAACACAATCTACTCTTCTCTACTGCAAATTCGTCATGAAGAACATGGTCGGCTCTAAAGGAATGCGGCTTTTATGCTTAATTTAGTTGGAATAACGGACGCATAAGTTGATGATTATTAGATCCACGTTTTCCCGGGTTGATGCCATTTTCCAGTAATTAAAACACTACTTACATGATATACCTTCTCATAAATTTCATGATGTTGGTCATTATGTGTCTATAGCCTTCACTATATTGTAAGTGTAATTTCTGACCTTGTCGCTGCTTATAATACTGGAGCAACAATGAGAAGGAAAATGGTCCTGACCTCCTTCTGGAATCCCGAAGATCAACGGAGCTGATGCTTTTCAGAAGAATGCACATGCTGTTACTAGGGGCGAACATGGAAAAGCTATGGCTGCTTGTGTAAGAAACCTGCAGCGAGTTATTGATGTTCTACATTCTGAAGCTTTGGTATTACTTCATGCCATCAACACGACAGTTTGATTGGGATGCCGCACTTTTTGTTAAGAGATATCAAATTTCAAGTCTGTATGGATTTAAACTGAATGAAGAATGCAGATAATGTCATGTCCGAGGAAGGGGCATTAGGTGATCTGTAGTGCTGATGTAGTTTTTATTTTTGTCTCTTCTTTGGCCAGCTTGTTCGTTGCTACTCCTGTGCGGGTGTTTGATCTTTCTTTCTTGTAAAAAAGCTATCCTTTTGTTGATGTATTTTCTTCCAGCGATGTTACATAATGGAATGTGAAACTGGAGATTCACTAAGCATGTTCTGGCTGGTTTTCAATTTTATCTACTACCATAAGGGATCCATCTTAATCACAAAATATACTTTGCAAGAGCGCGTGTTGCATTGAGTTGAAAGACAACCTAACTCTTGAGTATTTTTTGAAGAAATTAGAAACTATTTTTGTCAAAACGATGAAAAACATTCCATCCATGTCCCGTCAAACACGTGGATCACAACTGCCGGAGACAAACACAAATAAGGCGTGGGATGCACATTTTGCTAATTGTTGGACAATGGCGAAGGACCGTGTTACTATTTTTATATGTATCAGTTCATTATTTCAAATAATAATAACAATTCGAAAGTATAATGAAGAAGTAGAGAAAAGAATGTACATTTTGGGATAAAATGAGATCGCGTGGAGGGGAGGAAGAGGCATTGACCTTATAAATCACATGAGGTAATTGCAATAAAAGAACGAGGAAAATAGAACTTGCATGTGAGTGATATTATTTTTTTATTGCCCGTAGAAACGCACGGGCATTCAACTAGTATGACTTAGAGATAGACTACGATAACTAGTGTTACTAGCTATTCAGATTCTTGCGCTCCAAGTGTTCTACCTCTATATACCCCCAAGAGGGTATGAACAGTATTAGATTTCATAATATTTTCCACATGGTAACAAAGTGTGTTTGCATACAGGGATTGATTCATTCGCGTGGATGTGGATGAATGGCAACCGCATAAATTCAGTGTGTTTCTTCAACATTATCCATGACTTCAACTCGCGGCTACTCTTCTTTCATCCAACGATTTCGATCTTGAGATCCGGCTAGCTCTTCTTTGAGGCAGCTCGCATCCATGGCTGCTCTCGGCCATCGGCCTCTGTCTCCTCTCAACTTTCCAACATGGACACCCTCTTCTTCAAGCAGGCCTGCTTGGACAAGCGCGAGTAACATGCACCGGCGTCGCCTCCCCTCGCGAGGCGACCGGGACGGCCCGCCGCCTCCTCCCAGCAGCTCTCCTCGTCCTCCTCTCCTCCCGCCACCGCCGGCGGGCGCCGCCGGGCGTTGCCCGTGCGGTGCCGGCGGGGCCGGCGGTGGCGGCTCTGCTTCTCCCCGCGTGTTGGCGTCGTGGCGTGGGCATGTCAGCCTAGCGGCGGTGTTCCTCGGCCTGCAGCAGCCCGGCGGCGCTCCGGGTGGTCGGGCTTCGGCGGCGCTGCCCCTTGGGCAGCAGGGCGACGCTGTCCCTGGACATGGCTGGTGGCAGCTTCCCGACCCAGATCCGGGCCCTTTGGGCTTGATCTGGGTTTGGGTGGGCTGGCCTGGCCTGACCTCGGCGGTGGTTGCTCCCGGCGGAACCGGAATCGGAGGAGAGTCGAACAGGGGCGATGGTTACGGCAAGGGGCTTGCTGCAACGCGTCGGCAGGAGCTTTACAAGTCCTCCCAGGGCCTGGCCGGGCCTATCCATGGGCCTGGTGTGCTCCCGCCGGTACGTCCGGTCGGCTACCACCAGTGGTGGTGGAGGTAGTTCCCTCCCGCCTCGCTGCGGTATCGTTGTCCTTGGGTTCGGACTTTTCGATCGGTTCCTCCGGTCGTGGTAGGTTGGCCATAGTGAGACGACATTGGTGATTGCTAAACCATGGTGGTGCACGCTGGTGGACGGCAAGAGGGGTGGAGCGCTACATTTCGTTGAGGTTGTGGTTTTTTTGGGGGGGTCTGGAGAAATTCATGTCGGCTCCGCCGCCACCGACGCGGTGACGCCTGTGGGCGCCACCGTCCTTCCTGAAGGGCGTCGGGGTACCCTCTTCCCCACTTCTCTCTACGTATCGGGGGAAACCCTAGGACTAGTCCGGGCAGCAGCGTCGTCGCCGTCGCTCTCCTTCTTGAAGGGCTTGCTTGATACGCTTCGACTTGGTGCACTTGGCGTGTGGTGGGAATACTCTGGAGGGTGCAACGGTTTAGGATCATCTATGTTTAGTCGAGCTGCCGTTGTGTGGCATTCTTTTCTCTTTTCTTTTTTTCCTTTGGCCTTACTTGTGTTGCGGCCCCAGCATTTTCAGTTGGTTCGGGTGATTTGCTATATTAATATAGCGGGGCGAAAGCCTATTTCGAGTAACATGCATCCTAGAAACTCGGAGGGAAATTGCATACGAGGAAATCAATTCCGGATATAGAACAATATGGCCAAATAAAACCGGTGAACCACGCAAGACCAGCAGAACCGCCTGGAAGAACAAAGTTGGGGGAGATAGAAGCCCGGTTTAGAAATAGTTTTTGTTCAGAAATATTATAGGCTAAGTATACTTGTTATACTTGCAGAAAAAAAAAGTATAATTATCTCTTCGAGGTTCGACGTTCCAAGGTTTACAAACTCCCCGAACCTTTCAGTTTCAGATCGCCTATCCACCCCACTCCAAGACGCCGCCTCCGCTTCCGCCTCCGCCTCCGTCTCTCTACCCCGTCCGGTCGCCATTAAACCGTGCATCAGAGGTTAGCAACCAGCACTTCCTTTGTCAATCGTTGATCGAAACAATGCCGGAGCATCCTTCCCCACGAGAAAGGCATTCCTGTTCGAAGTTTCTAATCTCTAAGCCCTAACTTGTGCAGGTCGGATCTCCACCTAAACGGTATGGAAACGAGGTCCAGGAGGAGGAAGAAGCCGCCGGCGAAGAGCCTGCCGGAGGACCTCCTCATCGAGATCCTTGCGCGTGTACCCTACAGATCGCTTTGCCGCTTCAAGTGCGTCTCACGACCATGGCTCGCCCTCTGCTCCGACCCGGACCTCCGCAAGAGGTCGCCGCAGGCCCTATCCGGCTTCTTCTGCTTCGCCCGCGACGACGACGACAACGGGTACCCCGACCTCCGTTTCCTGAATTTGTCAGGTAAAGGCCGGCCTCTTGTCGACCCCGACCTCCCCTTCCTGTCCGGCGTATGGGACGGAGGCGTCCGGATCATGGACTGCTGCAGCAGCCTTCTCCTCTGCTTCTGCTGGAAATCATCTTCAACTGAACAGGACGCAGACTACGTTGTGTGCAATCCGGCTACCGAGCAGTGGACTGTTCTGCCTGCTACCAAGGAGCTGCATACAAAGAACATCATCCGTTTGGGTTTCGACCCGGCCGTCCCCTCCCGGTTCACGGTATTCCTGCTCGTGCAGGATCCTGATGATGACTACGAAATCACTGGCGTGGAGATCTTCTCGTCAGAAACCGCAAGATGGACTTATAAGCAGAGCAAATGGGGCCACGAGACAAGTGTGGATGATGGCGAAGGTTCATCTTCCGCCTTCTTCAACGACACGCTGCATTTGACTACTCGCGATTATTCGGTAATCACGGTGGATACAGAAGGGGAGACTTGGCATAAAATCCGAATGCCATTCAGTATGGAAGACACGACAGATTATGGTTTTATCACCGAGTGTCAGGGACGCTTGTATGCTATGCATATGGATTATTCTAATGATCGGTGTGAACTCTCTATTTGGGTTCTTGAGGATTATGCTAATGACATCTGGATGGTACAGCATACAGCTAACATGGAGGAATTGGTAGGAGATGATGAGGTCTGCACACTTGTCGCGGCAAATTCGGACTGTAACCTGATCATCCATGTTAATGGACGGGATGAATCGCTTGTGTCGTACAATATGGATAACCGGAAATCAAAAGTCATCTTCAGTTTTGAGAGGTACTTTCATCTCCGGTGTTATCCTTATATTCCCTGTTACACGGAATGGTCGCTGAAACAAGCTCCATAATTACCACTCATTCTCATATCAGCAGTGCCTGCTTCATATAGATCAGGTGTTGAAAATGGGTCAGATCTCTACTCTGCTTGGTTTTCTGGTCTGCAGTGATGTTCCGGTGCTTGGCTTTGTGGCTTTGAATAATGTTGGTCTGAAATGGACAGATTAGAAGCTTCCCTTCTTTTGGTTAATGTCTAGTTGTACCTAGTCAGTAGTCACTTTAATCTATTTGCATGCATGTACTGAGTTATGCTACTGTGGCTTGTTAGTTTCTCATGTGGGGTGAATCCATAATTGGGAGAACAGATCGATACTTGGAAATCTTTTTTTCTATTTATATCCTGCCATTGTCTACATGTTCTAATTATTCAGAAACTGGAATACTATTCTCCCATTTGTTGTTCCAAGTTGCTACTCACTCCCTCCCATTTTTGGATTCCTAGTGGCTACTACTCCAAAATATCAAACTTTATAAAATTTGACTTAGACCAAAACTAATAGGCAACCTAATATGGGAGAGAGAGTACTTTTTTGGATCAATAGTCTTTTTGCGTTGTTACATTTAATTTCATAGAAAAGAAACAATATCCAGGTTCGTCGTATTACAACAACAACAACGCCTCACAGGCAATTGCTTAACAGGAAATCCACTTTGGATCCTAGGTGTATATGCAGTCATTGTCTGAAAACACATTCCAAAATGTCAAAATATTCTTAGGGATATTTATGTTTGCACACAAATTTCCAGGGAAAAAGTAATTTTGTGGCATGTGCAAATAAACGATTTGCGATGCTCCAATATAACTATTCTTGTGGCATCTCACATGGAAGTGTGAGTTGCATTAATTCCGCATTTTTTGTTGATCGGTGGTCATATTTTCTTAATATTATTGATGAGAAGGACTTTTCATAAACAAGTTCGATCCTTATTTCGGCAACCCAAAAAACATTAGGCACTCACATAAAGTGCTTCATTATATACTCCAGATATCTCCATATCATTTTCAAGAAGAAGCACCATGGAAATTTTAGAGGCTGTAAGGTTTATTGCTCTATGGAATTAGTACAGGTTAATCCCGTTCAATTGAGAGACAGTGCAAGGACCACATTCTATATCGCCAAGCATCTACCACATTCTATATCGCCAAGAGGATGCTTTTCAATCACTACTACCGCACCGCCTATTCTTTTTGTGCATATAAAGTAATTATGCATGTCTTATTGGGGAGAAAGTGACAAATCAGAAAATTATTGCCAAAAAGTTGAACTCGACTAAAGTTTATGCGTAGATGTAAAACAACCATGTGGACATCACCGACACATTTGATTTGCATAGGCAAATCTAGTTAGCTACAAATTCGACTCAAGAACTTTAACTCAAAGAGTTGTATATATCCGTGTGATGCTATTATTTTATTATCTCCAAATAATTATTTGTTACACAAAATAGTGCTTCCAGATATACTTTCCACTATAACCTCTACATGCCTCACATGTAATTTAATTACGGAGTACATTGAAGTTGTTTCATTAAAACACATAACTAATATAGTTAATTATTATTTGTAGGCCAAAATCTTAAATAATGATGTCAATCCATGTGTGAAAGGCCCTAGTACGATCGGGATACTCTAACGAACAAGCCAATTTCTAGAGGAACCTTAATGAATATCCATGTACCGAATATGCATCAACTCATAAGAAATAGATTAATGGAAATTTGTTTAGGGAAAAGAGATATATAAATTACTAGTCATGTTATTATAGTTACTAAAAAAGGTCCACAATCACTTTTTTAGGGATTGGCATGTCTCCAACAGTTCATTCATGCTGAGCTTGTACGGCATCTCTTGACGATTTTGCAGACGTCGTAAAATTTGGTCGGCACTTTAGCTTCCTTGTGATAGACGCACCACTTCAATTTCTCTTCATTTTGCTTCTTTGATGTTTCTATGTTGTCCACTGGTTGACTGTCCATCTAAGAGGGCAATTTATGTGGTAGATACCAACGTTCCTGGTGCCTCTCGTTCCAATACATTATTAATTGTATAGGTGGTGGCAAAACATATAGCAAGGAAACCAAGAAAAGGATATATGGGGTTTACAACGAGCAAGGTATATATGTTGGTAAACTGGGTATTGACTTGTTGCATACCGACTAAAGATACCATATATATCTGCTCTTTTATTTGAGATGCGATGTTGTGGAAAGATGCATGTGAGGCTCCAACCATTAGTAGAAATTCATGACATTATTCCTATAGATATCTGCAATAATACATAGTAATTTATTATACTGTAGGCTCCACCTTCTAGTAGTACAAAGTTACGATATTACTGCCATAGATGCCACTCGTAAGCTTGGTGCCCGTTGTTATCATATGCTATAATATCTCTGAAGATTACTTGCTAGCTCTCGATTATCGTTCACTCGTCTCAAGTCAAAGGACTCCCAGTACGGGGCGAGGGGCTGGTAGGGGTCTCCTGCAGAGATAATCAACACATGTACAGTGGCAACCGAATGAGAGATATGTGAGAGTCCCTTTTTGTGGAATTATGAGTCCCATTTTGTAGAATTGCCGCTCAGCAGAGGGGAATTGGCTGGACAAATTGAAGGATCTAGAACTCAAAGTCTGCAGACCTTGTCTACAATTAGGGTGTCAAGCGGGGCGGGTTTGCGGGCAAATAATTTAGTCTTAGACAGGTACACGCAATATAATTTGTATACCGGTTTTTATCTATGTATGTAGTATAATTTATACTAGCAGGTGGAACTATGAGAAATACTATGTTGCCCGCAAACCCACCCCGCTTGACACCCTATCTACAATAGAATCGTACATTCCCAAAAAAAAAATATGTATACCATATAGTAGAATATGGCAAAGCAAGACAAGCTATTGCAGGTCTTGTCTTCTCGTTGGCTTCCTCCATGCTTCACATAAAGAGAAAAGAATTAACATGTACAAACAAGTCGCTCTTGTATTCGACGATGATGGATAGCTTAATGCATATTCAAATATATTCCGTCAAAATATATACAGAGGGAAACACTAGGGTAACAGAATTAAGATTATCCAAGAAAAGCCTAGATAATTACATGTTCGAATATACAATGAAGCATACGGCGTCTGTAAACTCGGCAGTCTTCCCCACCTTGCGGAGCCCTGGCAGCACACCTGAACCATGTCTTGAAGGCAATGACCAAATGCGAGGGAAGTCCTCCACGCTGTGAGTGGAGAACCCGAGGCATTGTTGCAGCAGCTCCTGAGCGTCCTGAACATGCAAAGTAGAAATGATATGGAGAAATGTCTCCTCCAGCTCTTGGCAGTTTTTAGTTTTTTTATTTGTATCCACTGTGCATGGGCTGAGCGATGTCCCCGCATACATTTAGGATAGGAAGCCAACTTCTGACGAGTTTCATCCTCACCTAAGAAAAGGGGAGTGTTAACCCAGAGACAGTGAAATACAAGAGAAAGGTTACATGCTATAGGAAATCTTTAACCACTTGAAGATTTGCTAGAGAATATGATAATTAGCCGAGTCACAAGAGATATCATATTCAAATAAACTACAACCCAGACTAGATGCAAACCATAAGTTCTTAAATTTTCTATACATTTTTTCGAAATGGAGGATGGGCCCTGGCCTCTGTATCAAAAAGATACATAAGACATGCTTTATTGATTAATTCAACATAGACGGACAAAGAACATACATAAAAAAACCCTAAGACACCACACAACACCCACAAAACATTATGCCCAGAAATCAAAGAAATTCCTCGACTAGCTAGGAATCGGGAACAATTGCATACCCCGAGGCGCCCTCTAAGCGAAACGTGAGCGTACATCCGATTTAGCAGACTCTTAGCGAATACCTCATGTACATGCCAAAGAAGATGTCACCGCCGTCGAACCACCGAGCAATCTTCATGGTTAAGATCAGCATAAATTTCTCTAATCTTGCCAATGATGCCACCACGACGACAGACAGCGCCTCCCGCCATGCGCGAGGCCATCATCCCACACGTCGTGGAGACCCCGCTGCACCACGCCGTCGACGCGGTAGATGGAACACCGCTCCACCAGTTGACCCCTTCCAGGCATCTCGAGCTCCAAACAATACCCTCAAGAGGGTGAATGACACCAAAGTGTCGTCATCGTCGGATCCAAGAGAACCCAGATCTAGGGTTTCCTCGGGAGCCTTAGGCATGAAGCGAGATTCACAGCAATGTGAGGCCTTCATCAAGGTGACTACATAGGAAGACGCCACCATAGTCGGCTCCACTTCGGAGTCTGGCTCTCACTAGCCATCCCCCTCGCCTTACCTCCAACCTACACGGCACAATCATGGCCAAGACGCAGAAGAGAGAGGCCACCACAACACCAACCACCTTCAATTTGCCCGGAGAAGAGGCCACTTCCGATAGGGATAAGATCCCGGTGCGCAAGCCAAGGATCCGCCTTGATGCGGCTGATGACGCCTCGTTGGGAACCCCAAGCACAGGGTGCGAAGATCAAGCAGCAAATTTTCCTTCAGTTGAGACCGAGGTTATCGAACCAGAAGGAGGAAGGAAACGTCTCAAAGGTGTTGCAAGCAACGTGGAAACCTGCACAACACAAACTCAAGACTTTGTCCCAACGAATCAGTTAGGTTGTCAAGCTCACCGGTTTGCTGTAACAAAGGATTAACTGTATGGTGTGGAAGGTAATTGTTTGCAACAAGTAACAGGTAACAGTGGAATATATATCAATGGTAAAGATTGGACCGGGGTCCATAGTTCACTAGAGATGCTCTCCTTAGATAAACAACATGACATGAAGGGTAAACAAATTATAGCAGGGCAATTGACAGGAACTGAGCAAGGCATAACAATGCAATTACTAGTCAGAAAGATCATATAAGATTCGATTGGGCAATACAACAAGATACATAGACCGCCATCCAACTACATCTATGAATAGAAGTCCACCTTCAGGTTATCATCCGAACCCCCTCCAGTATTAAGTTGTAAGCAACAGACAAGTGCTTTAAGCAAAGTGTGTAAGGTAAACAGTCCACATGTTCCATGAACAAGAGACCGTTGTTTTCTCCCTAGTAGCAATAGCACATCTACAACCGAAGAGATTATTGTCACTTCCCTTAGAAACTAGAGGCATGAACTCACTATTGAGCATAAATACTCCCTCTTGGAGTCACTAGCAACTACTTGGCCAATATAGCTACTAACAACGGAGAGCATGCAAGATCACAAACAACACAGACATGATAGAATCATAAAGACAAAACCATTAATCAAACCAACATAATAATCTCAATATCCATCGGATCCCTGCAAACACAACATGCATGATTACAAATAGATTAGATCTTGATCATGAACGGAGCTCACAAGATCTATACATGAAAGCACAAAGGAGGAGATACAACCATCTAGCTACTACATGGACCCATAGTCCAAGGTGGAACTACTCACGCATCATACCGGAGAGAAGGCCTCCGGGATGATCTCCCCTCCGACAGGGTGCTGGGAAGAACTTCAGATCCCCTCGATCTAGGGACGATGCTGGCGGCGGCTACAGATGATTTCGTGGAGATTTGATCAGGTGCTTAGGGTTTAGGCATCGGGGGCTTTCTATAGGCGAAGGGGGAGGCCGAGGAGGTGGCCAGGGGCCCCAGACCCTTGCCAGGCGCGGGCCCACCTATGGTCGTGCCTGGGGGGAGGGGTGTGGCCCCTTCGGCTCACCTCTCCGTCTCCCCTCTGGACTTCTTGTTCCTCACGGAAAGTTATTAACTTCGGCGTTTGTCCCGTCCAATACCGAGAATATTTTTTTACTAGCTTTGCTGAAACCAAAAACAGCAGAAAATAGGCAACTGGCACTGTGGCAACTTGTTAATAGGTTAGTACCAGAAAAGATGTAAAAAGCACCTCAAAGTGTAGACAAATCAAAGCAAAGTAGATACTAACAAGCATGTAACATAAAAAATTATAGATACGTTTCCGACGTATCACGCCTCTATACCCAGCGACCCATCGTGCCGACATGCATGCAACCCCATCACCTCCGCTCGTGTGCCATGGAAGGGCCATAAGGTGACCGAACTGGGACCTCTCCTCCCCCTTCATCGGTGGCCAGGCTTCACCGAGGCAGCCTCCAGGAGTGGCAAGGAGAGGGAGAGGAGGGGAGGGGAGTGGCAGCGGCGATAGAGTGGTATCCGCCTGGTCGTCTAGAGGAGGCCAACAAGGGTATCGGGAGAGGAGGCGTCCTGTTCGTCCATTCAGTGCCTTGTGTGGATACTAATGAAGTGATGCTCAACTCAAAACCTTATATACATGCATATATGTAACTAGAAAGCAAAACAAAAATGTATCCAAGGACCACTCAAACACTTGAAAACCAATGCATCAAACTTCCAAAGCCAGCTCATTCCCCCACATTTAGGCTGAACTCATAAGTGTAGTGGGTGGCCACTGAGAAAGAAGATGAAGGAATGAAAAAAAAATGAAAATGACAAGCAATGGAAGAAGTAACCCCCTCACGTAACAAGAAGTAACCCCCTCCCGACTCCCCCGGCTGCCCTCCTCCAGGCGATCGAGGAGTCCTCCCCAGATCGCACCGTAGGCGGCCTCCCCTTCTTCCTCCGCCCCTCCTCGCCACTCCTAGAGGCCGCCAACAAAGCCCTGGACACCGATGAAAGGGGCGGGGCCCTGGTGCTATTGCTTCATGATCCTTTCAGCGAGCTCGACGAAGGCGGTGAGGGCGATGAGCACGGTGGTCGGAAGCAATAGGTCACCGGCGGCGGTGGATAATCCTTGGCCGGCGTGCCGAGATCTTCCCCCTGTAGGCGGTGGCTACTCCGATTGGGTTGGGCCTCAGTTCAACATGGTCTCTCCTTCTAGGTCGGTGGGCACCTCCGTTGGATTTCGACGGCTAGAGGTCTCATGGTTACGAAACAACTGCCGAGGAGAAATCCTTTGCCCGACTTTATCACGTAGATGATGCAGCGACGTATGTGGGCGCTGCTATCCTTCTTGGAAGGCATCATCACGGTGGAAGTTCGGTCGGGCTCCAAGGGAAACCTTAGGATAGTTCGGACAGTGCGGCGCATGGCGTCGTCTTCCTTGTTGGAGGCACTGTTATGGAGCTCATATCGCTGGTGGGATCTCGAAGGAGTGGAAGCGTTGGGCTACCGCGTAGGCTACAAGAAATGTCATCTGCTCTGGGGGAAACCTCAGAACCGGGTCTCCCGGTTCGGATGATGACGACGTGAGGCGTATCTTCCCTACGGGGACCTCGTTTTTGGAGCCGATGCCGGTTGGAGGGTCCCTGAGGTGGTGCGACTTTCATTGAACTCGACTTCGATGGCGAGTCTCGGTTGTGTGGATCTGTGGAGTCTGGTATTAGATGGGCTCGATGGACTCATGCAGAGTGCAGACGTTGTCTGGCGTGGTGGTGGCGTCGTCGGCAGGACCGGCAAAGTCTATACTAATATTAACCTTGAAGATTGATCAGAGGCTAGATGGTGGTGACGGCTTCTTTAGCGTGTACATGAGGTGCTTGCTACAAGTTTGCTAAACAGGATGAGCGCTCTTGTTTCGCCTAGAGGGTATCCCGGGGTATGCGATATGTTCCCGGTTCATAGATGATGGTGGGATTTTGTTGTTTTCAGGGCATAGGCCCTTCTGACATGATCTTCACCCATTGTTGGGTTTGTAGGTGTTGTGTGGCGGCTTCGGGTTTTGTAATATATGTTCTTTATTAGTTTTTGTTGAATAATTAATAAAACACATCGTATGCATCTCTTTGATGCAGAGATCGGGGGACATCCTCCATTTCGAAAAATAATGTGCATGACAAAATACGACCAAAGAATTGCAAGCTCTGGCATGATCCATAGTGCATAGAGAAAATCAAGAGTTCGTTTGAAACGTTTGAAAGCAAACAAATGAGAGTTAAATAGTGGTTTCCAAATTAATTACGCTATAAATTTGATGCGGGTTTTTTGCAAATTAAGTTGTCGAAGAAGAAACTCATGAAGTTTAGAAGATTAAGGATTCATAATAGTCTCCTGAGTGGGATTGAGATAACCTGCTAAGTTCTGAAATAAAATCTGTCCATAAAGTGTTGAGAGGGCTCTACATCAAACTTCTATGTTTCTCCAGATCCAGCCATATAAGAACTTCTGAGTGATGATAACGAAAATGTTAATATTTTGTACTTCGTTAAATGCACGATGTACTTTCACTACGGGAGAAAGCTTCTTTGCCATGTGGGTGTATCCACACGGCAAAGGCCCCCCGGAACACGGCAAACCCTTTGCCGTGTGCTTACACACGGCAACGATCGGGACGACAAAGAGCCTTTGCCATGTGTCTTGACGCCCGGAACACGGCAAAGACTTTGCCGTGTGTTTTCTGATCACACACGGCACACTGAAGTAGTTGACGGTTCCGTCCGTCTGACGGAGCCAACAGATCGGTGCCGTGTATGACCTTTGTCGTGTGCCTTCGATCTTTGTCGTGTGTCCTACCTTTGTCGTGTGTATTGCCTTCGCCGTGTGTGTGTCCTTTGTCGTGTGCTTTGGTTTTTTCCGTGTGTACTGTCCTTTGCTGTGTCTTCCCCTTTGCCGTGTGCCTCTCAGTGGTGACACACGGCAAAGTTCATCCTTTGCCGTGTGCCTTTGGCATAGCGCACACGATAAAGACCCTGTGTATAACCTCAGCAGCACACAGGTGGGCTACACGTGGCTTCTTTGCCGTGTGTATACACACGGCAAAGCAGCCCTGTTTTTTCAAAACAAATTGTTTCCATTCATTTCCTGCAATTCAAAACATAGAATATATATATATGATCATACAGATCATCAGCAACACCAAATTGCATCGAACAACAATAATATAAGCATCACCAACACCAAAATGCATCGCCAACACCAAAATATCACAAGTATGATCATAATATCATCACAAACACTACCAAATATCACACAAGACCAAGTTTATTACACAAGTGCATAACCAACAAGTGCACAATCCCTAAACTATACAAATATTACAAGTTTATTCTTGCCACCCACAAGACCATCAACTCCGTGTGCTCCACAAGCTCATGCTCCATCGTGAGATCCTACAAGTTGAAGACAAGTACATAAATATGACAAGTAAAATCATCAATATGTACAAGTTTCTAGGCAAGTTGATGGAAATGGCAATAACATGGGATTTTGACGAGTCTCATGGCAAATTACATCAATATGACAAGTAAAATTACGAATATCTACAAGTCCCATGGCAAGGCTAGAATTTCTATAAGTGTCATGGCAAGGCTAAAATTTCTACAAGTGTCATAGCATGGCTAAAATTTTGACAATGGCATAGAATTATCTACAAATGTCATGGAATTGCTAAATTTTCTATAAGTATCATGGCAAGGCTAAATTTCCTACAAGTGTCATGGAATTGCTAAATTTTCTATAAGTATCATGCCAAGGCTAAAATTTCTACAAGTGTCGTATCATGGCTAAAATTTCTACAAATGCGATGGCATGGCTAAATTTGACAAGTATAAGAAAACAAACCTGGAGGACTCCGATTCAGCCTCCGGACGACTGACGGATTGTTGACGGTGAAACACGGCGGCGCCTGGTTGTTCGATCCACCCGCGGACCCACCAGGCGGCGGCATCGCATCGTCCATCTGCAGCATTGGAAATTGTGAGCATTAGACAATAAGGCAAGATTGAAAATTGTGAGCATTGGACAATAAGACACTTGATCACTTACCCACGAGAAGGCAAAAGGAGGAGTGGGAAGAGTCCCTAGTTGATAATTGATGAGCATTTGCTGTGTCATCCACCGCATCATCTGCCCCTGTTGCTCCAGCAACCCCTGCTGATGGGCCATCTGCTGCTACCGCTGCTCGGCCGCCTCTCTGCGTGCCCTATCAGCGGCCATCTCCTCCTACGTCGTGTCGCCACGATTAGATGAACATTGCAACACAAACACATGTAGTAAAACATAGATGACCGAGGAAGAACATACCCGTAATTGCTCGAGATCTACAACCGAAGGCCGTGGGCGGGTCTCTATAGCAGGCTGGTCGCTCGTCCTACCACGCCGGACCTGGCGCATAGATGGAATGGTCTTAGGGTCGACGGACCCGTGACCGATCCATAGGCGACCATTCTTCTAGCCTTCTCCCGCCAGCACGGTGACCTCGGGGTCGAAGGGGGCGGTCTCAGGGTTAGAATCTTCTCCATGCACCTCCTTGTACTTCTCAGGGTACTTCTCACCCCGGAGCCTGGCTCCCTCTTTCATCCATAGGCTCCCGTTCCTAGGCTCGTCCAACATGCGTGTCTTCTTCCAAACGGCAAACACGGACGGCTCTTGACCTGTCTTTATTTTCTGCACAAAAGAGCACGAAGTTAAGTGAAGGGGGACTCCAAAGGGCGAAGTAAAGAATAAAATTTCAAGCAAGAACAAATAAAGCATTTTCTCACCTCTTTTTGCCTAAGAAGGGCGAGGGGGATGCTGCCTTGGCGGTATGATCCACCCCCCATCTCCTCTCGCCGCTTCTTTGCATCGGCGTGTTTCTGGAGGTAATTGGGGTGTGTCCACCATGCTACCATTGCCGTGAAGCACCGCTCGTCATTACCACGAACCGAGGAGGTTCTACATCCACAAGACACACGTATTAGTACAATAGAAAATAGAATAAGGTCAAGAAATCAATAAAACAAAATGCAACTACACATCGCATGCACGGCTCGAAGAGCATCTCCGAGCTTGGCTCTTGTTCATCCAAATCTTGCGATCGTCGAACCGATTTGCGGGCCTTGATTCACGCGTGCCTCGTAGTGCATGTCTTGCACCTTCCTCTTGGCAAGCTCGTGAACAATCATCAAACACTCCCTTTTGCGCGTCCTGTCCATGTCGAAGAACTTCTACAAGTATGCACATAGGGAAAAAAGGGGGGTCAAAGCCACGAGTTCAAGTATATTTCATCCTCAAGGCGATTGAATTATGACAAACGAAACAAACTTATCCAGAACAAAACCTGAACCTTCTCCGCGATGGTGGTGTACTTTTTTTTCGGGATCTTCGGCATAGTGGTAATGCTTCCAAGTCCAAGCCACATCCTTTGAACCATTTGGGAGAGTGACAATCCCAGGAAAATACTTTCTAACCAAGGCTCCAAGGATGCTTGAGTAGCCACGATATGGCTTGATCCCATCCTCATATAGAAAGGCACTGCAAAATGAAAAGACAAGGTCAGTATGTGATAAAAATTACAATGTATGGTTTAGGGTCAAATCATGTACCTCGACCCAGCGGGCATGAGTACCTTGTCCGCATAGGGATAAGGTAGGTCGGGGAGTCTCGAAACCCCACACCGATATGGAGCCTTCTCCCGCGGCACCAGGCTCGGGTCCATGGCCGCGTACTCCTCAAGGTACTGCGTCTCATCCTCCGGAGGCGCCCACCTCAAGGACGTGTCAAGCTCATAGGGTAAACACCCCAACCCCTCATCCTCCTCCTCCTGCTGCTGCTCCTGCTCCTCCTCGTCAGAATCCGAGTGCGTCCCCTCATCCTCCTGACGCCGAACTGGCTCCTCCTCCTCATCATCGTCCTCCCCCTCCTGCTCCTGCTCCTGCTCCTGCTCCTCCTCTTCCTCCTCGAAGACCGGAGGGGGACTAGGAGTCCTCGCACGCCTCACATGCCCCCGTCGCTGTGAAGTGCGCGGTGGAGCACTAGAAGTAGCACTAGTAGGCTGCTTCCCCCTGACATCTTTTGAACCACCAGTCACAAGTTTTGCCAAGCTTTTCAGCTTTCTTGTAACTCCCTTTCCCCCGGCATCTTTCAATCACCTGCAAAACAGAGTGAAAAGAGTAGTTTATTAGTACACATCAGTGACACAAGATTCATAACAGTACAATAATACTCAAGTTTTAAACACACACTATATTCGTATCAGCAAAGACGAAAGAAGAGAAATACTTCCATGATCCATATAGCATGGGTATGAGATGCGGCAAGCCAAGGAAAGGATTCGGTCTCCACGGCAACGAATCCTCGAAAGGAATCGTTGTCGTGGATCGATAATCCTTTCCTGGGCTTGCCACCGTCACATCCCCATGCTATATGAATCTCGAAAATACCTGTCCTCTCTCGACTTTGGGGCTACAAGATGAAGCCTTCCTTGTGTTTCTCCAAAGACGAAAGGAAAGAAACCATCTCACGATTCATATAACAATGTCGCCCATGCTATACGAATAGTGAAGTAATGTCTTTCCTTTCGACTTTAGGGCTATCTAATCTATTCCATTTAAGTCACGCTAGCTAATCTATATTCATATCGGCAAAGACGAAAGAAGAGAAATACTTCCATGATCCATATAGCATGGATATGAGACGCGGCAAGCCAAGGAAAGGATTCGGTCTCCACGGCAACGACTCCTCGAAAGGAATCGTTGTCGTGGATCGAGAATCCTTTCCTGGGCTTGCCACCGTCACATCCCCATGCTATATGAATATCGAAAATATCTGTCCTCTCTCGACTTTGGGGCTACGAGATGAAGCCTTCCTTGTGTTTCTCCAAAGACGAAAGGAAAGAAACCATTTCACGATTCATATAACAATGTCGCCCATGCTATAAGAATAGTGAAGTAATGTCTTTCCTTTCGACTTTAGGGCTATCTCTCGACTTTGGGGCTACGAGTTCTTACAAATACAAAGACAAAAGGAAAGAAATTTTATTACATAGAATAGAGTTCTTACAAATACAAAGACAAAAGGAAAGAAATTTTATTACATAGCCCGGCGAGATTACATAACAAACACTACTACAAAGATTATTACTACTACATGCATGGATCAAAAGCCTGAGTCGGGATTATGAATTGGACGAGAGGTTTCGTCATCGCTATCATTTTCTGGCCACCAATAATCATCCATGAAACCTGGAGGTGGTCCCTGTGGATCGTTGCCGTCAAGGCCTGCATGGAACGCCTCGAGCAAACTCACATCTTTTTGGTTGTGAACCTCCTCAGCTTCATCTTGCGCAGTGTCTTCCTCCTCAGCTTCTTCTTGCTCATCGTCTACGACCATGTCACCATCGGTGGACAAGTCAATAGTGAATTGCCCGGGGAGCCCTTCTTCCTGATAAAACTCGCCATCATTTGTTGAGGGGTCTAGGCGACGGTAATCATCCTTGTTTGGCAAGGGCGGCCTATTGCGTGTCGGTACCGTCATCACAACATCCCAGTCCTGTAGACGTTTTGTCGGGTTTTGGCATGGGTACGAAAGATAGAATACTTGGAAGGCCTGAGTATCCAAAATGTAAACATCATCTCCCGCATAAACGGAGTTTCTCTTAACTTCGACCAGTCCAATTTCAGGATCCCGTTTCACCTTATGTGGTTCAAACCAATGGCATTTGAATACAACGGGATTTATCCCTTTGCCAAAACCGTAATTCAGCTCATATATACCCTCGACTCTTCCATAGTACTGGAGGCCATCTGAGCCTTCACAAAAGACCTCATTCACGTCTTCCGGTTGGGCCGGCTAGTTGTGTATTCATGGGTATGGAAGCGATACCCATTCACGTCATAAGCATTGAACGTGTCGACCGAATGGTTAAAGCCCCTGGCAATATTTCTTAGCTCGGGTTGCATATCTTTGTCAGTTCTTGCCTACAAGTTAGAAAGAGAAGTTTAGCATAAGAAGTTTATCACAAGAAGTGTAGCACAGCAACTTGGCTCGAATAGTACCAAACCACAGAACCAGCTGACGAAACCGAAACCACTACCCTTATCGAAAAGATCCTGCTCCTCTTGAGGGTTAGGCTCCCTATTTGGATTCTTCCAATGTGCACTCTTGAATCGTCTATAACAATTTAAAGGAGAGTTAGGCACGGACATAGCAATGAATGTTTGCGGAAAACTAAATGGTGATCACTTACTCGATGTACGGCTTCACTTCTTCCATGGTGTTCAAGACATACAAGTGGATCAACTCCCGCTCAAGTTTTTTCATTACGAACCTCTTTGTGCCACTTGATTTGCCACCTAGCCCAACGAAGATGCTAAGATTGGGTACATCTTCAGGGTTGGCGGCATTGTAACGAAACACTGGGTTGTGCTTTGTGGGAATGTTGGCATCATAGTGCTTTGTGGTGAAGTTTGAAACCTCCTCGTTAAGGACTGCCTCGGCTATGGATGCCTTGATCTTGCATTTATTGCCTGTTTTCTTACGAAGCTTCTTTGTTTCTCTCGTGAAATCGCCAACGGCCCACAGTCCCCTTTAAAGCCTCGTCCGCAAGATGCAAGATCATATGTTGCATAGGATTGAAGAACCCTGGCGGAAGGAGCATCTCTAGATCGCAAAGCAACTCGGGTGCCTGTTCATGTAGCTTCTCAAGCGGTCTAACTCCCTAGCACAAATCTGGCGGAATAAAAAGCTCAACCTCGACAGCACTCTCCAAGTCTCCTCATCGACATAGCCTCGAATCATCACCGGCATTATCCCCTCAAGCCATACGTGGTATTCATGACTCTTGAGCCCTTGTACTCGCAACGTTTCCATGTTCGCACCCCTCATCCAGTTGGCCGCATAACCATCAGGGAAAAACAAACTTTGCGTGATCCACTGGAAGATCACCATTGGGATCGACGTCAAAGTACCTAGAGGATTTGCAGCGGATACAATAATTTGTCTTAGCATGCTCCTTTGTGAATAGCATGCATCCCTTCGGACAAGCGTGTATCGGCTCATATGACATCTTAAGGTCACGGAGGAGTTTGGTCGAATAGTAGAAGTTCTCCGGCAAGAGGTGCCCTTTCGGCAGAATGCTGCCAACGACGGCAAGCATATCATCAAAGTCCTCTCTGGTCAAGTTCATGTGGCTCTTGAAGGCCAAAAGGCGAGCTATGGCATCCAGTTGGGTAATATCTGTATGTGCATGAAGGGGTCTCTCTGAGGCAAACAAAGTCTCTTAGTACTTTGCCGTGTTTTCCTCCGGCTCCTCACTTGTCTCCGCCTCCTGAGGTGTCTCCGCCTCTACATGAGGGCTTTCAGGCGCATTAGCATTCACAAAGTTTTCTATGCACCTATCAAAACCAGCATCAAATTCTCCCCTTGGCTGACTTTGCTGCTGACCCTGCCGTGACTCCCTCCTAGCACGTTTCACTAACTTTTCACCATGGAATGTCCAAGTCTTGTAGGATGGTGTGAACCCATAATTGAGCAGGTGAGTACTCACATCATCCTTCGAATGTGTATTCAGGTTCTTGCATCTTGCACAGGGGCGGAAAATTCTTCTGGGTCTGCTGGGGATGGCAAATGTCTGGTTCACAAAGTCCTCGGTCTTTTCTTGCCATTCTGAGGTAAAGTCCCACTTACTGACATAGCCATCATACATCCAGTCACGATTCTCCATCCTCTAATCAGTACCAAAAACGACATATATAATGCTTTCAATTAATCATGCCATATAAATAAATCTGGTATTAGTTCGGTTAATTTTAGCAAACATATATTTTACTCCATACATATATCCACCTATCTCTCTAATAGGTAAAGAGGGTCCTATCAACCGTCGGATCCGTAGATTGAGTATGTTCTCCCTGCTCTACCCCGATCCGACACAGAATTTCGGCAGCACCTCCCCGCTGCTCTCCCGATACACGTCTCGGAAAAAAGCCAAGAGGGATGTGCATCCGGAGAATAACAGGGAGGCGCTGCCGAAATCCTATCTCGGACTGGAGTAGAACAAGTAAAACATACCCAACTACGCATCTGCCGGCTGTCCCGATAAATGCCGTAAGAGTTACGCTTCATAATATGCGAGACCACTAATGCATATTTATCCGCGTAACCCTTACGGCCGGGAAGAGATGCCTAGGTAACGCGACAGACTTGGTGATCTACACACGAAAATAACCCTAGGTATTTGCAAGATAGGAGAATAGATTTTTACCCTTGAAGCGTGATCGAGAGGTGAAGAAGATCAGCGACCCTCCCGCAAAATGACCTACGCCGTCGACAACCCCACCCTCAGACTCGACACATATCTTGCATATACACATGCCAAAATTTAAACATAATAGATATACACAACTAATATATCTACAACTAACATATCTACAACACTAGAACTAACATATCTACAACTAATGTACTAACCTAATGTACTATCCTAATATCTACAACTAATATATCTACAACACTAGAACTACTACTAAATCTAAACATAATAGTAATATCTACAACTAGAATTACTACTAAATCTAAACACTAGAACTACTACTAAATCTAAACACTATCCTAATATCTACAATTAACCTATCCTAATTTATACATAATAGTAATATAGGGAAAACAAATAAAAAATAAGAAAGAAAAAACTTACCTTGCACTGCCGCCGGCTCGGTGTAGATGGGGGCGACGAGGTGAAGGAGGGGAGCGGTCGCGACGCTCGGTAGAGGAGGGGAGCAGCCGGCCGAAGCTCCTCCCGAGCCGGACGGAGCTCCTCTCATGGGGCGGGAAGGGCGGAGGACGGGGAAGGGAGGAGGCGTGAGGCGGCGATGTGGGGTTGGGTGGGGCCCAGGCGGGAAGGGTGGGGGAGGGGCGGGCGGGCAGGCAGGAGGTGGGCGCCGGGCCAGGCAGGCAGGGGTGGAGTCGAGGGGTGGGGCGAGTGGATAGGGCTCGCTTGGGCCCGCGCGGGACAATATCTAATCGCGTCTCTGCCGTGTGCCGCACAAAAACACATGGAAAAGGACCTCTTTGCCGTGTGTCTGACAGCGAGAGACACACGACAAAGGACCTCTGCCGTGTGTTTGACGGCGACAGACACACGGCAAAGGACCTCTTTGCCGTGTGTTTTGTCCTTTGCCGTGTGCATTTACGTATTTTCTAATTTTATTTTTCTTTTTTCTTTAAATTGTATTTATTTAAAGTTTTTAGTTAACTTTTTGTTGGCTATTTGTTAGTATTCAGACCATAGAAACACTAACTTTGCAATAGACCATAAGGTTCTAGAGGATGATGAACTTCATTTCCATTAGGTAGACGATCCGAGGCCCACAGATCATTAGGGTTTCGCCGGAGGAAGACCACGAGAACGTCGGAATCATCTGAAAACTTGCATGTGTCCATAGCATATGTGTGTGAGTGTGGTGCATGGTTGGTATATGTGCTTGCATGTGTCCCCCCTCGCATGCATGCGCTCTAACCTAGAAGCGAAGGTTCTGGACCTGTATAAGGGGGAATCTCCCTGTTACGGTGAAACCAGACCGTATAGTGCCCCAACTTGTGAACCAAAATGGTTTTACATCATCCTATGACCTAGTCAAACACAAAACAAGAGAGAGCTACGCCGGGCTACCCCTGTCAGAAGAATGTCTAGGGGGGTAGACGATCCGAGGCCCGCAGATCAGGGTTTCGCCGGAGGAAGACCACGAGAATGTCGGAATCAGATGAAAACTTGCATGTGTCCCTAGCAAATGTGTGTGAGTGTGGTGCCAGGTTGGTATATGTGCTTGCATGTGTCCCCCCTCGCATGCATGCGCTCTAACCTAGAAGCGAAGGTTCTGGACCTGTATAAGGGGGAATCTCCCTGTTACGGTGAAATCGGACCGTATAGTGCCCCAACTTGTGAACCAACATGGTTTTACATCACCCTATGACCTAGTCAAACACAAAACAAGAGAGAGCTACGCTGGGCTACCCCTGTCAGAAGAATGTCTAGGGGGTAGACGATCTAAGGCTTGCAGATCAGGGTTTCGCCGGAGGAAGACCACGAGAACGTCGGAATCAGATGAAAACTTGCATGTGTCCCTAGCATATGTGTGTGAGTGTGGTTCCAGGTTGGTATATGTGCTTGCATGTGTCCCCCCTCGCATGCATGCGCTCTAACCTAGAAGCGAAGGTTCTGGACCTGTATAAGGGGGAATCTCCCCGTTACGGTGAAACCGGACCGTATAGTGCCCCAACTTGTGAACCAACATGGTTTCACATCATCCCATGACATAATCAAAAACAAAAGAAGAGAGAGCTACGCCGGGCTACCCCTGTCAGAAGAATGTCTAGGGGGTAGACGATCTGAGGCCCGCAGATCAGGGTTTCGCCGGAGGAAGACCATGAGAACATCGGATTCATCTGAAAACTTGCATGTGTCCCTAGCATATATGTGTGAGTGTGGTGCAAGTTTGGTAGGTCCCATGTGTAAGTACCAAGTGTGACCCCCTTTGTAGACATGCATGCGTTAATACTTAGTAAAATCCTGGATATATACGTGGAAACTCCCGCCACTAGTTCTGTCAACCGTCTTGAGGAGCGGACGATAGTTTCTCTTGTAGATATAGCATGTACCAGCTCTTCATAAGGATTGAGACCATGGAAATATGAACTTTGCACTAGACCATAAGCTTCTGGAGGATGCTGAACTTCATTTCCATTAGGTGGGTGCCTAGTCACAAACTTTGAGAAACAATCCTCAACCAATCGTCAAGAGTAGAATTTCCCCTCAGGGTAGAGCTGACCAACAAAACCAAGCAAGCTGTTGGACTACTTTTGAATCTTTCAAGGTCACTCTTTGGGTCAATCAAAAGACCAAGATGAGAGAATTTCATGACAAAGTCTAAAATTTGTCGTTTGACATCCTTTATAGATTATTCTCAATTTTGAGTACCTCATGGACATGCATGCATGTGCCCTAGCACATGCATGAAAAGTGTGGTGCTATGTTGGAACGTACAAAAATTAACTACTAGTCTGCGGGTGATTGCATGTCTCCCCCCTCGCATGCATTCGCTCTAACCTAGAAGCGAAGGTTGTAGACCTGTATAAGGAGGAATCTCCCCGTTACGGTGAAACCGGACCGTATAGTGCCCCAACTTGTGAACCAACATGGTTTCACATCATCCCATGACATAATCAAACACAAATAAAGAGAGAGCTATGCTGGGCTACCCCTGTCAGAAGAATGTCTAGGGGGGTAGACGATCCGAGCCCCGCAGATTAGGGTTTCGCCAGAGGAAGACCACGAGAACGTCGGAATCATCTGAAAACTTGCATGTGCCCCTAGCATATGTGTGTGAGTGTGGTGCAAGGTTGGTATAGGTGATTGCATGTGTCCCCCTCGCATGCATGTGCTCCAACCTAGAAGCGAAAGGTTATGGACCTGTATAAGGGAGAATCTCTCCGTTCAGGTGAAACCGGGTAGGATAGTGCCCCAACTTGTGAACCAACATGGTTTTACATCATCCTATGACCTAGTCAAACACAAAACAATAGAGAGCTACGCCGGGCTACCCCTGTCAGAAGAATGTCTAGGGGGTAGACGATCCGAGGCCCGCAGAACAGGGTTTCGCCGGAGGAAGACCACGAGAACGTCGGAATCAGATGAAAACTTGCATGTGTCCCTAGCATATGCGTGTGAATGTGGTGCAAGGTTGGTATATGTGTTTGCATATGTCCCCCCTCGCAAGCATGCGCTCTAACCTAGAAGCGAAGGTTCTGGACCTGTATAAGGGGGAATCTCCCCGTTACGGTGAAACCAGACCGTATAGTGCCCCAACTTGTGAACCAACATGGTTTTACATAATCCTATGACCTAGTCAAACACAAAACAAGAGAGAGCTACGCCGGGCTACCCCTGTCAGAGAATGTCTAGGAGGGTAGACGATCCGAGGCCCGCAGATCAGGGTTTCGCCGGAGGAAGACCACGAGAACGTCGGAATCAGATGAAAACTTCCATGTGTCCCTGGCATATGTGTGTGAGTGTGGTTCCAGGTTGGTATATGTGCCTGCATGTGTCCCCCCTCGCATGCATGCGCTCTAACCTAGAAGCGAAGGTTCTGGACCTGTATAAGGGGGAATCTCTCCGTTATGGTGAAACCGGACCGTATAGTGCCCCAACTTGTAAACCAACATGGTTTTACATCATCCTATGACTTAGTCAAACACAAAACAAGAGAGATTTACGCTGGGCTACCCCTGTCAGAAGAATGTCTAGGGGGGTAGACGATCCGAGGCCCGCAGATCAGGGTTTCGCCGGAGGAAGACCACGAGAACGTCGGAATCAGATTAAAACTTGCATGTGTCCCTAGCATATGCGTGTGAGTGTGGTGCAAGGTTGGTATATGTGCTTGCATGTGTCCCCCTCGCATGCATGCGCTCTAACCTAGAAGCGAAGGTTACGGACACAGATAAGGGGAATCTCCTCACGGTGAAACCGGGCCGTATAGTGCCCCAACTTGTGAACCAACATGGTTTCACATCATCCCATGACATAATAAAACACAAAACAAGAGAGAGCTACGCCGGGCTACCCCCATCAGAAGAATGTCTAGGGGGGTAGACGATCCGAGGCTCGTAGATCATCAGGGTTTCGCCGGAGAAGTCCACGAGAACGTCGGAATCATCTGAAAACTTGCATGTTTCCCTAGCATATGTGTGTGAGTGTGGTGCAAGGTTGGTATAGGTGATTGCATGTGTCCCCCTCGCATGCATGCGCTCTAACCTAGAAGCGAAAGGTTCTGGACCTGTATAAGGGGGAATCTCCCCGTTTAGGTGAAATCGGGTAGGATAGTGCCCCAACTTGTGAACCAACATGGTTTTACATCATCCTATGACCTAGTCAAACACAAAACAAGAGAGAGCTACGCCGGGCTACCCCCGTCAGAAGAATGTCTAGGGGGGTAGACGATCTGAGGCCCGCAGATCAGGGTTTCGCCGGAGGAAGACCACGAGAACGTCGGAATCAGATGAAAACTTGCATGTGTCCCTAGCATATATGTGTGAGTGTGGTGCCAGGTTGGTATATGTGCTTGCATGTGTCCCCCATCGCATGCATGCGCTCTAACCTAGAAGCGAAGGTTCTAGACCTGTATAAGGGGGAATCTCCCCGTTACGGTGAAACCGGACCGTATAGTGCCCCAACTTGTAAACCAACATGGTTTCACATCATCCCATGACATAATCAAACACAAAACAAGAGAGAGCTACGCCAGCTACCCCAATCAGAAGAATGTCTAGGGGGTAGACGATCCGAGGCCCGCAGATCAGGTTTCGCCGGAGGAAGACCACGAGAACGTCGGAATCATCTGAAAAATTGTATGTGTCCCTAGTATATCTGTGTGAGTGTGGTGCAAGGTTGGTATATGTGCTTGCATGTGTCCCCCCTCGCATGCATGCTCTCTAACCTAGAAGCGAAGGTTCTGGACCTGTATAAGGGGGAATCTCCCCGTTACGGTGAAACCGGACCGTATAGTGCCCCAACTTGTGAACCAACATGGTTTCACATCATCCCATGACATAATCAAACACAAAACAAGAGAGTGCTACGCCGGGCTACCCCTGTCAGAAGAATGTCTACGGGGGTAGACGATCCGAGGCCCATAGATCAGGGTTTCGCCAGAGGAAGACCACGAGAACGTCGGAATCATCTGAAAACTTGCATGTGTCCCTAGAATATGTGTGTGAGTGTGGTGCAAGGTTGGTAGGTCCCATGTGTAAGTCCCAAGTGTGACCCCCTTTGTAGACATGCATGCGTTAATACTTAGTAAAATCCTGGATATATACGTGGAAACTCCCGCCACTGGTTCTGTCAACCCTCTTGAGGAGCGGACGATAGTTTCTCTTGTAGATATAGCATGTACTAGCTCTTCATAAGGATTGAGACCATGGAAATATGAACTTTGCACTAGACCATAAGCTTCTGGAGGATGCTGAATTTCATTTCCATTAGGTGGGTGCCTAGTCACAAACTTTGAGAAACAATCCTCAACCAATCGTCAAGAGTAGAATTTCCCCTCACGGTAGAGCTGACCAGGATTTCGCCGGAGGAAGACCACGAGAACGTCGGAATCAGATGAAAACTTGCATGTGTCCCTAGCATATGTGTGTGAGTGTGGTGCAAGGTTGTTATAGGTGATTGCATGTGTCCCCCTCGCATGCATGCGCTCTAACCTAGAAGCGGAAGGTTCTGGACCTGTATAAGGGGGAATCTCCCTGTACCGGTGAAACCGGACCGTATAAGGGTGGGTGCATGTATATAGTGATCAAGACCACAATAACCTATGATGATATGTGTGTGCTCATGATCCTATTGTTGGAATTATGCCCTAGAGGCAATAATAAAGATGTTATTATTATAATTCTTGTTCATGATAATGTTTATATTCCATGCTAGAATTGTATTAAGCGGAAACTTTAATACTTGTGTGGTTTGTGAACAACACCGTGTCCCTAGTACGCCTCTATGGACTAGCCCATTGATCAATGATGGTTAAGGTTTCCTAACCATAGACATGAGTTGTCAATTGATAATGAGATCATATCATTGGGAGAATGATATGATGGATGACAAACTAAGCGAAGCAATTAGATCGTGTCATCGTGTTCGTCTTTGCGAAGCTTTTCTTATGTCAAATATTGTATTCCTTAGGCGATGAGATAATAAAACTCCTGGTATCGGAAGAAAGCTTTGAGGTCATCAAGCGTCATCCTATGAGAGGGTGATCATAAAGGTGTCTCTCGGTGATCGGAAAGTATACATTGGGTTATATGTATCGAGATGGGATTTGTCCCTCCCAAGTCGGAGAGATATACTGGCCCACTTTAATCGATATCAACACCGCTTGCAAGCATGTGGTTAAGGAGTTAATCACAAAGTGATATCGGATCACGGGCAGTAAAGTACTTGCCGTGAGCGAGATTGAACTAGGTATGTGTGCAAGCACGATCAAATCTCGGGCAAGTAAAAATATCGCGAGAAAGGGAATATATATATGGGATTGATTGAATCACGGCATCGTGGTTCATCCGATATGATCATCGATGAATGTGTGGGAGTCAATATGGGTTTCAGACCGCTGTTGATTATTGATAGAAGATCATGTCTGCATATTCTCGAACCCGCAGGGTCACACACTTAACATGTCTCGACGCTAGGATAGATTGGATAATTGGTTTATGATTTTTTGTTCGGAGTCTCGGATGGGATCCGGGACATCACGAGAGGTTCCGGAGTGGTCCGGAGAATAAGATTCATATAAGGCAGTGCAGTTTTTGGAGTTCGGAATTGTTCCAGGTTAATCGGTATTGTACCGGAAGCTTCTAGAACCTTCCGGAAGGGTACCAACGTGGCCCCACCTTCCGGGAGGGGGCATGGGCCTATGAGGGAGTGCCCTGGCCGCATTGGGCCAGGGGCACAAGGCCCCATAGGGCCCAACCGGCCTAGAGAGGTTTTAACTCGAGATAGACCTTCTAGAAAGGGGGGTTTCCTTGCCCCCCACTCCTTATCCTTTGGGGCCGCCGGTTTGGGCTTGGGGGAGGGGCTAGGGCTGCGCCCCCCTCTATATAAAGAGGGGTGGGGGCGCACCAACCCCCCACACCTTCCCCTCAAGCCCAGTCGCCCTGCTGCCCTCCTCTCTCTCTCCCTCCCGACTGCGTGTAGGCGAATCCCTGCTGCAGAAACTCTCCACCAATTGCAGCGCGCCGTCGCGTTGTAGATCCAACCCATCTCTCCACCATACTTGCTGGACCGAGGAAGGAGGAGACGTCGAGGTGCCGCACGTGTGCATCTCACGGAGGCACCGCCACTTGTGGTGCTAGATCGGATCGGATCGCGAGGAGGAGAAGCAAGTACGACTACATCACCCACGTTCCGAGCGTTCATTGGCGAATCTTCAAGGGTATGAAGATCTAATCCAATCTCTCGTTGTTTGCATATCCTAGATTAGATCTTGGCTTTCCTCTCGCATCCGTAGAAAATTTTGATTCACTATGCTTGTAACACCTCAGAATCGGACCTATGCAAGTTTGGGCAAAATTCACCAAACCCGCAGAAACGATTCAAAGGTGCCACCAGCACTTTCGTGCGGGTGGAAAAGCGAAGTAATAACATTACACAAGGTCCTCGATGGGACCCATGAGCAGATATATATAACGACTCCATGAGTCAAGAATACAAATATAATATACAAAGATCCAAATCACCTTGAAAAGCGATAGGCGTCCGACTACGGACAAGATGCAAATGGGGCTAAGAGCCACGAAGAATAACCAATGGCGTCCATAACCCTGCCAAGCCAGGAAGGGTAACCCGCTAACGACGTCGATCTCAAAACCTGTTTAAACAAAAGGGTGCCGACAAAGGGCAAAGGAAAAGAAGGAGCGTCGATCTTGAGGCCGACACAGCGAGGCTAGAATTCGCGGTCCTCGCCTACATAGGTATGGTGGATCGGCGGCAAAGATGCTCTAAACAACCTATAGAGACTCGATACAACTGGCGGATATCAGAGAGGGATGAGAATGACCTAACCGGATCCAACCTGAAGCTAGCACCAAACAAACCCATCCTGGTGTTTCCCCCTCGAGACCAAACGAGGAAGTCATCCGAGGAACTCACACAGTTGGCAGTTTTATTCATTCGGTTATCGTTGCAGCAATTACTAGTCAGGTATAGGTAATCATCCTGATAAAGTAGGCAGTGGGCACTTTTAGTTAATCATTCCGTTATAGTGGCAACACTTACTAGTCAGATACATTTATCATGATATAACCCAAAAACCCGGCAGTTGTTGGTACTTTTATTCAGCCATTCTGTTGTAGTTGCAATACTTACTAGTCAGATACAATTGTCGCAAGCGACAACCAAACAAGCAATTGTGGGCAGTATTAATTAGCCATTCCGTTATAGTGAAGCTGATTACTAGTCATTATAAGTCAAATTTATAACAATAAAATTTAGTTATGCTTGTCTATGATCGAGATACTGTGCTCCAAGTCGTCCATATCCGCGGACACGGCTTTCAGAAAGTTTTACCCGGCCGTGGTGCACCAATAGCAACACACGCTCGATCAACCTCGGAAAAACCAAATCAAAACCCAACGAGGCTTTCACGACTGAACAATCACAGGATTGAGAATATTTGAGGGGCCACCCTTAAGTAGATTCCAACGAAGCTAGCTGACTCCGAGACGGCCTCAAGGTTTGGGTGGGCCAGAACGACTTGGAACCCGAAAGTGTGGCTGGGCTTGTCGATGCAGTAAACGTGTCCCGATCCTAAGCAATGCAGTGCATTACCTCGCACAATTTAAATCTGAGAAAAGTAGCATGGCATAAGTACAGGATAGTAAAAACACCTCAAACTAGTTTGTGGCCCCAAGAAATAAGACTGAATCAAGATCTGGCTCAGGGGGGTCCCATATACCTCCCGGATGTGGATAGCGCGATAAATCAAGGAACATGTATCAAGTACTCGGGGTCTTACGGGACACAAGTGGGCGTTCGGAAACCAAATATTATCTATCACCCACCGATGCCTCTGCTTATTCAATTTTAGTTGTTAAACAGAAATTAAAGTGAACAATAAGTAAAACTAGGATCATCTCCAACATCAACATGCGGCATTACATCAGCAACTGTGGCATATGGCGACACACATCAGCACTTGAGCAAGCAACTACGACGCGCAAGTCCAACTATCTACCAAACAACAGGTAATAGGATGTGTCCAAGGCAAATATATAGGGCTGCAAGGGATATCACGGGTACGGAAACTAAAGCATCGCAACACAGATAGCAGTAGATCAACAGGAGGGAATAAAACACTATAAAAGTAAGATAGGTAGAAAGAGGGAGATGCTCGCCTGAAAACATTGCCGAAGGTTCAACCGAAGATCGGGGCGAAGCTCACATCAACTCAACGACCTTATCCGCGAAGAAGCAAGACACTAGAAGAAACACCGGATGCAATATTTAATACGACGACAGAAGATCGGCATGATGCATGTATGATGCATGGCATGGCAAAGTGCGATGCAATTAGGTCATATTAAGCGGAACCGGGGTCCCGACTATTAATTAGATGGTTCGAGTTATTTAGAAGCCCTTCAAATTAAATGTTGTTTAGCAATGTAACAGATGGAGCCGGTTCGCTACACAAGTTTAAATGAGGCCAATATAAGGCTAGATTTGCCCGCATATGGGCCCCATATTTAATTATTAGGTGAATCGGCATAAGGCCCCCAAACCACATGATAGGATGCATGCATGAACAATTATTATGCGACAAGTTGTATTTCAATTATAAAATAGGGTTTGCGGGAGAGGGTTCACACATTAAGGGGCCTCGACGAACTTGGGGGTTCCGGGGTTCGGGGTCCGACAGGGTCCAGGGTCCAGGGTTCGACGGTCTCGGCGGTATCGTTCTCGGATATCGGGGGTAGTTCTTGTGGTATCCGTGGTCTCGGTGTCCGGGGTGAAGTACTCGGTGTCCGTGTGGTAGACCTTGTCGCGTATCGGGTTCGGACTCCGGATCCGGGCACGGTCTTAGTGCTCCGTCTTCAGTGTCGATGGCGAACTCGGGTTCGATGCCAGGGGTCCTTCGGAACCTTGAGGCGGTCTTAGCTCGGGCATCTCCGGTCCTCGGGTCCGAGAGGGTACTTGTTGTATTCGTGTCGTGGCTCTTGTCGGGGTTCACGGCTTGGCCGAAATGGAGAACTTGGTGGTTCCGGGAGAAAGACCTTGGCGTCACATGTCGAGGTTGGCGGTGTCGGGTTCCGTCGGAGGTCTTGTCGATGGATCATCGGGTTCCTGCGGCTCCTTGGCGAACTTGGGCGGCGGTGTTCGTGTACTTGTTGGTGCCATGGCCACATGGGGACGGTGTCGAGACTTGGTCCGCCAAACGCCAGATGGAGCATCTTGACTGCGGTGGGGACATGCCGAGGCGGCAAGGTTATCTCCTGTCGGTTTTACGGTCGAACGCCTCGGGCATGTAGGACGCTGACCCGCGGACCGAGGCGAGGAGGCGAAGGTCGGCCTGGCGTCCATGGTTGCCGTGAGAGCTCGAGGCGAGCAGTGGTGGCCAGCTCGGGGACGGGGTCGCGCTAGGCACGAGGAGAGGCCAGCGGCCGGCGGCGCAAGCGACGGCGGGACTCGGGCGGTGGCGGCTTCGGGGCCTGCGGAGCGAAGGAAAACCAGCGGTGGCTCGCTGGTGGACGCAGGCAGCGCGGCGCTCAGCCGGGCGGTGAGACAGGCCGGGCGACACTGGAGGGCGGGTTGCGAGCTCCGGCAGCGGGGCCGTGGGAGCGGCGGGCGAGGAGAGGCTTCGCGGCGGAGCTCTTGGCAGCCGTGGCGCGGAGGAGGAAGCGTCGGTCGCGGCAGGAGGAGCACGTCGGCGGGCCCGCGGCTGGCGGCGGAAGCGAGGCGCTCGGGCGGCCAGTGCGTGCAGCGGAGGTTGATCAGAAAGGTGGGGCGGTGGTCCGCGGAGGCGAGTGCTAGCGGGGGGCGTGGAAGCGGCCTGGCAACAGCGGCCTTGAGAGAGAGAGGAGAGCGGGCGGAGGGAGAGAGCGTGCGGGACCAGAGGTGGGGGGGTGCTGCGCGTGCGTGAGGAAGGGGAGGAGGAAGACGACGCGTGGGGGGAGGTTGGCGGTGGGACCCAGGGCGCGGGAGGTGGGGGGCTGGAGCGGTGCGGGGGAGGCGGTATCTTGGGAAGCTGGTGGGGCTATGGCGTGTGAGTGAGGTGGGCCCACGTGCAGGTGTTGTGTGGCCCAGGGGGTTGGCTGCTGGGAGAGAGAAAAGGAGGGAGAGAGAGAAGAGAGAAGGGGGCTCTTGTGGCGGTGATGATTGGGGAAAGAGGAGAGAGGTGAGGTGGCGGGCTCAATGGTGGGAGTGAGGTGGAGGGATTGGGGTAGACTAGTTGGTAGGAATAGGATTTAGAGGCGGACCGTTTGTAAAAATCTGGGGTGGTCGTTCGGGTCATTCGGCCCGTTCGACTGCCCCACTAAAAATTAATTAAATGTTTTATTTAATTAAACGGACCGTTTGCAAAACATATTTAAACAAAACAAAATATTCCGGCGACCGGGTTTTGGGTTTTGAATTAAAGACGGGGCGTTTTAGAAAACAACACGGGCTTTGCGAAAATAGTTTTGGCAAACAATGCATGATGATGACGATGCAATGCACAAATTCAACGCGATTTTCTAGTAGTGGTTTTGCGGGATGCCACAATTCGACACCACTAACAATGGATCTCGCCCTCGAGATCCGCCTCATGGTACCGGAAGGAAGGTCGGTGGTCGGCGTCTTCACACTTCATGTAGATCCTCGCGACACCACTAACAAGGGTTCCTTCTTCATCTGGGAATCGGCGACACCACCAACAAAGGGCGTTGTTCCTGATCGTCGAGAGATCACTCCGGAGAAACAAAGGACGAAGATAGAGGCATCAAACGATAAGGCCACCTCTAACTTCCATAAGAAGAGGGAAAAGTTACATTGATCCACCCGTTCGATGTACAGAGCGAACAGTAAGAGTCGGGTAGGGTGATCAGTCCATCCCGGACCCAAACTATCAACTCTATACACGGGTAGGTGAATCAGGCAACTCAACTCTCGAGATTTAGACTGAAGATCTTCATAGGCGGTATCCGGAACAAAGGGATGATGCCAGCGGAAATCGTATGAAAGACACCGTGATTAGGTTTTCGCGATGGTTCCATTGGCATGAACAACACATGCTCAAGGTTAACCCCAACTTCACCAATGCTCGTCCTTCTCATATGTTTTTCAACGACACTGATATCCAGCGAGGAACACATAGGGATAAAGAGCTCAAGAACAAAAGATTGGGGGAAGGATACAACAGACAAGTTGCAGATTGGTGATCGTAGCACCTCCGTTACAAAAGGGAGAAAGCGAAACCACGAAGGTGCAGGAAACCCAACGCGAGAAATCACGGACTCAAGAGAGAAGAGAGAAGCGGATTTAAAACACGTAGAGGTAAGAGGAGAATGCAGAGGGTAAGGAGTAAATCAGACCTATTCGGAACTATCCAACCGATTTTGCAAAAATAGTTTTGACACTCTACTTGACCGTTAGCTAGGTTATCCTCTGAAATTTGGACTTGTGGGTATCGCAAGCTGTGCTCGATACCACTCAGTAACACCCTCGAATCGGACCTATGCAAGTTTGGGCAAAATTCACCAAACCCGCATAGAAGCGATTCAAAAGGTATACCGAGCACTTTCGTGCGGAAAAGCAGTAATAACATTACACAACAGTCCTCGATGGGACCCACGAGCAGATATATAACAATGACTCCATGAGTCAAGAATACAAATATAATATACAAAGATCCAAATCACCTTGAAAGCGATAGGCGTCACTACGGACAAGATTCGAATGGGGCTAAGAGCCACGAAGAATAACCAATGGCGTCCATAACCCCTGAGCCAAGCGGAAGGGTAACCACTAACGACGTCGATCTCAAAACCTGTTTAAACAAAAGGTGCCGACAAAGGGCAAAGGAAAAAGAAGGAGCGTCGATCGAGGCCAAGTGCAGCGAGGCTAGAATTCGGTCCTCGCCTACATAGGTATGGTGGATGGCGGCAAGAGATGCACTAAACAACCTATAGAGACTCGATACAATGGCGGATATCGAGAGAGGGATGAGAATGACCTAACCGGATCCAACCTGAAGCTAGCACCAAACAAACCCATCTGGTGTTTCCCCTCGAGACCAAGCGAGGAAGTCAACCGAGGAACTCACCGGTTGCTTTTATTTATTCGGTTATCGTTGCAGCAATTACTAGTCGGTATAGGTAATCATCCCGATAAAGTAGGATGGGCACTTTTAGTTAATCATTCCGTTATAGTGGCAACACTTACTAGTCGATACATTTATCATGATATAACCAAAAACCGGCAGTTGTTGGTACTTTTATTCAGCCATTACATTGTAGTTGCAATACTTACTAGTCGGATACAATTGTATGCGACAACCAAACAAGCAATTGTGGGCAGTATTAATTAGCCATTCCGTTATAGTGAAGCTGATTACTAGTCATTATAAGTCAAATTTATAACAATAAACTTTAGTTATGCTTGTCTATGATCGAGATCTTGCTCCAAGTCGTCCATATCCGCGGACACGGCTTTGAAAAGTTTTACCGGGGGTGCACCAATAGCAACACACGCTCGATCAACCTCGGAAAAACCAAATCAAAACCCAACGAGGCTTTCACGACTGAACAATCACAGGATTCAGAAATATTTCAGGGGCCACCCTTAAGTAGATTCCATAGCGAAGCTAGCTGACTCAGACGGCCTCAAGGTTTGGGTGGACGGCGTAACGATCGGGAACCGAAAGTGTGGCTGGGCTTGTCGATACCGCGTCGCGTGTCCCGATCCTACGATGCGATTGTGCAGTACCTCGCACAATTTAAATACAGAAAAGTAGCATGGCATAAGTACAGGATAGTAAAAACACCTCAAACTAGTTTGTGGCCCCAAGAAATAAGACTGAATCAAGATCTGGCTCAGGGGGGTCCCATATACCTCCCGGATGTGGATAGCGCGATAAATCAAGGAACAGGTATCAAGTACTCGGGGTCTTACGGGACACAAGTGGGCGTTCGGAAACCAAATATTATCTATCACCCACCGATGCCTCTGCTTATTCAATTTTAGTTGTTAAACAGAAATTAAAGTGAACAATAAGTAAAACTAGGATCATCTCCAACATCAACATGCGGCATTACATCAGCAACTGTGGCATATGGCGACACACATCAGCACTTGAGCAAGCAACTACGACGCGCAAGTCCAACTATCTACCAAACAACAGGTAATAGGATGTGTCCAAGGCAAATATATAGGGCTGCAAGGGATATCACGTGCGGAAACTAAAGCATCACAACACGAGATAGCGATAGATCAGGAGGGAATAAAACACTATAAAAGTAAGATAGGTAGAAGAGGAGATGCTACTTTGAAAACATTGCGAAGGTTCAAGAAGATCGGTGACTCACATCAACTCAACGGCCTTATCCGCGAAGAAGCAAAACACTAGAATAAACACCGGATGCAACATTTAATACGACGGCAGAAGATCGGCACCATGCATGTATGATGCATGGCATGGCAAGGTGCGATGCAACTAGGTCAAATTAAGCGGAACCAGGGTCCCGACTAGTAATTAGATGGTTCGAGTTATTTAGAAGCCCTTCAAATTAAATGTTGTTTAGCAATGCAACAGATGGAGCCGGTTCGCTACACAAGTTTAAATGAGGCCAATATAAGGCTAGATTTGCCCGCATATGGGCCCCATATTTAATTATTAGGTGAATCGGCATAAGGCCCCCAAACCACATGATAGGATGCATGCATGAACAATTATTATGCGACAAGTTGTATTTTCAATTATAAAATAGGGTTTGCGGGAGAGGGTTCACACATTAAGGGCCTCAACGAACTTGGAGGTTCGGGGTTCGAGTCCGAGCGAGTCGAGGTCCGGTTGACGGTCTCGGCGGTATCGTTCTCGGATATCGGGGGTAGTTCTTGTGGTATCCGTGGTCTCGGTGTCCGGGGTGAAGTACTCGGTGTCCGTGTGGTAGACCTTGTCTCGTATCGGGTTCGGACTCCGGATCCGGGCACGGTCTTAGTGCTCCGTCTTCAGTGTCGATGGCGAACTCGGGTTCGATGCCAGGGGTCCTTCGGAACCTTGAGGCGGTCTTGGCGTTCCGGGCATCACCGGTCCTCGGGTCCGAGAGGGGTACTTGTTGTATTCGTGTCGTGGCTCTTGTCGGGGTTCACGGCTTCGGGCGCCGAAATGGAGAACTTGGTGGTTCCGAGGAGAAAGACCTTGGCATCACATGTCGAGGTTGGCGATGTCGGGGTTCCGCGTTGGAGGTCTTGTCGATGGATCATCGGGTTCCTGCGGCTCCTTGAGGCGAACTTGGGCGGCTTCGGTGTTCGTGTACTTGTTGGTGTCATGGCCACATGGGGACGGGGGTGTCGAGACTTGGTCCGCCAAACGCCACAGATGGAGCATCTTGACCTGCAGGTGGGGACATGCCGAGGCGCAGCAAGGTTATCTCCCTGTCGGTTTTACGGTCGAACGCCCTCCGGGCATGTAGGACGCGCAGCCACGGACCGAGGCGAGGCAGAGGAGGCGAAGGTCGGCACGGCGTCCATGGTTGCCGGCGAGCTCGAGCGAGCAGTGGTGGCCAAGTCGGGGACGGGTCGCGCTAGGCGAAGGAGGCAGCGGCAGCCGGCGCAAAAGCGACAGCGGGACTCCGGGCGGGCGGCTCGCCGAACTGCCGGAGCGAGGAAAGGCCAGCGGTGGCTCGCTGGTGAGCGCCTTGCAGCAGGCGCTCTCCGCCAGCGGGTGGCGGACACAGGCGGGCGGCGGAGGGCGGGTTGCGAGCTCGGCAGCCTTGGGGCCGTCGAGGAGCGGCTATGAGGAAAGCTGCGTGAGCTCTCTGGCAGCGGCGAGAGCGGAGCGCCGGCGGTCGCGCCAGGAGGAGCACGTCTGGCGCCAGCCCGGCAAGTGGCGGCGGGCGAGCTCAGGCGACACACGGTGCGGAGGAGGTCGGGGGGAAGGTGGGGCGTGGTCCCGGAGCGAGTCTGTGTGGCGGGCGTGGAAGCGGCGGCAGCGCCTTGCCGAGAGAGAGAAGAGAGCGGCGGAGGAGGAGGCGTCTTGGGACCAGAGGTGGGGGGTCTGGCGTCGTGAGGGGAGGAAGACGACGCGTGGGGGGAGGTTGGCGGTGGGACCCAGGGCGCGGGAGGTGGGGTCTGGAGCGGTGCGGGGGAGGCGGTATCTTGGGAAGCTGGTGGGGCTGCGCAGCGTGTGAGGCGGGGTGGGCCCACGTGCAGGTGTTGTGTGGCCCAGGGGGTTGGCTGCTGGGAGAGAGAAAAGGAGGGAGAGAGAGAAGAGAGAAGGGGGGGCTGATGTGGCAGCTGATGATTGGGGGAAAAGAGGGAGAGAGGTGAGGTGGCGGGCTCTGAATGGTGGGAGTGAGGTGGAGAGGGATTGGGGTAGACTAGTTGGTAGGAATAGGATTTAGAGGCGGACCGTTTGTAAAAATCTGGGGTGGTCGTTCGGGTCATTCGGCCCGTTCGACTGCCCCACTAAAAATTAATTAAATGTTTTATTTAATTAAACGGACCGTTTGCAAAACATATTTAAACAAAACAAAATATTCCGGCGACCGGGTTTTGGGTTTTGAATTAAAGACGGGGCGTTTTAGAAAACAACACGGGCTTTGCGAAAATAGTTTTGGCAAACAATGCATGATGATGACGATGCAATGCACAAATTCAACGCGATTTTCTAGTAGTGGTTTTGCGGGATGCCACAGCCGCGAAACCCTTCAGTGGTATCAGAGCTAGATCTATGCGTAGATGTGTTTCACGAGTAGAACGCAACATGGTTGTTGCGGGCGTTGATGTTTTCTGTTGCAAGCCTCTTGTTTGTGTTCTTCTTATGACGCGGGATAGTGAGATTGAAGCGGTCCAGGCCAACCTTACGCCGTCGTTCGCGAGACCGGCTCCGCGCTTGACGTGTGGCTTGTTCCACACATGCGGCTGGTGGATGTCAGTTTCTCTCACTATAGTTGTCATGGGATTAACACCGGAGTTTGACAACCATAATATCACTGTTGTGGCTTTCCGTAGGTAAGAATCGTTCTTAGCATCTACTCCCATAAGCCACGTAAAACATGCAACAACAAAGTAGAGGCGTCTAACTTGTTTTTGCAGGGAGTGTTTTCTGTGATATGGTATGGCCCAAGATGTGATGTGTATAATGTATGCGATGATCATGTTTTGTAATGTTTCACAACTTGCATGTCGATGAGTACACAACCGGCAGGAGCCATATGGTTGTCTTTATAATTATGTATGACCTGTGTGTCAACTTCTTATGCGCCATGTAATAGTTTCACTTTATCTCTAAGTAGTTAGCAATATTTGTAGTTGCTATTCGTGGTGGAGGCAATCATGGTGGAGTGATGGAGATCATGCCGGAACGCACAAGATGGAGATCATTGCGCGAAGATTGGCTATACCATGTCACATAAAGTTATATGCATGTGATGTTTATCCTTTTTATGTATCTTATTATGCTTAGATCGCGACGGTAGCATTATAAGATGATTCCTCACTTAAAGATCAAGATAAAAACTGTGTTCTCCCCGAGTATGCACCGTTGCGAAAGTTCGTCGTGTCCAAGCATCACGTGATGATCGGGTGCTATAGACTCTATGCTCACATACAACGGGTGCAAGCCAGTTTTGCACACGCGGAAATACTTGGGTCTAACCAGCGAGCCTAGCATGTCGGACATGGCCTCGGAACACAAGAACCGAAAGGTTAAGCATGAGTCGTATGAATGATATGATCGACACTTCGTTTTCCACCATTGAAACCACATCTCTTCTCGTGATGATCGGATTAGGTGTGGTGAATTTGGATCGTGTTCACTAAACAACTTGAGGGATGTTGAATTTAGTGGGAGTTCATCTAGTAATTTGATTAAGTTGAACTAGTTATCATGAACATAGTCTAAATTGTACTTGCAAATCTGTAGATCACATGGCCAAGTCCAACTTCAACTTCAGCGTTTCTTTGAGATAGAAAAGCTTAGAAACAATGGGTCTAACTTCACCAAATGGTTTCGCATTAAGAATCATTCTCATTTGGCGGACAAAGGACTATGTCCTTGAGAAAGCGCTAGGTGGCCTACACTATAGATGCATGGTGATGAAAAAGTTGTTTATCAGTCGCGCAAGGATGATTATGATTTGATTAAGATCGCCATGTTGTATGCTATGGAATCGGATCTTCAAAATCGTTTTGAGGAGTTCGCCGGGCCCTTTGAGATTCTCGAGGAGCTGAAAAACATGTTTCAGACTCAAGCCCGTTCTGAGAGATATGAGATCTCTAAGAAATTCTTTAACTACAAGATGGAGGAAGGGAGTTCCGTTAGTGAGCACGCCATTGAGATGACGGGCTACACTCAACGCCTTGAGCAACTGGACTGCAAGATTCCAGAGGAGCTCAAGATTGACACTCCTAGCTACAAAATTTTTGTAGTTAATCACAATCAGATTGGTTCCACTGATATGATCAATGAGCCCTTTGCTAAGATGAAAGTAGCGGAGGTGAACATCAAAAAGAATAATCATGTGTTGATGGTCAACAAGCCTGTGGCATCCCGCAAAACCACTACTAGAAAATCGCGTTGAATTTGTGCATTGCATCGTCATCATCATGTTGTTTGTCTAAAACTATTTCGCAAAAACCTGTTTTATTTTCTAAGACGCCCCATCCTAATTCAAACGCAAAACCGGCCACGGATTATTTTGTTTTGGCGGCGGTTTGCAAACGGTCCAATTAAACAAATAAAAATTTAGTTTATTTTAGCGGGGGCAGTCGAACGGGCCGTCCCGACCCGAACGACCACCCCCAGTTTAAAAGTCGGTCCACCTAACCACCCTGCTAATCCTATAGCTACCCATAGATCTACCCAACCACCCTCCACCTCACCTGCCCAATCCCCAGCGCCACCTCAGCACCCCCTCTCCTACCCCACGCCGCCACTTGGCCCCACCCCCCCTCTCTCTCCCTCACCTCTCTCTCGGCCTCACCCGCCAACCCACTCACATCTCACGACACCACGACGCCTTGCCAGCCCCTCACCGCTGTGGGCTCCACACCACCACGTCCCACCGCGTGCCCAGCCCCACAGGCGTCCCTGTCCCCAGAGCCAACGCCCATCCCACGCCTGAGCCCTCCCTGTCGTCTTCTTCCCTGGCGGTGCTCCTTCTCTCTCCTCTCCCTCCCAGCCAGGCGGCCACGCCTGCACCCGCCTGCCACGTCGGCCGCCCACCTCCACCGCCCCTTCTCCACGCGCCTCTGCAACCTCCCAGCTCGCTTGCCCAAGCCGCTGAGCTCGCCTGGCCGTCCCTCGCCCGCACCGCCTCCCCTGCTCGCTCCAGCACCTCGCTTCCGCCGCCCTGCAGCTCTCCCTCGCGCCAGCGCCGGACCCGCCAGGCCCCGCCGTCGCCGTGCGCGCTGCCCTCGCCGGCGACCGCCGCCCCTGCAGCTCCCTCCACCGCAGCGCCCCGCACCTCCCCGCGTGCTCCTCCCTCTAGCTCGGCCCCGCGCGCCGCCCGGCGACCCTCCCTCCGCCGCCGTTCCCCTTCAAGTTCGCCGTCCGCCCCGCCTCCAGCAGCCCCCCTCGCCGCCGGCGCCGTGCGCCTCGTCCCCGCCGCCAAGCCGCGCCCGAGCGCCTCCTCCCCTAGCCTCCGCTCGCTCGGGCCGCGAGTTCCGCCACCAGGCGCGTCTCCATCGGCCCGACCCCGCGCCCGTCGTCGAGCGCGTCGGCGCGATCCGTCCTCCTGCTCACCGCTGTCCGTCGCGTGCGCCTGGGGAGCCCTCCTCGTGGCCGTCCCTTGAAGCGGCCCGTTTGTGAGTATCTGTGGGCCGAGACCGCCGTTCTGCTAGCTACAAGACCTGCTCTTGGCGCGGATATGATGTTCGTGTGGAGGTTTTGAGGCCAGCGGAGACCGAGCGGAACCAAGTCTGCCTTGACAAGCGATCCGGGATCTTCACCGTAGCCGCCAAGTTCTCCGTGCGGCGCTGCCTTCAACATGAACCGCCATGAACTTCTTCCCGGATCCGAACCGTGGGCGCCAAGTCCCGGGTTCAAAGCGACGAACCCGATCCGAACGCCAAGATCTTCCCGGGACATCGGAATGCCCCGGGCGACAAGATCGACACAATGGCGCGGGCCCGACGAGACCCTACAGCAGCAAGACCGACCCGTGGGACCCGGCAAGACCTTCGCGATGGCGAGCAGCGCCGACCAAGTTACGCTCCCGGACATCGAGACCCGTTGCGACAAGATGCCCCGATACGAAAACGACCCGGAGTCGAGAACGACCAGCGAACCACGGACCCGAGACGGACCACCCCTATCGAACCCGAACCCGGAACCCAAGATCGTCGAGCCCCCTCTGATGTGTGACCCCTTTTTCCCGAACCCTATTTTATAACATATCAATTTGTTGCACATTAAATTGTCCTTCCCGCATGCATAGCATTGGTTTGGGGGCCTTATGCCGATTCACCTAATAATTAAATATGGGGCCCATATGCGGGCAAATCTAGCCTTATATTGGCCTCATTTAAACTTGTGTAGCGAACCCGTATCATCTTTCGCCATGTAAAACAACATTTAAATTGCGGGGTAGCTAAACAACTTGAACCATCTAATTAATTGTCGGGACCCCGGTTCCGCTTAATACTGACCTAATTGCATCGCACCTTTGCCATGCCATGCATCATACATGCATCATGCCGATCTTCTGGCGTTGTATTAAATATTGCATCCGGTGTTTCTTCTAGTGTTTTGGTTCTTCGCGGATAAGGCCGTTGAGTTGATGTGAGCTTCGCCCCGATCTTCGGTTGACCCTTCGACAATGTTTCCAGGCGAGCATCTCCCTCTTTCTACCTATCTTACTTTTCTAGTATTTATTTCCCTCCTGTTGATCTTTGCTATCTGTGTTGCGATGCTTTAGTTTCGTACCCGTGATATCCCTTGCAGCCATATATAGCCCTGGACACATCCTATTACCCGTTGTTTGGTAGATAGTGGGCCCGCGTGTCGTAGTCTCTTGCTCTAGTGTTTCGCTTGACGTCAAGTAACACCTTTGTTGGAGAATTGCCGCATGTTGACGTTGGAGATGATCATGGCTTTAATTATTGTTCACTTTAATTCCTGTTTAACAACTAAAATTGGATTAAGCAGAGGCATCGGTGGGTGATAGGTAAGTTTTGGTTTCCGACCGCCCACTTGTGTCCCGTAGGACCCGAGTTCTTGACACCTGTTCCGAGATCGAGCGCGCTAACCACAGGTGGGGAGATATGGGCCCCCCATTGATAATTACCTGATTTCAAAGTATTGTACTGGGGGCCACAACTAGTTTCAGGATTTATTTACTATCCTGTACTGCCATGCTTTACGCTTTATTTACGATTGTGAGGAGCACTGCTGTCTTGTTTAGGAAGCGGAGTGATTACGCTGTATCGATCCCCGATTGGGGATCTGCCGTCATGACCATTGTCGCAAACCCTAAGTCCGTCTCGAGACCGCCGACCGCTTGGTGTACTTAGTGGGGTGGCCCCGTGCTTGCTTTGTGCAGGAACGTCGTGACTTAGGCCCCGCCGACATACCGATGGGTGTATGTTAACCGATCCGCAAAAGGGTCGAAGTGCCTGTGGATACTTTGGTGCACCCCTGCAGGGTTAAATCTTTTCGAGAAGCCGTGTCCGCGGTTATGGACGACTTGGAGCACAGTGTCTGATCATAGACAACTATAACTAAAGTTTACTGTTTTAAATTGACTTGTTTCCGATATGATTAGTAATCAGCTTCACTACAACGGCATGGCTAAGTAAAAGTATCAACGACTGCTGGGTTTTGGGTTATCTCATGATAATTGAATCTGACTAGTAAGTGATGCCACTATAACGGAATGACTAACTAAAAGTGCCCACTGCTTACTTTATCAGGACGATTATCTAAACCTGACTAGTAATTGCTGCCACGATAACTGAATAAGTAAAATTGCCAACCGTGTGAGTTCCTCGGTTGACTTCCTCGTTGGTCTTGAGGGGGAAACGCCAGGATGGGTTTGTTTGATTATAGTCTCAGGTTGGATCCGAATAGGTCTTTCTCACCCCCTCTGATAGCCGCCAGTTGTATCGAGTCTCTATAGGTTGTTTAGTGTATGCTGCCGCTCCGCTCAGTCCACCATACCTATGTAGGCGAGGACCGCCGAATTCTAGCCTCGCCGTATCGCCTCGATCGACGCTCCTCTTTTCCTTTTCCCTTTGTCGGCACCCCTTTTGTTTAAGCAGGTTTTGAGATCGACGCCGTTAGTGGTTACCCTTCCGCTTGGGCGAGGGTTATGGGCGCCATTGGTTATTCTTCGGGCTCTTAGCCCCATTTGCATCTTGTCCGTAGTCGGACGCTCGATTATTTTCAAGGTGATTTGGATCTTTGTATATTATATTTGTATTCTTGCCTCTTTGAGTCGCTGTTGTATATATCTGCTCTGTGGGTCCCATCGAGGACTGCTGTGTAATGTTATTACTTTGCTTTCCACCCGCAGAAAGTGCTGGTGGCACCTTGAATCGTTTCTATGCGGGTTTGGCGAGTTTTGCTAAAACTTGCATAGGGCCGATTCGAGGGTGTTACAGAGTGGTATCGAGCTCAGCTACGATATTCTACAAGTCCACTCAGAGGATAACCTAGCTAACGGCCGCAGTAGAGTGTCAAAACTATTTTTGCAAAATTGGTTGGATAGTTCTGATTAGGTCTAATTTTACTCCTTACCCTCTATTCCCTCTCATCTCGTGTTTTGAATCTGCTCTCTTATCTTTTCTTGAGTCCAGGATTTCTCGTGGTTGGGTTTCAAGTACCTTCGTGGTTTCGCCTCCTTGATAACGGTGTTCTACCGCCCGGTGTTCAAGCTGCCTGATGAATCCGTCTACGGTGTTACCATTCTTTATTCCTTGTTTGTTCCTTCCGGTGTTTCGACACGTGACATCCTCACGCTCCGGCGTAGACTGCATCACTCCTTTGATCCGAATCTCGCTTGTCGAGATCTTCAGTCTGAATCCTGAGAGTTGGTTGCATAATCTGTCTATTCGTGTACATAGTAATGCTTTGAGTGCGGGATGGAGTCGCGACCATACCACTACTCTTATCATTCGCTTATGTACATTGAATGGTGGATCGATGCAATTTTACTCCTTCCATGGAAGTTAGAGGTGGCCTTACCTTTAACTTCGTCCGTTGTTTTCCGGAGTGCTCTCTCGACGATCACGGACAACGACCTCTTGTTAGTGGTGTCGCGAAGATCTACACGAAGCGAGAAGACGCAGATCGCCGACCTTTCCTTCCGGTACCATGAGGCGGATCTCGAGGGCGAGATCCCTTGTTAGTGGTGTCGAATTGTGGCATCCCGCAAAACCACTACTAGAAAATCGCGTTGAATTTGTGCATTGCATCGTCATCATCATGTTGTTTGTCTAAAACTATTTCGCAAAAACCTGTTTTATTTTCTAAGACGCCCCATCCTAATTCAAACGCAAAACCCGGGCCGCCGGATTATTTTGTTTTGGCCGCGAGCGGTTTGCAAACGGTCCAATTAAACAAATAAAAATTTAGTTTATTTTAGCGGGGGCAGTCGAACGGGCCGTCCCGACCCGAACGACCACCCCCAGTTTAAAAGTCGGTCCACCTAACCACCCTGCTAATCCTATAGCTACCCATAGATCTACCCAACCTACCCCTCCACCTCACCCTGCCCAATCCCCAAACGCCACCTCAGCACACCCCTCTCCCTCTACCTACCCCACGCCGCCACTTGGCCCAGACCCCACCCCCTCTCTCTCCTCCCTCACCTCTCTCTCTCAGCACTCACCCCGCCCAACCCACTCACATCTCACGCACACCACGCACGCCTTGCCAGCCCCCTCACCGCCTGTGGGCTCCACACACCCACCACGTCCCACCGCGTGCCCCGGCCCCACCCCTGGCGTCCCTGTCCCCCGAGCCAACCGCCCATCCCACGCACGCGAGCCCTCCCCTGCGTCGTCTTCTTCCCTGGCCGCTGCCGCTCCTTCTCTCTCTCCTCTCCCTCCCAGCAGAAGCGCGCGCGCCACCACCTGCAGCGCTGCCACCTCCACTCCCCTTCCCTGCAACGCGCCACTGCAACCTCCTGCGCCGCTGGCTGAAGCCGCCCCGGGTCCCCTCGCCTGGCTCGCCTCCTGCCGCTCCCGCAGCCACCTCGCTCCGCCCCGCCTGGCGTCACCGCTGCCCCGCCCGGCTGCCGCCCTGCCGCTCCCTCCACCGCACCTCCCGCGTGCTCCTCCTCTAGCTCGCCTCGCGCGCCTGCCACCTCCCTCCGCCGCCATTCCTTCAAGTTCGCCGTCCGCCTCCAAGAGCCCCTCGCCGCGCGGCGCCTGCCCCGCCGCCAAGCCGCCCGGCGCCTCCCTAGCCTCCGCTGGCCGCGAGTTCCGCCGCCAGCGCGTCTCCATCGGCCCGCCCCGCACTTCGCCCCGCACCTTCGCCGCTGCCGAGCCGCGTCGGCCGCAGTCCGTCCCTCCGCCACCGCTGTCCGTCGGCGCCTGGGAGAGCCCTCCTCGTGGCCGTCCCTTGAAGCGCCCGTTTGCAGTATCTCAGGCCGAGACCGCCGCTAGCTACAAGACCTGCTCATGGCGCGGATATGATGTTCGTGGAGGTTGCCGAGGCCAACGGAAGACCGAGCCGGAACCAAGTCTGCCTTGACAAGCGATCCAGGATCTTCACCGTAGCCGCCAAGTTCTCCGTCTGGGGCGACGCTGCCTTCAACATGAACCGCCATGAACTTCTTCCCGGATCCGAATACCGTGGACGCCAAGTCCCCGGGTTCAAAGGCGACCAGAACCCCGATCCGGAACGCCAAGATCTTCCCCTCGGGACATCGGAATGCCCCCGGACGACAAGACCGACACAATGGCGCGGGCCCGATGAGACCCTCGCAACGGCAAGACCGACCCCGTGGGACCCGGAAAGACCTTCGCGATGACGAGAACGACGCCGACCCAAGTTCTGCTCCCCGGACATCGAGACCCGCATGACAAGATCTGCCCCGATACCGAGAACGACCCCGGAGTCCGAGAACGACCCCGGCAGAACCCTGGACCCCGAGACCGGACCCTGGACCCTATCGAACCCCGAACCCCGGAACCCAAGATCGTCGAGCCCCCTCTGATGTGTGACCCCTTTTTCCCGAACCCTATTTTATAACATATCAATTTGTTGCACATTAAATTGTCATTCCCGCATGCATAGCATTGGTTTGGGGGCCTTATGCTGATTCACCTAATAATTAAATATGGGGCCCATATGCGGGCAAATCTAGCCTTATATTGGCCTCATTTAAACTTGTGTAGCGAACCCGTATCATCTTTCGCCATGTAAAACAACATTTAAATTGCGGGGTAGCTAAACAACTTGAACCATCTAATTAATTGTCGGGACCCCGGTTCCGCTTAATACTGACCTAATTGCATCGCACCTTTGCCATGCCATGCATCATACATGCATCATGCCGATCTTCTGGCGTTGTATTAAATATTGCATCCGGTGTTTCTTCTAGTGTTTTGGTTCTTCGTGGATAAGGCCGTTGAGTTGATGTGAGCTTCGCCCCGATCTTCGGTTGACCCTTCGACAATGTTTCCAGGCGAGCATCTCCCTCTTTCTACCTATCTTACTTTTCTAGTATTTATTTCCCTCCTATTGATCTTTGCTATCTGTGTTGCGATGCTTTAGTTTCGTACCCGTGATATCCCTTGCAGCCATATATAGCCCTGGACACATCCTATTACCTGTTGTTTGGTAGATAGTGGGCCCGCGTGTCGTATTCTCTTGCTCTAGTGTTTCGCTTGACGTCAAGTAACACCTTTGTTGGAGAATTGCCGCATGTTGACGTTGGAGATGATCATGGCTTTAATTATTGTTCACTTTAATTCCTGTTTAACAACTAAAATTGGATTAAGCAGAGGCATCGGTGGGTGATAGGTAAGTTTTGGTTTTCGACCGCCCACTTGTGTCCCGTAGGACCCGAGTTCTTGACACCTGTTCCGAGATCGAGCGCGCTAACCACAGGTGGGGAGATATGGGCCCCCCATTGATAATTACCTGATTTCAAAGTATTGTACTGGGGCCACAACTAGTTTCAGGATTTATTTACTATCCTGTACCTATGCCATGCTTTACTGCTTTATTTACGATTGTGTGAGGAGCACGCTGTACTGTTTAGGAAGCGGAGTGATTACGCTGCATCGGCGATCCCGATTGGGGATCTGCGTCGCCATCTGACCATTGTCGCAAACCCTAAGTCCGTCTCGAGACCGCCGACTTCGCTTGGTGTACTTAGTGGGTGGCCCCGTGCTTGCTTTGGTCCGGAACGTCGTGACTTAGGCCCCGCCGACATACCGATGGGTGTATGTTAACGATCCGGCAAAAGGGTCAAGTGCTGTGGATACTTTGGTGCACCCTGCAGGTTAAATCTTTTCGAGAAGCCGTGTCCGCGGTTATGGACGACTTGGAGCACAGTGTCTGATCATAGACAACTATAACTAAAGTTTACTGTTTTAAATTGACTTGTTTCCGATATGATTAGTAATCAGCTTCACTACAACGGCATGGCTAAGTAAAAGTATCAACGACTGCTGGGTTTTGGGTTATCTCATGATAATTGAATCTGACTAGTAAGTGATGCCACTATAACGGAATGACTAACTAAAAGTGCCCACTGCTTACTTTATCAGGACGATTATCTAAACCTGACTAGTAATTGCTGCAACGATAACTGAATAAGTAAAATTGCCAACCGTGTGAGTTCCTCGGTTGACTTCCTCGTTGGTCTCGAGGGGGAAACGCCAGGATGGGTTTGTTTGATTATAGTCTCAGGTTGGATCCGAATAGGTCTTTCTCACCCCCCTCTGATAGCCGCCAGTTGTATCGAGTCTCTATAGGTTGTTTAGTGTATGCTGCCGCTGCCGCTCAGTCCACCATACCTATGTAGGCGAGGACCGCCGAATTCTAGCCTCGCCGTCTTGGCCTCGATCGACGCTCCTCTTTTCCTTTGCCCTTTGTTGGCACCTTTTGTTTAAGCAGGTTTTGAGATCGACGTTAGCGGGGTTACCCTTCCGCTTGGCACAGGCAGGGTTATGGACGCCATTGGTTATTCTTCAGGGCTCTTAGCCCCATTTGCATCTTGTCCGTAGTCGGACGCTCGATTATTTTCAAGGTGATTTGGATCTTTGTATATTATATTTGTATTCTTGACTCTTTGAGTCGCTGTTGTATATATCTGTTCTGTGGGTCCCATCGAGGACTGCTGTGTAATGTTATTACTTTGCTTTCCACCCGCACGAAAGTGCCTGGTGGGCACCTTCGAATCGTTTCTATGCGGGTTTGGCGAGTTTTGCTAAAACTTGCATAGGGCCGATTCTGAGGGTGTTACAAAGCCCCTCACCTTCAATAAAGGTAAGGGTGCAAGGAAGCCCTTCAAGAAAGGCGGCGGCAAGCACGTTGCCCCTGCTGAGAAGAAGCTCAAGTCTGGTCCTAAACCGGACACTGAGTGCTTCTATTGCAAGGACAAGGGTCATCGAAGCGAATCGTCTGTCAAGTACTTAGCGACAAGAAGGCTGGCACCATCAAAGGTATATTTGATATACATGTTATTGATGTTTTCCTTACTAGCCCTCGTTGTAGTGCCTGGGTATTTGATACCGGTTCAGTTGCTAATATTTGTAACTCAAATCAGGAGCTACGGAATAGGCAATGACTTATGAGGATGAGGTGGCGTGCTGGCAACGGATCAAGAGTTGATGTGATGGCCGTCGGCACGCTCTCCTTAGTTTTACCTTCGGGATTAGTTTTAAACCTTAATAAGTGTTATTATGTGCCTGCGTTGAGCATGAACATTATTTCTGGATCTTGTTTATTGCAAGACGGTTATTCATTTAAATCGGAGAATAATGGTTGTTCTATTTATATGAGTAACATCTTTTATGGTCATGCACCTATTGTGAATGGTTTATTTCTTCTAAATCTCGAAAGGGATGAAACACACATCCATAACATTGAGGCTAAGAGATGCAAAGTAGATAGTGATAATACTACTTATTTGTGGCAATCGCTGTCTAGGTCATATTGGTGTAAAGCGCATGAAGAAACTCCATTCTAATGGACTTTTGGAGTCTCTTGATTTTGAATCATTTGACACATGCGAACCATGCCTCATGGGCAAGATGATCAAAACCCCGTTCTCCGGTATGATGGAGCGAACAACGGACTTGTTGGAAATCATACATACCGATGTATGCGGACCTATGAGTGTTTCGACGCGCGGTGGATATCGCTATTTTCTCACTTTTACCGATGACTTAAGTAGATATGGGTATATCTATTTAATGAAACATAAATCTGAAACATTTGAAAAGTTCAAAGAATTTCAGAATGAAGTGGAGAACCATCATAACAGAAAGATTAAGTTTCTACGATCCGATCGTGGAGGTGAATATTTGAGTTATGATTTTCTCACGCATCTTAAAGCAAGCGGAATTGTTTCGCAACTCACGCCACCCGGAACACCACAGCGCAATGGTGTGTCTGAACGCCGGAATCGAACCTTATTAGATATGGTCCGATCGATGATGTCTCTTACTGATTTGCCATTATCATTTTGGGGTTATGCATTAGAAACCGCTGCATTCACTTTAAATAGGGCACCATCTAAATCCGTTGAGACGACACCGTATGAACTGTGGTTTGGTGCTAAACCTAAGTTGTCGTTTCTTAAAGTTTGGGGATGCGAAGCTTACGTCAAGAAGTTGATGCCGGACAAGCTCGAACCCAAAGCGGAGAAATGCGTCTTCATAGGATACCCTAAGGAAACTATTGGGTATACCTTCTATCACAGAACCGAAGGCAAAGTGTTTGTCGCAAAGAACGGTTCCTTTCTTGAGAAAGAGTTTCTCTCAAAAGAAGTGAGTGGGAAGGAAAGTAGACTGGACGAGGTTATTGAACCTTCTCTTGAATTGGAGAGTAGAGAAGCACCTGAAATTGTTCCAGTGCCGCCTGCACCAACAATAGAGGAAGCTAATGACAAGGATCATGAAGCTTCGGACGATGCTGCTACTAAACGTCACAGGTCGACAAGGTCGCGTGCCCCTCCTGAGTGGTACGGGAACCCTGTCTTGACTGTCTTGCTAGTAGAAGACAGTGAACCTACGAACTATGAGGAAGCGATGATGAGCCCAGACTCTGAGAAATGGCTAGAAGCCATGAAATCTGAATTAGGATCCATGAGCAAAAACCAAGTATGGACTTTGGTGGACCCTCCTAGCGACCGAAAGGCCGTTGAGTGCAAATGGATCTTCAAGAAGAAAACGGACGCGGATGGTAATGTTACCGTCTATAAAGCACGGCTTGTCGCGAAAGGTTTTCGACAAGTTCAAGGTGTTGATGTAACACCCTCAGAATCGGATCTATGCAAGTTTTAACGAAACCCGCCAAACCCGCATAGAAACGATTCAAAGGTGCCCACCAGGCACTTTCGTGCGGGTGGAAAACGAAGTAATAACATTACACAACAGTCCTCGATGGGACCCACATAACAGATATATATATACAACACGACTCCAGGAGTCAAGAATACAGATATACGGTACAAAGATCCAAAACCTTAAAAGATGGTCGCGTCCGACTACGGACAAGATGCAAATGGGGCTAAGAGCCCTGAAGAATAACCAATGGCGTCCATAACCCTGTGCCAAGCCGGAAGGTAACCCGCTAACGACGTCGATCTCAAAACCTGCTTAAACAAAAGGTGCCGACAAAGGGCAAAGGAAAAGAGGAGCGTCGATCTTGAGGCCAAGATGCAGCGAGACTAGAATTCGGTCCTCGCCTACATAGTTATGGTGGACTGGCGGCGTGCAGCATAATCGAGCAACCTATAGAGACTCGATACAATGGCGGCTATCGATAGGGGTAAGAAAGACCTATTCGAACCAACCTGATTCTACCATCAAACAAACCCATCACGGTGTGTTTCCCCGAAAACCAAACGAGGAAGTCAACCGAGGAACTCACGCTGGCGCTTTATTTATTCAGTTATCGTTGCGGCAATTACTAGTCAAGTATAGATAATCATCCTGATAAAATAAGCAGTGGGCACTTTTAGTTAATCATTCCATTGTAGTTGCAACACTTACTAATCAGATACAATTAGCATGAGATAACCCAAAAACCCAGCAGTTGTTGGTACTTTTATTCAGCCATTCCGTTGTAGTTGCCATAATTACTAGTCAGGTACAATGGTCGCAAGCGACAACTCAAACAAGCAATTGTGGGTAGTATTATTTAACCATTCCATTATAGTGAAGCTGATTACTAGTCATTATAAAGTCAAATTTATAGCAATAAACTTTAGTTATGCTTGTCTATGGTCGAGATACTGTGCTCCAAGTCGTCCATAACATGGACACGACTTTGAAAGTTTTAACCCGCCGGGTGCACAAATAGCAACACACACACGATCAACCTCGGAAAAACCAAATCAAAACCCAACAAGGTCTTCACGATGAGCAATCACAAGATTCAGAAATATTTAGGGGCCACCCCATTGAGTAGAACATAGCAAGTAAGCAAGCTCCGAGACGGACTCAAGGTTTGGGTGAGCGTGCACGCATTTGGGAACCCAAAGCGGCTTGTCGACACCATGAATCGTGTCACGATCCTAAACGACAGTGCTATCCGTCGCACAATTTAAATAAGGCAAGAAAAGCATGGCATAAGTACAGGATAGTAAATAAAACCTCAAACTAGTTTGTGGCCCCAAGAAATAAGTATGAATCAAGCTCGCTAAGGGGCCCATAATTCCCATATGTGGATAGCGCGATAAATGAAGGAAGGTATCAAGTACTCGGGTCCCACGGACACAAGTGGGCGGTCGAAACCAAATATTATCTATCACCCACGATGCCTCTGCTTACTTCAATTTTAGTTGTTAAACAGAATTAAAGTGAACGAAAAGTAAAGCGAGATCATCTCCAACATCCAACATGTGGCAATACTCCAACAATCGTGGCACTTGACGACACGCAAGATTTTGAGCAAGCTTATCACGCGCAAGTCCAACTATCTACCAAACAACAGGTAATAGGATGTGTCCAAGGCAATATATGGCTACAAGGGGATATCACGGGTACGGAAACTAGAGCATCGCAACACAGGTAGCAATAGATCAACAGGAGGGAATAAATACTATAAAAGTAAGATAGGTAGAAAGGGGGAGATGCTCGCCTGAAAACATCATCGAAGGTTCAACCGAAGATCGGGGCGAAGCTCACATCAACTCAACGTCCTTATCCGCGAAGAAGCAAAATGCTAGAAGAAACACCGGATGCAATATTTAATACTACGGCAAAAGATCGGGCATGCTTATGATATGATGCATGGCATGGCAAAGGTGCAATGCAATTAGGTCATATTAAGCGGAACCGGGGTCCCGACAATTAATTAGATGGCTCATGTTATTTATCTACCCCGCAAATTAAATGTTGCATTAGCAAGACAAAAGATGGCACCGGTTCGCTACACAAGTTTAAATGAGGCCAATATAAGGCTAGATTTGCCCGCATATGGGCCCCATATTTAATTAGAGGTGAATCAGCATAAGGCCCCCAAACCACATGAAAAAGAGCATGCATGAACAATTAATATGCGACAAGTTGTATTATATTATAAAATAGGGTTTCGGGAAGGGGTTCACACATTGAGGGGTCTCGACGGACTTGGGGTTCCGGGGTTCGGGGTCGGTCTCAGGGTCCGGATCTGGGTTTCGACGGGATCGTTCTCGGACTCCGGGATCGTTCTCGGATATCGGGGGTAGTTCTTGTCGCATCCGGGAAGCAGGACTTGTTGCGGCGTCGGGGCGCATCGGACTCGCCCTGGGCGATGTCGTTCTTGTCGTCGTGCCGATCTTGTCGGGTCCCACGGGGTCGGTCTTGCCGTTGCGAGGGTCTTGTCGGGTCCTCGAACCAGATCGGTCTTGGCGTTCGGTCGGAGATCTTGGCGTTCCTTGTCTTGTCGAAGGCTTTGTTGATCTACGACGAAGAACTTAGCATCATCGGGGTCCGAGAAGGAGATCTTGTCGCGCCCCGACATCGATGCGCTTGTCTAACCTGTAGCTCTTGTCCGTCGGGTGGTCCATTGACACGTATCACCGCTTCCCATCGAAAGTCGGAGAACTAAAACACAGCCACCATCTTGGCACCAAAGTCGACAAAACCACCTCTGATTATCTTTGCGGTCACCTTACAACAACCAAGCACCTCAAGAGAGGCAGAGATCGAAAAGGGGCAGGGACGGAGGAACGCGCCCGAAAAGGAGGGCGTTAATGCTGCAGGCCACGGCAGGCGGTGGGCGAGGGCCACTCGGGAGGAGCTCGGCGGGGACGGTCATGGCGGGTAAGGCGAGGGGCCGTTTCTGGGCGGGGCAGCGGGCGAGGTGAGAGGCGGGAGGAGGCAGGGTAGGGGTGAGGTCGGCTGCAGGAGGCAAGAGGAAGGCAGAGAGGAGGGCGCTGATGGGGCGAGGCGGCCGGGCTGGGACCACGCGCAAGGTGAGGTGGGGTCGAGGCTGGCGGAGGCTGCCGACGAGGCGTGGGACGCGGGCGTGAGGAGGCATGCTTGGCGCGCAAGGCGGCAATTGAAGGAGAGGCGAGCGAGCGGAGGAGGAAGGCGGCGGCCGCGCTGGCCGAGGTCGAGGAGGGGAACGAACCTAGGCGACAGACGCAGGCTGCATGGGAGCTTGAGGGGCGACGGGAGGCGGTCGGAGGGGAAGATGAGGAAGGGGAGCGGGGCGGTCGGCGACTGGGAGAGGAGGGGCGCCGCGCCCGCCGGAGCTGTGGAAGACAGGGGGCGGGGAGACGCGGTGGGGAAGAGGACGCGGGGAAAGGGAAGAGAAGGCAAGGCGTGGACAAGGGGGCTGGGGTGGGTCAGGGATCAGGGGCTTGTCGGTGGGGGAAAAAAGGCGTCTTGGCGTCATTGTGTGTTGTGTCTTTGGTGTGTGGGGGTGTGGGTTGTGCTTTGAGAGAGGGAAGGGAGAGAGAGAGAGGAGGTGAGCCAAGTGGCGGCGCGGGATTGGGTAGAGAGAGGGGAGAGGTGAGGTGTCAGGTGGGGATTGGGTGGGGTGATGTGGAGGGGGGTGTGGGTAGATAGGTTGGTAGGTTTAGGAATTAGGTGGACCGATTAATTTCTGGGGGTGGTCGTTCGGGTCGATCCGGCCCGTTCGACTGCCCCTACTGAAAATAATTCAAAGTTTTATTTATTTAAACAGAGCCCTTGCAAACCGAAACCGACAAAACAATTAATCCGGAGTCCCGGGTTTGAATTTGAAAACAAGACGGGGCGTTTTTAGAGAACAAAAACAGGCTTTGCGAAAATAGTTTTAAGCAAACAATGCATGATGATGACGATGCAATGCACAAATTCAACGCGATTTTCTAGTAGTGGTTTTGCGGGATGCCACAATTCGACACCACTAACAAAGGATCTCGCCCTCGAGATCCGCCTCATGGTACCGGAAAGGAAGGTCGGCGATCTAAATCTTCTCGCTTCATGTAGATCCGCACGACACCACTAACAAGGGTTGTTGTCCGTGATCGTCGAGAGAACACTCCGGAACAAAAGGTCGAAGGTAGAGGTATCAACAAAATAAAGCCACCTCTATCTTCGATGGAAAGGGGGGAACCGATGCATTCTCATCCACTTCAATGTACAAAAGCGAATAGAAGGGGTAGTCGGCATGGGGGCCAATCCATCACGCACCCAAACTATTACTCTGCACAATCGGTAAATAAGCGTGCAACCATTCTCGGAATCAGACTGAAGATCTCGACAAGCGAGGTTCGGAACAAAGGAGTGATGCAGACTCGGCATCGGATCTGACGTAGATGATGTCGTTGCGTCGGAAAACTCCGGAAGGCACAAACAAGGAACAAAGAATGATACCACAGATAAAGGATCACTCAGATAGCATGAAGTCCGGATGGTAGAACACCGTGATCAAAGGGGGAGGCGAAACCCTGAAGGTACGACGGGACCCAACCACGAGAAGTCCTGGACTCGAAGCAAGAGAAGAGAGCAGATTCAAAACACGCAGAGATGAGAGGAGAGCATCAGAGGGTTAAGGAGTAAAATCAGACCTAATCAGAACTATCCAACCGATTTTGCAAAAATAGTTTTGACACTCTACTTCGGCCGTTAGCTAGGTTATCCTACAGGCTGGACTTAGGGGTATCGCATGGCCGAGCTCGATACCACTCAGTAACACCTCGAAATCGGACCTATGCAAGTTTTAAAAAACCCGCCAAACCCGCATAGAAACGATTCAAAGGTCACCAGCACTTTCGCGGGTGGAAAACGAAGTAATAACATTACACAACAGTCCTCGATGGGACCCACAGCAGATATATACAACACGACTCAGGGAGTCAAGAATACAGATATACGGTACAAAGATCCAAAACCTTAAAGATGGTCGCGTCCGACTACGGACAAGATGCAAATGGGGCTAAGAGCCAAGAATAACCAATGGCGTCCATAACCCTTGCCTGTGCCAAGCGGAAGGGTAACCTCGCTAACGCCGTCGATCTCAAAACCTGCTTAAACAAAAGGGTGCCGAAAGGGCAAAGGAAAAGAGGAGTCGATCGAGGCCAAGACACGGCGAGACTAGAATTCGGCGGTCTCGCCTACATAGTTATGGTGGATCGAAGCGGCGGCAGATGTGCAAAGCAACCTATAGAGACTCGATACAACTGGCGGCTATCAGATAGGGGTAAGAAAGACCTATTCGGAACCAACCTGATTCTACCATCAAACAAACCCATCCTGGTGTTTCCCCCTCGAAACCAAACGAGGAAGTCAACCGAGGAACTCACACCGTTGGCAATTTTATTTATTCAGTTATCGTTGCGGCAATTACTAGTCAAGTATAGATAATCATCCTGATAAAATAAGCAGTGGGCACTTTTAGTTAATCATTCCATTGTAGTTGCAACACTTACTAATCAGATACAATTAGCATGAGATAACCCAAAAACCCAGCAGTTGTTGGTACTTTTATTCAGCCATTCCGTTGTAGTTGCCATAATTACTAGTCAGGTACAATGGTCGCAAGCGACAACTCAAACAAGCAATTGTGGGCAGTATTATTTAACCATTCCATTATAGTGAAGCTGATTACTAGTCATTATAAAGTCAAATTTATAGCAATAAACTTTAGTTATGCTTGTCTATGGTAGATATCAGGCTCCAAGTCGTCCATAAATCATGACACGGCTTTCAGAAAGTTTTAACCCGGCCGGGGTGCACAAATAGCAACACACATGATCAACCTCGGAAAAACCAAATCAAAACCCAACGAGGTCTTCACGACAGAGCAATCACAATATTCAGAAATATTTCAGGGGGCCACCCCATTGAGTAGAACCGCAACGAAGTAAGCAAGCTCCGAGACGGACTCAAGGTTTGGGTAGACTCACGTGAACGATGGGAACCCAAAAGCTGGCTTGTCGACACAAGGAATCGTGTCCCGATCCTAACAAAGACAGCATCTCGTCGCACAATTTAAATAAGGCAGTAAAGCATGGCATAAGTACAGGATAGTAAATAAAACCTCAAACTAGTTTGTGGCCCCAAGAAATAAGTATGAATCAAGCTCTGGCTAAGGGGGGCCCATAATTCCCCATATGTGGATAGCGCGATAAATCAAGGAACAGGTATCAAGTACTCGGGGTCCTACGGGACACAAGTGGGCGGTCGGAAACCAAATATTATCTATCACCCACCGATGCCTCTACTTACTTCAATTTTAGTTGTTAAACAGGAATTAAAGTGAACGAAAAGTAAAGCCGAGATCATCTCCAACATCTAACATGTGGCAATACTCCAACAACTGTGGCACTTGACGACACGCAACAGCACTTGAGCAAGCGACTACGACGCGCAAGTCCAACTATCTACCAAACAACAGGTAATAGGATGTGTCCAAGGCAATATATGGCTACAAGGGGATATCACGGGTACGGAAACTAGAGCATCGAAACACAGGTAGCAATAGATCAACAGGAGGGAATAAATACTATAAAAGTAAGATAGGTAGAAAGGGGGAGATGCTCGCCTGAAAACATCGTCGAAGGTTCGACCGAAGATCGGGGCGAAGCTCCCATCAACTCAACGGCCTTATCCGCGAAGAAGCAAAACGCTAGAAGAAACACCGGATGCAATATTTAATACTACGGCAAAATATCGGGCATGCTTATGATATGATGCATGGCATGGCAAAGGTGCAATGCAATTAGGTCATATTAAGCGGAACCGGGGTCCCGACAATTAATTAGATGGCTCATGTTATTTATCTACCCCGCAAATTAAATGTTGCATTAGCAAGACAAAAGATGGCACCGGTTCGCTACACAAGTTTAAATGAGGCCAATATAAGGCTAGATTTGCCCGCATATGGGCCCCATATTTAATTAGAGGTGAATCGGCATAAGGCCCCCAAACCACATGAAAAAGAGCATGCATGAATAATTAATATGCGACAAGTTGTATTATATTATAAAAATAGGGTTTCGGGAAGGGGTTCACACATTGAGGGGTCTCGACGGACTTGGGGTTCCGGGGTTCGGGGTCGGTCTCAGGCTCCGGATCTGGGTTTCGACGGGATCGTTCTCGGACTCCGGGATCGTTCTCGGATATCGGAGGTAGTTCTTGTCGCATCCGGGAAGCAGGACTTGGTGCGGCGTCGGGGCGCATCGGACTCGCCCTGGACGATGTCGTTCTTGTCGTCGTGCCGATCTTGTCGGGTCCCACGGGGTCGGTCTTGCCGTTGCGAGGGTCTTGTCGGGTCCTCGAACCAGATCGGTCTTGGCGTTCGGTCGGAGATCTTGGCGTTCCTTGTCTTGTCGAAGGCCTTGTTGATCTACAACGAAGAACTTAGCGTCATCGGGGTCCGAGAAGGAGATCTTGTCGCGCCCCGACATCGATGCGCTTGTCTAACCTGTAGCTCTTGTCCGTTGGGTGGTCCATTGACACGTATCACCGCTTCCCATCGAAAGTCGGAGAACTAAAACACAGCCACCATCTTGGCACCAAAGTCGACAAAACCACCTCTGATTATCTTTGCGATCACCTTACAACAACCAAGCACCTCAAGAGAGGCAGAGATCGAAAAGGGGCAGGGACGGAGGAACGCGCCCAGGGACGAAAAGGGAGGGGCGCTCGCAGCGGCTTTGCAGGGCCACGGCAGGGCAAGGCGGAGCCGCGGGCAGGGGCCACTCGGGAGGAGCTCGGCAGGGACGGTCATGGCGGGTAGGCGATGAGGGGCCGGCGGCTCTGGGGCGGGGCCGAGGGCGGCGAGGTGAGAGGCGGGGAGGAGGCGAGGGGTGACGAGGTCGGCCACGCTGGAGACGGCGGCTCAAGGCCAAGGAGGAGGGCGGCAGGCCGGCTGGTCAGAGGCGGTCACTGGGCAGCGGGTGGCGCCAAAGCACCGGGCGGCGCAGGTCATGGCAGGCGGATGCAGGAGGAGGAAGGCCGGGCGGAGGCGCGGCGACGGGGCGACCGGCGCCGGGGGGCGCGGCCGGGACGGCAAGGCGTGGAGGAAGGCGGGCCGGAGGCGGGTCGAGGCTGCAGGGACGCGTGGAGGCAGGGCGGCAGGTCACACACGGGCTGGGACGGGACGGCGGGAGAGGCGGTGGAGCGGAGCGGAGAGGGAGGAAGGCGGCGTCAGCTGGCAGCGGGCTGAGGTCGAGGAGGGGAACGCAGCCCTGCAGGCGGCGGCGCCGTACGCGAGCCAGGGCGGGGGAGCTTGAGGGGCGACGGGAGGCGGTCGGAGGGGAAGATGAGGAAGGGGAGCGGGGCGGTCGGCGACTGGGAGAGGAGGGGCGCCGCGCCCGCCGGAGCTATGGAAGACAGAGGCGGGGAGACGCGGTGGGGAAGAGGACGCGGGGGAAAGGGAAGAGAAGGACAGGAAGGCGCGGGGACAAGGGGGCCAGGGTGGGGCCGGGTGCGGGGATCCCGAGGGGGGGTTGTCGGTGGGGGAAAAGTGTGGCGTGCGCGTGCTTGTGTTGTGTGCTGGTGTGGGGGTGTGGGTTTTGTGCTGAGAGAGAGAGAGGAAAGGGAGAGAGAGGAGGTGAGCCAAGTGGCGGCGCGGGATTGGGTAGAGAGAGGGGAGAGGTGAGGTGTCAGGTGGGGATTGGGTGGGGTGATGTGGAGGGGGGTGTGGGTAGATAGGTTGGTAGGTTTAGGAATTAGGTGGACCGATTAATTTCTGGGGGTGGTCGTTCGGGTCGATCCGGCCCGTTCGACTGCCCCTACTGAAAATAATTCAAAGTTTTATATATTTAAACAGAGCCCTTGCAAACCGAAACCGACAAAACAATTAATCCGGAGTCCCGGGTTTGAATTTGAAAACAAGACGGGGCGTTTTTAGAAAACAAAAACAGGCTTTGCGAAAATAGTTTTAAGCTAACAATGCATGATGATGACGATGCAATGCACAAATTCAACGCGATTTTCTAGTAGTGGTTTTGCGGGATGCCACAGTTGACTACGATGAGACTTTCTCTCCCGTAGCGATGTTTAAGTCCATTCGGATTTTATTAGCAATTGCTGCGTTTCATGATTATGAAATATGGCAGATGGATGTCAAGACTGCGTTCCTCAATGGAAACATTGATGAAGAGTTGTATATGATGCAACCCGAAGGTTTTGTCGATCCTAAGGATGCTGATAAAGTATGCAAACTTCAGCGTTCCATTTATGGACTGAAGCAAGCATCTCGGAGTTGGAACCTTTTTTTTGATCAAGTGATCAAGAGCTTTGGATTTGTTCCAAATTGCTACGAAGCTTGCATCTACAAGAAAGTGAGTGGGAGCTCGGTGACGTTTCTGGTACTATATGTGGATGACATATTGATTATTGGAAATGACATCAACATGCTTAACGATGTGAAGAGTTATTTGAACAAGTGTTTTTCAATGAAAGACCTAGGTGAAGCTACTTATATATTGGGCATCAAAATCTATAGAGATAGTCAAAGACGCCTGATAGCTTTAATCCAGAGTACTTACCTAGACAAAGTTCTGAAAAGGTTCAGAATGGATAAGGCAAAGAAAGGTTCAGTGCCTATGTTGTCAGGTAAGATATTGAGCAAGGCTCAGTGTCCAGCTACGCTAAATGATAGGGAAGCTATGAGAAAAGTGCCTTATGCCTCGTCCATAGGTTCTATCATGTATGCCATGCTATGTACTAGACCGTATGTGTCCAATGCTCTTAGTTTGACGAGCAGGTACCAAAGTGATCCAGGAGTGGAACACTGGACAGCCGTGAAGAACATCCTAAAGTACCTAAATAGAACTAAAGAAATGTTCTTAGTCTATGGGGGTGATGAACAACTCGTCGTAAAAGGTTACGTCGACGCTAGTTTTGACACCGACAAGGATGATTCTAAATCTCGATGTGATACGTGTATATTTTGAATGGAGGAGTGAGTGGAGAAGCAAGCAAAGCGTGATCGGATCTACATGAGAAGCGGAATACATGGCTGCCGCAGAAGGCCAAGTGAAGGAGTTTGGATCGAAACTTCATCATCGAGCTTGGCGTGGTTCCAAGTGCATTGGACCCACCGGAGATATTGTGTGACAACACCGCGCCATAGCACTCGCTAAGGAACCAAGATATCATCCAAAGACCAAGCATATCAACATAAGTTTCATATAATCCGAGATTATATATCGGATGGAGATCAAGATTAGCAAAGTACATACAGATCCGAATGTCGCATCCATTGACTAAACCTCTTCCACGTGTAAACATGATCAAGACCTCGATTGCCATGGGTGTGAGATTGTTACCAGATGTAAACTAGATTATTGACTCTAGTGCAAGTGGGAGACTGTTGGTATTATGCCCTAGAGGCAATAATAAAGATGTTATTATTATAATTCTTGTTCATGATAATGTTTATATTCCATGCTAGAATTGTATTAAGCGGAAACTTTAATACTTGTGTGGTTTGTGAACAACACCGTGTCCCTAGTACGCCTCTATGGACTAGCCCATTGATCAATGATGGTTAAGGTTTCCTAACCATAGACATGAGTTGTCAATTGATAATGAGATCATATCATTGGGAGAATGATATGGTGGATGACCAAACTAAGCGAAGCAATTAGATCGTGTCATCGTGTTCGTCTTTGCGAAGCTTTTCTTATGTCAAATATTGTATTCCTTAGACCATGAGATAATACAACTCCCTGGTATCGGAAGAAAGCTTTGAGGTCATCAAACGTCATCCTATGAGAGGGTGATCATAAAGGTGTCTCTGAGGTGATCGGAAAGTATCTTGGGTATGTATCGAGATGGGATTTGTCCTCCCAAGTCGGAGAGATATACGGGCCCACTCGGTAATCGATATCAACACCGCTTGCAAGCATGTGGTTAAGGAGTTAATCACAAAGTGATATCGGATTACTGAATCCAGTAAAGTACTTGCTGTGAACGAGATTGAACTAGGTATGACGCACGACGATCAAATCTCGCAAGTAAAAATATCGCGAGACGAAGGGAATATATATATGGGATTGATTGAATCGGCATCGTGGTTCATCCGATATGATCATCGATGAATGTGGAGTCAATATGGGTTTCCGCACTCGATGTTGATTATTGATAGAAGATCATGTCCATATTCTCGAACCCGCAGGTCACACACTTAACGTGTCTCGACGCTAGGATAGATTGGATAATTGGTTTATGAGTTTTTGTTCGAGTCTCGGATGGGATCCGGGACATCACGAGAGGTTCCGGAGTGGTCCGAGAATAAGATTCATATAAGGCAAAGCAGTTTTGGAGTTCGAATTGTTCCGGGTTAATCGGTATTTTACCGGAAGCTTCTAGAACCTTCCGGAAGGGGACCAACGTGGCCCCACCTTCCGGGAGGGGGCATGGGCCTATGAGGGAGTGCCCTGGCTGCATTGGTCCAGGGGCACAAGGCCCCATAGGGCCCAGCCGGCCTAGAGAGGTTTAAACTCGAGATAGACCTTCTAGAAAGGGGGGTTTCCTTGCCCCCCACTCCTTATCCTTTGGGGCCGCCGGTTTGGGCTTGGGGGAGGGGCTAGCTGCGCCTCTATATAAAGAGGGTGGGGCGCACCAACCCCCACACCTTCCCTCAAGCCTCGCCTGCTGCCTCTCTCTCCCTCCCGACTGCGTGTAGGCGAAGCCCTGCTGTAGAAACTCTCCACCAATTGCACCGCGCCGTCGCGTTGTAGATCCAACCCATCTCTCCACCATACTTGATGGACCGAGGAAGGAGGAGACGTCGAGGTGCCGCACGTGTGCATCTCACGGAGGCACCGCCACTTGTAGTGCTAGATAGGATCGGATCGCGAGGAGGAGAAGCAAGTACGACTACATCACCCACGTTCCGACGAACGTTCCGCTGTGCGAATATTCAAGGGTATGAAGATCTAATCCAATCTATCTCGTTGTTTGCATCTCCTAGATTAGATCTTGGCTTTCCCTCAGTTCACATCCGTAGAAAATTTTGATTTACTATGCCGCGAAACCCTTCACCTATGAAATAATATCACCTAACATATATGTAATAAAAGCCTTGCTAATTAAAGAAAAGAAAATGGTGAAAAAAAATGCTTTGCTGTCTATACAGAAGAATACACACGACAAAGATTATCTTTGCCGTGTACCTGACGGCGAGGGCACACGGCAAAGATTCTGCCGTCACCGCCGGGCGTGGTGACCATGAGCCACGGGGCCTACTTCTTTGTCGTGAATATATCTTTGCCGTGTGTCTTCATTGACTTTTCCGTACTGATTTTCTTTGCCGTGTGTTCTTGTCTGTCCATTGCCGTGTTTATTTCTGTACCGTGTTCTTTTTCTGCAGTTTCCGTGCACCTGTTCTTTGCCGTGTTCCTCTTGATTTACACACGGTTCCGGGTCTTTTGGCACACGGCAAAGAGCTGGGTCGACGGCAGCGAACATTTTTCCCGTAGTGTTTATAAGAAGAGTGACATGATTACCAGAAATTTAACTAAAGCAGTATAATATTTGTATAGGAACCCTATGAGTGAAATATGGTTCAAAATTCCATCGGATAAATTGCCATGGATGCACTATCATGTGGAGCTTGACATGGTACATACACTTGGTAAAATGAGATAAGCGGTGAGCGAAGTGCCGTCGTTTTTTCCATGCTATCTATGTTGCTCTAGGCTTGACGAATATCTCTCCTAGTAGAGTTACTTGAAGGCAACATAAACGAATCCGTCGTGACGGCACTAGCCGGGAGGCAGCAACAAACGCGAGTCGCTGGCAAGGAGAAGCACAACTGGAAAGGAGGGCGAGCCTCATCATTGTAACACCCTCAGAATCGGCCCTATGCAAGTTTTAGCGAAACTCGCCAAACCCGCATAGAAACGATTCGAAGGTGCCCACCAGGCACTTTCGTGCGGGTGGAAAACAAAGTAATAACATTACACAACAGTCCTCGATGGGACCCACAGAACAGATATATATACAACAGCGACTCAATGAGTCAAGAATACAGATATACAGAACAAAGATCCAAATCACCTTGAAAACAATAGAGCGTCCAGCTACGGACAAGATGCAAATGGGGCTAAGAGCCCTGAAGAATAATCAATGGCGTCCATAACCCTGCCTGTGCCAAGGAAGGTAACCCCGCTAACGACGCCGATCTCAAAACCTGCTTAAACAAAAGGTGCCGACAATGGGCAAAGGAAAAGAGGAGCGCCAAGATCGAGGCCAAGACACGCGAGGCTAGAATTCGGCGGTCCTCGCCACATAGGTATGGTGGATCGAGCGCAGGCAAAGATGCACTAAACAACCTATAGAGACTCGATACAACTGGCGGCTATCAGAGAGGGGTAAGAGAGACCTGTTTGGATCCAACCTGAATACAACACCAAACAAACCCATCCTGGTATTCCCCCTCGATACCAACCGAGAAAGTTAACCGAGGAACTCACACAGTTGGCAGTTTTATTTATTCAGTGATCGTTGCAGCAATTACTAGTCAGGTATAGATAATTATCCTGATAAAATAAGCAGTGTGCCGTTTTAGTTAACCATTCCGTTGTAGTTGCAACACTTACTAGTCAGGTACAAATAGCATGAGTTAACCCAAAACCCAGCAGTTGTTGGTACTTTTAATTAGCCATTCCGTTATAGTTGCAATATTTACTAGTCAGGTACAATGGTCGCAAGCGACCACTCAAGCAAGCAATTGTTGGCAGTTTTATTTGGCCATTCCGCTGTAGTTGAAGCTGATTACTAGTCATATCAGATACAAGTCAAATTAGAACAGTAAACTTTAGTTATAGTTGTCTATGATCGAGACCTGCTCCAAGTCCATAACCATGACACGGCTTCTCGAAAAGATTAAACCGCAGGGTGCACCAAAGTATCCACAAGCACTTCACCCTTTTGCCGATCGTTAACATACACCCATCGGTATGTCGGCGGGCCTAAGTCACGACGCTCCTGCACCCAAAGCAAGCACGGGGCCACCCCACTAAGTACACCCAGAACGAAGTCGGCCGGTCTCCGAGACACTCGTGGTTTGCGTCGATGGTAGAACGACAAAGAAATCCCAAACTGGACCGCCGATACCACAAAACACTCCTAACAAAGACAACAGGCTCCTCACACAATCGTAAATAAAGAAGTAAAGCATGGCATAGGTACAGGATAGTAAATAAAACCTCAAACTAGTTGTGGCCCCCAGTACAATACTTTGAAATCAGGTAATAATCAATGGGGGGCCCATATCTCCCCACCTGTGGTTAGCGCGCTCGATCTTGGAACAGGTGTCAAGAACTCGGGGTCCTACGGGACACAAGTGGGCGGTCGGAAACCAGATATTATCTATCACCCACCGGTGCCTCTGCTAACCTACTTCAATTTTAGTTGTTAAACAGTACTTAAAGTGAACAATAAGTAAAGCCATGATCATCTCCAACATCAACATGCGGCAATACTCCAACAACTGTGGTACTTGACGACACGCAACAGCACTTGAACAAGCGACTACGACGCGTGGGTCCAACTATCTACCAAACAACAGGTAATAGGATGTGTCCAAGGCTATATATGGCTGCAAGGGATATCACGGGTACGAAAACTAGAGCATCGCAACACAGATAGCAAAAGATCAACAGGAGGGAATAAATACTAGAAAAGTAAGATAGGTAGAAAGGGGGAGGTGCTCGCCTGAAAACATTGTCGAAAGTTCATCCGAAGAACGGGGCGAAGCTCACATCAACTCAACGGCCTTATCCGCGAAGAAGCAAAACACTAGAACAAACACCGGATGCAATATTTAAGATTACGGCAGAAGATCGGGCGTGATGCATGTATGACATGGAAAAGGTGCGATGCAATTAGGCAAGATTAAGCGGAACCGGGGTCCCGACAATTAAGTATATGGTTCAAGTTGTTTAACTACCCCGCAATTTAAATGTTGTCTTAACATGGCAAAGATGGCACCGGTTCGCTACACAAATTTAAATGGGGCCAATATTAGACTAGATTTTCCCGCATATGGGCCCCATATTTAATTATTAGGTGAATCGGCATAAGGCCCCCAAACCACAGACAGAGATGCATGCAAGTATGACAATTTAATATGCATCAATTTGTTATTACTTTTATAAAATAGGGCATCGGGAAAAGGGGTCACACATTAGGGTTCGACGATCTTGGTCCGAGGGTTCGGGGTTCCGTCTCAGGGTTCGACGGGCTCGGCGAGGTTCAGATACAAGAGGAGAACTTGGTTTGCGTCGGGGCACATCGGATTCTTCCGGGTCGGTGTCGTTCTTATCGTCGCGAAGGTCTTGTCGGGTCCGCAGGTTGGGTCGGACTTGGCGTCCGGGGTGCAGTGCTTGGCGTTCTGCGTCGGTGTCCTTACCGTCCGTGTTCTCGAGCATCGCATCCGGGAAGGAGTATTTGTCGCACATAGGGTCTTCGGGTCGAAGAACTTGGTACGTCCGGGTTCGGTCGTCGAATCCGTGAGGGAGATCTTGTCGTGGCGTCGGGTCCAGGAAGGAGAGCTTGGTGCTCCGCGGTGGAATCCTTGGCGTCGCGGTCGGTGGCGAACTTGGCGAACCCGTCTCAATTGAAGGCGAACATCTACACCATCGCCATGTCCCACTCCACTCCAACATGGGCCGATGACTGAGCACCAACAACAGACACGAGCCGTACGGCCGGGCCGGGACAGAGGTTCTCGCGTGCGAAGGAGAAGGCGGCGCCTTAGAGGGCTTCGAGGACATGCGTCCAGTGAGGCGGCGGTTGCTTTCGTAGGGCCGAGGATGGCGACGTGGCGGGCCGGGCGGTCGCACTGTGGCGCCTGCGGCGATAGGCGCGAGGCGAGGCAGAGCAACGAACGGGCCGGTGGCGAGCTTCATCAAGGCGGCGGGGCAGCGGCGGCGACGGTGAGCATGGCTTGAGGCGGAGAATGTCTCAGGAGGCAAGGCCATGGAGGAAAGGGCGAGGCCGACGAGGAGGCTTGCAGGGCTCTGGGAACGCGGCAGAGCTGGGAAGGGCCAAGGGAGGGGGCGAAGGCGAGGGTGGAGGCAGAGCGGGCGGCAGATGAGGCGACGGAGGGCGGCTTGGGTCGGTGAGGAGGAGGCAGGCAGAGCGGCTCGGTCGGGACAGGGCAACCGGGGATGAGGGAGGCGTCTGGCGAGGGGGAACTGTGGAAGGCTGGAGAGGCGGGAGGCGGAGCACGCCGGCCGAGGGAGCGAGGAAGTCGGGGGCCGGGTGGGCGAGGTGAGGAGGGGCGGAGCTGGGAAGGATATAGGTGGGGAGAGAGACGGGGCAGTGAGTGGGACCGGTGGCTGTGGGAGGGTGACTCGGTGGGTGGGATCTGGGAGGTGGCTGCGTGTGTCTTTGGGTGGGTGTGGCCGGGTGAGAGAGAGGAGAGAGAGAGGGGAGGGAGAGGGGTAGTGAGGTGGGTGGTCTGATTGGCTAGGGGGAGGGTGAGGTGAGGTGTCGAGAGGGGGTTGGTTGGGGTGAGGTGGAGGGAGATTGGGTAGGTTAGGTTAGGGTAGAAAAGGGTCTAGGTTGGACCGTTTTAATTCCTGGGAGTGGTCGGTCGATTCGCCCGCTGACCGCCCCCACTAAAAATAATTCAATATTTTATTTATTTTAAATGCACCGTTTGCAAACCGATAGCAGACAAACAAAATAATCCGGAGACCCGGGGTTTGCGTTTGAATAAAGACGGGGTGTTTAGAAAACAAATTAGGTTTTTCTGCAAATAGTTTTATGCAAGCAATTGCAAGATGATGACGATGCTCAAGTGCAATGTGGCATGATGACATGAGCATGCGGTCATGATGATGCAATGCACAAAAATCAACGCGATTTTCTAGTAGTGGTTTTGCGGGATGCCACAATTCGACACCACTAACAATGGATCTCGCCCTCGAGATCCGCCTCATGGTACCGGAAGAAGGTCGGCGATCTGCGTCTTCTCGCTTTGTGTAGATCTTCGCGACACCACTAACAAGGGTTCCTGCTTCATCTTGAGATTGGCGACACCACCAACAAAGGGTCGTTGTTCACGTTCGTCAAGAGAGCACTCCGGATAAACAACGGACGAGGTTAAAGGTAAGGCCACCTCTAACTTTCATGGAAGGAGTAGAATTGCATCGATCCACCATTCAATATACAAAGCAAATGATAAGAGTAGTGGTATGGTCGCGACTCCATCCCGCACTCAAAGCATTACTATGTACACAAATAGACAGATTATGCAACCAACCCTCAGGATTCAGACTGAAGATCTCGACAAACAAGGTTCAGGAACAAAGGGGTGATGCAGACTCTGCATCGGATCTGGTGTAGATGATGTCGTCGCGTCGGAAAGCACCGGAAGGCACAAACAAAGAACAAAGAATGGTACCACAGATAAAGGATCACTCAGATAGCATGAACACCGGATGGTAGAACACCGTTATCAAAGGAGGAAGCGAAACCCTGAAGGTACGACGGAACCCAACCACGAGAAATCCTGGACTTGAAGAGAGAGAAGAGAGAGGATTCAAAACACGTATGGGTAAGAGGAGAGCAGCAGAGGGGTAAGGAGTAAAATCAGACCTAATCAGAACTATCCAACCGATTTTTCAAAAATAGTTTTGACACTCTACTTCGGCCGTTAACTAGGTTATCCTACAGGCTGGACTTGTGGGGTATCGCAACTGCTGAGCTCTGATACCACTCTGTAACACCCTCAGAATCGGCCCTATGCAAGTTTTAGCGAAACTCGCCAAACCCGCATAGAAACGATTCGAAGGTGCCCACCAGGCACTTTCGTGCGGGTGGAAAACGAAGTAATAACATTACACAACAGTCCTCGATGGGACCCATAGAACATATATATATACAAATGACTCAATGAGTCAAGAATACATATACGTGAACAAAGATCCAAATCACCTTGAAAACAATAGAGCGTCCACCACGGACAAGATGCAAATGGGGCTAAGAGCTCAAGAATAACCAATGGCGCCCATAACCCGCCTGTGCCAAGCCGGAAGGTAACCTCGCTAACGACGCCGATCTCAAAACCTTAAACAAAAGGGTGCCGACAAAGGAAAAAGGAAAAGAGGAGCGTCAAGATCGAGGCCAGACATGGCGAGGCTAGAATTCCGGTCCTCGCCACATAGGTATGGTGGATCGGCGGCAAGAAGATGCACTAAACAACCTATAGAGACTCGATACAACTGGCGGCTATCAGAGAGGGGTAAGAGAGACCTATTCGGTTCCAACCTGAATACAACACCAAACAAACCCATCCTGGTATTCCCCCTCGATACCAACCGAGAAAGTTAACCGAGGAACTCACACAGTTGGCAGTTTTATTTATTCAGTGATCGTTGCAGCAATTACTAGTCAGGTATAGATAATTATCCTGATAAAATAAGCAGTGGGCCGTTTTAGTTAACCATTCCGTTGTAGTTGCAACACTTACTAGTCAGGTACAAATAGCATGAGTTAACCCAAAACCCAGCAGTTGTTGGTACTTTTATTTAGTCATTCCGTTATAGTTGCAATATTTACTAGTCAGGTACAATGGTCGCAAGCGACCACTCAAGCAAGCAATTGTTGGCAGTTTTATTTGGCCATTCCGCTGTAGTTGAAGCTGATTACTAGTCATATCAGATACAAGTCAAATTAGAACAGTAAACTTTAGTTATAGTTGTCTATGATCGAGACCTGTGCTCCAAGTCGTCCATAACCGCGGACACGGCTTCTCGAAAAGATTAAACCCTGCAGGGGTGCACCAAAGTATCCACAAGCACTTCGACCCTTTTTGCCAGATCAGTTAACATACACCCATCGGTATGTCGGCGGGGCCTAAGTCACGACGTTCCTGCACCATAGCAAGCACGGGGCACCCCACTAAGTACACCAAGAACGAAGTCGCCGGTCTCCGAGACGGACTCGAGGTTTGCGATGGTCAGAACGACAAAGAAATCCCAAATCGGACTGCCGATACCGCGAAAACACTCCGCTTCCTAAACAGTACAGCGTGCTCCTCACACAATCGTAAATAAAGCAGTAAAGCATGGCATAGGTACAGGATAGTAAATAAAACCTCAAACTAGTTGTGGCCCCCAGTACAATACTTTGAAATCAGGTAATAATCAATGGGGGGCCCATATCTCCCCACCTGTGGTTAGCACGCTCGATCTCGGAACAGGTGTCAAGAACTCAGGGTCCTACGGGACACAAGTGGGTGGTCGGAAACCAGATATTATCTATCACCCACCGGTGCCTCTGCTTACCTACTTCAATTTTAGTTGTTAAACAGTACTTAAAGTGAACAATAAGTAAAGCCATGATCATCTCCAACATCAACATGCGGCAATACTCCAACAACTGTGGTACTTGACGACACGTAACAGCACTTGAACAAGCGACTACGACGCGTGGGTCCAACTATCTACCAAACAACAGGTAATAGGATGTGTCCAAGGCTATATATGGCTGGAAGGGATATCACGGGTACGAAAACTAGAGCATCGCAACACAGATAGCAAAAGATCAATAGGAGGGAATAAATACTATAAAAGTAAGATAGGTAGAAAGGGGGAGGTGCTCGCCTGAAAACATTGTCGAAAGTTCATCCGAAGAACGGGGCGAAGCTCACATCAACTCAACGGCCTTATCCGCGAAGAAGCAAAACACTAGAACAAACACCGGATGCAATATTTAAGATTACGGCAGAAGATCGGGCGTGATGCATGTATGACATGGCAAAGGTGCGATGCAATTAGGCAAGATTAAGCGGAACCGGGGTCCCGACAATTAAGTATATGGTTCAAGTTGTTTAACTACCCCGCAATTTAAATGTTGTCTTAACAAGGCAAAGATGGCACCGGTTCGCTACACAAATTTAAATGGGGCCAATATTAGACAAGATTTGCCCGCATATGGGCCCCATATTTAATTATTAGGTGAATCGGCATAAGGCCCCCAAACCACAGACAGATATGCATGCAAGTATGACAATTTAATATGCATCAATTTGTTATTACTTTTATAAAATAGGGCATCGGGAAAAGGGGTCACACATTAGGGTTCGACGATCTTGGTCCGAGGGTTTGGGGTTCCGTCTCAGGGTTCGACGGGCTCGGCGAGGTTCAGATACAAGAGGAGAACTTGGTTTGCGTCGGGACACATCGGATTCTTCCGGGTCGGTGTCGTTCTTATCGTCGCGAAGGTCTTGTCGGGTCCGCAGGTTGGGTCGGACTTGGCGTCCGGGGTGCAGTGCTTGGCGTTCTGCGTCGGTGTCCTTACCGTCCGTGTTCTCGAGCATCGCATCCGGGAAGGAGTATTTGTCGCACATGGGGTCTTCGGGTCGAAGAACTTGGTACGTCCGGGTTCGGTCGTCGAATCCGTGAGGGAGATCTTGTCGTGGCGTCGGGTCCAGGAAGGAGAGCTTGGTGCTCCGCGGTGGAATCCTTGGCGTCGCGGTCGGTGGCGAACTTGGCGAACCCGTCTCAATTGAAGGCGAACATCTACACCATCGCCATGTCCCACTCCACTCCAACATGGGCCGATGACTGAGCACCAACAACAGACACGAGCCGTACGCGCTGGGCCGGGGACAGAGGTTCCTGCGTGCAGAAGGAGAAGGCGGCGACGTCTTAGAGGGCTTCGGGGACATGCAGTCCAGGGAGGCGGCGGTTTCTTCCGGCAGGGGCCGAGGATGACGGACGTGGCGGCGCAGGGGCCGGCGGTCGCAGCTGGTGGCGCCTGGCGGCGACAGGCGCGAGGCAGGTAGAGCAGGGGCAACAAAACGGGTCGGTGGCGAGCTCTACTGGCGGCGGCGTCAGGCGCTGCAGGCGACGGTGAGCATGGCCGGAGGCGGTGGAGATGTCTCAGGAGGCGGCGCTCGCGGAGGAAAGGGCGGAGGCCGACGAGGAGGGGCTTCGCGGGCTCGGGGGAACGCGGCAGAGCTCGGGGAAGGGCCGGCGGGGAGGGGGCGTGCGGGGCGAGGGTGGAGGCAGAGCGGCGGCAGATGAGGGCGGACGGAGGGCGGCTTGGGTCGGTGACGGAGGAGGGACGGGCTTCGGTGGCGGCGGAGCTCGGTCGGGGACAGGGCAACCGCGGGGATGAGGGAGGCGTCTGGCGAAGGAACCAGGGCGGAACAGGCTGGAGAGAGGCGAGGCCGAGCGCTGGGCCGAGGGAGCGAGGAAGCTGGCGGCGGGGGGGCCGGGGTGGCGCGACGAGGTGAGGGAGGGGGCGGCAGGAGCGTCGGGGAAGGAGATAGGTAGGTGGGGGAGAGAGACGGGGCGGGGGCAGGTGAGTGGGACCGGTGGGCCAGGGGAGGGTGACTCGGTGGGTGGGATCTGGGGAGGTGGCTGCGTGTGTGCTGGGTGGGTGTGGCCGGCTGGGTGAGAGAGGTGGAGAGAGAGAGGGGAGGGGAGAGGGGTAGATGAGGTGGCAGGGTCTGATTGGCTAGGGGGAAGGGTGAGGTGAGGTGTCGAGAGGGGGTTGGTTGGGGTGAGGTGGAGGGAGATTGGGTAGGTTAGGTTAGGGTAGGAAAGGGTCTAGGTTGGACCGTTTTAATTCCTGGGGGTGGTCGTTCGGGTCGATTCGGCCCGTTCGACTGCCGCACTAAAAATAATTCAATATTTTATTTATTTTAAATGCACCGTTTGCAAACCGATAGCAGACAAACAAAATAATCCGGAGACCCGGGGTTTGCGTTTGAATAAAGACGGGGCGTTTAGAAAACAAATTAGGTTTTTCTGCAAATAGTTTTATGCAAGCAATTGCAAGATGATGACGATGCTCAAGTGCAATGTGGCATGATGACATGAGCATGCAGTCATGATGATGCAATGCACAAAAATCAACGCGATTTTCTAGTAGTGGTTTTGCGGGATGCCACAATCATCAGGCAGATGCGCTATTTATTTCGAACGACTGGCAACATATCTTTGTTCTCTAAAGAAGGCTGGACTTAACCCATAACGTGCATGTAGACAAGTAATTCCATTTGGACACTACACCAACTAGTGTTTTCCAGATGCCTACAATTTCCATGAAAATTTGACATTCTATCCTACATCTGATCCACACATTCATCTCATTGTACACCTTCTAACAGTACTTGTTCTCTTTGTGCAAATAATTCTACCAATTTTTGAGCAACACACATCCTTAGAGTGTGGAGATGTACATATTGTATACTAATAGACAATATGTATGTGTCTGATATATATTGAGGGATCCATATATACGAGAACATGTTGCTCTAAGCGCTAGTGATGGTGTTAGGTGTGGTAGCCTGGTGGGTGTTGTTTGAATCAAATCTCTATAGGTTTTTCAAAGTACAGATCCTTATAAGATGGAACAGATACTACTATTGTATATAAGTAAATATGCTTAAGCATTAATATTATCGACTTCACCATTCACTAACCTTGCTCCATTTTTTCGAAAAAAAAAACTAGCGCCTTGACCAAAGCACGCACTACTTGCTCGTGATAAAGAAGCTGTAGGGAATCCTTAATCCAAACTAGGGAAAAATAATAATTTATACACATGATAATTCTGCAGATACTTGGAGTGAATAATAATGTACACTACGGCACACAGGCTCTTTGCCGTGTGGGAAAAATACACGGCAAAGCCCCCCCGAACTCGGCAAAGGCTTTGCCGTGTGCATGCACACGGCAAAAGCCACACGGCAACGGCAGCCACGGCAAAGGCTCTTTGCCGTGTGTCTTTGCGCCCGGAACACGGCAAAGCCTTTGCCGTGTGTTTACTGCATCCACACGGCAAAGTAAAGTACTTGACGGTTCCGTCCGTCTAACGGAGCCGACACATCTTTGCCGTGTTCCTCCTTTGCCGTGTGTGATGACTCTTTGCTGTGTGTTCTTTCTTCGCCGTGTGCCTCCTCTTTGCCGTGTCCCAGGTCTTTGCCGTGTGCCTCAACCTTTGCCGTGTGCCTCAACCTTTGCCGTGTGCATTGTTGTTGCCGTGTGTGTGCTCTTTGCCGTGTGCTCATTAGGGGTGACACACGGCAACGTTCATTCCTTTGCCGTGTGCCCGTGGGGGGACACACGGCAACGTTCTCTCCTTTGCCGTGTGTCTACTGCGCACTACACACGGCAAAGGCCCTGTGACATTGCCCAGGGGCGCACAGGTGGCTCACACGTGGCTTCTTTGCCGTGTGTATACACACGGCAAAGTGACCATTTGGCACTTTGCCGTGTGTATACACACGGCAAAGGGGCTGTCATTTTTCAATTTTTTTCCTGTTTCCAGTCATTTCCTGCAATTCAAAACATAATATATATATATATGATCTACAGATCATCAAACTCATCAACAACAATAATATACTCATCAACAACAACAATATAATCATCACCAACACCAAAATGCATCATCAACACTAGCAAACATCATCACCACGAAAGCAAGAGATTTCACAAATATTACAATTGTCAAATGCTAGTGTTTATTCTTGCCACAAGTGTCAAATACTACCAAGTGCATAACCAACAAGTTATAAGACCTAAACTAGACAAATATTACAAGATCATCAACTCCGAGTGCTCCACAAGATCATGCTCCATCGTGAGATCCTACAAGTTCAAGACAAGCACATAAATATGAGAAGTAAAATCATCAATATGTACAAGTTTCTAGGCAAGTTGATGGAAATGGAAATAACATGGGATTTTGACGAGTCTCATGGCAAATTAAATCAATATGACAAGTAAAATCACGAATATCTACAAGTCCCATGGCAAGTCTTGAATTTCTATAAGTGTCATGGCAAGGCTAAAATTTCTACAAGTGTCATAGCATGGCTAAAATTTTGACAATGGCATAGAATTATCTACAAGTGTCATGGAATTGCTAAATTTGCTATAAGTATCATGGCAAGGCTAAATTTCCTACAAGTGTCATGGAATTTCTAAATTTTCTATAAGTATCATGACAAGGCTAAAATTTCTACAAGTGTCATATCATGGCTAAAATTTCTACAAATGCGATGGCATGGATAAATTTGACAAGTATAAGAAAACAAACCTGGAGGACTCTGATTCAGCCTCCGGACGACCGACGGATTGTTGACGGTGAAAGACGGCGGCGCCTGGTTGTTCGATCCACCGGCGGACCCACCAGGCGGCGGCATCGCATCGTCCATCTGCAGCATTGGAAATTGTGAGCATTAGACAATAAGGCAAGATTGAAAATTGCGAGCATTGGACAATAAGACACTTGATCACTTACCCACGAGAAGGCAAAAGGAGGAGTGGGAAGAGTCCCTGGTTGAGAATTGATGAGCATTTGCTGTGTCATCCACCGCATCATCTGCCCCTGTTGCTCCAGCAACCCCTGCTGATGGGCCATCTGCTGCTCCATTCTGCCGCTCGCCGCCTCTCTGCGTGCTATCTATGACCATCTCCTCCTGCGTCGTGTCGCCACGATTAGATGAACATTGCAACACAAAACATGTAGTAAAACATAGATGACCGAGGAAGAACATACCCGTAACTGCTCGAGAGCTACAACCGAAGGCCGTGGGCGGGTCTCTATAGCAGGCTGGTCGCTCGTCCTACCACGCCGGACCTGGCGCATAGATGGGATGGTCTTAGGGTCGACGGACCCGTGACCGATCCATAGGCGACCATTCTTCTGGCCTTCTCCCGCCAAAGCGACCTCGGGTCGAAGGCGGTCTCGTGGTTAGAATCTTCTCCATGCACCTCCTTGTACTTCTCGTGGTACTTCTCACCCGGAGCCTGGCTCCCTCGTTCATCCATAGGCTCCCGTTCCTAGGCTCATATAACGTGCGTGTCTTCTTCCAAACGGCAAACACGGACGGCTCTTGACCTGTCTTTATTTTCTGCACAAAAGAGCACGAAGTTAAGTGAAGGGGGACTCCAAAGGGCGAAGTAAAGAATAAAATTACAAGCAAGAACAAATAAAGCATTTTCTCACCTCTTTTTGCCTAAGAAGGGCGAGGGGGATGCTGCCTTGGCGGTGTGATCCACCCCCCATCTCCTCTCGCCGCTTCTTTGCATCGGCGTGTTTCTGGAGGTAATTGGGGTGTGTCCACCATGCTACCATTGCCGTGAAGCACCGCTCGTCATTACCCACGAACTGAGGAGGGTTCTACTTCCACAAGACACACGCATTAGTACAATAGAAAATAGAATAAGGTCAAGAAATCAATAAAACAAAAATGCAACTACCTGAAGGTACTGCCACGGCTCGAAGAGCATCTCCCGGGCTTGGCTCTTGTTCATCCAAATCTTGCGATCGCCGAACCAGCGATTCTGACGCGATTCACGATGCCTCGTAGTGCATGTCTTGCACCTTCCTCTTGGCAAGCTCGTGAACAATCATCAAACACTCCCTTTTGCGCGTCCTGTCCATGTCGAAGAACTTCTACAAGTATGCACATAGGGAAAAAAGGGGGGTCAAAGGCGATTGAATTATGACAAGCCACGAGTTCAAGTGTATTTCATCCTCAAGGCGATTGAATTATGAAAAGCAAAACAAACTTACCCAGAACAAAACCTGAACCTTCTCCGCGATGGTAGTGTACTTTTTGTCGGGATCTTCGGCATAGTGATAATGCTTCCAAGTCCAAGCCACATCCTTTGAACCATTTGGGAGAGTGACAATCCCAGGAAAATACTTTCTAACCAAGGCTCCAAGGATGCTTGAGTAGCCACGATATGGCTTGATCCCATCCTCATATAAAAAGGCCGCAAAATGAAAAGGACAAGGTCAAGATGTGATAAAAATTACAATGTATGGTTTAGGGTCAAATCATGTACCTCGACCCAGCGGGCACGAGTACCTTGTCCGCATAGGGATAAGGTAGGTCGGGGAGTCTCGAAACCCCACGCCGATATGGAGCCTTCTCCCGTGGCACCAGGCTCGGGTCCATGGCCGCGTACTCCTGAAGGTACTCCGTCTCATCCTCCGGAGGCGCCCACCTCAAGGACGTGTCAACCTCGTAGGGTAAAGACCCCAACCCCTCATCCTCATCCTCCTGCTGCTCCTGCTCCTCCTCGTCAGAATCCGAGTGCGTCCCCTCATCCTCCTGACGCCGAACTGGCTCCTCCTCCTCCTCGTCGTCCTCCCCCTCCTTCTCCTGCTCCTGCTCCTGCTCCTGCTCCTGCTCGTCCTCCTCGAAGACCGGAGGGGGACTAGGAGTCCTCGCACGCCTCCCACGCCCTCGCCGCTGTGAAGTGCGCGGTGGAGCACTAGCAGTAGCACTAGTAGGCTGCTTCCCCCTGACATCTTTTGAACCACCAGTCACCAGTTTTGCCAAGCTTTTCAGCTTTCTTGTAACTCCCTTTCCCCCCGGCATCTTTCAATCACCTGCAAAACAGAGTGAAAAGAGTAGTTTATTAGTACACATCAGTGACACAAGATTCATAACGACAATAATACTCAAGTTTTAAACACACACTATATTCAGTATCGGCAAAAGACGAAGAAGAGAAATACTTCCATGATCCATATAGCATGGGTATGATCTGTGACAATCCAAGGAAAGGATTAGGTCTCCACGGCGACTCCTCGAAAGGAATCGTTGTGGATCGAGAATCCTTTCTGGGCTTGCCAATCACATCCCATGCTATATGAATCTCAAAATACCTGTCCTCTCGACATGGGGATACGAGATGAAGCCTTCCTTGTGTTTCTCCAAAGGCGAAAGGAAAGAAACCATTTCACGATTCATATAACAATGTCGCCCATGCTATACGAATAGTGAAGTAATGTCTTTCCTTTCAACTTTAGGGCTATCTAATATATTCCATTTAAGTCACGCTAGCTAATCTATATTCGTATCGGCAAAAGGCGAAGAAGAAATACTTCCATGATCCATATAGCATGGGTATGATACGTGACAAGCCAAGGAAAGGATTCGGTCTCCGACAGCGACTCCTCGAAGGAATCGTTGTCGTGGATCGAGAATCCTTTCACGGGCTGCCACCGTCACATCCCCATGCTATATGAATCTCGAAAATACCTGTCCTCTCTCGACTTGGGGGATACGAGATGAAGCCTTCCTTGTGTTTCTCCAAAGACGAAAGGAAAGAAACCATTTCACGATTCATATAACAATGTTGCCCATGCTATACGAATAGTGAAGTAATGTCTTTCCTTTCGACTTTAGGGCTATCTAATATATTCCATTTAAGTCACGCTAGCTAATCTATATTCGTATCGGCAAAGACGAAAGAAGAGAAATACTTCCATGATCCATATAGCATGGGTATGATACGCGGCAAGCCAAGGAAAGGATTCGTTCTCCACGGCAACGACTCCTCGAAAGGAATCGTTGTCGTGGATCGAGAATCCTTTCCTAGGCTTGCCATCGTCACATCCCCATGCTATATGAATCTCGAAAATACCTGTCCTCTCTCGACTTGGGGGATACGAGATGAAGCCTTCCTTGTGTTTCTCCAAAGACGAAAGGAAAGAAACCATTTCACGATTCATATAACAATGTCGCCCATGCTATACGAATAGTGAAGTAATGTCTTTCCTTTCGACTTTAGGGCTATCTAATATATTCCATTTAAGTCACGCTAGCTAATCTATATTCGTATCGGCAAAGACGAAAGAAGAGAAATACTTCCATGATCCATATAGCATGGGTATGATACGCGGCAAGCCAAGGAAAGGATTCGGTCTCCACGGCAACGACTCCTCGAAAGGAATCGTTGTCGTGGATCGAGAATCCTTTCCTGGGCCTGCCACCGTCACATCCCCATGCTATATGAATCTCGAAAATATCTGTCCTCTCTCGACTTTGGGGATACGAGTTCTTACAAATACAAAGACAAAAGGAAAGAAATTTTATTACATAGAATAGAGTTCTTACAAATACAAAGACAAAAGTAAAGAAATTTTATTACATAGCCCGGCGGGATTACATAGCAAACACTACTACAAAGATTATTACTACTACATGCATGGATCAGAATCCTGAGTCGGTATTATGAATTGGACGAGAGGTTTCGTCATCGCTATCATTTTCCGGCCACCAATAATCATCCACGAAACCTGGAGGTGGTCCCTGTGGATCGTTCACGTCAAGGCCTGCATGGGCATACCGAGCAAACTCACATCTTGTTGGTTGTGAACCTCCTCGGCTTCATCTTCGCAGTGTCTTCCTCCTCGACTTCTTCTTGCTCATCGTCTACGACCATGTCACCATCGGCGGACAAGTCGATAGTGAATTGCAGGAGCCCTTCTTCTTGATAAAAATCGCCATCATTTGTTGAGGGGTCTAGGCGGTAATCATCCTTGTTTGGCAAGGCGGCCTATTGCGTGTCGGTACCGTCATCACAACATCCGATCCTAGAGCGTTTTGTCGGGTTTTGGCATGGGTACGGAAGATAGAATACTTGGAAGGCTGAGTAGCCAAAATGTAAACATCATCTCGCATAAACGGAGTTTCTCTTAACCGACCGGTCAATTTCAGGATCGTTTCACCTTATGTGGGTCAAACCAATGACATTTGAATACTACGATTTAGCCCTTTGCCAAAACCGTAATTCAGCTCATATATACCTCGACTCTTCCATAATCTTGGAGGCCATCGAGCCTTCACAAAAGACCCCGCTATTTGTTGTCTTAGGTTGGGGCTAGTTGTGTATTCATGGGTATGGGCGATACCCATTCACGTCATAAGCATTGAGCGTGTCAATTGAATGGTTAAAGCCCACGGCAATATTTCTTAGCTCGGGTTGCATCTCTTTGTCGGTTCTTGCCTACAAGTTAGAGCGAGAAGTTTAGCATAAGAAGTTTATCACAAGAAGTGTAGCACAACAAGTTGGCTCGAATAGTACCAAACCACAGAACCGGTGGAAGCTGAAACCACCACCCTTATCGAAAAGATCCTGCTCCTCTTGAGGTTAGGCTCCCTATTTGGATTCTTCAATGTGCACTCTTGAATCGTCTATAACAATTTAAAGACGATTAGGCACGGACATAGCAGTGAATGTTTGCGGAAAACTAAATGGTGATCACTTACTCGATGTACGGCTTCACTTCTTCCATGGTGTTCAAGACATACGAGTGGATCAACTCCGCTCAAGTTTTTCATTGCGAACCTTTTGTGCCACTTGATTTGCCACCTAGCCCAACGAAGATGCTAAGATTGGGTACATCTTGAGGTTGGCGGCATTATGTAAACTCTTGGTTGTGCTTTGTGGGAATGTTGGCATCATAGTGCTTTGTGGTGAAGTTTGCAACCTCCTCGTTAAGGACTGCCTCGGCTATGGATGCCTCGATCTTGCATTTATTGCTTGTTTTCTTATGAAGCTTCTTTGTTTCTCTCTCGGGCGGATCATAGCAGGCCCACAGGTCCCCCTTTAAAGCCTCGTCAAAGATGCAAGATCATATGTTGCATCGGATTGAAGAACTGGCGGAAGGAGCATCTCTAGATCGCAAAGCAACTCGGGTGCTGTTCATGTAGCTTCTCAAGCACTTTACGGTCTAACTCCCTAGCACAAATGGCGGAAGAAAAAGCTCAACCTCGACAGCACTCGCCAAGTCTCCTCATCGACATAGCCTCGAATCATCACCGGCATTATCCGCTCAAGCCATACGTGGTAGTCATGAATCTTGAGCCCTTGTACTCGCAATGTTTCCATGTTCGCACCCCTCATCCAGTTGGCCGCATAACCATCAGGGAAAAACAAACTTTGCGCGATCCACTGGAAGATCTCCCTTCTTTGGGGCTTTGTTGGGCAGAAAGGAGCCTTTGGATTAGACCACCTTTTTCTGCCTTTGGCTCCGGGTGGCTGCATGTTCAACTTTGTCCTATCGCACAATGCTTCTTGATCAATTCGAGCCTTGATGTTATCTTTCGTCTTCTCGGTTTGCATTATGGTGCTCCAAAGGGCCTCACCGATATTCTTTTCGGTGTGCATTACATCAATGTTATGCAGGAGCTCAAGATCCTCAAAGTAAGGGAGCTTCCATAAGCACGGAATGTGGGTCCACTGGTGCGTATCCCGTATCCCACGAAACCATTCCCATCGGAGTTTGGTGGAGAGCTTCCAACTCAGCCTTGATTTCCTTTCCGGTCTTTAGGCGTGGCTTTGGATCATGGACAACACGACCTTTCTTGAACCTCTTTTATCACTCCTATATGGATGATTCGGCTCAAGACAACATCGATGTTCATCAGCAGAATACTTGCCTCCCTTCGACGGAAGAAAGTCGAGATTGCATGCACACTGGGCAAGGCCACTTCCCATGTGTACACCGCATGAGAACAACGCACGTCTTTGGTAGGTCATCTGAAGGTATGGTACCGACATACATACATATCGAAGTGCTCGTTGTTTGAAGCGTCAAATGTTCGGATCCCCGACCTTCCCAGCCACGAAGCAAGTCATCCACCGGTTCTAGATACACATTCATGTTCTTACCGGGTATTTCGCCCTGGATTATCATCGAGACAAACATGTTCTCCGATCTCATGCGACGCCTTGAAGGAGGTTCAGGGGAATAACAAACACTGGCCAACAACTATATGCTGAAGCCGACATGCCATATGGATTGAACCCATCGGTTGATATGGCAACTGCTACGCTCCTCTTGTCACCGGCTTTATCAGGATATTTCTTGACAAAGTTCTTCCATGCACTACCATCCGACGGATGTATCATCTTGTCGAGGTATCTGTTCCCTTCTATTGCCCACTGCATCTGCTGGGCAGTATCCTCGGTCATGAAGAGTCGCTGGAGCCTCGGTATGATTGGAAGATACCGAAGAATGTTTTGGGCAACCCCGGTCTGCCTCTTCTGACCATCACCATCGGGATCGACCTCAAAGTACCTAGAGGATTTGCAGCGGATACAATAATTTGTCTTAGCATGCTCCTTTGTGAATAGCATGCATCCCTTCGGACAAGCGTGTATCGACTCATATGACATCTTAAGGTCACGGAGGAGTTTGGTCGAATAGTAGAAGTTCTCCGGCAAGAGGTGCCCTTTCGGCAGAATGCTGCCAACGACGGCAAGCATATCATCAAAGTCCTCTCTGGTCAAGTTCCTGTGGCTCTTGAAGGCCAAAAGGCGAGCTATGGCATCCAGTTGGGTAACATCTGTATGTGCATGAAGGGGTCTCTGTGAGGCAAACAAAGTCTCGTAGTACTTTGCCGTGTTTTCCTCCGGCTCCTCACTTGTCTCCGCCTCCTGAGGAGTCTCCGCCTCTACATGAGGGCTTTCAGGCGCATTAGCATTCACAAAGTTTTCTATGCACCTATCAAAACCAGCATCAAATTCTCCCCTTGGCTGACTCTGCTGCTGACCCTGCCGTGACTCCCTCCTAGCACGTTTCGCTAACTTTTCACCATGGAATGTCCAAGTCTTATAGGATGGTGTGAACCCGTAATTGAGCAGGTGAGTACTCACATCATCCTTCGAATGTGTATTCAGGTTCTTGCATCTTGCACAGGGGCAGAAAATTCTTACGGTGCGCTAGGGACGCAAATGCCGGTTCACAAAGTCCTCGGCCTTTTCTTGCCATTACGAGGTAAAGTCCCACTTCGACATAGCCATCATACATCCATCCGATTCTCCATCCTCTAATCGGTACCAAAAACGACATATATAATGCTTTCAATTAATCATGCCATATAAATAAATCCGGTATTAGTTCGGTTAATTTTAGCAAACATATATTTTACGCCATAAATATATCCACCTATCTCTCTAATAGGTAAAGAGGGTCCTATCAACCGCCGGATCCGTAGATTGAGTATGTTCTCCCTGCTCTACCCCGATCCGACACAGAATTTCGGCAGCACCTCCCCGCTGCTCTCCCGATACACGTCTCGGCAAAAAGCCAAGAGGGATGTGCATCCGGAGAACAATAGGGAGGCGCAGCCGAAATCCTATCTCGGACTGGAGTAGAACAAGGAAAACATACCCAACTACGCATCCGCCGGCTGTCCCGATAAATGCCGTAAGAGTTACGCTTCATAATATGCGAGACCACTAATGCATATTTATCCGCGTAACCCTTACGGCCGGGAAGAGACGCCTAGGTAACGCGACAGACTTGGTGATCTACACACGAAAATAACCCTAGGTATTTGCAAGATAGGAGAATAGATTTTTACCCTTGAAGCGTGATCGAGAGGTGAAGAAGATGCTCGACCCTCCCGCAAAATGACCTACGCCGTCGACAACCCCACCCTCAGACTCGACACATATCCCCTGCATGAAGAAAAATTACTAAATTACTACTATAGACATGCCAAAAAATTACACATAATTCCTAAATTACTACTATACACATGCATATATGAAACAACATATATACATACTACTATACATATATGTAACAAATACATGGGACAAATACATGCTATATATATCTAACAATATATATACTAGAAATATATACTACACATACATACTAGCTACACATACATATATATACTAGCTACATACACATACATACTACACACACATACATATATATACTAGCTACACATACATATATATACAACACATACATACTAGCTACACATACACATACATATACTACACATATATACTAGCTAGCTACACATACATATACTACACATACACATAAATACTAGCTACACATACATACTACCTAGCTACACATACATGCATATACTACACATACCGATGGTGATGGGGCGGGCCGTCGGTGGGTGGAGGGGGGGCTGGACCGGGCGGAGGTGGAGCACTGCTGAGCTCCCAGTGGCTGGCCGGAGGTGGAGGGGCAGCCTTGAGGCGGATGGGGCGGGCGGATGGGCGGAGGCGGGTGGGGGTGGACCGGGTGGAGGAGGCAGCCACCTGTGAGGCGGTGGCGTGGCGCCAGCGAGGTGGTGGCGCGGTCATGGTGGGTGTGGGGAGAGGCAGGTAGGTGTGGGGAGAGGATAAGGCAGGGGGCGGGGGGCCGACTCCGACTCGGTTGCCGCTGTGTGGGGAGGGGGGAGGCAAAGGAGAGCTTTGCCGCCCCAGGGAAAACCTGCAGCAAAGGCTTATTTTTTTGCTATTTTCTAATTTCTTGCTAAAGGTGGAAAAATTCTTTGCCGTGTATACGTGGGATAGAGACACGGCAAAGGACCTTTCGTGTGTTTGTGACCGAGCACGGCAAAGGACATCTTTGCCGTGTGCTTTGTCCTTTGACGTGTGTCTCATGCTATTTTCTAATTTTCTTTTTATTTTTTCTTTCAAATGATTTAACTTTTTGTTGCCTATTTGTTAGTACTCAGACCATGGAAACACTAACTTTGCAATAGACCATAAGGTTCTAGAGGATGCTGAACTTCATTTCCATTAGGTAGACCTAGTGAGACACAAGACAAGAGAGAGCTACGTCGGGCTACCCCTGTCAGAAGAATGTCTAGGGGGGTAGACGATCCGAGGCCCGTAGATCATCAGGGTTTCGCCGGAGGAAGTCCACGAGAACGTCGGAATCATCTGAAAACTTGCATGTGTCCCTAGCATATGTGTGTGAGTGTGGTGCAAGGTTGGTATAGGTGATTGCATGTGCCCCCCCTCGCATGCATGCGCTCTAACCTAGAAGCGAAAGGTTATGGACCTGTATAAGGGGGAATCTCCCCGTTACGGTGAAACCGGGCCGTATAGTGCCCCAACTTGTGAACCAACATGGTTTCACATCAACCTATGACCTAGTGAGACACAACACAAGAGAGAGCTACGCCGGGCTACCCCTGTCAGAAGAATGTCTAGGGGGGTAGACGATCCGAGGCCCGCAGATCATCGAGGTTTCACGAGTAAGTCCACGAGCGTCGGAATCATCTGAAAACTTGCATGTGTCCCTAGCATATGTGTGTGAGTGTGGTGCAAGATTGGTATAGGTGATTGCATGTGCCCCCCCTCGCATGCATGCGCTCTAACCTAGAAGCGAAAGGTTATGGACCTGTATAAGGGGGAATCTCCCCACGGTGAAACTGGCAAGACGTATAGTGCCCCAACTTGTGAACCAACATGGTTTCACATCATCCTATGACCTAGTGAGACACAAGACAAGAGAGCTACGTCGGGCTACCCCTGTCAGAAGAATGTCTAGGGGGGTAGACGATCCGAGGCCCGCAGATCATCAGGGTTTCGCCGGAGGAAGTCCACGAGAACGTCGGAATCAGGGGGGTGCATGTATATAGTGATCAAGACCACAATAACCTATCATCATATGTGTGATCTCATGATCCTATGAAATAATATCACCTAACATATATGGAATAAAAGCCTTGCTAAAGGTGAAAAAGTTCTTTGCCGTGTGTCTGTGGGATAGAGACACACGGCAAAGGACCTTTGCCGTGTGTTTGACGGCCAAAGACACACGGCAAAGGACATCTTTGCCGTGTGCTTTGTCCTTTGCCGTGTGTCTCATGCTATTTTCTAATTTTATTTTTATTTTTTCTTTCAAATGATTTAACTTTTTGTTGCCTATTTGTTAGTATTCAGACCATGGAAACACTAACTTTGCAATAGACCATAAGGTTCTAGAGGATGCTGAACTTCATTTCCATTAGGTAGACCTAGTGAGACACAAGACAAGAGAGAGCTACGCCGGGCTACCCCTGTCAGAAGAATGTCTAGGGGGGTAGACGATCCGAGGCCCGCAGATCATCAGGGTTTCGCTGGAGGAAGTCCACGAGAACGTCGGAATCATCTGAAAACTTGCATGTGTCCCTAGCATATGTGTGTGAGTGTGGTGCAAGGTTGGTATAGGTGATTGCATGTGCCCCCTCGCATGCATGCGCTCTAACCTAGAAGCGAAAGGTTATGTACCTGTATAAGGGGGAATCTCCCCGTTACGGTGAAACCGGGCCGTATAGTGCCCCAACTTGTGAACCAACATGGTTTCACATCAACCTATGACCTAGTGAGACACAACACAAGAGAGAGCTACGCCGGGCTACCCCTGTCATTAGAATGTCTAGGGGGGTAGACGATCCGAGGCCCGCAGATCATCAGGGTTTCGCCGGTGGAAGTCCGCGAGAACGTCGGAATCATCTGAAAACTTGCATGTGTCCCTAGCATATGTGTGTGAGTGTGGTGCAAGGTTGGTATAGGTGATTGCATGTGTCCCCCCTCGCATCCATGCGCTCTAACCTAGAAGCGAAAGGTTATGGACCTGTATAAGGGGGAATCTCCCCGTTACGGTGAAACCGGGCCGTATAGTGCCCCAACTTGTGAACCAACATGGTTTCACATCATCCTATGACCTAGTGAGACACAACACAAGAGAGCTCTACGCCGGCTACCCCTGTCAGAAGAATGTCTAGGGGGTAGACGATCCGAGGCCCGCAGATCATCAGGGTTTCGCCGGTGGAAGTCCGCAAGAACGTCGGAATCATCTGAAAACTTGCATGTGTCCCTAGCATATGTGTGTGAGTGTGGTGCAAGGTTGGTATAGGTGATTGCATGTGTCCCCCCTCGCATCCATGCGCTCTAACCTAGAAGCGAAAGGTTATGGACCTGTAAGGGGAATCTCCCGTTACGGTGAAACGGCCAGTATAGTGCCCCAACTTGTGAACCAACATGGTTTCACATCATCCTATGACCTAGTGAGACACAACACAAGAGAGAGCTACGGGCTACCCTGTCGGAAAGAATGTCTAGGGGGTAGGCGATCCGAGGCCCGCAGATCATCGAGGTTTCACGGAGTAAGTCCACGAGCGTCGGAATCATCTGAAAACTTGCATGTGTCCCTAGCATATGTGTGTGAGTGTGGTGCAAGGTTGGTATAGGTGATTGCATGTGTCCCCCGCATCCATGCGCTAACCTAGAAGCGAAAGGTTATGGACACATATAAGGGGAATCTCCCGTTATGGTGAAACCGGCCGTATAGTGCCCCAACTTGTGAACCAACATGGTTTCACATCATCCTATGACCTAGTGAGACACAACACAAGAGAGCTACGCCGGGCTACCTGTCGGAAGAATGTCTAGGGGGGTAGACGATCCGAGGCCCGCAGATCATCAGGGTTTCGCCGGAGTAAGTCCACGAGAACGTCAGAATCATCGAAAAACTTGCATGTGTCCCTAGCATATGTGTGTGAGTGTGGTGCAAGATTGGTATAGGTGATTGCATGTGCCCCCTCGCATGCATGCGCTCTAACCTAGAAGCGAAGGTTATGGACTCAGTATAGGGGAATCTCCCGTTACGGTGAAACCGTATAGTGCCCCAACTTGTGAACCAACATGGTTTCACATCATCCTATGACCTAGTGAGACACAAGACAAGAGAGAGCTACGGGCTACCCTGTCGGAAGAATGTCTAGGGGGTGGCGATCCGAGGCCTGCAGATCATCGAGGTTTCACGAGGAAGTCCACGAACGCCGGAATCGGGGGTGCATGTATATAGTGATCAAGACCACAATAACCTATCATCATATGTGTGATCTCATGATCCTATGAAATAATATCACCTAACATATATGGAATAAAAGCCTTGCTAAAGGTGAAAAGTTCTTTGCCGTGTATACGTGGGATAGAGACACCGGCAAAGGACCTTGCCGTGGTTTGTTTGACGAAACACACGGCAAAGGACATCTTTGTGTGCTTTGTCCTTTGCCGTGTGTCTCATGCTATTTTCTAATTTTATTTTTATTTTTTCTTTCAAATGATTTAACTTTTTGTTGCCTATTTGTTAGTATTCAGACCATGGAAACACTAACTTTGCAATAGACCATAAGGTTCTAGAGGATGCTGAACTTCATTTCCATTAGGTAGACGATCCGAGGCCCGCAGATCATCAGGGTTTCGCCGGTGGAAGTCCGCAAGAACGTCGGAATCATCTGAAAACTTGCATGTGTCCCTAGCATATGTGTGTGAGTGTGGTGCAAGGTTGGTATAGGTGATTGCATGTGTCCCCCCTTGCATCCATGCGCTCTAACCTAGAAGCGAAAGGTTATGGACCTGTATAAGGGGGAATCTCCCCGTTACGGTGAAATCGGGCCGTATAGTGCCCCAACTTGTGAACCAACATGGTTTCACATCATCCTATGACCTAGTGAGACACAACACAAGAGAGAGATACGCCGGGCTACCCCTGTCAGAAGAATGTCTAGGGGGGTAGACGATCCGAGGCCCGCAGATCATCAGGGTTTCGCCGGTGGAAGTCCGCAAGAACGTCGGAATCATCTGAAAACTTGCATGTGTCCCTAGCATATGTGTGTGAGTGTGGTGCAAGGTTGGTATAGGTGATTGCATGTGCCCCCCCTCGCATGCATGCGCTCTAACCTAGAAGCGAAAGGTTATGGACCTGTATAAGGGGGAATCTCCCCGTTACGGTGAAACCAGGCCGTATAGTGCCCCAACTTGTGAACCAACATGGTTTCACATCAACCTATGACCTAGTGAGACACAACACAAGAGAGAGCTACGTCGGGCTACCCCTGTCAGAAGAATGTCTAGGGGTAGGCAGACGATCCAGGCCCGAGATCATCGGGGTTTCACGGTGGAAGTCCGCAAGAACGTCGGAATCATCCAAACTTGCATGTGTCCCTAGCATATGTGTGTGAGTGTGGTGCAAGGTTGGTATAGGTGATTGCATGTGCCCCCTCGCATGCATGCGCTCTAACCTAGAAGCGAAAGGTTATGGACTGTAAGGGGAATCTCCCGTTACGGTGAAACCGGGCCGTATAGTGCCCCAACTTGTGAACCAACATGGTTTCACATCAACCTATGACCTAGTGAGACACAACACAAGAGAGAGCTACGCCGGGCTACCCCTGTCAGAAGAATGTCTAGGGGGGTAGACGATCCGAGGCCCGCAGATCATCAGGGTTTCGCCGGAGGAAGTCCACGAGAACGTCGGAATCATGTGAAAACTTGCATGTGTCCCTAGCATATGTGTGTGAGTGTGGTGCAATATTGGTATAGGTGATTGCATGTGCCCCCCCTCGCATGCATGCTCTCTAACCTAGAAGCGAAAGGTTCTGGACCTGTATAAGGGGGAATCTCCCTGTTCAGGTGAAACCGGGTAGGATAGTGCCCCAACTTGTGAACCAACATGGTTTTACATCATCCTATGACCTAGTCAGACACAAAACAAGAGAGAGATACGCCATGATACCCCTGTCAGAAGAATGTCTAGGGGGGTAGACGATCCGAGGCCCGCAGATCAGGGTTTCGGCGAAGGAAGACCACGAGAACGTCAGAATCATCTGAAAACTTGCATGTGTCCCTAGCATATGTGTGTGAGTGTGGTGCAAGGTTGGTATAGGTGATTGCATGTGTCCCCCTCGCATGCATGCGCTCTAACCTAGAAGCGAAAGGTTACGGACTCATATAAGGGAATCTCCCGTTCGGTGAAACCGGTAGGATAGTGCCCCAACTTGTGAACCAACATGGTTTTACATCATCCTCGACCTAGTCGGACAAAAAAAAGAGAGCTACGGGCTACCCTGTCGGAAGAATGTCTAGGGTAGACGATCCGAGCCGCAGATCATGGTTTCATGAAGGAAGACCACGAGCGTCGGAATCGATGAAAACTTGCATGTGTCCGTAGCATATGTGTGTGAGTGTGGTGCAAGGTTGGTATATGTGCTTGCATGTGTCCCCCTCGCATGCATGCGCTCTAACCTAGAAGCGAAGGTTCTGGACCAGTATAAGGGGGAATCTCCCGTTACGGTGAAAGCAAGACGTATAGTGCCCCAACTTGTGAACCAACATGGTTTCACATCAACCTATGATCTAGTGAGACACAACACAAGAGAGCTACGCGGGCTACCCCTGGAAGAATGTCTAGGGGGTAGACGATCCGAGGCCCGCAGATCATCGAGGTTTCACGGAGGAAGTCCACGAGCGTCGGAATCGGGGGTGCATGTATATAGTGATCAAGACCACAATAACCTATCATCATATGTGTGGTCTCATGATCCTATGAAATAATATCACCTAACATATATGGAATAAAAGCCTTGCTAATTAAAGAAAAGAAAAGGTGAAAAAATTCTTTGCCGTGTGTACAGATGGAAGTACGGCAAAGATCTTTGCCGATGTGGTGGCGAGGGCACACGGCAAAGATTCTGCCGTCAGCCTGTCGGTGGTGGCACTCTTGAGGCCACGGGGCCCACATCTTTGCCGTGAGGAAAACTTTGCCGTGTTTCTTTATTGACTTTGTCGTGGTTCCCTTCTTTGTCGTGTGCTCTAGTCGGTCCATTGCCGTGTTATTTTCTTTGCCGTGTTCTGTTTCTGCTGTTTGCTGTGCACCTGTCCTTTGCCGTGTTCTTGTTGGTTTACACACGGCAAAGATTCTCTTTGCCGTGTTCCGGGTCTTTTGGCACACGGCAAAGGAGAGAGGCGACAGCAGCGTCCTTTTTTCCCGTAGTGGTAGAACCAGTTATGAGCGTTTGAACTTTCAGACGTCCACGTCCTCTTCTCCTGCGGTGGTTGGACGAGGGAAATCAATTCCGGATCCGCAACAATATGGCCAAATACAATCGGTGAACCGTGCCAGACCAGCAGAACCTTTCAGTTTGCGAACTCCTCGAACCTTTCAGTTTCAGATCGTCTCTTCACCCCAGCCGCCGCCTCCCGCCTTCGCCTCCGCCCCCGCCCCCGCCCGTCCTCCATTAAGCCGTGCATCAGAGGTTAGCTACAAGTTCTTCCTTTTCTGGCAAAGAATGCTGGAGCGTCCTCCTTCCCCACGAAAAAGGCATTCCTCTTCGCAATTCTCAGACTCAAAGCCCTAACTTGTGCAGGTCGGATCTCTACCTCAACAGGATGATGGAAACCAGGTCCATGAAGAAGAAGAAGAAGCAGCCGGCGAAGAGCCTGCCGGAGGACATCCTCATCGAGATCCTTGCGCGTGTACCCTACAGATCGCTTTGCCGCTTCAAGTGCGTCTCACGACCATGGCTCGCCCTCTGCTCCGACCCGGACCTACGCAAGAGGTCGCCGCAGGCCCTATCCGGATTCTTCTGCTTCGCCCGCGACGAAGACGAAGACAACGACCACGACCTCCGGTTCCTCAATTTGTCAGGTAAAGGCCGGCCCCTTGTCGACCCCGACCTCCCCTTCCTGACCAGCACATGGGGCGGAGGCGTCCGGTTCATGGACTGCTGCAGCAGCCTTCTCCTCTGCCTCTGCTGGAAATCATCTTCAACTGACGCGGATGCAGACTACGTCGTGTGTAATCCGGCTACCGAAAAGTGGATTGTTCTGCCTCCTACCAAGGAGCTGCACCCGAAGAACATCATCCGTTTGGGTTTCGACCCGGCCGTCCCCTCAAGATTCGCGGTATTTGTGCTCGTGCAGGATCTTGAAGATGACTATGAAATCATCACTGGCATGGAGATCTTCTCGTCAGAAACTGCGAGATGGACTTATAAACAGAGCAAGTGGGACCATGAGACAAGTGTGGATAATGACGATGATACAATTTCCGCCTTCTTCAACGACACGCTGCATTTGACTACTCGCGATTCTTCGGTAATCACGGTGGATACAGAAGGAGATACTTGGCATAAATTCCAAATGCCATTCAGTATGGAAGACACGACAGATTATGGTTTTATCACCGAGTGTCAGGGACGCTTGTATGCTATGCATATGGATTATTCTAATGATCGGTGTGAACTCTCTGTTTGGGTTCTTGAGGATTATGCTAATGACTTCTGGATGGTACAGCATACAGCTAACATGGAGGAATTGGTAGGAGATGATGAGGTCTGCACACTTGTCGCGGCAAATTCGGACCGTAACCTGATCATCCATGTTAATGGACGGGATGAATCGCTTGTGTCGTACAATATGGATAACCGGAAATTAAAAGTCATCTTCTGTTTTGAGAGGTACTTTCATCTCCGGTGTTATCCTTATATTCCCTGTTACACGGAATGGTCGCTGAAACAAGCTCCATGATTACCACTCATTCTCATATCAGCAGTGCCTGCTTCATATAGATCAGGTGTTGAAAATGGGTCAGATCTCTACTCTGCTTGGTTTTCTGGTCTGTAGTGATGTTCCGGTGCTTGGCTTTGTGGCTTTGAATAATGTTGGTCTGAAATGGACAGATTAGAAGCTTCCCTTCTTTTGGTTAATGTCTAGTTGTACCTAGTCAGTAGTCACTTTAATCTATTTGCATGCATGTACGAGTTATGCTACTGTGGCTTGTTAGTTTCTCATGTGGGGTGAATCCATAATTGGGAGAACAGATCGATACTTGGAACCGTACACGCTCATCTTTTTTTCTATTTATATCCTGCCATTGTCTACATGTTCTAATTATTCAGAAACTGGAATACTATTCTCCCATTTGTTGTTCCAAGTTGCTACTCACTCCCTCCCATTTTTGGATTCCTAGTGGCTACTACTCCAAAATATCAAACTTTATAAAATTTGACTTAGACCAAAACTAATAGGCAACCTAATATGGGAGAGAGAGTACTTTTTTTGGATCAATAGTCTTTTTGCGTTGTTACATTTAATTTCATAGAAAAGAAACAATATCCAGGTTCGTCGTATTACAACAACGCCTCACAGGCAATTGCTTAACAGGAAATCCACTTTGGATCCTAGGTGTATATGCAGTCATTGTCTGAAAACACATTCCAAAATGTCAAAATATTCTTAGGGATATTTATGTTTGCACACAAATTTCTAGGGAAAAAGTAATTTTGTGGCATGTGCAAATAAACGATTTGCGATGCTCCAATATAACTATTCTTGTGGCATCTCACATGGAAGTGTGAGTTGCATTAATTCCGCATTTTTTGTTGATCGGTTGTCATATTTTCTTAATATTATTGATGAGAAGGACTTTTCATAAACAAGTTCGATCCTTATTTCAGCAACCCAAAAATCATGCGGCACTCACATAAAGTGCTTCATTATATACTCCAGATATCTCCATATCATTTTCAAGAAGAAGCACCATGGCAATTCATTGACACATGGAAATTTTAGAGGCTGTAAGGTTTATTGCTCTATGGAATTTGTACAGGTTAATCCCGTTCAATTGAGGGACAGTGCAAGGACCACATTCTATATCGCCGGAGGATGCTTTTCAATCACTACTACCGCACTGCCTATTCTTTTTGTGCATATAAAGTAATTATGCATGTCTTATTGGGGAGAAAGTGACAAATCAGAAATTTATTGCCAAAAAGTTGAACCCGACTAAAGTTTATGCGTAGATGTAAAACAACCATGTGGACATCACCTACACATTTGATTTGCATAGGCAAATCTAGTTAGCTACAAATTCGACTCAAGAACTTTAACTCAAAGAGTTGTATATATCCGTGTGATGCTATTATTTTATTATCTCCAAATAATTATTTGTTACACAAAATAGTGCTTCCAGATATACTTTCCACTATAACCTCTACATGCCTCACATGTAATTTAATTACGGAGTACATTGGAGTTGTTTCATTAAAACACATAACTAATATAGTTAATTATTATTTGTAGGCCAAAATCTTAAATAATGATGTCAATCCATGTGTGAAAGGGCCTAGTACGATCGGGACACTCTAACGAACAAGCCAATTTCTAGAGGAACCTTAATGAATATCCATGTGCCGAATATGCATCAACTCACAAGAAATAGATTAATGGAAATTTGTTTAGGGAAAAGAGATATATAAATTACTAGTCATGTTATTATAGTTACTAAAAAGGTCCACAATCACTTTTTTAGGGATTGGCATGTCTCCAACAGTTCATTCATGCTGAGCTTGTGCGGCATCTCTTGACGATTTTGCAGACGTCGTAAAATTTGGTCGGCACATTAGCTTCCTTGTGATAGACGCACCACTTCGATTTCTCTTCATTTTGCTTCTTTGATGTTTCTATGTTGTCCACTGGTTGACTGTCCATCTAAGAGGGCAATTTATGTGGTAGATACCAACGTTCCTGGTGCCTCTCGTTCCAATACATTATTAATTGTATAGGTGGTGGCAAAACATATAGCAAGGAAACCAAGAAAAGGATATATGGGGTTTACAACGAACAAGATATATATGTTGGTAAACTGGGTATTGTCTTGTTGCATACCGACTAAGCACTACAAGACTGGGAAGCTACGCCGACGGCCGGTAGCTACGCCGACGGCCAAACGTCGGGGCCGTCGGCGTAGCCATCGTCCAGGCCAGCCCCGCCAAGCAGCCGTCGGCGTAAAATTGCCCTCGGCATATTCTATGCTACGCCGAGGGCATACGCCGACGGCTGCCCTCGGCGTAGCTATTTTTTATTTTATCTCATTAAACTTTGAAAAATCATAACTAAATCATTCTAATTCGGAAAAATACAAATAATATATCAAAATTTGCAGAAAAATAAGACCTATCTATCTACACTTAAATATTACACATTTATAAATAAAAATTAAGTAAAATATAAAACATTATATATAGTTTAAAACAGGCATAAAAAATTCAAAAACGATCGAAACAATGCGAAATCTTCGCGTGGTGTTATATTATGTGACATAGTTAGAAGGAAAAATATCAAACTTGGTATATTAATTATGTCTCAAAGAAACCTTCACAAAATGAACTATCTCATTCGAGGTTTCTTGGCTTTCGGGTCAAATGACCAATGTTATGGCTAGAATCAAGACATAGTTTGTGATAATGTGCCCATATTGTGCATACACATGCATCATGGGATGGCGAACAATGTTGCAGGAGGAAGTTTTCCTTTTCGTCGCACCAAAAAGCCATTTCCCATTTTCCGAGCATAAAAAACGGACGGTTTTGTGAAGCAACCACCAAATGGCTAATTCAAAATACTACCACCACATTTTACAAAAGTACTATACCACCTTATATGGACAATGTCCCAACAGGGGTATCCGAAACCTTTCCGTCCACCCTTGGTGAAAAAGACAAATTTCTGCCGAATCGGCAGGAAGTGGGTCAGATATGAACTACAGGTACATGATCCGATGATCATGTTTTTTTACAAAAAATATTTTTAGGTTCACAATATGCTATTGATCAAAGATCTAATGAAAGTTTAGCGAGGCTCGGCCCCGAGCTAAGAATCTTTATGTCCGTCGTTCGACAAAGTTTAACGATAGTTTAAAACGGGCATAAAAAATTGAAAAACGATCGAAACAATGCGAAACCTTCGCGTGGTGTCATATTATGTGACATATTTATAAGGAAAAATAGGAAACTTGATATATTGATTATGTCTCAAAAAAACGTTCACAAAATGACCTATCTCATTCGAGGTTTCTTGGCTTTCGGGTCAAATGACCAACGTTATAGCTAGAATCAAGGCATAGTTTGTGATAATGTGCCCATATTGTGCATACACATGCATCATGGGATGGCGAACAATGTTGCAGGAGGAAGTTTTCCTTTTCGTCGCACCAAAAAGCCATTTCCCATTTTCCGAGCATAAAAAACAGACGGTTTTGTGAAGCAACCACCAAATGGCTAATTCAAAATACTACCACCACATTTTACAAAAACACTATACCACCTTATATGGACAATGTCCCAACAGGGGGATCCGAAACCTTTCCGTCCACCTTTGGTGAAAAAGACAAATTCCTGCCGAATCGGTAGGAAGTGGGTCAGATATGAACTACAGGTACATGATCCGATGCTCATGTTTTTTTACAAAAATCATTTTTAGGTTCACAATATGCTATTGATAAAATATCTAATGAAAGTTTAGCGAGGCTCGGCCCCGAGCTAAGAATCTTTATGTCCGTCGTTCGACAAAGTTTAACGATAGTTTAAAACGGGCATAAAAAATTGAAAAACGATCGAAACAATGCGAAACCTTCGCGTGGTGTCATATTATGTGACATATTTATAAGGAAAAATAGGAAACTTGATATATTGATTATGTCTCAAAAAAACGTTCACAAAATGACCTATCTCATTCGAGGTTTCTTGGCTTTCGGGTCAAATGACCAACGTTATGGCTAGAATCAAGGCATAGTTTGTGATAATGTGCCCATATTGTGCATACACATGCATCATGGGATGGCGAACAATGTTGCAGGAGGAAGTTTTCCTTTTCGTCGCACCAAAAAGCCATTTCCCATTTTCCGAGCATAAAAAACAGACGGTTTTGTGAAGCAACCACCAAATGGCTAATTCAAAATACTACCACCACATTTTACAAAAACACTATACCACCTTATATGGACAATGTACCAACAGGGGGATCCGAAACTTTTCCGTCCACCTTTGGTGAAAAAGACAAATTCCTGCCGAATCGGTAGGAAGTGGATCAGATATGAACTACAGGTACATGATCCGATGCTCATGTTTTTTTACAAAAATCATTTTTAGGTTCACAATATGCTATTTATCAAAGATCTAATGAAAGTTTAGCGAGGCTCGGCCCCGAGCTAAGAATCTTTATGTCCGCCGTTCGACAAAGTTTAACGATAGTTTAAAACGGGCATAAAAATTGAAAAATGATCGAAACAATGCGAAACCTTCGCGCAGTGTCATATTATGTGACATATTTATAAGAAAAAATAGCAAACTTGATATATTGATTATGTCTCAAAAAAACGTTCACAAAATGACCTATCTCATTCGAGGTTTCTTGGCTTTCGGGTCAAATGACCAATGTTATGGCTAGAATCAAGCCATAGTTTGTGATAATGTGCCCATATTGTGCATACACATGCATCATGGGATGGCGAACAATGTTGCAGGAGGAAGTTTTCCTTTTCGTCGCACCAAAAAGCCATTTCCCATTTTCCGAGCATAAAAAACGGACGGTTTTGTGAAGCAACCAGCAAATGGCTAATTCAAAATACTACCACCACATTTTACAAAAATACTATACCACCTTATATGGACAATGTCCCAATAGGGGGATCCGAAACCTTTCCGTCCACCTTTGGTGAAAAAGACAAATTCCTGCCGAATCGGCAGGAAGTGGGTCAGATATGAACTACAGGTACATGATCCGATGCTCATGTTTTTTTTTAAAAAATCATTTTTAGGTTCACAATATGCTATTTTATCAAAGATCCAATGCAATTTTTCCTTTTCATCGCACCAAAAAGGCATTTTTCATTATCCGAGCGCAAAAAGGGAATTTTCTAAAGCAACCACCAAATAGCTAATTCAAAAACGGAGGTTTTGTGATTAGTTGATATGGATATCATATTTGGATTCCTCTCATTTTTCTGATCAATTTAAACATATTATTTGTTGAATTTCGATTTACAGATTTAAAGATATTAATTATTCTATATTAAATAGAAAAATACAAAAAAATAAAATTATTATATTTTTATTTGAATTCAATATTATTTTTACTTATTCATTAATATTTACTTAAATAATTGTTTGTAATTTCAAAAAATACAAACATGTGACATGATGATATAAGAGTTAATAGGATTGATATCATAGTATTGACACCAATGTATGAATTACTTTGCGGAAACGGATTCTGAAGGAACGAGGATGTTAAGCGTGCTGAAGCTGGAGTAGTATTAGGATGGGTGACCTGCTGGGAAGTTTGACTAAGACTTGAATTTAATCAAATAGTAAGTATAATTAGTGTTAAAAATGTTCAAAGTAGGAGATTAACAAGTAAAACAATTCAAAAAATAAAAAAATTGAGAAAAAAATAAAAAAATATTATTTTTCAAAAAAAAATCAAAAACAAATATTTTTGCAACCGGTCGACAGGCTATAACGACGGCCGCTACGCCGACGGCAAAGCCCTCGGCGTAGCATACGCCGACGGCACTTTGATACGCCGACGGCTTGAGTGTGCTCCGCCGAGGGAGATCTTTGCCGAGGAGGCTACGCCGAGGGCTGCCCTCGGCGTACCATACGCCGAGGGCATTTTGGCCTACGCCGACGGCCTTTTGCCCTCGGCATAGCGCACGTGTCCCGTAGCGAAGATACCATATATATCTGCTCTTTTATTTGAGATGCGATGTTGTGGAAAGATGCATGTGAGGCTCCAACCATTAGTACAAATTCATGACATTATTCCTATAGATGTCTACAATAAAAGATATCTACAATAATACACAGTAATTCATCATACTGTAGGCTCCACCTTCTAGTAGTACAAAGTTACGATATTACTGCCATAGGTGCCCCTCGTAAGCTTGGTGCCCGTTGTTATCATATGCTATAATATCTCTGAAGATTACTTGCTAGCTCTTGATTATCGTTCACTCGTCTCAGGTCAAAGGACTCCCAGTACCAGGCTACCATCATGCAGAGGAGAGATCGGGGCGAGGGGCTGGCAGGGGGTCTCTTGCGGAGATAATCAACACATGTACGGTGGCAACCGAATGAGAGATATTTGAGAGTCCCTTTTTGTGGAATTATGAGTCCCGTTTTGTGGAATTGCCGCTCAGCAGAGGGAAATTGGCTAAACAAATTGAAGGATCTAGAACTCAAAGTCTGCAGACCTTGTCTACAATTAGGGTGTCAGGCGGGGCGGGTTTGCGGGCAAAATAATTTAGTCTTAGACAGGTACACGCAGTACAATTTGTATACCAGTTTTTATTTATGTATGTAGTATAATTTATACTAGCCGGTGGAACTATGAGAAATACTATGTCGCCCGCAAACCCATCCCGCTTGACACCCTATATACAATAGAATTCGTACATTCCCAAAAAAAAAATGTATACCACATAATAGAACATGGCAAAGCAAGACAAGCTATTGCAGGTCTTGTCTTCTCGTTGGCTTCCTCCATGCTTCACATAAAGAGAAAAGAATTAACATGTACAAACAAGTCGCTCTTGTATTCGACGATGATGGATAGCTTAATGCATAGTCAAATATATTCCGTCAAAATATATACAGAGGGAAACACTAGGGTAACCGAATTAAGATTATCCAGGAAAAGCCTAGATAATTACATGTTCGAATATACAATGAAGCATACGGCATCTGTAAACTCGGCAGTCTTTCCCACCTTGTGGAGCCCTGGCAGCACACCTGAACCATGTCTTGAAGGCAGTGATCAAATGCGAGGGAAGTCCTGCACGCTGTGAGTGGAGAACCCGAGGCATTGTTGCAGCAGCTCCTGAGCGTCCTGGACATGCAAAGTAGAAATGATATGGAGAAATGTCTCCTCCAGCTCTTGGCAGTTTTTAGTTTTTTTATTTGTATCCACTGTGCATGGGCTGAGCGATGTCCCTGCATACATTTAGGATAGGAAGCCAACTTCTGACGATCTTCATCCTCACCTGAGAAAAGGGAAGTGTTAACCCAAAAACAGTGAAATACAAAAGAAAGGCTACATGCTATAGGAAATATTTAACCACCTGAAGATTTGCTAGAGAACAGGATAATTGGCCGAGTCACAAGAGATATCATATTCAAATAAACTGTAACCCAGACTAGATGCAAACCATAAGTTCTAAAATTTTCTATACATTTTTTCGAAATGGAGGATGGAGCCCCGGCCTCTGTATCGAAAAGATACATAAGACATGCTTTATTGATTAATTCAACATAGACGGACAAAGAACATACATAAGAAAACTCGAAGCCACCACACAACACCTACATACACGACAATGGGTAAAAATCATATCAACAAGACATTATGCCCAGAAAACAAAGAGATTCCTCGACTAGCTAGGAACAGCGCCGTCTTCAGAAAATTGGGGCCCCGGTGCGAGATGTAACTGGGGGCTTGAATTTCTTAACAAAGTATCTATGTAACTAAAGAATACTATCATCGTGTTATAACTTTATTATCTATTGTTTCTTGTAATATTCGCAGATATGTCAAACTAATTTTCTCCAAGAAATAAAGGAATGGCCCAATTGATGAATTTATCGTGGGCTCAACTTTAATTAACGGCAAAATTGGGCTAATTTATCCATCAATTTGTCTTTGGGGATTTTGTTGGCAAAAACAAAAATGAATATTTTTACATTATATGTACTCCTTTCTGATGTTGAGATTAGCATGGAAGTATTCCTGCATGTTTTAAATTTCTAACATAGCAATGGGGGAAACGTTACATACAATCCAAACCAACGTGCGGCAATCAATGGTGCATATAAACTGACCGAACCACACAAGAAAACTAGGACGGATCGAAGACGCACCGTGAGATTGAGAGCATGTCGGTCTTCAATACATGTCAGGCTCGCCTGCCGCCGCCATGCATGTACCCATCCCTGCAGCCAGATCGCTCTTCTCTTCCATGGACGAACGGCCACCCTGGACAAGGAGGCCCCTGCCGGCCAAGGTAGACCTTGCAGCCCTCGGCGCCATTGACCGTCCGTCGCTCGATCTGCTCTGGACTGCCGTCAAACTCATCTACAGTTGGTCTACCGGAGATTAGGCCAGCACTTGCGGAGATAGAGGGAACGACAACTCGATCTTGGTATATTTGCAAATCGGGTGGGTCTGAGATTTTGGGGCCCCAATTTTTTGGGGGGCCCTGTGCTGAAGCACAGCTCGCACGTGCTTGTCAACGGGCCTGGCTAGGAACCGGGAACAATTGCATACCCCAAGGCGCCCTCTAGGCGAAATGTAAGCGCACATCCGGATTAGCAGACTCTTAGCGAATACCTATTGTACACGCCAAAGAAGCCGCCACCGCCGTCGAACCACCGAGCAATCTTCATGGTTAAGATCAGCATAAACTTCGTTGATCCTACCAATGATGCCACCACGATGGCAGATAACGCCTCCCTCCCTGTGCGAGGCCATCATCCCACACGCCATTGAGACCCTACTGCACCACGTCGTCGACGTGGTAGATGGAACACCGATCCACCAGCTGACCCCCTCCAGGCATCTCGAGCTCCAAACAATACCCTCAAGAGGGTGAATGACACCAAATTGCCGTCATCGTCGGATCCTAGAGAACCTAGATCTAGGCTTTCCCTGGGAGCTTTAGGCATGAGGCAAGATTCACAGCAATGAGGCCTTCATCAAGGTGACAATATAGGAAGACGCCACCATCATCGGCTCCACATCGGAGTCTGGCTCTCACCGGCCATCCCCCTTGCCTCACCTCCAATCTACACGACACAGCCATGGCCAAGACGCGGGAGAGAGAGAGGCCACCGCAACACCAACCGCCTTCGATCTGCCCGGAGAAGAGATCACTTCCGATGGGGATAAGATCTCGGTGCGCCAGCCAAGGATCCGCCTCTATAGCCAGTGACTCATCGCGCCGACCCCCATGCAACACCATCACCTCCGCTCGTGTGGCATGGAAAGGCCATAAGGTGACCGAACAGGGACCTCGCCTCCCCCTTCATCGGTGGCTAGGCTGCACAAAGGCAGCCTCCAGGAGTGGCGAGGAGAGGGAGAGGAGGGAAGGGGGGTGGCGGCGGCGATCTAGGGTATCCCCCTGGTCTCCTGGAGGAGGGAGGCGAGGGGATCAGGAGAGGAGGCGTCCCGTTCGTCCCTTCAGTGACTTACGTGGATACTAATGAAGTGTTGCTCAACTCAAAACCTTCTATACATGCATAGATGTAACTAGAAAGCCAAAAATGTATCCAAAGACCACTCAAACAGTTCAAAACGGATGCATCAAACTATTCCAACGTCCAAAGCTAGCTCATTCCCCCAAATTTAGGTAAAACTAGAAGGACCTAACGTGCGTTGCTGCGCCATCTTCTTCCTGTTAGCATTTTTTCTAATGTGTGTGCCTAGGTATTTTGTGGGATGATGCCGGAGGACTACCTTTTGCTCAACTATGTGAGCAGTCAGCTCAGTTTGTCGTCCCACAATTCCAAACAGGCATGCAACAGTTTGGTTTGAAAGTACTCAAGAACATGAAGTTTAATGCAATAGGAAGAAGTGAGCTGAATCAATCTACATATCAACTCTAAAATAGATTTTGGCTAAACGTATTCGCAACACATGATGGATTTAGATCCGAAAGCATATATAGACCAATCAAAATGTAGAAAAAATGTATTTAGAACCAAAAGCATGTAGACACTTCAAAATGTAGAGGAAATAGGATTTGAAGAAATACATCCGGGGAGCACATAGTTAGGTTAGTATGAGACATTCTAGATAGGCACGCATCATTTCGGTTAAGAACAAAATTATCTCAAAGACATGAACCTTATCCTGCAAAGCTGCAACATGAAGATACTAAGCTCGATAAAAATCTTGATTAGACCATGAAACTGGGAGAACAATAGTCTTCACCTCTAGCAGAGAGGAGGCTAGAATGATAAAGCTAAGAGCTGCAAAGAAAGGATCCAAAAATGAAGAATATAAACATACTATACTAAACTTGGAACTAAGAAATTACACATGGCCATTTATATGGTGACATGTTCTTCTCTCCTTCCAGGGTCCAACAATCAAACACCAAGGTAGTACTACGCGTCCCCGGGAGATAATTTCCCAAAATCCTCCGAGTCCTCCTGCTGACACGTGTCCCTAAAAAGTCCCAAAATCCCGCTTTTGCTACAAGCATACCCGTTTTTGCTATAAATAGTCCCGCTTTTGCTACATGTAGCAGAAAACGGTTTGGGCCGGAAATAGAAAAACAGACTGGACCTCGCCGGAGACCTTGCCGGCGACCCTGTAGCAAGAAAGTTGGGCTAACATAGAATATCCGACCTCGCCGGAGACTCGCTGGAGGCTTTCGCCGGTACACCTCACCGGAGAGCATGTAGCAAAAACGTTATGCTATTGTAGCAAAATAGCAAAACGGTGGTAGCAATTTTTTACTAATGTAGCAAAAAGAACGACCTCACCGGAGAAATTGCCGGCAGACTTTGCCGGACACCTCGTAGCAAAAACATTGGACTATTGTAGCAAAAACATGGAATAGTTATAGCAAAAATATTATCATAATATAGCAAAACTGACTTCGGTGGAGACATCGCCGGAGAACCGCCGGAGACAGTGTAGCAGAACTACATATCAGTTATAGCGAAATTATAGAACGGTGGTAGCAAATGACTCCTAGGCTTGTAGCAACTCTCACCGGAGACCTCATGAAGACATCGTAGCAGGAAATCGTCCAGGCATGGCAGCAGGCGAGCGCGTAGGGCAGTAAGCCAGTTGCACGGCGGGCGACCTCACCGGCGAGACCTCCTCATGTGGCGGCATGGTCGTGCTTGCAGGAGTGGAGGCGGCGACGGGCGAGCTCGCGAGGCCTCCTCGAGGACATGGTCTATGGTGAGACGGAGCGAGCAACCGGCTGAAGGTAGAGCTCGATTCCACGACCAGCGGCGACGAGGGCTGGTGGTAGGGCGGGTCGGCGATCAGCGTGGCAGGGCGAGCTCGAGGTAGGGAGGGGCGGGCGGCGGCGCTGGCGGGCAAGACCTGCAGGGCGGGCGGCGCTGGTGGCGCGACCTGCAGGGTGCGGACGGGGCAACAACGAGACCTGAAGGACCCGGTGGCGACGCGACCTGCTAGCGGCAAACGACATGGCGGCGGGCGGCATGACCTGGCGACGGCGCGGCGACGCGACCTGCTAGCGGCGGGAGAGGTGGCCTGGCGACAGCGCGGCGGCACGCAAGCAGCAGAGCGGACTGGGCGGACATCGCGGGTTGCGGCGATGCAGCTAGCGGTTCCGTGGCTGCAAGAAGATAATAACAAGGAAAGTTAGTGGGGCTAGGACCTCGCACGCGAACGAAGCGAATGTGCGATCTCCCGGGGATATGGTATCATTTTCCAAAATTAATGCAAAAGCATATAGGATTCCTAATTGCCACACCACGAGACAATTTCTCATGAGATTAGATAATGGACTTCATCTAGAAGTACTTTTATTTCTACTCATATCACATAAATGTATTGGAAAAGTGTGATATAAAATTCTAGAAATGAATGGATGCAAACAAAGCAATGGCTTTATTAAGTTAAAGTCGAGCACTTGGCATCTTTTGTCTAAAAAAAGATAATTAGCATGTAAGGTTTTCGTGGCAGCATAACCACACTCAAAGGAAGGGGTAAACACCAGGTGGAGTTAAAACGAATTTGATACAAATTGTCCAACCTAAGAGCATGTATTTCGGGCAAGAACAAAATGGAGGCACACGGATTGAATCTTGATACAGATCAAGGATTCACACCTAGAGATAGACTAATTAAGAAGAGTAGAAGCTCACCTGAGGCATTCCATCTGTCATTGGTATGCCAACCATGGATATCTCCTCGAATGGCTCTATTATACCAACAGGTTATCCTAGGATGCTTTACCTTGATAACTTATCAATGTATATGCATTGTTTTGGCCAACCAGAAAAATACTTTTGAACTCAGAGAATACCAAAATCTTTGTACCAATACAAAAGTTTAAGGAGCATGCCATGTGAAGAAGTAAAACATGCCTAACCATGCTCTCATTGTAGGAAAGAACAAGAGAAAGAATTCAAGTATATGATAAAAATTATAAAAGAGAGGTATTGATATAATTACATATTTCTGTAGGAACTGTGACTATTATATGTGCCACATAAATCTATGGACCAACCTAGCTGCATCCCATGCTCAAACAAATGCCGTACACATAGATATCAGACAAATGATCTAAAAAAGAAGTTATTAACACAACAATCCACCATATTTTGTTTGATGCAAAAATTAACTAAAAATTTATTAGTACCAGAAGTACATGTTCTTCATACAGTAATTAATTCCAAGTAGCTAAAACTAAAATCAGAAGGCACATTTATCTCCTAAGAGCTTAGCCTAACCATAAGTTGACTCTTTGTTCCTGCAGCATACCGGCCTAGTAAACTGTTTGGTATACCTGTGGTGGAGACGGTTTGGACTGACATGCCAAGGATGACATACGACTCCGAGGCTGGCAGCCTGCTTCCCATGTGATCCTACTTGCATTTAGCACGCTGCATCATGCCAGGCACTGTGAATCGGCCATGGCTCTTGCCATCGTTGGAACAACAGCCTGGTGGCGCCCAGAACACTTCTGTGTGACATGCCGGTGGCAGCCCATCCACCTGGTGGCGTCACCTGAAGAATGGCCAACGCCAGTGCTAGGGGTTAGAAATATATTGTTAATTGAGATCACCATTGAAGAGATAACCATCACAAAAAATCAGAATTCAAATTAGTAGAAATATAGAAAAATCCATAGGCCTGATAAATACATTGCCGGAGGAATGAAAATTGTCAAGAAACTTAGTGCTAAAACAAAGTATTCATAAAATCACAAGACTCTAAATCCATATAATCTCCAGCCCTCTATATCCCCTTGATTTATTATGTACAATCTTTCTCATCAGGAATTTGTAAAATTTAACTAAGCATCACAACCACTTCCTATAACTACCTATTAGACAGTGATGATTACACTGTAACCAAATCAACAAGAATCAGAATCATAGCAGGCAGGGTCGCTAGTGGATATGCTCCTAAGACGGTGTAGCCTATAGGGCGAGGGTGAGGCCACCTGATGACCCACAAGTGTAGGGGATCGCAACAATCTTCGTGGGTAGTATTACCCAATTTATTGATTCGACACAAGGGGAGCCAAAGAATACTTACAAGCCTTAACAACTGAGTTGTCAGTTCAGCAGCACCTGGAAATAGTTCTTGCTCACAGAAGTTTATCAGTAGCAGTAGTTGGTAGTAGAAACAGCAAAGCAACAGCAACAGTGAAATAGTAGCAATAGTAACAGTAACGGTAACAGTAGGATTCAAGTGCGGTAGGCATAGAGATGGATGGACGGGCGTTGCATGGACGAGTCTAAACATGTAACTTCAAGATCTAGGGCATTGCAGATAAATGATAACAAGCATCCAAGTACTAAACAATCCTAGGCATGTGCTCCATATATAGTCATACGTGCTCGCAATGAGAACTTGCACAACATCTTCTGCCCAGCCAGCCTGTGGCAGCGGGGCCTCTAGGGAACTACTGGCAATTAAGGTGCTCCTTTTAATAGAGCACCAGAGCAAAGCATTAACACTCCATGAATACATGTGATCCTCATATCACAGCCATCCCCTCCGGTTGTCCCAATTATTGTCACTTTGGGGCCTTTGGATCCGGACAATGATATGTGTACACAACTTGCAGATAAGATCACAAACAATACTATCATAATGATTCAATAATAAGTTCAGATCTGAGATCATGGCACTCGGGCCCTAGTGACAAGCATTAAGCACAACAAGTTGCAACAAAGTCAAATAGCACAAGAGATACTAGGCACTATGTCCTAACAATCATATTCGATTACATGATAGAACTCATCCAATCCCTACCATCCCCAAGCCTACAGCGGGGGATTACTCACTCATGGATGAGGGAAACATCGGTGGTTGATGGAGATGCGTTGGTGATGACGATGGCAATGATCCTCTCCAAATTCCCCGTCCCGACAGGGTGCAGAACGGAGTTTCTGGATCCGAATCTTGGTTTCTGGTGGCGGCGGCGGAGCGGAACTCTTTCTGGAAAAATATCGAACCCCCCTGAGTTTATAGGTCAGAAGGCAACTTATAGGCGCGGAGGGAGGCCGAGGAGATGCCTGGGGCGGCCAAACCTCCCCCAGGCACGGGTCAGGTGGGCCCGCGCCTAGGGTGGGTCTGGGCCCCCCATGCCTCCTCTCAGTATTCCTTTCTGGCTCCGTGGACCTTCTGGTGAGAAATAGTTTTTGGCATATTTTCCGGGATTTTTCCTGATAGTTCATTTTCTGCACAAAAATAAGACACCAAAGTAATTCTGCTGAAAACAGCGTCAGTCCGTGTTAGTTGCATCCAAATCACACAAGTTTAGAGGAAAAACAATAGCAAAGTGTTCGAGAAAGTAGATACGTTTTGGACGTATCAACTCCCCCAAGCTTAGCTTATTGCTTGTCCTCAAACAATTCAGTTGAAAACTGAGTGCGATAAAAGAACTTTCACGAACACATTGCTTCATATGATGTAAATATTCTCAGCATAGGAGTAGATGCTTAGACAATTCATAATAAAGAGTATGCAACTAAGTCTACTCAATAGTCATTGCAAGCTATGAAGAGAAACCAACTCAAGAATAATAAGTAGCATGAAACATAAACATAAGCAACATTGCAATGCTCATAATAAGGTATGATAGAGTGGTATCTCGCTTGCCTTTTTTTGAAGAGCACAATATAAATGCCAAGGCACCTCTGAAGTTCACATGAAGACTAGAGATAAAGATATCAGAGATACAAGCATCAAAGTCATGACATAATTAACCAAGTTTTGAGACAAACACAAGAATGACAACTATGCTCTCAAGAAGGTGCTCATAGAATAAGTGGTGACTCAACAAGGTTGTGAAAATGGTTTGAAAGGCTTCCAAATGCTGAAAGGAAGGTACTCATTAGATTTGATCTCTCATTGCCCCTATCATAAGCATCTTTATGTGGTTAAGGTTAAAGTGAGGTCCACTCTGAATTATATGCTTGACAGACCATATACTAAAAATCACAAGTCCCTTGAGTGCGAGGGCCACTCCGCATACTACTCAACTTTGGGTCCAGGCAAGTTCTTGTCATTGTAAGTATTTGCATATTATCGAGAACCACCAACGGGGTACCCCCCTTGCACATGGTACATGAGCTTTCCCATAACCAAAATGACAAGGCAAGCAGACAATGGGCATATCAGCAATCTTTTTATTTACTATATGCATAGTTTTTTATTAAGGATGCTTCATAGATGACTCATTATGGTGATGCTGCAAGTTTCCACCATGATTAGGCATGACTTAGGCTAGCGGCCCACGCGTTTCTCTAACACAAAATACAAACAGGATTCACAAGTCCCCCTCTCATTTCGCATCGTTGACACCCGCAAATAAAATAGCAAGGTATCAACTAGATATAAACGTATCTAAAAGGTGTTGAAAGCGTTCCCCGTGACAACACGGTTTTGCTGACTCTCAACATATAATTTGCAAGCATATAACTTTTATGGGCTAGTCACAATGGTTCAGGATTATTAAGTGCACAGAATAAAGTGTGTCATCAAGTTCGTGAGAGCTTTACTAACTAACTTTCTCAACACAGACAAACATTTTATTTTGGAAAAAAACACAGCATATAGAATATGCACTGAAATAGCAAATGACGCTAATAGATATGTATGGTGGACACAACTGGCAATATTGGTTTTGGGGAGTTGGAAGCATAGGTAGAGCACATACTCAGTGCAAGTGAAGGCTAGCAATAGAGAGGGAGCGACAAACAAGAGAGCAATAGCTGTCATAATCATGCTTGCAACAAAACATGACTAATTATGGTATGAAAGTGATACAAGAACTCTGAGGCAAAATAAATCATTGAGGCTTACTAACTATTGATTAGTCATATGCAAGCGTGAGCATGTGCCAAGTCGATTCACATGAACAGTCAGAGGAGGATACCACAATATCATACCCAAGTATGAATAAAACAATGCAGCAAACATTCATATGACATGCTACAAACTATTAGCAAGATGGAGCTAATCATAGACAAGCAAGAACTACTAAGCATCCATAATGACATACACTTTACACAAACAGGCTAAGCATGCTCATAATGATGAGTATATGTACAAAAAATGAAAACAAATAGAGTTCGTTACCAGCCTCTTACCACTCCTCGAGTTGTCTTAATCTTCATTATTGCTCTTCACTTGTGTGACTCGAATGATAACTTGAAAACCAATATCCACTGAGGACGGCTGAACCCTGCGAAGAACTCACAAAACCAAAGAAGAACAACAAATATTTTTGGTGTTTTCGATTTTTTTAGAAACGAGCAAACAAAGAAAAACAAACCAAACAAGAAGCAAACAAAACAAAGCAAAATCTTTTTGGATTTTTATTTTAAGGCAAACCAAAGCAAAGAAACAAAGAAACAAACCAATAGAAACAACGGAAATATTTTTGGTATTTTTGTGTTTTTGAGAAAGAAGAAACAAGAACCAAAAAGAAAGCGAAATAATGGATATACAAAGAACCGACCGAACATGATATATATATATATATATATATATATATATATGTGTGTGTGTGTGTGTGTGTGTGTGTGTGATGTCGGTGTACCTCCCCCCACGCTTAGGCTTTTGGCCTAAGTGGGGATCAATTCCATGGTGCCCAAGTAGATGCACCTCCGTAGCATGTCGAGGAAACTCCCTCGTCCTGGTACGAGCTCGAGGCCTCCCCTGTGTAATGCGCAGGGTCATATGAGGGAACTTCCCCTGATAGTGCCCCTGGAAGTTGAGAGAGCGCGGCTTTTCATCCATCTCCCCCTTCGTGCGTGACCAAGGTCCCTGATAAATACTGAGCAAAGTGGTTTGGGGTAGAGGGATCTCTCTCTCTTCCCCGTCAGTAAACAACATTCTATAAACCAAGTTCTCATGAGTAGAGCTAGAGGTGACAAAGTGGTGCGCCTTCATGGCAGCAAGATCAAGCCTTAGAGGAGCCAAAATTGTATCATGTGGATCAACAACAATGCCCAAGGCAGTAGCGATACGAGTAGCAATCATTCCCCCATAAATGGGTCCCCTAGCAGCTAAACGACGAGCAATGTGGGAACCAAGATTATACTTATCCTCACCGTAGAGCGCAGCAGCTAAGAAGGCCAATTGATAGTTGGATATATTACTAGTGTTCTCCCTACCAAGAACATTGGTGGTAAGATAGTAGGTGAAGTACCTGATGGCTGGAAGTTGAATGTTCTTTATCTTCCCTAGCTGAGCTCAAGGAGCAATCCCTCCAAAAATCAGCACTTGAGATGGGCTGAACAAGGATATCGAAAATCGCGAGCAAGAACAGCAAGAACTCGAGCTTGAGCAAGTTTTCCGGTGTTTTTTGGGAGAGAGAAAGAAGGTGTCTTTGAGGAGGCAGCCTGGAGGGGCCCAGGTGGGCCAGACCCCTCCTAGGCGCCACCACTAGGTAGGCCGCACCTACCATGGGTGTGGGGCCTAGGGGTGGCCCCTAGGTCACCTCAGGTGCCACTTTGCCCCTTTTTTCCAGGAAAATTGTATTTTGAATTTTCTAGGATTTTTTGGGAAACTTTATTTTTCGCCAATTTTCTCGCAGAAACAGTTTTTTTCAGGAGAAGCAAAAGCAAACCAAAAACCAAACTACAGGAGCTCTAAGAAACTCAAACAAGCAAATAACTAGCAAAACTAAATCTAAAGCAAAGACTAGGAAGGAGAAAGGAAAAGGAAAGCAAGTATAACCATAGTGAAAACATTATTTTATTCATAAAATCCTTTTGTTAACAAGGTTGATCAAGTCTTGTTACCAAAACAATCTTAAATAAGACAAAACTTTGTATTCCACCAAGTGATTATGTTACCTCATACTTGATAGTAATGGTCCCAATCATAATAGTTTCAATATTTTCTTGTGGAATGGGACAATATATTTCTCCAACCTTGATGCCTTCAATATTTTCAATATAATTCAGGCAATAACTTCTAACAACTTTCTTGGGGAAATAGACAGTGTGCTCTTTGTCATTAATATTGAATGTTACTTTTCCTTGATTACAATTGATGACGACACGCAGATAAGAAAAGGTCTCCCAAGAATAATAGACATATTATCATCTTCAGGCATTTCAAGCACACCAAAATCAGTTAAAACCATGCAATTATGAGCTACTTGAACAGGAACATCCTCACATATACCAACAGGAACAGTAGTTGACTTATCAGCCATTTGCAAAGATATATCAGTTGATATCAACTTTTCTAGCTGGAGCCTCTTGTAGAGGTAAAAGGCATAACACTAACTCCAGCTCCCAAATCACATAAAGCAGTTCTAACATAATTATTCTTAATAGATCAAGGAATAGTTGGTATACCTGGATCACCAAGTTTCTTTGGAACCTTACCATTGAAGGAGTAATTAGCAAGCAAGTAGAAATCTCCTCATTAGGAATCTTCCTTTTATTAGAGACAATATCCTTCATATACTTTGAATACGGAGGCAACTTAATAGCATCAGTTAAAGGAATTTGCAAGAATAAAGGTTTCATCCACTCACAAAACTTGTTGTAGTGTTCTTCCTCCTTTGACTTGTGTTTCTTACCTGGAAAAGGCATAGGTTTCTACACCCAAGGTTCTCTCTCTTTACCATGTTTATTAGCAATAAAATCTTCCTTAGTGTACCTAGTGTTCTTAGTGTGTTTCTCAGGTTCTTCCTCAACTTCCTTCTTATCAGGAGACTCATCAATATTACCACTCTCATTTTCAACATCAAAGACAGATATACTATTAGGATCTACAGCAGGTTCAAGTGGTTCCTCAACTATCTTATGTTTCTTTTTCTTCCTCTTAAGAGGACTACCACTATCCTCAGCTTATTGGGAATCCTGCTCTATTATTTTAGGGTGTCCTTCAGAATATAAAGGATCTTGAGTAGTTATACCACTCCTAGTTTTAATTCCATAAGCATGTTTATCTCCTGAAGCATTAACTAGCATATCCTTTTGTACCTTAGCAAGTTGATCAAGTTGGGTTTGAACCATTTGAAAGTGTTTACAAAGCATTTTAATATCATTAGAAGTTCTTTCCACAATATCTTTCAACTCATTGATAGCTCTAGAGTTTTCCAATAAATGATTCTGAACTTGTTTATTAAAATTACCTTGCTTAACAATAAAATTGTCAAGTTCGTCTAAGCATTGATCAGGAGGATTACTATAGGGAATATCACCTTCATCAAAGTGTTGGAGAGAGTGTAACTCAATGGTAGATGAGTGGGGATTTGGCTTACATAATTCTTCTATAGGAGGTAGATTCTTCACATCTTCAGCTCTAATACCTTTCTCTTTTAGACACATTTTAGCTTCCTTCATCACTTTATCATTTAATGCAATAACTCCCCTCTTCTTTGTTGTTGGTGTTGGAACTGGTTCAGGAACAACTGGTTCAGGAATAATAGGCTCGGGTGTATTCAGCTCAGTTGAAGTCCAATCATCATAATTCTTGCTTATCTTGTTCGTTAATTCTTCAGCATCTGTAGGAGTTCTTTTCCTGAAAACACAATCAGCAAAGCTATCTAGGTAGGTCCTAGAATCATCAGTTAGTCCATTATAATAAATATCAAGCAACTCATTTTTAGGTAATGGACATCCAGGATATGCATGAATCAAGGAACAGAATCTTTTCCAAGACTCATGCAATTTCTCTTCTTCTCCCTGTTTAAAATCAAAAAGTCTCTGCAAAGCAGCATGTCTAGCACTAGGAGTAAAATATTTATAGAAGAAAGAAGCAATCAAGCAATCAGGGCTATCAATGAAACCAGGAGGTAATCTATTAAACCAAGCCCTAGCTTCTCCTTTTAGTGAAAAAAGGGAAGATCTTAGCAACAAAGTACTTCCACATCTTAAAATCATCAGAGAACAAAGCACTCATAGTAGAAAGCTCATTCAAATGAGCCACAACACTCTCACTTTCAGTACCACAAAAAGGTTCTTTCTCAACAATATCTAAATAAGATAAATCCAGAGAGAAATCATAATCTTTATCTTTAATATCTATTGGAGAGGTGGAAAACTTAGGATCATAGGACTTCTTAGGCATAATAGTACGTCTAGAAAGGAGACTCTTAATAGCACTAGCACCATGTGTATTTCGGCACTCTTCAACAAATTCATCAGTGGGCTCTATGTAACTATCATTAATATCACAACTCTCACTAGACTCAGGTGAGCTAACAGGTGTAACAGTGTATTCACTAGGAGTTTCGGTATTTTCTAGACTAGCCATAGTAGCATCTATAAAAGGATCTAATGAACCACTCGCATCAAGCACAGTAGAAGTAACATCATGAG